>OY978222.1:5717960-6985460 GCA_963854785.1 Vaccinium vitis-idaea
CCAAACAGTTTTTGATAAGGTATATATATATGTAATTTTTATCGAAAACTGTTTGGATCAAGCCCTTCCCGGTTTTTTTTTTTATGATTCCTCGCGGGGACTCTTAAAAACACATTTTAAAAACATTGAGCGGTTCGGATCTTCGAAATTTGGTTTGGAAAGTCGAAAATACCCCTAGGTCTGCATGAAAACTTAAATAAGGGTCTCTTATTAGAAGGAGGTCCTATATATATATATATCATGATCTATTAAGGGATCGCTCACAAAAATTTGGCGCGGATCACCCCTATTTTCAACTTTCTAGACCAAATTTCGATTCTCAGAACCGCTCAATGTGTTTAAAACATGTTTTTAAAGGCCTAAGCGAGGAATTGACCAAAAAAAAAACCCAGAAGGGCTTGATCCGAGCAGTTTCCGATAAAATCACCAAAATAAAAAAACTGCTAGGATCAAGTCCTTCTGGGTATTTTTTTTTTTTGGTGATTCCCCGTTTAGGCCCTTAAAAACACGTTTTAAACACGTTGAGTGGTTCGGATCATCGAGATTCGACCCCGATCCATGAGGTCCACTCGGAATTTCCGTGAGAGATCCCTCAATAGATTTATATATATATATATATAGGAAGTTGATCTACTAAGGACTCCCTCACGGATATCCTCCGTGAGGACCACCCCTTTTTTTATTTTTCGGACCAAATTTCGACAATCCGAACTGCTCAATGTGTTTCAAACATGTTTTCCATGGACACACCCAGGGGTTGCCCCAGTGGTTAGGGCGAGTGCCTGACTTTAGGGGTTGTCCCTTTGGTCAGGTGTTTGATTCCCCACAGGGTGAGTACCTGTGCTAAGCGGGGGGCCGTGACTGGTGTGGGTTGCGCCAGCTCCCTCCGAGGTTTTAGGTCGTGCAGTGGGTCCAATTAGTGGCCTATTGTAGGGCTGTTCCTCGGTTATCAAAAAAAAAAAAACATGTTTTCCATGGCCAATGCGAGGAATAAAAAATAAAAAAAACCTGAAAGGGCTTCATCCGAGCAGTTTTTCATAATAACCGTACATAGATAGTTTATTGAAAAAAGCTCGAATGAAGCCCTTCCGATGTTTTTTATTTGGGCGAATCCTCGCGGTGACCCTTGAAAACACGTTTTAAACACATTGAGCGGTTCGGATCGTCAAGATTCGACCCTGATCCATGAGGTCCTCACGGAATTTTAATGAGGGAGTCCTCATTAGATCATCCTCCTACATATCTAGTAAGGGGTCCCTTATATAGTTACGGTGTGAGATTTTTTGTTCGGGATCGAATTTTGACGATCCAAACCGTTAGATGTGTTTAAAACATGTTTTTAAGGTCCAACGCGAGGATTTGTCAAAGAAAAATACTCGGAACGGCTTGATCCGAGCAGTTTTCTATAAAAATGTACATAAAAATATACATTTTTATAGAAAACTGCTCGGATCAAGCCCTTCCGAGTATTTTTTTTTTTTACAAATCCTCGCGTTGGACCTTAAAAACACGTTTTAAACACATCTAATGGTTCGAATCGTCTAAATTCAATCCCGAACAAAAATTCCCGCACTGTAGAAAGTGAGGGAGCCCTTATTGGATATTTGTTGTGTATCAGAACATATCTAGTAAAAGCTCCCTTATATAGCTACGGTGCGGGATTTTTTGTTCGGAATCAAATTTTGACTATCCAAACCGTTAGATGTGTTTAAAACATGTTTTTAAGGTCAACGCGAGGATTTTTAAAAAAAAAACCCAGAAGGGCTTCATTTGAGCAGTTTTTTTTTATAAAAACGTACATATACATTTTTATCGAAAACTGCTCAGATCAAGCCCTTCCGGGTACTTTTTTTTACAAATCGTCGCATTGGACCTTAAAAACACGTTTTAAACACATTTAACAGTTCAGATCATCGAAATTCAATTCCGAACAAAAAACTCCCTCACCGTAGAAAGTGAGGGAGCCCTTATTGGATCTTTATTGTATATATAAATGTGTTTAAAACGTGTTTTTAAGGTCCAACACTAGGATTTGTAAAAAAAAAATACTCGGAAGGGTTTGATCCGAGCAGTTTTTGGTAAAAATGTATATGTACGTTTTTATCGAAAACTGCTGAGATGAAGCCCTTCCGGGTATTTTTCTTTTACAAATCCTCACGTTGGACCCTAAAAACACGTTTTAAACACATCTAACAATTCGCATCGTCGAAATTCAATTCCGAACAAAAATTCCCTCACCGTAGAAGTAAGGGAGCCCTTACTAGATATATGCTCTCTCTCTCTCTCTCTCTCAATATATATATATATATATCTCTCTCTCTCTCTCTCAATATATATATATATATATATATATCTCTATATATATATATATATCTCTCTCTCTCTCAATATATATATATATATATATATATCTCTCTCTCAATATATATCTCTCTCTCTCTCTCTCAATATATATATATATATATCTCTATATATATATATATATATCTCTCTCTCTCTCAATATATATATATAGAGAGAGAGTGAGAGAGAGAGGCCGGTTCCCCTCACATTTAAAAAAACACAAAAAAACACACAATTTTGTTCCGGACCCTAATGTGATGTTCTAAACCGTTGATCTTGTTTAAATGAGTAAAATAGGAGGTCCTGTAAAAATTCAGTCCGTTCGGATATCGGTAAGTGCTTGATCCAAACAGTTTTGCAAAAACTGTGACAGGAACTAGTGTTTTTAAAGCTGTTTGGATCAAGCACTTACCAATATCCAATTGAGCTGAAATTTTGCAGGACCTTTTCTTTTACTCATTTAAACAAGATCAATGGTTCAGAAAATCAAAATGGGGCCCAGAAGAGTGATGTGTTTTTTTTTATGTGTTTTTATAAGTGTGAGGGGAACCGGCCCCATATATATATATATACACATTTGCCGATTGAACTTTGATGATCCAAACCGTCCAATGTGTTTAGAATGTGTTTTTAAGGATTCCCGAGAGAAATCATCGAAAAAATGATCGGAAAGGGCTTGATCCAGACAGTTTTCAATTAAACTCTCTTCCTATATATAGTCCCCTTCCTATGAGGGGGTCGACTCACCTTTCCGGATCAAATTACGATGATCTGAACCGTTAAACGTATTTAAAACATGTTTTTAAGGGTTTGCGCGAGGAATCGTAAAAAAAAATGGTTGGGAAGGATTTCGTCCGAGCAGTTTTCCCTGGTATATAAGTAAATATATATATTTACGTGTATATATTATCCCGATATATACTTCGTGCTAGTTGTTAGTTGATGTCGATTCAAGAAATTTCTCTCTATAGATTTCTGATTCTATACCTAGCAATCGATCTTTGTCTCTCACTCTCTCTCTCTCTCTTCGGATGATGGATTTTCTCTCTCTAGCCTCTCGAACCGGAAGGACATGGACATTGACAGCAAGGCCACACACACACACACACACATAACGTCTTTTTTTGTGTTAAGTCTTAACCCTGCCACTCCCTCTCTCCTTAGACATATTTCCATTCTGCGCCTCCCTCTTCTCTCTCTCTACACTTCTCCCGACTCACCAACACAATCTTCACCGGAGATCCAGAACTATAACAAATAGCACCGTCGTTAGTCGTCATCATACATCTATTTTATATCCATTTCACTTCACATGAGTACATCTATTTTGCGTTACGTGAGAAATCCTATAAATGCTCGCATCAAAATGGAAGGAAGTTAACTTTAAAATAACTAAGTCCACAATCCCAGGAGCTTCCCCAATTTGCAAGGATGTATGGGCACGCGATCAGGATAAAAAAATAAAATCGAACAGATTCTTAATTTTATTTGGGACCCGCAAGGAGCCGTACGGCATGAAAATCTCATGTATGGTTCTGTAATAGAGATGGTATTAGTGATGTTATCGCCCATTATGATTATCTAACCGTTCAAGTACAACTGATATAGTTGAAGCGTGTTAGCGTTTTAGTGAACAATAATAATCTCACACTCAAAGTTCGTTAAGACGTAAGTTCATCTTGACGCAGATCGCTTCCTCCCTCACTCAAAACTCGTTACGACGATACCTGCAATTATGTAAAAGATCGCTAATTCTTGCTCATATAGAAACTTTAAAAATGAACGCCTTCTATAACTTCATCTATAAACATGTTAAATCCATTTTGCTTCACGTGAGTACATCTATTTTGCCCCATGCAAGAGATCCTTTAAATACTCGCATCAAATATCTCGAAATGGGGAAAAAAAATCCATATAAGCTCCAAAGATATAGGCCCTTTTATAGCCCTCTTATTTATGGATAGTCCAACCCAAGCATTTCGGCCATGGAGGACAATCCCAAGAGCTTCTCCAATTTGCAAGGATGTATGTGCGTCTCTTAGCATTTCGGTGAACAAGGATAATGTTCCTCACTCAAAGCTCGTTAAGACGTAAGTTAATTTTGACGTAGATTGCTTCCTCCCTCGCTCGAAGCTCATTAGACGATACCTGCAATTAAATAAAAGCTTACTAATTCTTACTCATATTGACATTTTCAAAATGAATACCTTCTATAATTTCATTTCATGTACTATATATAAACATGTTAATTTATTTTGTGTGAGAGGTCCCATACATGGTCCCATCAAAGTACCTTGATTCCAGTCCACATCGAAAATGAAAAACATCCGCATCAGCTCCAAAGATATAGGCCCTTTTAAGACCCATAAAGAATGCGGCCCAAAAGTTTCTGGTTCTGGTAGGCAAGCTACAACAATACAACTAACTCTCTCTCTCTCTCTCTCTCTCTCTCTGGCCTTGCTGTCGATCACCCTCTCCTTCCAGCTCGAGAAGCTAGAGAGAGAAAATCCATCATCCGAAGAGAGAGAGAGAGAGAGAGAGAGAGAGAGGGAGAGGGAGACAAAGATCGATTGCCAGGTATAGAAACAGAAATTTATCCAATCGACGGCTGGCACAAAATATATATATCGAGATTATATATACCCATATATTGCATATATTTATCTGTACAGCAGAGAAATCTGTGGAGAAGTTGAGTTGAGTTGAGTTGAGTGACGGAGAGGGAGAGAGAGAGAACATATACTGGAGTCAATATGGGTGAGAATTCGGATCTGATCAGATCGATCGAATCTGCTTTGGGAGTATCGGTTACTTCTGAGACGGCGGTTGTGGTTTTGACGACGTCGGCTGCTGTTGTAATTGGGTTGCTGTTCTTTATATGGAGGAGATTGTCTGATCGGAGTAGAGAAGTGAAGCCTGTTGTGGTTGCGAAGCCGTTTAAGGTTGAGGATGAGGAGGATGAGGCGGAGGTGGGGGAGGGGAAGGTTAAGGTGACTGTGTTTTATGGGACTCAGACTGGGACTGCTGAGGGTTTTGCCAAGGTAATTATACTTGTTTTTGTTTTGTTTTTTAAATTTGAATTTGCTTGTTTTTTTGTTTGTTTGATTATTGTGTGTGAAGTGTTTTGAAATGTGATTTCGTTGAATTTGTTGTTAGTTGGGGCTTTTGTTACATAATGCACGTGAATGTGTGGAAGTTCTTTCGAAAACTTCCCAAACTACTAAAATTCGTGAGATCAAGAGCGAAGAGCGAGAATTAAGAGCGGGAGCATAGGTTACTGCAGAAGGATTACCTGACTAAGGTTGGGGCGATGTTGACCGGGAGCATAGTGATACACAGTGTGTATGGTTTATTTCTCTACTTTATTAATGGCGTGTTGCTTCATGGATTGTGTGCAAGAAGCCAAGAATATTGACTTAAACATTAGATACATATCATTTTACTTGTAAACGAATTGAATCGTAGGATATCTGTTGTATCATATGGGTGTAGTAAGATTTATTTAATCATATATTACGTTCAGAGATATGTATCGATGCACGTAAGAAATGGCCATACGTTTCGTGTATGGTGATGGATCAGGGGCGGTCACCCTCCATGCCACCCACATTGAAATTCTGAATTCTTCCTAGGTGTTTATGCAAACAGGGTTGAATTTGGGAGGAAATGCTGTAGAATGGCCAAGCAATTGACTGCCCACAGAAATTGAACTGAATCGAGGATTTGAAGAATGTATCAAGACCCGTTGCTCTCTCTCTCTCCCCTTAATCTGGAATTTTAGGAGAATCCATTAAGCGGAAAGAATATGAAGAAGGAATGATAAGAAATTTAATTTAAAGGGAATGAAACAAGTGTAGATTTCTTTATTCTGTTTCGCTTGGGATCGGAAAACGACTAGAAAATGAATGCTTCAAGATAATGAATACAGCTTATGATTCTACCATTTTACCTAGCCAAAACATACTAAAACCATATCCCATTTAATAAGAAGCACGGATGCATCTCTGGGATTTTCTTATCCGTGTCGCAGGCGTGTCTGTTAAATTACTTGTTGGCGTAAGAGTGTAGTGTCTGTCGTGTTGTTAATCTGTATTCATCTTCTTCGTGTCCAAGGGTTTGGAAAAAGCACTTGTCGGCGTATCCGTGTTGTGTCCTGTATCAATATCCATCTTCTCCTTTTCCTGGTTTTGAAAAAATCACTTGTCGGTATATCTGTACTGTATCGTGTCCTGTATCCGTATCCGTCTTCTCCGTGTCCTAGTTTTTAAAAAAATCATTTGTCGGTGTATCCATATCGTATCGTGTCCTGTATCCGTATCCTTCTTAGCCCATACACATATAGCATTTTTCACTCTAGTAGAGCAATAGAAACCTTTGTCTGCATTCTTATTTATGGCTGGTAAAGCAAGCAGATGACTGCCATGGACAGGTTCTATGGGAATTTTAATCTTGACAGTGAACTCTATTTATTTTGTTATGTAATATGAAATGAGGGGAAACTAGTCTTTCTAATATGAAATGAGGGAAAACTAGTCTTTCTATCACGGGCATTTGTCTCTAAAAGTGATAAAGGGGCAAAATGGACAGTGAAGGCAAGTCAGTGATGGTCAACGGGACAAAGGGGGAGCTCAATTCAGATGTAAACCATAAGCAGAGCCAGTACATTTTCAGTAAAAGAAGGGGTGCGAGTGTATTAGTCAGAAACCTCAAGGGAGGTCAATGTAATTTACCCTTTACCCAAAAAAAAAAAAAGGTCTTGTTTTTCCCTCTTTTTTGGTTAAAAGGAACATTTCAGTAAATCAAAGTAGCTTTACAAACACTAGGATATTTGGTCCCTCTAGCGTCATCAAACATTTGATTAAAAAATGGAAGGTAAAGAACATTAAAATAACTAGTCCACAATCCCAGGAGCTTTCCCAATTTGCAATGATGTATGCACGTGACTTAGCATTTCGGTGAACAAGGATAATCTTCCTCACTCGAAGCTTGTTAAGATGATACCTGCAATTAAATAAAAGATTGCTAATTCTTACTCATATTGCTCATATTGACACTTTCAAAATGAACGCCTTCTATAATTTCATGTATATATAAACATGTTATATTTATTTTGCGGCACGTGAGAGATCCCATAAATGCTCGCATCAAAATACCTTGATTCCAATCCACATCGAAAAAGAACAAAATCCGCATCAGCTCCAAAGATATAGGCCCTTTTAAGACCCATAAAGAATGCGGCCCAAAAGTTTCTTGTTTTGGTAGGCAGCCAGGAACAATACAACCCCTGGCCTAAATCTCTCTCTCCTCTCTCTTGTCCAGTTCGAGAAGTTAGAGAGAGAAAATTCATCGTTCGGGGGGAGAGAGAGAGAGAGAGAGAGAGAGGTACAAAAATTGAGACATATTTCTCTAATTGACCTCGATTAGTCGACTACGGACTACCGACTCGCACAAAATATTTATCGAGATATATACACATAGATACAACATACATATATACAACTATTTATCTACATACCAGAGAAATCTGTGGAGGAGTTGAGTCATGTGACCTAGAGAGAGAAAATATATACTGGAGTCGATATGAGTGAGAATTCAGATCTGATCAGATCGATCAAATCTGCTTTGGGAGTACAGTTACTTCTGACATGGCGATTGTGATTGTGACGACGTCGTTTGCTGTTGTAATCGGGTTGTTGTTCTTTATATTGAAGAGATCATGCGATCGGAGTAGAGAAGTGAAGCCTATTGTGGTTGTGAAGCCGTATAAGGTTGAGGAGGAGGTGGAGGTGGGGGAGGGGAAGGTTAAGGTGACTGGGTTTTATGGGACTCAGACTGGGATTGCTGAGGGTTTTGCCAAGTAATTATATTTGGGTTTTTTAAATGTAAATATTGTTGGTGGTTTGTTTGTGTGTGAAGTGTTTTGAAAATGTGCCGTTAAAAAGAAAAAGTGTTTTGAAAATGTGATTTTGTTGAATTTGTTGTTAGTTGGGCCTTTGTCACATAATGCGCATGAATGGGTGGAAGGTCTTTCGAAAACTTCCCAAACTACTAAAAGTTGTGAGAGCAAGAGCGAATAACGAGAATTAAGAGTAGGAGCAGTTAGGGTACTGCAGAAGGATTACGTGACTAAGGTTAGGGCAATGTTGAGATTGGTGTATACCACAAAGCTGATGAAACGGGATACGCATTGTGTATGGTTTGTTTCTCTACTTTATTAATCGCGTGTCGCTTCATGGATTGTGTAATAATATTTCCTTAAACATTAGATACGTTTGGAGATACGTGTAGGTTTTACTTGTAAACGAATCGAATCGTAAGAAATCTGGTGTATCTTGTGGGTACAGACATATGGTAAGATTAATTGAATCATATGTTTAGAGACTTATCGATGAACGTAACAAATGGCCGTACATTTCGTGTATCGCAGAAATTTGACAACAATGGGAGTATACAGTGATGGATCAGGGGCAGTTACCCTCCATGGCTTTGATTAACTTATACTGTAAGAGTTTGCACCCAAAGTTCAAATCGGCATTCTTCCCGGGTGTTTATGCAAACAGGGTTTAATTTGGGAGGAAATGCTGTAGAATGGGGAAGCAATTGACTGTCCACAGAAGTTGAACTGAATCGATGATTTGAACTATGGACTGTATCTAGAGCTGTTGCTGTCTTTCTCTCTCCGCCTGCCTAATCTGGAATTTTAGGTGAATTGTTGTGTTTGGTTATCGAATCATCAAGTGGAAAGATAAGAAGGAATGATAAGAAATTTTATTTAAACGGAATGAAACAAGTGTGTGTGGATGGTGGTGCGGGTGTGGGCATGTGGTTTTTTTTTTGGGTGGGGTGGGGTTGGAAGACTGTCCTAACTGGCTTCCTTTGACAGTTTTCATGTCTTTAGCCAAGCCACTGGTAGATTGTGTGGTCCCAGTAATGGGTATTACGCGGATATCTTTGTATGCAGAATGGGATTAACAAATGATGCTTAAATCCACTTGTAAAAGACAGTATTTTCAAGACTGAGATGCTGGAGATCCTACCAACTCCACCGTAAGAGCAGTATATAGTTCAACTTTCTAGTACGTCTTCTTGTGTTTGTTAATCACTTCGCCGATCTTACCAACCACCTCAAGCCAATGCCGACACAGATCAGTGTGTATAAAACACCGACCAGTATATGAAGCTAACTTACTGAAGGCCTACAACCCAACACTCACACTCACTAGTCACTATAGCAAACCACAAATGTCACGCTATATTCCTTGTGACTCTCACACAAAGTTTAAGAGTAATATGATCATGGACTAATAAAAAAGCTCTCTACACTTCTCTTCTAATTTATTATCTTTGTTTGATTGGCAAACCTAACGGCAAACCTAACGAGGAAGACATTGGTTAATTTATAGAAAAGAGGATACCTTTAAGACAAAGGAAATTAATTGTTATAACCACAAAATTCTGGCTTAGTCCACCCGATACACAACACAAGTTCGTGTACCAAGAAGCACTCTAACAGGCAACAAACATGTTCAAACGACGAGCACGTCGGACAAGTTACCGTTGCGCATGTGCGTTCGAGCGGGACTAAGGACCATTCGAACTATCAAGCTACTGGTCTATGGTTAAATTGATTTCCAACAGAAAATACTGTCACTGTACAAATGAGCCATGCACGCGTGCAAACTTGAAAGGTATTGTTTTGGAACCCTTTTTAATCTTTTGTGAAATTCTAAGAAAAAGTGAAATCTTTTGTAAAGATCTTGTAGCAAGTCCCAAATGTCAAGAATCCAGTCTAAAAGGTGTTCTAGCCTGTAATTCAAGAACCAACTGTTTATGGTCAAGATCATAAGAAAACCCAGTCCAATAAACCTGGATAAGTTTTATCTGTGAGACTTCAATTGAATATGGATGACGTTACAGTATTGTTACCTTTCACCAAGAAGTCTGCTAGTCCGATAAAACTTTAGATTGAGTCTCCAGCTTGAAACTTCAGTACAGATCTGCTTATAGATTCATCTAGGTAGGAGAAATAGGTTACAGACTATTTGGAGTGAAATGATCACCATCTAACATAAAAGTACTTTGGACTCAAAGAGAGGAGTAAACATTTTTCTGAACATATACCTGTGCCATTCATCAGAAACCTGACAGGTAGAGAATTACTATTTTTTGCATCAGTTGTTCAACAGTTATGTCCTAATGGCACGATTAACAGAACTATTTGATTTGTATTTTTTTTGGGGGTAAAGCTGCTTATGTTGGACGGATTGATTTCCATTTTTGACCATTATTCTAACCTGTTATGATTTTATTTTGACAGTCTTTAGCAGAAGAGATCAAGGCTAGATATGAGAAGGCAATCGTGAAAGTTGTTGACTTGGTATGGTCAATGGAAAACTTGTGGGTTCTCATGAGAAGTAAACTATACTCGATTACTATTTGATCTTTTTCTTGTGGGTTCATGGTTTGATTTAGGATGATTATGCTGCTGATGATGATCAATATGAACAAAAACTAAAGAAAGAGACTTTGGCATTTTTCTTGTTGGCAACGTGAGATAAGACCTTTCCCTTTTCTTTTCTTTTTCTGGAATGAAGACTTTTCTTATCATCTCTGAATTTTCGGGAGGCAAGGCTCTTTTTTAATCTATATTTGAGTCGGACATTGTAGTTATGGAGATGGAGAGCCAACTGACAATGCTGCAAGATTTTACAAATGGTTTACTGAGGTGGGTGGTTTTGATGTTGTAGATAATGTTATTGGTGCATTTTTTTAAGAACTTATTTGAAGAGTTGTTGGATATATTTTCAGGGAAATGAAAAGGGTACCTGGCTTCAACCCCTTACATATGGCGTCTTTAGTCTTGGTAACCGTCAATATGAACATTTCAACAAAGTAAGTCTGTTTGATATTCATTGCTATCTTTTATTCTTCCCAGTTTTGTTATCTGATTTCAATTTTGCAAAACAGATTGGAAAGGTGGTAGATGAGCAGCTCAGCGAACAAGGTATGATGTCATCTCTATCAAGGAACGTGTTTACGGAAATCCTTAACACATCCCCTTTTTTTTTTTTTCCTATAGTTAGGGAAGAGTTCTTGACTTATCTAACCAAATGAGGTTTGCTTTTGAGGGTGTCCACTGATCTGTGGATAGTCTTCAACTATGTTTTCTATGCAGCTTCTGCTCTTGAGCAATATTTTTGTATTTGGTGTTAGCAAGTTTATACAAGGTTACATGTCTATTATTTGGATTGGTATTTCCCTCTCCAATGCCAACTATATGGATGCTGTAATGCTGTTGTAGATTCTTATCAAAACTTGGACAAGCTACTTCCTAACAATAAGGTCCAATGGTCTTTGAAATTTAAATAGCTGATAAGACAGACAAAAGCCTAAGATGTGGCTATGTTTGCATTCTGTCGTAAATTGGTCCTGAGTACAATTAGTTTCTATCATGCATGCACACCAAGTTTGAACTATCACTTAAGAGCAAAAAGTTACGTTTGGGTTTGGCTGAATAATCTCCTTTGGCTTAAATTCTTCATCTTAACGTCTGTGAGGGTGAGTTTGAATTTTGAAAGAATCTTCATGGCAAGGGTCCTTGTGTCAACCTTGTTTAATAAAACAAGTTCTGTTACATGGAGTTTTGCTAAAAGCTCTTCTAAGTATTGTAGCTGTAGAGTTCCACAGTGTAACCCCTATTGATTGTACAGAGTGAGACTTCAAACCTGAAAGAGAGAAACTATTGTGTTATGACCAGTGAAAATGAATAATATAAGAAAGCTGCTGCATGCTTGACCTGGCTTTGCACTTTGTCAGGATTGTTCTGGAAACAAATCTCATAAAATTAATGTGACCAACTTTTTTCCTGACAAAATGTAGGGTAATTATTTATCTCTTGTGCTGTTGCCTAGAGAATTCAATATGCATGGTAGTTTCGACTCTAAACACCCGTCAAATTGGATTCATGAGGCATGTAATTCAAGCATGTTACAGACTTACAGTGTCACCCACCCCCTGTATCCAACTGACTTATCCGTGGTAGCAGTTTTAACAACGTGTGGCAATACATTTTCTACTAGTGTATACTGTAGATGCATAATCATTGTGAATTGTTGGTTTTTGAAGTTTGGTACACTAGTCATCATCATTCCATAAAAGAGTAATGGTCGCATCAATGGTTCGATTGGAAGCCCACATCCATTTCACACTGGTTATTTTAACGCAACAAGGATAAAGGAGACATTATTGTGGACAAGTTGCAAGAGTTCCATTACAGTTGGTTCAGTTTTGAGGTCCCCATAGACCTTAGTCGGCAACTTGGAAATATCTGAGAAATCGGCATAACTGAAATCTAGCAGCCGATGTCTAAATTACGTGCTGGTTTCCATCATCTATGACTGCAATTGCTTGTTTGCGTTCCCATGCCCCATGCTTTTAGACGTTTTTGTTTACAAGGGTCTGGTTACAAAAAAGGTTGATGTTCTTCTGGTTAAACGGTTCCCCATTCATGTTTTATTTGTGTGGACTCAGTTCATTTGGTGTGAGTGGTATGACTTTGTGAGTGATTATTGCAAATTTGCCAGAGATTTCCTTTTTACCTCTCTTTTCAGGTGGGTAGGGGTAGATGCTGATTTGTGTGTGAGGTTCACAATTCTACCATCTTAGTTGACTTTCATGGTCTTTTTGTTCAACTGCTCATTTCAGGTGCAAAGCGTCTTGTTCCAGTTGGTCTCGGAGATGATGATCAGTGCATTGAGGATGATTTTGCTGCTTGGTATGCTGTAATCTTTGCAGAGATTTTGGAGTAAAATATATTGTTGCAACTGTTGATTGACTCTTATTCTCAAGTTGGGGAAGATGGAGCTCCTACGTAATGTATGACTTCAGCTTTTCTATGGTGTTGACAATATGATTCTTCTGATTTAGGCGAGAAAACCTCTGGCCCGAGTTGGATCTTGTACTTAGAGATGAGGATGATACAAATACTGCGTCTACTCCATATACAGCTGCCATTCCTGAATATCGGGTCGTGGTTCATGATGCTAATACTACTTCTTGTGAGGAGAAGTATTTAAATATGGCAAACGGGAATACTTCATATGATATCCATCATCCATGCAGGTACTTGGATGTGTATTTTTTGTTCCCTTGCAATCTATTTCTAAAATTATTTACTTTATTGACCTCAAATGTGGTTCAATTGCGTGAAGAGTTAATGTTGCCGTTCAGAGAGAACTTCACAAACACGAATCTGATCGTTCCTGCATCCATCTGGAGTTTGATATACAACGCACTGGTATTATGTAAGTTTTATTTTGTCGATAACTCTTTATTATGTAAGTTTTGGATAATTTGGTACGGAGTAGTATTTAAGTTTGATGGCAGTAATTTTATGTTTTTGTGATATGTACTTTTGTCTAATGGCCTTTAATGTATTATTAAAAACTGCTTTGATACTTCTCTTTGACTCTGGGCTGAGAGCAAATTGGGCAAAACTTTGATTTCAGATGTATTTGAGCCCTTATTAATGCATGCATCTGTCTATAGATCAGCTAGTTGAGGGTTTTTTGCTACCATTTTATGTGAGCTTTAATCTAGTAGGGGTGAGTAAAAGCCTGAGCAATTTTTTATTTTTTCTGAAAAGGTCGGCCTGAGGTCAACTGTCAATTGGGCTGTCAAAAGCACTCATTTTTCTGTTTCCTTTTTTTCTTGCCACATGTGCATCTGTTTTGACCCCCTGGTAATCCTTTCAATGCCTTGCCAGAAAAAGAAGAAAATATTCTGCCATCTGGTTTCGTTGTTAGAACTATTGAAGTGATTTTGAGTGCCTTTGATTTAGTTCAAGTGTCCATTGTAACGAACTATCATTTTCAAGGCTGTCGCTTCTATTTGCGAATTTTATATTAAACATAAGCGTGGCAATTTTTGTGCTGCATTTGGGCCGTAATTTTTTCCGGTTACCTTTTGGGTCAAACTGTTGTCTTGGCTATGAGAACTTAATCACATGCTTGATTTTTTTATTTTTTATTTTTTTTGAGAAAATAATACACTTGATTATTTTGCCTATTTTCTGTCAGCGAAGCTTTGTATCACTCTGCTGTCATTCCATTAATTCACTCCCATGAGAAATCCTTCCTTATCTGTCAAACATAGATTTGCTTTCTATTGCTCCTTAAACAAAGGAATCTATTGCAGCCTCATTTTATTGGAGAATGCAACTTCACTGCTTACTCTATCCTTGCCTGTGAACAGATCGGAGTAGATAAATAATTAATGAAATGCTTATTTTCTTTTCTGACCCCTGCTCTTTCAGATATGAAACTGGAGACCATGTTGGTGTTTATGCTGAAAATAGTGATGAAACTGTCGAAGAAGCAGCAAAGTTGTTAGGTCAACCTCTAGATTTGCTATTCTCTATTCATGCTGACAAATCTCTTGGAGGCTCAGTACCGCCTCCTTTCCCTGGCCCTTGTTCTCTTCGCACTGCACTGGCACGTTATGCAGATCTACTGACTCCTCCTCGTAAGGTGGTTTATATTCGATTCACTAGTTACTGTCTTTTTTTCTTTCCAATCTGAGACTCATGTATCTATGTATGTCATATCCCAATATGTTTCATTTTCAGGCTGCTTTAGTTGCTTTGGCTGCTCATACAGCTGAACCTAGTGAAGGGGAAAGACTTAAATTCCTGTCATCACCTCAGGGGAAGGTAAGTAAATCTCCTCACTTCCCTTTTCCAGCAAATCTCCTCACTTCCCTTTTCCTCTTATTCAGTGTTTTCTTTTACATTAGAAATTTTCTGCATGTATATATTCTTGGTTGACACATTGGCAACTCATCTGTTCTGTGTGTGCTTTTCTCTGTTCAACACTAAGATTTTCTTTTCCCTACATTTTGGGGTTCATTATTCTTAATTGTTGTCCAGGATGATTACTCGCAATGGGTTGTTGCAAGTCAAAGAAGCCTTCTGGAAGTAATGGCCGAGTTTCCCTCAGCAAAACCTCCCCTTGGTGTATTTTTTGCTGCAATTGCCCCTCGCTTACAGCCACGTTACTATTCTATCTCGTCATCTCCTAGGTGCGTTTTTCATTGCATGTATAGTAGTTGGCAATGGCAGGAGTTTTTCCTGGTACTTAAAGCTTGAGAGTTTGGATTCCTTGCTTTATTGCAGATTTGCTCCAAATAGAGTTCACGTGACTTGTGCGATAGTTTATGGTCCAACTCCCACAGGCCGAATCCACAAAGGTGTGTGTTCAACCTGGATGAAGGTATGACCCAAGCGTTATTAACTTGTTGCCCTATTATGTATATTCTGCTGTTTCTGTCAACCAAATTTTGCTTTGATAGCATCTAACATTATCCTGTGTCAAACTATATCAGAACGCAGTTCCTCAAGAGAAAGGCCATGACTGTAGCTCAGCTCCTATTTTTATCAGGACATCCAATTTTAAGCTTCCAGCCGACTCTTCAATTCCAATAGTCATGGTGGGCCCCGGTACTGGCCTGGCACCTTTCAGGGGATTTCTACAGGTTTTTTACAGACTCTGTGATTTGGAGGTTTATTTGTTCATAGGTGAAGCCATCAAACTTATGAATAAGTTTTGCAGGAAAGGTTGGCCCTGAAAGAGGATGGAGTTCAACTTGGTCCTGCACTAATGTTCTTTGGATGCCGGAATCGCAGAATGGCAAGTATATGTATCTGAATTTGAAATCTATGAATTGCAAATCGCTATAATTTCAACTCCACGTATCCAAAGGGGTCCTTTTTTATTTCTGGAAACCTGAAACCTCTGGTGCAGTATCATCCTAACTTGATTCTTATTTGTAGGATTTCATTTATGAAGATGAGCTCAACAATTTCGTATGCCAAGGTGTTGTATCTGAGCTGGTCGTTGCATTTTCGCGAGAGGGGCCACAAAAGGAGTATGTTCAACACAAGATCAAGGAAAAAGTAAGTGCTAGGAAGTAGCGAGATTAGCATCAAACTCATGAAACCAAGTTTCATGTTCAATGATTTTGGTTGTGCAGGCAGCACAAGTTTGGAGTTTGATCTCCCAGAGTGGATATCTTTATGTTTGCGGTGATGCAAAAGGTATGGCAAGAGATGTCCATCGGATGTTGCATACCATCGTCGAAGAGCAGGTATGGATCTCTCTCTCTCTCTCTCTCTCTCTCTCTCTCTCTCATATATTACATGATACTTGGAGATTTTTGGGTGGGTCATCTGTGTCTAGAGGTAAACTTACCAACCTTTCCTTCCACAACTATGTTGAAGCATCCATTTTCTAGTACTGTTAACAAAATCCCTTCTCCAACTGGTTGTTTTCTCCGTTACTCTCAGTTTCTAGACTAATAATACAAAACATCAACTAAATTTACTTCCGTAAGGTATATCTTTACGATCTATAACTGTAAGCTGTTTCTTATTCTTACTAATGGGCGATTTATGGAGCAAAACAGCATTGTATATGAATCAGCAAACAAGGTTCATCTTGTGTTTTCTTCTCTTGACCGTACTCATTCTTTTTTTATTCTTTTGACCATTTTTGTTGTTCTCTAATTGAACTAATTCTTTGTCAAATCATACTCCAAATCATTTGAGTCCTAATCGTTTTTGCTTATCCGGTGTTCATTTCCTTGGTTCTCTGATGTTTTTTTTTTTGAACTGGTTGGTTCTCTCATGCTTGAACATGTAGTTTGACCCTTATCATGGGCTTATCGACTTTTATATTTCAAGACTCTGTAGGATAAGGTCTTGATATCTCAGGACTCGTTAACCTTAAATGTAATAGTCACTTGAACACATGATTTTAGAGTTCGTTTTCCTGCATTGTGCAAAATCCACTTAATGATGAAAAATTCAATCAGATGTGTGTGTGTCTATGTAGAACCCTGATTAGTTGAGTGTAGTTGTTTCCGTATTATAGATGTAGCTAGCCCTGAGCATCGAAGTGTACTAATTTGTTTACTGAAGCATTATAGTACTGTATTTTACTCTGTGTGTGGGCCAATTTCAGGAAAATGTGAACTCAACAAAGGCAGAGGCCATTGTGAAGAAACTCCAGATGGATGGACGGTATCTTCGGGATGTATGGTGATCACTTCGGTATGTATGGACTCCAGAGACATCCCTCCCCAGTTTGGTGCTAAATTCATGATAGGAATTGAGGTGGATTCGTTTTTCTATTCCATCTCAACCTTAGTTGACAAGTTGTTCTTGGCCTCTGGAACCAACAATCATTTCCTACTGCCAAAAACCAAAATCTGGCTTCGCTAGAAGTTTAAGTTTTGATCTGCTAGATGTTCGTTCAATCAACCGTTGACAGACAATAAGTTTCTGTTTTCGTTGCTTAGTTTATTAAACTTTGTATTTACAGCGTTATAGCAGTTAGTCGGAAGACTGTCAAAACACTTGAACTGGTGTACGCCGTTTGTTGTTTAAACTGTTTGTACTAGTTATCATTTATAAATCCGAGTTAGAATAAAGCTGATGTTCTTCATGTTTGTAGACCCGGATTTTCTTCTAAATGCGCCGACGAGAGTTGGGCAAGTCTTTTTGACGTTGTTTCTATTTCCCATATTCTTGTTTTCATTTTATTGTTTCTGAAAAGTGGATGTTTCAGGAGTTCCTTCAAGCTTTATGGACTTCGTGCCTCTGGAGTCTAGTGAGTTGATTCGATTGTTCTAGGACGTTGTCGCCCTGTTTTTGATCAGTCAAATCCCTTTCTACTAGATCTAGGGCTGCAAACGAGCCGAATCGAACCGAGCTTTAGAATGTTCAGGTTTGTTCATTAAGTTTTTAAACGAACCCGAGCCGAGCTCGTGCTCATTGAAAATTTGACCAGTTTGTCATGTAAGTTGTTCCCCTCTGTTCGACTAGAAATGGTAGGTAAAAGGGTCATTTAGTAAGAAGCAGCTTTCAGTTTGAGCTTATCTTTTACTGTATTTTATTTATGAAGAATTATCAAGGGTGTAAAAGTTTAATTGCATAGGGAGGGAGATAGTATTTTCATCAGATTTACAGCCTATATAATGGAAATGAATTTTGCACTTTACTTCTTACCATTTGAACTTGTTTTTCCATCATTGATATGAATTGACAAAATTATCCTTTCAAGTGTGAAAACTTTAACCACCACAACAAAAAGGAAAAAATGAACTACAACAACAAAAAAGAAAAAAGAAAAAGAAAGGTTGGTTTCTTTTACAACTGAGATAGGAAAATCAAAATTAAACTACGTTGGTAAAAGGTTCTAAGAATCACTACAAAAAAAAAAAATGATATTAATAATAATAACATTTGTGCCACTGTGTTTATTAAGATCATCATCATCATATCTTATTATCGATAAGTCAAAAACATTATTTTTATCAAATTAAGAACATACTATACATGAACTGATGAACTATTAATCTACAGAATTTTCACTCTGGGTCAAAGCTTTGAAAATTTCATTTAAACCTTAATATGTCCTTGGCATAATCCAAGAGTGTCGCCAACATGCCCTAGAGTATCTACAAAGTGTCTGAGCAAAAGAAATATTGGACAAGTATTTAGGCATGTTGTGACTGACATGTGTTGGTCACAGATATGTTATGCCGGTAAACATGTTCGTGCTTCTTAAAAAGTACTCCCTCCGTCCCATAAAGTTTGTCACTTTCACTATTCCAGCCCTATGAAAAAATTGATTATTTCTTTTAATCTGTAATGTTTTATATAAGCAATATGGATCTCGTTTGATAGATTTCAATTAGATCTTTTGAACAAAGTTTTGAAAATCACATAAAACGTTATGAATTGAAAGATATAGGCAATTTAAAAATGGCACGCACTCCCGAAAGTGTCAAACTTTACGGGACGGAGGGAGTAGTTTTTGGGCGAACTCCTTTGAAACAATACAATGGAAAGTTTTGATTTAACAAAAATATGATGAGCAAGGAAAAGAACAGTCTTGGATCCTGCTAGCACTACAAAAAGCTCCGGTCTTAACGCCCCTACTACTGCTGTGCAGCCTTTCCTCAGGTTCGTAAAGTCGGGTTTCCCGTTTACCCACAACGGAGGAGCCGCCCCCACCAGGCAGGCGGCTGCGGGTCATAACGCACTCTTCGCACAACAAATCCACTTTGAAGTTGACTTATTCGCTCGGCCAATCGTCGGAATGTGTACGAGATACCATAAGGCCCCAATATCTCAATAGCACCTTTGTCTAAAGCTTCGAATGTTCGTATGTTTTCTTAGATTCACCAAACAATGGGCAAATCCTTGTTGTCTTCTCCAACAAATTTTGGTTATACATGCAATATAATAAAAACCACTATAAAGGCCATAAATAGTTTTTCTTTGAGTAGTTCTCGAGCAAGATTTTTGTAGAGCACCGGTCACTTTCAAGGTTCACTTGATCATGAGTAGAGGGACGGCCCAAAGCCAGAGAGGTAGGAACGACGTTGTTTTCGATGAGAACTACCTTCCCCTTCGCCTTGGCATCGGAATTCATGACTTCTAGATTTGATATGATATCTCACACTTAGAGAATGAGAAGCTCTTTGGACAAAGTATTTAATGGAGTGAGAGAAGTTTTTGATGACGAATGTATTTATTGTCTTCGATGTAGGAGATGGTTGTGAGATTTATTGTCATGCCCCAGAATGGAGTGGATAGTGGAGTCAACAAGTGTGGACCTCTTTTGAAGCTAGGCGCAATATGTGGGGATTGATTTGACTTGTACATGAAGTAAATTAGTTGGCGTATTAATTAGCATGGTGATTTGTTTAATCATCATAGTTATTTGTCCATATAAACATACTACTATGTTAAGTAAGCAAATAACCACGGTAACTAATACCCCAACTAATTAATTAATGTCCATGACAAATCAGCCTAAAAAATTAACCACGTCTTCAAACGGGGTCCACATATTTTGACCCCATCTTCTATGTTGAGTAAGCAATAACCACGGTAATTAATACACCAACTAAATAATTAATGTTGATGACAAATTAGCCTTAGAAATTAACCACATCTTCAAATGTGGTCCACAGATTTTGACCCCATCTTCTATGCTGAGTAAGCAAATAACCACGGAAATTAATACTCCAACTAATTAATTAATGTCGATGACAAATCAGCCTCAGAAATTAACCACAGCTTCGAACGTGGTCCATAGATTTTGTCCCCATCTTCTATGTTGAGTAAGCAAATAACCACGGTAATTAATACCCCAACTAATTAATTAAGGTCCATGACAAATCAGCCTCAGAAATTAACCACATCTTCAAACGTGGTCCACAAATCTTCTATGCTGAGTAAGCAAACAACCACCGTAATTAATATCCCAACTAATTAATTACTGTCCATGACAAATCAGCCTCAGAAATTAACCACATCTTCAAACGTGGTCCACAGATTTTGACCCCATCTTCTATGCTGAGTAAGCAAATAACCACGGTAATTAATACCCCAACTAATTAATTAATGTCCATGACAAATCAGACTCAGAAATTAACCATATCTTCAAACATGGTCCACAGATTTTGACCCCATCTTCTATGCTGAGTAAGCAAATAACCACGGTAATTAATACCCCAACTAATTACTTAATGCCCAAGAAATTTGCCCCACAGATTTACCACATCTTCAAACGAGGTCCACACTTTTTGACCCCCCGCCTTCCCTTTGCAATCTCTTTGTGAAATTCTACATCGATTTTGTAAGGAGGAAAATTTGTGACTTGAAAATTTAATTTGGTCCCAATGAAGGACACACAAACATATTCTATTCGTAAGTAATTTATTCAACTTTTTCAAAGCATGCATTATATTGATTTAAAACTATCATGTTCACAAGTATTTTTACCATTTTCCAAGCAAAAGGAAAATTGAATGCAGGACTCTTTTTGTTTCGTAAAATGGATGACCTTTTTCCCCATACGTGAAAATCCTGATATTATACCAATAATTTTTCATCGGCCAAAGAAAAAGAACATGCGTCTGACTCATGAAAATTGTGGCTAACTTATTATTATTATTATTAATAATAGCCATATATGCATGCTTCTCTAAAAAGACCGTTGAGTAGTATAGTCATTATATACGACCATTTTGTACAAGTTGGCATAGGTTGATACGTACTCTAGGAAAAATAAGGAAAGACGATAAGACCATTGTGTGTCGGGTAAATTTTTAGTTGACGTAGATAGATACATACACTGGGATATGTAAGGAAATATAATAAGGTTTTTGCACATTGGGTTTATTTCTGAAACGTCAGATATCGAAAAATCATTTTATGCATTGTCATGCATACTATATTGAGTTTAACCATTTAAAAATGTTTATACAATTTTCTTTAGAATGTCAAAAAAATTAGTATTAAATTTGGGTTGGTATTACACCAATAACACAGCTAATACTATTAGTTTGGTACGTACCAACATTAACATGTTTGTTACATTATTGGTGGCACATACCGGAAGTTTATTTAATGTTATACAAAAAATTTGTATAAACATAATGTAAATGGTAAAAAATCAATATAGTTTATGCATGGAAAATGATATTTACTCGATACAAATTTAAAATTTATCTGATATTTATCTGATATGTAACTGCCATTTCCTTTTTTATTGCCTACACGTGAGTACATATCTATTTGTGGCACTATCGATAAGTAACTCCTGTGGTGTATAATGTGATGTGGCCGACAAGGGAATCTAATGTAATTAGAAGATTAGGCTACAGATAAGCAATTTTGACCTCAATATACACGGTGGCAGGCATTTGTGCCCCGCGTTTATTGAGCTTATCATATATTATCCTCCAGGGGCAGCTCCACTGCTATTTGACGGGTTCAAGCAAACCAATTGGGCTAATAAATTACAAAAAGAAAAAAAGAAAAAAAAACTATTTTGTTGTGTAACTTAAGTCTTTTTCTTCGGTATTATTGACTTGGACACCCACTCATGCGGAGTCAAAAGTTAATGACAATGTTCTAAATTCAGATGACAAAAGAAAAGAAGTGCATTAATAAATTACGAGAGTTTTTAAGAATGATATTTACGATATCTTTGAAAATCACAAAAAATAAAAAAATCGTCAATTTCAGTTTTCAAGAATAATAAAGATGTAGTATCTACATTGTGACAAGTCGAAAAGAATTCATTCTCCTCACACACTTCTCAAAATGTCATTTGGCAGAAATAATAATGTTGGTTGTCAGTTTTGAGATAAGTTTTTGAAATAAAAATGTGTAATTTCTCGTCTTTAGTCCATTTTTATACATTTTAACAATTTTTTACTTTTAGATAGAGTTATGTCATGCATATTAAAAATATAAGAAATAATAAATAATTTGCTGAAAAAATCACTAAAAACGAAAAACACGAGTAATGAAATAGTTGAAAATTTTGGAGAAAAATTTTCTTAGGTGTAAAAAGAACTGAGCAGTTTGAAAACTCACCCTAAGTACCAAACAATTATTGTCGAAATTTTTCAGGACCCGGTTGGGTAGCATGTGATGTCCGACGTGATACCCGTAGCGCCCCATGAAAGCCATTCATCTCTACAATCAATGGTTCAGATTTTAGATTAATTCATTCAGGTTTACTTTTTCCTGAAAGAGTTAATTTAAAATCCAAAACGTCCAATTCATTTTTGGACGGCCGAGATGCACGCCGGGTACCACCACATGGCACCCGCTCGGCATTTATTTCTCATCACTGTCAGTAAGGTTTCTGTTTTTCATTTTAAAATTTAAACTACCTATTCTGTTCCAAAAAAAAAAAGAAGAGAATTTTACTTCCTATTGCCAGACCAACATATTCTTTTCCAACAACAATAACCCTGGTAATAGGGACGACCTGATTTTCCTTTACTATTATGGGTAGTGATAATGTCACCACTGTTTTTTATTGTGCCAAAACTCCAACGCATAAAAGACATGTACATTGCACGTAAGTACAAACATTTGATGCATTGGAGTTTTGGCACAATAAAAAACAGTCTTGGCATCCTATTAAAAGCATAAAATCCAAAAGATTCCTTCCGCCTCAAACACCTCTCTCTCTCTCTAATAGAAAGGAAAAAATATCTACTGATATCATTATCGTGTTCTAACTTTTCTCAAAACAATAATCAACTCTATATCTTAAAAAAAAGAAAAAAAAGAGCATATACCGAAGAAGATACATGCGAACCTATTTGCAACTCAGATCCCTAGAATTAGGGATGTCAATCATACTTGCTCCGCCCCTAACGGAAAGGGTTTTTTCCAATTTCTTGGATAATGGGTAGGGCTGGGGGAGAAAAATGAAAATCCGACCAGGTTAGGGGGGTTAGGGGTCATAGTACCCCGCCCCGATATAATTGTATATTTATAAAATAACATTGTAACCCTTATATATTTCATTTAATTTGGAAGTACCACAATATATAAGAAGAAAATTAAATCTTTCATTTTAGATTTAGTTAAACTTCAGATCATATTTCTTCCATTTCTTTTTGTAGGCAATAGCTTTTGATGATTGGAGTAGGCATGTGCTTATGAATGATGATTGTCCAGGATAAAAAAAATGTAAGACAATTGAGAGAGGAAAAGAAAAAAAAAAAGCAGGGCGGGATGGGTAGGGTAGGGTAAACCCGATCCCCGACAAGGTAGGGTGTGGGAGTAGATTTTCATTGCCAGGTTGGAGTAGGGTTAGGGCAGGGGGAGTTTGTCACATTTAGGGTAGGGGTAGATTAAAACCCGCTCGTTGCCATCCCTACCTAGAATAAGTACTAGTATACTAGAGTATTTAGGCGCCGATGTAACTTTACTTGGCCCAAAAGATAAAATTCGTCAAGAACATGCAATTGTGACATCTTACGAATTATTTTTGTAATATTTGGCCACATTATTCACACTAATTTAATCCTTGAACATCCTGTTAAAAATTCTTGGAGCCGTCATTGCTTGAAGCGATGTATCTCCTCTATTCAAGAGTAAGTTCCATCTTTGTCTTCTTGCTCTTCAATTTCTTAGGAGAGTTCCAACTTTTTGAGCACTTTAATTGCTTTTTGGGGAGACAATTTAACTATTAAAACTATATAGAGGGTTTGTTTTTAATAGTTTTGTGGGAACTTAGAAATTTAACTTACGGCATGTGAATTCTAATTTGTAATTGTTATAATTGATTAATTTATATTTGTAATATTATGATTTAGAAAAATAAATGGACTTGTTGGATGGGTTTGAGAAATATAAATTTAAGTTGGGTAGGGCTTGGAATATTAAATGAAACTCAATTATTAATGGGCCGGATATACATAGACAATTCTCGTTATTATTTAGTTAAGCCCAGTGTATGAGCACCCCTACGGAGTAGTGAGTTTTATTTTGTAAAATTATGAAATATACATGTATTTTTTTCTGGCCTACAAGTTGGGTGTCACTAAAACTTATATATTGATAAACTAAAATCCTTGAACCCCTGATAGGACCAATACAAATACGAATATTGATTGTCCAAAAAAAAAAGAAAATACGAATATTGACATTTATTGGCGTTGATAGCATTTTTCACAAGTATCATTTAGTGCAAAAGAATTTGCTGATACATCTTTATTATTCCTTAAAAAGAATTGATAATTCATTCTATATTATTCCTTATAAACAACCTTTGAAGGAGTAAATGATACTTCATTTAAATGGTATTTTTAGCATTTTCGCCAGTTGTTTATAGTGTGAAGAGTCGAAGACAATTCATTCTTCTCATATACGTCACAAAATACCATGTACATGCAGCGAAACTACACCCACTATAGACTACGAACGATATCATTGTTTGGTTGTCAATTTTGAGATAAGTTCTTGAGATTAATATGTTGTACATAGGACTACCTATTTTTCTCCTTTACTCAATTTTTTAACGTTCTAACAATTATTTTATACTTTTGATTAGAATTATGTCATACATACTTTAGGCTGTGTTTGGAAGTTAGGGAAAGAAAGAGAAAATAAGGGAAAATAATTAAGAAGGAAATTAAAGGAAAAATTGAAGAGAAAATGAGAGGAAAGTTAAATGAGAATTTTAATATATTTTCCTTCTTTTTTTTGTAGAACCAAACAAAAGAAGGGAATTTTTTTAAATTTTCTCTCCCTTTCTCTTCCTTTCCCTAAGAACCAAACAAAGCCTTAATAGATACTAATAAATGATTTGGTAAAAAAATTACTACTGTAAAACGGAAAAACACGAATAACGGAATAGTAATCAAATATTTCAATCATTGTCAGTAAAGTTTCTCTTTTTCAATGAAAACCAACTATTGCCAGACCAAACATTTGCCTTTCCAGATGGACAACAGAGTTGTATTCTATCCTGGCAATAGCAACAATAGGCCTGGTAATAGGGGAAGACCTGATTTTCCTTTCCTTTACTGTTCTTTATTCCTGTTTTAAAGCATAAAATCCAAAAGTTCCCTTCCGTCCCAAACACCTCTTCTCTCTCTCTCTCTCTCTCTCTCTGCCTGTGAAGTGGCACACCCGCTTCTTCCGCCACAGACTTCGAAGGGCGCGTCTCGTCCACGCTCTTCAACGGTCTTCGTCTCCGTTCGTATCTCTTCCCCCCAAAACCCTCTCTCCTTTCGAGAACCCCAACTCTCTCTCTCTCTCTCTCTCTCTCCTCTCTGTGTCTCTAACTCTCTCTCTATCTGTGTGTGGAGGTTTTGAAGTGATTCTGTACTTGTACTGAAATTTCACTTCAGAAGACGCGATTTTTGTCAGTGGAAATTAACTGTACAATGGTTGAGAAGAGAAAGAAGCAAAGCAAGGGCACAATATGTGAAGATGACATCTCCAGTCTACTTCAAAGGTTTTTTCTTTTACCCTTTTTCGCTTTGATTAAATTTGATCACACACAGTGCTGCGCACAATAGCGCAGAGAATGAGCATCAATCGTCTTCGTGAGAAAAGCACGAATTGAAGTTTTACTGGTTTAGTAAGATTGCCTGTGTTCGCTAATGACACTAGATTTTGGAATTTATTAAGTTACAATGAGGGCTGCCTCCTTGTGAAGTCTGACAAATTCTAGGTTTAAGCCTTTTACTGTAGTACTATTAGGCCCGTTTGTGGACGGGAAATGATGAAAAAGATGAACCGTTTTTGTAAATTTTTAGTGCCACAACTTTCCTACCGGGAAGTATTTTCATTTTCTTTTACTTCAGAATACATTCCCGTGCAATGTTCCTGACAACTGAATAGAGCATTACTATTAATGGAAATTTGGTCGCGAAAGCATGGGACTGGAGTTCCGCACTAATCAGACTTTGGAAGGGCAACAAGAAACACTTTATCCTTTTTTATTTTTGGGCGTGGGTGGGTTGGGATCAAGAAACACTTGATCCCTGCCTTGATTGGGCATTAGATGTGATTTTTGGTGACTCTGTGAACATGCAGATGGGATTTGTTTGGATAAGTTTGTTAGAGGTGTATAAAGAGCTTAGAGATGGATAGATTCCCTCTATGTATCGATTCTGCATTTGTATCGGGGTTTCTATTTTGTTGGAAGCGTTTGATATTGGTTTTTTGTTGACAAGGTGTACCTACAGAGGTGATTTTCTAGTCTTGAGATTTTATGGACTTCATAACTTTTTGGTTTGATGAATGTTGTTGGACCTATATACACAGCATATAAACAAATTGATAAACTCTCTACGCCATTTATTCAGAGTATTTGGGAGTTCTGACTTAGTTCAAAGCAGTTGATATGAATTGTTTCAAACTTTGTGAGCATCTGACGTGATTTTGATTGTGTGCTTCTATGATTTTGCAGGTATCCTGCGACAACGGTGCTTGCATTGCTTCAGGAAGTGGCTCAGGTTCCAGAAGTAAAGATTGATTGGAATGAATTAGTGAAAAAGACTGCAACTGGAATTTCCAATGCAAGGGAGTATCAGATGCTGTGGCGACATTTGGCGTATCGTGTTACTATGGTCGAAAGATTAGATGAGGGGGCAGAGCCTCAGGTCAGTCTCTTACTAAACTGGAGTTATTCCCTATTGCAAACTATATATGGTAACACATACACATATGACTCATAAATCATAATTGTTTTGAATTAAACATCCACTAATTACTGTGCATGATTCCAGTGCTTAATGTTCACCAGGGCTATCGATTAAATATCGTCCTAATTTCAGTTTGGTAGAGAAGTTTGAAGTTGACCCTATTTATTATTTGATGCTACCTACGACTCAGAACAGGATAGGCTATCTGAACTGCCGAAACGGCTGGATCGCAGTTCCCTTTCTCACACATGGGGGCTTTCTGAACAGCCCCCATTTCAGAACAGGATGGGCTATCTGAACAGCCAAAATGGCTGGATCACAGTTCCCGTTTCAGTGACATGGGGGCTTTGTTTCTAGTCCCCCGGCTATGAAAATTAGCTTTGTATTAGTTATTCTGGGTACTCCCTCAGTCAATGACATTCCAGTATTTCATTTTGGAAAAATGTTGTCCACTTTAAAAGGTTATTATTCCCGTTTTACGCTTTTTTCTTTTTTATTTTATTTATTCAAACTCTCATTGGGTAATCGAAGCGTATTTTTGGAAGTTCACACCTGTTAACTACAATCATTGTCCCAGTAAGTAGTTGGGTTCTCCAAATTGGACTAATACTAAGTGACACAGAGTATTTTCCATTGTCTTACTAAGATCTCTGAATCATTTTTGGTATGGTAACTTGGTTTGAGACTTTGAGTTTAAGCATGGTATGTTGGCACCGGCCACCAAAACGGGCTTGCTTTCTGCTTTGTTTGTGGCCATTTAGTTGTTTAGTGACTGTTATTATGATGCCACGGCCACTGTAGCTCCCTGGTGTAAGATTCAAGAGGTCTAGTGCCTTGTTGTCTAGGCAAAATGTTGTGATTGTCGTCCCTCGACAGAATCAGGTAGAAGAAGAGGAGTATGAGGAGAGCCCTCACAGAATGAGTTATGAGAACTGCCCTCAGTACGTGGGAGGGGTTTTTGAGGCTGTTTAGTTCCTCATGAGAGGCCAGCATTCGAGAACTATTGCTTGTTTCTGAAAGGTAAACATATTAGAATACATCAAATTTGGTGATTTCCCCTGTTCTTTCCTAAATTAAGATACTCTTTGACAGATTCTTTGGATTTCATGGAGAATTACAAAATGGCCTTGGTTGATGGCTAGATAGCCTAGCTTGATGGTTTGGGGATATTTTCCATAAATCTTGGTATAGGACAAGTAATCCTGCGGGCGTGGATAATCAACACCACATGCCCCCCTATTCACTATCCCATGCTTTGTGGGATTCTTTTTCAGCTGATATGCAATCCCTCCACTAAATCTTGCATCTAATATCCTGCGTGAATCCATGCTCTATTTCATGAAAGCTTTACGTAGCTCCATGGCAAATGTTTTGTGTAAAATGATAACCTTTTGCTACTTTCATGCTGTGTAATATGATGCAACTTTAACCTTCATGGTCCTGCCTCCTTTATGTGTATCATGTAAGTGAAATAATTTTTGTTTCTCCATGTGATTTTTGTTTTGCCTGCCAGGACGACGATAGTGATTTAGATTATGAGTTGGAAGCTCTTCCGCCTGTGAGTAGTGAAGCTTCAACAGAGGCTGCTGCTTGTGTGAAGGTATGTCAAATTAATTGCTTGATAATGAGTTCTTTGGTGCTGAAAGATATCCTCAATATATTTTTTTATAAAAAGTAGAAAATAGGGCCCACACCAAGTTTAAGGTAAACTGTTTTCAATGAGTTTGTTCTGCCAACTGATGTGGCTTCTCTCCTTGAAAAAGATGATTCATTTTATCTTTCTTGGGTGGCCAAAAAACTCTATACTGATTTGGATTCATCTTTCATCATGCATTCACCCATCATTACTTTTTTTTTTTCTTTCTGTATTTTGTCGTCAACTATATTCCTCTTTAGCAGTTCCTTAATCTTCAAAGCCCTCAAGATACAAAATTTTAACAGCACTAGGGGGACAAAGTTGGAAGACAAGTATATTTGCCCATGTTAAACATGTGCTGAGTTGTTTTTGATGAAATGCAAAACGTGTGCTAAGATTGCACCCCATGTTATATATTATTGGAATGAGCAACAGGAAATGAATGTACCTTCTTTTGGTCTATGAATCCAAAATGTATAATATTGGAACTTCTTGGGCACTATTGGATACACGAGAAACAATCTTAAGTGCCCAAATTTTCATAGATTGGTTTTCTAAATTTGACTGCTGGTTGGCACTTTCGCTTTGCATTTCTGTAAATCTGTTGAATTGTACTGGCCTGTTTTTATAAGGATAAGTACCTTGTAAAATTTGTATTTTGTTGTGTCCGGAATAATGCAAGATACACGTGAATTTGAAGGATTGTATGGGGAAAGGAAGTAATGTCAATTAGCTTTGTTTCGCCCATATTGCTTACTGCTACTGTAAGTGTGCATGTAGAAATCCAATTACGTATGCATAGTTATAAATTAAACATGTCCAGAGATAGTAGGTTTTGAGTTTGGAAGCGTCTAACGTGGCTTTATTTGAGTAACTTTTGGAGATTTGATATATTGTAATTGAATTTGACTTATACCTCCCATGAGTTCTCTTTATACTTTCCAGGGAATTATTGTAAGTTGTACCTGGAAATTCTTGTGGATTACTTGTACGCAAACGTACCATATAATAATACACTATTAAACCTATTTTTTGCTGTATATTAAATTATTAACGATATGATGCCATAAATGTGAGTTCTACCCAATTTCGGCATTGAAGATGAAATATTGGTCCCCGTAGTTATTTTTTTCAAAACCTGGACTTGCATAACAATATTAAATGGAAGAAAGGTTGCATAAAACATATTTATATACGTCTTTGCTGTGCCTTTGATGCATCGATGTCTTTTTTACCTGTCTTATTTGCATGATAGTGTGTTTGTATTCTGGTATTATGTGGACTGAATTGAAATAGAAAAACAAAGGCTATCCTATAGCTGCATGAAAATACTTTATGCGCTTATACCCTGCATAGAACTAGCCTTTTATGGAAGATGATCTGCATGTGACTTAACTCTGCTATTTTATGGAAGATGATCTATTGAATAATTTGGTATTAGAATGGTTTAGCATTACTAGCAGAGATTTGGTTTTCTGCTGTTATCCATTTCAATCCTAATTGAATGCCGATAGGAGGATTTTCGTGTTGCTGTCATTGGTCCTTCAAACATTTGAGTTATGTGGTTATGACATACTCATGCTCCCTTAATACACCAGTACTTGTTATGTGGACAATCATAATACGTCAGTAGAAAAATATACCACCGTTAAATTTCGACTGGCTTATCTTCTGTGAATTGTTGACTTGATTAGGTACTGATAGCTTCTGGTTTTCAAAGTGACACCAATCTCACAAATGGTTCAACAGTTGAGGCTCCATTAACAATAAACATACCTAATGGCCAATCTTCGAGAGCCGCTTCAGAAAATTCACAAATGCAAGGGACAAACATTACGGTTCCAGTTTCTGTTCAAAAGCAACCACTGCCTACAGTAACACCTGAAGGATTTGATCCAAATGGATTAGGTAGTGGAAACCTGCCTCCTCGAAGGAAACGCAAACCATGGTCTACAGCAGAGGATCAGGAATTGATTGCTGCTGTGCAGAAATGTGGCGAAGGGAATTGGGCAAATATTTTGAAAGGAGATTTTAAGGGTGACAGAACTGCTTCACAACTATCTCAGGTTTTTCCTCTGCCTATTTACCTCTACTTAAGATTCAACTCCCTCTCTCTCTCTCTCTCTCTCTCTCTCTCTCTCTCTCTCTCTCTCTCTCTCTCTCTATCTCTCTCTCATAATTATATATACAAACCCCCCTTTAGGGTATTATTTTTAGTATTTTTGTTCATGACATGGTATATAAATACATGCGTGGTATAAGGGCTTTTATTACGCTTGTCTCTCTTCTTCTTTATCTCTCTTCTCCTTCTTCTGAAACCCCAAAATCCTTACTTTACTACTTAACTCATATGAACTCAAATGCACTATTCATGTTCTATTTGTAGTCATAAGAAATGCATAAACTATTTCCGAAGTACCAAAAAAAAAAAAAATGCATAAACAAAGATGGCCGTTGTTATTAGAAGGCATTAAGGGTTATAAAGGAGAAAGCGGACTCACTTCACGAGCTGTAAGTCCCGGGAAGCTCTTTCACCTTCTTAATAGATACTTTTTCTTGCGTGTGGCCTTCTTTATTTTTGCTTCTTTACTGCAGTCAATTGTAGGAAAAATATGTGCGGCCATTTATGAGTCTATGACTGACCTTGTGTTTCTGTCTTGCTAAAAACAAAGTCCCTCCGTCCCACAATGTTGGTCTTCTTTTTGGGGGGTTCAAGCTGTTTACATGCCTTTAATTCACTTAAAGTGAAAAGGTATTTTATTACCAACAATGCCCCTTTATTCCCCATTGTTGAAGCTTCCATAGACATTTGTACGGGATAGGTTTGGAAAGTGCAAGATGCTTTGACTTTTCAAAGGATTCGGACAATCCAAAATAGAAAAAACAAAAAAAGGACGTGTATAGAAGGTGATTGATTACAGTGCCACTTGCCAGTGAACTAGATTAGGATCCTATTGGCACTTCGACTCTAATGGTTCGCATGCCATTGAGCATGCTGGCCAAATATTTATGGAATTTACCATGGCTATTGATCTAGGGAAATGTACTGCTGAGACTATCATTATACAGTGGTCATATAGACTATACATTGTACCCTAGGAAAAATATTTCTGTGGTTTTTTCCTTTGGGTGAGTTGAAGAGGCTAGAGTTTTTGCCCTTGAAACAAATCTTGACTGCCTTCTTTTTAGACTCAGTTGAAACAAATCTTGAAATGTACAATCTGTCTACTTTTCATTCCTCCTGCTTACCTTTTTTAAGTCGAGGCAAGTGCAAAAAATGGCATTGCCATGCTTTTTTTGGTTGCACTATTATGTGGAGAGAAAAAGTTGGTTTAGTCTTTTTTTTTGTGCAATGCAACGACCGCGGTTGAGTCGAATCTCTCTGCACAAACATGTTTTGTTATGTCATGTTCAGATCTCTGTAACCTGCCTATAAGCTTGTAGGTTAGAAATGCAAATATAAGTATTGATTTAGTTTGGGAATCCGTTGTTATCTAGTATGGTTAGGATGTCTGGGTAATGCCCAGTTTTCCCGGGTTCGAATCCCGGCAACGGAATTCTTTGCTACTGTACATATTTTCTATTGTACTCCCTAATAATCTCAATTACGATGTCGTCAACTCATGACCCTAAACACGTTCACTGAGATTGTTGTATTCCATGTTATTAAAAGAATTTTGTCTGGAATTGTAAGGATTTGCTCTTAATTAAACCACATAGAAAGATACATCTATATATTAGATGTTACTGGTCCAACTTACAGTATCTTGAACTATGATTTTGGCAAAGTGGCATGTTTTCAGTCTTGAACATCTACAGGGGGTGTTTTGACATTTGTTAGATGAAAATAAAATATGTTGCTGAACACTCAGTGAGGGGTGTTTAGATCTTTAAAAAAACTCTGATACCCTAATAATCATGCATGAATATATTTAGATGTTACAGGCCCAACTTATGGTATCGTGAATTATGTTCATTGTAGCAAAGTGGTATGGTTTTAGTCTTAAACATCTTTACGCGGTGTTCTGATATTTTTTTTTAGAGAAAATTAAATATATTGTTAAAAACTCAGTGAGGTTATCTAGATTCTATAAAGTACTCTATAGCCAAATAAACCAGCATGCATGAGTATCGGTGATCTTCATACTGAACACCCTATAATATGTAGTCTTGCTTTTTTGTTTCTAAGAAAATGGGGGAAAGATTCCCGAATGAGTCAGATGACTCCGACCAGACAGTTATCTCAGGGATGGCATGAATCGTGAATGTGGATTGAATGGTGATTGTTAAGGTCTGTAACTGCTACTGCTTCTATTCTGAAATTGACTGACATACAAATTCGTATCGAGCTTGCTCGAATTCTGCATTGAATGTTTAATCACATGACACTTATGTTTAAGTAAAGTGAGGCAATTGAATTCTATGATATTTCTTCTTCTATCTGTTGCAATATTGTTCATTCACTAGCAGTTGGTTTTACTGTTAACATTTATGAAATCATGGGTTTATGCAGAGGTGGGCCATTATCAGGAAGCGAAAGGGCAATTTGAACGTGGTCGGTGGCTCACATCCTTCTGAGGCTCAGCTGGCTACTCGCAGAGCTGTTTCCCTGGCCCTCGACTATCCAATTGTGGACAACTTGACGGCAGGTTGTTCAAATGGTAATGGTCATTGTCTGTTCTTTTAGTGCCATCTCTTGTGTATTGAAGTGTTTGAGCTGAATCCTATATCAATTCTAATTGCTAACGATAATAAGTCTTTGGGATAACAAACTGCAATTTAAAATAGTTGTTGCTAAAGGGGCTAAGTAACAAATTGGCAATGGGATTTTCAAGTTCCCTGTTGTGGATGTTCGCCCATGGCCACTATCTGTGCTTTACATCACCACCTTGATGTGATAATGAGTGGAGAATCTTGGCAACTTGATTTGGGGAAGTTCCTTCTTATCTTTTTAATTCGTTTGCCACATAATAGGCTCGGCTTTATATTTATTTTCTCATATTCAGTCTCTTTCTTTCTCCTTTTGTTTGCAAGTACATTCACTGCTTCTTTTTCTCCATTGAAATAAAAATCCTCGTTTTAATTGTACCTGATGTTTTACTGTGGACCTACATTTATCCTTTTTTGAGTTAGGTTTAGGGCTTTAGACAATTAAGATGGTTTTTTAGGTAGTTTTAGTAGACATGGTTGAGATGATCGGAGCAGGGGAAAGGTACAAAACTTGAAATAATCGAAAAGAAAGTGAGAGATGGAGCGAACCAAAAAAGTGTTTGCAGTGGAGCTTTTCATTGTTTTATTTTTCTGTCTTGCTGCGTCTATTTTCTGGAATTGTTTGAAAATTATATCAGATGGAAAACATATGGTTAAACTATACTCATAAATTGATGACCAAAAGGCCAGCTCTCAAAAGCCAAATGCCTAAGCATGATGGTTTTGCTTACATTGAAATCTTTGCTTTCTTAACCTTGCTATGGTTTTTGCAAACCTGATTATCTCATTCGTATGATAGCAGCTGCGACAAATCCCAACAACACATCCGGTAACTCCATTCATCTTGCTATTGAAGCATCATCAGTTGCCCCATCCCAACATCCATCTCGACAAGATTCTGCCCCTTCAACTTCATCAAAGTCTCGAGTAATCCTAAAGAGACCAGCGACGAAACCTTCGCTTAGCCCCGATGCTATGGTGAAAGCTGCCGCAGTTGCTGCTGGGGCCCGCATTGCCACCCCATCTGATGCCGCCTCGCTGCTTAAAGCTGCACAGGCAAAGAATGCCGTCCATATCATACCCGGTGGGGGTTCTTTGACCAAATCAACAGTGGGAAGTGCATTGCCTCCTAATGTTCACTTTATTCGTACTGGACTAACAGCCCCGCTGCCTTCCACCTATTCTACTGTCCCTCCTAGTGTCTCGCGGCCCTGTGGAACTCTACAAGCACAGAGCAACTCTTTAAAACCTGCGCCTCTTACAGTTTCCGTGCCGACTGCCACTGAATCAAGTCCTATGGTTGAGTTTCAGATGGAGGAAACAACTGATGTTCTTACTCCCATTGCATCCGGTGACCTCAAGTCTAATGACATCGGTAATTCTAGCTCATGCAATCCATCGAATGGGCAACTCCAAGAAGATGAAGTTGTCGTTTTAGGTGATTCATTTGAAGAGAGAGTTCAAGAAGATCAAGTTACAGGCAATTCATCGAACGAGCAAATCCAAGATCAACCTCCCATTTTATCTGACACACCAAATGAGCGACATCAAGAAGATCAAACTGATTTACTAAGCTCAGAAACGATCTTAAATGTTCGAAAGGATTTCATTGAGAACTCGAATTCTTCATCAACAAAAGCCGGTGGAGAATATCAAGCAGTTATTACTGGAAAAGAGGCAACCGCCGGGAGTGAAGAAAGAGATGGGAATAAGACAATAGGCATGCAGGTTGAGGACGGGGGAGAAAATCACTTGGAGAAAACGCCTGAAAATGATGGCTCGGGCATGACAAAAGATGCAGCTAATGAAAACATTGGAGCTGCTTGTTGAAGGAGTTGCTGGGGGTGAAGGAAAAGGAACAGGAACGACTTCGTATATAAAATATAAATGACTGTTTTCACGGTGCAGAAAAACTGTGTGCGCTTATCATTTGATATTGTTCATCTTCAGTTTTCTTTTGAACTTTTCAGTTGCGGAATTGCTTCTCCTAAGACAATGTTGCAGACTTGCTGTGGGCATGGGCAGAATTTTGAATTAGCTGGTTTGTACTTATTTTCTTTGGCCATAATGAAATATGCATGCAGTATCTGTAGTCGAATGTCCTAATATGATAAGTAGCAATGATGTACACTACAAAGGAGAAAGTCAAACTCTTTTTTTTGAGAGCAGTGGCAGAGTCAAGAATTGAAGTTGGAGGAAGCCGAAATTTGAAAGATATTTTGGTCGCGATGATTTTGTCATGACTTAATTTTAGTCATTCAGTTTTTATAAGTCGGTTTTGATAAATTGAAAAATTAATCTCTAGTATTGTTGTTATCATATCATTTGCCGAACCCATTATCATTATCGCAGGGTGTGATTCACCATAATTCAGTGTTTTCAAAATGAAAATTGTTCTTACATTTTGATTAGTGTCCAAGTTTTATAATTTTTTTAAGAATATCTAAAAAAAATATGTAAAATATACTCTAAAATAGGAAATTGGGGGCACACCCAAGCCCTATATAGCTCTGCCCCTGTTCGAGAGAGAACGGAATTCTCTACTTTGTAGAGCACTAAGGACATGTTTGATAACCGTTATAGTTAGTTTTGAGCTTGGATAGGGGTTGGTAATGAGTTGAAAACTTGAGAATCGAGATTATCAACGACGAGGTGAATTCATGCTATGTGTTCGAGTTTTATAGGATTGGATCATAGAAATTTTAATAATTTGTTTGTTTTGCCTGGAGGAGTACTAGATTAAAACAACTTATTCAATAATTTGTTTATTTGCGATAGCATAAAAACGTCTTTCAAAAACACCATAAAAAATTAAAAGTTGTGAAATAGAGGATTGAGAACGGAATCATAGAGCGAGAGTTGAGAGTGGTGGGCCTTACTTGAGGATGATGTGACCATAGTTAGGCCATAATCCAGTTTTGGTTCAGAGCAACCATAGGAATTGAAAAAGAGTTGGTCATTTTCTTTCTTGATTTAACAAAAATTGCAAGATAAGATTCAACATAAAATCTGCTCTAGCTAACCATAAGCCCTGTTCAAACAACGACTACTACAAAATAAATAAATAAATAAAAATCCTTTTTCCTTTGGGTAATTAAAAAAACCAATTTATTTGGAAGAAAAATAAACCATTTTAGTTTCTCGTCCTTTATATAACATGAGATGGGATTCGCAATACTTTTTAAATTTCTCCGGCATGGCAAATTCTGTAAAAATTCATATTCTCCCGTCATTGATAAACAAACAATCAGTTGGATAATACTCGATGAAATTCCCGTAAAATATACAAATTCCAAAACCAATACTGAACACAAAGTTTAGATAATCTGACCACATCCATATTGATATTGTAGAACTTGGACACAATGATAATCCCCCGTCACAATTTGTTTGTCCAGTCTTGATATTCTAACTTTTATAGAGGACATTATTACTACTATAAAAAAATAAAAAAATTTGATTTTAAAAAATACACCTCACTTTTTAGCATTAAATGAGGGTGTAAAGTTCAATGCACAATTTTATAAAAAAGAGAGGGCAATGATGCAACTTTTACGAGTCCAATTCAAGTTGGACAAACAATTTGGGGGACCCAGGGGGCCTGCTGTACAGCCTTTTGCACAGCAAGTGCCGTACAAAATCACAGCCATTCACAAGTGTTATTAACAGTTTGGATTGGAAACAAACTGTTCGTGCGAACGCTTCTTCTCTTTTGTTTGAAATCTAGGTCATTCATCCAAGCAATGAACGACTTGGATTCTCGCAGCACTTGTTGTGCACAGGCTGCACAACAACAACCACATGTCCCAATTTGGGACATCAAAAAGTCGAATAGGGAACAAAAAAAGTGGGATGGCGGGAGTATTACTTACACCATTGTGCTACTTCATCCTCAAAATCAATGAACCCAGAAGGACTCTTTTGGTTGCCTCGGGAAACCCTCCGAATGCCCAAGTTCATTCACGAAACTTCCAACACTTTCGCCATTTTTCGCACCTCTGTAATTCTACAATACCCACAACATCCCATAAAAGGTGCAATCCATGGCAAAGATTGAACTTTAAATTGGTTAGTCCAAGAACTCTGGTCTTCATTCAGCACCCACACGTCACAGGATTTGTCATCAGCACAAATAACCACAGCAATTTTACCCTTCAATTCCATAATTTTCCAGTTAGTTTGAACCCATGCCTCATCTAAGCAATGGTGATAATTCTATTTTTCTGAACACCTTATCACCCATGTCGAAGGACTAACAAAAACTTCATAAGTTGGGATTACACATGCCGGCCAATAGAGAACTCCATTCAAGACTACTGAATCTGAAAATCCATAAATTTTCACGAAGCTACCACAAGATCCATCCGAAGTGACATTGGACTTTTTCACCATGACCTGGTATAGCCGTACAATGATCTCTCTCTCTCTCTCTCTCTCTCTCTCTCTCTCTCTCTCTCTAGTTCCTTCTTCTGTTTCAGTCCAAATTGAAAACTCGTGGGTCTAAACCCGTGTCCGATCTAAGGATTATTTGAAAACAATACCAATGATCCTGTTAACCCCTATGGGCTATGGCCGTCCCAAGGTGTCTCATTATAATTGGATTTCTATTCCGAAAATCCGAAGAAATAACTCGAAACGGGAAAGTGGAAAACTGAGGACAATCAAAGAATCCCAAACCTCGTGAGAAAATCAACTTGCGATTTGTTCGATTTCTGCGGCCAAACGGTTATCGGCGATGTCCTGTTTTTGTCTGCAAACCAGATTTATCAGGCTACAATGGGTGGATTTCTTTGTCGAGGAAGAGAAGAGTGGAACAGAGAAGCAGAAAGCTTTCCTGCCTTCTCGCGCGTATCCGCGAGACGGCGCCGTTTAGAGGGGAATACTTTGCACGGCGTCGTTTTGGATCCACGTCATGACACAGGTTGAACCTATGTCATGACCCTTAAAACGACTTCGTTTGATGGTACCATTTTAGTTCTAAGAACTTTTGGCGTTTTAGGTACTATGAACACCATTATTTAATGATCCGAGACATTCTTCTTGTAGAAATTACTATAACACATATGATGCAAGAGTATCTCGTAAATAAAATACATATAAGTATTTAATCTAAATGAATTTCTATTTCTTAAAATCTATTTGGATACATTGAATCATATCTTCTTCCATATCAATAACTCTTAGGGGACTTTAAGCACGTTTTCTATCTCTCTCAGTGATATTTTAACGATCTGAGACATTCATATTGTAGAACGCTGAAACATACAAATCATGTAAAAATTTCATATTAATCAGACACCGATTGATATTCGATCTGAATGACTTTATGTTTCTTAAAATAGGTTAGGCCATACTGAATCAAAACCATTATAACCAGTTTCACATAATCTCGCGTTCCCTTACCTTAGAAACGACGTCGTCGACGGTGAATCTCTCTCCCGCTCCCTCCCCCAGAATCATCTCCGACAACGGTCGGCAACTTAGAGGCTCCGGCCAATCGAAACGACGTCGACAGCCGCTCACTCGAAGCTCGCTTGGTCTAGCAATGGGGGGCTTACGTTGCAGTTCACAAAGAAACACAAATAAAAGAAACCCATCGTCATCGGCGGCTATTCAACCGCCGAAGGTGGTCTCAAATTGTCAATGGTTACAGTTTCCCCACTGAGATCTGTTCATGATTTTGGTATGAACCCAATGTTCTACTCAATAATCCCCAGTGACATCTGTTCATGATTTTGGTGTGAACCCAATGTTCTACTTAATAATCTTGATATGCACAATTTATGCTTACCTGCCTATTCTGATTGATTGTTGTCTCAAATATGGTCTTTTTTCCCATCATATTATTATCTTTTTTATTCACCTTTGCTTATTGGGGTAATATTATGTAGGTTAGATAGATTGTTGTTTTGAACAATTTGCTTGTTGCCGATCGAAGGAAGAACAATTTGCTTTTGGTCGTTTAAGTACTGCTTAAGCTTGATTCCCATCTCTATTTGACCTGAGAAAATCCACATATGCGAAGCTCTTCGTGAAGAAATTGTCTGGATTATTTTGGTTGATGACTGTTTATATGACCAAATAGCACCATATTTGGATAATATGATCTGATTTTAATTTCAAACTTGGTATATTGCAAGTTACTGCCACTGCCAAATCATTTGTCACTTCTGGATGTCGTTGTAATGAATTGCTTGAATGTATGAGTGATTTTCGTGTTTGATCATGATTGAATTCGTTCTATCCAAACAACTGAAAGTAGATTCAAGTAGTACAGTCTTTTCTTATGGGTTTGGAGACATCATAAGCTTTAGTGAAGTTTGTGGGAAATAAGTCATTATGATGGGAATCATTCCATGTGCAAACTCTTCCTGTCATAGTTCATGTGGTTAAAAAAGTGGGGATTCAATTATATATTCAACCTGAGTTATTTTAACAGTTTCTTGCAATGGAAATTAATTGCAACACAGGTTTGCAGACACTCTGGATCACCTATACGGCTATACCATAACGTCCTTGTATATCTAGGAGCATTTGGAATTGTTATTTCAAGACCTTGCGTATCTAGGAGCATTTGGATTTGTTATTTCAGGATAGGGAGTTTAAACTTTTGGATTAAGACGGCATTCAAATCCAATTTCTACAGCCAAATTCATTGAACATCTACGACATTTTTAGAGCTCAATAGTAAAGGAAGGGAGTAGCAATATTCGGGTCTTCCAGATATGATGGCGGTTTAGTCTAGACTGACTGATTTTGGGTGAATTCAGGTTCGCAATTCTACAAATTATTCTCATCATGTACTTCCTACTCATTTAGGATTTGATCTTCTGTCATCCTTGTTCTCATGACCGTACAAAATATAATGTTACACGGTCTTGGGTAGAACTCAACCCAAAAATTTGCTCATGAAGTGAGGGTGCCCTCACGCTTATATATTTCATATTACTTTGGTACCCAGGCGATGCGGGACTTCGCTTCACCCTCCCTCACACGTAGCGTGCTCACTTGGCAGCGCCTGCGACATGGAGGCGAGAGACACGCACCCTACCCATCTCTGGTACCCAGCTTTGATACAATGTTACATGGTCTTGGGTAGAACTCAACCCCAAAAGTAAGCTCATGAAGTGAGGGTGCCCTCACGCTTATATATTTCATATTACTTTGGTACGGAGGCGATGTTGGACTTCGCTTCACATGTAATTCTTATACTACCTTCAAAGATATTTTATCTGTTCAACAGTGTGACATGGGTGAGAGGGGGGAGATGCGCTTGACGCCCGTCGCCAAATTTAGAAACATCAATGTTTCCGGTTAGATGAGTTGCTTTTTAGATGAAGCAGTTGATAATGGAGTATCTTTTTGTGTGTAACATAATAGTTTTGACCTGATTTCTTTTGCAGGCATGTATAGATGTGGATATTGTTGGCTATGGACGTACACTTATCTAATGTTTGAAAATAAAATCAAATGCTATTTGTTAATATTTTATATATGTATTGCGTAGTTCAATTGCCTCGAGATGCTTCCATTTACGGTGTAATATTGTCATGTCACAGTGGTTATGGAAATGAACTGACAATCATTTGCAAGATTCTTTTTCAACTCACTACTTGGGATACATAATTTGTGGCCAGTTCAATGGTACTTTCATCTGAAAATTGAGTCGTTACAGGTTGATAATAGGAGATGAGGCACAACTGGCTGATTATGCAAAAGTTGATGCAGAGCTCAAGGTGGCAAGACTCGCAAGAGCAATAGTGAAGTTTTTTTCTTTCTTTTTTTGTAGGAGCAAAAGTAAAGTTGCTGAAGAAGAAACTCAAGTCTGAAAAGGAACACAATAAGGAACAAATTATAGCCCTTCAGTAAAGGCTCAAAGTGCTGATGCTCGAGTTACACAAGGTTGTTGCAACCTGCAACTGATGAGGATATTTGATTAAGGCTGCAAAGACTGAAGGTTTTGGATGAGGAAGCTGTGGGATTGAGGAATGCTAATCATAGTCAGTACAGCTTGAAAATTCTCATTTGTCTTTGAAGCTGGAGTACACTCAAGTATTTGCAGGTTCTGTTTTAGAAGATCAATAGGAACTCAGCACATTTCTTGTCCATAAATTTCTTGTTTGTGGGGTCAGTTTGGCTACCATTGCCTATTTCATTATTTCTTAGAAATGTATGCAATAAGCACAACTGAGAATAAGCAAAGATGTTTTTGTCAAAGAAATTTATGCATTGTGCACCAAGATACCTTTTGCTGCTATACAATTTGCTCTTTATGACTGCTTATGATGTTGCTATGCATTCTGTCTTATATGACCATTATTACTGGTTTTTACCACATTAATCACTTCTCTTGTGTATATCTTGCTTTGAAGGATAATTACATCATCCTACAGCACAACTTCAATTCCTTCTTTGTTGCTTGTATTAAAGTTGTTTCCAGTAATAGTAATGCAATTTTGCAATACTTGACCGCAGTAATCTTATGTGCGTAGTGAACCACTTATTAAGTTGTTTTGATAACTATTTTACGATAACTAAAACATAAAAAATAATGAGCACGCGGCTACATGCAACGCATGTCGCCTAACACTAGTCGACTTGAAAGACATAAAAAGAAAGACGTGAATGCTTTTTCAGGACATAGGTGATAGTAAGAAGAAAATAGAGTAATTGGAAAAGAAACAAGTTAACGAAACTAGTTCCTGCTTTAGGACATAGATTGTGAGTAGTTTATATGTGTTTAAGTATGGTTTCATCATTTCAATTCTACTTGCTAGCCTAGTATTTATCTCTCTTACTCCCTTTTGATATTTTTCTTTTGTTTGTCCCTTGTGCAGCGTATCCCAATTCAAGCTCAAGGTGAAAGAGTTTCAGCCGGACACAGGGACTTCACCTTTAAGACTATAGCTGCTAGAGTCTCTATGCTTCAATACCTATACCCGTAACCACGGCTGGACATGACGTCGCTTCAATAATAGGGTGAGAATGACGAGGACAAAGAGAGAGGAGGAGGATGCAGAGGTGGAGGAGGAGAATGGCAAGATAAGCAACCTCTAGCCAAGAAAACCAAAAAGAGATGCTAGACACTTTGGCTTCTTCTCTTTCTTTTTGTTTGTACATAGAGCTAGATTAGATGTTGCATATGTTGATGTCGTGTGTTCTCTTTTTGGACATATTTTAACACTTGGACTTGTATGTTCTTATTCAAGTAGTGGATGCCGTAATTTGTTCTTGCTTGTAAGATTATTTTTGTTAAAATGAAGTTTGGACTTGGAACATGTTCTAAACTTTTGTTTCGATTTTGAGATGAGCATGGCCCCGACGGGGGGTTTAGATATGTATTGTGAGAAGGATGAGCATGACTCGGCTTGACTCCCAATTATATGAATTGTGTTTGCTGTTGGTGTTGACATTCTCCATGGATACGGTCACTATCCGTACGTATCTTGTCGTGTCGTGAAAGTGTCTGTATCCGTATCGTGTCCAAATCTCATGTTTGTATCCATGGACTAGAACGCAAAATGGGAGCCTGCTTCTGAGCATTCTTTACCAAAACATGTGAAAGCAGAAGCTTAGATATATACCTTAACTCCATAAGTCCACCATATCATTTCATATAAAATCACATTAAAATTTGATTGAACTGATGCAAAGTCTCCATAACATTTGCTATATTACAAAAGTGCATTACATGTTCATTGAAATTGTTTCACACCATTATCTAAGGAAGAGCCAAATTTTCGCCTCTTTCCATAGAAGAATACAGGTACAAGATTAATCAAAAAACAAAAGCGCAAGACAAGACTTTCCACTTCTCTCTGCACCCAGTCTCTGGCTGGGAGGAACATAGCGGCCCTTGCTAGGTCCAGAAGAAGTAGTTGGGACTTCTGATGAAGGTTGTTTGTCAATGGAGACATCACTTGGTGGAGCAAGATCCTTGTAAGGGCATTGTGATGTCCAGTGGTCACCTTTCTTGAGACATGTACGACACACCATGAGAATAGCACCTGTTTTTCCAATTTGAGATAAAGGGTCTCCTGCATTCTTTGTTTCTTCAAGTTTGCTACCTGTTGGTGGGTCCGGAAATTTGCAGGGTAAGAATTAAATATGTTGCAATCCATGTTTGCAGTATGAAAAAGTAAAATAACGATATTACTGGCTAAAAATTAGACAATAGAGTGTTTGAACAAACAAGACCAAAACCACAAGATCTATTAAACAACAGAGTTCCCAATCATAACAGAGAGCATTCAAATGGAGCTAAAATTCGCTAATAACCAAGCTGGATACATAAGAGAGACCAATTGGTAGGCATGGCACAATGAAATGGCAAGAATGATTTTCACCAATTTGACATTTACTAGAAGTCATTTCAAAGCTACCAAGTAACAAATTTCCCATGATGAAAACAACCTTTACTAATCAAACGATGGAGTTGTTATAACATTGAGCTAGTATAAGAGCTTTTGGTTTCAACATCAATTCCAATACTTATACAACAACTTGAGCACCCCATCTGTTTTTTCCAGTCATTTTTTCTAGGCTACTTTTAAACGGATTTTCAACTTTGAAAGTATAGTCCCAGCAATTATTCCGCAGATTTCATGTTTTTGCTCATGCCTAAAGGCACGATGCAATACGTTTTAAACACAATTGAAATGAACTATATGGCGAAAAAAAAAAAAAATGAACTATCCGTTCTCTACTATTAACCACCACCAGCAACAAAGCCGACTTCATCTTCTTCTTCATTTCCAAAGAGAGGTTCCAGAACACTCAAGTACTCCTTTGCAACTTCAATCCTGCCCCCTATTCTTTGAGTACATCCTGTGTTGAAGCAAACGTAAATTCAGCAATCCATCCCAATGGAAATATAAATGCAAATAAATTCGACTAATATCCATCAGCATCATCACCCAAAACAATTAACCAAATTACACAGCTTTCTTATCCAATGAGATGAAGTTGAGCAAACAAGCTGGAATAGGGAGTTTACAAATAATAAACTCACATCTCATTGATGCTATGACAAAGCCAATAGAAGGAAATGTTGTAGAGATAAGCATCATAGAGCAACTTGGGGAAGGTTTTTCTCTTAAGTGGTCTGTTCCCATCAATAGGACTTGCATAGAAGATTCCTTTCCAACCAAACCAATCCTATCTCCACTGGTGGTGCCTCAAGGGTTGTGCAAAGATCCATAGAAGCATCCCTAGCAAATACTAAATTTGTGTGTGAAGCAAGAACAATGGAGAGATTGGAGCTTTTGGTTTTGAGTACATTGAAGTGGAGAATGAAAGCAGTGACTTGCATGAAGTTCCAACAAGATTCATATCGCAATCGTATAATCACTTTCTTTTTCATTATTGCAATGAATATGCATGAAGTTCTACCAAGATTAAGCATTGGCAGAAGGTCCAGCCAAAAGCACAAGAATCACCAAAAACATGCTTCAAAATTTTAGAGCTTTTGGCACATCATCAATAAAAGAATTCAAAGATGTGAAAGCAAAAGCCACGAAGGCCTAGATGCAAACAAGACTATTGTGTAGCATCAAAATACCTCCTATATTAAAAAAGAAACAAAAAAAATCCCTAAAACTGTACATCAAAATACCTCCTATATTAAAAAAAGAAACAAAAAAAACCCACTGTAGAACTATACAACATTACAAGAAATTCCCCCATTAGCAGGTACATCAGTTGTTACCCTTGATTTACGCTTGTATTGTCATATGTGCATTGTTCATAGTTAGCTGATACAAAATTCAAAAAATAGGCCTCAAGCATCCATTGCATGGAAGCCACCAATAATGTATTTATGGTATGAGATCCTATGGCAACATTACACTTTAGTGCAAATTTAGATGACTTAACCTGCTCACATCTGAGAAACTAGGTGCGGGAACACGTCCGTTGCACATATTCTCGGCCCGTTAATGCCAGAAAGAAGTTCACTCGGTGCAAGAAGCAATGTGAATGCTATTATACTAACCAATATTTGTTGCTTAAGTTTCTGCCATCTCATTTATAAGTATGTAGCTTGGTATTATCTTTGTAGCCAAAATACATATTACGTCCACATTATCCCATGATTCCTCAAAAAGATTCAGTATGGAGAGACTCTAAATACCAAAGTAGTTGTTATGTTGGTCTAAGGGCAGCCCAGAGTTAACAAGAGCCAATAGGCACGCGTGCATAAAAAAAATTATATGCTAAAAGTCAGTACGTGTTCAGTGAGGTTTTTTGAAAGCACTTGGCTGCCTCAGTCATTTTTCTTGGCCAACAATGTGTGTTCTGCATGTTCTGTTTTGCCCTTGTCGATCTTGGCAGGTGAACCGGTGAGCTCTCAGTGTTTGTGACAAAATTTCCAGACGTTTCTGATACACACACACACACTATGTTGGAAAAGACCCAAAACCAAATCTAATTAAGCAGTTGTTGGAATATCTCTAACAGTTAGGAATTGTGCCAACTGCCAGAATTTCTTAAATAGGACAGTAATAAACAAAAACACTCTATTTATACTATGTTTTCATATGACTACAAACAGAACAACAAAAAGCATTTGACAAACAAATTAGCTCCCACACAAAAAAAGAAAATTGACTATTACAGAAAAAAAAACCAACCAGCGGGCACCAAATTCTGTTGATCAGTCCACCAAGAGGAAGGAGCATTGTTCCCAGAGCACAGAACAATCTCTCAGCATGCAGGGGTGGAGATAGGATGTTGTAACCGGGCAACGACCAGCAATTATGCACTGAAAAATCACAGATGGTGGGGAAAGGAAAATAAATAAACCAGTATATAGAAGAATAGGCTTGCATGGCCTTGGGTCTGTTGCGCCTGAGAAGATAAAAGCAGGCAAACTTACAGTTTATGATGATCAATTTATGATTACAAGAATGTATTACAAAATTTCATTTGAACAACTAACCATTTTCATGACTCTGACTCGTAATGATGGCTGCATTAACCTCACTTGCTGTCTTAAGGCGCTGAGATATGTCAAGAAGCTATCCCACAGGACAATTGCTACCATCTTCAAAGGCCAGTTGCGCAACAGTCCTCTCCAACTCTTCCAAAAAACTTAGCTGCACAAGATTTCAATTAAAGCATAAGAACATAATAACCAAAAGCATGCAAAAACACTAGATTCCTAATACGCAAATTTGGTTGAGGTAGCTTGCCACTGCCACCAAAATTATAGTGGAAAACATTCGGTACTGAATAACACTTCAACCAACATGTGAGCAAATTATAAAATAAATGAGGTTGTGTCTTATTGATTGCATGCAAGGAAAAATGCAACCGACTCCATGAATAAATATTATCCCGAGGGAGACATAAAATAGTCAAGAGGAGAAATTGAGATTTACATTTTCTTCTCCTCTTGGTGCAAGCGCCTCCTGTGAGAACTCCAGATTGAGCCTCTTCTACTTTTCCATTCTGGATCAATTCTGTTGACCTTTGTTGCAGGAGATGGAAAAACAGTTGGGGATTTATATTCAGTATCTGTATATGGCATTCAGTGTAAAACTTCTGATCAAGGAAAAAACAGGAATCTGTATATGGCAGCCAAACATTAGCACGGATGAGCAGAACAGAAAAGAAACAAAAATTTCCAAACAAAACAGATTCAATATCAAAAAAAGGAAAAGTTAGCTATTTGATAGCAACTTTTACTGACAAACCTATCAACAGAACTGAATTAAATTTAACACTGCAGAATCTCAGTAATGAACTCTTATTTGTAAGTAGATACCGCAAAGTACATAATGTGGCTGGTTATCTTGAAGATCAACATGTTAGGCAACATATGCCTTCTATTCCCATTGTGTTACTCAAAAGAGTCAAAACAGTGTTTGGTAATTGTTCTCTAATTGAAATCATTTGTATGACAAAAACCATGTTACTATGTTAGGTTGATCAGAGGATGCCTCAAGTTAAAAGAAAAGAAACAAATAGAGAATAAGCAACATGACAATGTCCCATGAGTTGGCAGTTGGCAGTTGGCACTGGTAGCCTCTCAGTTATATAGAAGAACACACGAACCGATGATTGGAGGAGACAAAGATAAAGTATCATTCACATATGCAACAAGTATCCAGATAGAGAATGTGCCCGCATAGTTTGGCATTCATTAGTTTCCAAAGTATGATTCCAGACTCTTCACTACTAATTCTGCTATGCATTTCAACTTTACAACGAATCCATATCACGTCATGATCTTCAACATGGTTCTTCAGATGTCAGCATATCACACAGAAAACAAACATTTGAATTTCAACCCTGCATGACCAATTTGCGTATATACTGGAACCCAGTTCCCGAAATTGACCATTTAACATAATCATTTCCGTAAACATCTAAGCAGAAAACAATACCAATTGATCTTGCTAACCCCCATGGGCTATGGCCGTCTCAAGGTTTCTCATTATAATTGGAGTTCTATTGAAGCAGGAAAGTGGAAAACTGAGAAAAACAACTCCGATTTCTGCGGCCAAAAGGTTGTCGGCGATGTCCTGTTGTTCAGGCTACTGGGTGGATTTCTTTGTCGAGGAAGAGATTGAACAGGTAATCAGAAGAGTGGAAGAGAGAAGAAGAAAGCTAGAAGGCCTTCTCGCGCGTCTTTTAGAGGAGCAACTGAGACAATACTTTGCACGGCGTCGTTTTGGATCCACGTCATGACATAGGTTCACGTCATGACATAGGTTGAACCTATGTCATGCCCCTAAAAACGACTTCGTTTGAGGATGCCATTTTAGTTCTAAGAACTCTTGGGTACTACGAGGACGATTTCTACCCATATTAACCATTACTTATTGATCCGAGACATTCTTCTTGTAGAAATTACTCTAGCATATATGATGTACGAATATCTCGTAAATAAAGTACATAGTCGTACTTAATCTAAATGAATTTCGAGTTCTTAAAATGGATTCGGATACATTGAATCATATCCTCTTTCATATCAACTCCTCTTAGGAAGCTTTAAGCACGTTTTCTATCTATCTCAGTGATATTTTAATAATCCGAGACATTCATATTGTAGAACGCAGAAAAATACATATCATGTAAAAATTTCATATTAATTAGATACCGATTGGTACTTGATCTGAATGAATTTATGTTTCTTAAAATAGGTTTGGATATACTGAATCAAAACCATAATATACTAATCAGTTTCATAATCTCGCTTAACTCGCGTTCCCTCAGACTTCGTCGACGGTGAAACTCTCTCCCTCTCCCATTTACCCTGTCCGTTTCCCGTCCGATCAGAATCATCTCCGAAAACCGTCGGCATTTAGAGGCTCCGGTCAATTGAAGTGACGTCGACTGCAGCTCATTCGAAGCTCTCTTGGTCGATCAATGGGGGGCTTACGTTTCAGTTCACAAAGAAACACAGATAAAAGAAACCCATCGTCATCGGTGACTGTTCAACCGCCGAAGGTGGTCTCAAATTGTCTTTTAGGTACCAAAACTTCATACTTTTTGGAACTAAAGTCATAGAACATGGAATTATGTTACTCATTTAGCTCTTTTATAGAATAGCTGTGTCTTTTAGGAGCTTTGGGCTCTGAGGTATTCTTTTCAGTTTTTCGTTTGAGGTACTTTTTTCAATTTTTTGTTTGAGGTTCTTAGGAAAACAACGAGAAACCATCGTTTAGTTGTTGGCTTAGCACAAGGTCTTGCATATAGGCTTCAGTAGTATGAACTGAATTCTGGGTGTGGGGTGTACCAAGGGTTTATCAGTTGTGACTTGTGAGCTAGAATGTACTTGCAATTTGCCGAAGCTGATGTTTCAAGTTCACTTTTACTCTTAATATAGTGCATTTGGATTGAGTAACTAGGAGAGAGATGAAAGGAAAGGGAAGTTGATAGTGCTATGAGTTGTTGGGATTATAAAGATAGAAAGGAAACAACGGTATTTGGAGCCAAAGGAGAAGTTCCCCATCACTTGATGTCACTTTGCTTTCCTCCCATTACTTGAAAGAAACAGAAATTGGAGAGGAAGAAAAGAGAATTGATTGATTGATGACTTTATTCCTCCACTTTATATCAATGATCTATTGATCTCTCTATTTACACTTTCCAACATGGTAAGATTCATTTGCTTTCTCTTACTTGCTCCGATTTCCTAAACAAGACATGTAGCTAACAGTCCCCACTCCTTTTCCATACACTTGAGAACAAATTCCACTTTAGTAGTAGCTCAAGCCATCCCTACCCAGGCAATCTATTCTACTATAGAAAGGCAGAGCACCAATTTGGTTTCTCTCTCTGTCATTATGTGAACTTTTCATCTTCCTAAAGTACCCATGAATTGAATTTTTGTGCTTTCTCAAGTCTAACGGCAGAAAAGTAAAATACTCCATGTCTAAAAACTGTCTCAAAATGCTCCTAATTACATCTAGAATTCAAAACTCCTTCATCCAGATAAATAACTCTCTTTGAAAGGGATATAATCCCGTACTGAAGTGCACACACTGTGTGTGCCCTCCTTCTCGTATACTGTGAGAGATGAAAGAGAGAATTCCTGGTAGTATTTTCTTTCCAATTAAGATGGTCTAAATGTAACTAGTTTTGGGAATGAAGTAGAAATGCTGTTTTGGGAAAGGAGTGGAGAAATTAAATTTGTCATGGTCAATGGGATTGGGAAAGAATGGGTGTGTGCCAATTTTCTGGAAACAAGGAACTAGTGGAATAAGGCTTGGCTTGGCTGTTTTATGCCACCTTAAATCTGGTTATGGGGTTGTTTGGTGGACTCTTTTGAATAGCAGAAACCTTCCTAATCACTCGTACGTGCAGTCTGTTGTATTTGGAGCAAAAACAGGAGTTTCTACGGATGACAAACTGCGCAACTTGGAGCTTATTAAGATTTTAATCTGCTAATATTTTCAGCTTCAAGATTTTAATCTGGTAACTTTATATGTGATGCAGTTATTTAGATTTGGTACATGGTCTAATTCCTTGTCACGGCAATGATACCAAGCCGGGAAGTGATGGGATAAGGTTACCAGCAGTGAAGTTTGTTGAAGCAGTTATTCTTTTTATACACCTGATCCTAGTGGCTCTTCAGAAACACCTCTTTATTAAACCTCTGAAGGTAACAATATTAGAGTCTTAAACTGTTGACAAATTGTACATGGAATCTGTTGTTATAAGCTGCTTAAATGATGTTTCTATGCTTATGCTCACTCATTTAGAGAAGCTTGTGGAGTTCAATATATTGTGGATTCGTGGAGGTCATCCTCTGCTCAATGTTGGAGATTTATCAATTGAAGCAAGTCAAAGTTTGGGGCTATTGCTTGATGAGCTCAGGCTCCCAATGGTGAATACTCTTAGTAACTCGATAATTATCGTGCTCATCAATAGGTATGCATTTGGTGGTTTGCACAGGCGCATACAATTCTTTATCAGATAATGTTAACTGAAGAGGTTTTTCCCAGATCATCACCAAATTCGGGCTATATGTTCATTGTTTGCTCTAATCACTGAATTCGGGCTATATGTTGATTGTTTTCTCTAATCATGTTTCTGACCTCCATTGGATATATCATAGACTCATAGCTTTAGACTTTAGTACATTTCTTTCTTACATCCATGGTTTCTGTCATTGCACTTGTCTAAGTCAGCACTTTCGTGCTGTATTCCATGATCCATGAGAGCTCTACTTCTTCGTTTTTTGGTTTCCATCTTATGGTTATTTTATTAATCATTTATTTGTTTGAAGCTCTTAATGACATTGCGTAGAAACCAGCTACTGCGCCCCATTGACTTCATGTTTATGTTTTTTGATAGTCTTTCAGCTATCGCGAAGAAAAGACCTTCCTTAATCGCTTATGCTGGAAAATGTTGTCAAGTTGGTGTTGCAGTGGATGTAGGCAGCACCGCTTTCACGACTTCCCTCAATCTTTTGTCCAACACCATTTTTTCTGTGGATTTGGCTGACCTATGCGTAGATTCGGCAAAAGAGTTGAGGGACTTGGTTTGGAATGTAATGATGGAAACAGGTAAACGGAACTTGGTCGATTTCTTCCCGGTTCTTGCAATGATCGACCCACAAGGTATGTGTTTGGTCTGTATTTGCTACCTTGTTGCACTAATTATGGCAATAAAGTTCCCATCATGACTGATAGTAATTATGAATATGACTGACGAAATTTTATTACAGGACCTATTTCTGGCAGGGACAGATACAACATCAAGCACAGTTGAGTGGGCTATGGCGGAGTTACTTCGCAATCCAGAGTGTCTAAAGAAAGCAAAAGCTGAGTGGACATGGAAGAGAAGTTGGACATGGAAAAGAAGTTTGGCATCAGCTTACAAAAGGCTCAGCCTTTATGTGTTGTTCCATTTCATACGTGACAATGTCTCAATTTCTCTTTTTCTTTTCAATCCGGCTGATCTTCCAATTAATTATAGGGTACATACGTAATTTGCTCATAATTTAGGATCTAATGATTCTTGGGGATTAATCCGATCTTCCAACTAGTGTAGTCAACTAGAATTAAGTATATGTGACGTTATTCACGATGTGTTCTCGGTTAACTAATAATAATAAATCTCTTGTGCCGATTAAAAAAAAAAAAAAAAAACTAATAAAACCTCTTGTTGTGTGCTACACATCATGTGGAATTCATACACTTAATCGTGGACTCCTCAACAATGCGCGATTATGAAGTGATCTAGTGTATCACGTTGTGCCCCAAGGATCAAAACCAAACACATGAAACACACAGTTTTTTACGTGGTTTCCCAAACGAAACAGGTACGTCCACGGGCAGCGGATTGCAATATGAGACTAAAACCTATACAGGAAACCCATTGGTTTCTTTCTCTCCCTCACAACTCTACATTTCTGCTGTGCTTTACAAGAGAGAGAGAGAGAGAGAGAGAGAGAGAGAGAGAGAGAGAGAGAGAGAGAAACCATTTTATAGAGAGAAGATGCCGAACAAACCAAGTCCTAAATCATGGCCAAATCAAACATGCAAAACATGAGCCTCCATTCTTGACTTTTAAGACCTCTACCAAATCCTCCACTTGCAGTCCAAATCTTTGAATCTGATTGGGCTCCAATTCAGCGGTGTTCTCGGACCAGTATATTCTCACCAAAATTTAGGGCCACCTCATTTACTGTAGCCATCATTTGGCCAGATGGTTGACATCTTTTTTTCTATTGGCAAGGCCAATGGTTGAAACTTGAAAGCTATTATAGCACAACCTCTATCTATGGACATACTGAGCTTGATTCTGTGTCTCTTGGTAATTAACCATTACTCTGCTTCAACTCTTCCATTCACTTCTAAGACAGCACAAAAAGACCAAAGCTTCCACCGGGCCCGTGGCCGCTACCGGTCATCGGCAACCTTCTGAAACTGGGTCACAAGCCCCACAAGTCCCTGGCAGATCTAGCCAAAACTCATGGCCCAATAATGAGTCTGAAATTGGGGCAGATAACCTCAGTGGTTATTTCTTCATCAGCCTTAACTTGGTTATTTTTTCATCAGCCTGTAACTTGGTGTCCCTTGGCCCCTGGCATGAGTCTTTCTATTGAATTCTTCAGAAAATTATGATCCAAACACAGCACTAAAATCAATATGTGACTTGCTCGGGCCAAGAAGATACCCACCTTTTTTCCCGTCAGAACTCACTGTTGTGAAATCTAAAGTTTTCACAAGAATCACAAATACCCTCCAAAACAAACAGAATTTGGAAAACTTCATTACTTTTGAATAATCTAACATTTGTATGTCATTCTAAAATATCAAAAAATAAACCCAAAAATGAACAAACTATGGTGGCAATGAACCTAAGTCACTATATTGTTTCTGCAATGCTGGAGTCATGCACTGGAAAAGTGATGGCTTCTGCTTCCTTAACCTAACCCCAAACAAGAAAGACCTCAATGGAATCCGCGACCGACTCGATGAACCTTTTCTCTCTTTGTTTTTCACCCCAATTTCTTCTTCCAAATCCTCAATTGTCTTTGCTATCTCACTCTGTAATTCCTTCACGCGTTCAAGTCCATCATGCAATTTACACCCCACCTGGTTATTCTCTTGCTTCATGTTCAAAACCTCCCCTTGGAATTTTGCTGCCTGATAACTCGAAAGAAAGGTTTCTTCTCCTTCCTTAGACCCTGCACTGGAAACTCTCGATATCTCTTCGTGAATGCTTGAGAGAGAAGATAACCTGTTTTGCAAGTCATCTTCGAGTAAGGAATTGTGCTCCAACCAAAGTGCTAACTCAGTTTGTATCTCTTTCAAGTGCGTGTATATCGGGCGAACATCTGAAGAATTCATGGCCGAGCGGCTTTTGCTACTGCTTCCCTCTTGATTTTTGCTCTCCCTTAGTCTTGTCAACTCATCTTGTAAATCCTCAACTGAAGTCTGGAACTTCTGTATCTGATGAAATGAGGTGGTGAATCTTAACCAGAACTCTATGTTTTCCTCAAGAAGTCCGTCTATGTCTGAACGGAATTTCTCCTCCACCATTGAAACCAAATGAGGCTCATCAACTGAAATTACCCTTTTCTCCCCTTCTTCTTTGCCTTTCCTTTCCTGGGATTCAACCTCTTGCTCATCTAGCAAATCAGAGACTTGATCTTGATCTGAAATTGCCCTTTTCTTACCTTCTTCGCCTTCCCTTTTCAAACTGGTTTCTGGAGTTTCATTGAGCCATAAGTTAAGCTTTTTATGCAAAGATTGAATTTCGCCATCCTTTAAATCATTAGCATCCTTTAGCTCCTTTATCTGGACAGCGTATTTAAAGAGGCTTTCACGATTGTCGTTCTCCATTTCACCAAGCTTCTTCCTTGCCTCCTTATAGTTCCTGAGAACCAAAGCGTACTGCTCCATTAGAACCTTCTCTCTGTCATCCAACCCATTTGAAAACAGTTCCCGCCAGTTTGGTTGTTCTTCGTCCTTGGTAATTTCCAGCTCTTGTGACCCCACAATGTGATTTTCGTTACTCTTTGACTGAATGTAGTTGTCCTCATTAGCTTTCCCATAGGTACTGCAATAAGGAACGTCATCTTTCTTCTCTAAGTTCTCTTCCTTTTTCGTTCTCACGTCTTCTGAAATAGGCGAATCATTAACTGGACCCACCATATCTTCCAGATTGGCATGTGGAACTCCAGGCATTTGAAATTCTCCCAAAACATTATCGCGTTGATTACTTGGGCTGGACTGAGCAAAGTTCTCCCTTCCTCTGACATGATTATAATCCAGAAATTTGTCAGCCCTTATTTCTTCCATTTTCGTGTCCTTTGGGATGATCTGGTCCTCACCGGGCCCCACAACACTTCCATGTTCTTTGAACGCTCTCTCTGGAAAATCATCAAAAGGATTGCTTGGGCCAGAGTGGACAATGTTTCCTTCTTCAGGATTCTTTTTACGTTCCATTTTTGTATCTTCTGAGCAGGTCGAGTGATTACTAGCCCCCACGACAAATCCGTGCTCTTCGAACACTCTCTGTGGAAAATAATCAAAAGGATTTGTTGAGCTGGAGTGGACAATGCTTCCTTCCTCAGTTCTAACAGAACCTCTGGGATCTTGATTGTCAAACTTCTCCTCTCCCTTTTCTGTTACCACAACTGTTGAGATCACTGGCTCATTGAACCCTTTCGAATCCATACCCAAAACAGCTTTAACTTGCCAATTTACGGTCTGATCTTCATGTTGATCCCATGGGTGGAACTGAAACCAATTTTCTTCCTCAGCTATAACAACAGTACGAAGACCAGGAGAACTATTTTTCTTCTCTTTCTTTTCCATTTTCACATCTTTCTTTATCAGTTCATCACATGCCGGAGCCATAATTTCCTTCTGTCCACTTAATATTCCATTTGCTGGACCTTCAACAAAATAATCATCAAGGCGAAAACTGAGTTCGCGCTGTATAAATCTCTCTTCAGCTTTGATGGAAACATTATCATACTTCTTCGCTTCCCCTTCCGTTCTCAACTTTTCAGCATCTTGATTTTCTTTGACCTTTGTTTCTGCATTGGCATTTGGAACATCTCTCATTTCCACCGGTACTACCAAATGATCATCAAGGCAACTGCTGAGTTTGGGCTGAACAAAGCTCTCTTCAGCTTTTGTAGAAACATCGTCTCTCTCATTGTTACCAAAAGCCATCGCATCTTCCCTTTGTTTGAACCTTCTCTCTGGATAGACATTTGGGTTATCCCTCACTTCAACCGGTTCCAAGACACAAACCTTCTCTTTCGAGATCTTTGACTTGTTGTTTGAAAACCCGGGTACTTCTTCTACTTGAAGATCCTTTTCTTTGAACGTAACTATATCCTCAATCTCCTCTACCTCTTGCTTAACACTTAGCAGTTTCTCACAGAGATGATCAACACTGAAACTCGCCTGCGTGAAACGAATTTGGAGATCTCTGTTTTGGTTTTCGACATTCTGGTTGAGATTTTGAACTCTAAGCAATTCTTCCTCCAACTCTCTTATCTTGTTGGTCTTACTATCTGACCCCTCCATCAAAGCCTCCTTGTTCTCCTCCAGACCCCGAAGGTGCCCCTTCAGCTCGTCTGTTTCTGATCGTAGTCTCTTTATGAGAGCATTTTGGGAAGACACTGAAGTTTCTAAACTAATAACTTTTTCAACCAGTTCATCGATTTTCTCAGCTAGTTCGGACATGGTGAGAGATTCCCCAGAAGAATCCACCTGCAACTGTTCTTTAATCTTTTCCCTTAGCAATTCCAACTCATTTCTCTCCTTTTCCCCAATGCTTTCAACTTGTTGGTCTAAATCCTTTACTTCCGTGCTTTCACTCACAAACTCAAGCGTTTGGTTCGCAAAATCCTCTTTGAAAATCTTTAACTTCTCGTAGGATTCCTGGATCCTTCGGCACTCAATTCTAGCCTCTTCATCTGATACTTTGTGCTTCTCTTCCAACCGAATCAAAGCCTCTTGACACGATTTCAAGGCTGTTGCTGCCATTAATGTCCGAGCCTCATCATCATCGATAAAAGTGCCAATTCCAAACTCATCTTGTAATGAGTTAACTTTGCCTTGCATTTCTGTAACCTGCTCCTCGATTTCCCAGTACTTTGCAACACTATTTTCATATGAACTTTTAATGAATTCCTTTTCAGTTTGAAGCCCCAAAATTTCCTTTTGAAGCTTATCAATTTCCTCGAGTGCCTCAGCTTTGCTCATCCCTGAAGTTGTCTTAGCATCAGTGGTGGTGGTGGGACCGCTCATTTTGAGCAATCCTTTTTTCGACATCAATCTAGTAGGGGCTTTGGAACTTTTCTGTGGGATCTTGGTAACTTTTGGGATGTTTAACTTTGGGACTGCTGGAGAATTCTTTGAGGCTTGTTTGGAATCACTAAAAGGAGAGGATGCTGTCATTGTGGTTGTGGGTGAAATTTCTTCATCTTCTTCGTCCATGGCTAGTTGCACTTTTTCTGGACAAACAGAGGCAATGGTACGATTTGCACTTTGCAACTCTTTCGATATGTGATCATACCTCTCAGCTAAAGCCCTGTATCCCCGGAAAGAGTCTTCGACAAAGTTCAGTAGTTCTGGCCTCTTCTTGTAGTACATTTCTGCCCTCTGGGCAAAGGAGTCTCCGTCTTCCTCGATGATTTTGATTATGTATTCTACCTTCTCCTCCATATCTGTAATTTTCATAAAATCACATCAATGATAATTGATAACCATATCATTTCACTTCATTAGGTACTATTGCTCTGAATAAAGATTTGGATCATGTGCTGGCATGAAAAATATACATCCTCATTTAGAACAATTTAACTTGAAAAGACCAAAAAAAGAGGGCATTGAAACATAGGTACACAAAGACTGTATGCAATGTGGCAACATTCTATGTAGCAAATGGACTTTTTAGTTAGACACCCCTGTGAAGCGAAGTCCCACATCGCCCGGGTACTAAAGTAATATGAAGTATATAAGCGTGAGGGCACCCTCACTTCATAAGCTAGCTTTTGGGGTTGAGTTCTACCCAAGACCGTGTAACATGGTATCAGAGATGGGTAGGGTGCGTGTCTCTGGCCTGCACGCGGCAGGTGATGCATAGTGAGCACACTGCACATGAGGGAGGGTGTGAAGCAAAGTCCCATATCGCCAAAGTACTAAGGTAATATGAAGGATATAAGCGTGAGGGCACTCTCACTTCATAAGCTAGCTTTTGGGGTTGAGTTCTACCCAAGACCGTGTAATAACTCCTTGACCATTATCAGTCCCTAACCCAATCAAGTAGTAGAAAGTATTGCAATGGTCGATTTTTTATTGGTTAGTGATACCACCGCAAGGTATCATAGTTATACCCAATATTTAAATCTCATGAAAGATCTCTCAAAAGGCATTATATCCAATGCTGACTACTGCAAAATGAAATGAAATCCTTAAACATCCTAATTGTTATGTCAATACATTAAAACACAAGCAATACCTTCCAACAGAAAATGATCAAATTGAAGGTCAGACTGAGGTAAAAAGAAGTACCACATAAATAAAGTTTGTCATCTTGTCAGTTAGCCTCAAATTGAGCATAACCTTTGATGTGTTCTGTTAAATACATGATTAGTCAAAGGTACAGTAGAATCAAATTTACTCCATTTCCTTGCCTTCAACTTTGATGATCTAAAGAATGCATTTATCATCCAAAAACTCGTACGTTATGTGTGATTTATGGTAAAAGGATGGGAACGTGTTGAGGGAGGCTTTTAAGACTTAACCACCAAAGAGTTATTTATCACACCAAGGAATAAATTTTTGTTTTGTCACCACCAAAACGGCTTGCGTCACACAGCTCATGCCCCAGTACTATCTGTTCAAGGGATCAGTTGTTTTTCCACATTTGATTACTTCCATCAAAAACCAACATTACATCAGCCCCACGGATGGTACTAGAAGAGTAGAAACGAAAACTGTTTCCTAATGCTTTTCTGTTGAACATACCGGTAAGATTAGAGCTCCTAATTTCTCCAGAGATAGAGCTGAAGAAAAATGTCGTGGCCATAGTGGTACCTATCTTTGGATTCTACTCTAATACAACATAAAGCTTTTGCTAAGTATGTTTTTGACCCTGAACTATTATAGACCTCTTTTATAATGGCTCTTAAGGCACAGAAAATAGATTGCTGCCAAAAATCATTCGTAGGACTCCCTCCCAAATATCGTGTACAGTTGTTGAATTGAATTAGTTTTCCCCTTGGGTAGAATATCGATGAACCCAGATTGTTCCTGATGCAGTTCAGTGAATGGTCTCACTGGGTGTTAAGAAAATAGTATTAGTTTTTTCTTCTAGTACTTTCAATGATATTTTTTCTTGTTAATCTTCATATTCTCTTTCTACGAATATCATGTCAGTCCTCTCATATTATTGTTTTGGCTACTACGAAAAGACACTTTTTTTGGACTTAGTTGTGAATAGTCATTCATATGGAAGGATGTGTAATGGAAAGTGGAGCATATGCTAGTATATATGCCTGTACATCTAAGTAATCAAACCATATGTGAAGCTTTAAGTGTGCGTTTACATCCACGAAGCACATTTCTTAAGGAAACTCCGTTAAAGGGGCTGCCCCCAGTGCACAAGGCTCCCGCTACTGCAGGCTCTGGGGAAGGGTTGGCTGTATCATTAACCCCTGAAAACGGAGAGGTTGTTTCCACAACTCAAACCTGTGACCTCCAGGTCACATTGGAGTAACCTTGCTGTTGCGCCTGGGCCACAAGGGAAACTCCATTGTAGTTCGTATTCTTGTTCAACAACAATAATAACAATAATAACATAACCCATCAAGTCCCCAATCATTGGGGGTATGGGCGGAGATCATTGGAGACAGACCTGACCTTTGGCAATATGCACAAAGTGGTTGCTCTCAAAATACCACTGAGACAGTGGTCCCCTAAACCTCCAAAGAATTGAGAAAGTACAGGGGCGTTTTACTGCAGAACCATGCCCACAAATCAAAGCCGAAAGGCATGAGAGAGGGAAGGCCTAGAGACCCAAATCAATTTTTGTGCTTATTATCATGCTTTCTTCATTCATGGTCCAGAGCATCTGATTAATGAGCACAAAGTTTGTATTCTTCTTCAACAAAGTAAACTAGTTGCACTAACCATCGACATTTCCACATTCGTGAACCATTATTAGTTTGGTCTTCTTACGTGGTTCTGCGGTCTATTTCGTTGAATTTTCTTCCAAACTGGGAGTCCCATGACATGTAAAAAGGGTAACGGATGGGATCAAACTTCGATTGATTTTCCCAACAGAGGCCAACACCAATATCAATATCAAAACCAAAGCAAAATTTGTCATTTTAGGTATTTCAGAGGCCATTTGTGAATTAATTAGGGCAGGAAAACTAGTCAGGCAATGAGATTCGAAATCAATCATCAGAAGCTTTTCTTGGTCCAGTTCTAACGCAAAAAACATGTATGTGACATGCATGCATGCATACATACATACAAACAATCCAATGTACGTATACAGACGCATGTGTATATGTGATGAATAAAGGAGGTGTTGCCCAGATTGAAGTATCAAAAATGAGGATTTTACCTGAGAGGTTTTGGTCCAGCCATTTTGACTGCTTTGTCCTTATGTGGCTTGCCCACCACCATGAATATGCATTCCTTGCTGCTCTGTGCAACATCTTCTCTCTCTCCTCCCTCCCTCTCTCTCCCTAAAATTGTGCATCCATGGCGGATTTGTTACAATCAAAATCTGACGAAGAATATGGCGCAGATTCTGATAATGACCTTTGTGGGGAATGTGTCTGAAAATGACTCAGATATGGAGCGGAGAATAGTTCGCCCAAAAACTAGGTGGGTAATGCATGCCCATAGTGGGACCCACGTGACGCCAGAGAACGCGTAAAACCCATATAGAGACACAGATTGAAAAGGAAAAAAAATCGCCAACATCAAGACTTTCGACACATCTTTATCTAAATTTGTGCACGAAAATGTTAATCTTTGTTTTGGTCTCCAAATATAGATAATTGAAAAATGATAGAAATGCAACCATTCAGACAACACCGAAGACAACCTCTCACATACAAGTAGGTCTCACACATGTTTATTACATAAGACTCACGTGTGTGTAGGAGATCGTATTCGGTGTTGTGTACGGATAATTTCCTTGGTGCGCTCCATGACTATCTTTATCTGAGTCCGTGCACGAAAATGTTGCATGTTCGTTTCGTCTCCAAACGTAGATAATTTCTTCGGTGCGCTCCATGACTATCTCCATCATACATTAATGTGAGATCAACACGTTTTATGATGCCACTTGCTTCCCAAAATAAGGAGAAGACTTTAGGTACGTGTAGGGTAAGAATGACGCGGTGCCCAAGCGGAAATCTTAACAGTACAAAAGTGTTTTAAACTTTTGAAATGCGGATACCACCACGTAATACCGTTTGACAGACATCTTTTTAGTTCCTTTGTTTTGCTCCTTTTTTATTTGGTTTGACTTGATAAATTTCGTCAGCAATCATCGCCTGGTAGGACGGTGGTTAGGATCTTACTCTAGACCAAGTAATAAACGAGTTACTAGTATGTTCTTAGCTAATATTGAAATGATTTTCCTAGCGATTGTGCCCATTAAATTTTGCGAGGAAAAAATTTGCATAAAGATTTAGTCTCCCAACAATTACTAACAGAGCTGTTTGTAAGGCCAGCCGCTGCGCAGACCTATATAGACAAGGAGTCTGTACAAGGAGAGCGTATATACTGCTTATCTACATAGGCTCGCGCAACGGCTCTAGTATCCTAGAATTTTTACTACGAACATTAAATAAGGCTTCCTTGCTTACCATGATTTTTGACATTTTTTTTACCATGATTCAAGATATTAATTCAATAATTATTACCATGTTTATAGGTCATTAAGTGTTTATCGTGATAGTAGGAAAAGTGTAGTTTACCATGATAGTTGTAAAAATGTCTTTATTTAAGCCACAAAGAGAAAGGGCAATCCATTTTGTAGAGAAGTTTGTGGGGTTGATGCCAATGGAGGCTTTGAAACAACGTAAAAGAAGTGTGCTTAGATTGGATACGTAGCAGATTGTTGATTTGCAAATTTTACCGTAATTACTATGCCCTACCTAATTTTTACCACATTTATAGTAACGCATTTAGGATTTACCATGATTACTGGAAAAAAAAAATCAATTGGACATATTTTTACCATGCATTTTAGATTTTACCATCTTTACTGTTGTCCATCTTTACTATTGTGTACACAAGCTTACCATAAATTTTAAATTTTACTATATTTACTAACATGTAGAAGATTTTACCACAATTTTATAATGAATTTTAAATTTTACCATATTTACAAACATCTAGAAGATTTTACAATGAATATTCTAAAATTTATCATCTGCTTGCGACCTTGGATTGTAATTCAATTGTTGTTTCCCCAAGCGTAGGGTTTAGGTCGGTAGTAGCATGATACCGGTAAGTTCAGGTCGATTCCACAGAGATCAAATGCGCTGAGTGTGATGGTGATTCGTGAATGTTGCTTTTAGCCTTAAAGCGGCAAACTTGGCTTTTGATTTGAGGGTGGAATTCACTTAACTCCGTGAATGACGTGAAATTAAAAAGACTAATTAAAACAAGGCTAAGTCAAGGGGTTCACAACACCCATGACTTAGGTCGATTCACTCTCATCTAAAATGACCGGCTCGGGGGTATCGTTAAACATTCCCGAACGAAAGGTTTGGAATTTAAACTCATTCAACTAGAAATGGTGTTTATCAAAGATTAGGATTTTTGGTTCATTTGGCAAACGGCCAAATTGACATCGCCCTTAGCATCACACATGCCAAGTAGATAAACTCTTGGCTACATGTGATCAAAGAGATTAACAAACCTGAGCTTTGGTACGTAAAATAAATCTTATCTCTTTGTTCAACAAACGATGTTTGCATTATGGCGAGAAGAACGAATAAACCTAAGTCACGGGGTGCTAATCACCCCATGACCGAGCCTATAACGACTACTCGATCATTACTAAGTAAATCATGACTATTTTTGTAAAGGAAATAAAGAACATGACAATTGACTTTAAAAACTGATTTTTCTAGAAGATCCTATATTAGCCTACAACTTTAAACCTTGAGAAAATAACTAACAAGATTTAGAACAAGGCCTTTTAAGAGAAAATAACTAGAGAAACATGGAAATGAGAAACTTAACAAGAGCGAAAATAAATTAGATAGATAGAACGATCTAAGTACGAGCTACAACATTAATAAAATACATAAAATGTGTATTCCACATTCATCTTGATTGTGCCTTGGCTTTTTCCGGTCATTCCCTTGGCCTTTCGTGCTTCCGGACTTCCTTCAAAACACGTAAATGCGTCGTGTGACCCTCGGGGAAGATGATCCTTGGTCTAGTGAGTGCTCGTTCCCTCCGGGACCCCACCGGGACCCCACCGGGAGTCTTGGTGAGCGTGAAGCACGGCCTCGAACCTTCCGAATTCCCGGGCCTCGGCCGAATCGTCGTCTCGTGGCTCGTGAGGCCCGGTGTTGCCGTGCCATGGGGCACGTGGCTCTCGGTTACTTGGGGCAATTCCCAATACGCTCAAAATGCGCTTAATCGCTTGTTTAACCTGTAACTTGACAGAAACACAACTTCGCGCAAATCAAACATTTAAGGCACGAATTCACGTGCGTGTGTGAGATAAATGAGCAAGATAAGCCACAGTTATCTACCATATTGGGAGCTTATCATCATTTTTATTGAATTTGCAATAAATTTAAGTTTTACCCTACTTATTGCCGTGAAAATTTTTTTAGGAAGATAAGCTATAACGGGAAACGTTAAACCTATTCCAATCCTCTAATCTGTTATATAAGGAAATGATATCAATTCCACTGATTTGAAACCCCCCACTATTTCCAAAAATGCATGATTTAGATAATCATGATCCCTCCAAATCTCCCACTATTTCAAAAATGCATAAATTTTGGTAATTCTAATCCCTAAAAATCAAGAACTAGATTTTGTTGTTTATGAATAAAATACATAAAATGTGTTATATATAAATTTTGGTAATTTATATTCTTTTTATGAATTTATATATAATAAGGGTAAGAACGGTATATCACATCTAAAGATGATGAAAACATAACCCCGGAAAGTGGTCAGGATGAAAACTTACGTAGAGTCCAAAGAAATTATGATTATTTAATTACCTCTACAATTATATATGTATATATATATATATAGATATATACATAAAAAAAATGTACACAAAAAATACACGTACTGTTGCAATGCCCAGGCTTGGACTTTTATGCGCTCTCTCTCTCTCTCTCCCTCTCTCTCTCTCATGGCTATGGTTGCTGCTACTCCTACAGTTCACTTCTGCAGTAGTTAACTCTCTCTCCTGACACAAGTCAACTACAATTTAATCACACTATTGCAACCAAACAAAACCCTAACATCAACTAACTGTCATAAATGTCTGAGCTAATTTATTTCTTAACTCCATTATAAAAAATGATAGGTACACACCCTCTTAACCACTCCCCACCACACCCTCTCTCACATGTGTGGTGGGGCTCACCCGGTGGGTCCCATTGAGCCCCACCACACATGTGAGAAAGGGTGTGGTGGGGAGTGGTTGAGAGGGTGTGTACTTATCATTGTTCATCCATTATTGCCTTATTGGATATGTCCTAAACATCTTGATAGTTGTGCGCAATCAAACTCAAAATAGCTTGAGTAGTACTCCATCTGTCCATTTTTAAGTGATCCACTTGGGAAATGTTTATTTTTTAGAACGTTTAAAAATGTACTTTCGTATATCATTTACAATTTTTTTTTGCACCAAATTAAAGTATTCAATGAGCCCTTTAATTTGGTATAAAACAAATTAAAAAGTTATATAGAGAAATATGTTTTTTAGTTGTTTGAAATTACACGTATTCCCATATAGATCACTTAAAAAGGGACAAAGGGGTATTAAGGCTTCCTACCATGGAGCAACAACTCGGATGGCTAAGGCCAAGGTCGAAAGAGATTTCTATGTGCATTGAGAGGTGGAGTGGCAATGAACTCGAATGGCTAAGCTCCATTCTTCTGGATAGAGGGGGGTGTTGCGCAACCTTGTGCCGCGCAGCGTGCTGTGCGGCTGCTTTAGGCGTCGTGTCGGCATCGTTCCGACAATCGGAAACGTCTACCGTGTAGAGCTCGTCGAGTAATACAACTCTACCAAAAATCAACTCGATCGGATATCGTTAAGTTCCTCATCAGAACTAAAATAACTGGAAGAAAATGGGTTAATGGTTTTCATACAGTGTTTCAAGTTTGGTGGAGTTGTAGTACTCGACGAGCTCTACGCGGTGGACGTTTCCGATCGTCAGAACAATACCGGCACGGCGCCTAAAACCGCTGCGCAACACCCCCCTCTGTCCCATTCTTCTTATCAATAAAATTTTCAAAAACTTTGTTATCACATAAAAAATATCAAAAGCTCAAAAAGTCACCATGAGAGAAATAAGCTTAATTTTTTCACAGCTTAACGAAAAAATTACGAAAAACATACCTTAAGTGGTAGTCACATTGGTTGGGGAATAGCCTAGCCCAAGACAAAGGGATTATTGTTTTTCAAGTAAGGAAAAATTGTTTTTTAAGAGTCAATAGTGAATTGGTGTGACTCCCACGTAGTAACACTTTGCCGAATCTCGCAATACCTTTGTTTTTGTTTCTCTTTTTGCTTTCATCTTCTTCTCTTCTTTTTTTCTTTTTCTTTTTTTTTTATTTCCGTCTCTTTGAAAAATTACTCGACGTTGAAACTGTGCTTATTAGGATGTAAACCTTAAGTAGAACTCCCCTTGCTCGAGAATATTTGTCTGGTCCAAAAATAATAACTTACAAATCTACAAAAAAATCTTTAATTTTTTTTTAACAATTTACTAGATATCAATGAATTCCTTTATTTTTGGAAAAGAATTTGATTTTTTTTGTGAAGGGACAAACATTTTGAGATGGAAGTTATACTTGAAAACCCGACACAAATTCAATTATACCCGGGCGGACCCAACTATTTACAAAAGGAACGGTACAGAAAATGAACGGACAGCTTGGCGGGCTCACTTTTAGGTCCCACAAGAATGATCTGAAGTGGTCAATAATTTTAAAATAATTTTTCAAGTGTCCATGCAAAAATTTACTTGCTTAATTGGATACGCGAAAGTGGGTGATCCGAACTTCAAGTTTTCATTCAAAATTCATATTTTAGAATTCTAAATTGTGAATGAAAAACTAGAACATTGGGTCTTCAACTTACGCATATCCAATTAAATTGAATTTTTATCTGAACACTCAAAAAATTATTTTGAAATTATTGAACAATTCGAATCATTTACGTGGGACTAAAAAATGAGCCCAGCAAGCAGTCGGTATATTCCCTAGGGACCCTGCTATGGGTACATAATTTTTTGTACAGAAATTGTACAAATCGCTCTCGGGGACCCACTTTTGGGTCCCACAAGAGTGATCCGAACCGTTCATTATTTTTAGAACATTTTTCCGAGGGGCCCCACAAAATTTCAGCTCAATCGGACGGTTAGAAGTGCTTGAACCAAAGTTCCACCGTTTCAATCACTTCTAACCGTGTGGGACTTTGGTTCAAGCACTTTTAACCGTCCGATTGAGCTGAAATTTTGTGGGGCCCCTCGGAAAAATGTTCTAAGAATAATGAACTGTTCGGATCACTCGTGTGGGACCCAAAAGTGGATCCTCGAGAGCGATTTGTACAATTTCTGTACAAAAAATTATGTACCTGTAGGTTTATCCATTCCGTAAACCATTCCCTTATGGACCGTTCTACGTGTACAGAACAATTGGTACAGAAAACGCACAGAGGCCTCTCGGGGACCCACTTTTAGGTCTTACACGAGTGATCCGAACCGTTCATTATTCTTAGAATATTTTTCCGAGTGGTTTGGTTGAAACGGTGAGATTTTGGTTCAAACACTTCTAACCGTCCGATTGAGCTGAAATTTTGTGGGGCCACTCGAAAAAATGTTCTAAGAATAATGAACGGTTCGGATCACTCGTGTGGAACCAAAAAGTGAGTCCCCGAGAGGCCTTTGTGCGTTTTCTGTACCATTTGTTCGGTACCAGTAGGTTTATCCTTCCCTTATATACCCGGACCGAATTTCAAAGAACCCGTGTTGGAATTAACAACACGTTTTTAGACTGTTCAAATTTCGCCGCGACTCGATGATGTGAAAGATAAACCGCATACCGGCGCACGTTAGTGGGCGACCTCGTGAGTCCTGACCTCGCCACGTAAGTCCCTTTCGGGGACTAATATCCAAAACACTCCTCTTTTTTTGGACCACACCTCCCTGCGCAAGTTATCTCTCTCTCTCTCTCTCTCTCTCTCTCCTCATCGTAGAACCACAGGCTCGAATTGGCGATCGCTTGAAGGTAATTATCAGTGTTTGTGATAGTAATTATCTGTTGAACAATTGACAAGTTTAGGGTTTTGGTTTCACCGGAAGTTTAATTTCAAGGCTTAAGAAACAAGAAATGCTGGTTGTCTATTCGTGTTTTGACAATTACCGAGGTTAACTTTTGTTTCTGAGGAAGTGTAGGGAAAGAATATAGAAGAAGTCTTTATAATCTGTTTTGTATGCATATGTGATGATGGCTTGGTTGAGAGATGCTTCACGGTTATGCTATGAGCTCAAAGCGACTAACTTGAATTGAAATAAAATTCTATTGTTTAAATCAAATAGTATCTAATTTAGCACAGGTGCATTGTGCCTTTAATATTTTGTGAAGGTAAAAGGGCATAGACTAATAAGGTCCTAATGTAAAATTATAAATCTGTTCTTTTAGCTCAGTCTATCGTAACTGATCATGTTAGATAGGTAATCCAATGACATGACCAGTGAGTTCTGATTTGAAAGGAAAAATCCCCGACCATTTGCGTTGACACCCGTGTTTGTTAGTCCACTTTCACTATTCCACACACCTTAAAAAATGGTACATATCTTTCACTATGAATTTCTAAAAAATGCAATATGGATCTTATTTGACAGCTCTCATTTAAAATCATGAAAACCATTATAAATTGAAAGATATAGACAATTGAAAACATGACACAAATGCCAAAAATGGACCATCAAACACGGACGGAGGAAGTATTTATGAAACAAGAATAATTTTTTTTTATGAGCTCTTAGTAACGCTGCCTTCCCTTTACTTTTTGATGTGCAATGCTGAGTCCTTAGTACCTGTTATTATGGCCTTGTTTGTCATAATTTGATACTGTCCTAGTGGACAATGTTATCAGTTTGCTTTTAAGCAAAATTTTGGCTGATTATGCAGATAGGCATATATATATATATATATATATATATATATACAGAACATATCATGTGAGGGCTCCCTCACAAAAAAGTGCGGGAAAACAGTTGTGGGCCGTTGGATCCTATGCCATTCACGCAATCCAACTGCTAACAACTGTTTTCCCGCACTTTTGTTTGTGAGGGAGCTCTCATAGGAAACTTCTTGTATATATATATATTCATTGGCATAAGTCTGTTTCCTTGTTTTCCAGATAGGTTTTCTTAAGTTTGACTTGACGGTGTTTTTCATGTTGGTTAAAAATTGATTTATCTGCTCCCATTTCTAAGTTTGATCCTCATCACTGTACTTTGGTCTTAGTGCTGCCAGCCTGTCTGTGGTTCCTAATATGGAATGGCATTTTGGCTTACTTTTTATTCTCATCAGTTGTCGTCCCCTGACTTTTTAAATTTGTTGGCTTCAACGTGACAGGTCTCATCTTTCGTGGTAGTTCTTGAAATCGATATTCTCTCTTTTCGACCATATAGTTCTGTGTTCGGTGTACGTTTCATCTGAAAATTGTTATGACATTGTACACAAAGTGGAATTTCTTCTTTGACTGAAAATGGCCATTGCTCGTTCTTTGTTACTGTCCCACGATTTTCACAGCGGCAATCGACATAATAATTCATATAAGGTATGTGATTTGCATGTCAAATTAAACTGGGATTGCCAGTGCTGCTTCTTTATCTTTTTACTTATTTATTCTTGGTCTAATTCGTATTACAGGGCTTGAAAGGCAAGGGCAGCTTACATTTGTTCAGCATCACTCTTTCATCACATGTTTTGGTATTAAAGAAATTTGGCAGTGTATGTGATGTCAATAAATGTGTCATTTGAATTACGTAGTCTGTACTTGGTGGAAGACATATGGCCTTTTGTCTGTATGGCTTTCCAGATAGATTCGGTTTTTTGCCATGTAAAATTATTGTGGCTGAGCTCCTGTTTTGTTACATTTTTTAGCTTAGTGGATTTAGTATTATGTGGTATGCATTGGAGTAATCTAAAATTTCGCTGGAACAAGAAGTTTTTCGGATTTATTAGTTTTGTTTCTGAATATTTAGCACTGACCTTAGCTTTAATCTCGGAGCACCTTTTGCGTACTTAAGAGTAATTTTTTTCTTCTTTGTTAAACTGATATGTTACCAGTTCTGTTGTCTTACTGGAAAGTAGTAGCGAATGTTCCATATCAGTTTCCTGTCACTAAAATTTTGGTATTGGAAGTTCATTTTTTCATTTTTTATCCAGTTAATAATGTATTTTAGCTTTTTAATACTTCTGCAGTTAGCAGTAAGTATTTTAGAAACAAATCTGTAGTAGTTGGACCTTAAAGAAATATGCCTGTAAGCAGCTATTATTCAGTTTATCTTGATCTCATGTTCATCTCTTATGATAATCTTGGTGCGCCTTGCATGTGCTCATTTGTGCATGTTGTCATGCCTTTAATTTTGTTTCACATATTGAAGCTTGCAAATTTTGGTTTCTATATATGCTGCAACAGGATGCCTGGAGTCACCATGAATTGAATAATGTTTACAGACCAAAAAGTTCTCAATCTTCCAGATGTGATATTTTTCAGTGCCGAGCATTTCTAGTACCAAGCGGAGGCAATGGAATTCCTGTTCTGAAAACTGCTGTCACTGCACTGACCAAGTATAACTGCATTATTACTTCTGTTTTAAATTTTGATTCACTGGTCTAGTTTCTGTGTCTATTTATTGGCTAATACCATTTTCTTCCTCTTTTTATTTTTTATTTTTTTGGTTTCGGATATGTGTCGGTTAATCCTCAAAACACTTGATTGTCATTGTCATATGCTTGAATATACTTCCATGAGGTTATTTTATCTGTGTTCGTTACTGGCTCAGTAGAACCTATGTTTTTAAGTGCACAACGGGTGCAGTCAAGTAAGCACGTTATAGTGACCCTGCTACTGTGAAAAAATATGGTATTGGGTTCAAATATTCAAACTCAGCTCACGATCCTGGTCATTACTTATTAGCGTCCCTATATCCCCGGATGACCCTAAGGTTCAATGACAATCCGTTGATGGTGTTCATAAAGTTTTAAACATCTTGGTTCTGTCCAAACATGCACGAATCCCAGAGTTAGATGCATCTTCCTTTATCTTATTAAGTTAGTCTGGAAGTGCCAAAACTCAAAAGTCATAGGTCCCAGATTTTTTTGTTCATTTTTGTTTATGGGGCGTTTGAATTTAATTAGGAACTCGTTTAAATGAGCAACGATGGCTGATTTACATACGTTGAATTTCTTTTACTTATTTATTTGTTTTTGGGTGCTGTTCAGTCCTTATTTAACATTTTCTCTAGAGGAGCAGATAGAATGATCAATGATGGCTGAATTCCCTTATTTAACTTATAAGACGAGCAAACATATATTGTGGATGGACTCCATAAGGAATGCCATACAGATACCTGTCTCTTGCTTCTGTCAGTTCATTGAAATAGTTTCAGTTTCAGATGCTTATAAATCAACGTCTATTCTCATTTCATATTTTTTTTCTTTCTTTCTCTCTCCATTATTGTTTTATGATGCCTCTACAATATTACCCTATGCAGGTCATATAAGTCTTTAACTATAAGCCCCATTTTACTTCAGTTGGTTCCAGCAGTTGGTATCATTGCCTTTGCTGCATGGGGTCTTGGGCCGCTTATGCGTCTGAGCAGGGTTCATTTACTAAATGTATAGTGGCTTTCGTGTATCTGTTTTCCCCTGAAATTATTTTTACTCTAGTTCCTCTCAGCAGTTGTTGCATCCCTTAATTTTCTGCAGAAGAATGACGATAGTTGGAAAATGTGTCGTACACGCCATGTGATGACATCATACCTTCAACCTCTGCTGCTATGGACTGGAACAACACTTATATGCAGGTGTCAGTAACTTGGTTATTTCTTCCTCGCAGGAAATTAATGTAATTCTTGTTGAAATTATTATTCCCTCCGTCCTAAATTTCTTGTCCGCTTTCACTATTCGCGACACCTCAAAAAATTGTTTCTATTTTCAAATTTATAATGATAAATATGTGCAATATGGATCTTGTTTGATAGTTCTCGATTAGTTCTATTAAACAAAATTTTCAAAATTTTAAGCAAAGTTTTCAAAATTATCAAGAAATTTGGGACGGAGGGAGTACTACTCTATGTGGTACTAACTACCATAGTATCTCCTTCAGGGTGTTAGATCCTATGATTTTACCTACACAAGCAATGCAAGCAGCTAAGCAACGAATTCTGGATGTTGTGCGATCATCTACAGTGCTGGCTTTTGCATATTGTCTATCAAGGTAGTGTGGTTGCTGTCAACCATGTCTCTCTGGACTGGCTTATTGATGGATTGGTAAATGCGTCGTTGTGGCAACACCAACACCGCCCCCCCCCCCCCCCCCCCCCCCCCCGTGTTTGGTTTTTGGTTGGATATGCATCGCGTGTTGATTACATACATTTACGATTTGTGTTGGCAGATTGCTACAGGTTGTACAGAAAAAATTTATGGAGACAATTGACTCTAACGATCCAAGATATGTACGTTTCTGTTGCTTAAGTTTTCTAGTTGCTTACGATATTTTTTTGTTATAAGACGCAAAAAATGTATGAAGGCAGCATTTACAAGAGAAAACAACATTGATCACTGAACAGTTCATGATCTTCACGAAGTAAAGAAACAAAATGGTCATATATCAGACAGAAAGGAATAGGTACCTGATACTGTTGTATAATTAATGGAAACCGTGGTTACTTATGAGTGTGATCATGACTTGATTTAACTAACTGCACACGGTGAACCGAACCTTTTTGGCTTGCGTGGAAGAAAATAATGAATGATTAATGTGTTCATATTTTTTTCGGTTAAGACTGATGGGTCTATACTTGATGAATTGGCTGCTTTAGCCAGTAGCTCTGTTCATACCTCTTCTATGATATTGTGTTCCATTTGAAGGAGCAGACTCTGTAGCAACCTCTTGTTAATCTGTAGTACATTTTGGCTTTTACATTGTCCTTTTGTGAAAGAGGGGAAAATGAAAAGAAAGAAAATCCATGTATAGCTTTTTCTTTACGAGTACTGTCATGCACATAATGGTAAAGCTTGGTGTGTCAAAAATATTGCCTCTAGTTATAATTACAGGTTTTTAGTGAACGAGAAGATTAGTTTATTTACTTAAAAACGGTATTTGTTTTCCAAACTTCCATGAGATAGGTTCAGCTTCCTGGTGCCTGCTAAAAAGATTTTGGTTTCTAACTATGGATTACTGATGATGTCAGCTTTCCTTTCTAGTTGTTTGATGAGATAAAAAAATGCAATGTCCTTGTTAGTTACTCATCAGTTTGTTTCTTATGCTTCCTGGGGATCTTCCTTGGGGTTAGTAGAGATGTATCTCTTGTGCTATAGGTTCTTATTGGGTGCAATAATATTTTGAATCTGTTTGAGGATATCGATTATTGATGCCTTCCAAAATGTGGAGAACTTTATGAATTACATTGGTTGATTGACATTTCAAGGAATGCTTACCACATAAATTAATCTTTTAAATTTGGTTTATCATTTTAGCTTACAGCTTTTTGAATTGCTTTTGACGTTTTTGGTTTGGGAGATATGAACAGGTTATTAAACATTCACTCTTCAATTACAATTTCTAACTTTTTCAGATGGGCTTTCAGTTTGCTTGGAAAGCAATTCAGAATGCACTATGGATTGGTGCGTTTTCATTGTTCATGGAATCGCTTGGTATCTCTACTCAGAAATTGCTTACTGCTGGGGGTCTTGGCACAGTTTTGCTAACTCTTGCCGGTGGTGAGGTGCTTGTTTATATCCCTATCCATTGGATCCCCCGTATCAGTTTTCAGACTAGATAGTGTTCTTTATTGTTTTTGTACGTGCTTACATGAAGCAGAGAATCTCTTGACTATAAATTGATATTCACTTTTTCAGTGCTCTGCAAAGAAGTGTATTTTCTTATATACAAAACCTTGATACGTTTTCCTTTTCTGTTCAATCAGATATTTTCAAATTTCCTTTCAAGTGTAATAATCCATACGACTCGACCCTTTATTGCAAACGACTGGATTCGAACTAAAATACAAGGCTATGAAGTTTCTGGCACAGTGGAGGTATGTAGTTTCTGTCCTCCTGTTACAATTCAAAGAAGGGAGTACTCAGAAAATATACTAGGAAATTATGATCTTCAAATACATGCAAATTATGCATATCATTACTTCGGTTGCTGCACTTCGCTCATATTTTGTTTCTGTAAAATGTTAGTGTGTTGGAAATTGCGGACTTTGCCTGGTTCAAGTTCCATTTTTTTCCTTTATTGTTTGACTTGTTTCAGCATGTGGGGTGGTGGACGCCAACCATCATAAGAGGGGATGATCGTGAAGCAATACATATTCCGAACAAACAATTTACAATTAATGTTGTGAGAAATCTTAGCCAGAGGACTCACTGGCGCATCAAGACATACCTTGCCATCCGTTTCGTGGATGTCCATAAGATTAATGTGAGGATAGTGCTGATACAATTTTTTGTCATTACTGATGTGTGCTATTGCTGGAATGCTTTTGGTTCTTGGATGTGAAGTATCTGTCGTCAATGCTGTTGGCAGAATATTGAAGCTGATATGCGCAAGGTTTTAGCCAAAAATCCTCAAGTTGAGCAACAATACCCGCAAAAGTACCCCAGAAGAGTATTTTTGGAAAGTGTTGACCCAGAGAATCCAGCTCTTATGGTTAGAATCATTATTTTACCCTGTCATTTATTAAGTTGAACTGGTTGTTCATCTTTAATAGCAAGTTGGCTTCCGCAGAATGTTTTCTGAGTCTTGGTTTACTTGATTTAATATGGAATCCTTTCAGTCAAATTGCATTCTGGGTGTAGAATCAGTTGGCGACCCCTTGCCACGTTGACATCTTAGTTGACAATATATTCTGATTGTAGGAAAACACCAATATGCCCTTGATGTAAAATAGAATATCACCTTTGACATAGTACTACATTTTTTCGGTGGTTTTGGGAAACTAAAGAGAAATGACTGATACATTATTTAGCACCAGCGTTGTGCCCGTTAGATGCTCAGGACAAAGAGAATCACATTAAGGGTTATTGTTTTTTTCGGGCCCCGTGTATCGAACGGGCACAACGCTAGTTGATAAAGACAGTTTAATTTTTTTTCCCAGCCCTGGGATTTGAGTGTGAATAAAAGAAATTTAAACTAATATACAATTGTGAAAAATGCAAGATAAACAAAGGAAAAACTAAAACTGAAAAAGTATAATATTTATTTTATCTTTTTTATCGAATAAAACTTAACTTCTCATTTCTCTCTCTCTCTCTCTCTCACACAATTTTTATATATTAAAAAATGTAAAGTCTACAAAATTAGGATTGGGAGACAGAACATTTGTATAGAGTATGTATTGATATCGCATAAAAATTATGTTGTTTTTTGCTCCCTTCTGTGGGTTGGTAGAACTCTCTTCTAAGCAGCTAAAAGGTGAAAATTCTCTTCAGTAATCAAGTTTGCTTTCAGATTTATTCATTCAGTTTAATCCATTTTCTTGCTCTTAAAATGATCCATTATTCATGTTATTACCAAAATAAATGCATGGTTGCTTTTGTTAATATTATCCTTCATATACATGGACTTCTGCTTTTCGATAAGCTGTTCCCGTGTTTAGTTTTTCCTGTTTCGTATTTCAGATAATGGTGTCTTGCTTTGTGAAAACATCTCATTTTGAGGAGTACCTCTGCGTCAAGGTAAGTGTTTTTATTGCTCTTAGATTTTTTGTGATAGGGAATGGATGTGCCGGTTACAACTGAAATGCCATGAAATTATTACGTTCATTGCCTTATTGCCTTATTGGTACCTAGTTATGGAACAAAAATGCAATATTTAGATTCAAAAAAAGGGGTGGCCTCGTGGTACAGAAACAGATCTCAGACTAGGAGGAGCTCAGAAAAGATCCCCAGGAGATATAACCCCAGGATAAGAGCACATTGATCAGGTAGCAAAATTCTCATGTTTAAACTGACCATAGGAACCTTCTTGTCCAATGTTTTTTACCAGATACAAATCATAGAACCTGATATCTCCCCAAGTTGTAAGGAATCAACATAAAACCAATACTATAGCAGTACTAACTCCCTTAATGAAGAACAGTTTTAAACGAGAGAAAGTCCTACAACATCAGCATAAATACCAGTCCACAAAAACACCGCTTAAAACTAGGCTCCAGACATGCACCACTGCCAATGAAATCTTGAGTAGCTGGATTCCCCTTTTGTGATCAACCTTTATTATGTGAAGGAAAGACCTACAAATGTTGGAGTGCAAGGGAAGAGGCTTGGATCATTTCCTGTTTACTAGGGTTTTTAGTTTGAAAATTTGGGTCAATGTGCAAAACAAGGCTAAATTGCATACTTTTAGATGGGTTTCACATCACATGGGGGAGAAAGGAGGAAATTAACCTAAAATCCTTGTAAACTGATAGTCTCAATGTCTTAGTCTCGGGCCCGTTTAATCTTTGTAATTTGTTTTCAAAGATAATATTTTTGCCGATCAAAAAAAAAAAAAAACTGATAAGTCTCAATGGGCTTCATTGCAGTTTATTAGTATGTTTGTGGCTTTGTGCGTATAACTATGTTGTCATTTTGCATCATTACTTCCTTTGGCCCTCTTTGTATATCCTTTTTTGATAGTGTGCGATTTAATCAAATCTACAAATAATTTGCGTTCATGATAAAGGAAAAAAACAAAACCACCAAATGATCTCAGGACTGGAGTCCTTCCTGACAGTTTTCAGAATCATCGAAAACAAAAAGGAAATTGATTTTGGCACTCCACTTTTAGCCAATGGCACCCTACCTTTTGTCTTTATTATGTGAAGTTACCATATTACCCTCTATTTGTTTAATGTTCACACACTTCTCACAATAGAAAGGTGGTGTTGCAAGCTCAAATAGGAAAAAACAAAAAATGGAGTGTCGATGGCTAATAGAGGAGTGGTGCCAAAATCACTTCCTAAACAAAAGATATAAACAAGTCCTTTATATGTCCAGAATAGAAAATTGACAAACAAATTGGGATGGAGAGGGTATGTTCTGCATAAATTTGGTTCTTTAGCCCAACTTAATGCCAATTCATGTCCAATGATACAGGAAGCAATATTGTTAGATCTTCTCAGAGTCATCCATCACCATCGGGCCCGGCTTGCCACACCTATTCGCACTGTTCAGAAAATATACAGTGAGGCAGATATTGACGATCTTTATCCCGATGTCACAGTTGCAGGTTCTCAAGCAGCCATTAACCGCCCCTTGCTTTTGATTGAGCCGAATAAATTCAACAGCAATGATAAACCCAAGGCTTCAACTCGTTCTGTGCACGCAAACGAAGAAAAAGATCCCAAGGTTGAAGCTACCTCAGTACCTGATTCCACTGCCAACGCAAACTCTATGGTTTCTGCTGCCTCAAAATCCGATCCCCAAATCCCTAATGCAGCTTCTGTGGGTCCTGACCTAGAGTCTGAAGAGCAGAAAGTCAACAAAAATGCAAATTCACGAGAATCTGGGAATGAAAAAACTGAGATTTCAACTGTTTCACACGCAAAGCAAGAAAGTGAAAGGACTGTTGCATCACCATCTGTGTCCAGGTCTTCTGCCTTGGAAGAAAATATTGTTCTGGGGGTTGCTTTGAAGGGTTCGAAGAGAACGCTGCCTATTGAGGAAGAAATGACTCACTCCACAAATGCAGAGTCGAAGGAATTGGCTGCCTCCCGGAATGGGAGTGGTTCCACCTCAGTTGGGGTAGATAAGAAAGATGAGCCGCGCGAAAAAGAAAGGTGAGATCAAGTGATCAACACTGATGAAAAGGATGATTCTCCTTCTGGTCTAACAACTGTATTGTGAAATGCATGAAGCTGTGTTTTTTCGAAGCTTGCATCTTGCAATGCATCCTGTAAATCAGTTGTTGACTCTACATTTTATTGGCCAGTATAGCATTCAATGAAAGATACGATTCACGTTTCAATTTGTTTTTTCTTCAATATGGATAAGAAATTGGAATTTCATCAGTTCAGTTTGGGAAATACAGATGTTCTTTTAGGGGGACTAGTGTGTAACGATCAGCCGCAACTGACTTGCTAACTCTTAGCCAATTCCCCTTTTCCATCAATTACAGTAAAATCGTGGAGTCTTCTTTGCCGTACAAGGGATCTACACTCCTCCACAGTCCATACTCTCATTTTGTTGGCCTATACCGCAGCCACAACTATGATCCAAACCCTTGACCGCGTATAACACAGAAAACTGTTTGGGTTTAAATGTATTCACCATTCTTTTTGCATAACAAATTGCAACTTAAACACTATTGATGTCTGAATAAATTGATTTTTGACATACATATTCTTCACTGCGCGTTCAGCAAGATGAAAAGTTCGAATTAAGGTTTGGGTGGCTCTATTGGCAACCCGATTTAGACTTCATACAGTCCGGGCAAAATAAATTACTTCATATCACCTAATTACACAGTTTTTTTGTATTCTTTCTACATACCAACCCACTCCACTTCTTTCCCAACCTCTCTTCTTCTTCTTCCTTCTCCTTCCTATTCCCTCCTCCTCCTCCAGTAGAAAAAAACCCAGACATTAACCCCCCATTCTCCTCCGCTGCCCCTCATCTCTCATCTCTCTCAATGGAAAACCTTGGTGAATCAATGGAAGAATCTTCTCCCTCACTAGACATGGAAAAAGAGCTCCGAAGAGTAATGGAGCAACTTACAGCTCCAACTCCACCAATGGATGCACAAATACAGAACACTTAAGGTGTTAGAGGAAAGCATGGAGGTGGAGAGCGAGCTTGGTATCCCGGACATGAAGATTTTTGAGCAAAAAACGACCCAAGAGGTAACCCATTGCTTTTCCTATTTCTCAGTCGTTGTTCATTCGAAACAGTACCACAGTCCCGAAAATCGCAATACATTTCGGTAGTTAATTCCCGAAATTGTTCTAGTTTTTTGACAAATTTATGTCCGAAATTATTAGCACAATTCGGTTGTTATGTACCAAAAATTAGATCAAATTTCGGGAGTTTAAATCCGAAGTTTAAGAACTATGTGAAAACTAATGTTGCTCTGCTCTGGTCTTTTTTTAGGGTGATGCTTCCACACATGGTAGTCGCACAACAAGGTCATTAGGAGCACTAGGTGTACATGACTATACGGAGCACTTCACAACATAAAAGGTTAGTACTTTGGATGAAGTTATTTACTTTAAACACATATTTTATTCCATACGTGCTATTTAGACTAAATTTTTCTTGAACCATGTGTTCGTAGGTGTTTCCCAATGAAGAAGGGTTGAAAGACTGGTTGATGGAGGTTTTCTGTCTTGTATTGGCCAGCTACACATGAGGCCGGGTTTCCCCATGCCACCGATAGCGTTGAATTGGCAAAGATATCGGGAAACGTATGCAACTAGATGGGAAGCACCGTTTGGTAGTCGAATCGAAGAGTTTGGAAGGATAATTGGCTCCGACGTAGCAACTGCAGAGAGTTTTGATATTGTTGAGTAGTCAATGTACTTGTTGATGGATGCTTGTAAACTTTGAGAATGCGTACTTCTATTTTTCTACTTTTGAATTTGTGCTTGGATGTACTTGTAATTTTATGGAGCTTATGTTGATGGACTTTGTAATTTGCCTTATTGCTGGTCCTTCTTTCTATTTTGGGATGTCCCAAAATGTTAGTCATATTTCTAAAAACAACAATAAAAGTATGTCAAACTTCCAATATTACCCTTAAAAGTACTCTCTCTCTCTCTCTCTCTCTCTCTCTCTCTCTCTCTCTCTCTCTCTCTCTCTCTCTCTCTCTCTCTCCCCCATTTATTTCACAGTTTCTGAAATTTGTATCATTTCTAAATTGTTTATATCTTTTACAGTTTATAATGTTTTTCATGATTTTTAAAACTCTGTATAATTAATTGAGATCTATAATTAATTGAGATCTATCAAACAAGATTCATATTGCATATTATTTGATATCCATATTGAAAGATATAAACAATTTAAAACCACTTAATAAACTTCACAGTTTGGAAGGATAATTTTGGAAATCTAAGACAATAGTTTTGTCTCCTTAAAAATTTGGATTCCCCAAAAGGGACGAGAAATTTGGGACGGAGGGAGTAGTAATTTTAGTACTTAATTCATACTGGTGTAATTCAAACAAGTTTCATGACATGCACTTTATGTGTAATATCCGAAATATTGGCCATAATTCGGTAGTTTGTATCCGAGTTATGTGCTTATTTTCAGGTGTAAATATCCGAATATCAAAATACAAAACCGAAGTCCATCCACCAACCATAAAATGAACATACATAACCAAAGTCATAAAATTTTCATACTCTAACCATATTAGTCAACATACATAACCAACCACAAAATGAACATAGATAACCAAAGTCACAAAATATCCATAGTCTAACCACACATGGTCAACATACATAACCAACCACATAGTCAAAGAAAGAAAACACAGTGGTCAAGTAGCATGTGGGCGTCTAGCATAGGCCTCCGTCGTACTTGGTGTCGCACGCTTGGCCTTTTGGCCCGTAGCTTGACTAGCCTCTGAGGTCTTGCGCCGCCGAAAAGAAGTTGTTTGCCGTTCGCTGTCCATATCTGTTTGTTAGACATACAAAACTTCAATCAGGTAAAATAAAACAACAAATAACAAATGAAATAAAAATTACAAAAATAAATATCCGAAAATGGGGCTATAGTTCGGAAATTAAAAACCGAAAATTTACACAACATTCGTAAGATAACTACCCCAAAAACATTTATAATTTCAAGAGACAACTCCCAAATTGTCATTGCCCTAAAACTTGTTCCTACCTTGTTCGACATTTAAGTTCCGAAATATGGGACTTCGTTCGACAATTAGGTTCCAAAATATGGGTCTTCGTTCGACAATTAGGTTCCGAAATAGTGGTCATTTTTTGGGATTTAATTACCATTTCAATCTTCGATTTGGGCAGTATATGTTCGTCAAATTCCGGCCACTTTTCAATCAATAACAAATAACAATGGAAGAAATCATAGACAGAGGGAGAGTATTCGTACACATACACACACACACATATATACATGTAGAGTTATATACATATAAACATAGATATATAACATATAGATACATTATATATATGTATACCGAAAAGGGGGGAGAGAGAGAGAGAGAGAGAGAGAGAGAGTACCTGTTAATCGAGGACCAGGGTAGAGGGAGTGGTCGCTGTCACCATCGCTGGTAATGTGTGTATGTCGGTCAATCGGAGGAGAAGTCGGTTGTGGTAACTGGCGGTGGTGATGGTGGTCTGTAAGATGGAGGGAGGAGGGAAGAGAAAGGGTTTTGCGTGTTTAAAATTTGGGAGAAAAATAAGTGTAAAGGGTGAAGGGGCAATTTTGAAACTTTGTCGGGTTATATGAAGCAAATATAGAGATTTGCCACCTCACCAGGGTTGTATTTAGCAAACAGACTGTATGAAGCCAAATTCGAGTTGCCAATAGAATCACTCTCAAGGTTTTGGACCTGAAATAAGCCTGCAAAATACTCCCTCCATCCCTAGCTAAAACTAGAGTATTTCATTTTAGGCTCTCTTAATAAGTGTGTTTTGAAAAGTTAAGAGATAATAAAAGTTTGTATAATTATTATTTTGCCATTTTCAAAAGTTAACAGGTAAAAAGTTGATGGATAAAAGTGGAGGATAATTTTGGAAATTCAAAAGTTAACAGGTAAAAAGTTGATGGATAAAAGTGGAGGATAATTTTGAAAATTCAAAAGTTAACAGGTAAAAAGTTGATGGATAAAAGTGGAGGATAATTTTGGAAATTCAAAAGTTAACAGGTAAAAAGTTGATGGATAAAAGTGGAGGATAATTTTGGAAAGTGAAGGTAAAAGTTGATATAAAAGGTGTAAAGCAGAGGTGAAGCTGATTTGAAAAGTATAATGATAATATTTCTTTAATAAAATAGATTTAAGAAGCAACACGTTTAAAATGGGACGGAGGGAGTAGAAGCATGAGGCATGGAGGAGAGGTTATCCCTACATACAGTGGCATTTCCCTACTTAAATACGATCCAAACAACGTCAGTGTTGACCCTCCAACACACGCACCCACCGATACATTCGTACCCATATTTTCAACCCAGAACTCGCAATCCGATTTTAGAGGCTTCCGAACAGAAATGGGTACTCACAAGAAGCCTAACATTTCAAGAACCGAACTGGATAATGCAAAAAAAATCCAAGTAGTTATACATCATAATTACCCGATTTAAATTTAGTAGGCCTTGAGCCTTGATCATTGTTCATTAAAAATCATCACTATTCACACCATGGCATTCAATATCCTAATTTAGGCCTACAAAAGGGGAAAGCAAAAAGGTAAATCAAAACGAAGACGACCTAGCAACCCAATTTACAAGTGCAGATCATTTGAAATGCGCAGTCTTTTAGAAGCCTGCTGCTCATCTGATTCCAGCATTATATCGTAACCAATCCTTTTGGCAGCTGTCTCCTTACCTGATTCTAACAACGATTCACCGTTAATCCCATCTGAAACCTCCAGCCCATCCGTCTCAGGAACTAAATTATCACCGGACAAACACACAGCGACACTTGTAAGTTCTACAGTTTGTTGGTACAATTCCGGTGGAACTTTAGGACGAGAGATGAGATGATCACCATTGCCATTAGAATGAAGCATATGATCAGGGGACTGAGAATCGACAAGATCAAAAATCTCACTAGGAGCAGAGACGAGGCTTTCCTTCAGGGGCCCCACGTTTCCCATTGATGGAGATCTGGGTTGATCTATTTTCTCTCCTGTGTTGGGATTTTCTATGTTATTTTCCTGAAACTCGACTTCTGATGAGTCATCATCGGAGGAGGCACATAACTGTGTTCCGGTGGATGGGTCAATATGTTCCCCTCCAGATTCGTGAACTCCTGGGTCGCAGAAGGTCTCTGCTCTGAAATCTCTGGATGAATAGGGGAAAACACAAGTTGCAGTTTCGTTTGACTGTGAATAGATAAACTGCCCAGCAGCCTCAACATCTTCCTGTCAAACAGACACAAAAGACGCAGAATGTCAGTTTCTTAGAAGTTCTATGGCTAAGCGGGAAGCAAGTATATTATCACAACACTTTGCATACTCTTAAGTCATTTCAAACTATTCGTTATATAGCCTTCAATCGGATATTATCTTGGGATGGTGAAAGTTGAAACGATCCAAACACAATGTCACAGGATTAATACAGAAAAGGAACTCAACCATAGAATATTGAACTCCTTGAGTGGCTATCAAAATCCTCCAGTTATTCTAAATGACTGTTGTGCTAATCTTCACTTTTATCTTTGAAATTCAGATTTTGTTGCATGGTTTCTTGTCCTCTGCAAAGATAGTACATTGGATTTTCTACCAAAAAACCAAATGTAACTGGTTTTCCTTTCCTTTGTTAGAGGATGCAGGACATATCTGGATCACTGTAAGAAAAACAAGTCCCAATAAATTCCACATATTCTCAATTTTTTTTTGACATTTTTCCATTACTACCATACTACAAGGTCAATCAACACCAATATAAAAGACTACCCAAAATTCAAGGATTCATCCAAAGATAGAGCTGCAAGAGATCCTTTTGGCTTAAAGGTGCAGTTATTTGAACTTTAGCAGAAATTACTGATTTTTAACAAGATAAATATGAGAGAGTGAGTGAACATGAATTTTTGTGCAAGATTCAAACACAATTACCATTTGAAGTTGGCAACAGGTAAATCAACTTAACTTTCAAAGATTAGAGGTTGCATCACCAAATCATCAATCATCATGCCTCTAGTAATCCTAATACATACCTCCACTGCTGACATGACACCTTTAAACTCACTAAAAGATTCTTGTCGGTCAAAAGTCGGAAACTGTCCATCTAGAAATGATCCTGCAGTAGCTCCTTCCTCAAGAAACTCCCTCAAAACCAAGCCTGAATCACCAGCAAATTGAGAAGATGAGGGTAGTAGAGTAATTTCAATCCTGTCACCTGCTGGAGAACTAGATGATTTCCCACGACCCCTCTTTGAAGGACTGCACCTCTCTGAAATCAACTCCACACCAGTTTCAATCTCGCTATTACTCACAGGGTAGTTAGAAATAGAGGAACAAGGATTTCCACTGCAAGCAGCAGGAGAATTTTCGTTTTCGAGGATTTCACGGATTAGATTCTGGATTTGAACACGCTTGAGAGAAGGCTCGGCGGCCGGAAACCAATCCCCGTTAAGCTGGAAAAAATTGATGTCAAAGAAAAACAGAACTATGTGATACCTACAGTTTAATTGGTTCCCAGAAAGACTAATGCAATAAAATTCAAAACTAAATTACAAGTCAACTTTTAGCAAGTATCACAAGTCTTACGATACATTTCATTAGAGTCCAGGATACTTTTCTTGGGCACAAGTACTGGGTTGACCACTCAAGATCATCTCAGAGAAAAGATCTAAGGATTCAATTCCGGATAATTTGCACTTACAATCAGGTATTTTCAAAATACAGAAAGCAGCTCTATAGTACCAGTTCAGTTTCATAGCTAAAATAAACTCCTATTAAGGGAAGCATGTTGGTAAGAGGCAGTTGGGAGAGCACTTTTGCTGATGTCAGCAACAATTTCTAGCGTCCAAAAAATACGTTCATTTTCACATCAGAAGATCCTTCAGCAAAGCAAGGAAACAAAACGTAACCTTGTTTCGCCTCTACTATTGCATGACAAATCCGACAGGGGAGGTTAGTGTGGACGAGATAGAAATCAAAACAAAAACCTTCGCCTGGTAGGGGGCATCTAGGTCACAATCCTCTGGTAAGACCCTCCTTCCCACTCTCAATCCTTGCCTTCGCAAATTTTAGAAGTTTGGAAGGTATTCAAAAGCCGCTTTCACTCTCGCGCTCCCGCTTTCACTCAAGCTCACACACGCACATTATGTGACTTAGGGTAGAACTGATAGAGGATAAGACAAGGAGAGAAGAGATTAAGCTGGTTCGGACATGTCTATCTAAGATTGGTCGATGTATAGTTACGAGTGATATGGTCACGGTAGATGGTAGCAGTAAGGTGAGGGGTACACCAAAATTGACTTCAGAGGCGGTAATTCAAAATAGGTTTCTTGGATATCCAGGACCATGATGCTCTCGGTTGAGCTCAATGGAGAAAACAAATACATGTAGACCCCAATTTATTGGAACTTAAGGCTCTGTTCGGTTTGTTTTGGATTTTGGAGGTCAGTGCAGAGTCCCCAAAACCACCCAAGCTCTGTCCGTATTTAACCACAGGTTGATCTCGTCATTTACCTGACATTCTTCTACATGAATAATCCAGCTACTGAAGCAAGGGATATATACAAGCACAAAACGAAATTCACTATTTTCCCTCTCCAACATGGTACCGTACATGAGAACAGAAACGGTAAACTACTGAAACACTTCCTCAGATCATGATTATTTTAAATAAAGGAATACCCCTCACATTTCTGGCATGATAATAACATCAATGGTAAAAATCATGACCTAATCGAGCGTTAAACATCACTGGTAAAAATCAGGACCTAACCGAGGGTGAGTTTTATATGCTGAATGGCTCTATACCACCTCATAAACAAGAGTATTTCGTGGAAATCTTAAAACATGTTTTAGATGCATTTGACGCATGGAAACGGATTTTCATTCGACGCCTAAACCAGAATCACTTGAACAGCCCAAATAGAAGCATTGAAACCATAGCATTAAGAAAAATGAGAGGCAAATCGAATGAGGTGACAAGCATATGATGCACTTACAAAAGAGGAGAACTTGGATATTTTGAATGGACTGAAGCTACGTGGTGCGTCCTTTAAAAACCGCTCCACATAGTGAAGCAAAAATAGGCCACAGTCGAATGAATTTTGCTGCTGTGGTAGCTGCACCGAGCGTAAAGTAAATATAAGAACATTATTCTTACTCCGAAACCAGGCGAGCAGGTACATACATTTACATGTCTACATATATGAACATTAAGACTGCATTGTCTTTTTTTTGTTTTCTCGTTCCAAATAAGTGCATAGGTCTTCATCTTTGCTGATTCCCGTTAGAGCCTAGAATATCTTATAATCAAATTTCACAATTTTTAATTTTCTTGCTAGATATCTTCTTGTGATTTATCTGCTTTTATTTTTCTCATGAATCATGTACTCACTTTTACAGTTCAGACATTCTGGCTTATATATACAACAAAATACTACAATTGCCAGAACCACTTTCTACATTGCAGAACCAGTCATCTATTCTTATATGGAAAACCCCAGTGCAAGTAGATTGAATTAGTGATAACGATCATCAACTGAACTTAGTGAACAATACAATTACCTACTGTGGAAAGTGTTCACTGTTATGTATAAGAAAAGAAGAGTCTGAATGCATTTTTTAACGAGCTCCATGAAAATGCTCATAATTTTATCTTGTGGATCACGATTTTGTAGTAGATAGGATCAGCTGCACTAAGTTATAGAAAAACATCAATCTTCTTTACCCTAATCTCCATTTACCTATGTTGATATGACAACAGAGGTCAAGTTTAATCAGCACTTACCAGAGCCCATAACATAGTCAATGGCTGTAGTTTCTTATTCCCATCAAAACCAGCATTTTAATATTCTTTCAGTGGAAGATTTAAATTACAATGATGTAACACATGATGCAATTGTATCGTACTTTTTCTTGGTATGGAGGTTTTTACTGTATATTATACAAAATATACGGAAATAGAGATACCAATTAAGAAAGAAGTATATTTAAAACTGCCCCTATCCTAGGAACTCAAAAGTTCACATATTAGTACTCTTTTGAAACTCACTTTCAAATTAGATGCCAAAGATAAGCGACTAGTATAACAATACCTCCAATGGGACAAATCTCAAATTGAAAAATTTTGAGGAAAGATCTTCACAAGCATCCTTATGCTTTTCTTTCCACTCCTCCCACAGATAACTGTATTTTCAAATAGAAAGGCGATAAGATTTACTACCAACATCAATAAGTTTTCCAACAGTATCAAGTAAAAATAAAAAAAAAGAAATACAAAATCAGCAATTCAGTGGAGAAATGGACTTGCACATCAAGGATCATAGTTTAGCAAGATAAGCAAGTGCAAGAAGCAAAATTTTGGGGAAATGAGAATAAGTGCGAAGCTAAGAGAAATGGTGAGTATGCTATCAACATATGCATCATGATGTCGATCACTTATTTCTAAAATCAGCTTGCTGTGGAAATAAATTTACAAAGATTTTATTACCGATGAGTTAAAGACGCTATGAATTGTATTCTAACAAAAAATTTGCTCCTTAATCGTAGCCAATCATAGAGTAAAAGAATCAACCAATTCAATCACAATAACAGTAATGTTAAATATTTGTTTAATCTGTAGAAGTGTTACCTGCCAAGTGAACAGTAGGATAAGTTCAATACCTCTTCCGAAACACAGGCATTCATCGAATGTACACAAGTTTGCACTGACCAGCATTGGTAGGAAGGTATTATAAAAGAGCAACAATCCAGAGTTCGGGTAGTCGAGCCTCCTTAAAAGAAGGGCTCTTTTAAGTTCCCACCACTCCAATTGTTCCATTCTAGCATGATTTCTTCACTTGAAATACTGGAAATTTATGACATCATTGTACATTTACCAACATAGCAAGCCATGTATCTAATAATGGTCTACAACTTTGAGAATTTTCCTTGGAGTAAAGCTTTATTTATCCGCAATCTAACACATCCTTCTTTAGATAGGCTGTTGGAGCAGATCAGCAGATAACTACTAATTTTCTAGAAAGAAGAACAATTATGTTGCAACAGCTTAGAGGTCACTAATACCCAGAGACTCTAGGATATTACTGGCCTTTTGTATGGTTTTGACGAGGGATTCAACCCACCCTTCATAACTCTCTGAAATACATTTCCTTCAAATGAAAAAGAACTAAAGTCTTAAACAAAAATTTTCCTTTCTGCTCAGCAAGTGTCAAAAAGTTACTCTCTCTGTCCCATAATTTTGGTCCATCTGTTCTTTTTGGGATGTCCCAAAATCTGTCCACTTTCCTTTTTTGGATGTTCCAAGTTTGAGTCATTTCCTTTTTTACCCTTCATCTCCACATTCGAACTCAAAAATGGAGGGAAAAATGTACGGAGTCTAAAAAAGAAATCATTACAATTCAAAAGGGAGGGTAAATATGGAAGTTTATCCATTTTGAAGAGTAATTATTGTGTCCCCTTAAAATGTTGGAAATTTTGGGACAGAAGGAGTATTACCTAAGAAGCACATGGGACAAGGGTACGATAGGCTAAAGGACATGGGACATGACGTTCTACAAAAAATAGAATAAACACACAGCGGATACATTAGAAATTCAATTCACATTTTTTTGTCCAATATGTGGGTGGGTGTGACTATATAAGAAACCCTAACAACAATTTACATTAAATCTATAATCATGAGGGCATGAGTTACTACACATTTTCTTTTCGCAACGACTAGTTCAGCAGCAGAGCTTTCTTTAGGCCTTTTACTCAGAAAAGGGTATTTCTGTTTTCCCAATTTGAATCGGTGACAACCTTTTAAAACCTTCCAACCTTAGAAACGTCCCAGGGCATGTCTAGACAGGACAGATGTGTTCTTGCTGTTCCCCCAATGCGTCTAACGGGAGACGATGTGCGTAACAAATCAGACATGCAAAGTGAGACGTAACTCACATCCTGGCTTGTCCGGGGAGTGTCGGTTTACGACAGATGTCAGGCAAGGATATCTAAACCTTATATAATAAGAACGTGGATCGCTTGCCACATTTTGCCACTTTTGGACCAAAATGGCATTAGTTTGTGTTATGTAGTGTTTTGGTGGTTGGGGTAGGTTTGTCTTTTTGAATTTGTAATTTGTTTTGTAGTTTGGATTTTCATGATTCCTTCCTGAAAACCAGGGAAATGGGGGACTTCTTTTTCTTCTTCCTTCAGACGCCACCTCCCCAAATCTGGGAAAAGAAGATTTGCTCGGCTTGTTCTTCTTCCTCCTTTCTGGCCCTGTTACTACCCTTCATGTCTCAAAGGACAACTTTTGTGGCTTTCTTTTGGCCAATCTAATGGTTGTCCACATTTTGTGGCTTTTAAAAACTTTTTGGAGTACTTTCTCCGGTTATTTTTTTCTCTTCTTGTACATCACTTACTGTCCTTTGAAAGAGATTATCTCAGCTTTTCCATATAACAAGGAAAAGCTAACTCTAGCTCTATGGGTTAAGTCGGTTGGGAAGCTGCTAAATTCCTAGCACTCTCCTTTTTCACCTACTCTTTATTTCTCTTAACCATCTATATATACTATGGCAAACTTGTCCTATGCATTGGAGCTCCAATTTCAGAGCACACTTCTCATTTCTGGGTGTATTAACCAAAACTCCTGAGGCTTATATAGTTTATTCTGAAACTTTCTTGGTCAGCCCTCTCTGTTTTGGGTAAGCTCTTTGATTTTATGTGTCTTACTTCAATTGGGTTTGTTCGATAGTTGATTTTTCCAACTGGGTTATCTTTGCTTTTCATCTTTGCCGAGTTTGGCCAGTTTTTCAAGATTCTGAATTGGTATTGATATGGAAATTCCATTTCCTTTCCAATTCTCTCTTACTTCATTTGGGTTTATTCGATAGATTGAGAGATCCAGAATAAATGAGAGAGGAGAGGGAAAATAACAGAGATGTTCTCTGTTCTTGATTCCATGTCTCCAATGTCTTCCCCAAGGTAAGTTACTAGAATTTATTTCAAGTTACTTACCGAGAAATCTAAATTCTCTCATCACTTAAAATGAACTTAATGTAATTTGATGATTTGTTTTTGGATTTTCTTTGTTGTCAGGCTTCCACCAGTCCTAAACTAAAAAGGTAAGTAACTCTCTCGAGGATATAGATGAGTTCTCATTTATTTTTCTATGATTGTAATTCTGCTTTCATATAGATTATTGAATTTTCTTTTATTGATCGGCAAAGAAAGAAATTTATTCATCAAGGAGAGAGAAACAAAACAACAAAGCAAACCCAAGGCCTAAAGGAGCGAGATAGGAGTCAACAAGACCCACCATCAACAAACCAAGCAAGCCGAAGGCAAACAACAAAAGCAAAGAATAAAACTAAAAATGAGTTGAACAGTATTCAACTCAACACACCTCAAAACTGTTGATTGTAACCATTCCTTTTTCGTGGTAATTGTTTTTTGAGGTTCCTAATCCTCCTCTTTGGCTCCTACTAAACCTTCTCACCATTGGATTAGATATATACTTCTATTCATGAATAAACGATGAGATTTCCTTCTTTTGTTTTGCTCCTCTAATGTTTTTTAGGTGAAAATGTGAGGCTTCACAATGATCAGTATTTTGGTCATCATATTTTTTGGTGATTATTGCAGATGGTCTTTCATATTTAGAGAAAAAGAGGAATTTTCTCACTCTCAGCACACTGATTAAGAAAATAGAAATGACTACAAAACTGCAGTCAATTTCATTTTTCACTTTTCCAGTAGCTAAAACATCTTATTCTCTATTGAAGGTGCCATATGGCCTAAATTTGTATATGATAATTTAAAAAATATTTTCAACATATTTTCTGTTAGATTTGCTTTTTGGTTTTTAGATTAGTCATTTGTCTTGATAAGATGAGTAAAGTAAAAATATATATATTATGTTCTAAATGTGTTAAGATCTTGAAATGTTCATTTATGAAAACCTGCCTCCTGCTATGTGTACATACAAAAAATTTCTTTGATTAATCATTTCTGTAAAACTCCTATTGCTGATGATTACTTAAATAAATTCAGTGGTTCAGTTCATAGCTTATGTTTAATGATGAATATTTTGGTATCAAATTCCTTGTGCCACAGAATAGGGGAGAAAAATAACCCTTTCTTCAAAATATAGTGCATACACAGAAATTAGGTCACATTAGAATTGAGTGAACGTTCATCAATTTGATGAAAAAGGCACCGTAGTGTAAATTTAGAAACTTCAAATTTAATATACACTGAGATAGGAAAGATTTTCAAACTTCGCAGTTAATATGTTGTAAAAATTATTTTGTTAGAAAAAGCATTTGAGGATTTTGAATTTCAAACTGACTATTTGACTTTCAGGATGTTTGATTATTATTGGTGTAAAAAAATATAGATAATTTGATGTGATTTTAAATATAGATTGCATTCTTATCGGTGTATCTCTCCATGTCAAAAGTCATACAGATATCATTCACTTTAATGACTTATTTTAATGATAATCTATATTATCATGTTGTGATAAATCATTTTCTCACGTCGAAGGAATGACACTGTGAATGATCCACAATGGGCAATAAGTGACGTGCGAAGCACGTCGGTTTTCAACTAGTAAAGAATAAAATCTGTGTGCTTCATCATAGATTATTAGTCAATTCAAAACAGCTATATAGCAAAATTTGGTCCATACTTATTTCGAAGTTATTGATTTCAGCTTCAAGTGCAAGAGCACGTCAACAACCATATTGCTTTACCAAGGCAGGCTTTAATGGACAAGGTCAGAGCTGTCTCAATTGGAAGTGTAACAAGGCAAACAAAAAGGCAACAGACATGATGCCATGGTGCACACATACTAAAAGAGTCTACTTGTGTCTCAAGACTCTCAACACTAAAACTGCATGAGAAACCCCAGCTACTTTATATTAATGGGTCACAGTTACAGATTTATGCTTTTAATCTGTTCTTAAATTGACAGAGAAAAGTGATCCCCAAAGTTTTGTTAATAGGTTTCCGTTTACGTTTCTTTCATCAAATCTTTGGTCAATATGTTGAAATCTTCCTTCTTAAGGATAGAAAGGCTTTCCAAAAGAAGACGCGACATCCCAACAAGTACAGTCAACTATCTAATTCTGCAAACATATTACATGTTAAGGAATCTAAAAGGATAACAGCAACTAGAATATACACATACTTAAACCATATCATGAATTTCAGAAGCAGCAAAGTACCTCTGAACAAGATCTTTGAGACCAGTACAACTTCCCTTAATAGAATCCATATGCAGTATGGATTCTACAAGGATAACAGCAACTAGAATATACACCAATGTACTTAAACCAAATCATGAATTTCAGAACCAGCAGAGTACCTCTGAACAAGATCTTTGAGACCAGTATGACTTCCCTTAATAGAATCCATATGCAGTATGCATGGTACTTTAAGTGGCTTCTCCATGTCTTCATCTGGCACATGTCATACATAAAACAAAGAGGAAAGGTTAGACACTTGCCACACTTTTACTGTGAAGGAGAAATATCAACTAAGAACTTGCCTTGAACTTTAGCAACTTCACCCGGATGACACATCACTATTAAGCTCCAGTGGTAACTGTAATAAAACACGGATCTAATATAAGTGTTCAATCTTAAGAAGAGATTTCTCAATAGAAAGCAAAGGATTGGTCAGCTTATGTCGTACTTAAAGTTTACAGGAATAAACACATAATCCTTTTCGAACAGATTCACTTTTCTTGTCCATTTGCGAACACGCTGAAAAGCAGCCTTGCCCTCAAAAGCACTCGACGGATCTTTGTCAAGGTCGATCAGCTTCCGAAAGAAGAAACTATTGAAAAAATGGAACCTGTGCCTCTCTGCCTGTTGTATTCCATTTTTCAGATATCTGCCATCAATTGAAATTTTCAATACAACCCACTACAATGCATCGAAGCAGCAATCAAATCCTCTTAGTTATATGTAAATAAAAAGAAAGAGAAAATGACGAATTAAGGGAGCTCTTTAGTTAAGATGTACCACATCCACTCAAACGTGGCAAGGAGGAAGGGCAGAAGCCTGTATGAAACTTTTACAAATCTAACCTAAAGAATGGAATCGGCATCTCCCAAGTCCACTAGTGTCTTTTCCTTCAGGGAGGAAAGATTGTTAACCCCAAGGGGTCGCTGCTACGGTAAATGGTAGTAGGAAAGGAACGGTCCGACATTGCCTAGGGTACAGCCAGCTACTGGCAAAGTCGTCTTGCCTTGGGACTTAGGGATTTGCTCCCACCTAAGGTCTGAAGCTCGATTCCCCTTGCCAACAATCTCTTAGGACCATTGGAAGTTATGCCTGGTCGTTACCTTTACGGCCCCGGAATTAGTCGAGGTGCGTGCAAGTTGGCCGGACATCCGGGTATTCAAAAAAAAAAAAACGAAAGATTGTTTTTCAACAACTCTATGGAAGAAAAGTTAGGTAACAGAAACATACTTGATGTAGAAGTCGATGATTGTATCATTGACAAATGTGTCCGGCTGTAATAAATCAACATCCTGCTTACTAATTGAAACAGCATCAAAATCACCCTTCGGATAGACAACTTCCTCAAAAGGCTCATCAAAACTGCAAAATAGGGCATCAATTAAGCACGCCTAAACAAGAATAAACCAGAAATTAGAGACTTTGAAAACAAAGCTCCATAAACATAATCAAAACATCGCCAATTTCAAAATTTTGATACTAGTCGGGAACTATTTAAAACTAGGAGTGAAAAAATGATCGGAGAATTTACCCTCCGACAATGGTGCTGAACAAACACTCAAATTCATAATAAAACAAATCAAGCAATCAGATACAACCGGTGTGAACTAAATTTCTTAACCCCTGAAACAAAACCGCAATGCAAAGTCAATTGAAGATTACAATCAATCTTCAACACAATTTTTGTAGTTAAACATTTTCAGAGACAAAGCCATAGTCAATAATAGACACTTCAATCGTATCAGTAACATCCTTTGGCAAGCTCTCCATCTTTTTAATAATTGAACTTAGATACCAAAAATGTTCACTATTTCTCTTATGGGGTTTTGAATCTTTACTTCTTTGCAATTAGTACTTGTTAGTCACTATTACATCTCAATTTTATGCCCACTTATTTTCAAACCCAGTTGAACCCTAAGCATCACCCCATTTTTTTGATGTAGCATTAACTCCTCTCTTGGTTTCACGATTTTATCCACTAAGACAGTATCATAAGCCAACAACATCTACCCTTGGACCTCATCATTAACATATCCACCCAATTAATTCATCCAATGACGTCCCCCGAGAAAACATAACTATCACATTATCTCTTTTTTGGTTCACTGGCAGCAAAAGAACGCAACCCCTCATTTCAGCTTTAGGAAGTTTTTTTCTACTAATGCATAGATGAGGAGAATGCAAGGAGGGTGCGGGACCTCCTCCGTAGTCATAGACTCCTCACATTATGCAAGCATCTCCACATGAGGACATCCTCTGTAGTACCTCTCCGTGGTACCCCTCAATGGAATCTCCGAACATCTGGATGCCTCATGACATGCTCAGGCATCTCCCACTCTCCATACAATAAATAAGGCTCTAAAGAGCCCGGCAACTCTTCACAAGACCCTATAGGCTGGGAGCAAGGCCAAGGTAGCTTGCTCGGGATTAGAGGAGGCATGTGGCATGGAGGGTAGAGCAATGGGACTTGTCAAGGGTTCATCCTCCACGAGGATAGCCTCACTTGACCGGCCATAGAGGGAGGGGCATCAGCCCGTCTGACAAGAGTCAGACCACCGCAAACACCTTCATCATTACCACAACTGCTCTCATTACAACCACGGCCATGCTTACGACAACTAATCAATTACCCCTCCATCCTTCTGGCCTCTTGATAGGTGCTTAATTATACCCAATTGAACCCCCTAATTTATACTTGTGTGTTCGTTTAACATGATACTTGGTACAAATTAATGTTCTTAATGTGTCGCACGATTTGAGATCTCTAGAACTGAAACAGGACTTTATGTAATGCATTTGGAAGGTTTCCATGTATGAAGGAGATATTGAGATGTATGACGGTTTCCATGCATTTAGATATTCATTTCAATGGAGGGCCCACTTCCAACCATGATCATTCTCCATATTGGTTTCCATTATCTTGTAGTGCTTTGAAATACCTCTTCAACGATATAAAATAGGACTCATTCAGAGTTATAAAGAAGAAACTATTAGCATTTTACCGACGGTGCGCAAATCTGACATGCTGATGGCAAAAGGGTTCTCTCTCTCAAAATATAAAGGCTATGAATGTGAGGTTAGTAGGTTTGAAAGTAGATTCACAGAGCTTTCCAATGGTTCAAGAACCACATCATTCTGAGTTTGGACGAAGCCGGGGCAAGTCCGCGAAGTTGGGGCTGTAATATGTAAAATCCGTCTGAACGATTTTCAAATCTGTCCGGATGGTCGGGCCAGAGAAGGAACGTAAAATCACACGTATTAGGTGTATTATGTATTTTTAAGGGCTTCGGGTATAAATAGGGACCTCTAAGTTTATTCCAACTAGTGAGAGGCAACCCGAGAGAGAGAGAGAGAGAGAGAGAGAGAGAGAGAGAGAGAGAGAGAGAGAGAGAGAGAGGATTTCATGGCGTCTTCAACCTCAAGCGCATTCATCTCCATCTCCATCTCCATCTCCATGGCCAGCTAAACACCATCTAGGGGAAAGATGAAGCCCCGGTCCTAGGTAGCACTGACACGGACACGGGACACGACACTCACACAACACGCAAATTTTCAAAAAATAGGGGACACGAAACATTGGGGGGCAAGCGTGTGCACACACGCAAACACAAAAACAAAAACAATAAATAAATAAATAAATAAAATAAGTTAAGAAGTTTTAGTAATATCATTGCCATTTGCATTGCATTGTTTTCTTGATACATCAATATCCACATTTTAGTTTGTCCTTGATACCTATTATTAAACCCTAAATCCAGCTAGACAGAGATATAGAGTATATATTCCCACACTTTTATCTCTCTTTCTCAGGTATGATCTCTAACCTTCTTTCTCTGTATGTATCAATCTATTTGAGGAATGAGGTTGTGTTTAAAGATATTTATAAGTGCACTTGTATTCATTTTAAAATAGTTTTACCACATTTAAAATGTTTTGGTAATTGTGTTTTTGCCCCCGAAGTGCCCCTAAAGTGTCGGACCCCAAATTTTGGGGGGAAAAAACACAGTACACTTTAAGATTAAGCGTCAAAGACGTGCCGAGAGAGTGACGGTGTCCGACACCAATACGTTACCTCCGGTGAAGTGTCGGTGCTACATAGCCCCAGGCCAAGTAAATCTGTGTAATGTGTATGCATAGGTTCTAGGTTTATGATTCAAATCATTTGCTTAACTAGAACTCGTTTCATTGCAATTCAATGGGATGTTTTAATAATTTCAATCTATTGAGTATTTGTGTATTAGTTTTCAAATACTGAGTTAATCAATGGTTTTCAATGCTTGTGCTTGGGTAACTAAGATGGGTTATACTCGCAAGACAGACCGTGCCACTGGATAGCCCGTGAAAGAGACAAGTCGTATTAGCGAGACGGTCCGTCCTATGGGATAGTCCATGCCTGTTAGCAACTCAATAGCCTCTTGATGATTATCGAAAGGGTTTGCAAGCCCTAGCAATAATCCCTTATGATTCGAATGGTAAACCTAACCTATACATAGCTCAATTACATTCGGAGTGGATTCGAAACCCTAAATCCTCTCCACATCAGTTTTCACTTTTCAACCAAATCAACTACTCCCTGTCCCTTTTTAACTGTGTTACTTCGTAAATCCAACTTATCAAAGAGACATCATCATTACACCTTTCACATCAACTTTTACCACCACTTCCAAAATTATACTCCACTTTTACCCACCAACTCTTTGACTTGAACAATATGGCGGGAGAATGTTGCAATAATGTATTCAAAGAACAGTAAATAATAAGCACCACAGTTTTGAAGTACCGTACTACCCAGATAAAGCGAGTGAGAAAGGAGAAGAACAAGAGATGTCATTGAATACAGTATAATATCGTAAAGCGAGTGAGTTCCTAAAGTGAAGTAAGGATATATGCTTAGACAGGGATGGGTAAACAGATTATGGCAGACAGATGCCACAAATAACAGAATCCCAACAACTACCAAATCATTCAAGTAAAAAAAGAGTATAAATTATATAATCAGTACAAACTGTAACGTGCAAGAATGGGCAGATCAATGTCAGGTAGACTGCGAAAGAAATATCAAGTATTAAGTAAGAGTGAGTCCACAAGTAGCAAAAGTCAAACAGAAAATGATGAAGGAAACAACAATTTCAGACACTCACTTGGGCAAATAACTTTTCTTTGGAATGCATACCCCATTATGTGAAGGCAAAGCCTCTCCATCCCCTCCGATTAGAGAACTACAAGGAGAGTAACAAGTTAATAGCCACAAGAAAACAAAGTCCCTCACAATACAATTCAAACAAATTTTCTCACAAAGAGAGAAAATGTGCTGCAGTTTTAATGACATAAAGAAGTGACATGCTACAGAAAAATTCTAGGTACTGCGTGTCCAAAACCCCAAATATTATTTTTTTTTTATCGGTAAAAAAAAAAAGTAACACGTTGAGACACGTGCAACAGGACTTCAATTATATAGGACATGCCACGTAGCATGTCTATTTAACTTTATCAAACTTTTCAGCAAGAAACATCTAGACCACCTGTGTAATAACTTCGAGACCGTAGCGGCACAACAGGGCTAGTTTTAGAATGGAAATTGCTAAGCTCCACCCAATAGGTGGAGGATAATACGTAGAAAGTGCATAGATATCCGAGAAAAGTATATCTATATCCATGAAATGTGCATTCATATCTAAACTAGTTTGTTATTATATGCATAATATCCTCCACTTATTGGGTGGAGGTTAGCAAGAGAATTAATAAAGTTAGATCGGTCATCGGTGTAGATCATAATTTTTTTTTTGTAAACTTAAAAGTGGAATTTTAAAACAAAGACTTCTACTGCCAGATGAGCAAAATCTTGTGAGCAGATTCCTCCTCTTTGTGCTTTCGAACCTTTCCCCTCTCTCCCAGCAACAGAGTTTAAATGATAGATCTCGTACTGGCAACAGATCTCAACCTTATTATCTCCAACCATGTACTTTCTCCCTTATTATCTCCAGCCAGGTACTTTCTCAATCACAAATCAATTATGCAAAACTAGTTTTAGTTACATTACTTTCTCCCTGGAATTACAAGTTTTAAGAAAATAACAAATTAAAGTACGTATACCAAGAAAATCAACAGTTGTATCCCCCTTGTATCTTTATCCTGATTCTTTGAAGATTGCTGTGCCATGTGTCGTGCATTTGTGTCTGTGTCTCTGCCTATTTTTCCATGCTTCTTAGATGGCTATCACTTCCACCTTAACAGAATAGGCGAGGACTTCAACTATCCAAAACCATCAAAACCTCCACTAGCGAGACTAAGAAAAAGAGCAAGGTCACAGTGTATTGCTGCTAAAATCCAAGTACAGTAAAGGAATCACAATGAACTGTGATGAATTTGTCCTTCAACGTTTTAATCTGTTTTCTATTGGCGACCTATAGGAGATTATTAAAATTACAAGATAAGCCAACCCAAAAACAGTTTACCAACATACAACTTTTACTTCGTACAAAAACCGTAAGAGATCTTTATCAAAAATCGCAGACTGATATCAACTAAAGAACTGGAAACCAGATCCTTTCACGGCAACAACCTCAAAAATCGATTATCGAACATTTGCACATGTAGTGGATCTCTAAGTTTATGATTTCTGAATTTTATTAGAAAGAAAAACTACTAGTATGTTGCTGATCATGGAAACAAAAAACAGAAGAAAGAAACTGATGTATGTAACGAATATACTTACGTAAAACCAACATTCCATAGAGCCTTATATCTCACATTCAAAGACATTATCTCTTCCTGCTTCTTGTACCAGTTTAGTTCAACCACAGCAAACTCTAACTCCTCAATGCCTACATGCAGTTTGCACAGGCACAGGAAAATAAACTATTTAACATCCCAAAGTACATAAATCAAAACCATTCTCATAAAGAGATAAAAGAAAGCAGAGTTTCGTAACACAAAGTATGAATCCCTATAACAGCTTTTACTTCTTAGCTTTATGTTTTTGCCAAAAAGGAATATACTGCCCTTTTTACATGTGTAAAAGACAGAACCCTAGCAGCTCGGGGAAAAAATAAGAGCAATGCTACATACACAACAAAAATGTACAACAAAGTGGACAACACACTCACATGGGGTGTGGGCTCCACACACACTTCACACTCAACTGTGTGTGGAGCCCACACCCCATGTGAGTGTGTTGTCCACTTTGTTGTACATTTTTGTTGTGTATCTAGCATTTTTGAAAAAATAATTAACTAAATTGTCCATGGACGATTATCTAATTCAACATTCCAAATGAAATCAGCAGAGCACTTCATATATCCGAAGATCAAACTGGTCTTTTCTACTTCATCAACAGATCAAACTTATAACCCAGTAAAAAACCAGCATTCACATAATCCACATTGTAGCAAAACAAACGCACTCAGAATATAAAGGGGATAGCGTTAATATGTCGTATCTACAGGATTAATTAACAAATTATCCCTACATTCCTATATAAATAGTCAAAATTGAAGGCGAGGGAAGGAGAAATTGAGTGCAAGATATTCCACAAAGAATAAGACACCCTTTAAGGCTGGCTCTGTTTATACAGGTTGACTTAACCATTATTGTTAAAAAGCATTGAGGTAATGAGGTCCCGTTACATTAGGTGCACAGTTATTCAATTCTTGACATATCCGCTATATAAGTTTACACCACTACACTCTTCTCTCTAGTCTCTAGTCTCTAGTCTCTACTTGCCTTTAACAAGATCGAAAAGGTACTCCCATTCCAAATCCTATCATCATAGCCGCAGCTTGCGAGATTGAGGGATTTCATATCCACATTGCAGTCAAAAATCTTATCATAAGAAAACCTAGTTGCCTTCGTCTTTCCCAAGGTGTGCATTGGGACTTGTTGCATTATCAGTGTGGTGGTAGACAAGAGAAGAAGGCAGGCATGGCTTTTAACGGCTATATGCACATCGATAATCTAGGTATTTAATGCTTATTCCATTTTTTCCTACAAAGCTTGTACCTTTTGCGGGTCAGTTGAACCTACGTTTTTGCCTTACAGTATATGGGCTGCATCCCCAGATCCTCTCTCATCATACAAAATATTTTAGATATTTAAGGAAAATGAAGGAGGGTATTCATTGGGTTTGTGGAGGTCGTCTCTCAGGAAGGAAGCTTGAGAAGGGGTTAGAAAATGTATACAGAGAGTTGGCTTCCTGGAATCAAGTCTGGAGATGAAAGGTTGGTTTTGGCTATGAGCAGCAGGGGCTTTCACCAGGAGGGCAACATAGGAACCGCAGTTGTTTCAGGAGGTAGCCTCTATATCAAGCCTCAGCAAAGCCTTACGGCTTTGACCGCCATTTCTGAAGATTGTGCGTTTTACAGAACATTTGTTTGAGAAGATGAGATTCATGAGTCGATGTGTTTGGGGCATAGTGGAATATTTGTTGGCTGCTCTAGTGATATAGGCCAAGGCAATAAGTTGACTAGACAAGATTTGAAGAAACGTCTAAGGTCAAGGTCCTGCGTATTTGCTCAAGTCACATCAAGTGTTGAAGCCTTGAAGGTGTTGCTTGTTGGCGACTAGACCTCGCACTAGTTCCGTCTGTCTGGAACTAGAAACCAAGGGCAAGGTGCGCTCATTGGCACACTTGTGGGGATAAAAAGGTGTTACCCACAATTTGTAAACAGATGTGGATGCTCATCACAACAGACATTGATATATTGATGAAGAAGAATCTTAGGTGGATTCAAATTAACATTCAAAGGTGATGGCATTTAGCAGTACAAAAAAAAAAATTGCAAAGCACATAGAGTTGCTGGATAGAACACAAGGGTATATGCTATAGGTGCAAGTAAATTGATATGGTCCACTGCAAGAACATTGAGATGTTCCACGTCACTGTACTTGTTTCTCACCCCCTTTATCATATATTACAAGTTTATTGACCATTGACCATTCGATCTTTTCAAATAATTTCCCAAAAAAATTAAAACCAAGATGATGTTAAGAACCTACCAGTTACAAAATTTTACGTAGCTGCTGCGCTTGCTCTGCTCTAAGAATCGCAACCAAACACGAGACTCTCTCTCTCTAACCCCTTCCCCTCCCTCTCATTTCTCCGCCGGGGGGGGGGGGGGGGGTGTGTGTGTGTGGGAGCGGTGCCTCCCCCCGGGCTTCTCCTCTCTTCATCCCCTCCCTCCCCCTCCTCCGCCTCCCTCCTTCCCATTTTCCCCTCATCCGCAGTTTCGGTTTGCTGGGTGCGGCTCTTCTCTGCCTAACGGCTCGTCGGTCCGGCCGTCCGCGGATCTTTGCTGGAAGATTGTGGTTTCCGGCCTAACGGCCAGTGGTGGTTCTGCGTTTTGTTGGTGGAACTTGGTGGTGGGCACGTGGTGTATGGTTTGATGGCGGCAGCTTCTCTTGGGTGGTGGATCGGCGGCGGCGGCTTGTCTCTTGGGTCTTGGTTGCGGCTTCCTCTCCTCTTGCACTAACCTTGGTTTTCCAATTTGTGTGACTGCCTTTGGTGGTACATCGCTGCTGGTTCCGTTTGCTTGAGGGTGGCGGTGGTGACTGTTGGCTTGGAGATGGGGCTTTTTGGTTGGGCTTTCGGGTATAATTTGGGCTGTATTGTTTTATTTGGGTTGCCCTTTGGGCTAGACCATGGGTGTATGTGCTTATTGTTGTATCTGGTTTGGCTCTTATTGGGGTCTAGGCCTTTAGGTGTTTGGGCTTCGGCCCTTTGAGTGTTTCCTGGGTTGGCTTCTTGCTAACCTAAGGTTTGGGTCTCGGATGGGCATAGGACTGTTCTTAGCTTCGCTTAGGATACGATGCCATCATTCCTGGCCCCTTCGGTCTTTGTAATATTTCAAAGATTAATAAAAATTTCCGCGTTTCAAAAAAAAAAAAAAGAACCTACCAGTTACAAAAAATAGAGATAACTACATGAGTTATAGACTTGTATTATAGAACCTAAAGGGAAGTCAGACAAATAAAGAGTTACAGTGGATACATGCTTTAGATTCAAGAACCCCCAGGAAGCTTATACTTTCAAACACAATCGCAAAAGGTTACACTATGGAGAATGTTCCATCGAAACATTCACTAAAATAACAAGAAGGTGACATATCATAGATAGTAACCCAGCAGCCAGTAGAATTAGACAATTAGTGTAAGTTGCACTTCAGTGCACCAACCTGAAGTGCCTTGTCCACCTTCACCTTGCAATTCATCTTTCAATATCAAGCGAAGTTTTACCATCGCCATGCGAAGCTGATTTCAAAGAAGAAAATTAGCGTTCAATCTCATCTCTCAAACATATACAAACATCACCACAAAAAGAAACTAAATAAATGGTAAAATTACAAAATTGAAAGTTTTGTGGGGTCTACCCTTTCAGACCACTGTGAATCAATATCAACAATATCATCGATTCCCCATTGAAACCTAAAGGTTCTTTCATTCCCGTCACAGGTTGAACCCTTCAGTTCAACGCAATTGCTGGTAAAAATTAACACAGACTCTGTACAATAGCTACCACGATATTTAACATAATCTGGACAAAGAACGGCCTCATCCCGGTCACCCTGCCAGTCAAACCAAACAATTAGTCGCAACAAAGTAAGACAGCAGATAAATGTGTGTTTAGAGTCCTCTTTTTAACATGCATTGAGTTTCTTTAACTATGTAAGGGGAATTAAATAGAGTAGTTGGAAGGGAGAGAGCACTTTCCTTCCACTCCAATATTGGAACTTGGAAGGAAACCCAAGGGGGAGTAAAGTGCTTGTATAAAACGTTCTCAATACCACGTGTACCCCTCAATAATTATTTAAACATTTACCAGTCTATTTTTGCACAGCCACTCCCTTTTGCATCTTCAAACAAAACAACAGGGGAATTAACTCCACCTCCCCTTCCCCTTGGTTGTAAAGCCAACCAAGAGGAGGGCTATTCCCCTTCCCTTCCTTCCCATGGTAACTTATACTTCCCCCATTCCCTGTACTCTATTAAGGAATACAATACCACATTGCTTATTTGCTTTTGTATGGAATGAGTAGTCACTTAATATAATTTTGGGACTTCTCCATCTAATAGCTGCTGGGTTGGATATAGTATCAGAGTAAAAGTTCACAATTCACACCCCAGCACTCCATGATGACAAACCCAACAAAAAGCTGCACGGTGATAGATACAAAAATCTACACGTGACGGACCTCAAATGTGGCTGCACATTAGGGGATATTAAGAAATACAATCTACACGTGACCTTAATGTTGGGACCTCTCCATCTAATAGCTTAAGCCTATAGGTTGGATGCAAAATTCCTACGTGGTATCCACTCTATCCAAATGGGGTCCAAAGAAATTAAGACAAATAATACCTCATTCATGAAATGATTCAGGATTAGGACAAAAAACTGAAATAAGAGATGATAGAAATACACTTAAATCTACATGCATGCATCCAATCCTAAACCTATTTTCAAAGAGCAAAATAAACCAAGTGTTTTCCTACTTTGTGGTGCAAAGTAAAACATTTAGTCGAATCAAGTAAAGTGAGAACACACACATATTGATGCACAATCACAAGAAAAGTGATTACCGTTTCCCAAGTGCCAAGGCAATTACTAAATGGTGGCACATGCCCATGCTCATGCCCATCTAACATAACTGCAAAAAGGAAATTACACTGAGAATGAGCAAGCAGATATCTAACATGTCGGCATAAACATATGACAAGGAAAGAGATAGTCGTCACAAAGTCATAGAATATACCATCATCATCAAGGATATGAGAAGAAGTTGATGCAGAACCCGCACTCATGCTTTCATCAGCATCTGGAATAGGATCAACTGAATCATCCTGAACAAAGAGTTCAGCATAAATAAGCATCGGACAATACATTCTTTAAGGAATCTTACCATAGAATATAGATTAGTAAAAACTAAAAACTCCAAATATATTAGATGGAGAATCTCGAAGGGCACAATTTACTCGACTACTATTGTCAGGTGAAGCTGCTTCAGGGCTCGAAGATCTAGATTCCAGTTGGGCAGAGAAACTTCCTTGCTTAAATTCATCTGGAATAAACTGTGGGTGCTCCATGTGGCTCACGGAATTAAATAAAACAAAATCATCTGACCCACGCATCTGTTTGGTAACAGGGTTTTCCCCATCAGAACCAAGATGGATACGAGAGAAAGCGTTGTCACAATTCTGATCATTGTCATCCCCATCGACATCCACACAGGGTAAATTACTCCTCTCTTTTGATTGAAAATTGTTTCCCCGTGCAACTGGATGCAATACACACAAGAATAAAATAAAAGCATAAGCCCAGAGTAACAGAGATACATCAAGTCATTTTATACTACATCACAAACTCACGGATAAAGAAACAAGAGCAGTATTAAACCCCTAACGGCACCTCAAACCCTTTCTCAACCTCAAATTAGTGTAAAAATCTCAACTCTATTGTCAAAACCCAGATTCAAGGATTCTATGTAGCTTTGTTGCTTGAAGCTTTTACTAAAATTTACTCTGAAATCGAGTTTGGCTTTGGAGCATTGCTTATTTGCTTGAATTATGCTCTACTGAACTGTTGCTTTTACTCTGATTTATGCTTAAAGCTTATTGATTCAAATGGATCTTCCACTCAAATTAAGTAAAAACATGACTATCATCTCCAGCCTTGAGGCCCTTGACCCTTTTTTCCACTTAATCTCTAAATTTGAGTAATAAACACCTCAGAGTGAATTTTACTCCTCTGACTCAAACTTATATCAAAGTGATTTCTACTCAAACTTTTACTCAAATCAAGGGAGACTCAAATCCTTACTCAAATTTTAGAAGGCTGTTTTGTCCCTCTAAATTTACAACTATGCCATTAATGAAGCTTTTACTCAAAGTTATGATTAGATTTTGGTTTGTCCATTGGAGACTTCATATCAAATGAAGCTTTGACTCAAAATCTTACTTAAATTTGAGTGAAAAAACAAGTAAAGGCTGGAGATAAGGGTTGGAGAATTGTCTTTACACTCTGTTTGGAACTTGTGGTAGAGAAGGGAATAATTGAGGGGGGAAATGAATAGAAATGTTACTGTGCTGAAACTTGATTTTGCTACTTTCTATTGACTATCCTCTCAAACCGATCAATAGAAGAGAAATTCTTTTAATTTTCCCCACTTCCCTTCGTTTCTACAAGTTCCAAACAAACCCGTAGACTATAACTAGTCAGCTTGCACGAGGAATTGAATCAGTTCAACAATGCAATTCAGTTCCACAGCGAAATCCACATCAAATACCAACACAATTGAACACATGCATGCATACATCTCTAATAACGCAAGTACATATATACGTTTATATCTCAAACGTGCATACCGTTTTCGAGGAAACTATACTTGTCGATGGCGCTAGGGTTTGTGTATTTGCTGAGTAGTTTGGCCGAGGTCAACTCGGCCAGTTCATCTTCCTTGGTGAAATCGAAGACTTGAAAGCTTTTGCTATCACTCTTCATCGCATATGCAGATGAGAGGAATCACACGAGGAGGTCAAAGGGCTATAGGATTATGGATCGAAGGGATTTATCGTTAAAACTAGGGTTTGCTGTGTTGGATCGGAATTTCGGGTGGGAAAGAAATGTTAGGGCTTTTTGAACGTGAAGAACGAGGGGAGGGATTCAGACATCGTTGTCAATTAAATTGAGAGAGAGAGAGAGAGAGAGAGAAGAGCGATGGTCGAGTTTGACTCCGTAGGACGGTAGAGTACATTTGTGAAACGAGGAGGACATTTACGGGCAGGGAGGGCCCGTGAGGGATGGGGGATTGTATAAGGATCCGTTTGGCATCCTCCAAATCATTGGCTCCGGATCAGTTGTCCCATAATTCCTGTCCCCATTCCCTGTCCCCAAAACAAAACTGCACCGTTTTGGTGCAACTCCACATGCAAAATGCAATTTTGTGGGGTTCACTTCCGGGTCCCACACAAACGATTCGAACCGTTGAATAATTTTAAAATAATTATTAAGGTGGTCCCGGAGAAAATCAAGCCGATTGGATATTTTTACGTTATTCATCTAATTCTTTGATTTTCATTTAGGACCCTACCAGTTTGAAAGAATCTTTGGGAAAAGTTATAAAATTGTGGGCTCAGAAACCTATTGATTTGAACCATAAGAGTCGTAGGGCTCGTTAAGAAGAGCATCCTGTAAAAAAATTATCTTGTTTGGACATCGATAGGTATAAAAAAAACTCATATTTTTAGTGTTTTGATACCTATTGATGTCCGAACAAGATAATTTTTTTATTGAATACTCTTGTCAATGAGCCCTATGACTCTTATGGTTCAGATCAATGAGTTTCTGAGCCCACAATTTTATAACTTTTCCCAAAGATTCTTTCAAACTGGTAGGGTCCTGAATTCTGAATGAAAATCAAAGAATTAGATGAATAACGTAAAAATATCCAATCGGCCTGATTTTCTCTGAGACCACCTTAATAATTATTTTAAAATTATTCAACGGTTCGGATCATTTGTGTGGGACCCGGAAGTGGGCCCCACAAAATTGCATTTTGCAAAGGTGTGGAGTTGCACCAAAACGGTGCAGTTTTGTGTTGGGGACAGGGGATGGGGACAGGAATTATGGGACAGCTGATCCGGAGCCCCAAATCATCCATCTAGGGTGGGAATTTTCGTAGGACACCAGAACCCGGCACCAAGTTAGGGCACCAAGTTTAGTGGGTTAAGGTCGGTTATTTATAAAACGGAAATACAAATATCTCACGACACGATAATACGAAAAGCTAAACAGGTTGGGTTTAGGTTGAGAGAATTCTGACACGAACGGGAGATGACATGACACAATACGAACACAACACAACATGGGGATTTACAAAAAGGATACGATAACACGATACCAACCCAACACGAAGTTAGCAGGTTATGGTCGGCTATTTCTGACACAAAACATGAATATGGATTGGGGGATCCTGTCGTGCACCCATCCAGTCGTCCGTTGCAAAAATGCACGGTTCAGATAAAATCCAACCCCATGTGAGAGCCATTACTTGAATTTAATCCGAACCGTGCATTTTCACAACGGACAGCCAAATGGGGTGCATGGCGCGGTGCCATGCATCTAGGGCACAACAGGGACCCCTTGTCCCACGAATATGACTCTACATGATAACACGAAAAGCTAAACAGGTTGGGTTAGGATTGGGAAAATTCGGACCCAAACATGAGGTAACAAACACACCACACGATGCCACTCCTAATTGGTGCAGTATTGGAAACTTGGACTTGGTTGGACAAGTCTCATGTTTGGTTCCCATAGCTTCTCATTTATATTAATATTAATACTCCTAACATCACACACACATAGTGGAACCACTAGCATTGTGCTCGTTCGATACACAAGAAATAAAAAAGAAATCTCTTTTTGTTCATATTGTCCTTTGCATTGAACGGGTACAACGCTAAGAAAAAATACTGGTCAAGAAGTACGCGGTGACTATAGACTATTTTTTCCATGACAAATTAATCGATAAAAGTTACTCTTAAAAAAGTAGCTACCCTCGTAGCTGTTTTATTCAAAATTGGAATTTTGTTACAAAATAAGTAAAACGACATCAAAGGATCAAAAAGCAACATCACTATAAACACTTGGCTGCCACAAGCCAATTATCCCTATGGTAACTTTTTTGAAAAATTGGAATTTTTTTAGTTGTTCCTTGTTTCTCCCCTTCTTGTAAACCCCTCCTCTTAATCACAGAAGTTCAAAAAAAAAAAATCAAAATTCTCCAAAATTAAAATTGGGAGTTTGAAGCCTTTTGTAGGCAAAACACATTTCTATAGAGAGTGTATTGATTGATGATTGATAACTTCGGTCCCGATATAGATGGGGTTGGATCCCTATAGATAATGGTGCGGTACTCCTTAGCTAATGCAAAGTGGTATCATGCACTATCATTCTCTATACCAAAAAATAATTAGACGAATGTTCACGTACCGTAGGGATGTGCACGGATTTTAGTTTTGACGGGTCACAGGACAATTCTCAAAATAAGTAGTAGTGCTAAAAATTAGATGAATGTTTGGGTACCGTAGGGATGTGCGCACTTGGTTCGATTTTGATGGGTTCCTGGACAGTTTCTCAACCAACTCATATTTAGGTTGAGTTTCCCAAAATAAGTCATGGTGCTAAAAGTTACTTTTAAAATTCGTCTTCATTCATATTTTTTTCCCATTTGTGGCTTGTTGGTTCATTTCGACGAGAGCAATGAGAAAAGTAAAAAAAAAATCACGACTTTTACCCAATTTTTTTGGAAAATGACCAACTTTTAGCACTTTTAGAGTGATTTTCCACTACAGTATTTTTGGTATTTTCAGTATTAAGTTAATAAGTTGTGATCAAAAGTTGGTGTAGTTTCCTCTAGGTAGAATTTTTATGATGTATGTGATAAGAATGACTTGCGTTGGAATACATGAAAACAAGTGAAAATACCAAAATACTAAGAATACCAACGATATGGAAATACCGTAGTGGAAACTAAGCTTGGGAAGATTTAACCCCACAGGTAACCCAATCCACCACCACAAAACTAATCACCTTGTCAAATGATTTTTGGTATCTGATTAACATGATTTTTGGCTTGGCTAATAAACAAGGCTTTTGCAAAGTAGGACTAGGGAAAATATATATATATTGGTCTTGGTCTGAAGAAGGCCAAAGTTCAAAACATGGCCTTGCTTTCTAAACTTGGTTGGAACATGCATAACAACAGTCCTAGCCTATGGGCTTCTATTTTTCACAGTAAATATTGCAAAAATCACAATTTTACCTATCCCCCAGCACTGCCATGTCTTGTACATGGAGAAGTATCTTACACACCAAACCCCTTCTTGACAAAGGAGTCAAATGGACTATAGGTGATGGCTCTAACATTGACATTTTGGAAAGATTGGTGGTGTGGATATAGCCCTTTGGCTAACAAATATCATGGATTGCATGTTAACAATTGTAGTAAGGCCAGTCAAATTATTGGCACACAATACTTGAGACGTAGCCAGTATTGTTCATATAGTACCCCCCCTCAAACGTTAAACGATATCTTCAGTATCCATTTGAACAGGTATAGTCCATCTATGGACTGTCCACATTGGGCAGGTTCTTCTAATGGCACATTTTATGTTGCATCTGCCTATGAGCTTCTTAAGAAAGAGGATCATGATTTATTTGGTTGGGGTTGGTTATGAAAACTTAAGATTCCTCGGAAAGAAAAAAAAAATTATATGGTTGTTTCTCTCCATGATAGATTCCCAACCAATCAACTAAGGGTTCATATATAGAGGCATGATTTCTCAAAAAAAAATTCCCAAGACGTGATTCTCTCAATAAAGACAGCTCCCACCTCTTATGAGTAGGGGTGCTCACGGTCCGGATTGGCATGAATCCAATCCTAATCCGCGAGTCACGGTTTTTTGAAAATAAAATATGTTTCCAATCCAAAAGTCTCACGGTTCGGTTCCAATCCGATCCGTGAGTCACGGATCGGTTCCGGATTTATCCACGGATTTTCAACTTATTCTAAAAGAAAATTATCAACTCATTTTAAAACTCAAACTCAACATTGAAACAAACACTTCAACAGTATAGTTAGTAGATGAGAATATAAAGCATCAATAAGAACAAAGAAAGAGCAATTACTGGAAAGAAATAATGAAAGCTTGTTAAACATTCCAACAAATGAATTAAACAAATCCAAACTTGAACATTATGGAATCAAAACCCAAAATTCATTTTGGAATCCGAAACACAGTAGGCTATAAATCTGAGCTTGAGCATTATAAATTGTAAACATCAAACTTGTTAAACATGACAACAAACACATATAAATAGACAGTCAAGCACAAAATGCATATATCATTTTGGAATTCTAAAGAAAGTAGGCTACAAAAATACATATATATTTATTTATTTTTTAAATATATATATAATAAAAATCTCACGGTCCGGATCAGTTAATCTATGGTTTCAAAATCAAAATCCATGTCCGGACCGCGAGTCACAGTTTTTTATTTTTTGAATCTGTGTCTGGACCATTAATCCAAGGTTAAAATCCAAAATGTACGGATCGGTTCAGTCCGGACCGGATTCACGGTTCACCGGTTTTTTTGAGCAGCCCTACTTTATGAGAGTGTGATAAAGCCAAAAGCATTTTTTGTTGTCCTTACCTAATAGCCATTAGAGAATGATCAGAATTGAATGCCCTTTGAAAGATTGGATCATTTTCAATCTGGACAAAAAAAAAGTAGCAATATAAGCATGAGCAATGATGTTTTTTGGGAGCACCATGTTTGCTATCACCATTCGCAAATTTGGAAGGATCGCAATAGGAAATTTTTTGACAACATTGATATCGACCTAAAAATTAGCATCAAGAACGTCCTTGCTTACGCTTTAAAAATCACTGAAGCATTCAAATCCCCAATCTCTAATGGCTATGGTTGTAGTTTACTGATTTCTTGGTCTCCTTCCATTACAACATTTGTAAAACTAACTACCGATGGCTGCCTGTATGAAAGCAGCAAAAAAGCATGCTTTGGAGGTCTTTTTCAGAGACCACCGTGGTTAGTGGCTGCTTGGATACTATGGGAAGCTGTCTTGCTCAACTAGCCTTGAAAGTTGAAACTGAGCTCTAGGCCATTTACCGTGGGCCTGACTATCATGCCCGAACGTGAATATTCTAATATATGCATTGAATTTGACTCCCTTGAAGTTGTTGACCTCATCATGAAAGGCCCCAATGATGAACACCATCAAATTGCAATAACCAAGATGCTAAAGCCCTTCTCATTGGAACAAGCTCATCACTTGGCCACATCTATCGTGAGGCAACCAAAGCGCCGATCATCTCACACACATGAGAGCAGAACAGCTGGAGGGCCTCGTCATCACTGAAGATTCTGCCCAATCTATTCGTCACTTTGTCTTGGAAGATCATTTAGGTGTGGGGAAGCCAGAACCTGGTCTTCTGTTAGTTTAGTTTCAATTATCTCCTTCTATTTTTTCTTTAAAAGGCAAAGAGAAACATATTAATCATGCGGAAAGGAAAACTCAATGGGTATTAATAAAGGCATCACAACGAAAGTGAAGCATCCCAACTATGTTGACACCCAACACTTTCGACAATCATATGCCAAAACAATCCCCAAAGAGGGTATGGATGATAAGAGGTCAACCACACACTAAAAATAGCCAAGTTCAGTATAGGCTCAATAAAGCCACACCCAAAGACTGAGCATTACTATATGGCAACACCTAAGATATTGCAGCAATGAATTATAATGCAGCAACATATTAAGGAGATCGCCATCATCAACGGCAATCACCTATGTAGCATATCATAGCAGTCACTGTGGAGACTTTATGTCCAACTCAAAGCCAATTAGCAATGAGTGGAGAGGCCTAACATTATATTAAGTGATCACCCTTTCCACTCCTAAGCAATGTGAGACAATATTTCTTAACATACCCCCTCACGTGCAACTGCATTTGAGGTCTGTCGCGTGTGACCACTTTTTCAGCCTTTTTGCTGGTCTGTCATCGTGGAGCGTGGACTGTGAAATTTTTATTTTTTTTCAATGTGGAGTGGAATGGGCCTTGCTCTGATACCATGTGGAGACTTTATGTCCAACTCAAAGCCAATTGGCAATGAGTGGAGAAGCCCAACATTATATTAAGTGATCACCCATTCCACTCCTAAACAATGTGGGACAATATTTCTTAACAGTCACGACCTTAAAAAACACTCCAAAACAGCAGCAGTAGATCATAGGGATAGAACCCAAACCAGACCACCATATATGGACCAACAACCAAACAACCAGAGAAATACAAAAGCAGAGGAAAGAAAAACCCCACCCACAGGCCTAGACCACCTACCCAGAAAACCACAAAACCTAAACCTAAACCCAAACCCAAACCGCCCAACCAGAGAAGCACACCGCTAAACCCAAACCTAGACAACCCCAATCAAGTAGCATCAAGAATACTTCTCAGATTGTAAATGATTTCATTTATAGAGTAATCACAAGGATCCCACTTGGTTCAGACCCAAAGTGCAACTCAAAACTTTATCAGCTCCACTAATTCCCCCCAGTTAAGAAGTTAAGACCTTGTTTTGAAAAATAAACTCATTTCTTAACTTTCAAATAGGCCAAAGCACTGCAAATTGTATGCAGTCCCATATCAAGCTGGTCCTTGGTCTTTTTTTTTTTTTTTTTTGACACAAACACCAATAGAATAAGTTAGAGACAGAAGAAGGGATCACCCATAGCACACCCCACCAATCTAGAATTTCACACTAAGCTTCCCAAACAAGGGTGCAAAGAATTTTGGGATGGTGTTGTCCCTAGGGATAGCATGCATGTTGTCCCAAACAGATCTGGGCCGTTGATCGCCGAGCACGTGTTGTCCCTTAAGAAACATCACACCCCCCGAGTCCAGGTGCAAAGCAGGAAAGAATGGTCCAATGATTCTATTTCCTCTCCACAGAATTTACATAAGGCTTGCTCCCAGTTGATCAAACCAAGTTTGAGAAGGAAATAGCACCCACAAAAAAAGAAAGTAGGACCAGAAGTGGCCCACGATTGGCTAGAGACTGGGGTCCGGTCCTTCATCTTCCTCATATTCATTTGTTCGTTCAGGCGGTCATTCACGTATTCCACGGCAGGCATGTGTAATGCCAGGGGTAATGTGACAATATTGTACATTCTACTTCTTCTAGGGATTTAAAGAAAAATAAGAAATCAAACCAAAAATTCAGGTCGAATCAGTGTAAACATGTCAGGCAATTCGGTTTGTAAGTAGCCTCGTTTGATCCTATGTAGAAATTAAAAAAGGGAAAATTATCTAAATGGTCCCTGTAGTTTCACCCGAGTCTCGATTTAGTTCCTCTAGTTTCAATTGCACTCCAACGAACCCTGTAGTTTCAATTTTGGTCGATTTTGGTCCAATTGATAACGTCCGTTTGCAAAGTTGACGGAAAATTCAATTTGGGGCTTTTTTTGGGGTAAAAAAGACTTTTTGCTCACCCTCCCACACAACCAAAACCCTAACTCTTCCTACCCCTTTTACAATAATTTTTCATATCAGGAGTTAAAAGAAAAAAATTACTGTTCTTCTACTTCTTCTTCTTCTTCTTCTTCTTCTTCTTCTTCTTCTTCTTCTTCTTCTCTTCTCTTCTCTCTCTCTCTCTCTCACATAAAACCTCCACCACGTGGAAGACGGCTACGAATCACCACCGCTCACCCCGCCTCTTCCCTTTCATTACCAGAATTCTCAACCACAACTTCCACCACACTCACCTCATCATCCCCACTCCCACCACCACCACCACCAACATCAACTTCCCTTTCCTGTGTCCCCCCACCGGCCCCACCTAAATCATTGTAATTGATTTTTCCGTAGCTGTAGGAAATTTCCGACACGGAGCTTCCATCGAGCACAACTCCGACGCCCATCGACGATGATGAAAACTGAAATTGAATCAATTTTAATCCCAATTAGCAAAGTTCAACTGGGTTACCGCAAATTTATTGGATTAATCATTCAATTTCACGAGAGTAATCCTGATTAGTATTTTGTTTTTTGTCAGTAATCTGGGACTGAGGTGAAAGAATCGAGTGCTTATGCTGCTGTTGAAAGAATTGAACTTCGAATTCGTGAAATCGATCTCAATATAGTTATCCCATGACGGATCCACCATTTGTTTCGCCGCCGGTTGAGCGGATTTCATGGGTTGAACAGGAACAACGCTATCCGACCCAGAATTGTGTATCCCAATTGGGTAATCGAAATCCAGGAATTGGTCCGAATCCGGAAACAACAACTCAATCGACTTCATAACCGGAGCATCGACATTGGGTAGTTTATGGGTCGTACACGAACAGGGGAATCTTAGCAATTACGGAAGAATCCAACCCCTTGGACTCAGGGAAATTCCCGGTGCCGTCGAAGAATTGACGGAAACAGGTGGGACCCAAGATGCGAGACACAGAGGAGAATACCTCTGTTCTGATGATGGTGGTGATTCGTAGCCGTCTTCCGTGTGGTGGAGGTTTTATGTGTGTGTGTGTGTGAGAGAGAGAGAGAGAGAGAGAGAGAGAAGAGAAGAGAAGAGAAGAACAGTGATTTTTTTTTTTTTTTTACTCCTGATATGAAAAATTACTGTAAAAGGGGTAGGAAGAGTTAGGATTTTGGTTTTGTGTGGGAGGGTGGGCAAAAAGTCTTTTTTACCCCAAAAAAAAGCCCCAAATTGAATTTTCCGTCAACTTTGCAAACAGACGTTATCAAGTGGACCAAAATTGAAACTACAGGGTTCGTTGGAGTGCAATTGAAACTAGAGGGACTAAATCGAGACTCGGGTGAAACTACAGGGACCATTTAGATAATTTTCCCATTAAAAAATCTACTCACGTGGTTTGGAGTGTGTATTTATACTATCAGTTCTGGGTATGAGCGCGTTGGAATCAATTAACTTGTGGATCGTATTGAATTGAACCCAATTCGAATTTGGCTTTCGGGAAAATAGCAATGAATTATACCCTAAAATTACGAATTTTCGTTTCATGGGTCATGTATCTATCAAATAAACACAAAATCAAACTACTATTATTTTGATCTGGGCCTTCTCTTTCTCTAGGTTTAGAGCTTATCGCATATTGGTAACACAGTATCTTCAGAATAAGCAACATTTTTTTTTTTGAAACAGTCAATTCATATCATGAACAACCTTACGGCAAAGATTACATCACAGAATACAAGAATGAACCAAAATTACCAAAATCTAAGACCGAGCTACTGAAAAGCACACAAGCTCCAAGTTCATAGACACACCCGCCGAAGCAGACCAACACTAGGTGCCGGCACAGAGTCCGTCCTCGATTTAGTAGTAGAGAATCCCAAAGGACGCCCAACTCAAACCATTAAGCATGAAATACGGATGAAATCTGTAACAAAATACTCCACGCAGGGAGCAAAGCAAAGCACCCAAAAAGGGGCTAATCAAACCACCAAAAGGGATAAACAAACACAGAAAAGAAAAATAAGAACTAAAAAAAGAAAAGAACTCCAGGCAAAAAAGCTGATGCCGAAATCGCTGCACCAGTACCGGTACCGGCACCTTATTCACCAGAGAGGCCAAACCTCAGCCTCAAGCTTCAAAACTCCACAGATCTGACCCAAAAACAAACATGTGGAGGCGGACAGTGGATGTATGGCGGCAGAGGGAGGAGGCCGTGGAGGGAGAAGATGGTGAAGGAGAAAGTAGAAGATGGAGGGTGAGGGGAGAGAGGAGGAGGAGGAGGAGGGGGTCGAAAAGAGGAGGAGAGGGGAGGCTGGCCGTGGAGGGGGGAGGGGGAAGAGGGAGAGGCGGCGGCCTCTTCCCCTCCCAGATCTGAAATTTCTAAATCTCTCCCCAGAATAAACTACATGAGACTAGATGAATTCTCTCTTATTTCTTAATTGAGTTCTAGCTATATGTTTTCAGTGCTTTAACATTGTACGTGCGAGCCGAGCAAAACATGTGGGTAAGTTGCCTCCTATAATAAAAATGTTATAGTCCACATGTATGCGCGAGCCGGGCACAACATTGAACGTATGTGCCAGCTCGTGGTAGTATTATTATGTAGCCTAGAGTTGGACGCTCCCTTCCCTCGTACGCGTATGTGTGGCCTCAGATATTCATTTTTATTTGATCCAACCCCTTTTTTTTAGGCTATCAACTCAGACAGCAAATCATCCCATATATTATCTGTTTCAACTTAGATCATGCTTGGAAGGTAAAAGCATCAAAGAGAAGTTATCACTAATTTTCTGGCCTTGTTAATTATTTTTGCACAAGAACTACAAGTAGAAACTGCAACAAAAAACTGGTCAAGTGAGTTTTTTGGGGGTAAATTTGGTCATGTGAGTTGCAACAAACACCTTCTTGGCTTTCCCCATTTGATTACCAAGGTATTATCAAGAAATACAGAGATCTAGCTCATTGATCATCAATTTTTACCACTATTTATTACATCGCATACGTAGCATAATACGATGAACTTGATTCTCTATTCATGTTGTCCGACATGAATAAGTCACGATCACCTAACTAAGTAGTGATATAAAAGCGTGATCAATTGCAGGCACTATATGAACTCCAAATTCAATGAAAATTCAGTACCATATAACATTTCTCCAATGATATCTAAATTCCAGGTCATAAAGGCAAAGCCATTTACTCCTTGAAATGGAATTAATTCTTATTCCATAGGGAAATCCCTTCCATAGTTCTTCAATTTCAGATTGCAGTTGAAAAAGGTTGCCTGAAACAAAGATGTGTGTATCAACATAAATAAAAATGTGATTTAATGTTGCGAGTAGATGTTTTTGAAAGGAACCTCTTTTTTTCAAAAACAAGAAAAAGAATTTATCAAAGTTTTTATATTAATTTCCGTGCCAACATAGAAAGGATGCATAATACTAATGTAATTCGAAACCAGGTACAAGAAAGTAACCCAAAAAGGAAATTTCTAAAATCAGCCTGATAGACCGTCATTAAGGTTTAAATGTATTGAAAGGTGAGAGAAGTACATAAAAGTTTGTGGATGTGTAAGACAAACGGATTTCACAGTATATATACATGTAGTTTTAGAATTGGAATGTTTACACACATGGTATTACTTCAAAATACAACAATTGCAAACAAAACATAAGAAATTTATTTTAAGACTCACCTTTTATCCAAACACATTCCAATTTTTCACCCTCATCTGCGCAAGATTACAAAATTGTCCTTCAGACACTCTTTTTTCGACGCTTGAAAAGGATAATCTTGTAATTTCGCATGAATAACTACACACAAAAATAGAGTGCACGTAAATAAAGGGGAGTATCTTTTTATTTAGCTTATTAGCTTACCCTAGCTTCAAAAAAGTGTCGGAGCAATCATCCTCTGGAGGTGGAGCACTACTATTCCTGCTGGACACATTAGTGACAGACTCTGAAGACTGCCCTTCTTCAGGTAGAACATTCAAATTTTCCAACTCCATGGCCACATCTACCACAGGCCCCTTCCCCTTAGTTGTGATCATCAGCATCTGAAATGTAAAAAAAATTTCTCATCATCCACTTTTGATACGTATAGGGGTACAAATGAGCCGAGTATTGTTATGTTCGAGTAAATGAGACAAAAAATGTGAGCTTGAGCTCGTCTGGCTCGCTTTAGATTGTTAAACGAGTCCAAAACTCAAGTTCAAGCTCTGCTCGATTACTAAACGAGTCGAGCAGAGCCTTGGGCAGTTTGCAAGTAGCTCGGTTCGTTTGTAGCCCTAGACTTACATATCAATCTCGATTGATAGAAATAAGCTGGAAATTAATTATGACTTCTTTGTATTTTTATTTCTATCTATGAGGTTCCTCTGGTTGAGATAACCGGAAAAGATCAAACAACTTGACCAAAAGGACAAAAAAGTTCACTGAGCCTAAAGAAAATACAATAAGATTTAAAAGAAATTGACTCTTTTTGTGTAGACAGTAGACACCCCAAACAAAGCCTTAGGGAACAGAGAAGGTCTTACTTTCTGTTTCAGTCTCTGGTTCTCTTCAATCAGCTGACCCTCCTGCATATTTTGTTGAAAAGTTCAGAGAATGATGGAGAAAACGAATTTATGTTTGGCATGTATTGCGCTGCTTTTCATTTTCCATTTTTCCGAAACGAAACCAAAAACAAAAACCAGTGTTCATACATGTTCATGATCATCCTGCTTTTAACTTTGGTGAGCAGAGACGGAGCTCTTGAATGTCCAAAATAAAAATAAAAATTTATTCGAATGAATGTTATTCATGCCAAAAGACCAAAATCGTTCATTTGATATCGGGTGCTACCATTTCAGGGGAGGCTTCAATCCAAGGAGCCAGTTTAAAATTGGAAAGGAGAGCGAACAAATCAAAAAGGAAGTTCAGAAAGAAAAAGCTTCTTTCAAAGTTTGGGCTTGAAGGCGATCAAAGTTAAAGATAAAAAGGGTGGTCCCTTCTTCCCCTCTCTCTTCCCTTGATATTTCTAACCGTAACTCCATCTTAATTGAGAATGCTCACAAGTTGCCAGAGCTCTAATCTTAAGAACATTATTGAAATGGAAGAGGCCGAAATTGCAGATAGGGAGGCTAGGGATTTTGCATCTTTGGAAGATGGAGATTTAGATGATGTGGATGATGATATTTCTCTTTTTTTATGGAAATTTAATTTTCTTATGCTGGCTGTGGTTTTGGTTCGGTTCTTGTGTTGTCCGTGGATTTGGCTAGGTGTTTGGTTAGTTCGTAGTGGTGTCTTTGGTGGTTTTTTTGCTTGATTGCTGGTGGTGTTTCGTTTTTGTTGGTTTGAGACTTGTGGTTCGGTGTGTTAAATGGTGTTGTTTGGTTGTGGGTTCCGGCTGTCTTTTGGCTTTTGTTTTTCTTGTCTAGTTGGTGTCTTGCCTTCCTGATTGTTTTGGTTCTTGGGTGGCGCTTGTTGTTGTGCCCTTGGTCCGTTTATTCTTTATTACTCTTCAAAGAGTGATAAAATTCTTTTGCCGATCGGGAAAAAAAATGACAGTTTACGAAACAAGTTTAATGAGCTCAAGAAAATGAAAACAAAAAACAAAATCATACCAACTGCGTTCGAAATTTCAAAGTATGTTAAACTGGTTTTGATCACAAAACTTGAATCAAACTAGCTTATAATCAATGAACAATATACTCCAGAGGGAGCAATGTTTTCATACCTTCTTTTGGAGATTGGCAATTTCGTTCATGGCTCGTTCACTCTGAAATCGTAGGAAAATCACACGCGTTAATATCCAATCGCGCAGCATTGCCTTTTATCTCATGAAATTTGGAGAAATAAATTAGAACCATGCGTATATGTGAATAAATACCTTTGTCTCAATCACGCGGCCGAGTCCGTCTTGAAGCATTTTCTCTATCTGCTGCAGTTCATCTATTTTCAGTCCTTGGATATCCTCACCCCTCATCCGCCTGTTTTATGGAACACATTTTTTGTTCAATTAAATGGTATTTTAGTGCATAGAAAATTCACAAAATGTAGATATAGGTATACCTCAGTTCATTGGTCCTTTCTGAAATTTCCTCCCTCAATTTGACGCTGTTACTGTCCTCTAGCTACAATGAAGAGCAACATATATACAAGTCAATAGCTTTAGTATAGGAAAAAGTGCCGCGCGCGCGGCACAATCCAAATACGGGAGAGTGCTACACAGTGCCGGCTCAAGAGTTTCGGAGGCCCCAAGACGGACGGCTTGAATGAGGCCTTCCATATGTTTTGTGTACATAAGTTATTCAATACATGTCCTCATAAAAAAACCATTACAAAAGATATATCACTTCAAAATCTGTCATTTGAACATTACTTATCCCACACTTTTAGTTCTACACGTCCTAATTAAGTCTTCATAATCAAGCTAAAACTAAAATTTTAAATTAAGACATTTTTTCATAACAGGTTAAAATTAAAAATTATTTGAGTCTTTACATATTTTGGGTCCCCATTTTAAACATTTTATCGGGGCCCAAAACCTTGGTTTTATTAGTTTATTCCACGAGCTGGCTCTGGTGCTACAATCCACCCTTATTTGAAGGTGTACGGTACAAATAAATTTTATGAATTTAAAATTTGTGTTCTGAAATTAATACTTTCTTTTTGCTTGAACCGTAAAAAGCTTTGGGAGTGGGAGACCAGAGTTGAAGAATTAAAAACTGATTTTATGAATTTACGTTCAAATAATGCAAATGTTTTCTTATGAGAAAAAAAAGAGAATATAATTAACTCGAGTAGAAATCCCAAAAAGCTGCTATAAGGAAGGAAGAGAAGTAATTAACCACACCAATGTTTACCCAAAAAAAAAATTAACCACACCAATCCACAAATGTTGATAAGAAGTTTACAAAATAAGAAAGCATACCTGCAGCTCAAGGGAAGGTTCCTCCAACCTTTCAATGTTACTTGAATGCAGAGTGTATTTCGCAAGTATATCATTCATGCTTCAAGGCAAAAATAAAAGTAAATATAAACATAAATCTATTTGACCCCAATTATCATGATAAAGAGGAAAAATGCATAGAATGATTTTCATTCCTCGCGTCTATTAAGACAATTAAATGTTTTAGATTCTTGAACCTTAAATTTTTAAAATCTTGTTATTTATTGCGCTCTCCTCGAATATGAAATCATGGTTACGCCCCTGTCCGGCAACATACTACTATCGACATTTTTTCGGCCAGCTGCCTGTGATGTATAGAGTAAAATCGTATTGTATCACCGGCATCAGGCATTGAGATTACTAACATCTATATATCATCTATGCCCTTTAATTTCCCTAGGCCATTTTTTATTATCGTTTTATTAACTTGAGTGGATAGTACAACAGGTTAATAGGAATAAAGGATTAATTATTTCATGGTCTTGGGGCAGTGCCGCCACGTTGTGACCCTACAATTTTATCCACCACACATTTCTGTGTGATGTAGTACAACATATAGTGAATAAGAGAAGACCATGGAATAATTGATCAGAATAAAAGAAAAGAGCGTCACTGCTAAAGAAAGTATATTTTGTTATCTTGCCAACTACCGTACGTGTTTTCTTTTGGCCATTTTTTCTATTTCCTTCATCTTGTAATATTTTGTTATTATTAATGAAATATTAGCCCAGAAGGAAGTGAGAGGAGAGTTCTAGAGAGAGAGCGTGTGAGAAAGAGAAAAGTGGGCGGCGGCCCCTCCTGGGCTTCGCCCCTGGCGGCCGATCCAAACCCCCTCCCCCTCCCACCCGCCTATCCGACCTCCCTTCCGACTCGTCGATCTTCTCTATGGTTGCACTTCTTTGGTGTTTGGAGACTCTCACTCTCTATGGCGGAAGATCCTCCCCATTCAGGTATGGGTGATCACGTCCAATTTTTGGAACAGGGGGGAGACGGATCTGGGGTTTCCAGATCCGGACTCCTGACGACGCTGGCAACGGCGGGTGACAGCTCTTGCGACTTGCTCCGGCTTTGGCTTTCTTCGTTTTCCTGCCCTTTTTTAAAAAAAAATTTGTATCTTTTCATTGTTAGTTTTGTAGGCGGTTTTGCAGCTGTTTGTTTTGTAGGTGTGGCCGGCGGTTTCACGGCTGTGTTTTTATTTGCCGGTTTGGCCAGTAATTTTGTTTAATAATATTTCTTCTACCATTTTACCTGAAAATGAAATATTAGTACTGTACTTTTTTTTTTTGCTGTTCAAAAAAAAAAAGTAGGGTTGCATATACCGCTGTGACAAATCATGAGCTAGCCATTTCCTTAAAGCCATTTGCTAGTGTCTTTTTCTTGAATCAACGAATCAAACCCAGTTCATAAAAGTTGACCAATTTTTCATAAATAGACAAAGACATGGGGTACAACTACAAATAAATAAAGTTGATGGACATCTTCTCAATTTTGATACTACATGATAGAATTTCGAAGTAGAATATCTGCAGAATCCGATTGTGTTGCTCTCAGAATAATGTACTATTTGGAGGGTAGCGTGAGACTCGAAGAATATTTCTTTTTACTATTTTTTTTCCTTTTTTGGTCGACTATATATATGGTACTCTTAGTGGATCTACAACATTTCATTCCATATCCTGTGTCTCTGTTCTTCCATCAAAACACTTTATTTGTAGGGAGGCTTGTTGAAAAGGACATATTACGGGTCCAACCCGTAATTAGTCCATCAAACCTTTTCGTAATGCGCGCAGTCCTCATGCGGTAGTCATTCCGTATAGTGGGTTTAATAAGGGGGTGTGTTATGGTAATGTTGCTAACGTCATTGCCATGGCGGTACTCATTCCGTCTCTCTCTCTCTCTCTCTCTCACATGAATACAATCTCTCTATCTCCTCAACTCCTCAAGCCGTATGAAAGTACCTAAATTTTAGGGTACCCTATGAAAGTGCCTAAAATCTTAGGGTACCCTATGAAAGTGCCTAAACCACTAAAACCCTATAATAGGAAAGTGCACCCTAAAACCTAAACCCTATGGTATCCCATGAAAGTGCCTAAAAAGTTTGTACCCTATGAAAGTGCCTAAAATCCTAGGGTACCCTATGAAAGTGCCTAAACCACTAAAACCCTATAATAGGAAAGTGCACCCTAAAACCTAAACCCTACGGTACCCTTTGAAAGTGTCTAAATTCTATAAAATAAAATAAAATAAAATTTCATGGACCTTAGACCTTGTAAAACTTTAACATGGACTAAATGGCCCAATAAGTCTCACTTCTGGACCCTAGAACAATTAACCGTTATTTGTATTATTCACTGTGAAAAAACGTGTAATTTTTAGAATAATTTAACAAAAAACTTTCGTGCATAATTTTCCAAATAAATTTCTTGACCTCAAATTAAAGAGCTCATTGATATACCGGAAATTTAAAATTTACGGAAGAATTGTTCACTGCAAAAAAAACGTGTAATTTTTAAATAATCTAACGAAAAACATCCGTGCATAACTTTCTGCATAAATTTCTTGACCTCGAATTAAAGAGCTCAATGATATTCGGGAAATTTAAAATTTACGGAAGAATTTTATTTTATTTTATTTAAAAATTACACGTCTTTTCAGTAGACTAATGTTTGTGACAAAAAATTACAGTATTTGGTGAGTAAATATTTATTTTAATGTTTGTGACAGATATATAATATGCGCGACGATAACCAACTTTATATAGCTAAAATTTAAGATATGTAACTGTACACTAAATTTTACACATCCATATCCATTTTAAAATATAGAACTAAGGCTCAGTTTGGATGGTAGTAATCTCAAGGGGGAATGGGAATGCGATACCTCATACACATGATTCCAACGTTTGGAAGAGACAGGAACGAGAATGTGATGCCAGGGTTTTCTAATTTTGACGTTTGGCGAGGGTATGAATAGGAATGTGATTCCTGATGACATAGTCCACCAGGAATCACATTCCTAGACTGAGTGGGAATTTGATACCTCTCTTTCCCATGGGAATCTCAGATTCCTAGGCCATTCATTAAGAAAAGGAAATGTTGACTTCAATAATTTCCAAAATAATTGTTTCCCGCGTAAGATTACCGAATTAATCCAAACACCGAAATGCAATTTCTCCAGGTATCAAATTCCTAGAAATTCGATTCTCAGTAATCATATTCCTATTCCTACCCAAGAACATTCTCAGGAATTTGATTCCGGGTAATCATATTTCTATTCCTACTCAATTTCTGATCATCCAAACACAGCCTAAGGGTTATTATTTTTAAAGATGTATGCAGTCTTAGGAGAGGTACTTTATTAAATTCTTAAAAAAAAAAAAACCCTTAGATGACGCCCGGGTGCCTTAAAGTTTTCTAAGGGAAAAAAAAAGAAAAAATCTTACCCTGAGCAATCTTATTAACTTAAGCAATTGAATTTTTTATCAAGAAAAAGCACTAGAATTGTAAAGAAAGTTCAAATTTTGAGTAGGATGATCGTTCGGACTCAATTTTCCATCAGTCTATCCTTAGATATACGACCCGACTTCTCTATAGTTCAAGTTTGGACTAATAGAAATAGTCGTGTCTTGGCCGCCCATCCCGACAATTACTGATCCAGATTCGTAAAATAATTTAAAATTTTGAGAATGTGATGGAAGGGGAAGCCCAAGGAATCATCTAACCCGGTACGGAGATTTTCCAAACTGGGTTCAGCGCGACGTTTTATTGGACATTCCTATGTTGCAGCGATTAATAAAATTTCTTGATCGATTGACAAAAAAAATTTTAAAAAAATCTAATTTAAGAATATACCTTGAGCTAGCAAACTGGAAAAGCTTTCCAGTGGCAGAGAACATGATAAGAGCCACATCGACGTCGCAAAGCACAGCCAACTCCTCAGCTTTCTTGAAAAGCCCTTTTCTCCGTTTCGAGAAGGTCACTTGCCTTGCCGTCAGGTTGTCAATCTTCTTTATCTTTATCCTCTCCCTCGCCATTCCCCCAAGGCCACACCACCTACCAATACCATAATCAAAAAAATTCAAAATAATTAAAAAGTAAAAATAATTTTCATTTCGAGAACACGGCGATAATGATACTGCATTCGTCAAGTGATACGATAACAACAGTACTCAAGATTAATTTTTAAACTTATCAAAACAGGCCTATTAAAACTTAAATGACTGGATTTAATCTTGAAAAAAAAAAATCATTAAACCAAGATTACTTTCATAATCCGGTCCCCTACGACCTTGATTTCTGGCTCCACCATTGCATCGGATTAATCCGTGCAGCTCCTACTGGCTACCACAGCCATTTCAGACGCTTACGTGTATGGTGAAACCTGAGACCTTAAGATGGAGCCGACCCTAAATCCTAGGCCAAGACTACCAGGCAAACCCTGCAGGTTTGGTTTCGTAATTTTATCGCGTAAATACTGATGAGATATTTCTTTTTTACCACCACCACTCACGTAATGTTTGATATTTCTTTTTTATCAACAGTCAGAAATGTCTCGACCGACATAACCCCAAGAATTGAACCCGATCAACCAGACTAACCCTCGGAGCTACTAATGTTCTATATTTTACTGATTCCGATGACGGAGTTAATGGTGAAATTCACTCCCACAACCATAAGAGATGAGATGACTCAAAGTTAAGACTCAGATTAGATCTAAGCTATAGCTTGTACAGAAACATTAAGAACTCAGATTTAGTATCAAAATGATGAATTTTTCTTCTTTTTCATCATACATCACAATGATGCCAATTTTACCAGAATCTTGGACAAATAGATAATAATTTGGTAAACATGTGGGTTTTTTTGGGTGGGGGAAAAACTTATAACCCTAGTGAAGGAAACCCAGGTTAGATCTGGGTTAAGGAACCCAGGAATACCCACCAATTTTTTTTTTTTTTTTCCCCTTTTTAAAAAAGACAGATGAACTCAAAAAAATGAAAGAGAGCTAGAGGGAAGTCAATGACTCACTGTTCACCTTCTCTGAGAGAGAGAGAAGATAGATCCAAGGATGTTGGAAGGGCACTTGCTGGATTGAAGTTACCACCAAAGAAGCAACCAACTATGGGAGGAAGATAGCTTGAGACTGAAAAACCAGAGAGAGAGAGAGAGAGAGAGAGAGAGAGAAGAGAAGGGATAAGAGAGAGATGGAGAGTGCTTTAGGTAACTTATTTATTTCTATATATGGAAAGGGGAAGTCCACTTTCCATTTACATCGCAAAACAAAGCCCTATTTTTATCACCCACCAGTTTTTTGGTACAGTCATAGTTATTCCTAAAAATGGGAATCATATTTGCAGTAATACACTACACAACCAGGGAGGAATACAAAATGGGATTAGTACCCTCCTTTTAGTCGAACCTCAAAAGTTTACCCTCCTTTCAGTCCAACCGATTTTTCATTTAAAAAAACAGCTTTTAAACAAAAAGTATTAAATAGAATTTTTTTCAAAAAAAAAATACTTTTTTGATTTTTTTTATTGAAAATAATTTTTTGAAGGAAAAAATAATAATTTTGAAAACAATTTTTCGGACAATTTTTTTTTATAAAAAGAACTAGTTTTTGGAAAACCGTTATTCTAAAAAAAATTTAAAATAGGTTATTTAAACATTTTTTTTCAGATTTTTGGAAAAAAAAAATTAAAATAATGGTTTTTCCAAAACTAGGTTTTCAAAACTTTCGCATTTCAAAAAGTGTTAAAAAATAATAATTTTTTTCCCCTTCAAAAAACTTTTTCAACAAAAAAAGTTCAAAAGTTGTTTTTTTTTATAAATAAAAACGTATTGAATTTTTTGAAAAACTTTTTAAACTCTATTTAAAAAAAAAAAGAGGATTTTTTGTAGGGCGGAGAATATATTCTAAGGAAACTATGGTCATTTCAGGCAAAAAGTTAAGGCCGTTAGCGTTAAAGTAACGACATGGAGAGAATCTGACAATTAGTTTCAAAAGTAAGGGGGGACAGTGGATTTTCAGAAAGCGCAAGGAAGGTATCTGTATTTATCAAAATTCCTAGGGGAGGTAAGTGAAATTTACCCTCCAACACAAGTTATCAAATTATCTTGGGAAATTTTCAAAATTGCACCTGAACTTTACACTCAATGTCCCAAAAACACCTGAACTTTAGTTAGCGTCAATTAAACACCTGAACTTTGAAAACGCCTTTTCTAAGGCACCTGGCCCCATTTTCCGTCCATACTGGACGGAAATTGCTGATGTCGCAATTTTTTTCTGTTAAAAACCCCATCACCACCACCTACAGCCTCTGTCGTCGCTGTTTGAACCACGCCATCACCAACCACTGCACCTTCCACCGCTAACTAGGCTTCGCCGCCCATTCTCGTCGCTGTCTGCTCAAAATTGTTGAGACGGTTGGAGAAAATTATTGTCCAAATGACAGCGGGAGGGGTTGCCTTGAGCAAATCTGATGTTCAAACGGTGTCGGAAGTAGTTGGTGACGACCTGGTGGTGATGGAGATGATAGCTGTAAGTGGTGGTGGCTCAAAAATCGCGGCGGCATAGGCTGTAGGTGGTGGTGATGGGGTTTTTAACGGAAAAAAATTGCCACATCAGCAATTTCCGTCCAGTATGGACGGAAAATGGGGCCAGGTGCCTTAGAAAGGGCGTTTTGAAAGTTCAGGTGTTTAATTGACGCTAACTAAAGTTCAGGTGTTTTTGGGACATTGAGTGTAAAGTTCAGGTGCCATTTTGAAATTTTCCCAATTATCTTTGTACAATCAAAACAGTTTGGGACCACAACTTTAGGATGTAACTCCGAACACAACTAATTGTGTTTAAATGTTCCTAGCGTTGCTCTTTTAAGCTATTTTTAGAGGTACATCCACCTTGATGACACACTTTTTGGCAATCATCACTTATGGGTGGAGAAAAAAAAAATCCAGAAACATGGTGTAAGATTTTTTCCCGGACCAAAAACCCCCTCCCCTTAAAATTCTTCACAAATCATTCCGCCCCTCTTACCCCGGATTGAAACGTCAATCTCCCTTTTCCTCCTAAACCTTGCCCTCTAATCATACTCCATAGACATGAGTCCACTTCTATCCTCTTTCCTGTACAGATGTTTTTTTCCGAAAACCTCATGCGTTGAATCTCCCTAAAGCCTCTAAAAGCCCTAATTTATCCAATCAATCTCCTTTATCTGTACATACTTGTATCTGTATTTGCTTCATCTAGGCAGAGGTTTTAATCACCATAGCCATGGCGAGTCAAAAACCCTGAAGATCCCCAGCCGAAATCGAGGAGAAGCCCAGTCGATCGGACCTAGTAAATTAGAAGAAGAAGAAGAAGAACGAGAGAGAGAGAGAGAGAGAGAGAGAGAGAGAGAGAGAATGTTTCAGTTACAGAGGCTGAACAGAGCAACCAAATAAGGAGAGAGAATCGATTTCAAGGTGCAATGTTTGACTGGGATTTGTTGAATTAATTCTGCTTTCAACTTCGAAAGGATTGTTTGATTGGGGTTTGAATATTCTACTTTTTCTTCTTCATCCTGGTCTTTGTTGTCATCTCTGTGGAGTGCAATGGTATTTTCCAATGGTGCAATGCTGCAACGTTAATTCACTCAAGGTGCAATATTTTTTTATTTAAGGAGCAATGGTTTTTTTTTAAAAAAAAACAAAAACAAAAAGTTCGATTAAGGAGCAATGGTTATTCTCAAGGGTGTAATATTAATTCACTCAAGGTGCAACTTTTTTGGTTTAAGAAGCAATGGCTATTTTTTTCAAAATCAAAAAGTTTGATTTAAGGAGCAATGATTATTCTCAAAGGGTGCAATGTTACTTCACTCAAGGTGCAACTTTTTTCGTTTAAGAAGCAATTGCTATTATTTTCAAAATAATTTTTTTTTATTAAGTAGCAATGGTTACTCTCAAAGGGTGCAATGTTAATTCACTCAAGGTGCAACTTTCTTTCGTTTATGGAGCAATGATTTTTTTCAAAATAAATTTTTTTACTAAGGAACAATGGTTACTCTCAAATGGTGCAATGTTAATTCACTGAAGATGCAATATTGTTTAATCAAAGGAGCAATAGTTAGTTTTAGACATCACACTAGCAACTCAGGCTTTCTCAATCGGGGGTGCAATGTTATTCTCAGAGGGCGCCAAAATAATTTACTCAAGGTGCAATGTTGTTTCATTTAAGGAGCTATATATATTTTTTTTTAAATAAAAAAGTTAGATTTAGACATTATTGACAACCCAAGTTGTTCTCATTCGGGTGGAAGGCTATTCTCAACCCATAGTCAATTCTGCCCATTCAGCTAGACCAATGGAGGGAACCAAAAGCACTTGTTTACCAAAACCCATTTTCCCCCAAACTTCAGGATATAATCATGTAATTATACAATGATTGTTTATGATGATGTGAGCAAAAGGAGAAACCATTCATGTGAGGAGATGAGGATTGTGGCCGTTTACAATAGTTAAAGAAGTTTCTGCTCGATTATGGTGAAAGCATGTGGGATTGGTGATCGTCTCTTTTCCTTCCCTCGTTTCCCCCTGTTTTCCTTTGACCCATCTGATTTCAGAATTTTCAGATTATGAGAGAGAGAGAGAGAAGAGGGAAAATGGGAGGGGAACAGTTTATAGGGTTTTCACTCCAGAGGGGTAATTTCGTCCATAACTATGGTGGTGCCATTTATGTGTAATTATTTTTTTCCTTCTCACAGTTGCAATGATTCCCAATAAGTGTGCCATCAAAGTGGAATATGTTGCCCCTTTTCCCACTGTCCCGTCATTCTCCCAAAATTATTTCTATTAGGCACATGGTGCGTGGCAGGTGGCAATTTTACCCTAGCAACAATACCAAAAGGACATATAGTGATTGCCCCAAATGATCTTCTTTTTAATTCTCCTCGATTAACACCACCCAAGATCACTACGTTTTATTATTGTTATCTTTTTTGGGGTTGGGTTGGGTTGGGTTGGGTTGGGTTGGGTTTGGTTGGGTTGGGGGGCTAAAGTGCAATTGAATCATAGTGTTTAATTTATTGCAAAGTTTTTCCCTAAGAAGCAAGTGAAGTTAATGTAGTGCATTGTCTCTGCAATTGCATCTTATACTTCATTTGTAAAGGTGAGTTTAAGTGAGTCCTCTTATACAAACACAAATTGTTTGTTAATCCTCATCACATTGGCCTTAATTTGCCATCATTTCTAGATAATTAGTTGATTAGCTTTCTTTAATTACCTCTCTTTCATTATGCCACTTATTCTCATACTAGGGATGTGACTGGATGTGAACAAATTAAGTTGTGGTTGTTATGCTAGTGTACGGGTGGGTAATTGAGGGATGTAGAGCGCCGGTTATGCCAATTGTGGAAGGAGTTAGGTTTTGGAAATTTGGCCGATGAGGAGGAGATAGGCTATGGTTTGATTGTAATAGCCTTTAGACATTTGACACGTACAAGTCATGTAGATATTAGGGATTAGGGAGTGAGAAATAGAAAAATTAATGGTAATTTTATGGGTCAGTGATGTTTGACTGTAAGGACCCGTAAATTCGTATATTTTTTTCGGAATAATGTTGGGTAAATGTGAGGAAATGAAAACTTAGTTAAATAAGTCAATGTGAGAGCAATGGCTTGCACTCGGGCCTCTTTAAAACGCTTTTGAAACACCAAGGGGGTAAGTGCAATGTGTGTGTGTGTTGTGTGTGTATAAGGCTTGTGTGGAAAGCTTGAACACAAAAAAATTACTCTCCCCCTCTCTCTCTAATAGCCGGCCTCTCTCTCTCTCTCAAATTGTCTCCACTCTCTCTCTACAAATTCACCTCCCTCACTCACCCTCTTCAAGATTCAACCCAATAAACTTCTTCTATGCGTGTTTTGGAGCCCGGAGTAGCTTGGAATCGCTCCGGGGAGTTCATTTTCGGTTGGGGTTGATCAAGGAAGCTAGGGTTTTCATATTTACTTGCATTGGAGCTCAACCCTTTGAGGTAGGGGACAAATTTCTACTCCCTCTAGTTGTATATTGTTGATTTGTTACACATACTCTTGCCTTGCTCACCAATTTCTTGTAAATCTTGTTTTCCACCATGAGCGTTTTGATCAAGTTTGAGCTTTGATCTATATTTGGGTTTGTTGAATCACTGAATTGGATGTCAATTTACTCTCCCTCCATGCTTATTTGTTGCTTAGAACCTCAATTTTTTGCTCAAACCATCATATATGCACTTTGGTTGAAATTCCACACCTTAGTGGTGAAAATTTGCAATGTTTGTGATGCCCAGAATCTGCCCGAACCGCCCGGGCAGGATTGGGAGCCGCCCGGGCAGAAAATCCAGCAAGCACGCGTTTTGTCGGTTTTGTTCCGGTTCGTTCCTTGATGCCCGTTTGGCCCCCGATCGCTCATATCTTCTTATAATCGACCTATGGCACTACGATAACACTCAAATTCACTTTGAAACCTTTAAACTAAGATTTTGACACGTGATTTTATTGAACACTTCGTTATGCTTATTGGACATGCACTATTTTGAGTCGGTTACCCTTTTTTGCAAAAATTGTGGCGTTTTGAAAGAAATGTGATACATGTAAAGGCTTTGAGAATGATGACTATAAATTCTAGGGCCACCTTTCGGTGCGTTCCTAGCCATGGGTGTACGGAGCCCACGAAATTCGGCAGGGGTATACGGAGCCCACGAAATCCGGCAGGGGTGAACGAAGCCCACGAAATCCGGCAGGGGTGCACGGAGCCCACGAAATCCGGCAGGGCTCCGTGAAATCCGGCAGGGGGAATGATTCTCTATTAATAACAATGGGTATTTCTCTATGAAATGTTGGAAATGTAGTGTTTTATGATTATCATAGAGTTTTGGTGAAAATTGAATACTTGGACACAATTTTTGGACACATTGGGATACTCTTGGACACTTGGGAACCTTTAGGTCATGTAACCCCTGTTTTAGCTTCCTTAATCATATATTTCTCTTTTCACTCAAGTCATTTTCATATTCCGGTGTTCTTATCATCTTTATACACCTAGCGTTAGTATAATGGTTTTCCTACTGGGCTAGTGAGCTCAACCTATCATTTTCAGGTACCCGGTAAGGCACATGAGATGGATGCTTGAAGTGTGGATGCATGTCATGGAGATTATTTGATCATGAAGTTATTTTCTCATCTTCATACTAGTATATTTTTGGGAGATGATTTTTTAACTTTAAATTTCTCAATCTCTTGACTATTTCAACTTATGTAATAACTTTAAAACCTCTGATATTCATGTATGTGGGTATGGGTACCCTTGGCTAGAATCTCATTTAAACTTTGATATTGAGATTGTATAATTGACTTGGACTTTTCAATGGAGATGTGAATGACCTTGACTTATCCTACGTGGATTATGTTTATATTCTGGTTATTAAAATTGAGGGCGTGACATGGACTATGGGCCTGTACATGTAGCATCCATGGTTGTGTTGATTTCTTAAGATGGAAAACAAAGATAGATAGCTAATGGTAACCTCTACTCATGTTAGAGGATTGGAAGATTAGGTAGAGAGATGGGATGAAGGTGGTAGGATAAGACAATATTGAGGGGAAACAAAGGAAGGAAAAGTTTGATTTTAAGAAAATCTTGTCAAAATAAAACTATAGACATATATGAGTTGTGGACATAAAAATTACAAATCAGAAAGGAAAAACATAAATAGTTGAGCATACAATTCGACAACATTGTCATTTTTAATACACATGACTATTGAATGATTTGCTTGTCAGCCAACTATTGTACGTTGTTCCAATTCTTGACTTAAGTCAATTTTTAAGTTAGTGTATTGTGAGAGAATGACCTGACTCGTAAAACGTAATACGTCAATTTTGAGTTTAAGTTAGGAATTGGAACAAGTAAAAATACTTTATTTATCACTTCATTTTTTAAAACGATAGGTTACAAGAGCGAATGCATGAACATGCCACGAAAATTAACCTAAACAAACAACCAAGAGTAATCACACTGAGGCCAAGTTTCCACTATCATTTAAACCGTATTCTCCTGACGTAGATAATAAAATTATCATTTAGCGGAAATTTCACCCACTTTTGACTACAGTAAAAGACGGTAGTGTTAGTGAAAAGTCACCTAAATCCAAACGAGACTCAATAACCATCCTGCCAAATAAAACATATATAGGATTATTATGTCATTATGAAAAACTTATGGGTCCCATTTTTTCAAATTTGAAGGGAGGTTAAGCTTCCTCTTATCTAATTTTTTGAGATGGTCTATTTGATTGTCTTAATTTTTACACCATATTGTCTAGCTTAACGAGAGAGATAAAAATTATAAAACCCATAAAAATTGTGAAAAATTTAGGTTAAATTCCACGAAGACCCCCTCTTTATTTTAATTTTTCATGGACACCCCCTAACCTTTTAAAAAAGGTCCAGATTGACTCTCCTTATCTATTCGTAATGTACAAACCCCCTAACTCTGTTAACAAAATGCGTACATTGATGGAATTATCCCTCCCATTTTTCCTTCTCTCTCAAATCCCCCCTCTCCCTTTCCATTGTAAATTGACCAAAACAAGAACAAAAAAACCGTCGGTAAATCTTTGTTTAGAGCAGAAACGGAAAATCCAATCCAATGTAATAAATCAGGTCAAAACATCCAATAACAAAACGGAATCAGAACTTGCAAAAACGGGCCGGGAACAGGTTATGTAATCTGCATTCAATTCGACGCAACAACAGTGCATGTCAAAAGAACATATACATCTCACTTTGAAAGCACACACAAAACACAAAGCTTTTCAAAAGAGGCATAACAAGTACTACAACTTATCTCGACAATCAGGATTTCGTTATTTCAGAAACCATTCTTGCAAAATAAGTTCAAGAAAATTGCAACATCAACCACCACATGTGAAAACTGAGAAGAAAGATCATGTAAAAATACAACTATATTGCGAAGCAATCGTCCCCAGTAACTCCTAACTCCGGCCATGGGTTAATTTAACTCACCAATAAAAAAAAAAGAAAAAATTGAGAGAAAAATTTACTTTGCAGCTGAAGGAATAAAAAACCTAGTTCTGATTCCGCGATTACGCCCGTGTGTGCTTTCAATAGGGGGCAGTCCAGCCATGGGTTCTCACAAGAAATTGGGATGAGAGTGATGGGTTTGGCTTTGTTGATGGGGTTACTCTTGCTAGGGGTGGAGAAGAACAAAGAGAAGTGTAGCAGATAGGGTTATTCATGTTCAAGGGCATTTGGCTATGAAAAATGGACAAATAATGAGCTACAAACGGTTGTGTAACGGAAGGGGTCTGTAACGGTGAAAGGTGAGAGGATGAGTTTAGACGTTTTTAAAGGTTAGGGGGTGTCCATAAAAAATTGGAATAGATGAGGGGTCTCCGAAGAATTTAACCAAAAATTTACCCGTTGAGTACCCGTATACTTATCCTGGGGAAGCACGGCCACACCTGACTGACTATAGTGGGGCTTACATCTTACTAGCTCTAATAATTCAAAGCCACTGTTCAACAAAGCCTTCCCGTGAGAAAGTTTTGGGTGCGGGTAGGGTATGGGTGACGTGGTGTTCCTTCGGCACATCCGAGCCGTCCAAAAATGCATCGGACGGCTCGGATTAAAACACACTTTCTATTTTCTTTTCTATTTTTTTAAAATTCGGACGGCACTTTTAATCCAAATCGTTGGTTGTATTATTGGACGGCTCGGATGTGCCGAGAGGGTACCACGTGGTACCCTCCCCGTACAGGTTTTTTCAAGGAAAACACAGACACGCCTGCAAAAATTATTCAAGGCCCCATGGCCCAGACTTTTCACCTCACATTTTAGTGTAGGCAGGGGCGGACAGAGGAGGCACGAGAGGGGTCTCGGACCCCTGCACATCCCTCAATTATTTCACTAATTATATTTTCAGTTTAATTTGAAAAAATTATATAGGATTGGTACCTGCAAATCTCTCAAGTGTCAAAAATTTTTGATAAGTTTCTATAAATCAGTGAAAAAACGGAGGAGGGGAGGCTGCTGTGCAAGAAGTGCACAGCAGCTGCTGCACGGGAAAACGGTACAGTTTTGTAGGGAACTCAAGCAGTTTGCCCAACGCGATCTTGTGGGACCCATTTTCGGATCTCACGCAAACGATCTGAACCGTTAAATAATTTTAAAATAATTATTCAAGTGGTCATGAAAAAAACTAGGCTCATTTGATATTTTTATGTAATTGATCTAATTCGGTTTTTTTTTTTCAAATTAAGGACCCTGTAATTTGAAAGAATCTTCAAGAAAAGTTATACAATTGTGCGCTCTGTAATTCATTGATCTAAACCATAGGTATTGTAGGGTTCATTGAGAAAGCATCCATTAAAAAAATTATCCTGTTCGGACATCGATATGTATCAAAAAAATAAAAATATGAGTTTTTTTTATACCTATCGATGTCCGATCAAGATAATTTTTTTACTGGATGCTCTTGTGAACGAGCCCAACAACACCTATTATTCAGATCAATGGATTACCGAACGCACAATTGTATAACTTTTCTTAAATATTCTTTCAAACTACAGGGTCCTGAATTCTGAATGAAAATCAAACGAATTATATCAATTACGTAAAAATATCCAATGAACTTGATTTTTTTTCATTGACCACTTAAATAATTATTTAGCGGTTTGGATCTTTTGTGTGGGACCCGAAAATGGGTCCCACAAGATCGCGTTTGGCAAAAATCTTGAGTTCCCTGCAAAACGGTGCCCCTTTTGGCCTTGCACAGCAGCTGTTGTGCGCTTCCGGCACAGCAGCATTCCCGAGTCCTGAAAAAACGCTCTTAAATTTCAAGTTATTGACTAGTTTTCAGCCGTGGTAATAAAACTATGTGAGATTACGAATATGTACACAATTTCATCCTCTTCTTAGAGCTAATAAGTAGCAATATTTATGTCATAGGCTATAATTTTTGCTATTAATATATAAAAATAAAAATAAAAACATGTGATTCGGGTCCTTGTTGTACAAATCCCGCGTCCGCCACTAAGTATAGGGCCAAAGTCAAGCGTGTAAGCCCTGCTCAAGGCCAGAGCAGGCTTAAGGGCAAAGCCCATCAGGCCTGCAAAAAATGCTCAAAATAGGGGCCTCCAATTTTTTAGAACACCTATATATATTTAGGCCTAGATAGAGTTTGTTTAAGTCCTCTATACGTAATTGATGAATTTTAAAGTATTGTAATGATTGTTTATTTTTGGATAACTATATGTTTGACCAACCTTTGTATGCAAAGTACTCCCTCTGTCCCAAAAATATAGTGTCTCGTTCCATTCTAACTAGATAAAAAATCGATTATATGTTTCAATCGGTAATATATTTCATATGCAATATGGATCTTGTTTAATTAAATCTAAAATACAAAATTTTTAAAATCACCTAAAACATTATAGATTATAAGATATAGTGAGTCTCATTTAATGAGTTCGCTTTCCGCCCCTAAAATCTTTGAGCCGGCTCTGCTCAAGGCAAGTGTGTAAGGAAGGCACTACGGGTATAGAAGTTTTCTGCACAGAAAACGTACAACGGCTTTTGGGACCCATTTTTGGGTCCCACACGAATGATCCGAACCGTTAAATAATTTCAAAATAATTTTTTCTAGAGCCTTGCAAAAAGTTAGCTCAATTGGATATGTGTAACTGGTTGATCCAAAACTCCAAGTTTTCATTCATAAAAAAATTATTTTGAAATTATTTAACGGTTCGGATATTCGTGTGGGACCCAAAAGTGGGTCCCAAAAGCCGTTGTACATTTTCTGTACAGAAAACTCTCTGTACGCGTAGGTTTACCGAGTGTGTAAACAACTAAACCCCATTTCAATGTGTGGTTAAAACTTAAAAAGTGCCCTGTTTCCATTGAATCTGTCCCAAACTTTGGTTATACCTACTTCAACAAAGCTGTTCCCCACAATCTCATTCATTCATTATTAAATAAACTGTTGCTTCTTCTTGCTTCTACTGCCTTCCAAATGAGTTGTAAAGGGCATTCAAATCTCTTTCAAAATCCAACGAATCCAACAAAGAATACTATTACTTTTCACAAAATTAGTGTTAAAGAAATCCAAATAAATAGGAATGGAAATTAACTAGTGCGGTGAAGGGATTTGGTGCAGAGGTTATCCAAACACAATTATTTTGAATTTTGAGTGGTAAACACATGTCAATTTGATAGGAAAAGATAGAATTATCAGAGGAACTAAAATACTTCTCCCTCCGTAACAAAAACTTGGTCCACTACGGAATAAAAAGTGCGATTTTCAGATTAAAAAATAAAATATTTCTATTCATAAGTTCTAAAATTTCTTGATCCGAAATTTTAAAAAGTAATCTTGATCAGAAAATATTACTATAGTGGACCAATTTTTGTGGACGACGAGTACATTTTACTATTCAGGGTGCCGCAAAATTTTTTTTTTTGCCAAAAGAGAGAAATTTTTTACTTTTTAGATTTCTCCAATCAAGACAACAATAATCTACAAAAAATTGACGCAAAACTAACAAATGCGCCAATCAATTGAATAAAGACAAAATAAAATCCAAACGAATTGTCTAGCGAAACCACCAAACATTAGTTTTTTCTTTCGACCATCTGCACAACTCGACTAATCCTAGACTAATCTTCTTCCCAGTTCGGTCAAAGGCTTCACGCTTGGATTAAGGAATTCACAAGAGAAACTCTTGCGGCCTATTCCCAAAAAATTGCCAAGTTTCAAACTCAGAATATCCGAGTTTACAGTCCATCCCGATTAGCACTTAAGCTACCCTGGATCTCCACGAACATTCTTCATGCCCGCGCTGTTTCCTCAAGCTACATTTTGTCCCGTTCAACGCTCAACATTACAGAGGCCTGTTTTGGCTAACAAAAAAAAAAAAAAAAAACGGATATTGCTTATTCAGCCAATAAGCCAAAATAAATTAGCATATACTTTTTCAACCATTTACCATTTTTAGCTAATAAGCCAATAAATCCAAATTAGTTGAATAATTTAATCTCAATAAGCGAATGAGTCAGAATTAATTTCTTTTGCCAGAAGAGGTCGGAATCTAATCTTACATAAAAGAAAAAGAGCATTTTCTAGATATTTTCTAGATGCGTCTATCTCATCGTGAAATAAAAGATGAACAAAAAGCTCTGTTCTCTTGGTCCCGTCATTGCTATCTCGCATCCAAATGGTCCCTCGACTCTCTCTATCCACTTCTTCTTCCTTTCTCAAGCAAGAGCATCTCAAACATTTTGACCAAAATTTTGCCTGAAAAAGTGCCAAAATTTTGGCAAGTCACCAAAAGTGCGACATCACCTTCTCCCTCACACGAGTGCGTGTATGTCATGCGCTGCGACTGTATCTCACTCTTTTGCACGCGCCGCCTTTGATCGGAGTGTGCGGTCGCTGTTAAGAAATATTGTCCCACATTGTTTAGGAGTGGAATGAGTGATCACTTAATATGTGTTGGGACCTCTCTACTCATTGTCAATTGATTTTGAGATGGAAATACAGTTTCCACATGGTATCAGAGCGGATCCATTCCACTCCACATTAAAAAAAAAATTCACAATTCACACCCCACGATGACAGACCAGTAAAAAAGGCTGCACTGCATGATAATAGGACCCAAAAAGTGGTCACACGTGAGGGGGGATGTTAACAAATATTGTCTCATATTGCTTAGGAGTGGAATATGTGATCACTTAATATATGTTGTGACCTCTCTACTCATTGCCAATTGGAATGGGTGATCACTCCATCGGTGACGGGTCTTGGACCAATGTCTTCGTCTTGACGAGATCTATAATCTTTTGGTCTCAAAACGATTTTAGGACTCGTTTTTCGGCGACTGGTTTTTTCCGGCGAAGCGACCTACAACCCCCTCGTTGCCGTTCTTTGTCGTCGATTTGCTGGGAGACTAGAGAGAGACCGGCGAGAGAGAGAGAGAGAGAGAGAGAGGTACTATAGACATGGCCACAATGGCGAAGGCGGCTAGCTAGGCTACTGGGCAGTGGTTTTGGGGGATTTTCTGGGCAAACTCGCCACCACTGGCAAGGAAGGAGCTCTAGGCGAGTCTCTTGGAGATGCTCTAACACCTGTTAGAAGCATAATTTATAATTATGAAAGATTACAACACCCATTCTTATTTGGGCCCTAACAAGTGGAGTATTATGAATCAATTACCTCTGATGAATAATTAAAAAGTTACGTTTTTTTTTTGTATGAAAGTTATATCTAATGCTTTTAAATACCAGTCGTGGTTTGCGTATCAATCTCTCCAATATATAAAGTGTGAGTGCACAACTATAGTACTTTTCGTCCTTCAATTTCCCTCTCTTATATATTAAGTGTGAGTACCAACAATTGTGTAAGTAGATGACTTTCCTCCAACTGGGAAAACAATGCAGGGTGCGGTTTGGTGATTCCAGGGCCTTTTTCAGGTATATCACCTCACTGATCGTAACCGTTCACATTGTAAATCGTCGCCACGCTTGACCATATCCAAAGCAATGTTCATCAAACCGTTCACATTGTATATCGTCACCACGCTTGACCATATCAAAAGTAATGTTCATCAAATATCGGTTAGTACATGATCTAAACATAATTTGGTCCACACAATTGGTTCTGGCCATGCTGAATTGGAACGCACAAAAAAAAAAAAAAAAAGGAACAACCATTTTAGGGGGAAGAAATGTCTTCTGGTCAAGTTCTTTATCAATATCCAATGAATCTGAGTTTTTGTATGGTTAACAATGTTGAGATCTACAAAATGAACAATTCCGATTATGAGTTGGGTCCCCAAAAAATGCCTTGAGATTACCAAACTGCACACCCTCGGAAATTTTTCTTCCCAACTTGGGGGAAGCCATCTCCTTGTGCAAACTCGTTCACATCACGTATGTGGGGTCCCCATCCATGCGTAGATTACATGTACCTTATGTGAGAGAGTTTGCACATTTTTTGAACTTTTTTTTTTGGTCAAAATATTTGGGATGATTTATCTGTCTCGATTAAAGAACTCAGAAAAACATAAAAAAACATGGATCGAAATTGAATAGAATTCAGAAAAGACAATTAAACAGACAGTACAACAGTATTTTTATTTTGTCTTTAATAATATTTTATTTCTTACATTCTCTTATGAATTCCTCTCTAGGTAAAAGGATGATCACTTCAATACTATATATTATATTATTAATAAAGAATATGTAAAGAATATATTAATAAAAAGGATGAGTGCACGACTTTCAGTAATAAAAAGTTGATGACAATTTTATTACTACTAGAAATTTGACTTCAAATTTATCAAAACTATAAGTTAACTGTATGTGATAACCTGACATTTATAAGGTTTCGTTATTCAACAGATTTTTGTTGAATAAAATCTCACATTTTATGACACTTCAATCTCAACACATAAAATGTAAAAGTGATTTTATGAGATTTTCATAAAATTCTCCTAAAATCTATAGGAAAACCACTACATTTTATCAGTGAGGAAAATAACTCTACTTTATCATAAAATGTACCTAAAATCTATTGGAGAACAAGGCCTAACAGTATTAATAATTTATTTTTTTGAAATTTCGCCTTGGTTTTTCGTCGTCACGGTTATTAATGCAACCGGTCGATGACCAAAATTTTGAACAAATCTTAAACACTGTTGGAGTTCTCAGTGAACAAATCTTACACGTTATCTCCTCGTCTAAAATTTGTCCAGCGGTGGGAATCATTTATTTGGATAGATGTATAGTTGGTTGGGGATCTGACTACGGGTACAGATTTTTAGGAACAGAAAATATACAGAATGCAACGGGAGATACACTTTTGGGTCTCATACGAATGATTCAAACCGTTTATTAATCTTACAATAATTTTTTGATTCAGAATGACACAGGGGAGTATTAGATCAACCACTTACGCATATCGGGTTGAGCTGATTTTTCGCGAAGGTCACTCGAAAAATTATTTTAAGATTGATGAACGGTTTGGATAATCTGTTTAGGATTTAAAAGTAGGCCCCATACAATGTCTGTCCATTTTCTGTACATGTTGTTTCTGTACCCCTAGGATTACGCATTGGTTTGTTGAGGCGTGGTTTGGCTAAATTTAAAAAATTGGTTTTTTGGTTTTTTTCGTTTTGTCTTTATTAAAAAAATTGCATTTGTTAGTTTTGCGTCAAGATTTTGTGGTTTCTGGATTTATCTTGTTGAGACGAATCTAAAGAGTATAAAATTATGGTTAAAAGTAATAATTTTTTTGGATAAAGCCAAAAATAAACCAAACGTAAAAAATAAACCAGTTTTTTGGATTATTTTTCGTCTTTATTCACAAAACTTTAAGTTTGGCTAATAATTTTATACTTTTTAGATTCCTCTAGACGAGACAAGCTAAGAAACCACAAAAATTTAAACGAAAACTAACAAATGCAAAAAAAATTTGAATAAGAACAAAACAGAAAAAAACCAAAAAATCAATTTTTGTCGGACCAGGTGAATTTGATGTGAATTTCAGTAATGAGAGAAGTCTTCTGGGTTTGTTATTTGATGTATAATTCAAGAATGGAACATCCTATTGAATTCTGTCTGAAATCTTGTCTCTCCTTGAATTCTGTTGAGTTCTTTCACGTTAAATATGGAGTACCTTCCTGGCAGAGCTTTGATTTCACATCAAATTCACTCTCTCTCTCCCTCTCTCTCTCTCTCTCTCTCTCACACAAACTATCAAACCGAGAAGACTTCTCTCATTACTGAAATTCACATCAAATTCACCTTTCTTCCTTGGTTTTGTCTACATCTCCGGCGAGCCGTACCACCCCGGTCACTTCCGCACCCGGCAATTCCCTCTCCTTCTCTCTTCCTCCCTTTCCTGGTCAAACAGAGGCGGCTCCACCCTTGGGGTTGGGTGGTTACTTGAACACCCTCAAGGAAAAATTTTGTTTAGAAATACATGTAAAAATTTTATTTTTAGTTTAGTATAGCCATTGTTGAACACCCTAATCATAAATATTTAAACACCCTACTCAAAAATATTTGAACACCTAACTCAACAAGTCAGCCACAAATCAATTTTATATAAATAACCAACTAAAGTCTAAAGTCTTCCCATAGATAGTCAATATACACTCTAAAGCCTTTTATATTTTACAGTAGTACATGTGATAATATATATAGGGTTTTATTTTAACATTTATATTATGAAATACACCAATTCTGGTAATTCACAATAGAATCCTTAATACACTAGTTTAAAACAAAGTGCACACTCTTTACGACCAAAATTAGGAAAATCAAGAAAAAAAAGTATTTATTGGATTGATATACTATGACTTCACTCTGAGCAACAATCGGCTCTCTATTTAAAAAAAAAATGAATATTTGTGCGAATCTATTCGGCACACAAATTCCTACAATAAATATTAGTGTATTTATCCCCCGATTTAATTTTAGTTGACTTAATGACATAGAATTTGCCAAGAAAATTTGTGACATCTTAAGTATTTTCATATCATTTGGCCCCATTATTCACACTAATATATAAAATTTTTGTATATATATACTAGTTAGTAGAGCTATTAGAGTTAAGTTAAATGTTGAACACCCTGTCCAAAATTTCTGAAGCCGCCACTGTGGTCAAACCGAGACCAGTAACCGCCGCATACGGCGCTGCCATGCGCAGCAGTTTGCTGCCGCTAGCTACTGATCGTGATATCTTTCTCTTTTAAACATTCTGACCCCTTGTATTAGTTTAGTAGGATTTTGATTGTTAAATGGGGTGTTCACACTTCACAGAGAGTAATTATGTGGCCGATAATAGGTTCGAGTGTTCGCTAGTAATTTACGGTTTAATTTTTTATTTACGCTATAAAGGCGAGTTACGAATATACATTAGATGCATAGTTTATTTTAAAATGTTTTTGTGAATTGTGATTTGCATAGTGGATCAATATAATACGTTGAATATATGGAAAACAGATGTCTTGTATGTACGCATCATAGTGCATAATAAACACAATTGGAAATGAAATTTTAAAGATAAACATGGGATGGATTGAAAAGCAAAAAGAGAACGAACTGCATTGTTCATTTTGGTAAACATTTGGGCGTTGAGTTTTTGGCGCCTAATGAGAAGATATATCTGGGTATCCTATGGACTTGATATCATTTCCCAATGATGGGGTCGCAATTTCAAGTCTGATAATCGGGGGGGGGGGGGCTGCGCGGTGTGCTGTGCGGCCATTTTTTGCACCATGCTGGCATCGTTCCGACGACCGGAGACGTCCACCACGTAGAGCTCGTCGAGTACATGTGTATTAAAAATTAACTCTATCGGATATCGTTAAGTGTCTCATTGGAACACAAATAACTTGAAAAAAATTGGAACACATATAACTTGAACAAAAATGCTAGATACACAACAGAACTGTGTGTGGAGCCCACACACCATGTGAGTGTGTTGTCCACTTTGTTGTCCATTTTTGTTGTGTACCTAGCATTGCTCTAACTTGAAACACTGGATGGAAACCATTGAACCCATTTTTTCAAGTTATTTTGTGTTCCGACGAAGCACTTAACAATATCCGATCGAGTTGATTTAGTACACTTGTACTACTTGACGAGCACTACGGGATGAACGTCTCCGATCGTCGGAACAATATTGGCCCGATGCCGAAAATGGCTACACAACACGCGGCGCAGCACTCCCCCAATTCCTAATAACCTTCTGATAACTTGCTTTTAAAGTTAATTTTGTTAAACTATTTTCATATTAATTATGGATCCTTTGTATATCGTAACACTCACTGGAATGGTTTTGTTTTTACGAAACCATTTCATGACTTAATGGGTAAAAAACAGGCTCTATGGATATCGTGCAGTTATTGAATAATGGTTGTTGCTGTTTTTGTTTTTTTTTATACAATTCAGATTCATTTTGTAATATTGTGGTGTTCCAAAATTGTAACTCTATTTGCATTGGTGGTGCCAATAGTTGTGGGCCACATAGTTGTAATATAATGCTGATTGGTTAATATGTATTTTTATTGAACGTTAAGTTAGCTCTGAATGTATTTTGTTAAATTTAATAATGTTTCGATTTTTCAATTCATTGAGTTTAATTATTTTAGAAATGTTGTACAAATGTGATTTTTATAGAGGCCTGTGGTGATTTTGAATCACTAGCTGGTCATGATTTCTATCCTTCTGGGTTGGGTCGTGACATTGTATCTAAAAGAATTTGGATTAATTTTACTTATTTTTTAATTTTCGACTTATTCTTCGTTGTTAGTTATTTTTTTCGGTTTAAGTAAAAAAAAATTGACTTTTTAAATTTGTTTCGATAAAAGGAATCATAAAAGTAAAGCAGCATAAACAAAACTTGAAATGTTTTTTGAAAAGATAAAAATAATCTTAAAAATTTGCCCGAAATGATATTTTCTTTTAAATTTTGGTCATAGTTTTTTACTTAGACGAATTGAAAATTTTGAAAAAATGAAGTCAACTAAAAAAGAGGACAAAATAAATAATTTAGTTCAAAGTGAATCGTTTTTGTAAAGGACCATATCTTTACCGTTATGTAAATGTGTTAAATTTCTTCGGATAAGTGATGAATCTGCTTTGTTGGTTTCCACATGGTCTCAATTAACTTGATAAAAATAAATATAATAGAGACTCGGGTGAGTTTTTCCAAATTTTTTTTGAGACTTTTTGGTATGTTCTTATTTATTGTTTTCTCTTAGTTTTTTTTATTAAGTTTGGGTATTATTTTTACATCACGATTTTTCGGCTCGACCAAAGGAATCGGGAAAATATAAAATACAGACCAACGTTGAACAAAGATCATAAAAGACGACAAAAGGACCCAAAAATTCCGTCTTTTTAACTTCTAGCCTAATTTTTGGATTCTTCTCGTCCAAACAAACAATAGGATGTAAAAATATGACCCAAATCTAGTAAAATTTGGAGAAAATGACCAAAAAGACTGTCAAAAAGTCCCCAAAAGTTAAGCCATTGGTGACTTGGTGAGCACGGGTCGGGTTGGTCGGGTTTCCGTCGGGTTCTGTCCGGGTTGGGTCACCCGATACCCAAACTCAAAAAACCGAGCCCAACCCAAATTCATCAGGTACTCATACTTCAACCCAAATCCGACTGTCATCTAAACCCGTCCGAAACCCGTCGGGTCGGATCGGGCTGACGGGTCGGGCCAGGTTTTGCTCACCCCTTAAACTACCTTATTTTTCAGTCCAACTCCATGCTCCCAATTAACCTTTTTGCTCTTCACATCGTGTTTTTCGTTTCTTCTCACATTTCAAATATGCTTGATGTCTCTCACTCTTTTTTCTGTTACGACAAAATATACTTAGAATATTCGAATGTAAAGTTGAGCTCTTTAAGAATCAGCATCTCTTATGTTGAAAATCTTCAACTTGGGCAAAAAACCGCACGATATCAAACATGCAATTATGCTGAAAATCTTCAGACTCAGGGGCTGTAGTGAGCAATCACAGCCGTCTGTTCGACAATCAACGGTCCGAATTGATTAATCCGAACCGTTGATTACCGAACAAATGGCTGTAATTGCTCACTACAACTTGACAATAACATGAGCAACTGTACATAGATACAATGAAGCAATCCCCCAAGGCAACAGTTGAGAAGAAGGCTGTGTGTTTGGATGTAGAAATTGAGGAGAAAAGATAATAAAGTAAAAGATATTTTTTCAACAGATGATGCTACAGAACATATAACGCCACAAGCAGAAAATGCAGAAATCACTTGATAATATACGTATCCATTAGCAATAATCAGATGCAAAGCTCCTTCATATGATCTCTCATGAGTCGTGACGCAAAATGAGACCCACCACATCAACGATCTGAGCCAGTCACTGCTTCGGCTTCGGACATGAATATGTACAGTTCAGGATTTATAAATACAGTCAAATCTAACAAGAACAACGAACATGCCGGAGAAAACCAGTTCAGTGCGTTTCACATGGAAGCGCAATCGGAGCAACGGTACAGCAGCCTCTCCTGGATACTACAGAAGCCAGATGAGGCCAGTTAGGCCCTTTTAAGTGTATCGTCTGGTCACATTAATGGAACGATGAATATGACTGAGAAAATGTGGCAAGATAAGTTTGTACCCCTCACATGACTATTACCGAGGCCCGATCAACTTCAAATTTTTTTCACATTAATGACTAACTCGATGCTGAGCAGGAAAAAAAAAAGAAGACAGAACTCGACAAACTAAACAAAATGAAGCTCGGGAGGAGTCTGGAAAAGGGGCACGATACAATCACAAGAAAATAGATTCACTTGGAAAAATGCTCAAGAGAAGGTGTTACTGATATAGGAGGACTCCAATTCATATCATACACCAATTGCACAACACAGGAACTTATACCCTTTTCTATTGGGTCAAAATAGTGATTCTGGTTAACACGAAAAGGCGCAAAAAGCTCATTTTGAAAATAAGGTTCTCAATGGACATCCAAAGTACTCCTGGTGTTACAGGAGCGTATATCAAGTTGTTCAACAAAATAGAGATCCAGAAACATTTTTGCGCAAAATTTACAAATCAAACTTTATGGTCACAACGCATGTTAACTTCATAAATCATGAAGTTCCCACACACATAGAGACACAAGAGAATCCATTAATTTCAAGCCAAGCTTCAGAGAAACTGCTGAATTACTGATATAAAACGACTGCAATTTCTAGACACACACAGATCAATATCACAACACAAGATAACTTCTAAACCAGTTCTTCTCGACAGAAAATGTACATGAGAAGAAGAATATTAGGGCTCACCAAAGACATCCACAGAACTCAACGTATCCCGGAACCATGATATTAGCATTCGAAAAAAAGTTACAAATAACATATCTCTATTCCCTCCCTTGAGTATCATAAATAACTTAAGAAATATCCAACTAGTTCACAGAGCATTTGAACTAAATAAACCAACAAGATCTCACACAAATCCAGTCTTAAGAGAACAAATCAATTTGATGCAAAGTCGAGAAACGGCTGAATTGCTGATTTTAAACAACCACGGTACACATACACACATAGACCAACTGCACAACACAAGGAACTTGCAGCCCCACTCTTTTCTTGGTCAGATAAGCAATTCAGATAAGAACAAATCTTTGAATTCAGAAAAATATGCAGAAAGTACACAGATTAGGCCCTCCATAGAGAACTCATTAACAGAAGCCCAGTAAAAGTAATTCAATATCAGATTAAACATAAAAAGACCATAAAAAGTCTAAATGCCATAGAAGAACAACTACTAATACTATGAAACATTTGAACATCCCAATCGAGCAACTTCGCTCTCCAAACTTTCAGTAACTCACTAAATTCTGGTAAGTTTTGGGTCTCAGCAACCTATAAAACCCACCTTTTCAACTTTTTCCCACTAGAAAAAGCATATCTATCCTTGATCTTTCGAGTATTCCTCGGATTTAAGTACCATTAGGAATTCAATAAGGATTTGGTTCTCCCTCAAATTGTTTGACTTTGATGAAAGGATGGGAGCTCGTTTTTAGCCCTTCTTGAGTCAAATTTGCATTTGATGAAAGAATTGGAGATGCTTTCAGAAGCATAACAACATCAATCTTCCAACAAAATACAGCTCAATTGATCTGCCAACTTCACATTCTTGCCAAAAATAGACTACAAATTCCATGATGAAACAGATAGCTAAAACAAAATAATACCCAAATAGGGCTAAATTAAGCACACGACCACAACTACACACTACTAATGAACTTACCAAATTGAGCAACTTTCAGTCTCCTAACTTGTAACAAGCAATGTTCTAAAAGCAAGCCTAGGCGCCCGATTAATTGGCGCCTAGGCTCTAGACGGCACCCTGCCGCCTTGCCTATGGTTCTAGGCGGTGATTAATCGGCCCGGCGGGATTACTTGGTGATTTTTTGGCTAGGCAGAATAAACGTCTAAGCGGAATTAGGCGGACGATTAACCGGCTAGGCAATGTTATTTTGAAATTTTAAGGGCTTTACCATCGAGGTAATAGAATATAAAGGGCTTTGGTGTAATTTTCCTACGATATAAAATCATAAATTGATTTCCAGTAAACCCAGTACCCAATTCACGATCGAATATTCAAAACTCCGGCAAAACCTAATCTCTACCTGATGTCTCACCTCCGCCTAACAAGAAGGGTTTGAGTAACTTATCACTCTCTTTACAAATGGAAATCAACATCCCTATTCATAATTCTTCCCAAAATTTCACCCACTTTAGGTGCCATAAGCAGTGTACTGTGTGATGTACCGGAAAGTGATTATAATGGATAAGTTCCCCTGTAAGACCCCATTAGGAGATCCTACATCGATGGGAAAGGAAAAATGGAGTTAAATATAATGAGTCGCAACGAACTATTGCATAACTTGAGGTTAACCTTTTGAGCCACGTGGTTAGGCCAAGAGTTAGTAGGTTAGTTGGGGTAGGTCGTTACAGGTGGTTTTAGAGCTTACACCAACCAGAAGTGTGAGGCCGGTCACGCAAGGAGACGTTCTTGGGTGAGTCTAACAAAGGAGGAGCTTGAGGTGCTTAGGCGGGTCCCACATGAGACGAGCTTCAGGAGCTTAATGTGCTTAAGCGGATCCTTGTCTCGCATCGCTTGGTGGGTGGAAGTGATGGGCCATGGGGTGTCCTTGTGGACATTGCGATCTTAACTCTTAAATGGGGGTGATTGCAAGACCCCATTAGGAGATCCCACATGGGTGGCAAAGGGTAAATGGGAGTTGAATATAATGAGTTGCAATGAGATATTGTATAACTTGAGGTTAACCTTTTGAGCCACGTGGTTAGGCTAAGAGTTAACAGGTCAACTGGGACGGGTTGTTACTGTTCCATAAACTTCGGTAACACAGAGTGAAGTCTCAATATTAAAACCTCTATTGGAAAGTATAAACAAAATAATCAAGCGTACCTATTAAGGACATTACAGTTAATGGCATTGCTAAATTAATCATTTACGATGATTTAGGAAGGAAAAAAAAAAGATTTAGGAAGAAAAATCTTTCATTAAGGAAAGATTACAATTGGAAAGTAGGCGAGAACTGAATAATACTCCTAATAAAAAAGGAAATTGAAAATCACCATGACCTTTGACTTGTTTTTCTCAAATTATAGAAGAGGTCGTATCTAATTTTTTGAACGAAAAAGGGGAAGGGGAGGGGAAAGGAGAGAGTTGAAGGTGATGTTGAGTTTTCCCTTATTCTTTTTGGAAAAAGAAAGCGTGACACGCACGGCTTCAAATCACAGTGTTGATAACAAATGCGGTTGCAGTATTGAGAGTCCATCAACATGTAACAAGAATTAGACACAACACTCATAAAACTTTTCCAAATAGCAAATGCTAAATACAAACAAGTGATACACACGTTTGTAACCTTGTTCATAGAGAATTGAATGCTTTTAGATGTTTTTAACCATCATTTGTCTCTTAAGAGAGTAATTTTCTAAGTAAGATTTTGAACTAAAAGTCGCATTTTAAGGCAATAAATATTGGTATTTAACAGAGAACAATAATCTCACTCTCTAACAAACTAAAAATGCTACTAGACTAGAAAATTTATAGACTAAAGAAAGCAAATGTTGTTATATATTGATACATTGATGTAAATACCATAACAATAATGCAAGTCACATCGACATCAGTGTTGATTTAAAAGGTCGTTTGCACAATGAAGAAAGCGAAGGTACTTGACTCGAATTTCTTCTTTGTTTCAAAGAATGGGCGTTCGAATATAAGAATCTAAAGCGTCTTTATATTAAGAAGAGGAATAACCTCACAAAGATACAAAAGACCTACTATTGAAGGTCAGGGTGAGTCTGAGAAAGGAAGAAAAGGGAGAGAAAAGCTGTTTCGCAGACCTTATAGGTAAGTGCAAGTTGAATATGGACCGTTACCTACACCGTTATGTATCAGCTGATACCCATGTGATTTTCTATATCACCGTTACTCTACACCATAACCTAAATGGATTCCAAAAATAACCGCCTTTATTTAAGAACACACGTGGACGACACGTGCATAGGGAATCTGATGAAGGATTTGCTCCATTCTTCATTTGTTAAACTTCGACAAAAGAAGTGTAGCTCATTTTCAGCCCCTTTTAAAACCCAATTTCCATATGATGAAATGGAGGTAACTTCTGCGGTTCAACAAAATACAGCCCAATTCATCGGCCAGCTTCACATTCTTCCCCAATATAGATTACAAAATTGACACAATCAGCTACAACAAAGTGAGGCACAGAAAAATTCACGAGATAAATTTAGATACAAAAGTTATTTGCAACGCTTCTCTCGCGTCATAAATAACTGTTCTCCAATTTTTTTCCTAATTCTACAAACAACAATAACAACCCCAATACCTATGTTAAAACTTACCAATTTGAGCTGCTTCAGTCTCCAAACTTCTAAGTTTCTAACAACTTGGATATGAGTCAATTCTGAAACCAACAACCCTGCGCATTTACTGAATCAGTGACCTCAAATCCTAGAGCTTATTTCAGCCTTTTTAAAACCCAGTTTGCATTCAACTAAATACGGCCCAATTCATCGGCCAGCTTCACATTCTTCGACAATTTTGATTACAAAGTTGAGACCATCAGCTAAAACCAAATAAGACACAGAAAAGGTCTCAAATTCTACAAACAACATCAACAACAACAAAAAACTACAATACCTGTGATTAGACTTAACCAATTTGAGCAGCTTCTAACTTCTAATGATTTGGCTCAGTCAATACTGATACTGATAGCAACGACCCTCCACATTCCAAATCACTGATCCCTCAAACCCTAGAGCACATTTTTCTTAACCCTCCACATTTCCTGAACCACTAATCCCTCAAACCCAAGATTACATTTTTCTTAGGCCTTCTTAGGCCTCCCCCTCTTCTTAGCACCCGCGGCTGGATTAGCACTCACCGCTGGAACATCCACAAAAACCTCCGGCACCACTGGTGCTGGCGGAGGTGGTGGGGGAGGCGGAGGCACAGCCGCGGGGGCAGGCGTCCACTTAGGAGCCGCTGCCGCTGCCTTCTTCCCATCGCTACCAGCACCGCCCTCCACCCCATTCGCAACCGTAAACCCCATGGGAAAGAAACCCCAACAGCAATGGTACGCCTCCTTCCCCGGCACAATCGGAGGCAACGCCGCAATCGTGGCGGCGTGAAACGCTCTGTCGCAATTTTGACACCTCAAACAACAATCCACATAAGCCTTAGGGTATTCGTACAAATAATAACAGTACGGACATGCCGTCCAAAAATTACTACCACTAGCATTCTCTCCACTTCCACCAGCACCAGCACCAGCACCAGAACTGCTTCCTCTCTCAGGCGCAGGAGTCGCCGCCCACGGAGAGCTCCGCCGCACCGGCAGCTTATTCTGCTGCTGCTGCTGCTGCTGCTGATCATGACTCTGCTGGTTTTGCGGTGGCGGCTGATCCCGGCGGGCTTGATTACTTGTGTTGGTCTGCATCCTGGTGGGGACGAGATCGACCTTGGAGTAGAAATTGAGCTCGTTATCGAAACTCAGCTTCTTAACCGGGTCGGACAGCACCGCCCAGGCCTCGGCGACGAGGCGGAAAGCCGCCTCGGCGAAGGCGAAGGGGTTCTTGTCGGGGTGGAGGAGGAAGGCGAGGCGGCGGTAGTGCTTCTTGATAAGCTCCAGGTTCTTGTGGTTGTTGTTGTTGTAGTTGATTTGGAGGAGGGCGTAGTAGTCGGGGTGGTTGTTGATGCGTTTCTGGGAGGCGATGAGGACGTCGACGACGGCGAGGATCTGGTCTGGGCCGTCAAGCAAAGGGTCCGTCTCTTGGGCCAAGACGGCGAAGTCGCGAGATCCAGGGAAGTCTTTGGCTTGCAGCAGTTTCTCGGCGATGCCGAAGAGGCGTTCAGCTTCAGCCCTTGTGGGGTTTGCGTCCATTTTTTGTTGGGGGTTTTGGATTGTTTGAGACTGTGAAGTGTATTTTTTGGGATTTTTTGGGTCTGAATTTATAGAGACTGTGAGGAAGAAAACCGTGGACTCTTTTCCGGTCTTGGGTTTGATTTGTTGTCACGATGGTCATAAGATGGGGAGAAGTTATTAGGTGTGACTAGGCATCCTATCTGTCAGAAATTCGAAACTGTGGAGTAATTTACAAACATCAAATATTTTTATCAACCATAAATTAAAAAAAAACATCACAGTAATGATAACTAAAAATCTTGTTCCAACAAGAATTACATTTAAAGCTCAACATAATAAACAAAAGATATCATCCAAAGGCATAAATCAATATTCTCTGTTTTCAGTTTTCACCACTCAAAAAAAAAAAAATACACAAGCTTCCACAATCGCAATCGACGGGGTCTCATGTTCTGGAATCATTGCATGATTGTCTCTAGGTCAATATTGTTGGGAGAATGCTAAGTACCCATAAAACTTATCTAGAAAACTACCCAGAATTTGAAATCAGTGGCTCATATCTACTTCCAAGTGAACCCAAGTCACTGATTTCAAATTTTGGATAAGTTTTTTTTTGTGTATGTAGCACTGCAGATACTGTTAAATACAATTTCTCTTTGTCTCCACCAACTTTCTAGAAAGGTTACTAACTCCGATTACTTCCATAAAAAATCATCACATGAACGCACATCAACAATGTAGTTCTCAAGTTGATCATCATCAAGCATCATGAGTTGTAGAGAAAAATCAGACAGATAGAATTTAGCAAGATAGATCAACCTCTCCTTATCAAAAGAACAAAACGAGTGACTAGGATTCAAACAAGTCACACAAAGAAGCAACTTTTATGAACTTTTAGAAGTTATCCATTGATATCACCACCAAATTTAGGGGGTTCATTTATGAATTTTTAAATTTTTTAAATATAGTAGTAGTAATTTTTTTTCCAGTGGGGTCGGCTGACCCCACTCTCAATACACTATTATCACCAGTGATCCTAATGCATAGTATCTCCTACCCTAACATCTAAACGAGTCAAGTTGAATCGAACAGAGCATTTAGTGTGTGTGTTCAAGCTTGTTTGGAAAGTTTTAGGGAGTTCGATTTTGAGCTCAAGCTTAATGAGAAAATTAAATGAGTTGAGTGCGAGCTTATTTGTCAAGTTTGTAGTTAATTTGAAGTTGAGTGTAATGGAAAACTCAACCGATCAAGCTAGCATAAGCTCGAGTACTTGAGTCAACTATGAGCTAGTTCACAAGACTTAACGAACTAGCCAATGATGGCATTCTTCGTAACATTTGAACCCTCAAGGACTAGATATTGGGAGTTACGGAAATAATGTCAAACCAATTTACGACTACGAAAATGTGTTGGGTATGTTGTACTGGTACTTAAGTATTTTGTGTTACATTGAACAAGAAGAAGCGAGTTTGAAATGAATCGACACCATGTTATGGTGTCATCATATAGGTTCTGCCTGCAATTAATACATTGTACGTTGATTCTCACCTTAAAAAGGTAAATCGATGGTTATACTGAAATAATTTTGACGAGAACTCTTGTAAGACTCCAAGAATTGCTAAGAATCGTTATGTTATTCCACGGTAGATTGGTCGAAAAACTCATTTGGTATGTACTTAAGTTAGTGACGGAGAGAAAATCACTTAAAGAGTGACACAATACTTTCTAGATTGAGTTGTTTTGCAAGTTGGTGAGTTGCAAAACTAATAAGACATCGATAGCTTCATGATCAAATAGAATATACTTTAAATAGATGGTCATTAGTTTAAAGAGAGTAACAATTTCACCTCCGTTTAACCTCTCCTCTGCACAAAATAACCGTGTTAGTGCCAAACCGGATCATAGATGTCCGACAAGGCACTCTGATAGTCAAGTAAGAAGAGGAAGAAGAAGGAAAGTACAAGCAGAGATTTAGGGTTTGAGAGTTGAGTGTGGTGTACTCTTTAGGGTTGTGTCATGTACCGTTTATAGTGAATGCTTGACTTGCCCTCCAAGTACCGTCGTGCCTCGTTCGCATTGTAACTGCTCAGCTAACGTAACATTTGACGTCTAGGGATTAAGGTGGTTACTAACACATTCTACGAGTTGTCCCTGGATACATGTCGTAACCGTTCAACTGACGTTCCTCATGATGTATTGAGCAAACTGGTTAGACACACATGCATGAACTTCCTTTCGTGAATCACGCGGGCCAGACCATTCAGATCTGGGTGAGACCATCATGACCTTGGCTTTAAGCTTTTCGAAATGCATGAATGGTTATGGATCACACTTTCACATTTGGGGCTGTTCGGTTATGAATTAAACCGGTCGGCTCGGTCCACATATGAACTTAAATGGACCTTTGATTATTCCGTGCCTTGTGGACCATTTGGTTTACATCCTTCTGGACCTTTATTATTTGGCCCGCTATACCAACTCATGCTATTTCTCTTTTTCAACACTAAGAAACATTAAGGAATTCCCATAATCGCCGCCCCATGTTTGTCCATTTTCACTATTTTGGACCTCCTACAATATTCGTTGTGTTTGGTTTAGAGTTTTGAGAAGAATATTTTGAGGAATATTTTTGAGATAGTGTTTGGATGAGTTTTTGGAAAAAATAATAATTAGAGAGATGTGTAATAATTGGAGAGAGACAGAGAGAGAAATGAGAATAATGATTAAAGAGAGGGGTATGAGTAGAAAGAGAAATATGATTAATGATTTGAGAGATGAGAGATGGGGAGATAATTTTTTTGGAAATGTGAAGTGAACAAATTGTTTGTTGATTTTCACTATTTGGGACCTCCTACAAAATTGTCTATAAGTTTCAATCTATAATATCTTTTACTATATGCAATATGGATCTCATTGATACATCTCAATACGCTCTATTAAAACAAAGTTTCCAATATAATATAACACGGTATAAATTATGAAATAGACAATTTTTTTGAATGGCATGTATGTTGAAATTGGACAAATAAATTGGGACGGAGAGTTTTTATTTCTACTTTCTTGCTCCACAATTGTAACACATTATAAATTAGGTAATTTACGGGCCGGTCCAAAAGTGGACCTCCGTTCCCACGCACTCCACTAACAAATCTAAAAAGAACCAATAACTCCCTCATGTGCGCACTGCGAAGGAATAGGAGCGGGGTTTTACATTTCAAAAAGCCAGCTCTCTCTCTCTCTCTCTCTCTCTCTCTCTCTCCCCTATTCTAGGGTACCCTATAAAAGTTCTTAAACCTAAACCTTAGAGTACCCTAATGAAAGTGCCTAAAACCTTAGGGTACCCTATGAAAGTACCTAAACTACTAAAACCCTATAAGAGGAAAGTGCACCCTAAATCTAAACCCTAGGGTACCCTATGAAAGTACCTAAAAAAATCCTAGGGTACCCTAATGAAAGTGCCTAAACTCTAGGGTACCTTATGAAAGTGTCTAAAACCCTAGGGTACCCTATGAAAGTGTTTAAACCACTAAAACCCTATAATAGGAAAGTGCACCCTAAGCCTAAACCCTAAAAAAAGAGTGATTGACCTTAATGATAATAAGTATTTGTTTTCTGACCTTAATGATAATAAGTATTTGTTTTCTGACTTAATGGTAATTGTTCCTTATAAATTGTGAGTATTTATTTATGCGGTCGACGATGAAGGTCCTATTTTGAGCTGCCTCTCCTCCTTGTCTTCTCCAGATCAAGCGAGCTCTGGCTGGCGGTGAGAGTTGTGGGAGTAATAAAGTCAATAGGTAGGTAGACGATGTTAGTTTGTTTGATAGTTTTTTTGTCGTATTTGCTTTTCTTCCTCGGTTAGTTTACCCTAGTTCGACGCTTTGGTTCTGGTCTGGCTTCCCTAGATCCGATGGGTTGTGGACCTGTGGTGGTGGGTTAATAATTTGCTTGGTTTTTGTTGTTCGTTTCGGTCCTCGGGTGGAACCAGATATCATAGCAGTTGTCTTTTTTCGGTGCATGAGGTTTTATTCATCTTGCTTGGGGATAATGATGTTCAATTCCTGGTAATGTGCCCGTAATAGATAAAGGATATTCATAGGGATGGCAATCATACCCACCCCACCCCTAATGGGAAGGAGTTTTTTTTCCAATTTTTTGGGTAATGGGTAGGGTTAGGGGAAAAAAGAAAGAAAATCTGGCCAGGTTAGGGTAGGGTTAGGGATTGTCGGACCTCACCCCGATATATATGTATGTGTATGAAATAACATTGTCACCCTTATAGTTTATTTAATTTTGAAAGTACCACAGTATATATAAAGAAAATCTTTCATTTTAGATTTAGGAAAATTTTAGATCATATTTCTTCACTTTTTTGTTTTGTTTTGTTGGCAATAGCTTGTGATTTGTGATAATTGGAGCAGGCGTGTGCTCATGAATGATGGTTGCCCAGGATCAAATATGAGAGAGAGAGAGAGAGAGAGAGAGAGAGAGAGAGAGAGAGAGAGAGAGAGAGTGTGTGTGTGTGTGGGGGGGGGGGGGGGGGGGGGCATGGTAGGGTATGAGAGTAGGATTTTCATTACGCGGTCAGGTTAGGGGTGAGACAGGGGGAGTTTGCCACATTTAGGGTAGGGGTAAGTATAGATCAAAACCCGTCCCTACCCGCGCCGTTGCCATCCCTAGATATTCACCGACGTGTGGGCATGCTGCTTTTGTCTTTGTCTATTATGCTTATCAAAACCCGTCCCTACAAGGGGATTGTATTACAGTTATGTTTACCATGTGCTTTACACCCCTACGTCTTAGGGTTATGTATCTCTGAAATTTGATTTTCGTGGATCTTGTTTATAATGACAATAGCATTGATTTCTCTCTAAAAAAGAAACGAATAATGATCAGTCCATAATTCATCGACCATCTATTTCGGCGAGATTTGTTGCATCTTTTTGGATTAACTCAGATGTAGATATAATCTATCTTTCCGGCAACGAATAATTGACTCGATCGATTTTTTTGCTTTGGATGTTGCCTATCTTAGTTCTGCTTGTTGTATTCGCTTACATTATGACTTGTAATTTTCCTAATTCTTGTTTGCTTTTTTTTCCAGTTATTTGGGGCTGTAATCAGTTATTTCTTGTATTGACTCTTTTGCATATCTATGAAGTTCTTGTTTGATGTCAAAAAAGAAGTTTTTGTATGGTTGTATTGTACAAAGTATGATACCTAAGCCCATCAGCGGGCTGCTTCAATTTTGTGGCATGCTGGACTTCAGTCCGCAAGTCTAAGCCCGGCCCAGACCATGTCTTAGGCTTTGGTGGGCTTTCGAATATGTGGGCTTTAACAAAAAGTGCATTTTGTTTTAGGAATGACATCATTTTGGTGGGCCCTATGCCATTTAAATCAATAAGAGAGAGAGAGAGAGAGAGAGAGAGAGAGAGAGAGAGAGAGAGAGAGTTTTGTTTACCTCATTTAAGGAAGGAATTAAATTCTTTAAGAAACTTGTGGGATTTTTATTTTGAGATTCTTTGGTGTGCATTTATTGTTTTTTTTCCTGATTTTTGATATTGGATTCTCTTTATTTGTAAAATCTCAAATTATAGTATAAAATTAAACAAGGTTCACAAAATTGAGATAAGTCATAACATTTATTTTCAGAATTGTTTTTTTCTTTCTGATTTTCGATATTGGATTCTCTTTATTCATAAAATCTCAAATGATAGAATAAAATTAAATGAGGTTCACAAAATTGAGATAAGTCAGAGTAACATTTATTATTCAAAATTGTTTTATCCTTTTTGATTTTCAATATTGGATTCTCTTTATTCATAAAATCTCAAATTATAGAGTAAAATTAAACAAGGTTCACAAAATTGAGACAAGTCATAACATTTATTTTTCAGATTTTTTTTTCCTTTTTTATTTTCGTAATTGGATTCTCTTTATTTGTAAAATCTCAAAATTATAGAATAAAATTAAACAAGGTTCACAAAATTTAGACAAGTCATAACATTTATTATTCATAATTGCTTTTTCCTTTTTGATTTTTGTAATTGGATTCTCTTTATTCGTAAAATCTCAAATTATAGAAGAAAATTAAACAAGGTTCACAAAATTGAGACAAGTCATAACATTTATTATTTAGAATTACTTTTTCCCTTTCTAATTTTCTATACGGATTCTCTTTATTCATAATATCTCTCATTATAGAAGAAAATTAAACAAGTTTCACAAAATTGAGATAAGTCATACTCCAACATTTATTATTCAGAATTGGTTTTTCCTTTTTGATTTTTGATATTGGATTCCCCCTATTCGCAAAATCTCTATTATGGGAAAAAAAATTAAACAAGGTTCACAAAATTGAGATAAGTCATAACATTTATCATATAGAATTGTTTTTCCCCTTCTGATTTTCGATATTAGATTCTTGATTTGGATTCTGACCCGAAACCCGAATTTCCTAAAAAATAACCCGTGACCCGAACCGATATTGTTTCGAAACCGCCCGATACCCCTTCGGGTCGGGTCGGCTCATCGGGTTCAGGGTAAAATGCTCACCCCTATCTCAAATTATGGAATAAAATTACACAAGGTTCACAAAATTGAGATAAGTCAACATTTATTATTCAGAATTGGAAAAACATCTAGTAGTGAAATAAATCTCCAATTTTTGTTGGCCCAAAAGTTGGCTTAGTTCAGGCTTGACAGGCTAGGTATTGGTGGGTAGGCCGGGCTTCAAATCCTATGGCCAAGCCCATCCCATAACCATTCGGGCCAGGCTAGCCCATCCAACAGACGAGCTCGGACGGACCTAAAGCACGGTGAACCGAGTGGGCTTCGGGCATGCAGGTATAATGTTGACCCTTACTCCCTAGCATTTTAGAAATTTTTTTTAAAGAAAAAACAGCTGAAAGCTTTTAGGCCTGTTTTGGCCTTAATTAAGTCACTATGATTTTTTTTTTCCCATTACTTGATTTTTTTTTCCTTTTCGCGTTAATGAGTTTGCGTCAACTGCTTGTAGATATTGGTTTATTTCAACGAGAGAAATCGAAAAACAAAAAATTATGATTAGAACTCTCATTTTTTTTTTGAAAAAAAAACGGAAAAAAATTTAAAAATCTGTCCTTCTGACTTATTTTTGTCTTTATTAAAAAAATTGAGCTTGGATTATAATTTTTTATTTTTTTGATTCCTCTCGTCGAGAGAAACGAATAATATAAAAAAAATTGATGAAAAATGAACGAATACGAAAAAATCAAATAAAGACGAAAAAATAAGTCAGATGACTTGTTAGGAGAAAATTAGACAGGGTCGTCTTCTTCACCAGACCTTACTGGAAGATCGATCGCTTTGCTCCCAATGCCAAGCCGGTCTCTTTTCGACCATTTAAACAAAAATTTTGTGCAACTACAATTCGTTAAACAAGAAACATTTCAAAGGAAGCTGGACCTGGACCATGAAATTTATGGTCTGCTACCACCACGACCCACTGAATAATATACACAAAAGGATTAATCTACCGTCCGTTCAATGGGCGGACAATAAAGTGTATAGAATCTGAATTCTTACAGGTAAGAATTCAAACAGTGAAAACTCTTCCATGTAAAAATTATGATTGTTTTGTGTTTTACCGTCCGCCCACTAATAGAAAGATCCTACACAAAATGCCAAAACACCGGTTTCAATACAACGTTCACAAATATCTGTACTCTCACATATATTTATGCACATCCATGCATTTTTTTGCACATTAACTACTTCTAGTGCTTAGGCAAAAATAAATCAACTGGTTTATTTATTTATTTTTTTTGCATTTGTTAATTTTGCGTCGATTTTTTGTAGATTATTTTATATACTTCTAGGTTTTCTTGTTTACGTACGTTTTCCCTTCTCATTGGAATAGAACTAGGCCCATATGGTACATTTGGCCGGGGTTGCAGATGTTGTGGCCATTACTATACCATTACCATGTTCATTTCAGATACTTATTTTTTGGGAATTTTTCCTTTCTAACTTTGAGCAGAATTGGAGGCGTGGTTTTTTAGGACGAAAAAAATGTAGCTATATTGATAAAATTAGATGCAACCGCGTTCTATTTGGCTCGGAACCATCCAAAATCCGTTGATTTACGCTTGATTCATTGACGTGATATGCATGCATATTGGGTCGAGTTTGCAGAGCCTTGTAGCTAGTGGCATATGGTTTAAGACACTATTGATATTTTACCCGCTTTTAACCCTAACCATAGATGTTATAGGGTTATAACATTAGGCCATGTAACAAGTAAGTATTATTCTTCCCAGTGAAACAACTGCGTCTCGTAGTGATGCCTTTATATCATGTGTCCTTCTATTCAATGATTAATAAATTTCTTTTCGCCGAGAGAAAAAAAAAAAAGAACCACTGTGGATTTGGTCAACAACCCAAGTTGGGTGAACAAGTAAATTCTTTTGTTTCTTGTGTGATTGTTCTTGATTATTCTCTATTTTAATTTATCCATTCGTATCTTCCTACGATATGGGTTAGAACTATATAAATTCTTTTAGCACAAGGATTTTGGACTTAATAATTAAACTGAATTATTTTTTTGTCCTTATACAAATTTTTTCATATATATATTTTTATTATTTTTGCTTCAATTTTTGTGGATTATTGGTTATTCTCGACGAGATAAATCTAAAAATTAGAAAATTATTAGCCCTGTTCCACTAAGCTTGGATTTTTTGGAATTTTAGTTGATATACGTGACGAAAATGACTTGCCTCAAAAAACGTGAAAAACCAAAAAATTCCCCAAGAGCCGGTTAGTGGAATGGGACCTGAAATTCTTTTTGAATAAAGACAAAAACAATTAAAAAATTATGACTGTTTTGGATATTTTGTATTTAGTGAAAATCTTAAAGCATCTAAAAACATAGCACAAAATTAATAAGCATCAACACGCCATTGCACACCATAGCACAAAATTAGACATCTTACGTGCTATTGTTTTTTTGATGGCCGGGCAACATCTTACATGCTATTGCATCCGAACATCTTAAACGCCCCATCATTCCTACCACAAAAAAAGTTAGGCATCATTAGAGTACCAATCAGGGACTGCCACGTTGAATAACGTGTCATAAGCCAAAACCATAGTGAAATCATACTTGACAAAGAATGTCATGGACGCGTATCACAGCCCGGTGCCTTAAAGAAGAATAGGCTCCGGTGCCTTAAAGAAGAATGTCATGGACGCGTATCACAGCCCGGATCCCTGGAATCAGCTGGAATAGGCTCTGATGCCTTGAGAAGAATGTCATGGATGCGTATCACAGCCCGGATACCTCATTGAAGTATTTTCTCATGAAATCATACTTGATGTACGTCTTTTTGTGATGGGCCGGGGTCCAAAAAACATAGTTAACTTCTCCTCTAATAATACAACAGAACTCAAATCAGATAACCCTACTCCTCTTCTCATTGTGCATGGTCTCCTGAAAGCTGCATTAATTACTCGATCAAAGTTGGTCAAATCAATCTTGTTTCATTACCTCTAACTAATCTGTTCAAATTGTCTAATTGGGCTCGTCATAGATGTGCAGATCGACCTAACGATTACCATCATGGATTGGCTGTTTTCCATTGCAGCGCGCGTGCATGACTACACAAATAGCTCGAGCATGTGCAAAGTTTATAGATGCGACAAGGTGTGATTTCTGCTTATGTCTGCTGATGACTTAAAAGATGTCTGTAGTGTTATGCGTAACCCAATGAATGAAACCAAACACACACACAAGCACGCAAATCTTCTCCAAGTATCGAATCGTATGATATATATAGTGGATTATAAAAAACTCTCCGGAGGAGCACCCCTCTGAGCTTGACTCCTCTCTTTCTCTGGTTCTCTTAGTCTGTAATTGTATGCCTCACACAGCTAGCTCACGCCACTCCGTGATCTTTTCCACCACTCTCCATAGCCTCAGCTCTCTACCCAAGAAAATATATCTAGGCTAGTGGTGGAATAATTGTGCAACGGCCAAAAGAAGTGATAAGGCAACCCATCAAAACCCATTTCAATGCCCTGCATTTTCTAATCTTTGCAATTGTTCTTGATGTTGAAAAATTATGAATGAAACCGGGGTATTCGGAAGGTCTCCCGAGGCAACTGAAATGACCCCTCGCAGTCGGATGTTACGGTGTTAATAGATGGTTAATACACCTTGTAACTCCCCCATGATGTGAAGATAATGGCAGAATTCATTCCTGAATTCATTAGGCAGTTTCGTGTATTGAATTCTGGTCGGCATTTCAAGGGTCATTGATGCAGGGCAACCTCCTTTTACGGAATTATTTGCAAGTAGAAATACGAACAATGTTTGAGCCAGAGGTACTCCCTCTTTGAACAAACGATAATGAGTAAAAACTCAATTTTCTTAATTCATAAACAACCAAATTCTGCCATTAGGCTTACAATGATACTTATAGTGTCCAAGTAACCCTAGACCAACTAGGAAACAAATAACAAAAAAAGATTTGACTTGCTAATCAAACCGAAATCAAAGAAATTACCAAAATTACCAAAAATAGAAATTCGGAAATACTTGGCTGAATAAAAAAATAGAAAGAAATATAAGATTGCCAAAACAAATGGCAACAAAAATGGAATTTCCTACTAAAAGTTATTAGCAAATATATTATTTCCTAAAACGGTAAAATTCCCCTTTTGAAGGCCTAGCTAGAAGACATCAAACTGCCAAAATCCATCGCTAATCATTGCCGGAACGGCATGTGAAATGTGTAGAAGCCCGTTTCCCTTCCAAACGCGGACTCTGGGCCTTTTCGACAAAGTTGGCCCGTGTGACTTATTTATTTATGCCGCTTGGGCCGTTAATGGTCCAAACGGACAAGAAATGTGGACACGACCCACTCTACATCAGTCATCATCTCGAATTGATTCTTCACACTAGAAATTCGTGTTCTCAGAGAGAGATAGACACATGTTGGTTCGCCAAGACAGTCGGCGGAGGTGTTCTGGCGGCTTGTGGTTTGCTATTTTATCCTGGGAGATACACGCCGACAAATCTGTCTTAAGGAAACTATGTCTAACCCATGACTCGGTTCGCTATTTCATTTGTTTCAAATTCTGTAATCATTTTCAAATTTTCGGAAGGCGACGAATCTGTCTTAAAGAAACTATATCTAACACATGACTCGGTTAGCCGTTTTATCCTGGGATATGCTCATAACCTCATCAATATCTCCTATTAACCGTTTGGGATCTTTGAAGGGAAATAGGATTCAACGTGGAGTTTCATTACCACATGCATATGTATACATGAATTGTACGGGGTAATTCATTGAATAGTGCATAGAAGAATTCTTGGTAAAAAATCTCATTTTTTCACAGGTGAACATTAGCAAGGTATTTGTTACTTTTGTAGCCCATGTTTTTGCATACTCCATGTGTAAATGCCATAATTCTATAGATGCTAAATAGTCAACGGTTAGAAACCGTTACTTTGTGCAAGGAAAAAAATAATGTTTTTTGGACTATTTATATGCATCTTTTAGTTTCAGATTTATTGGGATAAATCTGTTACTGGTGGCATTTGAGGCTAGAACATATATTTGTTCTTACTCAGTGCATAGATCTCTGCATGTAAATGTTCACGAATGTACATGAAATTAGCAATGATGTGTTTAATTAAGGGGGAGTTTTCCAATGGATTATTTGATTTTATCATCTTCGATTTTATCATCATCTTTTACGAATAGATAAAAAGAAGGTGATTTTATCACACTATATTATCCATAACTATTATCACACTAGATTTTATCTATTGGGAAAACAAGGTGATTTTATCACCCCTCCATAAAACACCAACTAAGATCAAAAATTTCATTTTATCTCATAAAATCCATTCAAAAACTCCCCCTAAATTGTTTTGATCACGTGACATGCAATCTTTGGAATTTGGATAACTTATTAGACTACCGCCTTTGTCAGTCATGCGTGACTCGACATCTGATCGATATAATTTGGACGGTTATGACGTTGGGAAGTCGTGCGCGGCTGGCCTTGGATTGGTGTAATGATCGGCCTCTAGAGTAGTCTACTTGGCTTACGTCTTGACACTGCTCGGCCATGATCTTGTGAACATTAGAATAATTGGCTTCTGGGGTGGTCTGCTCGGCTTATGCTGCAACACTACTCGGCCACGCTCCTTTGTATAGTCTGCACGATAGATATAGTCTTTGTACTCGACGTTGTGATCAGCCAGTGATAGGCTTGATCTGGCCTTATGTGCTCTGCTTGAAGTGCACAACCAGTGGTCGACTAAATGCACTCAACTATTGTGCACAACCTATGTTGAGCATAGCTGTTTGGTGCGGCAAAAGTGGTTCCTACGGGAACATGGTCCTCTCATTTATGGAATGAGCAGGATAGACAAGTCATTGCGAATGTTAAATTAAAAAAGATGCAGACTTTTTATTTTCAATAAGTTGAAAAAACCACTGAACCCTTGGATTGAATCTATACTAATGAGGAGATAATAAGTGTTTTATACTTTTGTCAAGTGTAGCACGAAATATTGCTACGTGTATTTGCTCAAGAGCAAGAACATGATTAAGGTGATGGATAGTGGCCCAGGTGGTAAATATGTATTACCATTTGCTGGAGTAGTTCACCAATACATTACATCTTATTTCCTTCAACGATATGGGATTGTTGGCATACTATATCATGCTTAAGAATCTATGATTGATGCTATGTTGATGAATTCTATTTTCACAGAATTTAGGGAGAGAATCATTTCTATCCGCATATGATGGCCTAAATGAGGTACCAGGCAAGGAAGTTGATAAAAACCAAGAATGTGGTGGGCGAAAGTTGTTGTATCTATACCTAAAAAGGTGAGAATAGGCCTAACGACCGTTGCTTGTGTGCACACAAGAACACAAATATGGAATCTAGAAGTACATTATTCTTTGAACATGCAGTTCTTATAAAGGATTCAAAGAAGAGTTAAGTTCTGTTAAGAGAACTTTAGAGATTGTTAGCGTGCGCACTTGAGACCAAGAAGAGGTGGTTGATGTAGACCTTAGTCGTAGTAAAAGGGCTAGAACATCAAAATCTTTTTGTCCATACTTTCTAACTTATTTGTTAGAAAGTGAGCCTCGGATATACAGGGAGCTGGTTTACCACCAGACAGATGTAATACCCCAGGTGGTTTGGGTGTAGAGGGTGTTTAGTCCCACATTGGTTGGGAGGTAAAACCTCATGTGGCATATTAACCACCCCACGTGCAACATGGTACTTCTTAGGTATATCTTTTCAAGCCAAGTGTTTGGGCCGAAGAGGGTCCATGGTCATTTGGGTCGGGTTGTTACAGTTTTCGCCACCCTTAATTATTTGCTGCGGTCATGTTATTTTGAAAGTACTCAAAACCCTAATCATTATTGTAAATATTCATGACATGGTGATCGCGCTTTATTTCATAGCCCTTTGCAAGAGCTAGCAAGGTGCCACAACAACTGCAAGCAAGGAAATTCCTCTGGCACGGGTAATGGAGACCAATCAGTGTAATCCACCAATTGGTTGTGCGTTAAATGCACAAACATGTTTGGACAGATATTTATGCGCTTTTTGGTGGATTATAAAGCTCAGTCTAAGTCTTGATAGTCCATTACCTGCGCCATAGGAATTTCTTCTCAGGAAGTAGTAGTGTTAACCTTGCTCACCCTTGGACAGTGCTACAAAATAAAGGACGACCATGTATGAATATTTACAACAATGACTAGGCATTTGAGTAATTTAGAATTATCATGACCGCAAAAAATAATTAAGGGTGGCGAAAACGAGCCACCTCCACACAAAAAAAAAAAAAAAATTGACGACAAAAATTATTATCTTATTAATCTTTGATATTGATAGAAAGACTAAAAGGAACAAGGAGAACGTTGGCATCATATTCCCAAACAAAGCTAAGAACAATCCTGTGTCCAGTCCTAGACCCAAACCAAATTGAGATTGACTAGATGCCGACCAAGGAACACCCATCGAGCCAAGCCCACACACCTAGTGGGTCCAGCCCAAACCTAAAATAAAAAAACCCAATAAACTACACAACAACAGCTGTACACCACCCTTGTGTAATTCCTCCCGTTAGGATTAATTTTTCTTGCCTCGAACTTCTTAACTATCCTCAGGTTCGTACTTCCCACACGGCTTAAAAATCAGGCATTTGGTTTCATAACTAGAGGATTTTCTAAATAAAAATGATTGTGACACAAACTTTGTGCCACAACCAACCACAAACCCATTCACATGGGGTGTGGGTCCCACATAGGCCCCATGTGCGGGCTCCACACCCCATGTGAGTGGGGTTGTGGTTGGTTGTGACACAAAGTTTGTGTCACTATCATTATTCTTTTCTAAATTTCTCTGGTACTATTTGTTTCCTCACCCGCACTATTGTTAGTGCTGGTGGGAATTGTTGGTGGTGGAAGACTCACTGGAACAACATTACTAGTTGGACTCATAAGGGCAAAGCCAGAACGTGATGACAGTATGGTCATTTACTTAAAGCATAATAATAGAAAGAATAATACATGGACATGCGAATTCATTTACAATTGATCCACCAAATGGTAAACTAAAATACCAAACAAAAAGTAGCTAAGTAGATATACCTTCATAATCTATAACCGTGTTCACAATCGATCGCAAAAAGCTATACTTAAATGCCAAACAAAAAGTAGCTAAGTAACCGTGTTTACCTAATAATGGTGGTGGAGAAGCTAGATTGGTGCCCTTGTAAGGAGGATAAATGGTTAAGACTAGAGAGAGGGGGAGAGGGAAGAGAGGGGATTTCATTCCAACCTTCGAAAAAAACAAACTCAGATTTGTTGGTTCTCTTTTTCGTGGGGAGAGAGAGAGAGAGAGAGAGAGAGAGAGAGAGAGAGAGAGAGAGAGAGAGAGAGAGAAGTGTGTTACACAGAGAAAAGAAAAATCTAGTGCAATAAAGGCCGGCAGTTGTAATATTTGCCAAATTCTTGAGACAAGGAAATACCATATACATAAAGCATATATGTAAAATTCCAAAAAATACATCACCTAACTTTTGGGATGTCACCTCAGTGGGGTCAAGTAACCTCACTTGACCCTCTCTCCCTCCGCCCCTGTGCACCCGTTATTGGCCGGTAGAACCGTTTGTAGGGTTCAGATCACAAACCAAGGCTCCTCTACAAGCTACATTGAAACTTAGATTCAGGAACAGTTGCAGAAAACCAGAAATGCAGGGCATGGATGTGCCTTATGGCCTCTTTTGGCCATGGCACAATTACTCCACCATTAGCTGGCCTCTATATATTTGTATGTTGAGAGCTAATTAGGTGTTGAGAGTGGTGGCAAAGATCAGTGAGTCGCGTGAGTCAAGAGACAATAAACAATGAATGAAAGCATAACCACGGAAAAAAAATCATATGCATAATACTAACTTATAGGAGTAATATTTATAGGGCGTCATCCTCAACCCCAATTTAGATGTTTAGCCACTCATGTAGTCATAACAAATACCTATAGAAGAACAAAAACTCCATTAAAGGAAATATTAATAATTAAGCTTACAAATGATCAAAGGATTTCTGCCTTGAAGCCCGGTTTTCATCTCTGATCTTCCCTTCCTTTCCTGTAATGCTTGGACGACACAAATCCTTGTTTTCGTCTATTTGTAATCCTCTGCCGAGAGCGGTTCTCAAGGGAAAAAAAGATCCAAACTTTTCTCAAACTTTCCTAACCCATCGGAGACTCACAACTTACTTCCACATTTCCACCTTATTTTTAAGCCCATTAATAATGGCAAATATCATTTTTTTTTATAACCAATTATCTGGTCAGTTTTGCGTGCACCTCGACTAATTTCGTGACACTGAAGATAACGACCGGGAATAACCTCCAGTGGAATGGTTGGCCTTCGTGGTATTCAAACATGCGATTTCATGGTCAAACGCTTATTACTTTCTTATGTCCACTTTGCCAAGCTTTAAGGGTTATGACTAATAAAATTTACTCCATGGTAGCTAGTATAAATCCCACTACTAACTGATCCTAGCTGATCAAACTGTTGTAAGAAGGTACTTAGGGACCCAAGACCTTCTAGCCGTCCAAAAGTGTTTTTAATAATCTGGATTCGAATACGCTTTCTTACCCGTCAAAGTGCTTTCTTACAAGTAATAAGTTTCAGCGAATCCGGACGATTGATTTTCAAAATAGATGGCTAGATATGCGCTGCACGATGCAGCGCATTTAGTGTGTTGCACCATTCATGCTTCCGGGTACTTAGTAATCTAACTTTACTATCATACTAACGTCCTATTCTCTAGAATAAACATCCCACTACTAATTATTCTAGTAGAACTATTTATTTATTTATTTTTCCGCTAAAGGGATAGAATTCATTAGATCAAAACTACTGAATACAGACAAGTACAGTTGAAAACAACAATTACAAAAAGCAAAAACAAATAACATAATAAAATTAACTGAAAGATACATTTCCATCGTACTGGCTAATTCAGTCGATTATTTATTTGATGACCTGTATGCGCCTTGTCTAAAGTTCAGCTATCTGGTAGGTCCACTGTTGACGAAGCTTCCATACAGAGACTAACCAATACAAACCAAGTGTCTGTCACACACTTATAGTCGAGAGCTCCGCGACACGGTTAGTCGTCTTACAACTAGATGACTGAAGCCAACTGTGGAGCTCTAAAATCGATAGAGAAGTTGTCGGAAATAGACATTAAAGTGGTAATTGGAAGAAACTGCTGCAGAGAATCCCTTCATATCCGTGGTGATCTCTCTGAGCTTATTTAAGCAAAAGTTTTGTCATCTTAAAGCAAAACCCACCTCCAGATTCACCCCAATACAACCGTTCATGACAGATTTACAGTCGTTATTATGGTTCTAAACAAATATGCTACCATTCAAAACATGACTTAACCTACGCGATATGGGAGAAGAAGAGCCATTGCCTTGATTCTCCATGCTATGTTTTCCTCTCTAACTATTGACCTTAAAAAGCTCCAGCCCTTTTCCCAGAAAAGTTGCGAGACTTGGGTCTTTAACGGAGAAAAGGGTTTTAATAGAGTCCAAAAAAATTTGTAGGAGAGCGGCCACGGAATGGAGGAATGGCCAAGCTCTTTCAATTAATTCTCTATGCACAAATACGATTCGATGAAGCCTTCTTCAATTACAACACATCGAGACTTACAACATTTAGGGCTGCTCAGCAAAAGAAATTATATTAATCTCCGAAAAAGGAACTAAAGGGAACAAGAGCAAACTAGAGCTACCCGAGACCCAAAGAAAGACGTTGACAAGATCTCAACATAAGAAAAAAGAACATCACCACGCAACCACACACAAAAAAGACCAAAAAACTACCAGTAACATAGGCTCGAATAGTTTCCGATCGTATTAAATTTTTTACTTCGACCACAAGATGAATTACTAGACAAGGAAGAAATTCATTAATTGCACTTTCCTTTCACGAATTTGGTCCCTTGTGAGATGGGGAATCAGTGGATCGAACCATCACTGGGTACATAATTTATGCACTACCCTTCCATTCAGCCAGTTGTTGGAGCAGAGCACAACAGAAATCTCATCTCATCTCTTAAAAGCACTTTGCAGAATTCAGCTGGCAGAAGATAGAGGTAAAAAATCTCCCAAACTTCAAAGCAAAGGCAAACCCCCTCCAGGAAATTTTCCATACAACGGTTATTTGTAACGCCTCTTTTGCATGAGAAGAGACTTACAAATACATGAAACCACATTATGTGAGAAAGCGTTACAAAAACCGTTGTATCAAAAAAAAAAAATCCTCTCCATCCCCCAATTGTCCGCATTCCCACACAAGAAAAACCAACTAAAAAGTGGGAAATGGCTAGGAAATGGGAGGAACCTATTGAGAGGTAAAGGATTTTTGAATTTTGTTGGAGGGTTGCAGCGGTGCTTGGGTGTGGTAAGGGTTGAAGTAGGTCGAATTGTTGGCTTATAGGGGCTGTTTTTAGTGGGGCTTTTGTGGTTTGGCGTTGCTTGTTTTGGTTTTGGCTTCTTTGGGAGTTTCCATTTTGGCTGCTATTCTGTAGTTTCTTGTTTTAACTGTTTTCTTTTTCTTCTCTTTCTTTCTTTCAACCTCGGTTGAATGTCCCTCCCTCTCTCCCTTCTCGATGTACCCTTATCGAGTTTCTTTTATAAATATTCTTTTAGTAGTGATAAAAAAAAAACCAACTAAAATGTGACGAATAGAGAGTATATTTGGTTGAAACGATTTTGAATTAAAAATTATAAATATTTTGAAACAAGAGAAGTAAATTTATTACTCAACAGAATCTGAACATTTTATTGGATCAATCTGCCACTTTTTTTTAGACTCAATCTGCCACTTTGTTAGACTCAATCTACCACTTACAACTTGTAAGTTGCAACAGGTTAATTTTACTAGAGGAACAGCGATTCAAAACTTAAGTCGATATTAAAGCAAATAACAATACGCATAACCTCAACAAGTAAGACTTAGGGGGATTACTCCCTCATAAAATGTCAAGTTCAATTTCTCATTGTTAGCAAATCTTGGGATCATCCAGTCTACACGCGTAAGCATGTAAAACTTTTGTGGGAGGAGCAGCATGAATTAGTCTAAGGTGTGCAAAAACTAGCCCGAGATACCTTGCATACCCAAAAAAAAAAACAAGTATATACACGACAAGAAATTAGAGGATTTGTGGCCAACGAACAGGTCGTAAATTGATACAACCACCAGTAAATGTTGTTGCAAAGTCAGTCGCAATAAGCTAATCGTATTTTGAAAACGTCTCACCAAAGTTAAAAAGTCCTACAGTGTGCTACGATCGCTACAATGTTTAGTTTGTCTCGACAAAAAAAATTTATTTGTTCTCCTCGATGTACCTGTCGAGTTATCAATAAACCTTTTGCCTATAAAAAAAATTAAACTCTAATATTATGCGAGAAACTTCAAAGTATTTACTTACATTAAGCATTGAAACAACATACTACTAACTTGCGGGGAATTAATTTTACATGAATTGATATTTAGAGTTAGAAACCAGCCAATCAACATGAAATTGATTTTGAAACCTAACACAGGAAAACCTAATTCAACCCAACAACTTGATCATCAAAAGACTTAATCAATAGAAACTCAAATCTTCACAGTATGAAACAACAACTAAATGGCTTGCTCCCCAATAGATTGCAAGGTCGAATTTAAGCGTTCCAAACCTTGGGACTACTTGAAGTTTGCCCGATGATCAATTTCAACCCTCAAAATTAGTCGAGGTGGTGCAAGCGATGCCTGTCTAGTGTCTTTTCAATCAGTAATGAAGAGGTGGTGGCGGCCTAGCAATTGGTGCCCATACCACCTCCTCACCCAAACGACCACCAGTATAAAACGGCACCCCACAAGCCTCCCCCACTGCAGCCGCCGCCGCATGCCCACCGTCCCCACCACCGTGCCCCACCGGTGGCGACACCGACCGCCCCTCATTATTCCCCCCAGACCCACTCAACTGCTCCTCCTCCTCCTTCAACGGTAGCCGATGAAACGACGGGTTATTAAACGACGCCGCAACCACATAAACCGTACCCGCGGCAAACAACGGCCCCACAACTGTCCCCCCAACAACCAGCCCTTGCGGGCCCCCCAACGAGATACGAAACTCATTACCCCGTAAAGACGACGTCATGGATGTCGGTGAGGGGAAAACGGTAGCGCTGAGAGAGAGCATGTCGAAGCGGCCTTGGAAAGTGACGGTGGCGGCGGAAGTAACTGTGGGTTGGCGGAGGGTGACGTTGGAGACGGGCCCGGTGGCGGAGAGGATGCAGACGGCGGTGCTGCGCTTTTGGGAGAATTGGGTGATGGAGTGGATTAGGTCTAGGCCGGTTGGAATTTGAAGGATGTAGGGGTTCATCGTGCCGGTTAGATCGGGTTGGTGGGTTATGATCAAGGGGGGTTTGGGTTTGTTTTTGGAACCTGGTGGGCGGCCGCGGGGGCGGCGGACGACTTCAATCGTGGCTCCGTCGTTGCTGCTGTTTGTGGCAGCAGCTGGGCCTGGGAGGAGGACGTCTTTGGTTCGGGTTTGGGTGTCGGTCCGGTCGACGGACGACTCTTGTTCTTCAGAGGTTTGGGAGAGGTGGAAGTGGTGGGTTTGGAGAGGCTGTTGTTGGTTGTGGTATTTGAAATTATGGTGCATGTTGGTAAACAGGGTGTTTGCATGATGGTCTTTTCCCTCTAAGTATTTGCCTTTCATGTTTCTCTCTCTCTCTCTCTCTCTCTCTCTAGTCTCTAGATATATCTGAATTTTGTGTGAACTTCTACCGAAATGGGAAAGAGAGAGGGGGAAGGGGTTTTGGATTGGTTATATGAAGGAGAATGTATAAGCTGAGGTATTATGGAGACACAGAGAGGCGGTGCAAGACTTGTTCCCAAACTTTCTCTGTCTATTTGCCGAGTGAGTTTGGGCCGTTGGATCGGTTATATGGAGGAGAATGTATAAGCTGAGGTATTATGGAGACAGAGAGAGGCGGTGCAAGACTTGTTCCCAAACTCTCTCTGTCTATGTGCCAAGGGAGTTTGGGCCGTTAGATTATATATTTTTGTTTTTTATTTTTATTTTTTAAATTTTCAAGTGATTCAACGGCCAAAAATCCCTTGGCATAGAGAGAAATCCAGAACAGAGGATCTTCGACCGAGCAAGGTTGGCTGATCTCGGTAACAAGAAGTAATTTTTTTTGGGGGTTAGCAGTCAGGACAGATTGCGCACATCTCGACTGCATTATCTTTCTTGTTCAGTCAAAAGTATGAGATCTAAGTCGGATTAAGAAATTCAAAAAAGAAACTCTTACCGGCTAACGTCTAAGAAATTGTCAAAGTTTCGAACCGAAATCTTATATATAGATGTTTAATGCTTATCCACTTGGGCGACCTATTGGTTCAAATACTTGGAGTAGTAAAACATGAGCGCCGCTGTTTGGAGGTAGAAAAGAGACTCCACCGGGTACGACAAAAGCGAGAGGGAGGGAGGGAGGGAGGGAGGTTTGAGACATATGAGAGAGAGAGAGAGAGAGAGAGAGAGAGAGAGAAAAGAGACTCCACCGGGTATGACAAAAGCGAGAGAGAGAGAGAGGGAGGAAGGTTTGAGACACATGAGAGAGAGAGATTTTGGCTTTAGTAGATAGAAGTAGCTCCCGACCGAGTGAGATTGACAATGACTCCTTTTGATGTTTTTCCTTTTTGGGCAAGGGGGAGGCATGTTCCACCAAATTATTGCATTCGATGCAAAATTCTACCCAATAAAGTAAGGAATCCTTCTACCCGTACAGATGGCAATGAACTGACCATGTATCAATGGGCTACGGGAACTCACTTTTGGGTTCCACACGGCCGATCCGAGCCGTTCATTCATCTCAAAATCAAATTCGGAGGGGCCCACGCGGAGATCAAGTCGATCGGACGTCCCTAAGTGCCCGATTCAAAATCACCCTATTTCGTTTCGGAATTTGATTTTGAGATGAATGAACGGCTCCAATCGGCCGTGTAAGACCCAAAAGTGGATCCCTGTAGCCCATCGATACATGGTCGGTTCATTCCCATCTGTTCCCGTGGGATTTCCGATAAGTAAGTAGGTTATTTTTAAGTTAAAAAAATGTATTAAAATGTGTGAAAAATTAGTCACTTAATTTTTTTACTTAGATATGTGTAAGATTTTGAGTAAAGTTGTGACCCGGGTTCCTCTATAGCTAACCAATTAGTCACTTTTTCTTTTGCGACTCCTCAAACGGCGCAGACCTGCCGCCACTCATCACCACCGTCCCCCACCTCTGATCTACGAATCCTTCAACTTCACAAGCAGATAATTGGAAACCATCACACTACGACGACCCTAGATGTGGCTTCTATGGAACTTTGTCTACCTTTTGCGGCCACCGCCGACGACAAGAAGATGCGGTAGTCCCATCAACCATCTATCGCCACCAACTAGTTTGAAATCTGAGTTTTGTTTTGGTTCTCCCTCTCTGGTGAAAAAAAAAAATAAAAAAAATTTAGTCTCCCTTGAGTTGGTGTAAAAATGGTGAAGGACTGGATGAGAGTTTTTATGATTTTTACTCAGGGCTAATTTGGCTAAAAAGTGGTTTTTGGTTTTTTGGTTTTTTCATTTCGTTTTTATTCAAATTTTTTTAGCATTTGTTAGTTTCACGTCAAGATTTTGTGGTTTCTTTATTCCTCTCGGCGAGACGAATCTAACAAGTATAAAATTATGGTTAAAACTTAAATTTTTAAATATGAGTTTGGGTTTCAGCAACGGCTAGAGATGCTTAACAACTAATTAAACCATTTTATTATTTTTTTTTATCAAAACAAAACATATCATGGATATCACTAATGTTAAATAAAGTGTAGCAAGACACATCCATACAACCCAATAACATCAACAAAATCAAACAAAGATGTAATCAAGAGCCAAACAAACAATCAGACCAAGACCAATCAAACACCCTAGCTATCTCGAACCCTAACTATTCCTAAAACTAGCCCTCAACGCCTTCAGCAATACCCTTAACTCCGCGCACACACCCATGAAACCTGCAAGACAAGGTTAGGAACCAAGAGAAAAATATATATAAATTAAGCGCAACACTGAGGGGCACATAAAGTATAAGGGTCACCGCAACTATCTTCAATAACTCTTATCCGTTTGCGCTTTCTCCGAGTAGGTATGGATTAGCCTTAGCATCACCATCATCATCATTAACTTGACATTGTCTATCTTCTTCCATCTCCACTTGCCAGAACACCTACCCAAATCATGGTCCCATGCACTTCTCAAACCGGTCTCGCCTAAAAATCATTATCCTCTTAGACTGTAAATTCAAAGGCCCAGTAGCACTGCCTTGAAGAGCATCTCCAACCTTATCAGACGAGGAGCCTGCAGAACTAGGTAGAGGCGAAGACGTTCAACTAATTAATAAAATGGCCTCGAGGGGAGTATATGATAAAGCTATATTTTTTTTCATGATTCGTGACGGACCAAAAAATTAATTGATCTTGTGAAAAATCGGTAATATGATCCTATAAAAAATCTTGCTTGATTGAATAATGTTTGTAACGTGAACCAATTTAATTTCTTCTTCCGTAAAATAATGCCAGATATGATAAACTTTGAGCAATCTGTTTACATAACCGCAGGAAATTAACTTATTCATGAACTTATAGATATCTAATTGAGTTTATATATACCGTGCATGTTTCCCTTCGCGAATTCAAGGTTAACATTTTGAATCACTATGGCGAGTATAAAATGAGCAGATACATTGAGAAGATGAGATATGAAAGGGCTTGAGTATGGAGAGGAACTGTATCCCCTAAAAACGAGATTATTCGGTGCCTATAGAGCACCGAAATATCAAATATTGTACAAAATTCTTCACCATCGTACATTGATATGTGTCATTATTCGGTGCCTATAGAGCACCGAATTATCAAATATCGTGCCACAAAATTCTCCACCATTGTACATTAATATGTGTGATGACAAGGAGACCGATGATAATGACGACACCAAATAATTATCCCTATCCGCTAACAAGAAGTTGAAATTACATAAATTGAATAGGAGATAGAAACTTCCCTCTCCCAACTGTATACTTTCCAAAGTCCAAACCTGCCGGCTGCCAAGCTAAAAATTCAAAACCCATCAAAGCTCACATCCTTTGACAAGAAACGTTCTTCAAAATCAAAGCTCATCTTACGTATTAGTTACATGTGATTGTTTGGGACCCGGGAGCTCTGCTGTCTCGAAAGACCCTGCCACCTCTGTAGTGCACATTTGAACTATCTGTCTCAACAATCACGGGTTCGGATTTCTAAAACTCTCTGGGTGAAGAGTTCTTTTTATATTTGAACCATTCAAAACACTTTTGAACAGCTCGGATAAAGGTTGACAGGAACGGCAGAGCCCCCATTCCTATTGGTTGTCGATCCACTGGGCAAAAAGTCAAAAGCTCCTTTGTTTAATTTTCAAAACCAATCAACTGTGGCTGGCTGTGACCGTTTTGGATATTTTTGTGACGTGGATAGCATGCCATATTAACTCACTCCCGTACCTTGTAGGAAAATTGAATAGTGAATCAAATAGGAAAGCAAGATTTGTGTACAAGGGAAATGGTGGTCTCAGAAAACCATCATTTTTTTTTTTTTGGTGCTATCAGAAAACCATCATTAGCGACCGCACACTTTCAGCGACCAAAAATGCTTTGTCGGTGAAAGGCATCAACAGTAACCAAAAAGCAGACATTGAACGTAACATTCGGCGACAAAAAGAAAGTTAGTCGCTGAAACTTTCAACAACTAGGGTTACGTGACCAAAATTCTATCTAGTCACCGTAGGGTTACGTGACCAAAGCAGACATTGCCAATTGTTTCAAGGTTTATTGGTGACATGTAATTGACGGGTCTTGGGATGTCAACATATAGTTGAGATGCCATGTTTTCCCATTGTGATATTATCATGCTGTAGATTCTTTTAATCGTTGTAATATCTGTTCAATTTAATAACTAAAAAATCACCAAGCAAAAAAGATACTTCCTCAAAATCGTGCATAAGATTTAACAATCAAGATGTAGATATAATTAAGCACCAACCCGAATGTGGTTGACTTGGTTATTACACTCGAAAAGTAGTTTTAATTAAGATGATCTTCCGTGGAAATTAATTTTTTCACAACCCGACCTACTACAACGACAGAAAAGCTTATTCGGTCAGGATCGCTACACTCTTTGGCAATAGCGTGTGATATTATGATGTAGAGCAATGCTCCTGAAGCACGCGTACCGGTCAAAACCTTGTTCTAGATGTTCCCTAATTCCCTTCTTTGCGGGATTGGAGAATTTGGTTCCAAGTTTTAGCAACACGTTTTCCTCTTTTTTTAACCCTTTCCTTTTTCTTTTTCTAGTTGGAATATAAATTTTTAACCCCAAACGGAAAAAGGGAAAGGTAAAAACAAGTCCATATACCTAGCATTTTCAACATTTCCCGTCTTTTCATCTTTGCTTCTGCTTTTCTTTACTTGGACCTTGAGATAGTATTATTCTTTTGTTGATTCCACTTTTGAATAGGAGTACAAACGAACTGAGCTATTTGTGAGCGGTTCGACTTGACCCCTTTAGTAATCGAACCGAGCTGAAGCTCGAGTTCGAGTCTTCGGCTCTTATAGTAAATAAGTCGGAGCTCAACACTCTAAAAGCTTGGCTCGTTTGTAAATGAACCGGGCTCAACTCGTTAAGGACTCAAACGAGCCGAGCCGAGCAACCCGAGCTTGGGTTTTTGAATCGTTTAGTAAACGAGCCGAACTTAAAAACTAAGCTTGACTCGACTCGGCTCATTTGCACCCTTACGTTTGAACAAGAGATACTCCGATCCATACATAGGCCCAATGTTGCATGTGACATTGTAGGTAATTAATTAAACTCATTGTCTAGACAACAGAGGGTGGAAAAAAAAAAAAAAAGACACAGAAAAGACAACAATAAAGTCTAAAGTTACCTCAACTGGCCCTTTATATGCACGAGAGATGCTAGGAACACAATTACCCGAATACAACTCCTCACATACACATAGGTCTCGCGTAATAAATATTCCGACTCATTCATATCTAGTCCACTTGTGCAAAACGTAGCTTGCATGCATCAAGAGTCCAACTATGGCTTAATTAGATCTCACCAATTGAAAAGTTGAGAGGTCAGATCCGATTTTGTTTGAATTGATAGATCAGTTAGAAGAACTCGCGGTTACATTAACCGGTTTTGGGGTTCTTTTTCACGCTTTCCAAGGCCATTTTGCTCACATACGTTGACTGAAAAATTAAAAAGTTAGAGTAAGTGAAACGGCGCCTAAATATGACAGTGTGGTTCTAAAGTAGAATACAATTATTTCTTGGCATACCAATGCACCTTTGGTAGCGGAGTCGAAACTAATCAATAATAGCTATTACAAAGGTCTGAGAATATGTTTGCATACTGCATGCAGTTCCTTGAATCGCCTTAAATCATGTTTTCTTTCGGTAACACAAAATAATATCCCCACCACGATTCTATTTCACATGCCAAGCCATTCATTTGGTATGTCTTGATGTATTTATCATCCATGCAAAAACTCAAGCTCATCGATCAAAATCAACATCCAGCTAGGCTAGCTGAATGAAAGATACTCGATCGCCTCCACTCAAACTCGAACTTTTTATTTCAGACAAAAATAATTTAACGGAGCACTTATAGATGTCTAATCATCGTGATTTCAAAAATGAGCGGCAAGCACATTGATTCCTAGATATTACATTATTACTCAACAGTTTAGATCTTCAAATGGGACCACAATGTCTTCACATGCGATGATCTTACCCCGATCAATGATAGAGAGACCTAGAGATGAGAGGCAAATTATTTCGGCTGTGTTTGGTTAGATAGTTTAGTTTAGTTTTGATGATGTCCTCAGGTGTAATGAGTAGAGAGATAGAGAGAGAAATGAGGGAAATGATGATGTCATCAAAACTAAAACTAAAACTAAACTGAGAAACGAACAAGGCCTTCATTGTCTTGGGCACCGCAGACACTCTAATACCTTTATCCACGATATATTGTAGTGTGTCTCATAAGAATGCGCGATAAATAAAGATGTTAGAACACCAGGTGACAGTGCTCAAAGACCATAGAATAATTCCTCGAGATGAGGTTTTGATGGGATGGGAAATAAGGGGAGGATATGGGGTAGTGGTGTAGGCCCATTTCGGTCAGAGTCAGGTCAAGTCTGCCACCGGTAATGCGAAAATGGGCTTTGGTTTGGTTTGGTGTTTAGTTATCGATGGACTTTGGTCCCACTTTTATGTCATCTTCATTGGCCATTTCCATTGGCCATTACCTCTAACCAGCCACCAAACTCCCCACTCACGTGGGTATCTTTTCTTTCTTTTTTTGGTTCAGCCTTTTTTTGTGCTTAAAATGGAAAGGGAGTGGAGGTATGATACTCCGAGAGAAAATTGCCCAATCACACCACATCACTATCTATTGTGAATCTTAGTGTACTTACGTCGAGACTGAAGCTAAAATCTCACACCATGTCGGTTTTGTGTTATTCGGAGTATCTCCTCCCCCTCCCCTTAATTAACATTAACTTCTAATTACTAACTTCTCCCCACTACACCAGGTTTGAGTTTCCACCACTTAATTTCACACCATGTGGGTGTTGTGTTGTTCTTGTTGTTTTAGCTTGTTCTTGGCCAAACTTCTTTAGGATTTTTTTACACAGTCTGTTTGGTTGTTTTCTCATCAATTCTTATAGGTCTTTTTTCGTCGTTTTATACAGACTTTTTTCCACTTAAATGGATGTTTTTATATTTTTTCTATTCCTATTGTCGAGAGGAAAAATATGATATAAACTTATACTCCAGTCTCGTAAGAATTGAGAGAAAGGGTCTTTTTGAGTCTTTTTCATCGTTTTATACATTAAAATTTCAACTTTGGTGTAGTGATGTATATTGATGTAAAAGTAATATCCCAATCTCGTAAGAATTAAGAGAAAACAACTAAAAGTCACTTAAAAGTTTGTCCAAAGGCATCTCATGTATGCTTGATAACGTTATTAATTTTTAGTTGTGGTGGAGAATTTTATAGGCACCTACGGTGACTTGGTGAGACAATTTTTACTTAATTTTAGTGGAAATTTTTTATTTAGTTGTGTTGGTCTTGTGGATGCGGCCACAAGGGGAGGTGCGTGTGCATATTCTGCCTGAACACTCTTGACCGTTAAAAAAAAGAGGAGGTAGTTATCATACTTTTTTTTCTCTCTATCTTTTAGGTTTTCTACCAACAAGAAAAATAAAATAATGGTAATCATTTACCTGAAAATTAAATTGAATTTTGGTATAAAACCATATATGGTTTCAAGAAAATTAATGGTAATGCGAAAATGGGTTTTGGTTTGGTTTGTGGTGGTCCCACTTTTATGCCATCCTCATTGGCCATTCCCATGACCTCTCACCAACCACCAAACTCCCCACGTGGGCATCTTTTCTTCCTTTTTTTGGCTCAGCCTTTTTTTTTTTTTTTTGTGTGCGCTTAAAATGGAAAGGGATTGGAGGTATGATACTCCGAGGGAACATTGCTCCGATCACGCCACACCACTATCTATTGTGAATCCTACTATACCTATGCCGAGACCGAAGCTAAAATCTCACACCATGTGGGTTTTGTGTTATTTGGAGTATCTCCTCCCCCTTCCCTTAACAACAACTTCAGTACTAATTTCTCCCCACTACACCAAGTTTAAGTTTCCACCACTTAATCTCACACGATGTGGGTATTGTGTTCTTATTGTTTTACCTTGTTCTTGGCCAAACTTCTTTAGGATTTTTTTTTACACGGCCTTTTTGGTTGTTTTCTCGTCAATTCTTGCGAGATTTGGGTATAGGTCTTTTTTCATCGTTTTATGCGGAAAAGAAAAAATCCACTTTGATGGATGTTTTTATATTTTTTTCGATTCCTATTGTCAAGAGGAAAAATATTATATAAAAATACTCCAATCTCGTAAGAATTGAGAGAAAGGGTCTTTTTGAGTCTTTTTCATCGTTTTTTATACACAAAAATTTCAACTTTGGTGTATTGATGTAAAAGTTATATCCCAATCTCGTAAAAATTAAGAGAGAACAACTAAGAAGACCATGCAAAAAAGTCGCAAATAAGTTTGTCCAAAGGCATCTCACGTCTGCTTAATAACGTTATTAATTTTAGTTGTGGTGGAAAATTTTATAGGCACCTATGGTGACTTGGTGAGACAATTTTTACTTTGGGGTGGAAAATTTTATAGGCACCTATGGTGAGACAAGTGCGGGCGAGTGGATCACAAACAACTGAACAACAATTACCCCTGAAGGGACAGTCAGATGTGGAGGTGTGCGCACATATTCTGCCCCAACACTCCTGACCGTAAAAATAAATAAATAATGGTAGTTATCATACATATTTTTATTTCTATCTTTTAGGTTTTCTACCAACAAGAAAAATAAAATAAATAATTTAGGAGCAGGGAACAAAATGCCTAAAAGTTTTGAGACGCACAAGGTCTATTAATTAACCAACACAAAGACCAATTGGTAAAGCACTAAAAACTCACAAAAAGCTTATCCAAAATGAGTCAAAAATAGATGCAAGTATGTTATTTATTACTCCAAACAATTAACCAGAAGCCATCAATTTCAGCTTTTGATATCGTAGTTTTGGTGTAAAATTGCCTAGTTCTTAGAGAACTCTTTTTTCTCGTGTCACTTTTTTCTCGTGTCAGTTTAGATAACTCTTTTTTCTCGTGTCAGTTTAGTTTTACTTTACTAAATGAGATTGTAATCAAGCCGAACATAATTGTGCAAAAAAGGCCCTTTCTAATGGTTTGTCCGGTCTGCCCCCATGAGGCTCTTTGCTTTCCGATGTTTAGGCATTTTCGCCTTCCAGATTAATAAATCTTCTCTCTTGAAAATAATAACAATAAATAAATAAATAAACCAAAGCAAAATATAGCAATTTCACCTTTTTCCAATAAACAATTTAACATATATGATCCATGTTGATATTTAGCAAAGTTCATTCTGGGACTGCCAATTTATGGGCAGAGATCCACTCCTACTGTACACTCTAGAAATGGATAACTTTGTATACAAAATGAGGGGAAGGAGTTACAAAATGGTGGCCAACATCAACAGCACAAAATACACACATGCTCTCCCGAACTGGGATACTGGGATCCTATAGTGCCCTAAAGCATTACAAGGTTGCAGTACTGCTCCAGCTGGGATCCACCTCGAGTCCATCATCACGACCTAATATTATTCAGCGGACACGAAAATTTGAGATCCTGAGAAAAGGCTTGAGGTGGACCCACCAGGGCGCACTACAACCTTGTATTGCATTGGTGCACTGTGGGATCCCCGGCTATACATAACCCACCCCTCCTCCCCCAACTCTTATTTTCCCCCTCCTCTAACTCAAAAAAACCTTCATAATAATGAGCTTAATCTGTTCTACTAAAAGATACACCAGCTTTAGAGTTAGCCCACCCTAATCTGTCTGAGTCAGTTTCCCTACGAAGACGACTACTACTAATACTATTACTACTAGTACTACTGCTACTGCTACTGCTACTGCTACTGCTACCATTAATCATTATATTTCTACACTGTTTCGCGATATCAGAATTCAAAAAGGGTCCGCTAGACTTGCCTTCCAAATCACTTCTCCGCTTCGGTAGTCTATCCCAAAAACCCCTTCTGTCAATATCTGGTTCAGCATTCCGAATTCGAATCCCGTTGGTTGAGGGGTATTCTGGAGAATTCTGGTCAGAGTCTGAAGACGTCGTTTCAGAATCTGACAAGTTCTTCCAATTCCGGTGTTGATCCACGAAAAAGTGATCGTAGTCATCAGAGTTAGTGGAATCCTTGTTGCTGCTGTCAGTAGTAGTACTACTGCATGAACATTCTTCAGAGAAGAGAGAGGAAGAGTTCTCACTCAAAGCGTCTTCTTCCAAAATTCTCCTCGTGTGATTTGGACGTACACATCCAATGCCAGTATGACCACGTAAAGGATCAGGGGTCGAAGTGTCCCAAGGAGTTGTGGCATTAGATCTTGATTTGAATATAGCATTCTTAGGTTTTATTGGATCGAGCGGTATCATCGAATTCCTTATCAATCTTGGCGCCCGGGGAGAGCATCTACAAAAATATTAATAGTTAGATATCTGACCAGTTAGGTATTGAAATCTCAAAATGGAAAAAAGAGGGTAGATAACTCTGTTACCTAGCATAAAGAAGCATGTATGCCCTTTTCGTTAAGACGCCTTCAAGTTCCACAGCTGTTACCTACACAACCATAAGAAGCATCAGGGTCAAAAGCTTCTAAATCGTAACAAGAAAATCTCAGGAAAGCAAATACTAGTTAACAAAAACATACCGTACTGTCATCAATCTTGAACCATTTATTCTGGACATTCTTTACGTAGCACACATAGTGACCAGAAAATGTGGCATTCATGATATCCAAGTGAACCACCACTCCATAGAGCCCGTATACAGGCGATTTGTCACTTGTACCGCTCATGTATGGTGCCAGGTTCAGAATCTCAGGGAAGTGAATCGACTTATTAAGCTTTCCAAATTTACCTGACTGCAAATTCGTGCAAAGTAAGCAATAGATCTGAAAACACCATGAAGAATAAAATATGCTCAGGTATACAGGGTTGTCAAATACCTGAAACCTCTTCAATGCAATCGTAAGAATATTAGGAGCCTCGTGTACTGTCAACTTTTTTTTGGCTCTCTCATACGATCTACATCTGTCAAAACAAAAATACAAAGTCAGTACCTTAATGTCTCAAGTTGGTGCTAGGTTCCCATATCAAGAAAATGTCCCAGGTTCAACTCCTACAATTGAGCAACGCCATGCCAAGGCATAGAGTTTAAAGTCCACCTCACTCCAAAACATAAGTAAAATGACGTATAAGTTTGCTGAGAGTTCAAATCAGAATGTTAAAAAAAGAAAAGGAATCCTGGAAAAGAAGGGAAAAGGAATGTTTGATGATAGAAGCAAATGGGATCCATGTATGAAAACAAAATAATGACATAAATGCAACTTTTGAGTCTCTGCACTGCAAGGCCATCTGGCTTCCATTGTGCCAAGAAGTTGTAGATAGTGTTTTGTGAACAAAACAGAAACAAAAAATCAGCCACTATCACCATCAAAAAATCATTCCAACAGTTGCTTTCTTGAGTTATAAGAAACAAAACAAACAAACAAACCTGGTGCACTGGTACTTGTTTTCACCGTCCAAAATCTCAGTGCCCGTAAACTTCCGAAGGGCATCTTCTAGAGTTCCAATATCTCCATCTATTTCAATGGTGAGATCCATCATCCTTTCGTGCCGCTCAGACTTGCCTCCACATTTCAAGCATTTTATCTGCAGCGCAAGCATCAAACTCACATAGATCATTGATATTCTTTTTTCTTTGAACAGAAAAACAAAGTTCAGCCGGGTTATTCAAATTCCAAGATAGAGAAGATTCTCGCTATTATCTTTCCGATTTCTATAAAGCTCTAATTAGAACACGAACTACCTTTGATCGAAGATAGCCCCCAAATGTAAGGCCTATGAGACTAGTTTCTTCTTCCAAACAGCTTGCTGAACTTACTCCAGCTTCCTTGAGACAAACTGATTGCATCGTATCTATAGCACACCTGCCGATATCATTCATGAAATGGCTTGCACAAAAAAACCATCTCTTTATGAAAAATTACTAAATACAAGAACTAATCTAATCATGCTCCCCATTTACAGAAGTAATTCACCTTAGGAATTCATGAGCGTCTTCTTCTTTCCCATTACCAAGATGACTTCCGATGTTCCCAATCTGGGATAGTATCCCCATAGGAGACAGTGGAGAAATACCTTTCTTTGCCTTAAGAATTAAACTTTCAAATTCACAGGTGAAACACCAGTCTTTCCTTTCACCTAATATCAAAGACAAACATAAAGCAGTTTGACACAATAACACAATAAATAAACATTAAAAACTTCAAACTTCTAAGGTATTGGATCCTGCAAAATAGATAATGTTCAGTGACATACATGCTTTACGATGACCTCCTTGGAGAAGATAAGCAGTGAGAGGCGGTGTACAAGCCAGGCACTGGAGCACAGCATTGGCATAACAACTGCAGGAGAATTAGAAAATATCTACGCGTTATTACATTATGACACCCACAGAAAGACAAGTAAACTAAATCAAACTAAAAAGCACACAATCATCAATGAAGATACAGAGAATTGCGAACAGAAATACTGAAATACAGAACTAAACAATGGTATTGGGATATTGATTGTGTGCGAGTGCATGGTTGGAAATGAGTATCATATTTTTTCTGGAATAAGCTATATATTCCAAGTTATGTCATCAATCCAATCTGTCAAATCATCAAATTTTCTTAATCTAGCCACTGCAAAATTGAAGCAACACCAGTGCACTTATATTTGAAATATTCATAAAATAAGGGGAGTCAGAATTTGGCAAGGGTGCAGACAATGCGAGCATCACAACCAAGTTCAAACGTCATAAGAACAATACTATAGCACTTAATATTTGCCTTCCCAGAATAAGAAACAGCTCTAACTAACCTGTTCCCACAATTTGTCAGACCGAATGGCCGCAGTTCAACCTTGTTGCAATTGTAAAGCTTAACAAATAACTCGTATGGAAACAAGCCCTGTGAAAACCAAAGACATCCAATCAGTGCATCACAAACCAAAAAAAAAAAAAAAGAAAGCATTCTCGACAAACAAAAATTCAGAACAAGACTGCTGCTAAACCTTGATACTGTATCTTCCAGTCATCTCACTCCCTTTAAAGGCTCTGAGCTGGCCAACAACTTTCTGCATAGGTGTTTTCACTTCATTCCGATCATTTGGTGAATAATGTGCATACTCGGTTGTAGCAGTTGCCTGAGCACTTTCAACCTTAGATGGATTTATATGAGTAACAGAAGCATTCGATGATAAAGACTTATCATCTTTAGATTCCAATGGACGCGGAGTAGTGCTAGTGTCATTAACTACATGACTTGACTTTTCATGGATCAATGAACCGATTCTACTGGCCTTCAAAGCATGAGTACTAATTGAAGGCCCTCCAGCACTTGAGTTTGGGCTAGAACAAGTGCTAGATGAGCAATATCTAGGATCAGAGGAATAAAGCTCATCCATTTTGACTGTTTTGGTATCAGAACCCTGTTCAACAACAGTTGGCACGGCGTTCCTTCGGAATTTGGAGGTATAACTCAATGATCGAGGATTTTGTGTGTTGGCATCATCAGCTCCAATGGAGCCGGACTCAGCAGAATCATCAAGGGCATCATCCACTTTGGGCTTACTGGAGTTTATCGTTCCTTCCCAAAGACCAGAAGATGGAGTAGAAGGATCAGAAAATGAAGACTCATTGGATCCATCAGCAGTCCAACCTGAAGAGTTTGCCGATTCACCTTGACTATCTTCATCACTGCACTCAGGTTTGATATGGTTTAACTTAACTGAACTAGTAGGGCAATCTACGGAATCAACCAGTACGGTACTCTTTGAACTTGGCTGGCCTTTTTCATCCACATTGTTAATACAACTAGCCTCAAGCTTATTTGGGAATACATTAGTGGATTCATGTTCATCCGATCTCTCTTTTTCATGCAAACTAGAATTTCTCTCTTTCCCATCAGTCTTCTGCTCTTCTTGTTTCAACACTCTTTGGTAGAAACCTCCCTCACCATTGCTCTCGTGAGAAGATATAAACGGACGGCATTCTTCCTTGTGGCCTTGTCTCCAATGAATAATTTGACACTTACCAGAGCTGAAACAATTAATTTCCCAACTGAATAACTGCAAACTTACAAGCTCTCAAGAGTAGAAAACAGAAGATAGTGGAATATTGACAACATCAAACATGTCAGTTACTGGGGAACAGATTATGTGAACACAAACATGATATGTGAAGTGATTGCTACTTCCAAGCAGCGGCCTAAATGTGGACATCACAGAATCATTTTAGGATACAGTATCCTTCTAAGAATCAAGTTCAAGCAAACCTTAATAGTTAATAGTATCTAGTCCAAACTCAGCTTCCATCCAATTTATAACCACCATAAGTCCAGTCCAATTTGATGGTTTGTGGACCATACCTTGCCAAAATAATGGTACGACCCGTTAAACTTTAACGCCCCACAAAGAAGATTAATCATGCAAAAAATTAGCTGAATGGTGTTCCACTAAGTTTTTTGTTTTTCGTTTTTTGTTTTTTGTTTTTGTTTTTTTTTGGGCTTATTGGCTTTTTTGTTGATGTATTGTGAGAGAATGACATGTTTGAAAATCGAAATAAGCTGGCTTTTTGAGTTAGTGGAATGGGGATATCCTTATATGTCTTTGTCATGTGATATATATCTTCGCTGGTCCTCCTCCATCGTCTCTCCGTGTGGTCGCCGATGTCACCTCTCTGATGGTTCATCGTTTCGGGCTAGTGGTTTTGGTTTGCAGCCCGTGGTCGCCGGAGTATGTAGTTTGCCGATGTGGTCGATGAAGGTCCTATCGGAGACGGAGCTCCGGCCTTTAGATGGAGAGTGATGTTATAAGGGTTCTTTTGGACGGAGCTCCATCATAACATTCCAAACTATATCAAACGAGTGCAAATTATGTCAACACCAATCCCAACTAGGGCTGGTTAGAATATTAAGGGTGTTTTTCAGTGGTACTCATTCTACTGTTGTCAAAAAATTTAATCTGTCAGGTTGGTGAACAAATTCAGACTCTTTATTGAACTGTAACATAGTGCACCAAAAAAAGCAACCAAATGACAAACAAAATCAACAGCTTCCTGCACAAAGGTTATAAAGAAAAAGTCTGCGGAACACAACATCCGGAGTTCGGAGCAGTACGTGGGCCCACATGCATTGAACGGCTTTGGATATGGGTTTGGAGAGCTAGGGCCATGGGAAACTACAGTGTTGTAGCCCCCGATCCGACCGTACAATTGGTTAGAATATTAGGATGTTTTCAGTTGGACTCATTCTACTGTTGCCACAAATGTTTATCAGCCGGTTGGTGAACAAATTCGGATTCTATATTGAACTGAAACAAACAGTAACGAAAAAAAAAAACACGAAAAATAACAGAGAAAAACAAATACCGTACCAGTATCGAACGGATTTGCACCTAGCACAGCGCGTGGTGGTGGGGCTAAAACACACTACACACTGGTGGTACTGAAACGGCGGCGAAACCGGCGCCGGGGCCTGACTGGAGGAGTACCCAACCGGGGCCGGGACCGGACTGGAGAAGTACCCAACCGACGCCTCGAGCTCGGCTCTAGCTGCCTCCTCCGCCGCAATAGCCAAAAGCCTCTTGACCTCCTTTGCCCGGGCCGCCGCACGGCGCCATTTCCGGCGGATGAAGAAGCCGATCACCAACTGCCCAATTAACACCACCCCCACAACAAGGTACGAAAACCCTAGATCCCCTTCAATTGGCATTTATTTTTATCTCCCTCCCAATTGCAGGCATCCAAAACAACGAAACCCTAATTGAATACACATAGATCCTCTCCCCGCCAAAATCACAGCGACGGTTGCAGAAATTGCACATGCAAGTCGCAGAAATGATCAATCGCCGCCGCCTGTGACGCTAATGAAAGCAATTTCACAAATACATATATACCACCAATACATACATATATATATACATAAACAAACGGATTACAAAACGAATGCGGATTGGGGGCAAGCAAAGAAATGAGGATTTGAGTGGTTTTTGAGGTAGATTTTGGTACTCTCAATTTCTTCAGATCGAGATTTTGGGGGTTTTGTAGAGAGAGAGAGAGAGAAAGAGAGGGAGGGAGGAAATTTTTACAGGTACGAATTTGGGAACTCCCTTTGAATAATGGTACGAAATGAGGAAAAAAAAATTGTATACGGAGCGAGCACCACGTGGTGTCCTTGCGCGCACATCCGGCTGTTGAAAAATATATAGAACGGTCCAGATTTCTCGCACTCTCTCTCCTCTTTTTATCTTTCTAAATCCCGGCCGTCTAAAAATATTTTGGACGATCGAGATGTACGCTCGGGCCACATAAGACGGTGCCCGCTCCGTACTAATAAATAAAAAAATTGGTCAGAATTGAGAGATACGTTAAAATAAGAATCTGGGTGGATTTGGGGGAAAGGAATTTTGTACGTTGAGAGGCGTGAATTCTTCGGTCAGCAAATATTCGGACCGGATGGAGTGGACCGGCCGGTTTGGTTGTGGAACTCCGGTTCGAATTGGTTGACGGTTCTTGACTCTAGTCTTCTTTCCTACGTTAGAAAATGAGCAACACAACTTTAGGAGTCAATAGTTGATGGGGAAAACTAGAGTTCGATAGCTATTCCTTTTCTTCTTCCCTTTTGATTTTTCTGATGCCAGTAGATAATTCTTTTCCATCTTAACCACCAAGAGAGGAAAAAATGAACTCGGGTCGTGTTCGAGTTTCAACGACTCTTACGTGAGGTTTAGAGAAGAAACGATTCGTAAGTTTAATTTTTTTTTGACATGTTTCTTGGTACGATCCTCTTGATATAGCAAAGAACGGGTGCATCAAATTTGGACGTACAATTTTTTTTTTGACATGTTTCATGCTCTATCAATGTACGTTGTGAAAGTGTTTCGTGAAATTTCATTGTTTTTTCTTTTATGTGAATCCATAAACCACAAAAACTTGACGCAAAACTATTCTTACTTACCATCTTTAGTCACCTTCATGATCACATTTAGACCTTGTTTGGTTATGGTTTTGGATTTTGGTTTTTGAGTAATGATTAGAGGGGTAAATAAGGATAATGATTGAAAATATGGAGTAATAATTTGAGAGAGATAGAGAAAGAAATGAGAACAATATTCGAAAATAAGGATAATATTTGAAGAAAAATGTGAGTATTAAATTGAGAAAATCGGTCTCAAAACTCAAAACGAACTCAAAATATTTTAGAGTATTTGTGATGTTTTGGTTGATTAGAAATGTCGATTTCATCCATCCAATGCTTTAATGTATTTAAAAAACTTCATTTTCGTTTAAGTCTATTAAACTGTCATTTTATGTATAAAACTGTCAATTATTTTAATCAGGTTCATCAATTTCTTCAATCGTTATCATTCATGTCAGTCACATCCATTGACAGATGAGGTTTATCAATTATCCATATCTTTCTCAAGTTCATTCTACTCATTTACAAAGACCAAATCTAATTTCCCAAAAGATTTTATCAAATAAGGAATAGATTTACAAAGATCAAAATAAAATTTAGTTTCCCAAAAGATTTTTATCCAAGGTTTGATAAAATTAAGGATTTATATTATCTTGATAAAATTGTTTGGGAAACTCACTCCGAAATAAATATATTGTGGTTTGTAATATATTATTTTGTAAAATCTACATAACCTTGTTCGTTTTGGATTTTGAGATCGATTTTCTCAATTATTACTCATATTTTCCTCCAATTATTACCCATATTTTCCAATATTATTCTCATTTTTCTCTGTATTTTTCTCCAGTCATTATCCCATATTTTTAATCATTATCCTCACTTCTCTCTATAATCAAAACCTAAAAACCAAAACAAACAAGGTTAAAAAAAACTAATAATAAATCATATTGATAGTCCCACATGCTCAAATATCTTACGGGTTTATGGGGCCGTTTGATTGATGTCATTAGGCTTTTTAAATTTTAATACATACTACTACTATTTTACATTTATGCTGTCAGATCCATATAGAAATTAATCAAATTTCGCTTTTTTGAAGTCTGCATACGGCTAATTATAAGAAGATATTGTGTTCTCTATTGTTGTGAATCCAACAGCTCCACTTTATTAATACTATTAAGCTTTTTAGTATTATTTTAGATTTACTGTTACAGAATTTATTTAGGGGAGTGATATATATTGACACCCCCTTTTCTCTATTGACTTTCCTTTTTCTTATCTTTTTTTTTTTTTTGGTCTCTATTATGAGTCTTTTGTTAATAACTTTATTTACGTAATAGAGACAAAAAAAAAAAAAAAAGAGTGTCAATAAAAAAAAAAAAGAGTGCTAATATCAATTTCCTTTATTTATTGACTAACCAAACTTAACTTCCGCTGCTCACGATATATAACATATTGCATTAGTTATTATTACGGATCCCACGCGGGTTCACATCTAATCTTTGTTAACCATAACTTCACATTTACGCGGTTAAAATTTATTTAACAATTAACGAAATATAACTTTTATTGAAGTCCGCAAATGATGATGGAAACTACTTACTTTCGATAATTTCATACTTACGCCGGTCGGAATTCAATTACTAACAATTAACCAATTTTTTTTTATTGAAGTTCGCGAATGACGATGAAGACTTTTTCCCCACTTTTCTTACACGTATAGATAATTTCAGATTTACCCAGTCAGAATTCATCTACTAACAATTATCGAAATTCAACTTTTATTGAAGTCCGCAAATGTCGATGAAAACTATTTTTCCGCTTTCATTAATTTCACACTTACGCAGTTGGAATTCCACAACAATTAACAAAATTTGACTATTTTTGAAATTCGCAAATGACGATGGAAACTACATTCCCGCTTCTTTTTATTATCTGTATCATATGTATAGATACAGATAAAAGGTATAACCATGCAACACGCGGCTTTCCTTGTGTAGAAATTTAAAACGTCAGGGGTAGGTTAATTTGTTGGTGCCTAGCTGATAGGATGATATCACCATTTTATATATATATATATATATATATATTTGTCATTTTTTTCTTTTTGGAATGGTGCACCAGTATTGATTATGATGGCTCACTTATGGTGCACTTTCTCTGTGAGAGAAATTTCTAACTTTCCATGAGTAGTATCGACCATTTTTCCAAGTAACTGATCTGTTCCTTCATCTTTTTCCTTGGTGTGGATCATGGGAGCCATGACTTTAGTGGACTTGGGGTTGCTGCTGTGCAGCCCCTGCACAGCAGCAACCCCAAGTCCGACTTTAGTTCCATTGTTTGGCCTTTTTTTGTTGCTATAATGCAATCAATCAAATTTAATTGGGTCCCGTCAGTGGACGGTGGGCGGGGTTGATATATTCGAGATTAGTCAGAATGCGAGTAAGTTGATCCGAACACTTGGATTATCACGAAAATAATATAATCTATTTTTTACCAAGGAAAAATGTGTGGCGGGACTGGACCGGAGCCAAGATTTTGGCCGGGCCGGGTCAACCTAAGGGCCATGTTTTCACCTAGAAAACTAAACTCATTTTATTAGTATATATACTTTTGTATTCTAATGTAAAACATTACGTACAAATAATCACCTTCTATCCATTTGGTACAACTATATATGAATTGTTCTCATGCTCTACGAACGTTTCTTTTGCGTTGTGTTTTTTTGATGGAGCATAGTTTCGATTTGTTTTTGGCACCTTGGGGCATCCTCATCAGCCTCTCCACTTTAACTTTTGGGTTAAAGTGGAGAGCCAAACCCCTAAAAACCCACCAAAATCAGCCTCTCTACTTTCCCTCACCAAATTGTTTTTGCTACAGTACCGCACCAAATTTGGTGCGGCACTGTTCACGGGCCATTTTTTTTTTTATTGTTTTTTTCCTCCGGATGCGTCAGAGAAGAGAGAGAGGGAGGGGAATAGGGAGGGGGGGCGGGGGAACACGTGGCTTCTTGTTTGTGGGGGAAGAACGTTGAAATGACTGGGGGGGGGGGGGGGGGTCCACTACAGTGTTTGTGGTGGAAGAACAAGTGGCTACTCGTTTTAGGGAGATTTGTTTTTTTTTAATAGATTTGAGGGGAATAGTTTAATAAAGTAAAGTTTGGATAGAGAGTCTGATTTTTTAAGTTTTTGATAAAGTGGCTTGCTAAATTGTAAAATGTGTTTTTGTGGTTAAATTTGGTCCAAAATTTGTTGAGGCTGATGAGATGCTCTTAAGCTAAATGTTTCAGTCACATTTATTGTTTCTGTTTTTTTAACAAAACTAGTCTTAAAAATTGCTTAGTTTGATTTTAACAATAAACTTTTAACGTTTTTTTTTTTAACACCACTTGTGACGGGAAGAAAAAAGGGAAAAATCGAAAAATAATAATAATAATAATTTGAACTTCCACTCCAATGGCCCATGACTCCCTAAGCATTCCAATTTCAATACATGTTAATATGGTATCTGACCTTTAAGTCCTAACTGTCCCCTTACTAGATCCTCAAATTTCGTTAAATTAGAAAAAAAAAAGTTGGGGGACAAAAAAGAACCCCTTATGACATCACTCTCCATCCCAAGGCCGGAATTCGGTCTCCGGTAGGACCCACCATCAACCACAAAGGCAAACCACACTCCGGTGACCACGGGCCGCGAACCAAAACCACAACCCTGAAACGATGAACCATCAGAGAGAGACCTGCGACCACACGATGGAGGAGGACCGGTGAGGATGTATATCACATGGCAAAGACATAAGGATGTTGAATTCAGCTGGGGTGTTCCACTAAGTTAGTTTTTTGAATAAACTGGCTTTTCACGATTTTTTATGTGATGTATTGTGAGAGAATGACCTGTCTCAGTTAAAAAATATATATAAATTTTTGTTAGTGGAACACCCCCAAATTTTTTGCACGATTAATCTTCTTTGTGGGGCGTTCAAGTTCAACAGGTCGTACCATTATTTTGGCAAGGTATGGTCCACAAACCATCAAATTGGACTGGACTTGATGGTTATAAATTGGATGGAAGCTGAGTTTGGAGGCGAAGTGTAACTACCCGCCCCAGGCTCGCTCTTTTGCATAATATTGTCCGCTTTGGTCGCTCAAGCTCCTTGAATTTCCCAGAAGGTCACTCATCCCTCGATTGCTCAGGGTGAACACGCTTAATTGAGAAGTACTAACGAACTTTGACGCTAGCACGACTTTAAAAGGCCTTGTGCAAGTTGAGACATAATCTATTCTCTTATATCATAAAACTCCGTTGCATCCAGGTGGGTCCTGGACTGTCACACGTAGGGTGTGTTTGGGCAATTTATTGTCATAATTTTTAGAACATTTTGTCCAATACTAGTTCAATTTGCCCAAAATTAAAAAAACTTATGACCAAAATCCCCCAAAAGTTCAGTAAAGATGGGAAAAAAATAATCGAAAATGATGATTTTAAATTAAATGAAGCCCATACGTACTGACATTCAAAATGCTGAATCCATTGCATGTGTCGCACAAGTTCGGATGTCACATGGTCTTCAATTTGGATTAAGAGAAGCTGACAAGAAAGTGAAGTATAAATGCAGTGATGAAGCCAGAGAGATTGGGGATCTGAAATATAAATGCAGAACAAGCATCCAATGTCCCATTCATTGTCCTTGTTCACACCAAATTGTCCTCATTTCGCCAGTACAATAATCCAGCAATAAACTATGGGTACACCGTTTTTGTACACCAAATGCACACCGCTAGGGGTGCAAACGAGCCGAGCCGAGTTTTGTAGTGTTTGAGCTCGGCTCGTTTTCGCGCTCTTCGACTATTCCTGGGCTATACTCCTATTGCTCACTTGCGAGAAGCTCGGTATTGGACTTGGACAAAAGGAGTTGATTGCACTTGAGAGGTTTTGGACCTGAAAGCTTAAGAGGATGCAAACCTCTAAAGTCTCATGTCTTAACCACCATGCCAATCCCTTGGGGGATATTTCTCTCATATTGTTAGTCTTTTTTTTAAATAATTGTATTTATCAATTGATCAAAAAATAATGTACACTCACAAATAGCAAGTCTTTAAATTTTTATACGCCGTTTTAATTATCTGAATTGCAATTCCTTTTAATTCATTATTTTTTTATGTTACTAAAAATAATTTTCGTACTCCACAAAGATACATCTCAAAATTTGTATTTTCTTGCTTTAACATGCACACAATACGCTTTTTAAAACACACTTAAAGAATAAAGTTCAGAGTGCATTTAGAAGAAAGTGGAGTTCAAAATTATTGTCTAAATTATTTACAATAGTACGTTATTTCTTAATCCGGATATGGTTACGACTACCTCAAAAAACCCAGCCATTTCGGTCGGATAGAGTTTTCATCTAATACTCAGTAAATTTGTTTTTTTTTTTTTTTTTTTTTCATTTATGCCTAAATTCCTCTCAATTAACCAGTATTGGGTTAGGTTTACCCACTTGAACCATTGCCTAGAGATCGTGTTCGCAAAGAAATTATCGGATCCTGCTACGGGTACAAACCAATTTGTACAGAAAATGTACAAATCGCTCTCGGGGACCCACTTTTGGGTCCCACACGAGTGATCCGAACCGTTCATTATTTTTAGAACATTTTTCAAAACGGCGTGATTTTGGTTCAACCACTTCTAACCGTCCGATTGAGCTGAAATTTTGTGGAGCCCCTCGGAAAAATGTTCTAAAAATAATGAACGGTTCGGATCACTCGTGTGGGACCCAAAAGTGGGTCCCTGAGAGCGATTTGTACATTTTCTGTACAAATTGGTCTGTACCCGTAGGATTACCGGAAATTATCTGTTTCACGATGAACACTTTTGAGGGTTTAAAATGCTATTTTAATAACCGGTGCAAGAAAATTAAAAACTGATTTTCCAGAAACTTTATTTTACTTTGTAATTTATTTAATACTATAACTTTTTCCTCATGAGAATGGTCTGATTTTCCAAATGGAAGTATTAACAGTTGTATTGACTTCTGCAATCGGTGAGACTATGGTGGCGGACTATATCTTCCCATGGGTACGGGTCACTTCGAAAAGACGTCCCGATGGGCTCGGCTCCTTCAATGGGTGTTATTGGCTCAATGGTTGAATATGCTATGGCGGTTGGGCCTCTCTCTTCAGTAAGGGGGTTGCAACTCTGGTCTCCCTCACCCAACCTTTATACTGAGCAAAAAAAAAGGGGACTTTCTCCATTATGTGTGATTCAAACCAATGGAAATGCTTACGCCATCTCCAACCCTTCACCCTTTTTTTTGGACCAAATTTGAGTAAAAAAATTTGATTAAAGGTAAAATTTAATATTGAGGACTTCAATAACTATCAATTCTTTTTTATCAAATTTAATTATTATAAAATTCCTACCATATCTGAAAACTCTACTAATAGACACGTATAAAGTGTTACCATTATGTTTAAGGAAAGGCCAAATAATTTAAAATGTTACCACTATATTTAAGAAAAAGATGACACAAAAAATAGTTACAAATTATAAAATGTTACCGTAGAAAATTTGGTAAAGAGCAAAAAAACAAAGAAAAAGATGAAAACCGTGTATCAAAAAGACACAAATTCACAGGCACTTGCTCACCAAAGCCAAATTATCCACCAGAAATAAATCCCAACCAATAAGCTACTAACATCGGTATTAGCTCCACTTGGTATTTGGCCCTTGTCTTAGCAACAATGAATATCCGATTAAATTGTTTAGATCTTGGAGAGCCTGAGATGAAATGTTCAAAATTTGGATAGTCGAATTATAAATATCAGATTAAATCTTGGAAAGCCTGAGATGAAACATTCAAATAGCAAGTTCTCCTTTCCTTGTGCTTTACCATTTGCACATTTTCCTGAGAAAGACGTGGGGATTGGGGAAAGAAGTCATCATCATCACTCTATGGTCAGAGATCTTGATCACCACAACACAAATGACACAATTCCATTGAAATTTCCTTGCAAGCTGTTGAGGGTATTTTAGGGTTGATAAGTAATATTTTTTTTTATCCAACTATTTTTCACTTCTACTTTTCACCTACCTCTCTTTTGGGCTCGCATTTGTCACACCCCATAGCTATTGCGGGTGTTTTAGGATTGAGGTCCACGTGTATCAGATGGTTCTAAACACATTTGTATCTAAATATATTAGCACAAGTTTATGTACATAGCATTGCTATAAATTTTAAGTAAATTCTCACAATATCTTACGCGACGAGTCCCAAACAAACAGTGATCCAACCAGACTTGGTAAGCGATAAGCCATTGCCTAAATTCAAAGTCCTAGAGAGTATAAAACCAAGAGAAAGATGGAAATCATGTAGCAAAAAAGACTTGAATATACAGGCACTTGCTCACCAAATCCAATGAAAATGACCTCCTAATCAGTAGGCCGGCTACTACCCTTTGTGGTAGCTTCTCTTGGTATTTGCCACTTGTCTTAACGACAATACACAATTTGGTTTTTTTTTTTTTTTTAAACTCAAGGCAAATGGCATTAAACCAACCCGAAGGCAGAGACCCGAAGACAATACAGATTTCCCAATAAAATGGGAAGAACCAAAGTTACCAATAAACTAGGCCCGAGCACAATACTAGCAGGTCAATGGCACGATAAACAATCTGGTTAAATGGTTTACATTTTGGAGAAACTTAGATACGTTTAAGGTTTGGATATATAGTTGAATTAAACAAGAAAACTTAAGTGGCCAAATTCCTTATGCCAAAAATTAAGCGGGGTCAATAAGAAATTATAGAAGTTTGGAGGGGCCACAGGCTCCTTCACTTGTTTGCCCCAAATTGCAAGTTCTCCTTTTCAATCTCTCTTCTTCTGCTTTACCATTTGCTCATTTTCCTGTGAAAAACGTTGAGAAGAAAGTCATCATCACAATGGGGTCAGAAATCTTAATCACCACCACACAATGACACAAATGACACAATTTCATTGAAATTTCTTAACAAGCTGCCGTGGGTGTTTTAGAGTTCTACTATTCGCTTTTGCTATCATGAGTAACTACTTTTCACCGGCTCCTCTTTCGGGTTCGGATTTAACACCTACTTTGATGTTATTTTTACTATCTTCCGCAACTATTTTTCACTGGCCCCTCTCTTGGGTTCTGATTTTAACGCCCACCTTGATGTTGTTTTTACTATCTTTCATAACAACTTTTCACCTGCCCCTCTTTGGGTTCAGATTTTAACACCCACTTTGATGTTGTTTTCCTTTGGGTGGGATAAACTTTTGGAAAAGTCGTTTGCAAATTACTCCATATAGATTTGAGCACAAATGTGTTTAGAATCACCTAATGCAAATAGGATTCGCCAAATAACGAAAGGTCCACGTGTATCAAAAAATCCTAAACGTATCTGTGACAAGATTTGTACACAAGTTTGTATAAATTTTAAGTGTATTTGACCTGAATGGCTGAACCGATTCATTTTTTAGTTTGCGATTTGAATATAGTTGATGGGGAGACAATAGAGTCCTAAATTACCTTAATTATCCTTTGAGCTTATAGGTGGAGTTCGTTTGGGCTACATAAATTGGCTATTTTTTTCGGAAAATGATTTTCACACTACATTTTTTAATGAATGCATTCCTTTTGCTTTTTTTTTTTTTTGTCTTTTAGTTTTATATTTAATTTTTTCACTGAAAAACAAGAAATACAGAGCATATAGCAAAGAGGGAATGAAAACCATTCACTTTTTCCCATTTTGGTTTATCTAAAATGGTTAATGACAGCCGAGGGAAGACAAAAAATGTCACATGGAGAGACAACCAATGGTTACAATTTAAAAAGTGTGTGGTCACGGGTGACCATCAAAGTGGGCTTCCAAGAAAAAGGTGGCAAGCTTCCAACTGATCAAAAATAGCATTTGAAAGCACAAGCACTTGATCTTACTAACATGGTGGAGGCCAGTTTTTTTCAGAATCGACTGCCTCACTCCATTCAACACCTAATCGTATCAACAACCAGCCATAATCGTATCAACAACCAGCCATTAGATAAAAGGATATTGATTTTCGCGTTCTACTATTTGCACTTCAAAATTGGTGTACACAAATCGGTCCCTATATGCAATTGATTTTTGTATTCCAAAAGTGAAATACTGCGAATAGTAATTTGCGGAGTATAAAAATCAATTATCTAGATAAACTTACATACTTACATAGTACTTTTACTATACGAGGCTATAGTTATGCCTACGTGGAGTGAAAATAAAGAAAATTAGATTTTATTCAAAAAATTTCTCAAAAGGGAGACTGAAATTTTTACTCAAAATTTTCAAGGCTATTTCGCCCCTCCCATATTTACAATAATGTCATTAATGAAGATATTACTCAAATTTGTGCTTACATAGGTTTGCCAACCCATTTGAGTATTTCATACCAAATAGCAAATAAATACTCAAGTTTCCTCAAATTTGAGTAAAAATATAAGTAAGGATTGTAGATACTCTAATATCCTATATGAGGTAGAAGATAATCAATATCTCAATGCCTATTTAGCGCTCCAGCATTTACGGTAACTGTTTTCCAAAATGAACCTAATCCGTTATCGTAGGCAAATCATTCAATAAAAGTAATAAGGATATGTTTGGAAGTTGTAAAGGAAAAGAAAGTGAATGAGAGAGAAAGTAAGTGGAAACTAGCGTTTATTTTTCTTTGTTGGTTCTACAGAGAGAGAAAGAAATATGAGAAAAAATTTACTTTCTCATATCTGCTTGTGAAGATGAAAATAATATGGACTATGAGTAGTCATGAAAAACAATAGAAGGAATAAGGAAGGAAAAGAGAAGGAAATTTACTTTTTCATGTATTTTTCTTTGGATTTCTTTCCTTTTCTTTTTCATCTAAGAACCAAACAATGGAGATGGAGGAAAAAATCATTTTCCTTTCCTTCTCTCATTCTCCATGTGTTCCACACAAAGGGTACCTATATTAGATCACCAAAAGGTTTTGCAAAACGTCTCTCTCCCAAGTCAATTGGCCTCTGTAGAAAAATGTCTTTCTCCTAACTATCCTTTGTGGCATAATGGAGAGCTAAGATTTAATTGTGAGTGAATTTTTGATTTGATCTTAAGACCCAGATTTTGGTAGTGGAGAGATGTATATGGCACCTTGAACGGATTAAATGATGCTCTCATATGAAAAAGATGATGGATTAATTCAAGGGTTTTTATTTTTATTTTTATTTTTATTTTTATAGGAGTAATTATTTTTTTGTTGTAAATATCTCACCCAAAGCTCCAAACCAAGAAGGAAGATCTCACCCGTACTTCCAGAAAGAGTTAAAGCAGCCAGTTTTTTCTTTTCCAAAGAATAGTAGATATTTGTTTTTATTTTTTTGTTGCACCATTGCCTAAGGCTCGTGCTTGCAAAGAAATTAACTGTTTCACGATGAACCCTTTTAGGGTTGAAAATGCTATTTTAATAACCGGTGCAAGAAAATTAAAAACTGATTTTCCAGCATTTTACTTTGTAGTTTGTTTAAGATAACTTTTTCCCCATTTGATGAGGTTGTGGTGGCGGAATACCTTCCCATGAAGAGGGGTTACTTCGAAAAGACGCCCCAATGAGATTCGCTCCTTAAATGGGTAGTACTGGCTCACTGGCTAAACATGCTCTGGCAGTTGGGAGCCTCTTTTCGCTAAGGTGGTTGCAACTCTGGTTTCTCCGTCCCAACTCTGGACTTCTCCGTTATGTGTGATTCGAACCAACGGAAATGCTTAGGCCATCTCAAACCTTTCACCTTTTCTTTTCGACCAAATTTGACTAAAAAGATTGACTAAAAATTTAATTTGATATTGAATCAATCAATAATTGTTTTTCATCAAATTATTCATAGAATTCCAACCATATTAAAAAACTCAACTGATGGACACACCGATAAAGTGTTACCATTGTGTTTAAGGAAAGGCCAAATAATTTGAAATGTTACCATTATATTTAAGAAAAAGATGACACGCAAAATATTTACCAATTATAAAATGTCACCATCGGAAATTTGGTAAAGAGAAAAAGAACCAAGAAAAAGATGAAAACCGTGTATCAAAAAGACACAAATTCATGGGCACTTGCTCACCAAAGTCAAATCATCCGGAGGAAATGAACTCCCAAACAGTAAGCTACTACCCTCGGTATTAGCTCAACTCTGTATTTGGCCCTTGTATTAGCAACAATGAATATCCGATTAAATTGTTTAGATCTTGGAGAGCCTGAGATGAAATGTTCAAAATTTGGATAGTCGAATTATAAATATCCGATTAAATCTTGGAAAGCCTGAGATGAAATATTCAAAATATGGATAGTCGAACTAAAAAAATTAGTAAAATTTAAGGGGCCAAAATCCTAATTTGTGTTGTACAGTACTACATGTCAAAAATTAAGTGGGGTCAGTAGAACAGCAGGAGGGGCCACCGCCCACTAGCACGCTCACTGTTTGCCCCAAATAGCAAGTTCTCCTTTCCTTGTGCTTTACCATTTGCACATTTTCCTGAGAAAGAAGTCATCATCATCACTCTATGGTCAGAGATCTTGATCACCACAACACAAATGACACAATTCCATTGAAATTTCTTTGTAAGCTGTTGAGGGTATTTTAGGGTTGAGTAATATTTTTTTATCTTACTATTTTTCACTTCTACTTTTCACCTACCTCTCTTTTGGACACGCATTTGTCACACCCCGTAGCTATCGCCGGTGTTTTAGGATTGAAGTCCTCGTGTATCAGATGGTTCTAAACACATTTGTATCTAAATATATTAGCACAAGTTTATGTATATAGCATTGCCATAAATTTTACGTAAATTCTCACGATATCTTACTCGACAAGTCCCAAGGTGATCCAACCAGACTTGGTAAGCGATAAGCCATTGCCTAAATTCAAAGTCCCAGAGAGCAGAAAACCAAGAGAAAGATGGAAATCATGTAGCCAAAAAGGCTCGAATATACGGGCACTTGCTCACCAAATCCAATGAAAATGACCTCCTAATCAATAGGCCACTACCCTCAGTGGTAGCTTCTCTTGGTATTTGCCACTTGTCTTAACGACAATACACAATTTGGTTTTTTTTTTTTTTTAAACTCAAGGCAAATGGCATTAAACAAACTCGAAGGCAGAGACCCGAAGAAAATACAGATTTCCCAATAAAATGGGAAGAACCAAAGCTACCAACAAACTAGACCCGAGCACAATACTAGCAGGTCAATGGCACGATAAACAATCTGGTTAAATTGTTTACATTTTGTAGAAACTGAGAAACGTTTAAGGTTTTGATATATAGTTGAATTAAAAAGTAAAACTTAAGTGGCCAATTCCTTATGCCAAAAATTAAGCAGGGTCAATAAGAAATTATAGAAGTTTGGAGGGGCCACAGGCTCCCTCACTTGTTTGCCCCAAATTGCAAGTTCTCCTTTTCAATCTCTCTTCTTCTGCTTTACCATTTGCTCATTTTCCTGTGAAAAACGTTGAGAAGAAAGTCATCATCACAATGGGGTCAGAAATCTTAATCACCACCACACAAATGACACAATTTCATTGAAATTTCTTAACAAGCTGTTGTGGGTGTTTTAGAGTTCTACTATCCGGTTTTACTATCATGAGTAACTACTTTTCACCGGCCCCTCTTTCGGGTTCGGATTTAACACCTACCTTGATGTGGTTTTTACTATCTTCCGCAACTATTTTTCACCGGCCCCTCTCTTGGGTTCGGATTTTAACGCCCACCTTGATATTGTTTTTACTATCTTTCATAACTACTTTTCACCGGCCCCTCTTTGGGTTCGGATTTTAACTCCCACTTTGATGTTGTTTTCTTTTGGGTGGGATAAACTTTTGGAAAAGTCGTTGTCTGCAAATTACTTCATATAGATTTGAGCGCAAATGTGTTTAGAATCGCCTAATGCAAATAGAATTCGCCAAATAACGAGAGGTCTACGTGTATCAGAAAATCCTAAACGTATCTGTGACTAGATTTGTACACAAGTTTGTATAAATTTTAGGTGTATTTTAATAAATTACCTTAATTATCCTTTGAGCTTATAGGTGGAGTTCGTTTGGGCTACATAAATTGGCTATTTTTTTCGGAAAATGATTTTCACACTACATTTTTTAATGAATGCATTCTTTTTTTCTTTTCTTTTTTTATGTCTTTTAGTTCAACTTTTATATGTAAGTTTTTCACTGAAAAACAAGAAATACAGAGCATATAGCAAAGAGGGAGTGTGAAAACCATTCACTTTTTCCCATTTTGGTTTATCTAAAATGGTTGCCGAGGGAAGAGAAAAAATGTCGCATGGAGAGACAACCAATGGTTACAATTTAAAAAGTGTGTGGTCACGGGTGACCATCAAAGTGGGCTTTCAAGAAAAAAGGTTGCAAGCTTCCAACTGATCAAAAATAGCATTTGAAAGCACAAGCACTTGATCTTACTAACATGGTGGAGGCCAGTTTTTTTCAGAATCGACTGCCTCACTCCATTCAACACCTAATCGTATCAACAACCAGCCATAAACGTATCAACAACCAACCATTAGATAGTCTTGTTTTCTAGAATGGGATATCCTAATCCAAGTGGGGTATATTCGGTGAAATCGGGATATCACCTAGCAACAGCTGCAGTCCTGGAAAGTCTCCCAACCCAAGCTTCCTCCTTTTTCCAACCCCCTGCTAGCGTGTGGAAATTCATCTGGAACCTTAATGTCCCTCCTAAATTGAAGCATTTCTGGTGGCGAGCCTGCTGTAATTTATTGGCCACTAAGGAGAATCTCTATCGACGTAAATGTAATCCCTCTCCTTTGTGTCCTATCTGCCACATAGAACCAGAATCGGTGGAGCATATCCTGTTCAGATGCAATTGGACTTTAGCTACTTGGTTTGGTAGCAACTTAACGTACAAAGTGGATTCCTTGGCACTCTCGTCTGTCATGAAGTGGACCATATCTATTATGGAAAACTTTAATTCAGCAAAAGAGGGTCGTGACTTCATGAGTATGTGTGTCGGGCTCAGTTGGCAAATTTGGAAAGCGCGGAATGACTGGATTTTTAATGGTGTGCAAGTCGATCCACGTGCAGTGATTGATAGAGCCTCCTTCAGCTGGAAGGAATTTCAGAAATACAAGGCAAAGCGTGATACCATTGGTGCTGTGGATGTTACAATGGGCAGATCTGAGGCTTGGAATCCACCCCCAGAGGGTAAGGTCAAAATCAATTGTGATGTGGCTATAGCACAAGGAAGCACTAAGGCAGCTATTTTTGCGATTTTGCGCAACCACAGAGGTGATATTCTGGATGGTAGGACTGCTGCTGTGCGCACAACCTCACCTCTCCAAGGAGAAGCCCTGGCTATCAGATTGGCACTATCAATGATCCAGCCATCACTTCATCATCTGGCCTCCATTGAAAGTGATAATCAGAGGGTAATCAAACTCTGTTCCACTGAAAACGTGCCACCATGGGAATGCTCTGCTATTGTTGAGGATATAAGGTTTCAAGCTCTGTTGGTTAACTGCTCCTTTGAGTGGGCTCCTAGATCTTGTAACAAAGTTGCTCATTGGGTTGCCTCCCAGAGACTCAAGGGATTACTCCCGTGTAATTGGGTTTCCAACCCCCCTCCTTTGCTTTCTTGTCTTTGTAATTGTGATGCCTCTGTTGAGGTTAGTTGATTTATAAAATTGTCTTCCAGTTCAAAAAAAAAAAAAAACCAACCATTAGATAAAAGGATATTGATTTTCGCTTTCTACTATCTGCACTTCAAAATCGGTGTACACAAATCGGTCCCTATATGCAATTGATTTTTGTACTCCAAAAGTGAAATACTGTGAATAGTAATTTGCGGAGTATAAAAATCAATTATCTAGATAAACTTGCATAGTACTTTTACTATACGAGGCTATAGTTATGCCTACGTGGAGTGAAAATAAAGAAAATTGGGTTTTATTCAAAAAATTTCTCAAATGGGAGATTGAAATTTTTACTCAAAATTTTCTTGGCTATTTCGCCCCTCCTATATTTACAATAATGAAGATATTACTCAAATTTCTGCTTACATTTATGTTTGCCAGCCCATTTGAGTATTTCATACCAAATAGCAAATAAATACTCAAGTTTCCTCAAATTTGAGTAAAAATATAAGTAAGGATTGTAGATATTCTAATATCCTATATGAGGTAGAAGATAATCAATATCTCAATGCCTATTTAGCGCTCCAGCATTTACGGTAACTGTTTTCCAAAACGAACCTAATCCGTTATCGTAGGGCAAATCATTCAATAAAAGTAATAGGATATGTTTGGAAGTTGTAAAGGAAAAGAAAGTGAATGAGAGAGAAATAAGTGGAAACTAGCAAGTTATTTTCCTTTGTTGGTTCTACAGAGAAAGGGAAAGAACTATGAGAAAAATTTTACTTTCTCATGTCTGCTTGTGAAGATGAAAATAATATGGAATATGAGTAGTCATGAAGAAAAATTGAAGGGATAAGGAAGGAAAAGAGAAGGAAATTTACTTTTCATGTATTTTTCTTTGGATTTCTTTGCTTCTCTTTTTCATCTAAGAACCGAACAATGGAGATGGAGGAAAAAATCATTTTCCTTTCCCTGTCTCATTCTCCATGTGTTCCACACAAAGGGTACCTATATTAGATTACCCAAAGGCTTTGCAAAACGCCTCTCTCCCAAGTCATGGTAAATCCTTTTTTCATCTTTCATTTCTACTATATGCCAGTAGTGGCTAGCTCCTGCGGTAGAGCTCTTGAATGTCCCACATTGCATCCCGGGATTCAATCTCATTCCTTCCTTCCCCATATAAGATTAGGAATGAGGAATGACCCAGAAAAGAAAAGAAAAGAAAAAAAAAAAAAACCTCAGCTTTCCTTTTTTTTTACTTTCTATTTGTTTTTCCTTGGATTTCTTTCATTTCGAACATAGGAGCTTGACGTTAGCTCCGCCCTAAGCCCCATCTAATCCCTATGGGTAGGGCTTGGGCTAGAGGTTTTGAAACCCAGTCTGGCCCGACGATTTTAGCCCGAAAAAAGTCCGAGTGCAGTTTTTTCGCTGTGTAATAAAGTCAAAGCGTTGAGAATTGTGTTGTGAAGAGTAGGGTGTTTTTTTCTTTTTTATGGTACAAGGTGGTTTGCGTGTATATGATAGTAATTACTTAGAGCAAGTGCACTGCCTAGCCATCTGGGTTATCAAAGCCAAAAACATGGCAGCCAAAGTTGCCAAACTCAAAACCAAGTGGTCCACCGGAGCTGCCATACTAATTACTAATTTTCTAATCTTATTTATAGAGAACAAAAGAAAAGAATGGTGGTTGTTGAATGGGGATTCAGGAAAATGTTAAATGGAGGAGATTGAGGAAAATGTTGAATGGAGATTAAGAGAACTGGTTGGGGAATGAAATTGTTTAATGTTGGTTTAAAAAATGTACCTCGAAGATATGTAATGTTGGTAGTGTAAAAGTAGGTAATTTTTTTTTTTAAAAGTATGAAATGAGAAAAATTGGTTGGTGAAAGGTTGTTGAAAAGAGAGGGAATTTTGGTGCTGCCAAAATGGCATTGCACTGGTGGAGAAGGCTGCCATATTTTGGCAAAATGACACTGTAGAGAGCCCAAAAAAAATGGCTTTGGCATTACCGTTTTGGTCAATCCGGGGACTCTACTGTCCCTTAGAGATAACAGAGTCTGTCAATCGATCTTGGTCGTCCAAACGTATTTTGGATGGCTAGACTTGAGTGGAGTTAAAAATATCCAGAATACCCTTCAGCACTTCTTAAATTTGGACTATTCAAAACACGTTTGGACAATCGAGATAGAGTCAATAGGCCCTGCCATCCCTAAGGAAGGGCAAAGTCCCCGAGATCGATTTTGGCACTCACGGGTGCACTTGCTCATTATTCGTTTAATCCAAAAGGAAAGTATTTGTTGCTCAAAGAAAAAAGAGAGTACTTCTACTCAATACTTTTTGCCTACAATAATTATTATTTTATTTATATTTTACCCACATTATATCGTAGGCTTGCACTGAATAAACACTTTACTGTTCACAAAATTGACGGATTGAATGATGATTGATGAGGTCAGATCGAGATTGATGAAGGTCGGATCAAGATGCTTCCCCCCCCCAAAAAAAAAAAAAACTTACTAAGAACATCTTCAACCAGGTTTTAAAACTTTATTTTTTATAGGCCGGATGTGACATATGGAAGGAAGGAGAATTATAATTGAACCCCTCTTTTTTTCAACATTTTGTATTTATGGAGGGGCCTACCATCATTTTTAGATATTTGATCTCTAAATTTACTTCTGGGTCTCCAAATATGTAAAAAGAACGACGAGTCCCTCCAAAAAGTACAAAAGTTGAGAGGAAAGCGAAGTTCGATAACAAAATTTTCTCTCAATATATCACACGCGGCCTCTAAAATACTCTAAAATTTAGAGCTCGGTTGAAGATGCTCGTGTTTTTTGGGTAGTGTTTCAGTCGGTTACGTTTCTCTCTTTTGTAGAAATGGAGCGGCAATTCATAAGAGCCCATTTGGATAACGTATTAGTTTGGGAGAGATTAAATAGTAAGGAAGGATAAAATAGTCGGGGTGATTAAATAAGAATGGTAGACCCACATTGATGTGACAGTTAAGAAGGGGGATAAAATATTACGTGGTTTGGATGGATGATTAAATGGGAGGGATAAGGAGGGTGGATGATGTAAAAAACCTATCAAAAGACTATTTTGCCCTTGTGAATGCCCGTGCATTTAAATAATCCTATAAATACAAAAATTAATTGTTTTGTTCTTATCAACAATTAAGTTTCAATACTTCATTTTAATAAATTTTTGATATAAATTAAGGATATGAAATATTAAAAGTAATTTTTTTTCTTCTAATAGACGAATTATAGTTTCACCTATTTGGCGTGTTTTTTTTTTTTTGGGCCATAATTTGGCAAAACTGCTATAGTAGTAAATATTTTAACTCCTAGGGGTGCTTTGGCTAAAAAAGTGGTTTTTGGTTTTTTGAATAAAGCCAAAATACTTGGATTATTGGCGATTAATCCAAGTATTTCGGCTTTATTCAAAAAAATATTTGGTTTGAACATAAATTTATACTTGTTAGATTCGTCTTGCCGAGAGGAATCCAGAAACCACAAAATCTTGACGCGAAACTAACAAATGTAAAAAAAAAAAATTGAATAAAGACGAAACGAAAAAACCAAAAAACCAAAAATCACTTTTTACCCAAAGCACCCCCTAATCACAATTTTATTAGCTAAGCAAAAAACAAAAAGATTTCAGCCCATCGTGGACACACTCTATGTTTCAGCCGATCATAGACCGTTGGATTGCTTTAGATTGCATGATTGTAAATGGGGTGTGAAACATTTGATAATTTCTTCCTTGATAGTATGAACGAAAACCCAGTTTCATACTTTCATCTCTATCACTTCTTCTCTGTATTTATACCAATTCAATTTACAGAACTCAAAGGAAAAGTCTCTCCCTCTCCCTCTCTCTCTCAGATCTCACAAATATCTCACACAATCTCTCTCTCCCTCTGAACTCTTCGTCTTCCTCTCACAAAATTTTCACACAATTTCTAGCATTTGAAGGTCCAGCTCACAGCTTCTCGTTCTTCTCTTCCACGGCTGAGGCAGGGGCGGGGGTAAGTGCGATGCTTGGATACCCTACAATCACGGGATGGGTAGCTCAAGGTGGGAAACCATGCGGAGGGGGGTGTTTGGGGGTCACATGTGACTTGGGTGTAATTATTGAAATGTAAGTAAATTTTTTCTTGCTGCATCTTTGCAATTTATGTCAATTTTGTTTGACTTTAATCTTTATTCACGCAATGTCGCTAATATTATTTCTCCTTATTTGTGCTTGATGTTAATTTTGTCATTTTACTTTTGCAGTAACCTCTGCAACAATAAAATTGGGGGCAACATTTTTTTTTTTTGATAAGTAGGGGGCAACATTCCTCTAAGCCTTCCCCCGAATTTGGAGAAACTGTATGTTCTCTCGTACTAAAATCAAGTTTAAGTTTTTGTATACTTTTGTTTACAATCGTGTCGTACATTATATAGATAATTGTAATCATGGTCTTTAACTTTGCCAGATTACTCTCTGGAAACGAAATCAACGGCCTGATTCCTCCTTCTATAGCCTCCTTGAGCCAGATAGTAGCTATGTATGGTTTTTTTTTTTGCCTCCCTTCAATTTCATATTTACAATTTTCTTCTTTTCTTGCAAACCTCTGATCTTTCTGTGTTGTTGTTTTCAGTACTCTTGACCATAACAAATTAATCGGAATCATACCTGAGGCCTTTCAAAGGCTACCACGATTGACGAGAATGTAGGAAAATTCTCCAATTGTGTAATCATATGTTATACTAATAAATTGTTGTTTAATTCTGTGTGTTGTTTTTGTAGAGACTTGTCTTATAATAACTTAAGTGGGCAACTCCCACTTTCTATGCAGTGTTTGACATCCCTTACATCCCTGTGAGTATTTCTGACTGACACACGTATATATTTGGTATCTTTTATAGTTGTGTAAACCTAACATTTTTTTTTTTTGGCAGTTTCTTGCAGTATAATTCTCTAGAGGGGAGTCTAGCTGTGTTGGAGGACTTACCTCTCACCGACTTGTATTCCTCTCAATCGATTTTCTATTTGTTGTTATAGAAAAAAGCTAAAATATTGTTTAGAAAGTTTTTTGGTTGAGTTGTTGCTGTCTCGTAAATTTACGATCATTTAACCTTTCTTTGTGAACAGGAATATTATGCACAATAATTTCCACCCTATCCCAAAAAAATTCTTTGATATACCAAACTTCAAGTAAGAACACCTATATACAAATAGTTTCTTTTCTATGTCTTCTGTTCTTTCTATTTGAATCGACACCTATCACTAGCTAATTTTGATCATTGTAATGCAAGTGCAGTCCAGAGGAGATATACTCCCCCCCAACTTACTCCCCCACAACTTCTGGCAAGAAAGAAAATAATACCAGGTTGTGGTTAACACTCGGGATTGTGAGTGGACTTATTGTCCTCCTTGTACTAATTGTTTTGTTTATACCACGGAATCAGAGAGCATGTGCCCTGGTTGCCCTCCTCAGGCTGGGAGGTGCTATTATCGGCTGTTGTATACCTAGTAGAACTTCCATGTCTTGTTAATCACTGAAGTTTAAAATAAGGACTCACTGCAGTTAATTGATTTGTTGAAGCTGCACTTTTGTACCTTGCAGCACGTCAGGTTTCCTGCACTTTTACCAATCTGTTTAACATAGATGCTTGTCAAGTAGTAACAACACAAGATACACCTTCTACTCATGTGATGACTTTGAATTTTTTCAAATAAACTCATAAGATGTTAAAGAAGCATGATGAAGATGTGAATCTTGATTCTATTCTCGTAAATCCGGCAGAAGCCCTCTGTTTCTCTATGTTTGGACAAGAGCTGTGGCTTCAATTGGTGTCTTTCAGTCAGCAATCGTGGTGATTTTGTTGTCATAGGATCACATGACAGAGTCAATACGCAGCAGAGATTGTACTAAAGAACCCTTTTTCCATAACAGAATTGTTTCCTTGTGTCTGCTATTATGCTAGATTGCTTGAACCACAAATGCTGTAGAGAAATGGTTAACTGGTTTCTCATAGAGTCATTCAGTGCATTGTAGAAATATGAGCTTTATATTTCTAGTGTCCCCAAAGTTTGTCATCAGCAGTACAATCCATTTCTAGGTGAACATTCTTCCTTCTTGCTGCCATGCGCTGTTTGACTTTGAATATGAGAATCGCCTCACAATTGGACCATTATGGCGACTTTGTGCGAGCACACTCGCCTTAAGATTATGAGAAGTGATTAGGGAAAAACGGAAGTGGATGCTAGAGTTGTTGGGAATCTTTGGATATCTGGAAAATGATATAAATGAAATTTGAAAAATGAAGTACAAGTACGAAAATTTATAGGTTTGTGCAATTTCTTTTTCCCACCAAATATTCACCCTGTAGTCATTTTGGTGAAATTTCCCAAGATACTGCAAAATTTTAGCAAAATATACGCAATGATTTAGCATATTAGGCCAATTGATAGGTTTTGCCTCGGATTCTTGGTCTATTTGATAAGGAATTTTCGACTTCCAATGATGTTGTAATGAATTTTCCTTTTTCTTTTGCTTTCAGCTATAAACTTGGTGAATGTAGAATTATTGTCTGTGAAGCAGGAGCAAGGCATAGGTTTCAAAGGCTGCAACTCAACTTTCAAGGTCAGTCATCTTGTCTTGACTTTGCAGATCTGGCTAGTTCCTTCACCTGATAGAACTTTATAGCTGAACCACATAATGAATTCAGTTATTTTCCATGTCTTGGCATTTCTTGACTGAGTTTTACAGTTATTTCTTTTTTTGTTTTGTTTTTATAATGCAGTGTTTGGAAGCTTTAGAACTATTTTCAACGTCACCATCTCAACCGTGTGAATCATTTGCTAATTCTTCTGAAGTAGTCTACACTCAAGTCAAGAACGACTTGAGTAGTTTAGAATGCACTATTGGTCACCATTAATTATTTTGTATACTTCTTTCTAATGTTGGTCTTTATTGTCTGGCTTAGTTGCGGCAATCAATAGTTTGTATGCGATGCTTGGATACCCTCCAATCACGGGATGGGTAGCTCAAGGTGGGAACCCATGCGGAGGTGGGTGGTTGGGGGTCACATGTGACTTACGTACATTTCCATTATTACACTCGTGTCACATGTGACCCCCAGCCAACGGTCACATGGGTTGCCACCTTGGGCTACCCATCTCGTGATTGATGGATATCCAAGCAACACATACAAGTTATTTATTGCTGCAACTGAGCCAGAGACAATAAAGACCAACATTAGAAAGAAGTTTACAAAATAATTAATGGTGAAATGAAATCGATTTGAATTGGTTGAAGATTTTGGGGTATGGCGAACCAAACCGATCTCTGAAATGAGGAAAACTTATCCTGGCCTAAAGGTTCCATTAGTTCCCGTTGGGGAGCTCATGTGTTACGAACGGTTCAAGCATTTAATCGTTAAGGATCTATAACCGTAAGATATTCAGCTCAGTATTTTGCCGTTTGAAGACAAAACCAAACATATCATCAAGAAGAAGGTGCTAATTCCTAAAGGGGAACGAGAAGCTACTCCAAAGATCTGTAGGTAGAGCTGCCAGACTCAAATGTTGCAAGATTTTAAAAAATGGGTTTGTATTCTAGGGTTTGGACACGTGGCAAGAGCGTGCCATGCCGTGGGATCACAGCTATCCATTTTTAATGATCTAGATTATTTATGATCAGATGGTTAATATTTATGGATCGACATGCTTGGATGGCTGAGATTAAACTAGCAGTTAATTGAAGTTATTTTATGACTGTTGGGAACAGTTTTTGTACTGTTAGGAATCATCATTTTGTAACTCATTCATTCATGTAATTGAATCAAAGGGCCATTTTGGTTCACATTCTTCCTTGCCTGTTGCTGATGGTGAAGTTGGCTTGCTTAATTGCTTTCAAAGAAGATCAAGACGCAGAGTCAGAGAATAAGCAACTGGTAGGCAAATGTTTTTGCTTATTCTTGGTCGAAACATACATAGGCTACGCGAACCAAACGGGCCAAAATTGCGTTCACAGAACCAACAAAATGTAAGGATATTGATGTTCCACCATCCTGAGACTAAGGAAAAAATTGTCCTTAACGTAACCCTTTTACCAGGCAGCGAATGTCTTTCAGTAATCGAAGTTTCAAACCACGTTCTGAAATTAATTTTGGGCTTAACTAGCAGCAATATCCTGGTTTAGACTATCACAAACAAATCAGCCTAAACAACAGTACTGGACAGGTTTCAAAGTGTTACATGCAAACATGGGTTCCTTTTGGGTCGCTCAAACATGACCCATGTGTCCCACAACTACTCATACAAAACTTGTCCGCCGGGACGTCTGCACCTGTCAGCACAACATTGGTTGAACCCTTTGTTGGGGCTTTGGAGGCTAAATTGACAATTTGAGACGACGTGAGTGATAGCGAGCAGTCCTCATCGAGGATTTGGGTCCCAAGGACAAGGTTGGATGATACAATTAACAATAAACTGCCTTTTTAGCAAGATACATGAGAGCTTTCGACACTGGCCAAAGTTTTATATTTTGAGAACATGAACAAGCACTCCAAGAGTAACCATCCATTTCCGTTTTGCGAACTTGCCTCAACAAGTATTATGTCACATGGAAAGCCACAATTGTATCCAAAGTCGCATTTGCAGAATATTTTGTTTGGTCATTACTTATAGCTTTTGGTTCCAGTGATACTTGTATTCAATTCTACCTAATTAAGTAACCAAAGCTCTGAATTCCGCAGCGGTCATAATGTCATATGCAACGTGATGTGTTTCAACAGTGATATACCGCTCTCAAAAAATAAAAAGATGGCACTAAATAAGTAAACAGGACAGATTTTCTCAACAAAATGATGATAGCCCTCAATAATAATCTCTTCTATTATTAACCATTGACCTTTAAAAAAAGATTAGGTACGTGTCTTACAGTCAGTATCCATTTATATTTATGTGGTGTATACATAAATACGGTCGGATCAGATTGAACCGATTTTGAAGAGTTCGCACTCGACACCCGACCAATACCCGAATATTCCTCAGATTTTCACCCGTATCTGACCGATTGGAGTGTTTGAAACCGCTCGTAGGTGTCGGGTCGAGTCACCTATCGGGCAGGTTGGTCGGGTTATACGGGTTTTTGCTCACCCCTCCGTGGAATTCCCAAGCCCGCCCTTCATAATGTGTTCTGCCTAGAATTCCTTTCAGAAAAGAACTTTCCTTTTTCTAACTCTATTTGAATCGTAACCTAAGGGGGTGTTCCGCTAAGGGAGTTTTGTTTTTAAGAAAAAGCTACAATACACACCCCTTATTTTCGGTGTGTATGATACACACACCTATCAAAGTTATGATTTTTTTTTCATAAAAGTTACAAGGCACACCAAAATGTTGCGAATCATAGAAAAGGTTACGAATCATATTGCTGGAAAGTTACCAAAAACTAAAAATGTTATGATTGCCGATAAGGTGGCACAATTCGGACCATACAGTAGGTGCATATGATACACACATTTAATAAGTGTGTATTGTAGCCATTTCCTTTGTTTTAAAACTGTCTTGATTTTTGTGTTCACACCTTTTTATGTGATGTATTGTGAGATGATGACTTGTATTGGTTTTTGGGAAAAACTACTTTTTGAAAAAAACTAGTTGGTGGAACAAGTCCAATTCTACAGTTGGGGCAAACAAATTACACGATTCCTAACTTTCGTACCATAACGAGTCGAACCAGGTTAATTTACTTAACAAGCCTCTTTAAACCCTATATAAATGAACCGGGCTTTCGTGAGCTGAGCCAAACTTTACCAAGCTCGTTTGCAAAACAAGTTTAAAACTTGAGTTCGACTTGATTACTAAACGAGTTGAGCCGAGCTGAGCCACGAGCATCGGTTTATTTACAGCCCCATGTGGACCAATTTTTTATGGGTGAGAACGCATTGGGAATAATTGAAGTGTGGCTATGGCATGAAGAAGTTAGGAATCGTAGAAGCCCAGTTAGTATTTGATTATGCTTTGCATCAACTCGAGAATTGGACTTATTAGGTTAGGATTGGAATAGAGTTTGAAGGAAGGAAAGTTCTTCTCTGAAAGGAATTCTCGGCAGAATGGCCTTGTTCGTTTCCCTGTTTAGTTTTAATTTTAGTTTTGATGACATCATCATTTCCCTCATTTCTCTCTCTATCTCTCCCCACTCATTACACCTGCTGACATCATCAAAACTAAACTAAACTATCTAACCAAACACAGCCATTATAATGGGCATTAGGGCTTGGGAATCCCCCGCATTCATAGAAGCATTCGGCTGGAGGAGCCTCGCGGCTGCGGCAAGGATCCTGAGGGCCAATTAACCGATTTACGGATTTTTTTTTATACATTATTAAATAAAGCGTGCATTTCTGAACTTTATTCTCAAAATACGTGAAAACGTGTTTTCGTTTCACGCTTTCCTCGTGAGTTAAGACGGATTAACAAAAAATTAAGTTAATACCAAAAACGTGTTTACAAAACATGCTTTCTAAAGACGTGTTATAGAAGCACGCTTCCTAAAGACGTGTTTTCTATGCACGATTTCGCTATTTCACTTGTTTTCTCCCCTGATGTTTTTTTGTTCCTCCTCATTCTCTGATTCTCTCCATCACAATTCACAGAGCTCCCACCACACACAACAAAGGCAAAATCCCCCACGTCTCCCTCTCTGTCTGTCTCCCGCTGTTTCTCCCTCACCATCTCTCTGTGTGTGATGTATGTGTATATACACACAACACTATGTCTGCGTATACATACACTATATATCTGCCCAAGTACAACATAGAAACCTAAATCCCCAATTTCCCCTTAAATTGAATCAATCCAAGTCATCCGATTTCAAGGACCATTTCAATGACTCGGAATCATTGCGCGTACGTTTGTCTCTGGGTTTGTACCAGAGAGAGAGAGAGAGAGAGTAGCTGAGCATAGCGAGAAGGTTTTGGATTACTGGACCCTTCTAGTTCCTCATGCTCCTTGGCAAGGCAAAGGCATTGTTTGATTACACAGATTCAACACTTAAAACTGAATCAATTAAGTAATAAGTCATTAAGTAGGTTTGATAACCACATTTTATGTTACTTAACCGATTAAGTGCCACTTAAAATGTAGGCTAAAAAATTGATAAAAATTAAGTAGCTTTGAGCTACTTAATTCTGGCTGAATTCCCATGTGCTTACAATCAACCATCACACCTCTGCCGTCGCTGTCACCACCACCACCATTACACCACCACCACCACTACCACAACCTCCACCACCACTACCACAACCTCCACCACCACCACCACCACTGCCACGCCGCCGCCACCACCACAACCACCACCATTTCACCACCGCCACCACCATGCCGCTACCACCACAACTACCACCACCACCACTGCCACACTCCCACCACCACCACTGCCACACCGCCACCACCACTATCACCGTTAACCATATACCACCACCACAACCACCACCATTGCACCACGACCATCGCCACCGCCATGCCGCTACCACCACAACCACCACCATTGCACCGCCGCCATGCTGCTACCACCACCACCACCACCATTGCCACACCGCCACCACCACTATCACCGTTACCTATATACCACCACTACTATTGTCATGCCACCGCCATCACTTCACCACCACCACTAGCATTCCACTCAGCCCACCACCACCACTACCTCGCCATAATCATCACACTACCACCACTACACCACCAACATTGCACCACTATTACTCTACTGCCAACATAACTCACCATCATTCCACCACCACCATTACTCTACTGTCACCGCCACCTCGCCACCACCCTCACCACCTCCCAATCACCACTCACCATCAGTGTTGTTCTTCCCAAAATTTGTTAACATAAAGGTGCGTTTGAGACCTCATATTTAGTGGTAATTATTTGCACAATCTTTATTTATCTTCCGAATGATTGGTTTAATCGAATAGTTGTTCTTACCTTATAATAATTAAGTTAGCAATTTTTAATATGGATTTAATCATTTTTTCCCATGATTTTGGATTGCTAGCTAACTATTCAACCCTGTTATGTAGCTTTTGATTTCAAGCACCGGATATTTTTTGTGATTTGTTTGCGAATGGATATATATGAGTTTGGTCTTAAATTTTAGGGTCCGTTTTTGCCAAGGACATAGCAAAGGAGTCTTTACTTCAATAAGGACATCAACTTTTTCCTTAATGCCAAAAGGACAAATTACCTACACATTCCAAAAATGCCCCCACTAGCCAATGAAAGTGCCTAAACCCCCAAACCTAATGAAAGTGCCTAAACCTAAACCCCAGGGTACCCTATGAAAGTGCCTAAGACCCTAGGGTACCCTATGAAAGTGCCTAAAACTCTAGAGTACCCTATGAAAGTGCTTAAACCACTAAAACCCTATAATTGGAAAGTGCACCCTAAACCTAAACCCTAGGGTACCCTATGAAAGTGCCTAAAATACTAGGGTACCCAATGAAAATGCCTAAACAGCTAAAATCCTATAATTGGAAAGTGCACCCTAAGTGCCTAAACCCACTATACCCTACCCCAAAGAGCCTAAACCCCCTAAAATTGAACCCCAAAAATTGAACCCACCCCCAAAATTGAAGAGAGAGAAATTAATTTTGTCCCGCCCACCCAAAATCCACGCATGAGAGAGAGAGAGCGAGAGAGAGAGAGAGAGAGAGAGAGAGAGAGAGAGAGAGAGAGAGAGAGAGAGAGAGAGGTTACGTAGAAAAATTGAACCCACACATGGAATGATTTGTCCCTTTCAAGGGTTAAGTCGGTTAGCACTGGCAGCGGGAAAAGTGCCGGCTTGCCTTTTTTTTATTATTTTATTTTATTTTTTATTGCAATGCATAAATGCGGGGAAACACTTCTCATTAAGGGTATTTTTGTCTAATGTTGTCCTTGAGCCCTCAAAAAATTCACATCAATGTATTGGAATCATTAAAATAAGTTAAGATGGACTAAACACCATTTAAAGCCCCAAACTTGGCCTTTAGACCAATTTTCCGTAAATTTTAAGGCGAGGAAGAGGGTACATAAGTTTTTTTTCCCTAAAAGGTCGGATATTTTCCATGATAATAGAGTTTAGTCACCAAATTATAGAGTTCAGCCACCAAACTTCTTTGAAGAAGAGTAGGATAATAAATAAGAGTTTGTTAGTAATTGTTATGAACACATGAGTGAGAATTCTGAAACCTTAGTCACTTTTCTTCGACCAGGTTCCTTCAATAATCAACTTATTTATTTACTTTTATTATTATTTATCTAAGTTTTAGGTTACAAATCAGTCACAACTTTTGTTAACTAGGTTAGGGTTCAGTGCAAGTTTATTTGGTTTTCTTTTAAATCAGCTTGAAATAGAAAAAATGATAACCGAATATACAACCTACAAGGGGTATGCCCCAAGGAGGAATCAAAGAAAAGAAAAGAAAAGAAAAACTAGGATGCCAAAAGGCTACATGAGGAATGCAAAAAACTATCAGAATGTTTCCAATCCATCTAATAGAGGGAGAGGAAACATTTTTTTACAATTGGATGGAACAATGAAAATTGCAAATCTCATTGGCTATGTGAGCCGAACATGGGACTTCAAAAATGCTTTTCAGTGGACAACAGTAGTCCATTTGGTATTAGATCATGTCTTGATCAATATGGCTTCCTGATGATAATATCCACATTATAATTCAGTTTGGATCAGGTCTTCAAGATAATCCAACAACAAATAGGACCATTGGAACACAATAGCTGATCGACATTTGAATGCTCTTGGTGCATAAAGCCAGATATGAAGATACTACCGAGTAAGTAGCGGGTTATGTAGATATGGGAATTGGGATGCTAGAGGACAAACCCCTCTGGAATAGGTAACCCAACGCAGTGGGGTTGAAAGAAATTATTGGCAGAGGACAACCCCCTTCTGCCTGAGCTTCTCCTGTGGAGTGGATTAAACTACAACAAAGAGAAGAAAAATTGAAGAGCCAGAGGACATCCCTGGAATAGGTGACCCAACACAGTGGGACTGCAGCAATGGTAGAGGACCGCCTCTACTTTTACAGTTTTTTATCCAGCATCAAGCAATAAATTGAAGCCTCACAGTAATACAACCAGAAAATGGGGTAGTTAGCAACTAAAACTGCAAATCACGACTGGAAATTGCAACATTATGCTCACAGGTTCAAAACATACAAAAGATAATGACATTGAGACCTCTTCATGCTCTGAACCAGAATGCAACCCACAAAATAAGCAAAAATATCAGCCCAGAACCTAAACTAACAACCATAATGCAGGTGGGTTCCTTGATACATATGACGATGAATGAGAAAAGGATGATAGACAAGGGATAGACAAGGGATATACAAGGGATTTAACCCATTGATTTCTAGTTATATACCTGGAAAAGGATATATGGGTGGTGTTTTTTAAGTTCTTTTATTGAGGAGCCCTTCGTGAAAGGGAAAATGTCAAAGACTAAATATCACGGCACTAACAAAACCTGTTTTCGGATTATCAGTTACTACAATAATGTTGTCTTTACGCTTGAGAGATTCCAGTTGTTTGTACTTTATAGCAAGCACCCCTCTCTTTCGGCATATTGACTGGTTAATATGTTGGTAATCACTCTTTGCTGCCGCACCACGTCACTGTCACATGGGGAGACGGGCGTCAGGGCGTGGCAATCCTCCGTCTCTGTTTAGTGAACTTTCACATTTAACGGTCCCCTGGCATGCTGGTATATGATAGTATTAAATTTTGAGAATAACAAAAAGCTTGATTTGCTTAGGTCTGTTTGGTGGGGTCATGCTGAAAATGGTGCACTTTTGATTTTTTCGTTGATTTTTTTTTAACTAGTTAATTTTATTTGTATGCTTGATTTGTTTGTCGGTAGGCAGTTAAGCATATGGAGGATCAAATAAGCCAGCTCCCAGATGGAATTCTTGCCCACATTTTATGTCTGCTGGAAATTAGAGAAGCAGGAAGAAGCAGTGTGCTTTACATAGATGGAGGGATTTGTGGAAATTCACCACCAGACTGAACTTTGATGCATCAAAGGTGTTGATACTGTGTGATGGCAAGAAATTCAAGCAAGAAAGGTCCAAGTTGGTGGCTTGGGTGAATCAAGTTTTGAAGTTGCATTTGCACCCTTCTTTGCAATCTCATTCCGCTCATTCAACGGCCCAGATTGAGAGAGATGTTGTATTCAGTTCAAGCTAAACTTAATTGCAATCTCATTCCTTGCCTCTCTTTGCGGTGTAGGAACGAAGAGTGGACAGCAGATGAGTATAAAGGCGAGGAAACACAATTGTAACCTTGTGTGTGTCATTCTCCTTTTATATTTTGTCATGAACTTATTTTCCAACAAAGGGAAAAAGCAACCTATTGTTTGCATGTAACACTTTGAAACCTGTCCAGTACTGTTGTTTAGACTTATTCATGGTACTTGCAAATGCCGGGCAGTACTTTGTTCATATTACGTAGTTTTTGTAACAAAATCTAATTAGTTTGATGTCAGGTGGAGGCATACTAGCTGTAAGCTCCATAAGCGGAGTTTCCTTTTTGGCTAGCACGTTCATGACCAAAACCTACATTTGTGTGTATTCCTCTTTTAAGGGCATAAATTGTATTTTTCAATTTTCACGTGAGTGCGTTAGCTGTTAGTCAAGAATATCGCTCTAGCGAAATGAGACTTCATTACACGGCAGATTTTAAAGCAGAAGTTTTTGTTCAAGCAAAAAAATTTTGCTCAGCAAAACGGGCGAATTATTTACAGCATTACCAACATATTGTGGGGCCAATATATATATGATTTTTGACCACCCTAACTTAAAATCCTGGACTCCGGCCCTGCCCTAACTTCAAAACACCAGCCCCAGACCAGTGGCTCTAATACCACAACGAAGAGCTTTGAAGGACAGAACCAAGATAACTGCTATCAATGACAATATCCCAAAATAACTGCTATCTCTATTTTTCGATGGGCCAAACACGTGGGCTCCTTTACTTTGAAAAAATAAATAATTGGGCCAAGTTTCATTAAAAATTAATTGGGCCTTAGTTTAACAAAATATAATTAATGTGGCCCATTACTTTTACAAAGGAATTCAGCCCAATTTGGCCCCAAAACTAATACTTTTTCGTTGTTCATGATTGTGTGTCAAATTTGAGAATAAACAGCCGATGAAATAAAAAGTGTGAAGTTGAAACGGCTCAGCTAATTACAAAGCCCAGGACCAGGGTTCGTTTAATGCTACAAGACGAATGCATAATTCCCTCCTAGGCAGCGTGTGGAATGGCCGAGAGCGGGGACCTTTTTGGATATATAATCGAAGTCGAGAGTAGAGTTATGGAAACATCTGTCTGATGGAAAACGACTTCGGGAAGTGTAGAGAACAGGGAAAAAAAAAGCAGGAAACAGAACAGGAAAAGTAAATGAACGGCAGAGATCCGCTCTGTGTACTGTGCAGTACACAGAGCAGATCTCTGCCGTTCATTTACTTTTCCTGTTTTGTTTCCTGTTTTTTTCCGAATAGTGATAGAGCCACACACTTTCAGGTAAAATTTTCATCACCTTCATCCAATCTTTCTTACCACTATTCCCCCTATCCCGAACTACCACTAACAAATAAACCAACAAAATTCCTTTCCTGATTTCCTTCGGAAAAAACAGCTACAGAAGCTGATCCAATGAAAACGGATACCAGATACAGAAGATCTAGTAAATAATTACACAGAATCAAGAAGGAAACCGATCTACGAAGGAACACGGCCTCGGATCTTCTGCCCCCAAATGCTGCCCCCCATTGCTGTCCCACCCTCCTTTGGGGGACACGTGTCCTTTTCAACCTCTCCTTTTAACTCTGTTAACTCACCGTCCCTGTTGCCGTTTCCCACTGGTGTGAAATTTCCAAAAATCTCCCGTTTGATTTTATTTGTACATGATAAAGTGCTACGTGTCTTCCACTGTATATACCGTCTTCCACTGTATATACCACAACATGAACCCCCAGGTGTACAGTAGACCATGAAACCTTCATCTGTTCTGCGGTTTTGGGAGGAAAAGAAACTTTCCCTTTCTTTCCCGAATTAAGAAAATAAGTTTCAGTTCTTCACTGGGAATATTGATTTGTGATTGGGAAAAACCATAAATTTTGAATGCACAAGACCGGACTGGAAATAAAGCCGAGAATGATCCACGTTTTATTGGTGGAAAAACGACTCACAAATCGCAATCATGAATCGACCATCATATGCCTTCATTCAACTCCTTTGAAATTCCGACGAACCGAAAAAAAAAAAAATGAATCGACCATCAGGCCAGAGCCAGAGGGCCTCTTCATCTTGTAATTCCCCCCCCCCCCCCCACACACACACACACCAAAAGCTATAGAGATTTTCTGCCCTAGATGGCTAGATCATCTGAGGAGGGGTAGAGGATTTTTCATGTCGCTTTATTTTGGAAATTTCAGAAGTGGGAAACGGCAGCAGAGAAGGTGAGTTAACAGAGTTAAAGGAGGGGTTGAATAGGACACGTGTCGCCCATAGGAGGGCGGGACAGCAATGGGGGGCAGCATTTGGGGGCAGAATATCCGAGGCCTTGCAAAACCGAGGATTTATAGGTTTTAAATAGCGGTGTCGGGATATATAACAGTATTGGTGATACAGCCAAATATCGGCCGATATCGGCCTGTATCAGACTGTATATTGGTATAGGTCCCTTGAAAAATTGATACGTATCGGTCAATAGTTAAATCCTTTGCTACACAGTCAATAATTACGAGATAATATGTGCAAAAAAAGAGCATCGAGACGAAAACCTGATTGCACATGGAATTTACGAATCCTTGCAAACAACATCGACCAAGAATGAAATACAATCAAGGCTACACAAGAGCACAAAAAGGAAAAAGACAAAGTCAATCTATAGAACAGAACCAAAGAGATACGCAAGGATACAGCGACAATATAGAGTACAGACGGTCACGTAGCAACAAGCACTAACTCGGGGAAGAAACCAACAATAATTGAGTATCTAAAAACTATAGTTGAAGCCTCTGAAAGACTGCATTGAAGTACAAAGATTATGCAAGCATTGAATAAACGACATTACAACGATAACTAAGCTGGCATGAAACAGTGCGGACACACTACGGAAAAAACTTCACCAGGCAATGACTTATCAATCAAAATTAAAGAACAATTAATTTAACTCCAGAAGGTACTATTTCATGAAGCTGGTGAGCGCATTTTGGTCGTTCCTCTTTCTCCTTTTTATTTGCGTACTCAAATGGATGGAAAGGATCAATAGTTATCTTATCAAGATTGATAGCAATCTGAAGTAGGTACATCACAAACTCTCGGTCAACAAGCCCACAAATTTCCACATCTTTGAGGCATTCACGGGAATGCGAAGTTAACGTATTTGATGGTATTACCCTAGAGGGGTAATTTGATAAGAACTGCAAAAAAAAAAGGGGAAAAGAAGGGCTTCATCATGACTTGCTGATAGTCAACAAGGGAACTGAAAATACAATACTTGTAGATCCTTGCAACAAAGGTCAATACTTGCAACAAAGGTCAAGGTCGGACTCGTGCTCGAGTCACGTTTCTCACTCAGGAGCGCAATTCTGCACTCCTTCGTCTGGCACGAGGTAGATCCTTGCAACAAAGGTCAATACTTGTAGTCTTGTGAATATGAAGGCGTGACTGGAGCATAAATCCGCACTCCTTTATCTGGTGCGAGGGTAGTTTACACGATCCCTAAAACTAAGGTCAATACTTGTAGAAAGGTGGATATGTAGGTGTATGTCACATATTCACCTGGGGGTCACAAATTCAGTGTTTACATGCATTACTAAAATCAAATGCAAACAAAAAAATCAATAAATGCGAGGCATCTTTGAAGAAAAATCACCTTGAATGTAAATTTCTGCAATGACGGAGCTGCATCTACTAGAGAAGTAAAAAAACAAGGAAATGTTAGACGAGAAGGAGCGAGGATCTCCAACATAAGATGCTTAAGTTTGGTTAATTCAGGAACTTGTGGGAACTCCCCGCAATCCTGAAACAGAAAAACAGCAATAAGACAATGAATTAGGAATCACAAAGGAAAAGGAGTCCACCTTGGAAGGAAATTGTACCTCTGTCAACCAAATACGCAATTTCAAAGTCCCAATCTGTGAAAAATAACTTGAGAAAGGTATAAGAGCATAAAACGGTCGATGATCACTACGCGCAGTATTAATATCTAATTCAGCAAGAAGAGGAAGGCTCCCCATGGACAATCTTATTGGTTTCCCCATATACTTGAAGGTCACAAGCTTAGGGGCACAAAACTCAAGACTCTCCAAGAATTTGCATCGGCTTATCTCAAGGTGCTTCAATTGGACTGCAGGACGAGAAACATTTAGATTGAAAATCTGATCTAAATCAACCAGCCGCAACTGTTCCAGATTTGGACAATTGAACAGAAAGTATTCGATGAGTTCTCCATTTAGATTTATAGAATTTAACGAAAGGCTTGTTAGGCACTTAATGCTAGATAAGTTAGAAGGGCTTTTGAAGCTGCGATAACACTCCTGCGAAGGCATCCAGGGTCTTTTAGCTGCGGGAGACAAGTCTATCTCAAGTACTTTTACTCTCTTTGTCATCAGAAAGTTCATCCATTTTTTAATATCACGGCTATAGCCGCTACCCAGGCCCCTCAAAACAACTCTAAACTCGTCTAAACAAAGATGAGAATGCAACTTCAAAACTTTATTCACCCGAGCCACCAACTTGAACCTTTCTTGCTTGCAATTTTTGCAATCACACAGTATCAACAACTTTGATGCATCAAAGTTCAGTCTGGTGGTGAATTTCCACAAATCCCTCCATCTATGTGAAAGCACACTGCTTCTTCCTGCTTCTCTAATTTCCAGCAGAGATAAAATGTGGCCAAGAATTGCATCCGGGAGCTGGCTTATTCGATCCTCCATATGCTTAACCGCCCACTGACAAACATATCAATCATAAAAATAAAATTAACTAGTTAAAAAAAAATCAACGAAAAAATCAAAGTCCACCATTTTCAGCATGACCCCAACAAACAGACCTAAGCAAATCAAGCATTTTGTTTTTCTCATAATTTAATACTATCATATACCAGCATGCCTGGGACTGTTAAATGTGAAAGTTCACTAAACAGAGACGAAGGATCGCCGCGCCCGTCTTCCCATCTAACATTGACGTGGTGCGGCAACAAAGAGTGATTACCAACATATTAACCAGTCAATATGCCAAAACATTTATACAATATTTTGAGGATTTTTAGGCCATAAATGTGGCAGTGCTTGTTGTCGCGTGGGTAGGTCTTGCTTCATGTTTGGTTGGCTTTTTTCAGGGCAATCTATTGGCTGTAAAGATTTGCCCTATTTGTTGAGCTTGTTTGTTCTATAAAATGGTTTTAATTTACCCAAAAAAAAATATTTTGAGGATAACCTATGGCTTACCAACCAAACATTCACTTAAATGGCTTTTTTTTTCTTCATAAGATTAACTTCTGTCTTGAACAAAGTAATACTACAATATTTTAGGGATAACCTATGAAGTACGGGCACTCCAAAATGTCGCCGTACAAGTACAGGGTATGGGTACGAGTGGAATAGGCAATATACGTACCGGGTACATTTGGGTATTTTGGGTATGGAGGCATACTTCATGGGTACGGCAATGGGTACGAAAATGGGTACGCAGGGTCAATTTGTAATGCGTAATTAAAGGGGTGTAAAAACATAATTTTAAAGTTTCCTTACAAAACTAAAGGGACCTAAGTGTGATTATCTCTTGTCTACAAAATACACATCGATCAGAATATATGGATTTGGGCTTCTTCAACTTCCGCGACTAGGGCTTGGAAGTTTGGAGTCTCTCTCTCTCTCTCTCTCTCTTGTTTTTACTCTTGAGTACCTGCAGACAATGTGCTAGCCTTCTACCCTTCCACCGATCGTTCCACTGGTGCTTTCCGACTGGGTTAAAGCAGTTCTGATTTTCTTCGATCGTGCACTGTTCTGAGAGAGAGAGAGAGAGAGAGAGAGAGAGAGAGAGACCATGTTGGATGGACTCAGTTTATTATCTCCATTCTCCACTAAGACCAACTACAAGTTGTTTAAGATTCCACTATTATATATGGACTTCTATTACTTCTTTTATGGCAAGAACGAAAGAATAAAATGTATTATTATTTTTTATGACAAAGACAAAATAATAAATGTATTTTTAATGCATAGATTTATTTTTTAATAAATAAATTTCAGAAACATAAAAACATATATTAAAAAATAAATTACACAAGCGTACTCAACCGTACATGTACAATTCTTTTTTAAGTTTTTGCCGTGCACCGGTACTCGTACCAAACCCATATTCCGTATCGATACCCGTGCTTCATAGAGGATAACTCTTGTTACAAAGTTGCAATAACTCCAAAAACAATTGATTACCGCATTGAACGGTGACCGTTCCTCACTACACCCAAACTCACTACAGGGACCCCGATTCCAAAAACAATGACCAATTTAGTGTGATGATAAGTGTTGGAGTAATCAATGTTAGGTATCAACAAAAAGAAGGGAAAAAAACCGACTGGACATAGATTTCACAGGTACCGGGATTGTGGTGCTAACAAAATGATATGAACAAGAAGGGACTTGTGATTTTTTTTTTATAAAAAAACTAAATAAACTTACACTGAACCCTAACCTAGTTAACAAAAGTTGCAATTGATTTGTAACCTAAAAATTAGATACTCCATAATGATAAAAGTAAATAAATAAGTTGACTATTGAAGGGACCTGGTCAAAGAAAAGTGACCAAGGTTTCAAAATTCCCACTCATGTGTTCATAGCAATTACTAACAAACTCTCCTTTATCTTCATACTCTTCTTCAAAGTAACTTGGTGGCTAAACTCTATAAATTGGTGGATAAACTTTATTACCATGGAAAATATCCAATCTTTTAGAAGAACAACTTATTTACCCTCTTCCTCGCCTTACAATTTAAGACCAAAAAATCATATGTATCAATTTGCAAACAAATCACAAAACATATCCGGTTCTTAAAATCAAAAGCTACATAACAGGGTTGAATAGTTAGCTAGCAATCCAAAATCATGGAAAAAAAATGATTAAATCCATATTAAAAGTTGCTAACTTTATTATTATAAGGTAAGAACAACTATTCGATTAAACCAATCATTCGGAAGACAAATAAAGATTGTGCAAATAATTACCACTAAATATGAGGTCTCATACTCAACCCTAGCCTAATAGTCTAGCCTCTTATTGATAAAAATACATTGATCAAGGACAAAAATCTATAATAATGGAGTAATAAAGATCTTACAAATTTTCTTTGCTCTTCTGTTTTCCCCAAGCCGTGGTCTCAGCATCCTTGCCGCAGCCGCGAGGCTCCTCCAGCCGAATGCTTATATAAATGCGTGGGATTCCCAAGCCCTAATGCCCATTATAATGTATTCTGCCAAGAATTCCTTTCAGAGAAGAACTTTCCTTTTTTCAAACTCTATTCCATTCCTAACCTAAGTCCAATTCTGGAGTTGATGCAAAGTATTAGCAAATACTAACTGGGCTTCTACAGGTCCTAAATGAGCTCGGTAAAGTTTGGTTTAGTTCGCAAAAGCCCGGCTCATTTATATAGGCTTTAAAGAATAAAGAGGCTCATTAAATAAATAAAACTGGTTCGACTCGTTATCCTACGAAAGTTAGGAATCGTATAACCCAGTTATTATTTGATTATAATTTGTTTGCCCAAACTGTAAAATTGGACTTAGGTTAGGATTCAAATAAAGTTAGAAAAAGGAAAGTTCTTTTCTGAAAGAAATTATAGGCAGAATACATTATGAAGGGCGGGCTCGGAAATTCCACTATATATGTATACATCACAGAAATACAAATGGATACTGACTGTAAGACCCGTACCTAATCTTTTTTAAAGGTCAATGGTGAATAATAGAAGAGATTATTATTGAGGGCTATCATCATTTTATTGAGAAAATTTGTCTTGTTTACTTATTTACTGCCATCTTTTTTATTTTTTGAGAGCGGTATATCACTGTTGAAACACATGACGTTGCATATGACATTATGACCGCTGCGAAATTCAGAGCTTTGGTTACTTAATTAGGTAGAATTGAATACAAGTATCACTGGAACCATAAGCTATAAGTAATGACCAAACAAATGCAACTTTGGATTGAATTGTGGCTTTCAATTTGACATAATACTTGTAGAGGCAAGTATTGGCAAAACGGAAATGGATGGTTAGTGGGAGTGCTTGTCCATGTTCTCGAAACATAAAACTTTGGCCGGTGTCTAACGCAGCGTTGTCACGGAAGAAGACTAGATATCGTTCTAGTAGACGAGTTGGTTAGATATCGTTCTAACAGACGAGCTCTTGAATCCACAAGAGAAGTGATAAACACCTTGCGCACAAGGAAAATAGAGAGAACTCTAGAAATATTATAGACGATTGAATGAATTGTTATGAAAGGTTACATCCCTATTTATAATAAACAAACTCTAATTCGACTAGGACTCAAACTAATTAAAGAAGAAGCAAATCCTAATTCAACTAGGACTCAAACTATTTAAAGAAGAAACAAATCCTAATTCAACTAGACCAAGAATCCTAATAAAATTGGAAATCAAAATCAAACTGAATATGAAAAGCTAATAATTCTAAGCTAAACGAAAATATTCCTAGTCAAAATCTTATTTTAAAGCAATACAAATAAAAATAAAGAAACTTCCATATCTTGTCCTACATCAGTGTCGAAAGCTCTCATCTATCTAGCTAAAAAGGCAGTTAATTGTATAGTTCACAAAGACGGGTCGTCAAGAGGGGACGAAGAAAGGCGCTTATACCGAGCTAAGATTATCTTGCTTTCCTTTAGTTAGGCGTCCAACCTTGTCCTTGGCCCAAATCCTCAATGAGAACTGCTCGCTATCACTCACAACGTCTCAAATTGTCGATTTAGTCTCCAAAGCCCCAACGAAGGGTTCAACCAATGTTGTGTTGACAGGTGCAGACGTCCCGGTGGACGGGTTTTGTATGAGTAGAGGTGGGACACATGGGTCATGTTTGAGGGAACCCATGTTTGCATGTAACACTTTGAAACCTGTCCAGTACAGTTGTTTAGGCTGATTTGTTTATGATAGTCTAAATCAGGATATTGTTGCTAGTTAAGCCCAAAATTAATTTCAGAACGTGGTTTGAAACTTCGATTACAGAAAGACATTCGCTATGTCTGGTAAAAGGGTTATCGTTAAGGACCATTTTTTTCTTAGTCTTGGGATGGTGGAACAGCAATATCCTTGCATTTTGTTGGTTCTGTGAATGCATATTTGTCCCGTTTGGTTTGCGTAGCTTAGAGCATCTCCACTCTTTACCCAAATCTTACATTAAACTCAAATTTGAGTAAAAACACTAAAAAGCTCACTCCACTCCTTCACCAAATTTGATATTATTCAAAATTTTCACCAAATTTGGTGAGAACCAATCCAACAACAAATTTTGAAGGCTATTTTCTCCCGCTAAAATTTACAACAATGCCATTAATGCGGCTTTACTCAAACTTACGCCTAGATTTGCTTTGGCCCATTGGAGTGCTCCATATCAAATCAAGTTTTTATTCAAATTTTTTACTCAAATTTGGGTAAGGGGCGGAGATGCTCTAAAATCATTTGCCTACTAGTTGCTCATTGTCTCACTCTGCGTCTTGATCTTCTTTGAAAGCAATTAAGCAAGTGAACTTACAGTTGATAATATGTTTGGTTTTGTCTTCAAACGGCAAAATACTGAGTTGAATATCTTACAGTTACAGATCCTTAACGATTAAATGCTTGAACTGTTCGTAGGTCCGAGCCAGAATCAGTTTTCCTCATGTTAGAGATCAGTTTGGTTTGCCATACCCAATTCCCCGACGGATTTGAATCGATTTCATTTCACCATTAATTATTTTGTAAACTTCCTTCTAATGTTGGTCTTTATTGTCTCTGGCTCAGTTGACACGGGATGGGTAGCCCAAGGTGGCAACCCATGCGGCGGGTGGCTAGGGTCACATGTGACTTGAAATTATTGAAATGTACGTAAATTTATTCTTTCTTATCTTTGCAATTAAGATCAATTTTGTTGACTTTAATCTTTTATTCATCTTTAGAGTTCTTATTTTAATTTCAACCTTGGAGGAACACTCGGAGAAGGCTTAGGCTCCTTTGAGTATTCTGAGACTTGCAAAGGAGCTTAAGCCTTCTCCAAGTGTTCCTCTAAGGTTGACATTTATAAGAACTCTAAAGATGAATAAGGATTAAAGTACAAAATCGATATAAATTGCAAAGATGCAACAAGAAAAAATAACTTGCATTTCAATAATTACACCCAAGTCACATGTGACCCCCAACCACCCACCTCCGCATGGGTTCCCACCTTGAGCTACCCATCCCGTGATTGGAGGGTATCTAAGCAACGCGTACAAACTATTGATTGCCGCAACTAAGCGAGAGACGATAAAGACCAACATTAGAGAGAAGTTTACAAAATAATTAATGGTGACCGATACTGCATTCTAAACTACTCAAATCGTTTCTAACTTGAGGAGTGTAAACTACTTCTGAAGAATTAGCAGATGATTCACACGGTTGAGATGGTGATGGTGAGAATAGTTCTATATCTTCCAAACATTGCATTCTAAAAGCCAAAAAATAGCAACAATTGTAAAACTAAGTCAAGAAATGCCAAGACATGGAAAATAACTGAATTCATTATGTGGTTCAACTATAAGGTTCTATCATGTGAAGGAACTAGCCAGGTCCGCAAAGTCAAGACAAGATGACTGACCTCGGAAAGTTGAGCTACAGCCTTTGCAACCTGTGCCTTGCTCCTGCTTCACGAACAATAATTCTGCATTCGCCAAGTTTCTAGCTAAAAGCAAAAGAAAAAAGAAAAGTATCAATTTTGAAATTCCTGCACTTCAAAATAACATTTCAGCAGCACATAGACTAAAAGCCCCACCTATCATCAGCCACAATCTTTATTTAGGAGGACATATAAGACTTGCAATGTAATGAAATCACAAAACCTTTTTCCCTAAGGAATTCAGACAGCATATCAACTGTTTACGAATTAGGGTTTCATGAATTCAAAATCGTAATCATATCATGGTTTCACGAATTCAAAATCATAAAACCTTCGAACTAGGGTTTCACGAATTCAAAATCATAATGAAATCATAGAACATAGACAAGCCCCCACCTATCTCTCTATCTCTCTCTGCAGTCTATATTTTCAATGTTATTTAACGAAGAGGAAGATGAGGACTATGAGTCTGAGACGGAGACCATGTTTTGAAGTTGACTGGTTATTTGGTATTATTAGTTTTCTACTTTCATTTGGTTTGAACTTTGAACATTGAACGTGGCATTATGGATTGACTAACTATTTGGTTTTAGTATTTTACTTAGTTTCCATGTTTTTATTTGATGATTTGTACTACTTATGTTAGTCTACTTGCTCAAAACTTGGGAAGGGGAGGATGTATATTTTTAATAAGAAAAAAAGAAAAGAAAATCCAACTAGCCGATTAATCTTCGAGTAAACACGATTAATCCTGTAGTCGCTAGTCGGTACCCGACCGACCAAGGACCGCCTAGCGTCTTTTAGAGCCTTGGATATATAGCTATTACCTATTATGTAATAGGTGACCAAGACACCTGTAACCCTTAGTGTGAGGACAATACCCTTGAAATACAAATGACTACAGACCCAGGACACAGATTATGAGAAGTGTAGATTCTCAGCTATGGAAAACAAACACAGCCAAAGAGTTTAAAGAAGAGATAGTATGGTTTTGTCTCTAAAGGAGAGCATAAAACACCTGAAATGAAGAGAAGAATGTGGAAGACGATTTGCCAAAAACACAGCTAGCACTTCTAATGACAAAAAGAGTAGCGAAACAACTTTAACAACTTTATGCAGAAAGGTTATGGTAGTTTCCACTAAATGTTTAGGCTTTCTTTCCACAACCCCATTTTGCTATAAGGTAAGTGGGCATGTACTTTGGTGTATAATTCTTGACATAAGGAACAAGAGACAAATATTTATTGGCAAATCACCTCCATTCACTACTAGAATAATTGATAAAGATCACGCTATGAAAATTGGAAAGATCACGGTTTTGATGAAACCGTGATAAAGAAATGCAATGTGAGTTTTTAATGTCACTTTACTAATAAAACCGTAATGGTTAATATCAATTATAACAGGTTTAAAAGAATTGTGATTATAATTGCTTAATTTAATCACACTTTCATACAAGCGTGATAAAATGTGTTTATTTTTACCACGCTTCGTTACAAGTGTGATAAAATGTGTTTATTTCCACCACGCTTTATTACAACCGCGATAAAATGTGTTTATTCTCACCACGCTTTATTGCAACCATGATAAAATTTGTTTATTTTCATCACGCTTGTTTACAACATGATAAAAAACTTTTTTATCACATTTTGTTCGAACGTGATTAAAATTACCCTCATAGATTGAAAAAAATAAAAATAAAAAATTACCCCCCAAATAAACTTCTGGCCTCCCTTCCTATCTCCGCCTTCCCTGTTCCGCTTTCTTCGTCTCTCGCTCTCACAACAGTAGAAGCCCTAGATAGATCGAGACTACTTCTGCGACTCTCACCGATGCCTGGTATGTTCTTCTCTCTCTCTCTCTCTCTAAACCTCGACCTTCTCTGTCGCTCTCTCTTTAGTAGTCCAGCCGCCGCTGCGGCTATTGTCATGGATGCAAGTGCTCTTTATCGTCATGGCTATCGTGATCGCTAGGTTTCTTATCGCTCTGCTTATATTTATATGTACATATCCCAATCTTTAGACCATAAATGGTTTCCACTGTAGATCGACTCTGATTTGTAAACCCTAACCCAATAGAACTTCCATTGGTTTTTGTATTGTTGACCGGTAAAGATATGACGATTGATCGTGATTTTTGAGAGTGAAGAACATGTTCATCAAGGAGTGTTAGATTGGGTAGATGGAAAGATGAAAAGAAAGAAGGTAAACATCTTATTCAAATCTGATTTTCATGTCAATGACCCGCTACGTTTTGGGCTTATCACTTAATTTGATTACTTGGACATTGTTAATTCTTGTGCTAACTGCCCTACTTTTAAATATTGCTCCATTTGTTTGAGAAATTATTAATTAATGAGTTAAAACAAACTTGTGACTTGGTCCATTTCAGGTGTCATTGGGCATTGTTAATGATTGTTCAGTATTCTTCAGTTGACAATGTAAGGAAGAGAACCATTGAAATCTACGGAAGCCTTGATCTATAGTTATCATGTAAGTTGGTCAATCAGTTTGTGCATTGTAATTTCTAATTAGAATGTAAGGAAGACAAGCCGTGAAATCTACAAAAGCCTTGATCTGTAGCTATCACTTAAGATCAATCTATTTGTGCATGGTAATTTGTAATTAAAACTTCTTTTTATCTGTTATGTTTGTAGTTAAAGATAATCTTTTTGTATTTTTCTTTAGTTTATGACCTCTAGCAGTTCAATGGAAAGAAGATGAAAGCTGAAGCCAAAGTACGTAATAAAGTGGACCAGTTTCTAAGAAAGTTGGCCTTGCATTCTGGGCTAAGGAGTTTTTCATAGTTGGCCTTTAAAGGTAAGAACAAGAATTATAGGTTATCAAAAAAAAAACAACATGAATTATATGAGATGCTGTTTGGTTTCCTCAACATTATTTTCTGATCTGCACCACTTCAGTAGCAATTCCAGTGGAAACGTAAGGGAGTCGAATTTGCTTCTCCTCCAGCTTCTGAGTTGTGGTACATAACTCAGTTTTAAGTTGGCTAGTTCTAGATTTAAGTATAGTCCTCAACTTCATTAAGGTGCTCCTTGCTTCAATCTTTTGCCTCATCTTTTTTGTAACTGCAGTTCAATCTTTTGACTTTGGTATAGTTTTGTTAGAGACCTCTTCCCTCATTTTTTGTTCTCACATATTCTAACGAGTTCTCTATGTTTATGCAAAACGGCAGAACACATGCTAGATGATCGATGCAATTTTGGTAGATTGTTGCTTGAGATGTTAGGATCGGCGTTTCCCCCTCTTTTTTCTTGTTTCTTTTAGAATGCTTGAGCTTGTATTTTTATGCTACGATTGTACTGTCAAAGATTCTTAAGTTGATTAATAGATGTGTTCTTCATTTGAATGGCTGTTATTGTTTTAGTGGTTCGATTGGGAGAAATTTATTTCCATGCTCCAAGTATATAAATTGTATTGGTGAATGGTGAAGGATGAAGAAATATTATCAAAATTCACTTTCCAAGTAAATATTACGCTATGGTGGTAATAGAAAGAATCATTTACGTGAAAAACAACCATGGTTTTTTAAATAAAGTGTAATCTGTTAGTTGAGAAAAGACCACGGTTTCTACAAAATGCGTTATCTTCATTTGTATATAACCACAGTTTTTTGTTCAAACTGTGGTCTTATGAAATAATCAACTACGGTTTTATGTCTAAATCGTGATCTTATAATATTTTTAAGCACGGTTTGTTGTCCAAACCGTGATGTTTATTTCCTTTATGATCACGCTTTTGAGTTTAGATATCAGTTTGGACATACCTTTGATCACAGGTTAAAACCGTGGTTGAATCTTTGGGACTTTTAATAATGGCTCCATCAATCACGGTTTTAAAACCGTGATTATATTATAATGATCACGGTTAAAAACCGTGATCTTTTAAGTTTATTGTAGTAGTGATTGTTAATTCGAACAATCTTAACAGAAGTATTGAATTGATTCAACACACATGCCTTCAACGTGTTAAACTGTGCCAAAATAAATTCAATATCTGACTTGTAGTGTAGGGGAAATAGCCATGAATAACTTGTGAATTCATCCATTATCAAAAGAAAGTACTCCACTTGAAACGTTCAACAGAAGCAATGGTACTCGACCCAAAACATCTGCATGTAACAATTCAAAAGGAGAACTAGTCTTTTATTTTTATTTTTAGGAGAACTAGTCTTAGAATCAGATAAAGGGAGAATAGTAAATTTTGGCTAACCGTCAAGAAAGTTATCCGAGGTTGAATCTTTGAGCTCCATTTGAGACCAAATATGCAGCTTCACCAAATCAGACAGACATGGAATTCGAAACGAAACTTTTTTTTTTTGCACGGCAAAAAAGATTTTATTAATCAAATATCGAAGATACAAGATTAAACGGGGCAAGAGAAGACAAAAAAGCCTCTCGAGACCCAAAAGATTGGAAGATTGACAAGAAGACAACCAAACAATCAAACGAAAACCAAAACCCCAACACCTAAAACAACCAAAGAGTTCCAAACCCCCAAAATCACCTACAAGCAAAATCGAAAGAAAAAACCTTCACAAGCCAAAAGCCACCACCACAAAAAACCTAAAACAACCTCCTAAAAAAGATCACCCTTAATCAGGAACAGCCCTTGCCTTATTAAGGGCTTGATTGAAGATGTTCTTAATAAGTCGGGGAGGGGCCTTAATAAGTCGGGGAGGGGCGCATCTTGATCCCACCTTCATCAACCATCATTCAATCCGTCAATTTTATAAATAGTAAAGTGTTTATCGAGTGCATGACTACGATATAATGTGGGTAAAATATAAATAAAATAATTATTGTAGGCAAAATGTATTGAGTAGAAATACTTTCTTTTTGGATTAAACGAATTATGGGCAAGTGCACCCATGAGTGCCAAAATCGAACTCGGCCCTCGGGGACTTTGACCTTCCTGACTTTGTCCTTCCTTAGGGATGGCATTGAGTCGATGTCCAAACGTGTTTTTAACAGTTCAGATTTGAGAAGTGCCAAAGGGTATCTACTATTCTTTGGAAAAGAAAAAAATGGCTGCTTTACCTTTTTCTAGAAGTTTGGCTGAGATCTTCCTTCTTGGTTTAGAGCTTTGGGTGAGATATTTACAACAAAAAAATAATTACTTCTATATAATTAAAAATAAAAATAAAAACCCTTCAATCCATCATCTTTTTCATATGAGAGCATCATTTAATCCATTCAAAGTGCCATATACATCTCTCCACTACCAAAATCTGGGTCTTAGGATCAAACCAAAAATTCACTCACAATTAAATCTTAGCCCTCCATTATGCCACAAAGGATGGTTAGGAGAAAGACATTTTTCTACAGAGGCCAATTGACTTGGGAGAGAGATGTTTTGCAAAACCTTTGGGTAATCCAATAAGGTACCCTTTGTTTGGAACACATGGAGAATGAGAGAAGGAAAGGAAAATGATTTTTTCCTCCATCTCCATTGTTTGGTTCTGAGATGAAAAAGAAAAGCAAAGAAATCCAAAGAAACCATACATGAAAAGTAAATTTCCTTCTCTTTTCCTTATTCATTCTATTTTTTTCATGACTACTCATATTCCATATTATTTTCATCTTCACAAGCAGATATGAGAAAGTAAAATTTCTCATATTTCTTTCTCTTTCTCTGTAGAACCAACAAAGGAAAATAAACTAGCTAGTTTCCACTTACTTTCTCTCTCATTCACTTTCTTTTCCTTTGCAACTTCCAAACATATCCTTATTACTTTTATTGAATGATTTGCCCTATGATAACGGATTAGGTTCATTTTGGAAAAACAGTTACCATAAATGTTGGAGCGCTAAATAGGCATTGAGATATTGATTATCTTCTACCTCATCTTATATAGTATTGCATGATGGGTTTTTGTTAGGAGGCCTCTCATCGTGACAAGTGGCAAGCATTGATTGGATTGTGATGATAAAAAAAAATATGCAGTGTAGCATGATCAAATCATCTAAATATATTCCATAAATCTGTTTGAATTACAAATTAAGGAATCCTAATGCATACCTAAATCTAAATTAGCCTTTCCATCTATACACAAGGGAAGGAATGAGAGTTATATAAAGGATAAAAAAATCAATTAAGGAAACCAATTACTAAAGAGTTTCAACTTTTGGAACTCTAAAACTAAACTTATTTCAAATTTTAACACTCCCGGCCCTCTTTCTGTAAAATGGGTAAGGAAACTCTATCTATACTAATCCTAAATGGAAAGATTAGCCCTTTTGATTATAGAACAATGATACATACACTCCCTCCCAACCACTACCTACCACCCCCCCTCTCACATGTGGTGGGACCCATCACATGTGGGACCCATGGTGGGACCTACCACATGTGAGAGGGGGAGTGGTAGGGAGTGGTTGGGAAGGGAGTGTATCTATCATTTTTGTTGATTATATGCCTATTAAAAGCAAAAACTCAACCTCATACATTCCTAGCCTTCTTTCCCTCTTTTTCCTTCGGCCATGCTATCTCTCCCTCTCACCCTTATCACCAAAATAAAGGATAGTCAATAAACTTCATGTACTCATCTTCTTCTTTTTTTTCTACTATTTCGTCTAGATAGTCAATAAACTTCATGTACTCATCTTCTTCTTTTTTTCTACTATTTCGTCTTCTTTAATTTCTACCCACTTTAGTTGTTGGCTAATTGCTTCACGTTGGCTAACACCTTTTTTTTTTATAGTAGCCGTGTTCGTGTAGTGGGAGGACGCGCCGATTATTTTTACAGTGAAAGGTATTCACTTTGATTTTTTTACTTGTTTTATAGCGAAAGGTATCCACTTTAATTTCTTTATATTGTAGTATAAGATTTTCTATTTTCGAAAACAATGGCTTATGCTTCCGTGTAGAAATTTGTTGAATATGAAACTGGAAAGATTAGAAAACCTTAAATCTAGGTTTTGCATAAGATTTTCAATCAAAAGATGTACACGTATTGGAAATAGAGAAGAAACGATTCTTTTGGGAACATAAAATATTTTTATATCGAATATCCGACATCGGGTTTATTTTTTGATATCGGATTCAATTTTTTATGTCGGATTCAACACTTTTAATTTAAAATTTAGGTCTACTATAAGTCTATAACTAATCTTGCTATTTACAGATAGATCATACCAATTGGAAATAGGAATTAATCCAGTCAACTTTTCCGTCTCAAGGGAAAAAAAGTCTTTTTACCCATTATATTCTCTAAATAGATCAACACAACACTTTTTCAAATATACCTTTTACCAAATATAAAATTTATATAATACCATTTCAATGTTAATTTTAAGTTAGAATTAATGTAGTTTAGCAATAAGGTTGTATCATTGATTCAATTTAGAAATGGTGAAAATCCCATCACCCGAAGATCGGTTGCTCTCAAACCCGTCTCTTCATCCAATGTTTGAATTGGAGCTCATATTTTATGCATGTCCTCTATACTCACATGAGTTTTGCAATCCAAATATAGGAGTATCATTCAATTGTCACCAATTTTCTCTTTCATATTTATCTCATATGTCATCGTTGTTCTCAGAATTACATAAATTAAAATTTTGTATAGGATACTAGGACAACGGGATGAGTGCGCGCATTCGATCCATTTTGTATCATCAACAACGGTAATTCCATGGACGTTTTGTCGTTCCTCTCTCAAGGTTTTTTCTTTTTTTCTTTTCTGATTTGCGCCTCTCAAGTTAGAAGACTACTATATCTATATTTCTTCATACATTTTATTCTTCTGTTTCCTTCTTACCTATTGCATGCTCAATTGGGTACTGGATCTCGAGTTTGCATTTTCTTTAAGGAAAAAAAAAAGCATTTATCTTTGTAGATGATATGAAAGTTGTCGCACATTTTTCGTGGAGGTATATCGAATTACAAACAAGAGGATGTTACTTTCAATCCTTTTAATTTTCTTTTATATTTTTCTTACTTTATCAATAATATGTAACGAATAATAGGAATTAAACTGCTGATTTGAATTGGTTCGTTCAATAGCAAATGCGACATTGTTTTTCAATTTGTCAGACAAAGTCATATTTGTGGTTATGAAACTTTTAAAGCATTCAGTTGCAAGAAGTTGGTAACCCTTGGAACCGAGTAGAAACTTGAAAACTTCATTTGAGGCGGTGGGGTGGAGGCCAGATCTGAAGCTGGTGGAGTAGAAGGTAAGGCTGCGATCGAAGAACTGATGGCGAGGATCCTCACTGGTCCGAAGATAAGAATGAGGTGGGAAAGGAATCTGAAGAGGGAGGAGAGATCGATGTTGGGTTGATCGGGGTCAAAAGGAGGGGAGGTGGTGGTGGAGGAGGCGAACCCCATCCCCCAATATGCTAACCACAATATGCTGGATAATGTTTGTGTTACCATAAAATGGGGAAGGATTTACAGGGGCAAGTATAGTCTAATGCCAAGGGGCAAGGAAATTTAGAATTTCTACGATTCTGATGTTGATTCTACTTTTGAAAATTGCTAAATTAGATGTGAAATTTTGGTGGATTACATGCCACACTACTTTCTTCCTGGCCTGTTTTACATTCTTTTCTTGGTTATTGAGATCAATCTCAAGTATGCGTGGATTGTAGTATAACAGACAACAATCTCACAAGTATATTTCTTTTTTCATCGAACGGTTGGAGAATACAAATATGAATTGCATCGAAAAAAGGTAGAAAGATCCACACGCATTAGGAGGAACCACATACCAGGCCAATCCTTGTGGTTAAAATGCAGCCCAAGTGATTATTCAGTGCTCCTCAAGCGCAACTCAATACCTTTAACTTCTCAACTCAAGCTCACTGGAGCGTCTTTTCGAAATAACCACCACCCACGGAAAGGTAGTCCGTCACCACAACCCCACCAAATCGAGAAGTCAATACAACTGTTAATACTTCCATTTGGAAAATCAGACCGAAATTACTTACATTTGGAAAATCAATACAACTGTTAATACTTACATTTGGAAAATCAATACAACTGTTAATAATTTCTTTGCAAGCACGATCCCTAGGCAATGGTGCAGGTAGATAAACCTAACCCAATACTGGTTAATTGAGAGGAATTTAGGCATAAATGAAAAGAAAACAAATTTACCGGGTATTAGCTGAATACTCTATCCGACCGAAATTTCTGGTTCTTTTGAGGTAGTCGTAACCACATCCAGATTAAGAAATAATAACATACTATTGTAAATAAGTTAGACAAGAATTTTGAGCTCCGCTTTCTTATAAATGTACTCCGAACTTTATTCTTTAAGTGTGTCTTAAAAAGTGTATTGCGTGCATTTTAAAGCAAGAAAATACAAATTTCGAAATGTATTTTTTAAGAAAGTGGAGTATGGAAATCATTTATTACTACTTTTTTTTAAAATAATGAACTAAAAGTAATTGTAATTGAGATAATTAAAACGGCATATAAAAATTTAAAGACTTGCTATTAGTGAGTGTACATTATTTTTTGATCCAATTGATAAATACAATTATTTAAAAAAGACTAACAATTGGAGACAGATATCGCCAAAGGGTTGGCGTGGTGGTTAAAACATGAGACTTACAGGTTACTTCCTCCTAAGCTTTCAGATCCAAAACCTCTCAACTGCTATCAACTCCTTTTGTCCAATTCCAATAGGGAGCTTCTTGCAAGTGAGCAATAGGAATATAGCCCAAGAATAGTTGAAGTGCGCAAAAATTGGCCTGAAAACCTTATTATATATATAAAAAAAAACAACACTCAATTGGAGACAGATAAATTATACTTACGTGTTGTATAATCTCTGGGATGAGTTTAGGCGCAATCTAAATCTCTCTTTATTCAAAAAAAAAAAAATCGGAGTTGTTAATTTTGTGCTTATATTTTTGTAGATTATTGTCTCATCTCGATAAGAGGAATCTAATAAGTAAAAGTTTATGAACCAAACTAACATTTTTATGAATAAAGACAAAAAAAATTCTTTTAAATTTTTGTTTATAATTTTTTACTTTATTGTAGTAAGGCAGTGTGCATTTCGTGGGTGTACCCATAGTTTATTGTTGGATGATTATACTGGCAAAATGAGGACAATTTGGTGTGAACAAGGACAATGAATGGGACACTGGATGCTTGTTCTGCATTTATATTTCAGATCCAAAATCTCTCTGGCTTCATCCCTGCATTTATACTTCACTTTCTTGTCAGCTTCTCTTCAATCCAAATTGAAAACCATGTGACATCCGACCTTGTGTGGCACAGCCGCACATGCAATGGATTCAGCATCCTTAATTCCTTGCCTTTGCCGTGTGATATACATCCTCACCGGTCCTCCTCCATCGTTTCTCGGTGTGGTCGCCGGTCTCTCGTCTCCGGCGGTTTTTTTGGTTGGTTGTTCCCCAATTTACTTTTCTAATTTAACGAGATTTGAGGATCTAGTTAGGACATAAAGGTCAAATTGGAATGCTTAGGGAGTCATGGGCCATTGGAGTTGAAGTTCAATTTTTTTTTTTTTCCCGATTTTTCCCATTTTTCTTTCCATCACAAGTGGTGTTCAACAAAATAAATAAATAGTTGTTAAAATTTATTATTAAAATCAAACTAACCAATTTTTAAGACTAGTTTTGTTCTAAAAACAGAAACAATAAATGTGACCGAAACATTTAGCTTAGCTTACGAGGCGCCAAAAACAAATCAAAACTATGCTCCGTCTAAAACACACAACACAAAAGAAACGTTCGTAGAGCATGATATTAATTTAAGTTAAATTTTGTTAATTGTTAAGTTAAATTTTGACCCCGCAAATGTGAAGTTATGGTTAACAAAGATTAAAAGCATTAATAATGTGGACCCGCGTGGGACCTGTGACAATAACTAATGCAATATGTTATATATCGTGAGCAGCGGATTTTCAAAAAAGTTTGGTTAATCAACAGATAAATAAATAAATAATTGACATCAGCACTCCTTTTTTTTGTTGGCACTCATTTTTTTTTTTCTCTCTCTCTTAGGTATAGTTATTAACAGAAAACTCTTAATAGAGACAAAAAAAAAAAAATCAATATAGAAAAAGGGAGTGCCAAATAAATTCTGTAACAGTAAATCTAAAATAATCTACTACTACTTAAAAAAAGCGGAAGATCCCCAGTGTTTCCCACACTTTTTTTTTCCCAAAATGCCCCTTCAAAACACTTGAAATAACCAACGGTTACCTTCCCCTAACGTCGCCTCTCAAACGAAGCCTCCAACCTACACAGTTATCCAACGGAACCCAACTTCAAAACGAATTGATCGACCAACTGTTGCGCCTCTAAATCGAAGTAGTACATACCTCTCCGGCTCTCCCACACCAAAGCCTATCAATTACACTGGCTTCCCCACGACCCCCTCGTGATGGCCAGTAAGGTTTGCCATCGCCCTCCGCCCAAAATTCCTTCTTGCCGGAGGTGAAGGATTTCACACCGTAAGCATCCCCAAGGTGTTAATCCTCTGTCGAGTTCTAGATCATTACGTAATTGGTCGTAGAGAAAATTTGCAACACTTAAGGTGTTTGATGAATTGCTTCTCTTGGTATTGAGAACAATCCAAACATGTTTCACGCATTACGTGTTCTCTATTTCTTTCTATCTGACGGTAAATCATGTTTAAGATATCACTGTGAAGAGGATCCAAAAATAGACGTTATGGTTGGTGAAATTACCCACCTCCTCCAGTCCAAAAGTGCAATTCTTTACACATTGACATTTGTGGATGTTTGGATCGCTCCATTGTGAAGATTTCCCAGATTGTTTCTTCTGAATTGGACCGCTGCATTTCGGTTTCCTAGGCTACGATTCAATAGCGACACACGTCACAGTTCACAGTGGAGATATTTTCTGTTGGACAACTTTGAGACAGATCTTATCTTTCCCTTTTGACAGTCACCACTGGAATGCCAACATAATTTGGAATAGTTTGTCTGCAAAGGTGATGCTAGGCGACTGCAGTTCATAGTTGCCGCTCCGATGCATAGATTTTGAAGAGTGGCTTCACCAAGGTACAATTGTATTTTCTATTTCGTTCATTGCCACAATTTTTTCCCTTGTGTAATACGACTTGTGTACGTGTTCAGAAATTTTCCTGGGAAAGCATCATTTGTTCATCTTTCAAGTGATACAAAAGGTCTGTTCATTTTACAATTGGCATATTCCTGTCCAATTTGTTCCGAGTAATATAAAAGGTCTGTTCATTTGACAATTGGCATAGAGGGCTCTCCTAGGAAGTGGCATTGGATATTCCTTTCCAACTTGAGATTTTTGACAGAAAAATCATTTTTGTTTTTATGCAGAATCATTTGGTAGGTCTTTCAAAAGTTAGATCTTCTTTTTTATTTTATTTTCATTTTTTGGGCCTGCAGTGTTGCAAACTGTCGCATGTTGATCAAAACTAAACATTGAATGTTACCACTGTTCTCTTTTTCACCAGAATCAATGAGAAACTAGATGAAGGCATGGTGTCTTGGGGTTTTTACTTTGTTCTCATTTATAAACTCAATTTTTATCCATTATTCACTTTTGGATCATGTGCGCTTTGGGTGCTAAACACTTATTTCATTTTGTGGTTAATCTTGTATAAAACTATAAATGATGCTTCTCAACCAAAAGAGTGTTCAGTCCGCACGTCCTTCATCTGATTTCTTGATTGAAAAGGTTGGTGACACTCTCCCAAAATGAAAATTTGGCGTATCCGAGTTAAAAAAAACTTGACATAAGTAACAAAAGATAAGGAAACTTTCCCTGCATAGTTTAAAGGTCTACTTCTTCATTCACGGCGATTTCCAAGGTTAAACGGTTGCTCTTGCTTCAGTTTCACTGTTAAATTTTGATGTTTCCCAATTGTTGTATGATGAAGGGAGCAGATCCCTCCTACACGTTTATGGATGGAGTCCTTCTCTCATGATTTCGCCTGCTAACTGTTCCAAACAATGTCCAAAAGACAGCAAAAAACTCATGTTATTAAAAAATCAATTCATGACAATTTGCTTATGAATGCTCTAATTCATGGAAAGTTTTACTATCACTGTATTGATATAATCAACTTGGTGTATGTGAACTCAACCTCACTGTATAGATAGTAATCTTCATGGCGGACCTACACTAGGTCAAGTGGCTCCACTTGCTCCAAAACTTATCTATTAATTTGAGTAATGGTTACTAAATTTTATGAATTTGCATATTGCCCGGAAATATTTAGCCTCACTACTCTTTTTAGCACGAGAGTTTGCTAATCATCGATCAATAAGCATGGACACACATTTGTAATTATGTTTCTATTTTGGATAGATATAGTATTATCTCGTAACTTATTTTTGTCCTTGAATGAGGTAAGGGGAGTGCTGAAAAGAATCATTATTATTACGGAATTAGTAACTTTCTAGGCCAATGCAAGATATAGGCCAATAAGGCAAATATTATGGGAGGGAAATCAAAAGGTAAAAAGAGTCCATACTACAACAAAACCTTTCAGACTCATGCGGATCCATGTGGGTTTATTAGTTTTCATTTTATCAATTTTGATTTCTTTAAGAAGTTATTTTTTCACTACCTTCAAAAGTAAAAAGTTCCTGACGACTTGTCTTTTCTTATATGGTGAGAAATGTGAGAAGCTAGAATTTAGAGGACTCACAGAAGACCAAAAAGCCCTGGTGTTGAAGTTCTGGAATTTGATAATGAGGAATGATTAATAATTTGGTCTCAAATCATCCTTCAACTAAATCACTTTAGTTTTGGGATAGTTTATCTGTGTTTATCTTTCACACATTTTGTTCCCTTTTCATTTTTAACATGTATCTAACTTAAGCTAGCTTCTTTTTGACAAATTAGATGGCTAATAATGTAGAATCCAAAGCAATAACACAAGACGCGGTGTTGTAGACAACAACGCAAAGCTCAAGCCCCATCCTGTTTCTGTCATCCAGGTGAGAACTCGCTTATGTTTGTTGCAGCTACTTGATTCCAATGAAGCGAGATGAAGCTAAGGTAATCCAACTTTACACTTCTAAAGAATAGTTTAACATTTTTTAGGTACTGCTACTCTCTTGAGAGCAACGTATGTCGTAATTCATTTCACAGGTCTGTGACAAGAATGCCAAAGTTGCTCAACTGCGTGAATCATTGAGAGATTTTGTTTCAATTTTTTGAACACCATTCACATAATTAGAGTTGTCCTTATTTACGAACATATGTATGTTTGCTCTTCGTCAGAATAAACTAAACCATTTTAATTTTTTCGATACAGTGTAATTTATAGTTACAAAGAGCATTTGATTTCTCCTTTTGTGCTTGTTCCAATAGCTTATGAAAAGTACTGCACTGAAGTGTTGATCTAGGAGAAGAAAGACCTTGACATTATGTTGTTGTATTTGCAAGGTGTCCAGAGCCAACTTGTGTGCACCTCAGACTAATCAATATAACTCCTCTTACAGTTGTTTCACACACTTACGCTTGGAGGTGAGGTGGTTAAATTAATACATGTTGTTTGTAAATCAGTCTAACTGCCACGTGCAACGCACGTGCTCGCCACTAGTATAATAAAAAGGGGAGTGCCAAGTAAATTCTGCTAATGGTATTAATGAAGTGGACCCGTTGGACTCGTCACAACAATAGAGAACATATATCTTCTTAAAGTCTCAGATACACATTAAAAGAAATCAGATGCAAATAAAAGTGAGTAATCCAAATTTTCATTATAAATTCGAAGGACTAATAGTTAACAATTCAAAGGATTTACCAACAGAAACATAGAATCTATCCACCATACCCCAGACCCCTGTTTGCAACCAAACTAATGCATCACCCTAAACCCCAACTGCCCAGCAAACTCAATCAAAGCATCCTTATCCTCAGTAGCAGAACCATGGATTGAAACCTTCAGTTCTTTACCACCAGCGACCTTGTCGGACAGGAATTGCAGCTGTTCTTCACTTGCAACAGAAATGATACGGTTCCCCCTCAAGAATTTTATTATGGTATAGTACTCAAGGATAAGGGGCCTCATCACATACAAGGGACGTAGACGAGGGATAACTAACTCAGGCTCAGAGCTTTCGCTCAGGAACATCGCTCTTTGCAATTTGGTAAGAGTTTCGGGCTCAGCTCTCGGCATTTTGAAATTTTGGAAGCCAAGAAGATGTGTTATGAGTGATGAGAGGGATGAATCGGGTCCTATTTATATAAGAATTCAGGAAATGGAAGACAATAAATAAATAAAGAAAGCAATGTCCAATCCTAACCGTTCAGCAAAAAACCAAATCCAACGGTTCATGTTTACATAGGTTCGGGTGCCAGATCTGGACCGTTAAATACGGTTAAAAGACAAATCCGAGCCGTTCCTTTTTTATTTTTATTTTTTTTTTGAAAAAAAAAACAAAAAAAAACAGGGTATGGGTTCATAACGGGGACATCAAACTGAAGGTCAAATTCGTACTTTAACAGGTTATGGACTTACCAACATTTTCCGGTCCACCGTGTGCCGTCGGCGTTGGCGGCGGAGACACGTTACCAGTCGTTGCCATTGGACTTGTTCATGGAGGTGTAGGCGATCAGCGCCTTGTACTCCTCCTTGAGACGCTGCGTCAAGGCGGTGCCATCGCGTCGGCCGGCTTTGGTGGAGAGGAGGGGGATGTGGGTTAGGGTTGATTTGGTGTTTAGATCCCACTCCTCCATAATCATAAACTTGGTCGACTGTTGTGCTTGAGGGTTCGCACGAGCATGCGGCTGTCGTTGGAGGAACCGGAGATGAGGTAGGCGAGGCGGGGGGGTTTGGGGAGGGAGGAGGCGGGGTGTGGGTGGAGGTTGGATTCCATGAAGGAGGAGGAGGAGGAGGCGGCGAAAGGGGAGGAAAGAGAGGGAGTGGGGCGGAGAGGAGAGGAGAGGAATGTGAGGGTGAGGAGGAGGGGTTTGAAGAAATGCTGTGGAGAGGAGGATAAGAAAGATACTCAACTGATCTTTTTGGGGGGAGAATAAGCGTTTTATAGGGCGGCTAGGCAAAGATTAACGGCTTTGTTTGTTTGTTGAGTTGAGTAATGATGTTTTTGGACGTAAAATGTTCCCGTTTTCCGATGTTTGACCAGGAAAAAGAAGTACAGTAGTAGTAAAATATTTCCCAAAATAAAAGTAGGAGTATTGTTTTACCGTGTTTTGGGCCGTACGTGTCATTTTTGCATCCACAGCATTTCCCCAAAAGCCCAAAAACAACGTATATCTGATCCAAAAACGGGGATTGCTCCCATGCTTGTGGGTCGTGCTCGCCTTGTCGATTAGTCATGGTCAGCTTTGTTTGTGCGTCACTACTTGCCGAGGCAGAGACATGTCCCATGGCTTACAAATGCATGTGTAAAAACAAGTCTTATCGATCGATCTAGTCAAGCTTTCCTCTTTTAATTTACTCCTTGAAATTTTCGTTGGAAGATTCTTATGGCTGTTTTTTAAGCTTTGTTGAGGTGATTGTGGAGTTTGAGATCTGGTTTTATGGAGGATTCCGACGGCGGTGGCTCAGGGCTGGGGGCGGCGAGGCAGTGGCTATGCGGCTCACGTAGGAGAAGGTAAATCTATCAAAAAACTACTCTGACAAGGGAGCTCAGTGAAGTTTTAAAAAAGCAAGGGGAGCATCTACAGTTGTCATAAACCTTAAGGGAAGTAACTGTAATTTACCCTGAAAATTTTACAGAGGTCACATGCGAGGTGTAATTATTGCCCACTGCAGGCGGACAGCTGTGCCCATTGTCTTCCCGAGGCGCACATGGACATCTCGGTATACTTCACCACATTGAAAACAGAGCGAAAATTAGATAATCATAACTGGGCATTCTCCCTTCTCGTCATACTCCCGATAAATCCAAAGCGTCAAATTTAGTAGTTGATAAGCACAAATTATTGACATATAGAAGTTTCATATTATATGTTGTTAGTTTTTTAATTGTGTGTAATTAGCTATGATTATTATTATTTTGGTTTATTTACATTGAATAATTTATTTTGCATGAAAATATAAAAAATTTACTTATTTCAGTCTTTGGAATGAAGAGTGTGACGTGGACCCCCAAATTAACAAAGCCGAAATTTGAAGTTGCAATTGACAAAATTATTCTGATGGACTAATCTAACATGCAAAATGGAGAGTACAGGGAGCATATGGTGTGGACCTAGGTTTAATTGGGCCAGAATTATTAATTTATTGTGGACTATGGACAAATGGCTGGGAATTGGAGTTCAGCACTGGCTTTTTAATAACTCAGGCATCGTGGAAGCCGAGTCGCTAATTGAATATATTTGGTAGTGGCCAAATGCTAGGATTAGACAGGGTGTGTTTGAAACTTGAGGAAAGTTAGAGAAAAGAAAAGAAAATTGAAAATTTTCGCTCATCTTGTTTGGTTTGGAGAGAAAGAAGAGAGAAAATAAAAAAAATCTAAGTATTGTAGGGTTTAAAATGCTATTTAAATAACTTTTCACCCATGAAAATGGTCTGATTTCCCAAATAGAAGTATTAACAGTTTTATTGACTTCACAATTATGTGCGATTCAAACCATTGGAAAGGCTTAGGCCATCTCCTACTCTTTCATCTTCTTTTTTTCCCCATCAAATTTGAATTAAAAACTTGATTAAAAGTTTAATTTGATATTGAAGACTTCTACGACTATCATTAAAATTTTCATAAAATTCCTACCATATCCAAAAACTCTATTAATGGACACACCTACCTATAAAGTGTTACCATCGTGTTTCAGGAAAAGCTGAAGAATTTAAAATGTTACCATTGGGTTTAAGAAAAAGATGACACAAAAAATACTGTATTTGTAATTTATGGAATGTTACCGTTGAAAATTTGGTGCAGAGACAAATGAATACCGTGAAGCAAAAAGACACGAATCTATGGTCACTTGCTCATCAAAACCAAATTACCCCATGGAAATCAATCCCAACGAGTAGGCTATTACCTTCGGTAGTACCTCCACTTGTTATTTGTCCCTTGTCTTAAGAGCATCCGCATCAGTCTCTCTAAATTTTAGACCAAATTACACCTTAAAAAGTAATTTTATTACTTTAGCTAGTCACTTTTATAATGCCCGCTGCATCAGACTCTCTATTCTAACCATGTCCTATAAATATCTCCTTATTTTTTTAATATAATATTGAAATGTACTAGTAATACTAGTACTAATACTTATGTAGTGGATGAATAGTGCATTGTCTGAGGCAGCGAGGGGCTGTAGCAAATCTACTCAATTATTAGAATAGCGAGGAGACAGTTGAGCTTGTTGCAGCAAGTTTTCGGGGGGTTTTGTTCGCCATTATAATATCACAAGGGGATGTGGTGAGAGAGATGCGGATGCTCTAAGCGACAATAAATATCCGGCTTATTGTTTAGATTTGGAGAGCCTGAGATGAAATATTTAAAATTTGGATAGCTGAATTAAAAAAATTTAAACTAGGGGCCAAAATTCTAATTTCTGTTGTACAGTACATGCCAAAAATCAAGCGGAGTCAGTAGGAAATATAGAAGAATTTTGGAGGGGCCACCACCCACCGGATTGAGGGATGGTGCAGTGTGCAAAATACATTATACTGTGTAGTGTATCATCCAACCGCCCATTTTGATGATGATAGGTTCGGATTTAATCTAAGCAATGAATTTAGTTTGACTGTCTATTATTTGGATTTAATTCGAACCGTGCATTGTTTGAAATAGACAACCAGATATAATGACTTTGGTCACTATAGAGATGTTGTGATTTGGGTCACTGTGTCAAATATAAAAAGTTTAAAGATAGCCAATGGAAGAGAAAAAAATAAATACTACAAAACAAAGGGTCACATGGAGAGACAATAGTGTGTGGTCACATGTGACCATCAAATTGCCGTTTCAAGAAAAGTTTGCAGAGGCTTCAAACTGATCAAAAATGGCATTTGAAAGCACAAGCACCAAGATCTTACGTACTATTGTAACGTGGTAGGTTTATTCAGAATCAAATTCCTCACTCCCTCGAACACCTAATCGCATCAACAACAACGTGTCAACAACCAGTCATTAAATAAATGATATTTGATTCCGCATTTTACTATCTGCACTTCAAAATTGGTGTACACAAATTAGAGTAGTGTGCATTTGGAGTGTACAAATGATGTACGTATGTCATTTTCCAAACTGGACAATGCTTGGGGTATATTAGTAAAATTTCGTACGGCCATCTCTAGTACACTATCTTAAAAATGCTAGCTAAAGTGTACACCTAAACTCAAATTTTTTTGAATAAAACCAAAATTAATCCAATAATCAAAGTATTTTCGGATTTATTCAAAAAAATATTTGGTTTGGCCATAAATTTGTAATTGTTAGATTCATCTTGTCGAAATAAATCCAGAAATCAAAAAATCTTGACTCAAAACTTAACAAATGTAAAAAAAAATTTGAATAAGGTCAATGAAAAAAAAAAATCAAAAAACCGAATTAAGTTTTTTGCCAAAAGACCCCTTACATTGCCAACTAAATACGATGTCAAAATTATCCACTTGAACAAATGCAGTTATCCTATACCCATTCCTCGTATAAAGGAAAATGATATGGGTAGACCACATATGCACCCAAATGCACACCACCCTGAGGTGCCAAATGAGGAGAAGCCCAATGTGGGGCTCACCTAAAAAATGGACCCTCCTCATTTGCCACCTCAGGGTGGTGTGCATTTGGGGTGCACATGTGATGTACCCATAACATTGTTCCTCGTGTAAACCAGTGAGAATGCTTTCACATCCCCATAACACCACCTACTTCACCACATTGAAAACAGAGCGAAAATTAAGTGGGCATTCTCCCTTCTCGTCATACTCCCGATAAATCCAAAGCGTCAAATTTAGTTGATAAGCACAAATTATTGACATATAGAAGTTTCATATTATATGTTGTTAGTTCTTAGTTGCATGTAATTAGCTATGATCATTATTATTTTGATTTATTTACATTGAATAATTTAAAATGAAGAGTGTGACGCTGACCCCCAAATTAACAATGCCGAAATTTGAAGTTGCAATTGACAAAATTATTCTGATGGACTAATCTAAGATGCAAGATCGAGAGTATAGGGAGCATATGGTGTGGACCTAGGTTTAATTGGGCCAGAATTTATTTATTGTGGGCTATGGACAAATGGCTGGGAATTGGAGTTCAGCACTTGCTTAAAGAACTCAAGCATCGTGGAAGCCGAGTCGCTAATTGAATATATTTGGTAGTGGCCCAATGCTAGGATTAGACTTGGTGTTTAGGCTTAAAAAGCCAACTTAACTTTTTTTTTTTGTCTTTATTCGATTTTTTTTTTTTGTGTTTGTTAGTTTTGCATCAATTTTTTTGAGTATTATTGATTCGTTTGAGTGGGAGGACTCCAAAAAAGTAAAAGATTGTGACTAGAACTCAATTTTTTTGAATAAGATTGAAAAAAGTGTAAAAAAACTATCTTTTTTACTTATTTTTGTCTATATTAAAAAAAAAGTTATGATCGCATAATAATTTTTACTTTTTTGATTCCTCTCGCCGAGACGAACCAATAATACACAAAAAGTTTATGGAAAACTAAAAAACACGAGAAAAAAAAAATCGAATAAAGACGAAAAAATAAGCCAACTAACTTTTTAGGCCAAAACACATATTGGGGTGTGTTTGGAACTTGAGGAAAGTGAGAGAAAAGAAGAGAAAATTGAAAATTTTCTCTCATCTTGTTTGGTTTGGAGAGAAAGAAGAGAGAGAATAAAAAAAAATCTAAGTATTGTAAATAGTGAAATTTTCCTCTCACTTTTCTCTCATTTTATTTTCTTTCACTTTCTCTTCCCTTCCACATGTTCCAAACAGACCCTTAAGTCAGTATTCTAATGGAGTCGAAAAAGGAAATCCGCAGCCAATATATATGGGCAGTAGGGTTTTATTAGAAATACCACGCAACACAACGACACGGCAGCAACATCCTTGGAGGTGCACGACTGGAGCTTTTAAGAATTGTGAATTTCCGTTGGACCCCAAAAAAAAAAAAAAAGGAGCCAAAGAATTGTGAGCTTATTCAATTTTATGGATTCTAACAGAATACTTGGTATGTTTCTACTCATGAGCACCTAAACTTTAGGGTTGAGGATGAAACCTCATAACGTTTATTAAATGATTTTATGCATATGATTTTTCCAATATGTGTTTATTGTATATTGTTCTAGGCTCATTAGTTAATATACATGAAACTCGGGTATAGATTCAATCGGTATGAATTGGTTTTCTCCATGATTTGACATCAGTATATTCATCTTATTGCTTGGTTTATTAAAGCTAATATTTAAGTATGCGGTATCCACTGTGAGTTGTTCTCACGGATATAGTGGATGATTTTGGCTTAAACTTCGAAGTAGAGGGAGAAAATATTTTTGCCATAGGGAAAAAAAGTGCTTATCGAAATATTATCGACTGTGATTAAGATTAGCCTCTAAATCATTGTGCAGAATCATAAGAAAAATCTTTGCATAAGATTAATTGATAAATGTTATGGCTGTGATTTACCCAAAACAAAATGATATGAGTGTGGTTTCCGAAACTCTAGTTAGTTTTCCAACCGTTAATCTCCACTATTTTTGCATGCTAGTTTAATTATTTGTTTTGTCATTATTTTATTTTATTTTTACTTTTCAAATCAACCACAACTTTTGGGAACTAAGTTAGAGTTTCGATCAATTTAAGTTTATTTGGTTTTCCTATAAAAAAACATAAGTCCATGTGGATTCGAACTCACACTTGCATAACTATATTTCAATACGATTCGTGCGATTGTGAGTACATTAAAATTTCAACAAACTCCTAAAACTAGTGACGACTCACTAAACTTCATAAAAGTTAAACAGTTCAACCAACAATGCTATTTCAAATCTAGTGATAGCTTATTAAAATTTACACTTATTTTCTTTTAATTTGTAGATAAAACAAACGAATATTCTGAATGAATAACTAGTCAACTATCCTTTTGGGATCCGGGGATCCTGTAGTGCACTGTCGCACTACAACACTGTAGTGCGGCACACGAGCCATTGATCTCGGCAATAAATGGCTCAAATTTCATCTCGGCAATGAACGACTCAGATCATGCAAGCACCAAGATGAAATCCGAGCCGTTGATTGCGCGATCAACGACTCGAATGCTACACTACAACCCTATAGTGAGGCAGTGCACTATAGGATGCCCTCTTCCACCCTTTTGATCTCCTTCCTTCAATTGAATGCATGACTCCATCTCTCTCTCCCTACTTCAGTCTTCACCATGTCCTTCACCTACACCAATCAGACAGCAAGAGCTATCTTCGTAATCCTTCTGTTCCCCTTCCTCTTGATTGGCTTCGTCTCCATCTACATCTGCCAGTACTTCGACAACAAAATAATTATTCTTCCTTTTTACTCCTCCTCTGACGTCGCCGCTGCCTGCACTACGCCAAATTTAAGTATTAGCGGCATTAGAAAATTGCCGGGAAAAACCCTGAAACCGCCGGGAATTCCCATTAGCGGCAGTAATCACGATTGTCGTCTATACGGCAGTCGAAAATACTAAAACCGCCGGGAAAAGTTTTAAAATTGCCAGTAAAAGTCCATGCCATTAGTGGTAGTTTTAAAACCGCCGGTAATTCTAAATAACATATTTAAAAAAAAATAAAAATTACACTTGGCGCCCATGTGAAATGCTTGGCCCAAGTCTCAAACTCGAGACCTTAAGCCCCTCGCGCATGTGCTACCAACGGAGCTAGCATGCATTTTTTGTCATTTGAACAAAAAAAATATATTTATACTATACCGTAATTTTCTTATGAATTTTTTTTTTTAACCGGCATTTTCAAGAAAACCGCCGGGAATGCCACTTTTGCCCGCGGTAACTTACAAAACTGCCGGTAAAAGTCACTTTTTTCCCGGCATTTGTTGAACCGCCGGAAAAAGTGGTTTTTTTTTCGGAATTAATAGTTCCGCCGGGAATGCCCATTTTTCTTGTAGTGCAGCCCGCGCTGATTTTCCTCAAGAGACCGCGATCTGGTGGTAATAGATTCGTTCCCGGTATTCAACTACTCTGAGATCAAATGTTGGAAGATATGTTTACCTTTTGTGATAAAACCAAAATATGAATGCAATAAAATTAAAACTCGAAACCTGGAAATTGATGAAAATGAAATGGTGATCAAGACGAGTGTTTAACACTCTGTACTTAAGACAGATTCGCCCCCGCTACGGTGCTTACGGTTTGCATGGACGTCTATCTCCCAGCACTACTTGATCTTCACCGAACGGAAGTAGCACTTCAATCTGTTCGGTAGGCGAACCAAACTTGTGTTTGTACTCTCTCCAATGAAAAGACTCTCAATGAAAGTGTAGAAAAATTAACAACACTATAAAAATGAAAGAAAGATGCCATATATATAGGCAAACTAGTGACTCTACGAATAGTCACTAGGGTGAAGAGACACATATGTTCACAAAAGGACGCGTCCGTCCACAGCGAACAGGTGCTAATGAAAAGATGCAACTCCAAATCAAATCAATTTTCATTCACACTTAAATTAAAATATTATAAACAAAATATTATTTCCAACATCAAACACCTCAAAATCGGCAGAGCACTGACGTGCGCCATGTGCGTATCTGAATTTGAAGATAACGAGAGGCTTTGGTTTTTACCGAAGTGCGACCATGTGTTTCATCTTGAGTGTATTGACCCTTGGTTGGCTTTTTCACCACCACCTGTCCGATTTGCCGGGCGAACCTGAGTGAAATGGGCAGAGCACTGCCGCCAACTCCGGCCAACCACAGTGAAGAACTTTGAAGGATAGAACCAAGATAACTGCTATCTCTATAACTGCTATCAATGACAATATCCCAAAATAACTGCTCTCTCTATTTTCTATGGGCCAAACACGTGGGCTCCTATACTTTGAAAAAATAAATAATTGGGCCAAGTTTCATTAAAATTTAATTGCGCCTTAGTTTAACAAAATAAAATTATTGTGGCCCATTACTTTTACAAAGGAATTCAGCCCAATTTGGCCCCAAAACTAGTAGTTTGTCGTCGTTTATGATTGTGTGTCAAATTTGAGAATAAACAGCCGTTGAAATAAAAAGCGTGAATTTGAAACACGGAATTTGAATGGATAAACCTAAGGGTACGTATCCGAAGGGTACAGAAAACATAATAGTAGTAACATACCGATAGCATGTGGAGCCCACCTTTTTTTTTTTTTTTCATCCCACACAAATGATCAACACCATTCAATCATTTTAAAATAATTTTTCGAGCGTCATTGCGAATATTCAGCTCAATTTGATATGAGTTATTTAATGATCCAAATTTCAAATTTTCATTCAGAATTCAGGATCTTCATTTCTGAAATAAAACTTGAAATTTGGATCACCCACTTACGCATATCCAATTGAGTTGATTTCACGAAAACTCAAAGATTTATTTTAAAATTATTGTATGATCCGGATCATTTGTGGGAGATTCAAAAGTGAACCCCACAAGCTATCGGTACATGTCCTGTTATGTTAAAGTTATTTAAGTTACTGAAAAGTTTGGATCATTAGTGTGAGACTAAAAAAGGCCGGGGCCCTGCAAACCGTCTTTACATATTTTCTGTACCCCTCAATCACTTGGTAGGGTCCAATTTGAATTCATCGAGGTCTGAAGGTCCAATTGATGGAAATTATTCTACCCCCTCCATCCCATATTATTTGTTCCTTTTAGAGAAGTGTATATTTGCACGCAAAAAGAAGATGTTTTTTAGAGAATTATTTTTAAAAAAATTTTACATCAATTTTTTCTTTTTAAGGAGATCTTTAAATTGGTGTAAAAATTTATGGGAAAAAAATGAATGCTAATACATTAGATTTTACGTGCAAAATATATGCAAACCCAAAAAGGACAAGTAATTTGAGACGGAAGAAGTACTAAATGAAGTCCTCGCCATTATAAAAAAAAAAAAGTCCTCGCCTAAGATGCAAAATAGAGAGAGTATAAAGGGAGCCCATGGTGTGGACCTCTTTTATATGGGTTAGAACGCATTGTGGTCCTGTATAAATGGGCCGGACTTTTACCAACCGAGTTTTACCGAGCTCGTTTTAAAACGAGCTTAAAACTCGAGTTCGACTCAATTATTAAACGAGTTGAGCCGAGGCACGAGTTACAAGTTGCTTGTGAGCATGCGGTTCATTTACAGCCCCATGTGGACCAATTTTATGGGTCAAAATGCATTGCGGTCACGAATAATTCGCTGCGAATAATTGAAGTGTGGCTATGGCATGAAGAAGTTAGGAATCGTAGAAGCCCAGTTAGTATTTGATTATGCTTTGCATCAACTCCAGAATTTGGACTTAGGTTAGGATTGGATAGAATTTGAAAACAGGAAAGTTCTTCTCTGAAAGGAATTCTCGGCAGAAAATGATCCTGTTCGGTTTGAGGTTTTAGTTTTGTTGACATCATTATTTTCCTCATTTCTCTCTCTATCTCTCTCCACTCATTACACCTGCTTACATCATCAAATCTAAACTAAACTACAAACCAAACACAAATTATAATGGGCATTAGGGCTTGGGAATCCCACGCATTCATATAAGCATTCGGCTGGAGGAGCCTCACGGCTGCGGCAAGAATCCTGAGGCCACGGCTTGACAAAAGAGCAAAGAAAATTTTTAAGATCTTTATTACTCCCTTATTATAGATTTTTGTCCTTGATCTATGTACTTTTATCAAAAAGAGGCTAGACTATTGGACTAGGTTGAGTATGAGACCTCATATTTAGTGGTAATTATTTGCACAATCTTTATTTATCTTCCGAATGATTGGTTTAATCGAATACTTGTTCTTACCCTATGATAATTAACTTAGCAATTTTATTTAACGGGATTCAATAATTTTTTCCCATGATCTGGGATTGGTAGCTAATTTTTCAACCCTATTGTGTAGCTTTTGATTTCAAGTACCGGATATCTTTTATGATTTGTTTGCGAATGGATACATATGATTTTTGGTCTTAAATTTTAAGGCAAGGAAGAGGGTACATAATTTTTTTAAATTTTTTTCTAAAAGGTCGGATATTTTCCATGGTAATAGAGTTTAGTCGCCAAATTATAGAGTTCAGCCACCAAACTTCTTTGAAGAAGAGTAGGAAAATAAATAAGAGTTTGGTAGTAATTGCTATGAACAGATGAGTGGGAATTCTGAAACCTTAGTCACTTTTCTTCGACCAGGTTCCTTCAATGGTCAACTTATTTATTTACTTTTAGTATTATTTATCTAAGTTTTAGGTTACAAATCAATCATAACTTTTGTTATCTAGGTTAGGGTTCAGTGTAAGTTTATTTAGTTTTCTTTTTAAGAAAAAATCGCAATTTTTTTTTTTTTTTGGGTAAATCAACTTGAAATAGAAAAAATGATAACCGAATATATAGCCTAAATCGTGGAAGCTTTCAAATCCCCCCTGGTCTCTGGTCCTACTAAGAACCGAATGACACTCTGGTATGCTCCAAATGCAGGAAATCTCAAATTAAACACAGATGGCTGTTGGTATGAATCATCTGGTAAAGCAGGCTTCGGAGGAATATTCAGAAATGAAAGAGGTGAGTGGGAGCTGGGCTACTTTGGGAGAATGATGGCGTCCTCGAGCTTGGAGACAGAACTATGGAGCATCTACAGGGGACTAACTATTATATTGGAGAGAGGACTGTACGACGTCCAGATTGAATCAGACTCACAAACGGCGGTGATTCTCTTTAATGAAGGCGCAAACACAACCCACCCCCACAACAACATAATTAATGATGTAAAGTACTTGCTGGAACGCACCAGGAGCAATCTCACCCATACCTACCGTGGAGCAAACGAATGTGCTGATTTTCTCGCAAGGGCTGGAGCAGAACAAATGGAAGAACTGGTGGTTACAAACTCCCCTCCCCTGGGTATCAGGGAGTACATGCTCAGAGATAGCCTCAACCTTCATCAATTTCTTGACTAGTTACCTTTTATTTCCTCAAATCAGCTATGTTGTTTAACTTAAGTCTTGTTTATCCCTGGTATTTTGGTACCAACGCTCCTACACCTCTGATGCAGTTTGTAACTCTTGTTTAATTTCGTAATGCATTTCCGAAGTACCAAAAAAAAAAAAGAAAAGAATATATAGCCTAAAGGGGCAAATCCTAAGGAGGAATCAAAGAAAAGAAAAGAAAAGATAACCTAGGATGCCAAAAGGCTACATGAGGAATGCAAATTAAAAACTATCAAAATGTTTCCAATCCATCTAAGAGAGGGAGAGGAAACATTTTTTCCAATTGGATGGAACAATGCAAATCGCAAATCTCATTGGCTATGTGAGCCGAACATGGGACTTCAAAAATGCTTTTCAGTGGACAACAGTAGTCCATTTGGTATTAGATCATGACTTGATCAATATGGCTTCCTGATGATTATATCCACATTATATAATTAAATTTGGATCTGGTCTTCAAGATAGTTAACACTTTGAAATAATCCAACAACAACTAGGACCATTGGAACACAATAGCTGATGGACATTTGAACTCTCTTGTGCCCAATGAAGGAGCGCGGATTTGCGCTCCCGAGTGAGAAACGTGACTGGAGCGTGAGTCCGACCTTATAGGAGTGCTATCTAACTCTAGCCCAGAGCATGTGGTTAGGGATTGGATTCTTTGGCTGGCACTCCGGTGACTAAGAAGGCCCATGAGAGAGATTATTACTGCTATAAAGCAATTTACTGTTCTGTATTTTACGCTCTGTTTGGTTGTCAAGGAAAAGAAAGGAAAATAAAAGAAAGAAAAAAAAGAAGGAAAGTTAAGAGGGAATTTTTTAGTTAAAATAATTTAATTTAGTTATTTTTCTTCTCTTTTTCCTCTCAAACCAATCAAAGGAAGAGGGAAATTTTTTATTTTCCTTTTCTTTCTTTTTCTTCGGTTCTATTATGTGGGCTACTGCGGGGTATGGGCAGCCCGCATGTCCCCTCTTTTCCTAACCAATTGGATATCTATTATGGTGACATTTTTGTTTGATTTTATGTATTCTCATCTGAATAATAAAAATAGAATTTCTTGTATAAGCTCCTAAGCTTAGGATCTTCTAGTTGTCCATGCTCTCTAGTTGTCCATGCTCCTGCTCCCTTTTCTTGCAGCTAAGGTATTAACATTTTAATAGATATTGGACTTCCATATATATTGGCTTTGTCTTTTGTGGCAAGTGTTTCAAGATTTATGATTTGAGGAAGCATTCTAATTTGACTAACCCATGTATTGGCTTTGTTTATATAATCTGCTTATACTAAGCCCTTGACAAGATGCGTTAACATGACACAATAACAGAATGCAGTGACATGAAAAAGCATATTGGTAGTGTAATACCCCAGTCCCACGTTGGGGGAGCTAGCCAAAGTTAGTTCTTTATACAAGGAAACCCCCGCAAGCTGCTATTAACCCTAGTTGTAACTTTTGAGCCGTGTGCTAAGGATTAGTAGATCCGCTGGGTTTGGGTCGTTATGTTTGATCAGGCATGTGTGGCTAACAGATATTGACAACTTTTGTTGATTTAATCTGGCTGTCTATTGTCCATTTGATAATTAGTGTTGCACCTTGTGCTTTGCTATTTCCAATTTGTCAAATCATGATTTCAGGCCAATGGAGCTCTTTTCCCCCTTTTTTTTTTTTTTTTTTTGCAGTTCTTATCAAATTACCTCTCTAGGGTAATACCATCAAATACGTTAACTTCGCATTCCCGTGAATGCCTCAAAGATGTGGAAATTTATGGGCTTGTTGATCGAGAGTTTGTGATGTACCTACTTCAGATTGCTATCAATCTTGATAAGATAACTATTGATCCTTTCCATCCATTTGAGTACGCAAATAAAAAGGAGAAAGAGGAACGACCAAAACGCGATCACTAGCTTCATGAAATATATAGTACCTTCTGGAGTTAATTAATTGTTCTTTAATTTCGATTGATAAGTCATGCCTGGTGAAGTTTTTTCCGTAGTGCGTCCGCACTGTTTCATGTCAGCTTAGTTATCATTGTAATGTCGTTTATTCAATGCTTGCATAATCTTTGTACTTCAATGCAGTCTTTCAAGGGGCCTATACCGATATACGGTCTGATACAGGCCGATATTTGACCGTATCACTAATATTGTTATATATCCCGACACCGCTATTTAAAACCTGTAAATCATAGGTTTTGCAGTACCCTGGTAGATCGGCTTCCTTCTTGATTCTGTGTAATTATTTACTAGATCTTCTGTATCTGGTATCCGTTTTCATTGGATCGGCTTTTGCAGCTGTTTTCTTCAAAGGAAATGGAAAGGAATTTTGTTGGTTTATTTGTTAGTGGTAGTTCGGGATAGGGGGAATAGTGGTAAGAAAGATTGGATGAAGGTGATGAAAATTTTAGCTGAAGGGGAAATGGTTGTTTGGGTATTGTTAGGTTATAATAAAAAGATGTTGGGTAGATTTGCAATTAACTTTTGGGGTTTTTGATGCGAATTTTGAAAGGAAGAAAAGAAAATGACAAAAGGATAGAGATGCATGGGGTAAGCTTACTCTCGTGGATACAGATAATCACCACCTGAGTTGTTTAGCAAGGGATATAGGGCTAATCAAATTTTCTTTTAACTTTTGGAGTTTGGTCCTTGGAACAAGAGAGGGGTGGATGGGCAAGTCTGCTTGTTTTTAATTTGCCGCTAGGGAATTCACACGAAAGGGAACGAGGAATTCTCAACAAAAAAAAGTACTCTCTAAACTGAACGTGAAAGTCGCTTTCCATCAGACGACTGTTCCCATTACTCTACTCTCGACTTGGATTATACATCCAAAAAGGTCCCCGCTCTCGGTCATTCCACACGCTGCCTAGCAGGGAATTATGCAACTCTTCTTGTAGCATTAAAGGAACCCTGGTCCTGGGTTTTGTAATTAGCTGAGCCGTTTCAAATTCACACTTTGTATTTCATCGGCTGTTTATTCTCAATTTTGACACACAATCATGAACAACGAAAAAGTATTAGTTTTGGGGCCAAATTGGGCTGAATTCCTTTGTAAAAGTAATGGGCCATTTAATTTTATTTTTGTTAAACTAAGGCCCAATTAATTTTTAATGAAACTTGGCCCAATTATTTATTTTTTCAAAGTAAAGGAGCCCACGTGTTTGGCCCATAGAAAAATAGAGATAGCAGTTATTTTGGGATATTGTCATTGATAGCAGTTATCTTGGTTCTGTCCTTCAAAGCTCTTCATTGTGGTATCAGGGCCACTGGTCTGGGGCTGGTGTTTTGCAGTTAGGGCAGGGGCGGAGTCCAGGATTTTAAGTTAGGGGGTCAAAAATCATATATATATTGCCCTCACAATATGCTGGTAATGCTGTAAATAATTCGCCCGTTTTGCTTGAGCAAAATTTTTTTACTTGAACAAAAACTTCTGCTTTAAAATCTGCCGTGTAATGAAGTCTCATTTCGTTGGAGCGATATTCTTGACTAACAGCTAACGCACTCACGTGAAAATTGAAAAATACAATTTATGCCCTTAAAAGAGGAATACATACAAATGTAGGTTTTGGTCATGAACGTGCCAGCCAAAAAGGAAGATTTTGGTCATGAACGGGCTAGTATGCCTCCACCTGACATCAAACTGGTTAGATTTTGTAACAAAAACTACGTAATATGAACAAAGTACTGCCCAATATTTGCAAGTACTTTGAACAAGTCTAAACAACAGTACTGGACAGGTTTCAAAGTGTTACATGCAAACAATAGGTTGCTTTTTCCCTTTGTTGGAAAATAAGTTAATGACAAAAAAAATATAAAAGGAGAATGACACGCACAAGGTTACAACTGTGTTTCCTCGCTTTTATACTCATCTGCTGTCCACTCTTCGTTCCTACACCGCAAAGAGAGGCAAGGAATGAGATTGCAATTAAGTATTTAAGTTTAGCTTGAACTGAATACAACAGCTCTCTCAATCTGGGTCGTTTTTATGAGCGGAATGAGATTGCAAAGAAGGATGTAAATGCAACTTCAAAACTTGATTCACCCAAGCCACCAACTTGGACCTTTCTTGCTTGAATTTCTTGCCATCACACAGTATCAACACCTTTAATGCATCAAAGTTCAGTCTGGTGGTGAATTTCCACAAATCCCTCCTTTGTGAAAGCACACTGCTTCTTTCTGGTTCTCTAATTTCCAACAGACATAAAATGTGGGCAAGAATTCCTCTGGGAGCTGGCTTATTCGATCCTCCATATGCTTAACTGCCTACCGACAAACAAATCAATCATGAAAATAAAATTAACTAGTTAAAAAAAATCAACGAAAAAATCAAAAGTCCACCATTTTCAGCATGACCCCACCAAACAGACCTAAGCAAATCAAGCTTTTTGTTATTCTCATAATTTAATACTATCATATACCAGCATGCCTGGAACCGTTAAATGTGAAAGTTCACTAAACAGAGATGGAGGATCACCGCGCCTGTCTTCCCATGTTACAGTGACGTGGTGCGCCAGCAAAAGTGATTACCAACATATTAACCAGTCAATATGCCAAAAGAAGGGGTGCTTGCTATAAAGTTCAAACAAGTGGAATCTCTCAAGCGTAAAGACAACATTATCGTAGTAACTGGTAATCCGAAAACTCGATTTGTTAGTGCCGCAATATTTAGTCTTTGACATTTACTAATAGGCTTTTGTCTATAGATGTCGAATCCTAGACCTCACGCTTTAAATGAGCGCTATAGTTGGGTTTCGGGTTGAAATCATAAGACGAGTTTGTTAGTGAATCATATCTTCCGGATATGGGCAGTCTGGTACTGTCACATTCTTGACAAGCTGGGCCTCTCCGTTGCCCCAAACCATACGGAACAACTCAAAACAAACTCAGACAAACATTTTCAGTGTGGAGGGCAGCAAGTTGATCCCAAATTCCTATGTATATTTTTCCTGCCCATTGGCCCACCCTATCTGATAAAATTACATTTTAATTTTGCCTCATTTTGTTCTCTAAGTAGCACATGGAATTTGCTTATGTCTCTAGGCCGCGCTAGCATTTGGCTCATCCAAAGCTTCGTAACATTAGTTAGCCCCTTGATAATCTAAACATTTAGTCACAGTCCTCCCAAACTCTTAACTAGTAGGCTCCTACCCTCCATATACCACCAAAATTCATGCACTGATGATGCAACTTGTTCAATCAGGCTTGGGTTTGTTGAGTGGAATGCTGAATCCTGTCAACAGAGATTAAGCTGTGAGATACTCAATCATACCCCAAATCAGATTGACTCCAAGCACTGCAAGAAAATTCACATTTAAAACAGAAATGGTCCGAAGTTTCGACTTCCTTAAAATACCTAGGACACCTCTCATCGACATTAATCCTTAGGCAACTTAACACATGATTCAATAGAAGAATCCTAATGTAATAATTTCCAAACAAAGACAACGAATTTAGTAGGAATATGCAGCCACCATAATCAGCCCCAAACTACTTTCAAATTATGCATCTGAATCATAAACAACTGAGGAAACATGATTTTAAGGGCAAAGAAATAAGCTGACTCAATCAAAATAACCCCATGCCTTAGATTCCCCCCACACCAACAAGTCAGATCCTGAATTTTTGGGCAAAGAAATGGAAAGAATAGACTGAAGGATCTCCTCCTGGAAAAGTACTGTCTGAGAAGAGGAATTCTCCTACATTTAGAAGAGGAATCAATGAAGCACTAGACTTTAACTTCTTCCTGAAATAAAACTCAGCAGGCGTAGACGAATGCAAGAGGGGGTAATTCGGGTTTGGAATCCATTATCATGAAAGCCCTAATGTTACAACCATCCATAACCGCCCACTTAGCACCCTTCAACACAAGCATTTCCCCCCAGATAAACCATCTCCAGCCCCACAAACAATTAGGCTTGTTAGAGGCTTCCAACATATCACAATTGGGGAAGTTTTTGGCATTAAGAACTTGGCTAGCAAGAAGCTTAGGAAATTGATGAATCTGCCACACTAATTTGGGTGAAAGTGCCTGCTTAAAGGCCCGAAGATCCTGAAAACAAAACTCTCCCAACTGCATGGGCTTGCACATATTCATCCAATTCCCCTAAAAAATACTAGGGGAATCCCCCTTCTCCCATAAGAACTTCCCAACGATTGATGCAACTAAATTAACAAAATAATTGGAAGCTCAAAAGGTAGATAACAAATATATAGGGATAGCTAAGAGGGTATGTTTCACAAAGCACGACAAGGAGCCAGAGAAAGCATGAAAATTTTCCAACCTTGCATTTGAGGAAATCCTAATTATTCTACAAAATAGATCTCCCTTTTGTTTTAGCAAAGTTTTCCACCTGTAGAATTTTAGTTTACTTACCAGCACATTGCCCTATTTTACAAATTCAATACAATTATTTTTAAATTTTAGTGCTCAAATTTATTGCGAATTTGAGGAAAGCTCGCCAATTTGTGTTTTCATTGCACGTGCAACACCCTCTACTTATGTATCGCATGACCAAGGGTATGACACAACTATGTTAATATCTGAAGCTTTACAGGCCAGGTGTCGGTTCCAACTCATCCCCATAGTTTTGGACTGCACTTCACATTCGAAACTAACCATGAAGCACCGAGACTCCCAAGAGTCCCAACTGCTTCCCTTTAGTTGTGCTTGATGTTGATTTTGTCTTTATATTTTTGCAAAAACCTATGCAATAACAAGATCGGGGGAAATATTCCTCTAAACCTTCCCCCAACATTGGGCCTGTATGTTCTCTCATACTAAAATCGCGTTTAAATTTATGTACACTTTTATTTACAAGCGTATCGTAAGTTATATAAATAATTTTAATCGTGGTCTCTACCTTTGCCGGGTACCTTCTAGGAACGAAATCAGCGGCACAATTCCTTTTTCGATATCCTCCTTGAGCCTAATATTGGCTATGTATGTTGTCGCCTCCCTTTGATTTTTCATATTTTGCAATTTTCTTCCCTTTTCGAAAATCTCATATCTTTCTATCTTGACCACAACAAACTATTTGGAATCATACCCGAAGCCTTTCAAAGGCTGCCACGGTTGGCAAGAATGTACAAAATTCTCCAATTTTATAATCAATTATAGTTCAAAGAAATGAAAGAATCGGTTACATTTTTCATAGGATCGATAGATTCAAAATATATGATAGAGTTCTTTTTTCTCCCATCGCGCCTTTTTCTTTATATATATTTTCCTATTTATAATTTATAAATAAAAAGAGTCAAAAATAGATTTGATTTCAAAATAGTGAACTACCTTGTTTGTTGCAACACTTCCCTTTCAACGAAAGAATTGGTTACATTTTTCATAGGATCTCCTCTTATAGATAGATTCAAAATATAGAACATGGTTCTTTTTTTCTCGCTTCGCACCTTTTCTTTATATATATTCTACTATTTATAATTTAAAATTAAAAAAAGAGTCACAAATAGATTTGATTTCAAAACAGTGAACTACCTTTGTTGCAACACTTCCCTTTTTATTGATTAAAAAATTAAAGAATGTCCTACATTCTTGTCGAATAGTTTGTTGTGGTCAAGAGTACTAAAAACACAGAGAAATATTAGAGGTTTCCAAAAACAGAAGAAGATTGCAAAATATGAAAAAGGGAGGCTAAAATATACATAGCCAATATCTGGCTCAAGGAGGATATTGAAAGAGGAATTGTGTCGCTGATTTCGTTCCCAGAAAGGTACCTGGCAAAGGTAGAGACCACGATTACAATTATTTATATAACGTATGATATGCTTGTAAATAAAAATATACACAAACTTGGCCATCCAATGTTGGGGGAAGGTTTATAGGAATGTTTCCCCAATTTTGTTGTTGCATAGGTTTCTGCAAAAATATAATGACAAAATCAACATCGCACAAGTAAAGGGAAGCAGTTGGGACTCTTGGGAGTCTCGGTGCTTCATAGTTAGGTTCGAATGTGAAGGTTTAGGGAATGTGGAGCTTGCGGATGCAAGTGGATAGCTAAGGCGCAAAAGGCCTTTGTGGAGCTTGCGGATGCATGTGGATATCCTATAGCAGTAATGCCTTCTGGTAAGGGACTGGTTCCAAAGCACCATCCGCAATTCAAATCATGGAAATAATACCTATCATTTTATTTTGCCCTTCACAAAATGCCTGCACAAAACCTTGATGCAAATACACCTCTATGACATGTTATGCAGCTCATTATCAGACACAAGTGTAGACACCTAAAATTTCTGGCCTATTACAGGGGGCCACGTGTTGCTAGGGCACATAAATTGGCTAATTAAATGTTGCCAAGTGTCCACAAGGCAAAGTCAAAGTTTTACGGACAAGCCAATCAAATGCTGCCAAGTGTCCGTAGGTCTAAAGTCTGAGCACAATAAGTGGCCAATCAACACGTGTTTACAAGTCAAAAGTCAGCGGTATGCGGAGGGACCAATTAAATGGCGCCACATGTCAAAATGACACAGTATTTTATTTATCAAGTTTGGCCAATTAAATTAAGCCACTTGGTGAAATAAATTACATATTTCTTCATATATAATTATCTTTCTTAAAATAAATAAGAAGAAAGATATTTATTAAATTTTAATTATTTTTCAATAAATCAAAATAAGGAAATAATTAGAGAGACAAGTATGGAAAGAAGTGCAGTCTGCCATAAACTCTATATCTCGCATCCCTATAAATAGAGGTGCTCTCTCTCATATTTTTGGGGGGACATCAAGACTCTGAAGCTTCAATCAACACATTCCAGCTTCCATCAGCTAGCAGAGCTCTGAAGATTCAAGCATCCAAAACCCTTCAGAACTCTTCAAGTCTACATCAAACAAGACGGTTCTCAAAGCTTCAAAGTTCCGAAGAACATTCAAGCCTCTATCCAACACACAAGCTCCAGAGCTCTGAAGATCAATCCTCAAAGCCCTTCAGAATTCTTCAAGTCCACATCAAACAAGACGGTTCTTCGATCAAAGCTTCAAAGCTCCGAAGAATATTCAAGCCTCTATCCAACACACAAGCTCCAGAGCTTTGAGATCAAGCCTCCAAGGCCCTTCAGAATCCTTCAAATCCACATCAAGCAAGACGCCTCTTCAGATCAAAACTTCAAAGTTCAAAAGATCGCTCAAGCCAAATCCATAAGTCATCAATCTCCTTCTACAAAATTGAAGAAGATCTCCGATTCCGATTTGAGACCAAACTCCAAAGCCCTCAAATCAACATCTGCAAATCTGCATCTCCTTCAACCAAATTGAAGAAGATCTCAAAGACCGATTTGAGAAGAAGCTCTAATGCCTTCAAGTCAACGGTCACAAATTCGTCATCTTTTTCAACGAAATTGAAGAAGATCAAGTAAATCAACTTGAGAAGAAGCTTCAAAGCCCTCAAGTCAAAATCTGTCAAATTCGCCGTCATCTTCGCAAAGATCAAAGAAGATCTCGCCGTTCAAATCGAGAACAAGTATCAAGCCCTCGAATCAAACATTCAAAGAGAAGAATCAGAGGATAAAATTCTTTAAGTAGAAATTGTTACACAGATTGTAAACCCTAAATTTTTCAATCAATAAAATCGACTTTGGTCAACATATTTCCGTCTTTTTTGCAGACTCGAAATTTGTGTGATACAAATTTTGGCACGCCCGGTGGGACTTTCTCTGCCTCTCATCTATTTTCTTTCCAAATCAACTTTGAAGCTTACACATATTATCAAATATGTCTGGAGAAAATAAGACTGCATCGTCTATGACACCAAGCAAATTGTGCATCATTTCAAGCATGTTGGGGGCAAAGAAGTCGACCACTCGATGGGTGAACAATTGTTCATGCAACCATCCATATTCCAAAGGTCGCCAAAAAGCAACAAATCTGTAGTTCCCGCTCCTTGTGAAGATCTACACTTCAAGTCTCTAGGCTGCTCTGATGATGAAGTCATGCCGGTCATGATGGTGCAATCGTCTACTCTTGAGGAACAAATTGCGGCATTGACCAAGATTCTTGAGAAGCTTGTGAAGCATAATGAACGGCAAAAAACTCAACTTAAAGAGCTTTCAGATAAGGTGGATCAAGTGAGAACGTCAAGGTGTAACGCGAAAAATTCATCTAAATCTATTACTGAAGAAACCCCACATGAAGTTCTCAAAACTTCGCCTAAAGCTGCTAAAAAAGAAGTCCTCAAAACCTCGCAAGAAGCTACTCCAGAAGAAATTTTCTTAGTTTCACGTGAAGGTATTTCACACAAAGTACTCAAAGTCTCAACAAACTCAGAGACTTCAAGTAACAAAATTCATGTCTCCAGTAGTGGATTGATCCCTGTTGATCAATTGAAAGAATTCATCAGGGGGGCAATTGCTGAAAAGGATGCGAGGAGTTCTCAAATTTTTTAGTCATACGCTAAGCCATACACGCGGAGGATAGAACAACTGAAGATGCCAGAAAATTACCAGCCTCCAAAATTTCTGCAATTTGATGGAATGGGCGAATGGTCAATCTCAAACAACACGTTGTACACTTCGTGGAGACATGTAGCTGTGCTGGGACAGATGGAGATTTGCTCGTCAAACAATTTGTACGGTCATTGAAAGATTATGCTTTTGACTGGTACATAGATTTGGAGCCGAATTCCATAGACAGTTGGGATCAATTACAGCGGGATTTCCTCAATAGGTTTTTCAGCACACAGCGCATTGTCAATATGACTGAACTTAGCAACACTTGTCAACAAGAAGGTGAATCAGTCATTGACTACATCAATAGATGGAGAGGCTTGAGCCTTAATTGCAAAGATCGCATCTCAGAAGCCTCTGCCATTGAGATGTGCACCAAAGGAATGTGTTGGAGCCTTCAATATATTTTGCAAGGCATAAAACCAAAAACTTTTGAAGAATTGGCCACACGAGCTCATGACATGGAGCTCACCGTTGCAATTTCTGAAAAAGAAGACGACGTTGATCCAGAGCTGCAAGATGAATGTCGCCAAGAGAACTCTTCTTCAAGTGAAGTAAAAGCAAGAGGAGAGCCTTCTTCCGAAGAATCTGATTCTTCTGTTGGTTCACCAAAATCGGAGTACAACTACGACGAGGACGAAGATGAAGCAATGTCATACTCGATCACGACAGTCTTTGAGCCTTCAAGCCTCATAGCTACACCAACTCAGCAGGTTAATCCTCAAAGCACATCAAATTCAAACGTTCTCCTGCATAAGAGCACAAACTGTCTGCCATCTTCGAAAACTTGAAGATTCAACAACCCTCCTTGACGCATGAGCCTAAACTGCGAGTCACTCCTTGATATGAGTCTAAACTATTTGCAAAAAAAAAAAGTCAAAACAAATTCAAAAAAAAAAAAAAAAGAAACAAATATGAACTACGTTTGACTTGATCCCATCTTGGGTACGTAGGCAGCTTGAATTTCGAGCTCAGTCATCCAAAAAAACAAAAAACAATCCTTCATTGAACTACGTTTGACTTGATCACTTGGACCGAAATTCCTAGTTTAGTCAACCAAATCAAATAAAACATGTGATGGATTGCGTGGACGGATTGTTCATGTGACTTTTCAAAAGAACTGGTACATCCTTTGTCTCATAGTTAAATTTGAGACACCAAGCACTCCAAACAGTGCCATGTCAAAGTGTCTCCTCCAACTTCATGGATGATTGAAGGAAGATGAGTTGATCCCATGACGTGGCTTGCTTCTCTTATGATGCCTCCAATTCTGTGGGTGTTTAGCAAATAGAGTCATTCCATTGGTTTGGCTCAGTCCCTCAAACTCCATAGATACTGCAATCCTTCAACTTCTCAGGTGATGGCAGAAGGTCGCTCTCTTGCTTTGGCTTGCTTTTACATGAACCATCCAGCTTCGTGCATGATAGTAGAAAGAAGAGCTGTTCCATTGCCTTCACTTGCCTTTGCATGGACCATCCGACTTCGTGCGTGATGAGAGAAAATAGATGCTCCATTGCCTTGGTGTGCTCCTGTTTGATTCCTCCAAATCCATGGTTGATTGCAGAAGGTAGAGTAGGTCGCTTGCCTTGGCCTACTTTTGCATAAACCCTTCAAACTCCATGGATGGTGGTAGAAGGTAGATGTCCTCCAATGCATGATGCGCTCCTGTTTGATCCCTCCAGTTTCATGGATGATTGCAGAAGGTAGAGTAGCTCGCTTGCCTTGGCCTATTTTTGCATAAACCCTTCAAATTTCATGGATTATGGCATAAGGTAGAGACGCTCCTTCAACCTCCTTTGCTTTTGATGTGGGCACTCCAACTGCATTGTAGAACCCTCTTAGCAAGGGAAAATGCTTCAACATCCTGGCATGGTTTCATGGAATACTTCGGTATCATGGAAAGCTTCAAGGCACTCTGTGGCATGGTTTATGGAAGGCTTCAAGTTGACAAGCTTCAAGGCACTCCATGGCGTGGCATCAGCAGGCTTCAATATCTAGCAAGCTTCAACTCCATGGTGTGGCATCAACATGCTTCAAAATCTGGCAGGCTTCAATATCTGGCAAGCTTCAACTCCATGGTGTGGCATCAACATGCTTCAAAATCTGGCAGGCTTCAATATCTGGTAAGCTTCAACTCCATGGTGTGGCGTCAACATGCTTCAAAATCTGGCAGGCTTCAATATTTGGCAGGCTTCAACTCTGTGGCGTGGCATCAGCAGGCTTCAATATCTGGCAGGCTTCAACTCCATGGTGTGGCATCAACATGTTTCAAAATCTGGCAGGCTTCAAAATCTGGCAAGCTTCAAGGAATTTCACAACACAAAACTGGCAAGCTTCGACTTCATGGTGGGCTTCAAGGACCTTCCTGGTACGTATAACATAGACTTGCTTCACTATTGCGGCGACCTTTGCGGGTCTCTTCCTTGGCAAATTCCAACTCAAAGAGGTAGAAGCTGCAAAGCCATAAGCTTGAAGAGGTAGAAGCAGTGGCGCAACCATAAGCTCGATGAGAATACTACGGAGCCTTAAAGCTCGAAGAAACGGCGGAGCCTAAAAGCTCAAAGATCCGGCGGGGCCTAAAAGCTCGAAGAAAAGGCGGGGCCTAAAAGCTCGAAGATCCAGCGGAGCCTTAAAGCTCGAAGAAACGGCGGAGCCTAAAAGCTCAAAGATCTGGCGGAGCCTTAGAGCTCGAAGATACGGCGGAGCCTTACGCTCGAAGAAAAACCAGAAGCTGCGGAACCCAAGCCAAAGAAGCAACCGGTTGCAAAGCGCTCAATCTGAAAAACAACAGAAAAAAGAAAGAAAGAAAGCAACTCAGTACCTAAAACGAATTCAAAGCAAGGCTATACAAAAGAAAGTAAGGGTGCTGTAAAATATTAAGACCCGAAGTGTTTTCAATGATTCTCCGTGTACCTGCAAAGACAGAGAGAAGGAAAGACTGTTAATAGATTATGTCATTCGAAACATAAAATTTCAAAAAAAATCACAAGGGTTTTTGTAAGCACTGAAGTCAACAAGCAGTATTGGTCCAAACTCAAAGTAGAAGCCAAGGAAAAAGGAAGCACATGCACGCTGGTTATGATTAAAAATCAATCAAAACTTGGAGCAAAAAGCACTTCTCCATACTGCTTGTTCTATTACACGTGTGATATCACATGGTAGTTTGGAAGGCACCTTTGTTTGCTACGTGGAAAACAAAAGGGAAAAGAAGAAGATGACCTACCCTGCCATGTTTTAGCCGACGCCGACTATGCACTGAATTGTGGGATTTGGTGATCTTATTCCTGTTATTCTCCCCAACTTACAGAGTTGGTTCAAGCAATTAAAGGAAATCAAAATCATGAGTTCCCTAATTCAGATTACTTTCTCTCCAAGCAAAAATAAGCGGTGCGCAACTTGCAAGGCAGTTGATGGGTCGGCATAAACCCGCACGTGCGGGGCTCTAAAATTATTCTGTTGTGGACTATACATATCAGGATGGTGGCACACAATTGCAAGATGAGCCTGGGCTTAAAGTGATTGGGTTATCAAAACTTCAATTATTTAATAAGCTAAGAATTTTCCTTAGTTCCAAAATAAACTCAAGCAAGTTGATTGATGGATTTTAATTAGCTCAACTTGTGCAAGTTCAAATTTTGAAAACAGCGGCTACGATAAAGAGACCGCAGACTAGAAATTTACAGAGTCGAAATCACGGCGCACTTATCAAAATTGGTTCTCTAGTGCGGTCAAGTTCCTGTATGCATTATACCAAAAAGAGCGGGTTTGCTACGTCTCTGTTGATGACAGGAAAAGAAAACGATGCTGCAAATTAAACATGCACAAAATAAATTTTAAAAAAAAGGCCAAACAAATTAGCATGTTGCTTTGCCGGGGCATGGGGTTGTACTTAAAATTGAGTACATAGCAAAAGAAAGAGAAGACAATGAAAGCTAGAAGACAATGAAAGCTAGAAGACAAAAGGATGAAATCCTTACTTTGGTCAGCTTTCGACTTTCAAGTTTCGCTCTGGGACGGTGCATATGAAATTGCTTCTACTACTCTTAATTTATAAGCCAAGATCAAGTTGAATTGTATTGGAATAAGGAAAGCAGGTTACTCTCCTAATCCAAATGCAATTGGTCCGAGCAAGATTTGGAACGGAAATTCTAGAAGTTTGAGTATGTTCGTTAAGGCAAATTTTAATGGGCCAAGACAAAATTCACCGGAGTAAAATCATACGTGGTTCGATATTCACTTAGTGTGGGTTTCAATTATTTGGGCCATTCATGTTTCTTTGCATAAAATTTTAGCTCAGTCTATGGGCTAAAATTCAAAATTGAATTGACATCTAAACATGTCAAACAAAAAAATCGCCAAATACACAGTTTTGGCATCCAATCAAATCCAGTGTTTCTGATAAGAAGATCAAGTCAAATTTATTCAACGGAGAAAGTTGCTCGGTTCAAATCATTGGACTATCAAACGTTGGTCTACAAATAAATTGGACTACCAAATTTTACCGCACTAAAGCGGAATTCAAGCCGTGAAGCCTATGAATTTTAGCTTGGTCCACAAATTCGGTATTGACATTCAAAAATTTCAAATGAAATTAGCCAATTGCACAAATTTTTGGCGTAAAATCAAGTCAAGTCTCCGATCAAGAAAATAAGTCAAGATTATTCACTGGAGAAAAGTTATGGGCTTCGATTATTTGGCCCATTAAATACTATTGCACCAGCAGATTCGAGCACAAATTTTTAACTCGGTCTATGAGTTAAATTTTGACAAATCAAATTGACACCAAATGTCAAGCAAAAAAAAATGCCGAATACACAAATTTTCGGTATCAAGTCAAGTCAACAATTCGAGACTCACTCACCTTCAAGTGTGAGCAACTCTCGAGGGGACATCTGTAGACACATAAAATTTCTGGCCTATTACAGGAGGCCACGTGTTGCTAGGGCACATAAATTGGCTAATTAAATGTTGCCAAGTGTCCACAAGGCAAAGTCAAAGTTTTACGGACAAGCCAATCAAATGCTGCCAAGTGTCCGTAGGTCTAAAGTCTGAGCACAATAAGTGGCCAATCAAATGTTGCCACGTGTTTACAAGTCAAAAGTCAGCGGTATGCGGAGGGACCAATTAAATGGCGCCACATGTCAAAATGACACAGTAATTTATTTATCAAGTTTGGCCAATTAAATTAAGCCACTTGGTGAAATAAATTACATATTTCTTCATATATAATTATCTTTCTTAAAATAAATAAGAAGAAAGATATTTATTAAATTTTAATTATTTTCCAATAAATCAAAATAAGGAAATAATTAGAGAGACAAGTATGGAAAGAAGTGCAGTCTGCCATAAACTCTCCATCTCGCATCCCTATAAATAGAGGTGCTCTCTCTCATATTTTTGGGGGGACATTAAGACTCTGAAGCTTCAATCAACACATTCCAGCTTCCATCAGCTAGCAGAGCTCTGAAGATTCAAGCATCCAAAGCCCTTTAGAACTCTTCAAGTCTACATCAAACAAGACGGTTCTCAAAGCTTCAAAGTTCCGAAGAACATTCAAGCCTCTATCCAACACACAAGCTCCAGAGCTCTGAAGATCAAGCCTCAAAGCCCTTCAGAATTCTTCAGGTCCACATCAAACAAGACGGTTCTTCGATCAAAGCTTCAAAGCTCCGAAGAATATTCAAGCCTCTATCCAACACACAAGCTCCAGAGCTTTGAAGATCAAGCCTCCAAGGCCCTTCAGAATCCTTCAAATCCACATCAAGCAAGACGCCTCTTCAGATCAAAACTTCAAAGTTCAAAAGATCGCTCAAGCCAAATCCATAAGTCATCAATCTCCTTCTACAAAATTGAAGAAGATCTCCGATTCCGATTTGAGACCAAACTCCAAAGCCCTCAAATCAACATCTGCACATCTGCATCTCCTTCAACCAAATTGAAGAAGATCTCAAAGACCGATTTGAGAAGAAGCTCTAATGCCCTCAAGTCAACGGTTACAAATTCGTCATCTTTTTCAACGAAATTGAAGAAGATCAAGTAAATCAACTTGAGAAGAAGCTTCAAAGCCCTCAAGTCAAAATCTGTCAAATTCGCCGTCATCTTCGCAAAGATCAAAGAAGATCTCGCCGTTCAAATCGAGAACAAGTATCAAGCCCTCGAATCAAACATTCAAAGAGAAGAAGAATCAGAGGATAAAATTCTTTAAGTAGAAATTGTTACAGAGATTGTAAACCCTAAATTTTTCAATCAATAAAATCGACTTTGGTCAACATATTTCCGTCTTTTTCGCAAACTCGAAATTTGTGTGATACAACAAGCATTGCTTAACATAAGATGATTGACCACCATGGACATTTCGAGAAGGTTTTCTTGAGAATTAGGTCAGATTGCTTGATCTGATTTGTCTGACCCAATATTCAGCTCCCCCAACCTTTTCTTATTAAAAAGAAGGCTACAAGGCTCTAAATTTAAATTTTTTGTTTTCCTTATTATTATTATTAAATTTTTTTTTTTTGTCTCCAATCTATCATTGGAAAGGCTTTGATCAGTAATATCATTGGAAAGGCTTTGATCTGTAATATACAGGGTTTGGAGTTTCAACTTTCTGATCACTAATTAGAAAAAAGGTTGGAATTCCATCCGATTTTGAAAAAAGGGCCGCCAGTCAGTTGTTCAGGAATGATCGCTCTTGAGGTTTGTAGCAGAACTTGGTCATTACTGTGACGGGTTATTAACCGAAGTACCAATCCACACAATATATTGTATTTGGTGGGGTGAATGAGAGGACCTCTCTTGTTACTTGAATGACAATTCGTGGTGGAGTGCGAGGCCAATGTTCGAACTTTGGGCGACGTTGTAATTTTCTTTCTAGGTTTCGTAACTTTGTATTTTATTGGCACATCTATTTGATTCCGAATGAAGTTGTACGTTATTTTAAAGAAATCGGAATTCAAGACTGTATTACTAAGACAAAATTTTATTCAGGCAACTAGTTAATTCAGCTGAATTTTACTTTCTGCGGTGTCAGTGTGAAAGGGTTTCATCCTTTTTCTGGGCTTCATTCTCTTGTGCAAAACTGTTTTAGCAGATTCATCAATTACTCAGTATGAAGTTTTATACTGTATAGGTTTTTCCCTTTGGGTCCTCTCAATGAGAGTAAAGAAAAAACAAAATAGTAAAATATGGAAGGCTATAATCATCACGTGTGAATGAAAAGTTGTAGAGAGGTGAGTAGTTTCTGCAATCAGCCTTTGTTTTGCTCTTGTTGGTGCTCTAGCATTCTTTATATCAAAACTATGGCTTTCTGGGCACAGCATAAGCACGAGAAACCCCCAAATCCAGATTTTTTAAGATGGAAGAGAAAAACAAGATAACAGAAATAAATTTGGAGGGCCGAAATAGGCCAACAATAAAGAGGATAAAAGAAGAGTAGATTTTACACCTAAACTCCATGAATCATACAAGCTAGGAGCATAAAGAAAAAAACATAAGCATAGGCATATCCAAAAAGCACTAACCACGGGCGCCAAAACAAGAACTAAACAGCAAGTAAACAGTCAAGCATGCACACCCATCCACGGGTAACAGTACCAAAACAGCATAAAGAAGAGAAGTATTTAAGTGAGTACAATTTGTTAATATGTGCCCTTAAGGCACATGATAGAGCATATGGTAATGTTCATTAAATGAGGTTAATCAAACTCCACTATTATAGAAAGTAGTGAAAGTAGTTGGATAGTAGATGAAGAGTAAAATTTGTTTTTGTAGACCAAAGTACCTCTTAATTTTTTCCTCCAACTACATTTCATTTGTGTTCCTTCCTTTTTAATTTTGCCCTTTCACCTTCTTGTCTTCTGGCATCCACGTATGTAAAAGCAAAATAAATAGAACAATGTCTATAGTATGTAAAAAACAGGGTATTAATTTAGGGATTAAAACACCAGATAAGTCATAATTTTATTGCAACTGCGAATGATAACATGTGCCTCTTAACAGAAGAACAGCAGGACATGAATTAATGTCCGTGATTACAAAGGGATACACGAATACCCAGGGGGTGAATCACTGAAACGGTAAATACATAGACAAGTGTTTGCGGGAGAACAAATTGCATACCCCTTGAAAGGGTTTTTGCACTCTATGTCACATGTTGGTAGATTGCAATCATAGGGATTGATAACTATTTTGCACCATTTATCCGGAACCCCTTGAGCCACCATCATCGTAACTGCATGCCAAAAAGAAAGGGGGAAACAAAAAGGAAATTTAGTGTGTTAAGAGAAAGAGAAATGTGTACAGGCATAGTATTCTAGTTATGCCAATATTAAAGAAGATTTCCATATCATTATGTGTAAATTTAAGATCTAAAAATAAATAGGATAACAGAGATATGAAACAAAGAGGACAAGAAAAAAATTGAGGACTTTTAATCTCCTCATGTCTAGTCCAGGAAAGCATCATTTTTCATGACTGATTATACGTTGTACGTTTTGTTGTCCTTACACGTGAATTGATTATGTACGTGCATATTACATATCTCACTCCATAGATCAAGGATTGAAACGTGACATCTGGGGACAACTTCTTCACTTGCCTATGTATGTGCAGTTGTGCACATTCCAAATTTAGGTTTATGGGAAAAAATACTACTAGCTAGCATGTTCAAGAGTTGTCAGATTAACGATATACAACATAATTCAATGGAATTTCAAAAGCTAATCTAGCACTATTATTCACTCCTTTCAAAGCAAAAGAATTATATGGTACTGCTAACCGTAAAAAAGCATCATATTTATCGAAATTGAAGTGATACAAGAGATATGAACAAACCCAGGAAAACAATCGCAACGAGATAAACTTGAGAAAAATAACCCTTAGCCATCTTTCAGACAAACAATTCAATGCCGGTCCTCTCTTGTTTTGCTATTTTGACTGATAGCCTCACATGAACCCAGGTACAATCGTATTTATAGGGTGGAGAGGGCGCATGGTTTTATTGAAATAACAAGCTTAATGTTCAAACACCCATGTGAAAGCAATTATAGTTGGCATTTTGTGGGAGATTTTGTAAATCAATGCAAAATTGGAAAAACTTTGAAGCTTATTGGTTATGTTCAATACTCCCTCCGTCCCTTTTTAAATGTGTTACTTCTTAAATCCAACTTATTAAAGAAATATCATCATTACACTTTTTACATCAAATTTTTCCTCCACTTTACACTTTTCACATCAACTTTTACCTCTACTTTCCAAAATTATCCTCCACTTCTATCCATTAACTCTTTACCCACTAACTTTTCAAAAAGGGTAAAATGATAATTGTACAAACTTTTTCAAACCACACACTTATTTAGGGACAACCCAAAATGGAAAGTTAAACACTTAAAAAGGGACAGAGGGAGTAATAGTTGGCATTTTGTGGAAGATTTTGTAAATCAATGCAAAATTGGCAAAACTTTGAAGGTTATTGGTTTATGTTCAACAACGTAGAAAATCAACGTTCTATCTTTTTCTTTTTTGTCATGTGAAAAAATATTATTTTCCTCCCGAATTGGACGAAGACGCTCACGAACTTGGAGTATATATATGTATGTATTATACGAATTTCACATATAATCTCGAATAGGTATAAACTTTTACTAGGGGTGAAACTGGTTCGGTTCAGTTCGATTCTTCCCTATTTTTCAGTGAACCGGGAAAACTTGGTTTGGGGGGAAAATGGAAATCAGTTTAAAACAGGTCAGTTCGGTTCAACCGGTTTCGGTCTGGTTCGGTCGGCTCCCATTGATAGGCCTTTTTTTGGGCCAAGCCCAACAACATTCATCCCATTTAAATGAAAACCAAGCATAAAAAAAAAAACCATTTGAAGTTTCAAACTTACAATAGCCCAACAATTAAAACAAACACACCAGCCCAATTAAAAAAAATAAAAAATAGCAGCATACATACTCCGACTTACCCCCAAAAAAGACAGTAGCAGCAATTTAAAAAAAACCGGCCCAAACCGGTCTACTACCAAAAAAAAAAAAACATCCAGTTGGGGCCAGTTTTCCAGTTCAGTTCGGTTTTCTTTTTTAGCCCGAATTTTACATGTAAAGAAAATTTTATAACTTGTACATGTATAAACTTGGGTTTTGTTAATATGTGCCCCCTAGGCACATGATAAGATTCATTAAATGAGTGTAAGTGAGTAACTAAACCCACTTTTATGAAAAACAGTAAAATTTCACTTACCTCCTCTGAGGTTTCTAACAATTATAGGGACCTCCTAAGGTTTCTGAAATTCCACTGACCTCTCCTACTTTTGAAAATAAATGTCAGATTTCCCCCTCCCGTCAATTTGCAACTAATGGGGTTAACTTTCAATCTGAAATTACTTTGTTACCGCTAGCGTGCGTCTCTCTCTCTCTCTCTCTCTCTCTCTCTCTCTCTCTCTCTCTCTCTCATGCTTCTCTCTCTCCTTTTCTTATTTTACTAATCTTAAAATGTTTATAACTTTTGTTTTATATATTAATTTTTTTATGAAATTTATATATTTAAAATCTATTTGAAAAGATCTACAAAATGGGATCTATATTCATTGTGAAATTATCTAAAAATAAAATCTTATTTTTAAACAAAGTAATTTAAGCCAAACATTTTGACAAATACTTAAAAATGTACATCTAGCTATTTTCACATTTCTCTCACAAATGATGGTAGGACCCTCTAAATAATTTTATACTTCTAGTGATCCTCTATCACTTGTGAAAATGCCCGTAAAAACCAGGGGCGGTCCAATCCCATTTCCATTTTTAACAAATGAAAATGGGAGGTATCATGTTTTCAATATTCAAATGGTATAGTTTACTCCACAGATCAAATGAAATGGAAGAATATTGACCATTTCCCTATTGCGTTTTGAGAATTTTGTAATCTTAATTGCGTTTTTAAGATTAAGTTTGCGTTTCCTCAAAAGTTTGAATATTGACCCTCCCTTTGGGTTTAATGAAATGGTCAATATTTCGGGACGTTAAAAACCTTTCCCTATTCTTCCGTTGAAAGAACTTTTGAAACGTTTCCTCAAAAGTTTGAATATTGACCCTCCCTTTGGGTTTAATGAAATGGGTCACATTACAAAATTCTCCCACGGATTACAAAATCTAATAAAGATTACAAAAAATCTCGCTAGGATGTGTTATCCGATGGAATTCCAAAATTCTCGTCTTTTCCGCATTCATCCCCACGGTAAGTTGATCCGAAATTTTCTATGTTTCTGAACGTAAACCAATAACTATGAGACATTGCAAAGTTTTTCGCATTTTGATTTACAAAATCTTCCACAAAATGCCAACTATAATTGCTTACACATTGGTGTTTGAACATTAAGGTTGTTTCCTAATCTATGAGCTCTCTCCACCCTATAAATACGATTGTACCTAAGTTCATGTGAGGCTATCACTCAAACTAGCAACACAAGAGAGGACGGGCATTGATTTGTTTGTCTGAAAGATGGCTAAGGGTTATTTTTCTCAAGTTTACCTCATTGCGATTGTTTTCCTGGGTTTGTTCATATCTCTTGTATCACTTCAATTTCGATAAATATGATACTTTTTTACGGTTAGCAATACCATATAATTCTTTTGCTTTGAAAGGAGTGAATGATAGTGCTAGATTAGCTTTTGAAATTCCATTGAATTATGTTGTATATTGTTAATCTGACAACTCTTGAACATGCTAGCTAGTAGTAGTTTTGCCCATAAACCTAAATTTGGAATGTGCACAACTGCACATACATAGGCAAGTGAAGAAGTTGTCCCCAGATGTCACGTTTCAATCCTTGATCTATGGAGTGAGATATGTAATATGCACGTACATAATCAATTTACGTGTAAGGACAACAAAACGTACAACGTATAATCAATCATGAAAAATGATGCTTTCCTGGACCAGACATGAGGAGATTAAAAGTCCTCGATTTTTTTCTTGTCCTCTTTGTTTCATATCTCTGTTATCCTATTTATTTTTATATCTTAAATTTACACGTAATGATATGGAAATCTTCTTTAATATTGGCATAACTAGAATACTATGCCTGTACACATTTCTCTTTCTCTTAACACACTAAATTTCCTTTTTGTTTCCCCCTCTCTTTTTGGCATGCAGTTACGATGATGGTGGCTCAAGGGGTTCCGGATAAATGGTGCAAAATAGTTATCAATCCCTATGATTGCAATCTACCAACATGTGACATAGAGTGCAAAAACCCTTTCAAGGGGTATGCAGTTTGTTCTCCCCCAAACACTTGTCTATGTATTTACCGTTTCAGTGATTCACCCCCTGGTTATTCGTGTATCCCTTTGTAATCACGGACATTCATGTCCTGCTGTTCTTCCGTTAAGAGGCACATGTTATCATTCGCAGTTGCAATAAAATTATGACTTATCTGGTGTTTTAATCCCTAAGTACCCTATTTTTTAGATCATACAGACCTTGGTCTATTTATTTTGCTTTTTAATTGATGTATGTGAAGAAAATGATGCCTTGAAAAGTGTGAAACCCATGATATGCGAATTGAGATTTTGAATATTGACCCTGACACTGGATTAAATGAAATGGCAACTTTACCATTTATGTAACTATTTCATGCTTAACTAATTAGGATTACAATACATCGCTCTGATAGGTTAAATCCAGTGGGATTCTTTTTATTTTACTCAAAACTTTTTTTGTTTTTTTTTTTATCAGCAAAAGAAATATATAAATATAAATTTGAAAAATAGATACAAGGTGAAACAAACCAGAGTCCAAACTATGGCGAAGTTGATAAGGAATCTGAAATTATGCAAAACACTACAAGTCCTAGAGGGGGGGGGGGGGGGGGGGGGGTGAATAGGACGACCACTTTAAAAATAAACCACTTCGATTTCAACCAATTTAATCATTCACCATGGCAAATCAAACAACTCAACAAGTTCAATATAGAGTAATTAAACTAATGAGACAAAACACACGATATACGTGGAAACTACTTAGGGTCTAAACACCCAAAACATAAAACCACGGCCTAGTCCTACTCATGCATTCCATAAATCAAAAGGTTTACAAGAATTAACAAGACTAGGAAATTACCCAACAAGCCCCTTGTGACACCTAGCTCCAATTCTTGATGTAGTGCCCCGTACTCCTCTGTGATTCCATGGACTCCACAAGCACACCCGTCTTGATCTCCGAGTCAACTCGGCACCAGTCCAACCGGCTCACGTAGAAACAAGGCAACACAACATGATGTATGAAAAAGATTGGATTTTTATGAAAGTTTTTGAAAACTAAAATCAACCTAGAGAAGATCCATGGAGAGGAAGACTCTAGATTGAAGAAAGATGAGAAGAGCAAGCTCAAATCATCAAGAATATCAAGTTCACAAAAGAGAGAAGGATGAAGAAAAGATGAGACTTTCTCTCTCTAAAAAGGGCTGATTTTCTCTCAAGTGGGTGTGTGAAAATGAGTGAAAAATGCCTTTTATAGCTCACAATTTCGTGCACAGGAAGATAGCCACTCAAAACAAGACATGTGGCCACTTAAAGAGTCTGCCAGACTCGTGTAGACGCACGCAGACGCACCGTCAGGATTTAGACACTTGGCACAATCTCAACAGCCAAAGCCAGACGCGTGTAGACGCGTGCAGACGCAATAAGCTCAAAGCTAAATCCTAATGCCTAACTCATTTGAAATGTAAGATCCGAATTAAGCATTAATAAGCCAACCTAATGCACCTTAAAACATGTTATTTTGAATGGCCTAAATGCACAAATGATATGCAAGGATATACCTCATTGGATTGAGCTTCGAAGCACTTGACTTGGCTATGGCTTGATCATGAAGCTTGAAATTCTCGAATGGAGCATCTAGACTCAACCCTAAGCCCTCTAACTCCCAAACCCCCAATAACAAAATTACAAACTCCGAAAGGCTTGACATAACCCGGAAAATGCCAACAAAACTAACAGAATCAACTCAAAACACCTACAAGCAAAAGTGGTCAACATGACCCAGAACAATAGTATCATGAAACAAAGAGAAAAAAACACCCGAATAACAACCTCAGATCAAGCTTCCCTTGAATCAGAACCTTATTCAGCAACCTTGTCCAGATATGGGTCAATACAGAGTGGCTTTGGCCAATTTCAGCTTCCTAATTCCTTGCAAGCATCTTTTGATGTCATCCACCGAGTAATCTTGAATATTGAAACAAACCTTGGTCCACAAATCAATTTTGGTTTTGGTACAATCCACCAATTCAGCCACATCTACAGATTTAGCATTGAAGACAATCTTGTTCCTTTCTAGCCACAAAGACCATAAAACAACAAAGAAACTTATCTCCCATCATCCCTTCTCAACACTTTTAAACTTATTTGAAAACCACCAACTCATTAGTTCATAAATCGAAGGACATACACAAACCAAATCCCACCACTTTATTATCTGTGACCAAACATTCACTTTTGGTACCTCATCATTGCACAAAGGACACCAAAGACCACCACCAGCCTCAAAGTTCATAATGTTCCTTCTCATCAATTCACTTTTGGTTGCTATCCTATTTTGAATAGCTTGCCATGTGAAAACTTCTACTTTGAAGGGGCAGATATTGCTCCATAACAGTGTTAAACTCATCCTCCCATCTATCATAACAAGATTTGACAGAGAAAATACCATTTGAAACCTCCCATAACCACACAAGTTTATCATTTCTGTTATTAAAAATGGGTACCGCATTTAGCATTTGAAGTTGGATCTCCAACTGATTAGTTTCACAAAGAAACAGATTCCTCCTGAAGTTGAGTTGCCATGCCAAAATTGTTGCATTAAATATTTCACTCACCTTTACTGATTGTTTTTTTTTGAACTGGCACCTTTACTGATTGTTGAGTAGACATGGAATGCAGTCTTGGGAAAACATTACAGAGAGCATCTCGTCCCAGCCAAGTATCCTTCCAAAAAGATGTGTCTCTTCCATCTCCAATCTTGATTCGGAATCCATTATTGATAACACTCTCCAAAGCAGAACCAGTGGACCCAATAAGGCAAATATCACTGGTACTACTGAATTTCCATAACAGATGAAATAAAAAAGGTACGATGAATTTTTAATCTTTGTTATCTCTTCAAAGATTAGTAAATTTATTTTGCCGATTAAAGAAAAAAAAGGGGTACGATAAAGATATTTTCTGAATTTATTGGATAAAATTAAAACTAAACTGGTGAATAATAAAGAGACAATTGTCGTATCCACATTCCTCCTCATTTAAAGTTTTTGAAAGTACTACTTCAAGGAGAGGTTGACTTGGTCGGCAGGGTGGTCAACATTTTTTTTTTTTTTGGATAATTATGGTCAACGTTAGAGAAGCATAATTCATGTAAACTGTGTTTATAACGTGTTGCTTCGTGCCTTTAGGCACGGGCAAGCTCTAGTTTTACAATATGATATAAATTCTGATAATGGTATACAGGCCCCGAAAATCTGGTGGAAGGACTGAATTACCCCTTGGCACAAAGCAGGAGGCTCTCCCGTTGGAGGATATAGCCCTGTAATTTCAGTCAAATCGAGGGGCAAAATCGTCCAAAATTGAAAAATTGGCTAACAACTCAATTGCAAAAGTTTTTCATTATTTTTTTTTTTGAAAGGCGAAAAAAATTATTAATCTTTGAGATATTACAAAGATCAAAGGGGCAAGGAAAGATGGCATCATATTTTCAGCGAAGCTAAAAACAGTCCTATGCCCATCCGAGACCCAATCCATAGGTTATCAAGAAGCCAACATAGGAAACACCCAAAGGGCCGAAGCCCAAATACCTAAAGGCCTAGACCCCAAAAAGAGTCAAACCGGATACAACAATAAGCACATACACCCATGGTCTAGCCCAAAGGGCAACCCAAAAAAACAATACAGCCCAAAAAAACCCCAAAGCCCAACCAAAAAACCCTAACTCCAAGCCAACAGTCACCACCGCCACCCTCAAGCAAACGGAATCAGCACCGACGTACCACCAACGGCAGTCACACAAATCAAAAAACCAAGGTTAGTGCAAGAGGAGAGGAAGCCGCAACCAAGACCCAAGAAACAAGTCGTCGCTGCCGAACCAACACCCAAGAGAAGCCGCCGACGAACCATCACCCAAGAGAAGCCGCCGCCGCCGATCCATCACCCAAGAGAAGCCGCCATCAAACCATACAACACCAAACCCACCACCAAGTTCCACCAACAAAACGAACGTAGAACCACCACTGGCCGTTAGGCCGGAAACCACAATCTTCCAGCAAAGATCGCGGCGTGGACGGCCGGACCGACGAGCCGTTAGGCAGAGAAGAGCCGCACCCAGCAGTGCTGCCCAGGCCGGAAACCGAAACTGTGGATGAGGGGAAAATGGGAAGGAGGGAGGCGGAGGAGGGAGATAGGGAGGGGAATAAGAGGGGAGAAGCCTGGGGGAGGAGGGGAGGAGCCGCCGCTCCCCCCCAGGCGGAGCCCTAGCTGAAAAAAAACCAGAGGGAGGCGAAGGGGTTAGAGAGAGAGAGAGAGTAGTTGTGAGGAGCAGATTTAACAAAAAATTGACAGATCATTCTCTCACAACAAAAAATTGACGGATTTTTATGCGAAATGGACAGTGTTCCACTAACAAAAAATTGTTTTTTTCAAACACCGAGACAGATCATTCTCTCACAACACATCACATAAAAATCCGTGAAAAACCAGTTTATTCAAAAAATTGAGTTAGTGGAACACCCCCTGAAGGGGAAAATCCGCCACCAGAATTTATTTTCCATTTGCTCTTTCAGTGGTCACTTCTTTTTTTAGTCTTGTAGTTTTTATTCCTAACTTTAAATTTTAATTTGTCATCCTAAACCAATATTTCCATTATGATTCCACCCTAGTGGATTTGAATCTTTATGATTTCATCCTATAATTTGATTATGGGACAATTGTGCCCTTATTAATTACTTTAGTAGTATGTATTCTTATTAATAATATATTCTAATACTAAATCATCCTGTTTTCCATCCCTTTAATCACGTCATTTATTTGTTGCATTAATTCCGGAAATCCTATCTCTAAGTGGGTTTCATTTCCTTACTTGTTTCAATTCCAATTTCAAATTTTCTAATCCCAATCAAGAAGATCGGCTAATTCATTTCCATACCAGTAGGAGAATTTGAATTTAAACTTTTCTAGTCCCAAGCAAGTAAAGAACCCACATAGATTATTCTTGGTTGCAAGCAAGAACGGGTTAAGAGACAAACATGGTGTATTCATTTATCATGTTTTGAAAGAAAAATTCTCCTATCCATTTTTTAATGAATCAAACCAGTGAAGATGATAATTCAAGAAACCATATTAATGTATGGTTTCCGAACTCGTGAATATGGTAAATCAAGAAGCCATATTTACTGTATTCAATTCCCTTTTCCATTTTAAAAGACATGGGGGTATCCAATTGTCTAGTGTGTCCATATACCATTTAAAAATGAAATGGAAACATGGTTTATTGGCTTTCCATTGATCCCGTACTAATGTTCAAAAATGGTAATCAAAACTTCAACGTGGCAATTCCTCAAGTTAAGGTGCTTAAGTAAATTCATTATGCCTCCTAGGCTTGATAAGAAAGGTGTATCGCGCACTGAACCCGTTTTTTTTTTTTTAACGGGTTCCATCTTTTGAGACTTCTTCATCATGGTCCCTTCTTTCCTTTGACAAAATTTTTTCATTTTTTGGTGGATGCATGACCACCATCATTGTCCAACGTAGCATCAGCCCCTGCACTTTTATATCAAAACTTTCAATACCCATAAAAATGGTAAATCAATATTCCACTCTATGAATTCCATCCAAAACTGGGTGCAGATTATAAACTAGGATGGTAAATCCAACAAAAAAGAAGTTCCATGCATTAGAGCTTCCTAAATCACTAGAAAAGACATTATACAAGTAATAAATCATGTTCATTTGTTTGAAATCCTCCATCTTTATTACAGAAAAGTCCGACATGGATTATTGATTTACAATGATTTTGGGTATAGAAAGTTCAGATGTGGTAAAAATTTTAAGTGAGCCACTGCGCGGGCCAAATTCATAAAGAGAAGTGAAATAAAAGTTTTACCATGATCTTCCCTGTATGAATTTGGCCCGCACAGCGATTCCTTTAAAATTTTACCACATTTTAACTTTCTATAAATACCCAAAATCACGGTATGTGGAACAATTTAAACATGGTATAAAAATAAACCACATTTTACATTGATGACTGGGTAAAATTAGAAATGGTGGTTGATTGGTTTTCCATGTTTGACTGATATATAGTAGTTAAGTTTATTTTAAAAAGTAATCATGGTTCACGTACTGATTCACTATATCTAAACTTTCAATACCCATAAAAATTGTAAATCATTAATACATGATCTCACATCCTCCAAAACATTCCCTTTTTCCAATTACAGCAATCCTTGGCAAATTAATAAACCATTATTATATACTAAAAATCCCCATTTTTTACCTTTCCATAATCCATGGAAATTGGGATAAAAAAATCCCAATATATTTGCTATTACCTTTCAAAACCGTACTCTCATCCCAGCCTCATCCATCGATTTACCATGCCATTATTTTGTACTAATAAACCCCGACTTTACTCTCCAAAATCCAGTATAATTGTGTTCAATAAACATGGTGCAACGATTCACCATTTTTAACTGTCTACACATAAAAATGCTACATAAATTATCCATTATCAGAAATTCCCCAACATCCATTAAATGGGATGGTAAAAACCCTACAGGCAAATTGCATGTCTTTTCTCCCCAAAATAATTTCTGAACTTAGTACATTGCAAACGAATTCTACTCATAATACTCAAAAACCATAAACGTCTTTGGATCAAAAAAAGAAACTTAGGAGCCATGATTAACCCTATCTAGACTCTTTAAAATCCATGAAATGCAGTGTAAAAAATCCAAAGATTGGGAAAAAATCGTGGAGAGTCATAAATCTTAAAAAAAAAATGGAGGACTGTAAAACCAAGGAATCAACTTACGAGCCATGACTGTGTCGTCTTCTTCGATCACCGGTACATAAGAGTTATAAACGGTGGTTTTTGGCCGGAGTCGCCGCCGTACGATGCTTCGGTTTTGGGTTCTTCACATTCTGGGGTTTTTTTAAATTGCTGAAATGGGATGGTGGGATGTTGCCGATCTGGGTTGTAGGGGATTTGTTAGCGCAAAATCCGGGATTGAGGAATGGGATGGGAAATGGGATAGGAAATGAGATGGAAATTGGTTAGATTTGGATATGATAAGAATTTTTTTTTTTTTTTTTTTTTTTTGGGGGGGGGGGGGGGTTGATTTGGGAAAGTTCTTTCAACGAAAGAATAGGGAAAGGTTTTTAACGTCCTGAAATATTAGTAAACTAGTGCTTTGCCCGTGCCTAAAGGCACTTGATGAAGTTTGACAACTTTAACCAACCATACAATACTACCTGCAGTGTTTTTGCCATCAAGTATTCCAGCTAATGCTATGCCGCCACCCATGTCATGATTGTGTAAGTTCAATAAGTGAAACTAAAAAAAACTACTAACATCGAATAAAACCCATTGTTTCGTGCACAAAAAAAAAAGTAATTTTGAAGCATCACGAAGAGATTCCTTCTTATTTTTTCGTTGATTTACCAAATTTATAATATCCATTTCACAACAAAAATCATTTGAGAGAGAGAGAGATCTTAAATTAAATTTTCCTATGATGGTTGGATGTCAAAGAAAAAGAAAGGATTTATGAAATTTGAAATTCGCACATGAATTAAAGGATGGTGTTTCTTTTCCGAAATGAGTTTTTTTCATGTGGTTTTTTTTTTATTTGCTTTCTTCTTATTCTTCATCTTCGTTTTTGGTAATTGAGATAGTGAGAAAGAGAAATTTTTTTAAATTTGAAACTCCCAGATGAAAGGATTGTTCTTTTTAGAAAGTAGTTTTCTTTCATGTGGTGTTTTTTGTTGATCCGCTTTCTTTTTTTTTTTTGTATGATTAATGAAAAGTTGTTTTGGAAAGGCAAGTTTTCTTATATAGATATAGAGTAGAAGAGAAATGAGAGTTCTTTGCAACATGAAAATGCCACCTAGGACATTTTGAAAAAACCGTTGTGTAATATTATATAGATGTTTGGGATGATTTTTAGGATGTCAAAAATTCTTAAAAGGAAAAAAAAACTGTTAATATAATATATGAAATACAAGAGTCAAAAAACCTGTTCAAGGGCTTTTTTGGGTTTTTCAAAAATTCAGGATGGAATCATAAAGATTCAAAACGCATGGGATGACATCCTAAGGAAAATATTCTAACGGGATGTCTAATTAACTCCCCCTTTAAACATTGACTTTTTTAAAATAAAGCTGTGAGGGTAATTTTCATGCCCTTTTTCTTTTTCCCTAATGTTGAACTTAACCGGCACATTAGCACATATAAAACAAAACAAACATGGAATAGAGTGAGATGGAAATAAAGAATGATATTGTAGATTTATATTTATATTTATGTAATGTGGGAAAAAAATTACATTCATCATCGATCACTTTTTTTTTTTGGGTATGTTGGAATTTGGGCCGGGTCCGGGACCAAATCGGGTCGCCCATGTGGGCATGACTCGGTGACCCCTTTATTATAGAGTCATATCTTATCTTGGAAATGAGATATGAGAAGTTGAAGTAATCCTAGACTGTTAGGATTATAGGATTTCTAGAGCATCTAGATGCTCCCTCTATATAATTCCTGTTGCATATTCATAGAATATATGCATACAAGATTATCAGTTATTGAGTTCTACGAAACTCTCTCCCTAGTTTTCTCTCTCTGCCATGAAAGAGCGATTCAAAGCTTTTGCACCGTGGAATAGAGGGTGATACTCGAATCCCGTAGTCTCACTCCATCATAGGAGATTGTTGTTGTTTTAGTATGTGATCCGTAATATGTAATCCATCCACCAAAAAGATCTGATTCGGTAAAAGTTCGTTAAATGTAACCCGAACAACTCGTTTCCGCATTCGTTATTGAAGTTTAACATGGTACTTCAGAAATATATTAAAACTTAAGCAAGAGTGATCAACTGCATCAGAGGTGCAAGTCGAGTACACATACTACAAGGCAGAAAAGTAGCTAACATAGGACTAGGTAGAGACTAGATTTGTGTTTGGAAGTTGTGGAAGAGAAGAGAAAGAGAAGAGAAAATAAAAAAGGTGAAACGGGAAAGAAATGGGTAGGAAAACTCTTTTTTTCTTTTGTTTGATTTGTGAAAGATTAGAGAAAATTTTGAACTCATGGAAGAGAGAAGAAGGGAAAAAAAGTAGATAATTTTCTCTTCATTTTCCTTTCTCTTCCTTTTCCTTTCTCCTTCTATTTGGAAACCAAACAAATGAGAAGAAATTTTTTTTAATTTTCTCTTCTTTTCCATTTCTTTCCTCAACTTCCAAACATAGCCTAAGGTTATCTCTTATCATCGATCACTTTCAACCGACTGACTTGTACTACGATACGATACGATAGTGGATGATTTCCGTTTTTTTTTTTTTTTTCCCTAGAGGCTATTCGAAAAGAGCAGATTATTATTCAGATGTTAATGTGCCTAGGAAGTGACTATTTTTTTTTTTTTATTGTGTGTGAAGTGCCTTTATGCACAATTGAATGTACAGTTAATGTACCTTGGTTGTGACATCTTCTTACTATGGGATATTTATTTTTCATGCTTGTGCTGAGTTTCACTTTCTGTTGCTATGTTCCACTATATAGGATCTTAATCAAAGAAATTTACCAACGGTAGATTAGTCTATATTAGAACTTTTAATCTGGCATGAACTATATAAACAAGTGACTTGGATGTTTTGTTTCATTTATTGGAAATTACATGAGATTGTGTTTAGGCCTTGTTCTCCATGAGATTGTGTTTAGGCCTTGTTCTCCAATAGATTGTGTTTAGAGAGAGTTGATAAAATCTTAGATTTTTGCATTCAAAAATCTAAGATTTTATCAACTCTCTTCACGAATGGATAAAATCAAGGGTTTGATTTTATCAAATCTTGATAAAATCCATTGGAGAACCACAAAAATCTAAGATTTTATCAACTCTCTTCACGAATGGATAAAATCAAGGGTTTGATTTTATCAAATCTTGATAAAATCCATTGGAGAACCACCCTTAATATGGCTAGATCCAATACCTTCGGAGAATCGCACCAGACCAAGGCTTCTGAGGATTAAGCGATTTTTCAACCCTAACATTCCTTTGAATGAAAATCTATGGATACACGATGGTTGGAGTTTCGTTTCGTTTGTACTTGGAATCCAGGCTGTGGTTATTCACAAAGAAAATAACCATGAGAATTTGTACTATTAGATTCCAATTTTTTGGATTCCAAAGTGCTTTTTTGGCTTGCGCTCGTTCTGAGAAGCGATTAAAATTTAGTCAACAACTGCTTAATAATTACAAAAATCTACATACATTGCAATAGAGTTGACGATAATCTGTTCCAAATAAAATCGACATCAACATATGAATTAAAATTAACGGGTTGACACATTCGTGCGTAGCACGGAGTATCCCACCTTTATTCAAAGGCTGGCCTTTGGCCTTTCCGCATATGAGAAGCTTGGAAGAACAGAGATGCCAATTATACAATCTAAGCCTTCCATTGGCAGAAAAAGCTATTCCCTTTAACTGACTTGCATTGCTGGCTTGCTGTATTTGAGAGGAACTCATCCATAAAGAAACCTCATTTTTTCATCTCATTTGGGAAAACAGATATGGATGTGAATTGCGATCTTTGTGATCACCAAAGATCACCGGCCAATTGGCAAAGACGTCGTGCTCCCGAAAAGATAGCCAACACTGTGATCCATTACTTATGGGTGCTGTTCCAAAAATAAAAACAAGTGATCCAGTTAACATTACGAACTTTTCGGTAAACCTATGCGCACAGAATATTTTTTACACAGAAAATGTACAACGGCTTTTGGGACCCACTTTTGGGTCTCACACGAATAATCCAAACCGTTAAATAATTTTTCCTAGGGCCTTGCAAAAAATCATACTGAAAACTTGGAGTTTTGGATCGACTAGTTACACATATCCAATTGAGCTAATTTTTTGCAAGGCCTAGGAAAAATGGACCCGACTAGGGGTACAGAAGTTTGGGACCAGAAAATGTACCGATCTGCTTGGGGGACCCACTTTTGGGTCTCACACGAGCGATCCGAACCGTTCATTATTCTTAAAACATTTTTCCGAAATTCGATTGAAACGGTGAGACTTTGGTTTACGCACTTTTAACCGTCCGATTGAGCTGAAATTTTGTGGGGACCTGTAGTGGGCCGAAATCTGACAGTTTTAATGGGGCTCGGTGAAGGAGCCCGGTAGAGCCCAGGCCCAAACGGATCTCCAGGCCCGCCAAGGGATAAAATGCCATGGGCCGACCTAGCTTGGCCCATCCGAGACAAACCGGAGTCTTGGCCGACATACCGTGAACCGGATGAGCCATCCATGACGGATCGCATCCGAGATGGCTCGGAAGGATAATCCGAGATACCGGTGACGTCATCTGTGACGTCACCCGAGGCGGTTAACGCTCGTAACAAACTTGGGAAGGCACATGTGCGTGCTACAGCTGTCGTTATGTCAGCGTGACATATACCGAGCGGTTATGCTACGTGTCGCAACCACATTGGAGGATGCATGCATGCAGAACTTGTGAGGCCGATTCGTGATGCTCGGTGACGTCATCCGAGCCGAAATGACGGGCTTGCCCCTGTACTTGGGAAGCCTATATAAGCGAAGCGAAGAGGCCCTAATGGGGGAGACACAACTCTTTCTCTCTCTAAACTTACTCTCTATACGTCTTTCTTTTCCGATCTCTCACTAGATCGTCGGAGTGCCTTCCCTGGCCACATTCCGGCCAGGTTGGGTGCTAACGGCGTGTGTTAAGTGTGCAGGGGGTTCCAGAGAAGGAGGCTCACAACCAACTCGCTGTTCACTCGGGTCAGGAGTCACAGGAAGAGGCTCATCGGATTTTTGAGGACACCACAGGACCCTCGGAAAAATGTTTTAAGGATAATGAACGGTTCGGATCGCTCGTGTGGGACCCAAAAGTGGGTCCCCCAAGCAGATCGGTACATTTTCTGGTCCCAAACTTCTGTACACGTAGGATTTTCCAGGAAAAATTATTTTGAAATTATTTAACGGTTCGGATTATTCGTGTGGAACCCAAAAGTGGGCCCCAAAAGCCACTGTACATTTTTTGTGCAAATCAATGTTTTGAAACCTGGACCGGTAAGCGAACCGGAGAAGGGACCGGGTGGATGGGTCACCGGTTCAACCGCGGTCGAACCGTCATCAAACCGTACTTCATAATTATATAAAAAATATATTAAAAATAATATAACTAAGACCATATAAAAAATTACATGTAAAAGAAGTCTATTATTTAGTGAAAAGGGAAGGATTGAGTAGAGGTGTCAAATGGGCCGGCACGGGCACGGCACGTTCGGAGGCGGCACGGTTCGCCAAAGGCACGGTAAAATCCTGGCACGGCACGGTATAACTTGGCACGTGGCACGGAATTGAGAGGGCACGGCACGAGCACGACACGGTCTAAGGCGGCACGTGGCACGACACGACACGGTCTTCTACGGGCACGGGCACGACACGAAGTCAACGGGGCACGCGGCACGGCACGGCACGACTTTAATTTAGCACGGCACGGCACGGGCACGAGCACTGAAGTGGGCCTGGCACAGCACAAGCATGACACGGCACGGCGGCAAGACACTGGCACGGCATGAGGCAACCAAAAAAAAAATATTTATTTCTATTTTTTTTTTTATAAGCACGAAAAAAAAATTATTTTTTTCTTGTGTAAGTGAATTATATATTTATATATTTATGTAAAGTTAAAAAATAAAAATGAAGTCATGATTCATCATTCATGAACAAAAAAAGAAACAAAAGGGAAAAAGAAGTTACATTTCTTTTTATTCGTTTTTTTTTTTTTGAAAGAGAGTTTGAACAAAAAAAGGAAAATAAGCTTGTAAAATATTTTCTATGATTAATAAAGTTTGAATCAAAATTCAAACATGAAAAAAAAATGTATGCCACACATATACATTGCATTTTATCTAATAAAGATTTTGAAAAAAAATATCAATTTCTTTTGGTGAATATATATATATATATATATATATATATATATATATATATATATATATATATAAATTGAAGTCAAGTCACGAACAACATAACTAAAAAAAAAGAAACAAAAGGGAAAAATAAGTTACAATTTTTTATTTTATTTTATTATTTTATTTTATTTTTAGAGAGAGAGAGAGGGGAGAGTTTGAACAAAAAATAAATAAATAAGCTTTTAAAACATTTTATATGATTAATAAATTTTAAATCAAAATTCAAACATGGAAAATAGTAAAATAATTTTTTTTATTTTACATATACTGATATTATACTCATATACATTGCCTTTTATGAGTTTATCTAATAAAAATATTTTGAAAAAAAATATTAATTTGTTTTTGTGAAAATTTAAAAAAAAAAAAAAGCTAAAAAAAAAGGCACGGCACGACACGACAAAAAGGGCACGGCACGGCACGACATGATAAAAAAAGGAACGGCGCGGCACAACACGAGTAAGTCAACGACATGACACGATTAACTAATTGGGCACAACACGACACGACACGACACGACTTCAAAAAAACACGGCACGACATGGCACAATGAAGTAATTGGACACGGCACGACACGTAGCACGGTTGGCACGGCACGCCATGGCACGATGAAGTAAATAGACACGGCACGGCACGAAGCACGATTAGCACGGAAATTGAATGACACAGCACGGCACGACACGCACGTTTAACACCTCTAAGATTGGGGCTGGAGATGTAATGTGGGGTCTTTTCTCTAAATCCCACGTCGGTGGATTTGGATTCCTTGTACCATTTGGTTCTATAAAAGGCTTGGCCTGGTCAAATTTAAATTTTCAAAGCGTTTGCAAGGACTTCTGGGGTCCCACTATCATTAATGTATGCATGCGTCAGTGGAGTGATGCTAAAAATCAGTACAAATGTTTCTCACTGGTTCGACTGACCCGTGACCGGTTCTTCCGGACTGGCGGTTCCACCGCTGGTTTAGAACGATTTTGAATTTAGAGAACGGTTTTTGAGTCGTATCCGGACCGGACAACTGGCCGGTCGACGGGTGAACCGGTTGAACCGGCCGGTCTGATCCGGTTTTTAAAACATTGGTGCAAATAAGTTCTAGATGTACCCGTAGTGCCCTCCCAAACTTTTCTATTCGAAAAAAACGAGATGGAAAAATGATGTTTTATGAAAAACTGATCGGGTGAAGCCTTTCCAGCCCAGTCACTTTTTTTTTTTTTTTTATGATTTCTTGCGTGACCCTTAAAAACACATTAGAGAGTTCGGATCATGAAAATTTGATTGTAAAAGTGGGGTGTGAACGGAAAGTCTGCATTTTGGGGTGTGAATAGAAAGCTTGGTGTGTGTATATATCCGGACATTTGATTTCCAGACTTTGATCCAAAAAAAATTTTGACGATCCGATCCGTCCAATGTGTTCAGAAGATGTTTTCAAGGGTCCTCGCGGAAAATCTTCAAAAATAAATACCGGGAAGGGCTTGATCCAAGCAGTTTTCGCAAAAATATATAAATACAGTTTTTGCGAAAACTGCTTGGATCAAGCCCTTCCCGGTATTTTTTTTCAAAGATTTTCCGCATGGACCCTTGAAAACACCTTCTGAACACATTGGACGGATCGGATTTTCCAAAAAAAATTTGCAACACAAAAAAAACCAATTTTTTCTTATTTCCGGGAGGTGTGAATGTGAAGTTTTCCGTATATATATATCTAGGGTTAGCTTCTTAAACGGGATCCGGGACTCCGGACCTCCATTATCCGATCATTTTTTTGACGATCCGAGCCGTCCAATGTGTTCAGAAAGTGTTTTCAAGGGTCCACGTGAAAAATCTTCAAAAAAAAAATACCGGAAAAGGCTTGATCCAAGCAGTTTTCGCAAAACTGTAAAATATACAGTTTTTGCGAAAAACTGCTTGGATCAAGCCCTTTCCGGTTTTTTTTTTTTTTGAAAATTTTCCGCGTGGACCTTTGAAAACACCTTCTGAAAACATTGGACGGCTCGGATTTTCCAAAAACAATTTGCAAAACAAAACAAATACGTTTTTTCTTATTTCCGGGAGGACCGGACTAGAAAATTACCGTATATATCTATTATGCACCTGTACATATTTATAAATGTGAGCAAAATGTAGGAATATATATATATATATATATATATATAGGAACCCCTTCCTATCCAAACCACATTTTACGGACCTAACGTCCGGACCTCCACCTTCCCGATTTTTTTTTGAAAATCTGAACCGTTAGATGTGTTTAAAACGTGATTTTAAGGTCCAACGCGAATATTTGACAAAAAAAAATACCCGGAAGGGCTTGATCGGGGCAGTTTTTCACAAAAACGCTATATTTGCGTTTTTGTGAAAAACTGCCCCGATCAAGCCCTTCCGGGTATTTTTTTTTGCCAAATCTTCGCGTTGGACCTTAAAATCACGTTTTAAACACATCTAACGGTTCGGATTTTCAAAAAAAAATTTGGAAGGTGGAGGTCCGGACGAAATAAAATCCGGGAGTTCGGATTGGAAGTTTTTTGTATATATATATATATATATATATATAGACACACATGCATGTATGCATGTAAGTAAAATGTGATATTCAATAAAATCTATTTAGGTTAAAATGATTAATCTACACTATGATGATTTATTAAATCCATATTTTATTTACAAAAATATCGGACCGTACGTTAGAGTTTCCAGTCAGCTTTGCATACATGAATATGAAGGAATCTTGTGGTTAGAAGATCTTTTTCAAACTAAACATTGAGATTTGGAAAGATGGAAAGCTTTATCCCAAATACTGCAAGTTTCGTTTCTAGTCATCTTTGCATACATGAATGCCTACATGAATATGAAGGAATTTTGTTGTTAGAAGGTCTTTTTCGAACGAAAACAATGAGATTTGGGGTTATTTACCCCCCCCCCCCCCCAAAAAAAAAAAAAAGAGATTTGGGGTTCCTCTTTTACTAGAAAATGTTCGTGAAGGGCGGAAGTACCCATGGACTAAGATGAGCTAGTTGTAGCCCAGGTGAGGTGCAAACACAAGGGCAAAGCCAAGTGCGTTCCCCATGTTGGGAGTTATCGATCCCACCAAGTATGGAGTCCATGGAGTTCTGCAAATATTGCGGGAGACGGAGATGTTCCACTCTTTTGAAATATGAAGAAAGGGTCGGTAAAACAGGACATGACGTATTTGATTTAATCTATAGAGTGTGCTAACCTTTCTAGTACAAAAGGAATTGCTATTCTCAGGGATTAATTTGAAGGAGACCTGTTAACCACAAGGCTATTCGATATTAATGCACATGTAAGTAGATGAATGAATACGTAACTTGTCTTATTTGCATTAAACTTTTCCATCCATGTATGAAAATTATGGATTCAGGTATTGTGAAGAACGAGTAGATGTCCTTCTTCTTTTCAAAGATGACAAATGAATTTGTAAAAGTAGACATATTGTACTTTGATTGTATCTCTAGAGTGTATACCATTTTCTAGTAAAAGAGGACCGCAAATCTCAATTGTTAGTTTGGAAAAGATCTTAATAATAGTTTCATACATATATATATATGAAAATAAATGGAATATATATGGTTGCTTTTTCTTTTCTTTTTTTTTAAAAAGGGTCTACAGCAACGGTTTTAAGTGTTGCTATGGCTACTATCAGTGAAAAAAAAAGGTCTATATATAGCAACAGTTTTAAGTGTTGCTATAGTTGCTATTAAAAAAAAAAATCTGCCTATAGCAACAGTTTCGAGTGTCGCTAAAATCCAACAATAGTTAGGGGTAGAATTGGGATGTAGCAACGGTTGTAAGTGTTACTAAAGCAACCGTTACTAGAAAAAATGGTGGTACCAACAGTTCACAAAAGCGTTACTAAAACCCTACAGTGACGCCGATCTTGCAACGCTTCCTCAAACTGTTGGTATAGGTTTTTCGGGCTTTAGTAACAGTTTTAGGCATCTTCTGTAATATTCTCAAGCATTGCTAGATCTTGATTTTCTTGTAGTGTGTGAGCAAAATGTAGGAATATATATATATGTAGACACACATGCATGTATCCATGTAAGTAAAATGTGATATTCAATAAAATCTATTTAGGTTAAATGATTAATCTACACTAAGAGGATTTATTAAATTGAAATTTTATTTATGAAAACATCGGACCGTTACAGGTTCCAATCATCTTTGCATACATGAATATGAAGGAATCTGCAAGTGGATGCCCCACACTGCATCCTGAGATCGAGTCTCATTCTTCCCCCCCCATGTAATAGATTAGGAATGAATGACGAATGGTAAAAAAAAAAAAAAAAAAGAAAAAGAATATGAAAGGAATCTTGTGGTTAGAAGATCTTTTAAAAAACTAAACACTGAGATTTGGGGTTCCTCTTGAAAATGCTCGTATACACTCTAGCGATACAATCAAGTAAATTATGTCTACTTTTACCAATTCATTTGACATCTTTCAAAAGAAGACAAACATCTATTTTTTGACAATACCTGCAATCCATAGCTTCATACATAGATGGAAACACTACTGGAAATTACACATTCAGTGACCAGATTCTGTGACTAACCACGTTTTGGTCACTGAAAAAGACGCAATTAGTGACCAACCGCATTTTGGTCACCGAAAATGATACAATTAGTGACCAAATATTATTTACTCACTAAATGTGAGACAATTAGTGATTAAACTTTTGTTTAATCACCAATGCCTAATTCTGTAGTGACTAAATTTTTTGTAGTCACAAAAAATATTGGCGCCACCGCCAAAATTTTGCACGAAAAAGTAAAAATAGTTTTGGTGAGTAGTATTTGGTCATTAAAAGTATACTTTCGGTGATCAAATACTTTTGGACACCAAAGACATGGTTTCAATATTTCTAGTGAGCACTTGTTTAGTCACAGAAAAGTATGTACTAGGAATTTGCATCACGATGAAAGGGCTTTCTAAACCCGATCAAGCCAAATATTCACATGAAGGATTCAATCAATAAGAACAAAAACATGACCGATTTTGATCGTTACAATTGTGTTATGGTCGTGTGGCTACAGTACATTGAACTAGTGCAAAATATTACTTTACTATCAATCGTGTCCCAATAAAGGGGCTTTGTAAACCCGATTAAGCCAATTTTTTTGTATAAATCATTAAATGAACAAACACAACAAAATCTACGTTCCCGATCATCATAATTATATCAAGTTAAAAAAAGAAACATGAAGTCATCAAAAAAAAATTAAAAAATTAGAAAAAAAAAGTTACAATTTTCTTTAGATAGAGAGAGAGAGAGAGAGAGAGAGAGAGAGAGTGTTGGACAAAAAAAAAATTACAAATCGTGTTTTTTAAAAAATGGGTTAAAAAAAGTTACGACAAGGTTCCGCACAAATATGTTCAAATCTCCATTAAACTAAACTAATTGAACAATCGAGAGCGTTAATATGATAGTTTTTGTAAAATTGAAAAAGAATTATTTTTTGGTTGTGTAACTTGTGTTAGTGAATTATATATTTATATCAAGTTAAAAAAAAAAATTTAAGTCATGAACAAAAAAATAAACAAGAGGGAAAAAGAAGTTACAAAATTTTTACTGATTTATTTTATTTTATATACTTTTTTGTTTTAGAGAGAGAGAGAGATGGACAAAAAAAGAAAAAAAAATACAAATTATTTTTATAAAAAAATTATAGAAATTCAAATTATAGGAATTAGATTCTTTTATTAAATTATATTATATAAATTATTAGATGTTAAATTATAGAAATTATATAAATTATAGAATTATTTTTATTAAATTTGGTTATAGAAAATTATAAATTATACAAATTAAATTTGATTCCTTTCACTGTCCCACTCTCACAGGCACACAATAATAGGCCTCCACTTTTCGGACCAAATTTCGATGATCGGAACCGTTAGATGTGTTTAAAACGTGTTTCCAACGTCCTACGCAAGGATTTTACAAAAAATACTACCCGGAAGTAGTTGATCGGAGTAGGTTTTCATAAAACTACTTTACGAAAACCTTGTCCAATCAAGCCCTTCCGGCTAGTTTTTTTTTTTCAAATCCTTGCGTAGGACCTTAAAACCACGTGGTAAATACATCTAACGGTTCTGATTTGGAAAATTTTGGTTAGGTGACGTTGAAGTGGTGCATTATAGTATTGAAATTCCACGAGATGCACTAAATGTGTTCTGATCTTGTGGTTACCGATATCGGATGATCATCGACTTTTGGGAGAATGATAGAATCGATAAGATATTAAATCGTAACGATTTAGATCGAACATTCAGAAAAATGAGTCTGCACCTACCTTTCAATTCTATACATCGAACTTAGTTGGTTATGTAACAAGCTATTATGTTATAGTATAATGTACGATAGCCACACAATCGCAACACAATTATGACGATCCACACCGTTCACTTTGTTTGTGTTGGTGTTTTAATGACTCTCGCCAATTTTTTCGTCTATCGGATTTTGAAAGACCCTTCATCGCAACACAATTATGACGATATTCACTATTCATTTTGTACAATGGCTTTTGGGTCCCACTTGTTGGTCCCACATGAGTAATCCGAACCGTTAGATGATTTCAAAATAATGTTTTGCATGGCCTTGCAAAAAATTAGGTCAATTGGACATTCGTAACTCGTTGATCCAAGTTACGCACATCCAATTGATTTCAAAACTTGCAGTTTTGGATCTATCATTTACGCATATCCAATTGACGTGATTTTTTGCAAGGTCGTAGAAAACGTTATTTTAAAATCAATTAACGGTTCGGATTATTCATGTGGGACCACAAAGTGGGGCCCAAAAGCCACATTTTGTGCGGTCGCAAATAATGATTTATTCTGATAAAAAAAAATTTGACTCTTGCCTAAATTTTGGAGGGTTTTGAAAGGCGGTATAGAAAAAAATTGGCTCAATTTTTTTTGGCGATAAGTTTCCTTCCCCTTATTTTCCCCCCAAAATCCTCCCAAAAAATTCCCCCCAAATTCCCCAAAATCTTAATCCCTAAATCTCTTTCTCTACGTCTCCCCCAAAATCTGAAAATACCTAATTTCCTATCCCGCCTCCCTCTCTCGCCTCCCTCTCTCTCTCTCTCTCTCTCTCTCTCTCTCTCTCTCTCTCGCAGGCCAGTCTATCTTTGAGATTGGTGCAAAATCAGAGATGTTTTCGAGCCATTGAAGGACTATGTTCGTGATGTGCAACCTATAAGGTGAGTTTTTTTTTTCTTTTGAACACCATAAAGGTGAGTTTTGTTAGCTGATCCAATTTTTGAAATGATATAATCGACCGCATAAGGGCTTCATGTGTTTTCATCTTTCTTTGTTAAGCTAACAACGAAGGGAAAGAACTCTACAGGAGAAGTAATCCCACAATCGGACTTTGTACCGATGGAATCTAGTTTAACGCTTGCCAAGGGCTTTTAAACCGTTCCCTTTTAGGATTTTTTTTTTTTTAAACACTGGAGTCCTTCCGTTTCCTCTTGTTTTGCTTATGTCTTCCATAAGCAATCCAAGTGTTCGATGAAATGTCTCAACCAAAATGGGGGCCTTACCAACTAACCAGTAGTTTCATGGGAAGTTTGGGCCAAGAAAGCCACAATAATGGTTAGAAGTACCGGTAGTTTCAAATTTTTAAACGGTATTTCTATGAGTGAAGAAGCATACGAGTGTGTCTCACATTTAATGGAACACGTAGAATGCAAGTAATGGGTGCAGATTTTGGAGGAGTGCCCCAACGACGGTGGCTTGCTCTATCTCGAATTGATGGGTGGAATAAAAGGTGATCTTCCATTGTGTAGATAACATCAGCGAACTTCCTTCGTTTTCGGTTACGTCAATTATTGTTGTTATCTCCCTTTACAGTGGGATCTATGGTGATGCCGTCACGTTGGAGACTTTGAAAGATTTTCATAGAAGAAGGGTCCAGGTTCTAGTTGAATCAGGTGCCAACATAATTGCATTTGAAACCATTCCAAAATAAATTAGAAGCCGAGGTACTTTCTATGCTACTTTTGGTTAGGATTCTTGGGACTCTAGTGCTCATACGTCCTGATTTCCGTTGGTTTCAATGCAGGCTTTTGCTAACTTAGTGGCTACGGGGGGGGGGGGGGGGGGGGGGGGCACTATCTACAACAATAAAGCTTTTAGGTATTGTCTGCTTCTCTCATGATTTCTTCAGAATTCATTTTTTTGGTTAGAACTAAATATTAATGCACAAGGGAAAATCATATATCAGTTCACATTACTTTTACCCAAACTTGTCATATCAGTGCACGGTACTTGTTATTTGCTGGAAATATGAACCCTGTGCTGAAAATATGAATGATGGTGCTGAATCTGAGTTTAGAGTTGCTGAAAATGGTGTTTTTAGGTGCTGAATGTGTGAAATAGTTGCTAAAACTGTGTGATTACGTGCAAATTCTATTTTCTATTGCTGAAAATGCCATTTAAGCCTGAAAATGTTACTGTATCCACTGTTTAGATACAGAAAACTGGTTTTCGGAATACCGGAATGAGTTTTGGGGGGTTAAAATTGCTGGTTGGTTGCTGGAAAATTGATTTAATTTGGATGCCGAAACTACATCGCTGAGTACTGAAACTGCACTTTTAAGTGCTGAATCTAACTTGTTAAGAGCTGAAACTTGCTGGAATTAGAGCTTAGTTGTTGAAAGTGTTGTTTTTGTCTTGCAAATGACATCCTTGGCTGCTGTAAATAGTTGTTCACCTTCTTGCGGGAAATACATACTTCATTGTCAAAAACTGAGTTTTAGGTGCAAGAGAATGGTTCTAAATGCTGAGATAAAGATCTAAGTGCAGGAATACCTGGTCATACTTGTTAGAAGTAGGAAATTAAATCAGATGCTATTGCCGATAGGAATTGACCTAATCGCTCATTTTTATAAGCATACAACATAAATACTTCTATGTGAATTTATGTACGTACTAGGTGAATTGATAGCCAAGAGCTCATGATTGAAATTAGAATTTGATTGTATTTTTTGTGTCTATGTACAGATTGACCACGGTGAACTTCTACACAACTCGAGTATACTTTTTGGCATATGGATCCTTTTTGTTGGGACGACGACTGTTGGGATATAAAGTACCATCCCTATTACGTTGCAAAGAAGTATGCTTTTGGCATATGGATGTTTTTGTTGGGATGCCTGACTAGTTGGATTTAAACCTTACATATTATGTCTCAAGGATTTAAGCTATTTTGAGGGTATGTGTATAAAAGGTGATGTTTATTGCATTATGACTAGGCATATATGAATATTGTGTATTATGGTGACTGTAAGGACATCATATGATGATTTTGGAGTTCAATCGTTAAAGTTTAGATTGTGATCATTGGCTATTTAAATTTCATTCTTGAATGGTTTGGGGCATTAATTTAGAGATGGTATATATGTGTGAATGCATATATAGCTATATGGAATGCAAAGGTTATGGAGATTTATTTGACCCTATATGAATTCCATTTCACATGAGAAAGTACTCATTTTGTGACCAATCCGAAGTATAACTTTGGTCACTGAAGACAATTGTCTAGTGACCAACCTACTGGTAGGGAAAGGGTAGTAATTTCTCTTATGACCCCATCAGTGACCAATTAATTTGATTGCTGAAAATTGTTTCCAGTGACCAAATAATTTGATCACAAAAAATAGGCTTTTGGTGATCAAAGTTCGTTGACTAAAAAGTCAACAAATATCCAACAGTGACTGCTAGTTAGTCACAGAAAACAATCTTCAGTGACCAAAAGTTCTTGCTGCCAAACTTAGTTGGTCAGTGTAGGATACAAACAGTGACTAAATTTTAGTCACGGAAGAAATGTTTCAGTGACCAGATTAGAATTGATCACCAAAACCTTTTAGTGACCAGGGTTCTGTGACTAAGTTTTGGTTAGTCACTGTAGATTTTCGGTGACTAAATATGGACTTTTGGTGACTAAATTCTTGATCACTAAAAGTGTAATTTCCTGTAGTGAAATTTTAATTCAAATAACGCAAGTTACGTATTCAGTTAATCTATCTACATGTGCATGAAAATCGAACCACTCCAATCACCTCATTCCATCACCCCCTCACCTGCAATCCACATGGGTTTTTCCCATTTACACTCCAACCCTCTCCTATATATATGTACTACACTAATCCGAAAATCTCTCACTCTCATACTCTCCTACTGCCAATACACTTCCATGCAGACACCAATTAATGTGCAGTCTGTAAGCAATTGATCAATGTTGTAAGGAACTGACCACTCCAAGAGCTTCCAACCCAGACAACCCAAGGGACTCTTAACACAAGAAAAGACTCCCAACAGACCTCAACCACCTTCCTTTCTTAAAAAATTCTATATCCAACATCTGATTCCTTCTTTTCAGAGAAGTTCATCCATGGCCATGGGAGGTATTTTGAGGTTGTTTATCCTCATGGTGTTTGCGTGTTGGGTCCATGCAGACACCAATGTGTCCGACGGTAAGGAACTTTGGAAAATCTTTCTTTCAACATATACATCTTGAGTCTGACGCATACTTATAAAAATGGCCGGTTCCCGGTATGTAGCGGTGTATCGGCCGGTTTACAGTCCGGTTAAGGCATAGCGGACTGGTTCGGTACTTCTTTTCAGTTTTTCACTCTCCCATTTTCCAGATCTGGTCCGTGAACAAAATGAGAATTTACAAAACTAGTCTTCAGTTATTTCCTTAGCTTCATGAACTTTTCAGAAGAATTTACAGAATCTAAACCCTTGAGAAATACTTGGCTACGCGACGAGAGGCAGTGGCCGTAAGGACGGTCGAGAATGCCATCGTCAAAGCATCGGACAACGACGGCCTTGCGGCCCGTGAATTGGCCTTGGATGGAGGGTCGGCTAAATGGGTAGGACGATCGAGGGAGCAGGGAGTCGAACCCCAGTTCATGCATAAAGGTGGCAGCAACGTATTGCCAGTACACCAAGCGCATACTTAGATTTCTACAAGGAAGCTTTGTTTATATTTATATCAAATTTTCAGTTTTTTTTTGTTGCCCCAGCCCGGCGGGGTTACCTAAGTCCGGAGGCTTTACTGGGTTTACCCCTGGACCGCCCCTGCTTGGATGGAGGACAATGACGACCTTGTTTGGTTTCAAAAACTTCACCATTTTTGGATCTCTGGTTTTGCCCCTCCCCCTCTCTCTCGAATCTCGATATTTACACAAAACATATCATAATGTAAATATTTATAGGACCAATAGGCCAACGTCTTAGACCCAAAAAATGATGAAAAAATAGGGGCTCCTAATATTTTTAGGACCCAGTATATAAGCCCAATTGTTTTTTGCATATAGGCCCATTTTAAAACCCACATAGGCCCAATCTGACGAGTGACGAGAGAAGTGCTGATGACGATTCAGTTATTCACGGACGATTCACGAGAGATGATCAAAAGAATCTCCTCTCCCAAACCTTGATTGCTGCTCTTCCTCTCACTCTCATTTCTCATCGAAGAAGATCAGAAACCTTAGTTCTTATCTGCCCGCTTCTCTCCATCTTCGTTGGTTCAACATCTCGGTCGCTCATTCATTAGCGAACTACTTAGTCGATTCGGTAAGTGGAATGACTAGAAACACCTTAATATTGATACCATTTACTCTCCACTGTGATTTGCGATTTGTGCTTAAAATTAGGGACTTAATTGTCTTGTTTCCAAAGCACCAATTTTTTAGCAGTCTGTTTTCTACTGGGTCTTATTTGTATTACGTTTTTCTACTGGGATTGTTGAAACTTTGTTAATTTTCCTTTACTTTTATAGCAGTATGTTTTCGTTACAACTTCCAGTGTAGAAACTATTTGTCTGGACATGATCTGTTTTGTTTACAAAGCACCAATTCATGATTTGTTGTTCTGGCAAAATTGATGGTGGAAATTCTTGAATTTGCGGATTTGAAATAATGATGCGTAGAAAGTTTTTGTCTAGACATGAAAAAAGAAAAAAAGAAGCAAAGAGTAGATGCAGTGACAATCTCAAGCGGGGTCTCTCAATAATTTTCTAGCATTTTTGAGGCCCTCTATTTTCAAACTTCGTCTTAAGCCCCTCAAATGTGAGGGCCGGCCCTGCTTATTCCCATTTTTCCATAAGCACCATTTTCTTAATTGTATGTTTGGTTTTGCGTTCAACCAGTAAAATACTGAGCTGAATATCATACGGTTACAGATGGTTACAGATGTTTAATGCTTAGATTCTTGAGTTCCTCAATGGGAACTAATGGCACCTTTAGGCCCAAATCGGTTTTCCTCTTTTCAGTGATCGGTTTGGTGCGCCATACCCAAAGTCCCCGACCGATTCGAATCGATTTTATTTCACCATCAATTATTTTGTAACATTCTTTCTAATGTTGGTCTTTTGTCTCTGGCTCAGTTGCAGGAGTGAATAGTTTGTGTGCATCATTGGGATACCCCCCATTTTTGGGATGGGTAGCCGAAGGTGGCGACCCCTGCGGCGATGGGTGGCACGGTGTCTACTGTGACAATGGTGTAATAACTACAATGTATGTAAATTTTCCCTTGCTAGTTGCTGCATTTTGCAATTTATATTAATGTTATTGACTTTAATTTTATTCATCTTTAGAGCTCTTGTTAACTTCAACCTGGGAGGAACTTTGGGAGAAGGCTTAGGCTCCTTCGGGGGCCTCCGAACACTGTAAGTAAATCTCCCTGCCCTCTCTCTCTCTCTCTCTCTCTCTCTCTTAACTCCCTACTGGTCGTCAACCTCTAATTCAGTAGTTCCATATGTAATTTTAGGTCCTACATATGAGTTGTTTACCAATTGATTGGCTATGCTAAGACTGTCCCATTTGGTATACTGTTGGGATCCTATACATCCTAGCCTGTGCAAAGGCTTTTTCCATTTTTGAGAAAGATCTATTGTATATCAAAGGGAAACATATAAACAGAGCTAGGGGATAGACTGATAGAGTTATGGTTGCAGCCAAATATAAACAGAGCTAGGGGAAACATATGTGTTTTGTTGTAATTCTTTAGTTTGGTTACTATATGTAAGGTTAAAAGGGAACAGGTGCGAAAATAAAGCGTGAAGCTGCAAATCCAGAACTTTTCATTGTTCCAAATCCTGAAGTACCAGGACTAGAGACTTTGTGACCACCAAAATATGACCTGCATCGCCCTTCAGAACCCATGCTGCCCCAGCTAAAAAACCTTTCATGAACCATCCATATAACACCTTGAACCGAGAAGCATGCCTGAACCTGACTTTCAATGTAACCCTCCCTATGCCACCAAAGTCCATGCACAGAAGCAGGAAAACCATTTGAACGACCGTCTTCATAGTCCTCTGAGTTAACATTCCGCAAAGACTTTTGCACAGATGATGCAACTTGTTCAATCAGGGCTTGGGTTTGTTGAGTGGAATGCTGAATCCTGTCAAAAAGAGATTAAGCTGTGAGATACTCAATCATATCCCAAATCAGATTGACTCTGGTCCGAAGTTTCGACTTCCTTAAAAGTTAAAACACCCAGGACACCTCTCATCGACATTAATCCTTCGGCAACTTAACACATGATTCAATGGAAGAATCCTAATGTAATAATTTCCAAACAAAGACAGTGAATTTGGGAGGAATCTGCAGCCACCGTAATCTGCCCCAAACTACTTTCAAATTATGAATCTGAATCATAAACAACCGGGGAAACATGATTTTAAGAGCAAAGAAATAAGCTGACTTAATCAAAATAACCCCATGCCGTAGATCCCCCCACTCCAACGAGTCAGAGCCTGAATTTTTGGGCAAAGAAATGAAAAGAATAGACTGAAGGATCTCCTCCTGGAAAAACTCTCTGAGAAGAGGAATTCTCCTATGTTTAGAAGGGGAATCAATGAAGCATTAGACTTTAACTTCTTTCTAAAATAACTCATCAGGCCTAGACGAATGCAAGAGAGGGTAATTCCGGTTTGGAATCCATTATCATGAAAGTCCGAATTTTACTACCATCCATAACCACCCACTTAGCACCCTTCAACACAAGCATTTTCCCCCAGATGAAGCATCTCCAGCCCCACGAACAATTAGGCTTGTTAAAGGCTTCTAACATATCACAATTTGGGGAAGTTTTTGGCTTTAAGAACTTGGCTAACAAGAAGCTTAGAAAATTGATGAATCCTCCATATTAATTTGGGTGAAAGAGCTTGCTTAAAGGCCCGAAGATCCTGAAAACAAAACCCTCCCAACTGCATGGGCTTGCACATATTCATCCAACTACTCCACAAAATACCCGAGGAATCCCTTTTCTCCCATAAGAACTGCCCAACGATGGATCGAACTAGATTAACAAAATAATTGGGAGCACAAAAGGTAGATAACAAATATATAGGGATAGCTGACAGGGTATGTTTCACGACAGCACAACGAGCAGCCAGAGAAAGCATGAAAGTTTTCCAACCTTGCAATTTGAGGGAAATCCTAATTATTCTATCAAACATATCTCCCCTTTATTTTGGCGAAGTTTTCCACCCGTAGAATTTTAGTTTACTTACAAGCAAATTCCCCTACTTTACAAATTCAATACGCGAACTTTCAAATTTCAGTGCGGAAACTTAGTGCGAATTCAAGGAAAGCTCGCCAATTTGTGTTTTCACTACACGTGCAACACCCTCTACTTACGTATTGCATGACCAAGGGTATGACATAGCTATGTTGATATCTGATTCTTTAGAGGTCATGAATTGGTTCCAACAGATCCCCATAGTTTTGGACTGCACTTCACATTCAAACCTGACTACGAAACAGCGAGACTCCCAATTGTTTCTCCTTATTTGTGCTTGATGTTAATTTTGTCATTTTACTTTTGCAGTAACCTATGCAATAATAAAATTGGGGGAAACATTCCTCTAAGCCTTCCCCCGAATTTGGAGCAACTGTATGTTCTCTCGTACTAAAATTATGTTTTAGTTTTTGTATACTTTTGTTTACAATCGTATCGTACATTATATAGATAATTGTAATCATGGTCTTAACTTTGCCAGATTACTCTCCGGGAATGAAATCAACGGCCTGATTCCTCCTTCTATATCCTACTTGAGCCAGATAGTAGCTATGTATGTTTTTTTGCCTCCCTTCGATTTTCATATTTACAATTTTCTTCTTTTCTTGCAAACCTCTGATCTTTCTGTGTTATTGTTTTCAGTACTCTTGACCATAACAAGTTAATCGGAATCATACCTGAGGCCTTTGAAAGGCTACCAAGATTGACAAGAATGTAGGAAATGCTTCAATTTTTTAATCATATGTTATAGTAAGTGTAATTGTTGTTTAATTCTGTGTGTTGTTTTTGTAGAGACTTGTCTTATAATAACTTAAGTGGGCAACTCCCACTTTCTATGCAGCATTTAACATCCCTTACATCCCTGTGAGTATTTCTGACCGACACACATATATATTTGGTATCTTTTATAGTTGTGTAAATCTAACATTTTTTTTTTTTTTTTTTGCAGTTTCTTGCAATATAATTCTCTAGAGGGGAGTCTAGCTGTGTTGGAGGACTTACCTCTCACTGACTTGTATTCCTCTCAAATTCACAATCGATTTTCTTTTTATTGTTATAGAAAAAAGTTAAAATATTGTTTAGAAAGTCTTTTGGTTGAGTTGTTGCTGTCTCGTAAATTTACGATCATTTAACCTTTCTTTGTGAACAGGAATATTATGCGCAATAATTTCCACCCTATCCCAAAAAAATTCTTTGATATACCTAATTTCAAGTAAGAACACCTATATACAAATAGTTTCTTTTCTATGTCTTCTTTTCTTTCTATTTGAATCGACACCTATCACTTGCTGATTTTTATCATTGTAATGTAGGTGCAGTCCAGAGGAGATATACTCCCCCCCAACTTACTCCCCCCCAACTTCTGGCAAGAAGAATGGAAATAATACCAGGTGGTGGTTGGCACTCGCGATTGTGGCTGGACTGATTTTGCTTGTTGTATTAGTTATTTTGTTTATACCAAGGAATAGGAGGGCAGATGTCCTGATTGACCTCCTCAAGTGTGGACGTGCTATTTGTGGCTGTTGTAACCCTGGCACATGTCTTGGTTGCCCTCCTGGGTGTCCTTGTACTGAAGGTTAATGGAATCTTTCAACACATTGCATCTCCCCTGGAAATGTAGGGGATTGAAACATCAAGTGATTCACTACTAAGACATAAGGTAGATGAATTCCTTTTCACTTTTAACCCTAAACTTTGAATGTTATATACATGCCAACTTCCAAAAAAGTATTGCCAACATATTGCTCTTTATCATGAGCAAACCTTTAGATACAGTTGGAAAGATAGCCAAACCATGCCAAACTTATTGCCAGCATCTGTGTCCACATCATTATCGACATAGTTTTAATTCTACATGCAAAAATTCCCTCAAGTCGACAACAATTTGGTGCAAAATACATCAATAATATAGCGACATGCGCAATAATAACGCATTTTCAATAAATAGTTATCTAGAGTCACGTGATCAACCTTCAATAAACAAACCTCAAAGTAGCTTCTTTTGTCCCAAGTCTTTTAAATCATCTTCCCCAGATGTTGTCTTTGAGCTCTGGGTATGTACCTAGGGATCCGTACTCTCCACTACCTTCCCTCCTATTTGAACTGCTCCTTCTGTTTCCCTAGCCATCCTCTGGATCCCTGTGGATGGCAACTATCCGCTACAGACACTTGTAGTTTCATAAAATCAAGGAGGACAATCTAACTGATGTAATTGAGTTATTTAACCCTAATTTAAAATATTGTACAGAATCGTAGTCGTAACCCCTTCTCAATCTCACTTGCATCTAGAGGATTGTCACGGCTAAGTGCATGAGCAGAAATGAATCAACCGTGGTTATTAAAATTTTCGATCTTGAAATCACTCAAATGCACGACTGCCGCAGGAATCACTTTAGAAAACAAATATTATTAATTCCTTCCAAACCATTCCTTGGGAAATGTTAGTTGCTTGATATAGGGTTACATGAAAATTGTGAAGCAGTTCTCGACAGCAGGTTATTAGTAGTGGAAAACTGTGATAGACCGTGCTGATGGACTGCAAAATCTTATTGATGTCAAAACCGATTTTTCCTCCTTTTTTTACTTCAATTAGCTACCCAGGATGAAGATGGTCACAAAATACTAAAACCTTTACTTTTTCACAGCTAACTAACAACGGGTAAACAACCAACAACTTATCTGGTCTGAAACATTCCTCATCAAGCAAACAAACATCAGAAGATTTAACCGTCAAGAGAAACAATAAAATGATGGACTATGATTGCGGAGCCACAAGAAAAGGAAGCAGACCAAAAAACTTCGAGCAATGACCTCTCAAAAAAGAAATTTTTATTATTGCCGGATTTAACTGTGAATCAATAGTAATAAAATCAGCAATACATTCTCAATAGCACTTGCACGCTACAGCTGTATGCAGAATAGTTGGAAAGACCACAAAAAAGTGGAAAAAATAGCGTCTTGGACTAGTTAAAAAAGTATTAACAGCAGTGCTTGGCCAACAAATTTTCTCATTGCAGGAGGACCATAAAAATTCATCTTTTAATAACTCCAATCACGGGCTGATGTGTTGGTATCAGTTATCTCTTATCTCCCCACATCTGAACCACTGAATCAGAGGTGCCAAGCATATGTCCAATGCCATTTAACTCTGCACAAGAGTCCTGGTCAGCATGCTGCAATAACACCACAAGCAAGCAGTTGGACTTGTACTACATCCAGTACCCGAGTTTCAGCGATCCCTCCGAACTCAAAAAAAAAATTGAAAAGAAACTCAAGTTAAACCCTTAACAACCCATAAATAAAAGTTTGAGGCTTTGCTAGATATTCATGGTTAAATATCTATCCATATTCTTATACCATATACAACACTCTAGATTACTAAAACTAATCACTTTCTGGCAAAGACAGAAAACAATAGCATATCTAACTGTCCCCATCAACAAGGAGTTCCCAATTCTGGCACTGTACTATTAATTATGATCAGCATGCTTTGCACATGTACAAGTGCATTTGGAAACAATACAGTGCCATATAACTCTAGTGCCGACTGTACATGCATACTGGGTAGACAATAACCTAACAAACAGACAATCATGCATATACTCACAACTTGATATCCATTATGCAACTAGAAAAAATAAGATGGGCTTTTCAAGTTCTCAGCTCACGCATAAATACTCATCATTTGTCATCCATTATACAAACAAGATTGTGTTATTGTTCTCGAACTTCAAATATGACCATTTCTGAAAGAACCTCACTGTTAGAAAATGATACTGCTACCCTGAATTAGCCTTTTGATAAAAAACTGCCTTTCTGGCAACATTGCAAAGAAAAATACCCCGTGTGGATCAAAATCATATTAAAATTTTAAACTAGCTGTCGCACAAAGATATGACCATTTAAAAATTTTAAATACAAATTAATATTTAAGTATGGGAAAAACAATATATCTATTATTAATGGTTTTTCCTGGTAGCTACCCCGGCCTCAAGTAGAAGATAGTAAAACAAAGTTCAAAATTGAGTCAGACATCTTTATTTATTTAAAAATCCTGAGGGCCAGAAACCTTGACTCTTATATCATGGTGTTAGATACGACAAAAACAACCAGCAACTTTGCAAAATATAAACTCAAGATCAGCCTTTATTCCTGTGAGAAAAAGAAGACCACCTAGCACCAAAGTAAAGCAACTAACAGCAATCCTGTCTGGAGATCAAAAAAAGGATTGATCTCCAGACAGTATTGCATATCATGAGGTTAATATCATCCTTATGGTCTCAATGCAAAAAGGGATGCCTGCTCCATCAGAAAAAAATTGACCCTTTCTCAACTTAAAAAGGTAACAAGCCCCCAACACAAGGCCGGTTATATGAATCCATCTTCTCCAATCTCCTCTGTAGTCTGTACAAAGACATTTCCCGTCAGATTCAAGGCAACCACATCTTATATTACTTCCCAATGTATGTTATCTACTGAATTCCTTTGTTTCTGGCACCCTTGATTTCAATCTTATCCCCCTAGTTTCTGAAGTTTTCTTATTCTAGCAGAACTACATGAATTTAAATGAGAATCCATTGTCCTACTTATTGGAATTGCTCTCCTTCAGTAATATTTACAACTCCTGGTTGACCTTCCTCTTCTTTCAGCAAGCCCCTTCTCAGGGGCCCTTATGTATTCACATTGATCAAACAAAAGGAACTAAAGGAAGAATTATTACACAATATACCAACTATATTTCAAAGAATATGAAAATCAAGAATTGCACAAATAACTCACACCAGTTAACAACAGATATTGTCAGGGGTCCAGGCAAACTACTGGCTGATCGTAACATATCCAGTAGTATGCCGAGAGATCTATTTGCTTCTGACATCAGTGCAATTGGATCCAGGACAGGGTGACCACCAACCACCCATGACATATTAAAAGTCCGACCACTTCTTGTAATATCTACATTCAAGAACGCCATTTTAAAAATTCAGGTGCTCAACAATGAAAGCTTACAAGTAGAAAAGAAATTGGGTAAACAAGCAAAAAAGCAACAAAAAAATTGAGATCTGCACTTGTAACTACAACCCATTAAATTATAAAATGCAATACCTTCTTTGGCATATTTTTCAGAATCACTGCTGTCAGACGCAAAAAGTAAAACACACGTCTCCAAAAATTTCAAAGCCAGCAGCTTCTTACCAGTAGAACCTGTTAGCCTTGTATTTCAGTCTCGTCAGCAGTTATCCAAATTAAGCAAATCAGACTTCTTTCTTCAGCCGTAATACAACTAATTTAACAACTGATCAATAAAGTAGATATGCATGCATTTCAGGAACTTATTAATTGAACGGCTTAAACCATAAAAATCATCTAAAGAATTACGTTATAGTCAAATAGCATCATTTGTTTCCCATTGATGTAGGCAGTAAGAATGTAAATGAATAAACTACAGAAGAGACATATCACATGAGCAGTAGTAATGAACAAACTACAGAAGAGACATATGACATATCACATGAGAAGTAGTGCCTGAATAAACCAAGCATATTTTTTCCAAAATGCAAGATCCCATGACCTTTTGGCAAATATTCTCAAATGCCTCACTGGACCAACGGACAATTACTTGGTCATTCATGCAGAATGACCAAGTAATTGTCCGTTGGTCATGCAGTCATATGCCCTTCTCCCTCCCTACCAGAGAAAGTTCACGCATTTACTGCATCCTGACCTTCATCAAAATATTTGTTGAGCCAAATATGCACCTCATCAATTTGAGATCTATAAATACAACAATATCAGGAGTTTCCTCGTCTAGATGTTTAACTCCTTCAGCTGATTGCAGTATACATGCAATTTACGCAGACACTTAAATTCCTTATGCAGTCCTTGGACCCATATATCGAGAAAAGAAAAGTCATGCGTACCTCCCACAGAATGCCAAACACAGCATCCTTGAACTTAAGCATCCACGTCCAAAGTTCTTCAAGCCACCTCTCAACTATACCACGCCGGTGAAACTACAATTTTTATGAAGTTTAAGAGATGTAGGTGTAGAAAAAAAAACATTACAACCCAAACACACCAAAAAAAATAGTCAAGAAGGCAGACAACATCCTTAGCGGTTCAAATGAACTGAAACAAGAGGAGTCTCATGTGCATGGTCTGCAGAAAAGTTCAAACCTCTTCAAGTAGTGATGAATGTCCAGGATATCCTGCTACAGTGCTACTATTTGATTCAAAGCAATATGCATGAATTGAAACAAACTGAGAAACAAAATTCTCAAAAGTCGGAAACTCTCTCTCTCTCTCTTTCTCTCTCTCTGTTAACACTTTCAAACTCAAAAGACCCATGGAAATTCGCAGTGTTCATCACCATCTTCCTCCGCCGCCGCCTGTCCACGGTGGCTTTCCTCAACCGGCCTCGATCGGGCGGCGAGATCAAACACCTCAGAAATCGGCAAGGGAGCGCTATCGTGCGCCGTGTGTGTATCCGAGCTCGAAGAAGGCGAGATCTGTGGTTGTTACCAGGTGCGAACACGACGAAGACAAAATTCGCACCGTTGGGGCATCGGTCGGTTTCAATTTCAAAGGGCACCTGAGGTTGGGTGGTTCCAAGTTCACCTGCTGTTTTTTTATTCTTTGCGAATTTTTTGGGTGCACAAGCTCTTCATCCGCGTATGGCGAAATCAAAGAAGACAATATGGGATTCATCACTGTCGTGACTCTGTTGCTCGCAAAAGGCATCTCCAATTTTCAGATCTACAAATTTGCAGTAAACTAGGTATTTTTTGTTTTTTTTTTTTTTTGGGAAAATTTAGCAAGGGTATTTTGAAAATGTATTTTCGAACTTAAGTCAAAGGAATTTCCGAACTTAAGTCAAAGGAATCGTTTAAAATGTATTTTGAAAAAATTCGCAGGGTGCGAATTTTGCGAATTTCTTGGATATTTGCCTCTTTTTTTTTTTTTCCCTTCTTAATATGAGTTGCCATTGCTTGTTAAAGGATCTTGCACGCATCAGGGCAGAACAAAGGGTTGGTAATGTATTTTGAAAAAATTCGCAGGGAGCGAATTTTGCGAGATTTTTCAATCTTTTGAAATTTCGCATTAGGTTAAACAAAGTGCTAGCATTTGGAGGGTGAATTCAATCATTTTCGCATTTCTCGATGATTTATTGATCGGGATATATTTTCTCAGTGCTATTTTTTGTTCTTCTACAAGTCTACAAAATTCGCAGTGTTTTCTTACAAGTTCATACCCTCCTTTAGTCTTTAATATGGATTTCTTAAAAATTGATATCTTCCATTAGTCTTTACTACATATTTGGATGTGGTTGTTGACACTTGACAGTGTTTTGTTGCAATCTTTCTATTTTTTTTTTTTTAACATCGTTGTTGTAATCTTTCTTGTCTATTGCGAATTTTTCTAAGGTCACTGGTCGCCGAAAACTAAGCTCCGGTCATCGTTGACAGTGTTGTGTAAATTTTTTTTTTTTGAACATCGTTGTTGTAATCTTTCTCGTCCATTGCGAATTTTTTTGAGGTCCCCGGTCTCCGGAAACTAATCTCCGGTGGTCGGCGAGCTTAGTGTGGTGGTCGCCGGAGGTTGGTGACGGTCGGAGAAGGTTGGTCGGCACTCGCTGGAGGTTGGCTCGTCAGAAGGAAGTGTTAAGCGTGAGTGTGGGAGTTTTGTTTTTGTTTTAAATAGGAAGGACAAAAAGGTCATTTTATCTTTGAGTTAGACCTCACGGTAATTTAAAAAGTGTCTCTACCTTAATGGTAAATACAGATCACTTTTCTGTACTGGACAGTAATTATATGAGGAAGTATTGGGTTTTGGGGTTGCTGGTGTATCATCATCAATGCCCTACTGGGGGCCATACATAAGTTGTTGGGGCCATTTGGTTGCTTTTGGACCAGAAAAATGTAAAGGGTTGTTTCACAATAGAGTTAAAAACTTAAAATTGATACATAACGACATTTTCTGATAAAAAGTGGAGGCTGAATTCTTCAGTAAAAGTTTGATTTTGATGTAGATTTAAATACTATATTAAAGCAAGTTATTTGACACTCTTTTCGTTGGTGTTTGTTGGTTCATTTTTGGCATTTGTGTTATGTTTTAAATGAAAAGGTTAGTTTGGTAATTAATTTTTTTTATTAAATCACAACTTGTCTGTTTTTAACTATCTAGATATATAGCTAAAAAAATTATTTACAAAAAGTAAAATAATAGGAGTAAAAAAGAAAAGAGATCCTTACTCGTTTACACATGTGAGATGCATAAGAGGAAGAAGTCGTGTGAGATGAACCTAGGATCAATGATGAGACCAAACCACGGAGGGTATAGAAATGTCATAATGACGTCGATGAGGATCAGGGCAAGACGAACAAAAGTGAGCCAGAAATCGAGATCATTACCCACCAACATTTTACTCTTGTTCAAACCTCAATAGGGGAGTTCAAAAAAAAAAACCTCAATAGGCTTTACCCTCTTTTTCAGAGAAAACAGAGTTGAGCCATAAATGTAGCTCAGTTTTTTTTTTTTTAATGAGCCTTTTTATTGTACAGACTATATGTACACACTAAAATTACACACCAAAGTCACACCATGGCTGAACCCGTCACTAACCCAGCCAACAAAAAAATATATATATTCTTCTTCTCCATCCCCACTTCCTATCTTCAAACCAAACTCCACCTCCCCTCCTCTCCCAGCGTTACCTCGACCAGATTCTTTCTCCTACCCTCATCTCAGTTTCCTATTGCACCAAATTGGCAGATCAAAACCTAAAATTCCTCAACCTAGAAACAGTTCATTGGGAACCTTCAGATCAATAAAATCTTGCCCAAATTTTTTCTTATAACCTATACCGAAACTCTTTTCTTTTTCACAAGGTATAATGCTAGGCGTTGGTCGATAGCAATTGTGTGAAAAGCTTAATTTGAAGAAATCAAAGCCCCTCAAGATTTCTGATCATAGTATTCAATGTTTGTCGACATTTTCAGATATAGCCAATTGTATTATCATTTTCCTTCCACTTGTTTCACGTCTAAACAAATTGGTTCTACCATTTTGAGATTTTGTCTGATAATGTAATCATGGAACGCAAAAGGACTTGATTTGGTCTACTTCTGACCTAGATCTCCAACCCGATCTAGCGTAATTATCGAGGTTGAAGTCTCTGTTTGAGTAACATTTGCGTGTAACGGGAGACCTAACCCGTGATTCATTCATGTTGTCAGTTTCTAGGTTTTTTCATATTTGATTTGAATTTTGCATGTTCTAGTTTTTTCTTATCTATTTGAATCAAAAGAGTCTTTGTTTGCTATGAGAAAGGGGTTGAGACAAGAAGCAGCAATGGAGAAGAAGAAACAGGCGTAATGTTGGGAGAGGAGGGAGGTGGAGTTTAGGTTGAAGACAGGAAGTGGGGATGGAGTAGAAGAGAATACTATTTCTTAAAAAAACAATGCTATAGTCACACCAAAATGCCACATCGCAAACCATACAATTCTACGTGGCAGTGGGCCCAACCTTTACTAATAAAAAAAAATATTTTTGAAACACACAGCCCCCTGATCCCGAGAGAGAGAGAGAGAGAGAGAGTGTGTGTGTGTGTGTGTGTGTGTGTTCAACGAGGCAACGAAAAAAGAAGATCAAACCAGACCCAATCAAGTCCTTCTTCAGTGTTCCATGATTACATTAACAGACAAAATCTCAAAATGGTAGAACCAATATGTTTAGATGTGAAGCAAGTGTAAGGAAAATGACGATACAATTGGCTATATCTGAAAATGTTGACGAACATTGAATACTATGGTCAGAAATCTTGAGGGCTTTGATTTCTTCAAATTAAACTTTTTGCGCAACTGCTATCGACCAACGCCTATCATTATACCTTGTGAAAAAAAAAAGAAAAAAGGAATAGAGTTATGGTATAGGTTATAAGAATAAATGTGGGCAAGATTCTACTGATCTAAATCTAAAGGTTCCCAATGAACTCTGTTTCTAGTTTGAGGAATTTTAGGGTTTTACTCTGCTAGTTTAGTGCAAAAGGGAATTGAGATGAGGGTAGGAGAGAGAACTTGGTTGACGTAACGCTGGGAGTGAAGGGAGGTGGAGTTTGGGTTAAAGACAAGGAGTGGGGATAGAGAAAAATAATTTATTTTTTTGTTGGTTGGATTAATGGCCGGTCTCAGCCATGGTGTGTCTTTGGTGTGTAATTTTTGTGTGTACGTAGACTTATTGTTTCCTTTAGGCATGTTTAACATCTTCCAAGGCATGGCTCAATGAGAATTCTCATCATTAAAGGAAGTTTAAACTTAATTTGGGAAATGTCATTTGAATTTTGCTTGCGACCAAGTGTTGTGTTGTGTAGTAGGACCCCCAGGCGTAGTGATAAGTCCCCAACAGTGTAAATAAAGTGGCTTATCTCTCTCTCTTTTGCCACACACGCATGCATAATACGGCTTTTAGATGATTGATGTTGTGCGTGAGTGTATTTTGATAGTTTCAGGAAAAACTCGTGAATAAGACGTGTTTTAACGCCACAAAATGTTCAATGGATGGCTGAGCACCCGAGACCAAGTGGGACCCCGCCACTGAGTCCTGGGAGTCAAGAACGAAGCATTGAACAAGGCCCGAGAAGCCCAAAAAGTCAAGTGAAGTGATGATCAAAGGAAGAGCAAAGTGTCCATCAAAAGGTCTACATACCAGTATGGGTTGTTTCCCATACCGATATCCAGAGAGCAAAGTGTCCATCAGAAAGTCTACATACCAGTATGGGTTATTTCTCATACATAACCCATACCGGTATCCAGCAAGCAAAAGGCTATCAGAATGTCTACATACCAGTATGGATTTTTTTCCATACCGGTATCCAGCTTATTTTTCTACAAATTTTTGGCCCGATCTCATCTTATTTCCAGGGCATTTTGGACCTTTTGTACACGTTTTGGAGGGCTATAAATGCCCCCAAACATCAGATTTTAGGGTTATCTCTTATTTTTACTTTCTCTCTCTACCTCCCTCCTCCTTCCTCCCCCATTTTCTCTACCTTCTCTCTAGTTTTTAGGGTAGTTTATCTTTGATTCAAGGCTTTTGTCTTCACAAATGTTGTAAGTATTTCTCTTATATATTTAGATCTCAAGTTTATTTCGTGTTTTTCAATGTTTTTAATTTCCTTGTCATTTCCTTGCATGTTTCCTTTAAGTATGATTGAGTAGTTGCTTAAGGCCTTGTCACGGGGTGATTAACACCCCATGACTTAGGTGGATCTCACTTTTCTCACATTTAATCTTAAAGTTTGGTTTGATTTTGGGTTAAACTCAATTTTTTATGTATCAAAACTTGAAGTTGTTAACCTTCTTGATTATGTGTAGGCAAGGACTTGATCTCTTGCCACATATAATGCTTGGAGCTATGTCACTCCAAGTGTTTGCAAAAATGCCCAAAAGAGTTTATCCCATTGTTGAACTTATTTTCTAGCATTTGTGGGTTTGTGAATGGATAGAGCACTCAAAATCTGATCTAAACTTAGTTTTGTTAACTTCTTTGATTGGGTGTAGACAAATCACTTGACACACACAATGCTTGGAACCATGGCACTCTAAGTGTTCGATAAAATGCACAAATGAGGTTCTTTCTATTTATAAACCCCATAAATGATTTCCATTGTTAAATCTTCCAGTTGAGACATTTGCCCTTGTAACTCAACCGAGTTATGATTGAGAAAAGAGAATTCCCCTAGGTTATGGGTGTTGAAAACCCCTAGACCTCGCCTTCCTTCAATTATTGTCAAACTTTATTTTCTAGTATTTTTAGCGGTAGAGAGAGAATTCCACAATCAAAACCAAAAGGTTGGTCGTCCTAACGCCGAAACCCCTACCTTAAAGTAAACCTCTCATTAGCTCCGACCTTTCCCTGTGGAAATCGACCCCGGTACTTCCGGGTATTATGCTGCAACCAACCTAGCCCTACGCTTGTGGCAACGCTATCTACAACAAAGTTAGGTCGCAAGCACGTAGGGTTAGGTCGGTTGTAGCATAATACTCGAAAGATCGACCGAGGTCGAATCCATAGGAACCGAATGTTTCCGGCATGAGGTTTAACTTGAGATGATATTTTGGCGTTACGCCCAATTTTTAAGTGGATTTGTTTGTGGGATTCTCTCTCTACCTCTAATAAGCTTGAAAATGAAATTTGAACTAGATTAACACTACAAGAAAAATTACCTATGGCGACGAAATGTGGTGAGAAAATTCAAATTTCCTTGCCAAATGGATCTCTATGGCGAGGAAATTGATTTTGTTGGCAAAGAGTACTCTATGTCGACGAAATTATATTTCCTCGCCAAAAAGCAAAGATTGGCGATGAAATTACCTTTCCTCGTCAAAGGGCACCCATTTCCTCGCTAAAGGGCGCCCATTTGGCGACGAAATTAACTTTCCTCGCCAAAAAACTAGGATTGGCAATGAAATTACCTTTCCTCGTCAAAGGGCACCCATTTGGCCACGAAATTATCTTTCCTCGCCAAAAAGCTAAGATTGGCGACAAAATGAATATATCTTCGCTAAAGGGTACCCATTTGGCGACGAAATTTATCTTTCCTCGCCAAAAAGCTATGATTGGCGACGAAATTATTTTTCCTCGTAAAAAAGCTAAGATTTGGCTAAAGAGCACCCATTTGACGACAAAAATTATCTTTTCTCGCCAAAAAGCTAAGATTTGGGGAGGAAATAAATGTTTCCTCGCCAAAAAATCGAAGATTTAATTCATTTCCATGGTTTTTACCCGTATTGGGGTTTTCCACATGCTAAAGGTGGGGCACACGCAAGTCAATTTTTGATAACTTTTCAAGTCATGTATGTCTCATTTGGTTGTAATAAGACGTAATAATCACTCGTTACACGTAAATGCATGGTAATGTAACTCTAAAATATCACATATTACTATAGAAGCATGAATTATTACTCATTGCATATGACTATCGTAGTTTTTTCATTTTTATTTTTTCTCTATTTCACCGTAGTTTGACACTTCAAAGATCAAAAAATGTTTCGCAAAACCGTACTTGTGTAAATTTATAATCGGTATTTAATATCGTAAAATAAATAAGTAGTTCAAATTAAACACTTATCCTATTTATGATACCATAAAATTATAATAAAAGAACTTATTCGTCGTTTGCACACACTAATTAGTGAGGCTAAATGTATACATATCACATTGATCATGTCATTTGCATATAAATCTATTATTATTATTACTCAAGTAGAATGATTTGGGGATATTGCGAAATCACACCCACATGAACTGAATTCTCTGTTGAGTAAGGTATGAATGTTTAAGTGATTCATCTCTTATAGCCTTGAATGCTTTTTCTTGCGTGTTATGGCTTTTGCTCTGTTGCCTGGCATTTTCTATAGTTACCATGTTGCATCGGAAATGTATTTTCGGCTATAAAATAACGTTGTCGGTTTGAACCGCTAAGTGTCAAAACTTAATATTTTTTTTTTTTGAAAAACAAATTATAGGACATGTTTAGACAAGTTGTTATCATGTTTGAAGATTGTACAAGAAGATTGGAAATATCCATTGTTCTTAGATCACACGAAAATTAATATCAGGCGCATCTTCTAGCCCTAGGAAGTGTCATTCTTGGGTTGAGCATTTTGATTGTGAGAACTAAAGCTGCCATGGGTTAGTGATATGTTCTACCATAATTTTTCTATCCAGAAACCATGAGCATTGCTGGAATTTAATTCATAAGGATATTCTGTCCAGGGTTTCAGGTGGTTCTTTGATTTGGTTTACACTTTTTTGGTGCATTATAGGCGTTACCAATAATAAGGTCTTGAGCTAGAGATAGGAGAGGAGCCTAAATTTTCGGGTAGTGGGTCAAAAATTATGTCCACACGCAAGTTACTAGTCCAAAAAAAAAAAAAAAAACCCAAAATAAGAAGCTAATTAGAAGGTAGACATACCCTCATAAATGTAGTTTTGATTTATAATTGGTCCCAATAACTTAATTATATTTAAAAAAGATGCTCGATAGTCTCGTTTGTAATGCTAGCAACTTCAGAAAAAGAAGAAAATGCATGGGATTTCAATGTACCCGGAGCAAGTTGAGGCAATTTAGAGAATTTTTGTGGGGTCAAAATACAAAATTTAGCTGCAAACTATCAAATTATAAAAAATAAAAACTTCAGTAAAAACAAATAACATTAAAAGATTTAAGAAAGAAGTTTAAAGAAACACTACAAAGAGACTAAAATTAGACAAAAAGATTTGAAAAAAATAGTGAGGTGAAAAGAACTACAAAAGGTTATATATTAAAAGTTGTTAAACTTTGCATTGAAATGGAAGTTGGTGTGGTGGATGGGGCGTGCGTTGCTTGAGAGGAGGTCGCTGGTTCGATTCCCAACGGAGACGGAGAAGCTGAAATTGGATTCCTTCTTTTTTTAGTTTCAGGAGTTTTGGCGAGGAAAAATTTCCTCGCCAAATGGTCAGAATAGGCAAGGAAATATTTCCTCGCTAATTGTTCTAAATAGGCGAGGAAAACAAATTTTTCTTGCCAATTGTTCCGAATAGGCGAGGAAAACAAAAATTTCCTTGCCAATTGGCAGATTAGGCGAGAAAATTTATTTTTCCTCGCTAGAATACCTTTTGCGACGACTTTTTGGCGAGGAAACCTGGCGAGAAAATTTTTCCTCACCAATTCCTTTAGCGAGGAAATTTGGTGCTTTGGCGAGGAAACTCAATCCTCACTGTAGACATTTTTTCTTGTAGTGTAAAAAGGGGTGAAGTCTAAGGGTTTACCATCCATAGTGATTTGGCGAGTAATTCTCTTGTATCACTTCAATTTCGATAAATATGATGCTTTTTTACGGTTAGCAATATCATATAATTCTTTTGCTTTGAAAGGAGTGAATGATAGTGCTAGAATAGCTTTTGAAATTCCATTGAATTATGTTGTATATCGTTAATCCGACAACTCTTGAACATGCTAGCTAGTAGTAGTTTTGCCCACAAACCTAAATTTGGAATGTGCACAACTGCACATACATAGGCAAGTGAAGAAGTTGTCCCCAGATGTCACATTTCAATCCTTGATTTGTGGAGTGAGATATGTAATATGCACGTACATATTCAATTTATGTGTAAGGACAACAAAAAGTACAACGCATAGTCAGTCATGAAAAATGATGCTTTCCTGGACCAGACATGAGGAGATTAAAAGTCCTCGAATTTTTTCTTGTCCTATTTGTTTCATATCTCTGTTATCCTATTTATTTTTGGATCTTAAATTTATGCATAATGATATGGAAATCTTCTTTAATATTGGCATAACTAGAATACTATGCCTGTACACATTTCTCTTTCTCTTAACACACTAAATTTCCTTTTTGTTTCCCCTCTCTTTTTGGCATCCAGTTACAATGATGGTGGCTCAAGGGGTTCCGGATAAATGGTGCAAAATAGTTATCAATCCCTATGTTTGCAATCCACCAACATGTGACATAGAGTGCAAAAGCCCTTTCAAGGGGTATGCAGTTTGTTCTCCCCCAAACACTTGTCTATGTATTTACCGTTTCAGTGACTCACCCCCTGGGTATCCCTTTGTAATCATGGACATTGATGTCCTGTTGTTCTTCTGTTAAGGGCACATGTTATCATTCGCAGTTGCAATGAAATTATGACTTATCTGGTGTTTTAATCCCTAAATACCCTCTTTTTTAAATCACATAAACCTTTTTCTATTTATTTTGCTTTTTAATTGATGTATGTGAAGAAAATGATGCCTTGAAAAGTGTGAAATCCATGCTATGCGAATTGAGATTTTGAATATTGACCCTCGCAATGGATTAAATGAAATGGCAACTTTATCATTTATGTAACTATTTCATGCTTATCTAATTAGGATTACAATATCTCGCTCTGATGGGTTAAATCAAGTGGGATTCTTTTTATTTTACTCAAAACGTCTTTGAATCCAAACCGATATTACTGAATTTACATAGCAGATAAAATAAAAAAAGGTACGATAAATTTTTAATCTTTGTTATCTCTTCGAAGATTATTTTTGCCGATAAAAAAAAAGGTACGATAAAGATATTTTCTGAAATTTATTAGATAAGAATAAAACTAAAATGGTGAATAATAAATAGACAATTGTCGTATCCACATTCGTCCTCATGTAAAGTTTTTTTGAAATGTGATTATCTACCTTATTTAACATAGACCAATAATGGTAAGGCATCCAAACTGATTCAGAGTTTTAATTACAAAATCTTCCACACAAATACCTGAAGTTGTCAGTAAAAAATTGATTGACTCCTTCCACAAAGTGATTCAGAATTGGCTGAGACGGTGTAAATCAAAAGATTTACCACATACTCCAAAGTAAGGAGAAAATAAACGATAAATGGAGTCAGACAAATGGGTAAATGTAGCCATGTAAAATTTTCAAAATTTTTGTATATAGTACTTCATTTCTCCATATAGGAATGGGACTACTTTACAATATAATGTAAATTCTGATTATGGCAACTTAATTCAACTAACTCGAAGATCTATATGTATGTACTAGCGCATGTCCTTGCCTGAAGGCATGGCTCGAACATCGACATTCAGTTTTGTTTTCGAGGACTATGAGCAAGGTGTGAGCACAAAATGAAATCAAATTATATTTTGGGCCAAAAGTTTGCACAAATAGAGAATAGTGCTTGATTGAAAAGTTCAATAATTAATACCGCTTCGAGCTAGTGTCATTGCCCGTACTTAAAGTTAACACACCCATAAATTTTTATTATAACCTGCCGATCTGAAAAGAAAAAAAAAACTATTATAACCAAATCAAAACCGTGGTTATTGTTGACCACTTCCATTAATAATGAGTCCCACACGAAGAAAACAAATGAAATAAACAAAGTCATCTTTATCCAAAAGTGAGGTGATTGCATGACCTTAAAACATAAATATTACCCATTACAACATTAAACTTGGTACCAGGCACAGTGAACCTGTCTCCGACCTCTAATCCAAAATAACACATTAAGATCCAATACAATTCAAAACCCCATTACTCATGAAACCAACTTACATCAGATGAAATCATTTTCTCGTTCAGCCCCTTTTGGATCCAGTTGTAGGCGCTGCCATTAGAGTTAATGTCCACCGATGTAGGCAAGAGGATGATGGCAAGGTTCGGTGATGTAGAGGAAGCTAATATAGCGCAACTGAGTGGTAATCAAGGGTGGTGTATACGGGTGAAAGTAAAGCTGAATATCAATAAACCTCTCCCCTGTGGAAAGAAGGTTTATACAGCAGATTGGAAGCCGATTTGGGTGCGGTTTCGGTACGAAAAGCTTCCAATTCTTTGTCACTACTGTGGGGTGGTTGGACATGATGATTGTGCGTGCGTGATTAAGAATCAAGAAGCAAGAGATGGAATTTTGAAAGAAGATTAGTATGGAGGTTGGTTGAAAGCTTCTCCGGTTAAGCTACCCCCAACGAAGAACAGAGGGCCGGCCGGATTATTTCTCGGCGGAATCGTCAGCGGAGAGGAGCAGTTTTGGAAAGTCCGAAGATCATGGGAATGATTTAGGTGACACCCGTAAATCTGGGGATTCTGAACGTGGGAAGCGGCAATTACAGTGGGATTCAAACAAAGAGGAGGATGAGAATAGGGCATTGGAAGTGGGCCAATTGAGAGGCAGCCCAACTAGTAATGAACTGCACAAAGCTTTACTGGCCCATGTCTGAGCCCATCACGTCAATGGTTGGGCCTTAGATTATTTTGAATGCCGCGGCCCACTCGGAAGGATCTTTAGTTTGCCCACTCCAACTTATGGAGAAGGATCCAGCGTCAAAACCCATAGGAGAGCAACAAAAGAGGGATAAACTGGGTACGGGGAATAAAACCCCATTTGCTGTACAGGGGTTATCTGAAGAGAGCAAGGAGAGAGCGACGAAGAAATCTAAGCAGGTTGATAAGGGGTAACCAAATGCTGCACAGCAGTCCCCAACCACCATACGGCGTTCCATAGTTTGCACCGCCTCAGTCAATGCTTAAACCGCCCTATGGTGGTGCCCAATGCCGTGAAATTTTCGAACCGCCAGCAGCCACAAATTTTGACCAAAAATGTCTTGCAATAATCATGATGGTCAACACGTTGAAAGCAAGTGGCGGTAGCTTTGTTTGGGTATCAAGTTTGTTTGGGCATCAAGTTTGCTTGAAAAATCCTCCCATATATATATACCAGTCGTAGCCGACGTGCTTCGCACGTCACCGTGTGCTCAGTGGTGAAAAAGTGTTCAGTTGTACCCAAAAACAAAAAAAAAAAGAAAGTGTTCAGTAACAAGTAACTTTCCGAAGCACCAAAAAAAAAAAAAAAGGAAGAGTGTTCAGTGATGAAAGTTGTTCGATTTTCCTGTGTAGGAGCATTCTATCCTTTTGCGAAAAGAAGAAGTTTTTTGTTCAGTTCCGAAATTGAAATAAACCTTCACTCTTTCTAGATACTACTCCGTTACAAAGTTTTCTTTGGCCACCAAGGCACAACTCTTGTGGACTCACAAAGTCATATTACCTCAAGGAAGGAACTTGATGTTGTAGAGCTGAGAAACGAATGGGAAATACCTTCTCGAACTGAATTGGTTTCATCTTAAAGCCGGGTTGCAGATTAGCACGGCACTGTTCTACTTTCACGAGTAGTTCATTGATGACTGCTGCGTCATCTATGGAAGCAGTGGACAGATTGGTAGCCTTTTCATCAGTCACAATCTGCACATCTTTCTTGGGTTGAAACTTGGGAACCATCATTCTAGCCACAGCTTCGGCCAACTTACAAGGGTTCTTGACCCAATCCGGAATTGGAATGCCAAATGTCTCCGCCGGTAGTATCGAAGCTGCCATGAGGAAATGGAGGTGGCTGGATCAGCAGGTGAGAACTGTAATGGACGGGAGAAACGCCAAGGGGCTGACCAAAATAGAGCCCCGGTACTGGTTGCAGCATCCTCTGGGAAAGTAAAAGCCAACTGCTTCACCCGGTCCTGGACACATTAGATACAGAAAACAAGAGTGTTATTCTTCTATTGTTCAAACGAAAACTCTCTGTCCCCACATTGTCATCTTTATACAGTCGTGAACTTTAATAAGTTTATAGAAAACATATTTTCGCGAAAAACTAAGAAGCACCCACACTCCTAGAGATGACTCTATTTTTTATCAAGAAAGTTACCAGATACATGTGATTTTGGTATCAGATGGATACAAGGAAGTTACAAGAAGTTCTTCCAACAAAAGCCTTGTTTAATTTAAGTACATAACCAACTTACAGAAAAAGTTACATTAGGCTACAACCGAGAGAGGATGTCTGTAAACAGACAATGCAAAAATGGAAAACAACACGAATACTTTCCAAGTCATCATAGGGGCTAGTTTGTTCGTCTCCCCTGTCATTACCATCTACAATGTTTCAAGAAGAATCATTCACCTTGTAAAATGAGTGCTCATTCAAGTTAAAGAGCCGCTTTATGCTACCAATTGCTGGGTCAATGATGTCTAGGAACCCCGTTAACCATGAAGCATCATCGGCGACTTCTGGACGCTATTGCAAACGACAATAAGGTCTTTAACCGATATTTGTCTGACAAATCTCCATTTTAAGTAATGTATCTAAATGATCCAGGCTGTGGACTTAGGCTTTAAGCCAAACCATGCACATCCTTTAATTCTTGAATGACTGCTTTGGTTTCTGTTCTCATTTTCATTTCCATATTAACATAATTGCCGAAAGTGAAGCATTCATTAGTAATTATCAGGGTGTTTCATTCACTTGCTCATATTGAAGAGTTATTCATTATGAGCAAATCGAATGCAATGGATTGAGTGGAAAATAACTGCTGAAATATAGATTACAAATCTCCTCAACGAGGATAGAATTTCGGGATCCCCCTGAAAAGACGCCCACGTCATCCACGTAACATAGCTTTGGGAATTTTTGTTACAGAAGCCCTAAGTAGACTCTGAGCAGCTGATAGGTTGCCAACCCTCTGCTCTAAAACTCCCAAGCCTATAAAATATGACATAGCAACTAAACTTGAGCATGGCACAGTTAATGGGCAAAAGGATAAACCAAGCCACGAGTCACTTTTTCATATGGTCTGTTCTACCTGAAGACAACGAACTTGTCAGCGCCCTTTGGTACAGTTCCCTCGCTGTGTCTATGTTCCCTTCTTTCCACTCGATCCAACCCCTAGCCTAAACATCCCAAGAAAAAACTATCAACCCTACACCTGAAATCCTATACAGAAACCACATTGGGTATCGAAAGATATAAGTTATGATGTATCAAAAACTATTATTCATTATTTTAAAATTATTACAATAATATACATCATTTGTGCACAAGTTCCACAAACACGGAATTCAGTGCTAATCCAAGTAAGCTGCAAACAAAAGCAACCAAATCTGGATATGAAATCGGGGAATCAACAAAGTGGAACGTACTTTGGGCCTTGGGGCCTAGTCATCAAGATGTATACAGTGCCTACCGCCTAGTCTTAAAGACATAGTCATAGCACCTAAAACTGGGATTTTGGTTACGAAGCACTAAGCAGCATTGTCCTTCATTCCTTTGTACGAATAATTGGGGATCCAGAAGTCAAGTCTCTAATAAAGAGAATAGGAGCAGAACTCAGTAAACTGTGACAAAATACTTTATTATTAGCACTGTCCGATTAAGTATAACAACTTACAATCCACACTGGATGGTGCCTTGGGTCCACTTGGGATGCTCTCTGGATCAAAGCTGGAGCAAGGTTAGCTGTTAAGTAGTTGTATTCCACCAATGCAAGAGACTGGAGAAGAACTTGATCCCTTGGATTTACTGCATGGCCTATTTTTAGAAGTTTCCTTCCGAATTCAACAGTCCCCTGATTAGCTTCAAAAGGTCCCCTTACATGCCACGTAAACCTATTCTTTAGGCTGTTTTCTGCAATTGAGAGAGAGGGAGAGAGGGCAGTATTAGTAACATACAGAGAAGTTATGAAAGGAAAAACAAATTAACAAATAAGGCACAGTTTGGGAAAGCTCTAGCTGTAACTCTTGAAACCAGAGTGGAAACTCATAAGAAGTAGAAGAGATTTGTTTTATTATGCCCCTCAAATAGCTACAAGCCTTCCCATGAAGGATTTCCTATCACTTTCTAGCAACCAGTGCTTTGAAATCCTTTTGGGGAAAGCTCCAAAATTCACTGTCTAAGTTCATGAATAAACTCACAAATCTTGAGTTGAGCTTCTCTCCCCAAATATTAACTTCTGTTTCAATGGAAATCGACATCTACCCAAACGGATTCTAAAGAAGAGCTCAATATAGAGCTTCTCAAGAAGTAAAATATCGACCTGATGGAGCAAGAAAAATATAACCACCTCAAAAAGTTTCCGAGCAGCACTGATGTTTTGTTGCTGCATTTCTAGCTGTGCCCATGCCTGGCCAAGAAAAATAGAGGGATACAGGTAAAAGACTTCATTAAATCCTGAAAAGAAGGGTTGAATTTGGAGATATTCAAGTTGTAAAACCTATATAGTTCACCATTTCCAAAAGGCCAACAAAAATTCTATTAAGCAATTTGTAGAGATACACACCTACAAAATGAGGAAGGGACTGTTATTCTTTTTTTGTGATAGTAGATGTTATGCTTTGAATCTGCACAAACTACATGATTACTCTATTGTCGGCCCAAATTCCAAAATGGGAAAATATATTCTCATTCCCGTTTATCTCCTCTTGACCACAATAGTGTAGATAAATTGAGTACAAAAACTCGATGAATAAAGTAATTACTGTTATATCAGCCATTGAACATTCAAGATATGCAGTTTGGACAGAAATTCTTACCTAGGCTAGACTACATACTCTAACATGACTTATTTTGCCCCAATTTAATGATAGTTGGGCCATCCACCATGTAGCAAATATAATGTATGCTTGCCTATGATTTTATAAAAAAATTATTCCTTAGAAAGCTGGAAAGTCACATGTAACATGAGAAAGATGATGCAGACAATTTCCATTAACGATAACCTTTCTAACCTCTCCGGGAATTTCTTTTTGACCATCATCACTAAGGTCCTCATTGATGTCCACCTGAGGAGGATCATCAACCTCCTCATCACTGCAATGCACGGAATGCTTCTCCTTGAGCTGAAAGTATGAGAAAAAAGTAATCAGATCAACGATGCGACACAAGCACTCAACTTAGAAAACAAGCAATTCCAATGAATTCAAAGCACACTGCGGTGAATATCTATCTTTAATTGGAGTGGGAAATAAAACATGAGGCTAAGCTAAGTTACGCGCAGAACATATGAAGTACCCTGAATGAGAGTGAAATGGAAGTGGCAGCTGAACCTTGCTGTTTAGATAAATAATCAAATCAAACCCTAGAACTTCAAAACCTGCACAAAACCCCAACTGATAATTACCTTGAGAAAAAGAGCTCGCCTCGGGTGAATTTTGGTAATTTGAAGACAACATCAGGTGCATTTTCATGAAATTTGGTTCTCTTCCTCTATCTTCGCTTTGGTTCTCTCTCAAAAGACTCAGTCCTTGACATCTTCTTGATGACACAGCGTAGGGTTTCGTTCGAGTCAAAAGAGAGACAGAGAAAGACAATGGGAAAGACTACGAAGAGAAAGGAAGAGAGAGTGCAGAGGATAAAAGAGAAAACGAAGAAAGTAAGTGTTGTTTAAGAGAGAGAGAAAGAAGTGTAAGGGTGTTAAAATAACCCTAACACAAGAGTACTTTATTTATATTATCGTGAGAGTGTTACATTACTTAACTTAACCGATGTGGGACAAACACTAACTATTCTAACACTCCCCCTCAAGCTGGAGAATAAATATCACAAAATCCCAGCTTGTTACATAAAAACTCAAAACGTGGTTTAAACAATGACTTAGTAAAAATATCTACAATCTGAGCTCCCGTGGATACAAAAGGTGTAGCCAAAATACCGCTGTCAATCTTCTCTCGAACAATATGACAATCCACCTCTATATGTTTGGTTCTTTCATGAAACACCGGGTTTGAGGCAATATGTATCGCTGCCTGATTATCACAATACATAGGAATGGGTAACTGCACTTGAAATCCAAGCTCCTCAAGAAAGGATCTCAACCAAACAACCTCACATGTAGTATGAGCCATAGCACGGTACTCTGCCTCTGCACTAGACCTTGCAACAACGGTTTGCTTCTTACTCTTCCAGGTAACTAGGTTGCCACCAATAAAAGTACAATAACCAGTTGTTGAGCGTCTATCAGAAGGTGACCCTGCCCAATCTGCATCAGTAAATGCCTCAACACGCAAATGACCATTAGAACGATAAAATAAGCCACGTCCAGGGTGAGCCTTAAGATACTTCACAATGCGAATGCAAGCCTCCCAATGTGGAAGACGAGGAGCAGACATAAACTGACTCACCATACTAACAGCAAATGAGATATCAGGACGAGTATTGGTAAGATAAATCAACTTACCAACTAAGCGACGATACTGATCTGGATGAGGAAATACCTCCCCCTGATCAATGCAAAGTTTGATATTAGGATCCATTGGAGTCTCCACAGGTTTAGCTCCCAATAAACCTGTCTCTTCTAGAATATCCAACACATATTTTCTTTGCGACAAACTAATCCCATCCTTGGATCTTGCCACCTCAATACCCAAGAAATATCGTAGCTTACCCAAATCTTTAGTGTGGAATTGACTGTGTAAGAACTGTTTCAACTTATCAATCCCTCTCTGATCATCTCCAGTAATAATAATGTCATCAACATAAACAATGAGTAACACTTTCCCTCGAGCCGACATGAGGGAGAATACAGAGTGATCGGACTGACTTCGACGCATGCCAAACCTCATAATAGCATCACTAAACTTGCCAAACCACGCTCTGGGAGATTGTTTAAGTCCATAAAGTGCTTTGCGAAAGACGACATACCGTATGAGACTCCCCATGAGCAACAAACCCAGGTGGTTGCTCCATGTAAACTTCCTCCTGAAGATCACCATGGAGAAAAGCATTTTTAACATCAAGCTGAAACAACGGCCAACCAAGATTGGCGGCAAGGAAAATAAGAATCCGCACAGAACCAAGCTTGGCAACGGGAGAGAATGTTTCGGAGTAATCAACGCCATAAGTTTGTGTGTAGCCTTTGGCAACCAGGCGGGCTTTATGACGCTCAACAGTACCATCAGGAAGATACTTGATGGTATAAACCCAACGACAGCCGACAGTGGTTTTACCAGCAGGAAGAGTAACCAGCTCCCATGTGCCATTATTATGAAGGGCAGACATTTCATCCTCCATAGCTGTCCGCCACTCAGACCGGGATAATGCCTCCTGAACAGTGTTAGGAACAAATATGGAGGAAACAGTAGTAGTGAAAGCACGAAGAGATGGAGAGAGATGATCATAAGAGATAAACCGAGAAATAGGATGAGAAGTACTCGAGATATTAGAAAAACCATATTTTACCGGTGGGTGACGATTCTCACGAGTAGGATATCGACGAGCAGGCAGATCTGGCGACAAGGGGGAAGACGGAGGTGTGGGCAAAGACGGTGCAGTAGCCGGGGATGGGTCGGGAGACTGAATTGGTGTCGGGTGCTGGTTTGGTGCTGGTGCTTGAGAACGACGAACATATACCTGCAAAGGTGTTTGGGTAACAGTACTAGTAGGGACAGCCATAGGTAACACAGACTCAAGTGTAACAAGGTCGTTGGTAGTAACAGGGTCTAAATAATATGGCAATGACTCATTGAACCTGACATCGGCACAAACAAAGTGACGGCGTAAAGTAGGAGAGTAACAGCGATACCCTTTCTGAGTGTAGGAGTATCCCAGAAAGATACACTTAAAAGATCGAGGATCGAGCTTACTCCTATCAGGGTCAAGGACGTGGACATAACAAGTGCACCCAAAAACCCGAAGGGGTAATGAATGGAGAGGCCGACTAGGGAACAAGACCGTATGGGGAACCTGACCACCTAAGACCGTAGAGGGCATACGGTTGATTAAATAACAGGCAGTGAGAACAGCATCACTCCAATATGACTTAGGAACCTGCAGGTGAAATAGTAAAGCACGCATAACCTCAGACAAGTGTCGAATCTTGCGCTCAGCAACTCCATTTTGTTGTGGAGACCGAGCGCACGATGATTGGTGAATAATGCCATGATCATCAAGAAATTGAGAAAGAAGATTGTGAAAATATTCACGGGCATTATCGGAACGAAATATTTTAATAAATGTATCAAATTGATTCTTAACTTCCATGTAAAAAGATTTAAACACAGATTTCAATTCAGACCTCTCTTTCATTAAATAAAGATATGTGATACGAGAAAAATCATCCACAAAAATAACATAATACTGAAAACCAGAAACACTGGGCACATGAATAGGCCCCCAAATGTCTGAATGAACCAACTGAAAAGGACGCGATGCACGACGCTCAACCCTAGGATAAAAAGAGACTCGTCGGTGTTTACTAAACTCACAAACTTCACACACCAACTTATTGAGGGAACGACACGAGGGTACAAGATGCTTCAAACTCTGGAGAGATGGATGGCCAAGACGACAATGCTGTTGGTACGGTGACTCTGATGTCTGAAGGGCAACAGGCTGAGGAACTGTCAGGTAATATAGGCCGCCTCGCTCAATGCCCCCACCAATCTTCCTCCCTGTCTTGAGATCCTGAAAAATACAGCCATGCGGAAGAAATGTGACGGAACAATTTAAAGATTTAGTAAGGCGACTCACAGACATAAGGTTAAATGGAAAACGAGGAACATGTAATACAGAAGTCAAAGTAAGAGAGGAAGTGACAGGAACGGAGCCCAAACCAGTAACAGCAGTGGTAGAACCATCAGCTAAGGTGACACGTGATGATTTACCAACTGGCTGTTGACCAAGGAAAAGAGTAGGTGTACCAGTCATATGATCTGTAGCTCCCGAGTCAATAACCCAAGGAGATGATGAGGATGAGGCAACACAGGCAACAGATGGACCAGTCTGAGCAAGCGTAGCAATGGAAGACTCTGTCCCAGCCTGAAATGACAAGAAACGCTGGTAATCCTCAGCTGAAATAACCACACTATCAACAGAAGATGGAGCAAACTGTCCAGTATCCTCAGAGGCAACCTGATGAGCTTGGGGAAAACCATGAAGGTCATAACAATAGTCCACTGTATGACTTGTACCCTGACAATGAGTACAGAATCTGGTACCACGGCCACAACCAGAACCACTGCGACCAGAACTACCTCTCCCTGACGTGCGACCATGACTATGGCCACCACGACCAAAACCACGACCACTAGACCTAGAATCACCGCGACCACCAAAACTGTTACCGGAATCATAGCCACCAGAACTTCGACTTCCAGAACCACGACCACGACTGCTAAACCCAGAATCACGGCCGCGACCACGGCCACTACTCGATCCAAAACCACCAGAAACAGCTAAAGCAGAACGATCAGGTGCTAGCTGAGAAACAGAACCAGCATCGGAATAAGAAGCCTGACGAAGACGTCTAAACACCTCATCAAGAGAGGGCAACTCCCGCTCTCCCAGTATCTGAGACCGAACGGGATCATAGAAGGACGACAAACCATATAGAAATCGAGCGACCTCCAAACGCTCACGCTGACGCTCCATAACCTGAGGATCACTTGAGATAGGCTTATAAACACGGAGTTCCTCACAAGTCCCACGAAACTTAGAATAGTAGTCCTCCAAAGAGCCAGAACCGATGGACAAAGAAAAGAACTGGTGGTGAAGATCATATGTACGACGAAGATTGTTAACGCCAGAATACATCCCGACAAGCCGATTCCACACTTGTTTGGCAGTGTCGAGATAAAACAGAGGAGCACTAATCTGGGGTTCCATACTATTCCACAACTCAACACGGATATGACAATCCTCAGCTTCCCAATCACCATAATCCTTAGCCTCTTTGGCAGGAGGATCATCTGTCAAATAGCGAAATTTCCGCTCACCCATATAATAAACTTTAACAGCACGAGACCAAATAGCATAATTATTACCATTCAATAGATTAGAGGTAATGGACTCCTTCTCACGACGCCGAGAAGAACTAGAGGAACTACCAATAATAATAGAACCAGAACTTGCAGCAGAAGCAGATTTTCCATCAGACATCTTGCCAAATAAGGAGCGGCAAACAACATAAATAACCACCAAATATCACAAACTGCAGTTACAGTAACTCCTGTCAACAATCCACTCCAAACAAGAGTACACTACCACCACCAACTACACTAGACACCAAATGGCAGATAGCGCGATACACCCACCATTATCAATATAGCTCATCATCAACAGTGAAACAAGAGAAGACTACCACAAACTTCAAAACCCAAAATAAACCATTAATCAACATCATACCAGTGAAGCAACTAACAGACGAGCAGCAGCAGAAGTGAACTAGGAAGTATCACACTGCGATGAACCAGTACGTACTGGACGAAGACTGGATAACGAAGTCGAGGGCATGAGAAAGAATTTCAAGCACTGTTGCACAACTACCAGAGTCGAACAGAGATTTCGAAGGCCATTCTTGGGATTTCGGACACCATGAAGACCATACAAAGTCAAAACATTAACTGGGTCGAGGCTATTCTTGAGGTAATCGATTAATTATGGGTCGGTATGAGGTTTAAAGGTCTCGATTTAGGGTTTATAGATCGAATTGAGATTTGAAGGTCTTGGTTTAGGTTTTACAGAGGTATCACGAACTGGGTTTGGTATATTAGGGTTTAGTAGAGTTCGTATGGTGCAATTGTGGTTTGTATAGGATTCGTTGGGTTCGATGTTTTGATTTTAAGAGATCGATTGGGAGGTTTGGGTTATGGTTATTGTACAGTAGTAGGGTTTAGGTTTTTGACGATTGAAGAAGATGATGAGTGACGACTGTTGTGATGATGATTAGGGTTTCGAAGCACTAGTTTGGTGACGTCAGGCTAATGTTAGGGTTAGGTGATGGTAATTGAACGAATTAGGTTTTGGGTTTGAATTGATGGCACTCTGATACCATGTTGTTTAAGAGAGAGAGAAAGAAGTGTAAGGGTGTTAAAATAACCCTAACACAAGAGTACTTTATTTATATTATCGTGAGTGTTACATTACTTAACTTAACCGATGTGGGACAAACACTAACTATTCTAACAGTAAGCAATTAAAACTATGTTTGAGCCAGAAGTATAGAAACAACCATAAACAAGAAGAAGATGATCATCTACCAATGTACTTCGTCTTCTCTTTTCAGTAAGCAAGTAAGCAATCACCTATAGCCCACTCTTACCAAGGTTTCAACATCAATAGAAGATTAGCTGCCATCGGATTGAAATTATTAGTGATTGTGTGCTCACTTTGGTGATCGTGTAGACCCCTGATTATATCAATAATTTAAGTTACAATTTAAAAAAAGCCAATTAACACTCCTGTCTTGGTATGTTAGGGCCCAACCTCAAACGAACCTTCCATCCCAATACTCCCCCCGTAGTTGGACATTTTATCAAACAATTGGAAGGCAAACAAAGAGTGATCAGAGTTTAGAGTTCAGAGAACAACTACAAAATGGAGTGCCAAGTGCTAACCTGGGAAGCAATAGACTCCGACGAACAATCCAATCCTTCAAGCTCACTCTCGAATCGACTAGAATCTGCAAATATGCACACATAAATAATAATATAAGCCAGTACACACGCATCGAAAATTTAAAACAAAAATGTAATACTGTGTCTTTTGCAACAATTAAACATATCTAAATCCTATCAAACAAGCTTACATGAGAAAAAATGAAGTTGCCAGTGCCCGCACTTCTCACAGAGAGAGAGGAATTGGTTTGATCTGGAAATGACATGGAAAGAAAGGGAGAAGCGGTATATAAGAAGGATACAAATCTACTCAATTTGTACCCTACCGAACAGCTACCGCCGTAAGAATAGTAACTCTATCAACTCATATTCGGCGTGGAGTACGTCTACAGTAATTCAAGGACGTCTTCGAGCCAAACAACAGCGCTCAAGTACTTTGTAAGGTACCTGTTCTTGCCTTTGTCCCCAAGTTTCAACTTTCTATCCTCCAAGTTTCAAAAATTACAATTTTGAAAAGACCAAACTAACCCAACTTTCGAAACACTACACAATACAAAACAAATGGCATTTTGGTCCGAAAAGGGAAAATGTGGCAAGCCACCCCTGTTCTTATTATAGAAGGTATAGACATGGGGTGGAATGGGCCCCGCTCTAATACCATGTGGAGACTTTATATCCAACTCAAAACCAATTGTCAGTGAGTCTCAGCGTATATTAAGTAATCACCCATTCCACTCCTAAACAATGTGGGACAATATTTCTTAACAAAAAAAATGAAAGATGCAGGACAATATTTCTTAACACCCACCCCGGTCCGTAAAATGTTACTCCGATACATATGTCAACGTAGTATGGGAGAAGGCTACAATACACACCCCTTATTTGGGTGTGTATCATATGCACCCCTATAAAAGTTACGAATTTTTTGTAAAAGTTACGAATTTTTTTATAAAAGTTACGAGACACACCAAAATGTTACGAATCATAGAAAATGTTACAAATCATATTGCTGAAAAGTTACAAAAAACTAAAAAATGTTACGATTGCTGATGAGGTGACACAATTTAGACCATACAATAGGTGCATATGGTACACCCAAATAAGGGGTGTGTATTGTAGCCATTTCCCAATGGGTATATATGCATATTGATTAATCACTTTCACTAAGTTAAGCGGAACTCAGAGTGATAGAGAAAAGATGGAAAAAAAAAAAAAAAAAACCTACTCAATGCGTCATCCTAGGTCTTTCACCCTTCGGCTTTTTTATCTTCTCCCTGCTAACTTCATTCATAATTTCACATGCACCCAATTAGAAGGAAAGAGAGGCTGGATATTCCAATTGTGTTAATTTTGGGAAACTAGCACCGGGCACGTGCGATGCATGTGCTCGATATGTTCTACGTATCACTTGTCGATAAGAGAAAAAGAGCACAAGGCAGCAGTAAACCGCCACTTTAACAACCAGAACTAAAACCAAGAAATCAACACCATCTAGCCTAGAAACCAAAATACATATAGATGAAGTCTGAAGATAGCAAAATAGTATACATAACTGTCATCATAGAGTGCTAAAGCTCCCAGCTCACAGCCGTTAAAAGATACAGAAATCTTCTTTGACACAATGATATGTAGTCATACAATGGAATTAACATCCGAGTTCTCTAACTGGGTCCGTCGAGCGAGCATGCCTACCAGCATCATATATCAATTAATGTCGAGTGTTCTACTCCAAGTTAATCTGGCAAGGGGTTGTTTAAGGATAAAAAAAACCACTAAGCAAAATCAATGCCAACAACACTGTTAGAGATTATGAAGAAAGGCCTGTAACACTGGTTCGCAGATGAGGGCATGTTTTCAATGCAAGTTATGGCATTGGATGTTAAAGAGGCACAAAATGTAACTTGCCTACAACAAATAATGTGTTTTTTTGCATTACTCTTCCCCAATCAAGCACCGTTGGAATGAAAGCTCATGTCAGCAAGTAAGGTGCATCTAATATAGGTCTATTCCAATAACAACACAAACTAAGACAAAAGAGAAGAAATTGGAAACAACCACAAGACATAGATTTGGTCTAAGCTAAAACAACAAAAAGCATCTAATGCTAAGAACATACATGAGGTTGTCATATTTCAATTTTGACATCTTGCAAAACCAAAATATTCTATGAGGATTACATACCAATCTTTCTTTGTTATTCATTTCTCCATTTGGGAACTCATAACAAGAGAGGAGAGCTCTAACAAAATATGAATAAAATCTGGAGATGGTTTAAGAAGGATTGATGTCAGATTTTGGCTTTGCCATGGGAAAAAACAACACAAATAGAGATATGCTCTACCAAACCAATAGAAAGCTCACCTATGTCTTTCAGGGGTACCTTGTTTTTCTTCTCTTTTTGTCTTTGAAATACTCCCATACTTTAAGGCTTTCCCTAGTTCCCTGGTTCAATCAAAATTCAACTCCTTACGAATCGCAAGACAAAGAAACTCTCTCTTAAAAGAAATAAGAAGCAAGCTAATGTTTGGGAACAAAAATGGTCAATGGCTTATTTTTTTACATAAAAGTGAAACACCAAACTGGACACATGGAGTTCACTACACTTCCAAGTTCCAACTCAATACTTGGCCCTGCAAAATAGAAACCATCAAATTAATCCTCAAATAAGATTTAACTCAGAATTTCTACAGCAAATCAACTACATACAAATGCCTATATATATTATTGCAAGACAGGTTAAGGCTCAGATCAGCTAAAGATCAGTAGAGAGATGCAACTTCATGGCTTGATTGGCTGCCCAAACCTCCGCAATTTCATAATCTCCCTGCACAATGGAAAACCATTTTAGTTTACTCTAACTGCCTCGGATGGCGTCCTGGATCATTAGATAGGAATCCGACGACGAAAAGAGAGAGAAAAAAATATCGCTACGCAGTAGTTTAAATTACAGAGACGGGGGCATACAACCGGTTTTGCAACAGTTAGCTTCATAATCCCAAAAGACAATTTTTTTAGGCCAATGGACTGCCTTCATGGGCGTTCACATTTAACTAACTTTTGCAGTATAGTTCATTAATGATGACGTGTTTTAATGTGGTTGCATCTTGTCTTGTACTACCAAAATGCAAATTTGTTATCCTGTTCCTGTGTGCCTTGACAGAAGTACCTTGAAGCAAGGGATTTGAGCCTACTACCTCTCATTCCAAAAAGAGCTGGAATTATCTCTCAAACTTCCACGAGATGAGAATTACGGAAACATCACTTGCGCACCCTACAAACACCAAACCGAATAATGTGGTTTTCTTTCACAGCCTTAACGATCGAAAGGATAAAAAGGTGAATCTCTTTGAGCGCCGTACAAACGGCAGGCCGGCTAAGTAAACAGCAATCAATAGAGAATACCACGGTTACCACCTAAAAATGGGGCACCACTGCTCACAAATTGGGGAGAAATAATTAGCTCTCCTCCTGTGCTATCAATCGCAATTCGCCAGACTTTGAACCCATTAAACAATAACATTCACCCCAACCTAGTATAATTTTTGTAAGCAAAATATTGACGACATGAATAAAAACAACTTTCAGATTGATTTGGGCTGCGCTAGCTTGCCATAGTTCGGTGCGTGCATTTCAAACCATAATTTGCAAGTTATATCAGTATTATATCATTTTCCAATAACATTGACCTGAGCACACTAAAAGCTAACACAAAAGTTACAAGAAAATATACAAGTGATTTTCCTTGGGTACCACATACTTTTTTTTCCTATCATTAATGGTAATTTCATGACAATTTTATCAATCTCGGAATTTCAAATAATGAGAAGTTCCAATAATATCGTTCATAAGCACTGTAGCAAGTCCGACTATTACCAATACAATACAACTCAAAACAAAGAGACAGCCTCATGCAAGAAGAAAGCATAGAAATATATGCAAGCATCACGAAATCACAAATTCATCAATCAGACCAAAACAAGGCAGAAATTCACCTAGGCATTTTGTCGAACACCTTACATACCATCGTAAACTCAATTAGGAAATCAGAGAACAATTGCAAATAAAGCAGGCGTAGAGATCTTGGATCTTCCCACCGTTGATGGGTGTGAGAACCAAATAGGTGAAGTCTAGGGAATTTCAGTACACAAATGTGGAGTTAGCAGCATGTAATAGGTAAAAGGAATGATACCTGACTTTCAGAATGATTCTAGGCGTTGTTTGGGTGCGTATCCGCTGGCGTAACTCACGGTAGGTAGGTGGGCTGTCTAGAAAAGTGATGACAGAGGTGGCCGCGTCCAATATATAGAGATGATCGGACGCCAGATGCTTGCCAGGGAGCCGCAAATAACAGTGGCGGCCGTTTGGGCAGCTAATTGGAATTGGGGCTGCAGAAGTTCCGTACCGGATACACACCCTATTTCGGCGGCTTCCATGCCGTGCTGTTGTAAGGCGGTGGGAGGAAGCAGAAGAAGGGTTGATGAGGCGGTGGAGAGTACTTTCTTCTCAGGTTGAGGCGGTGGAGAGGACAGGAAATCAATTTTGTAAGGTTCAATCAAACTCAACACTTTATGTTGGAACATGGCGGTGGAGAGTACTCTATGTATGCAGCTGTGGTGGGGTAGGTTTTCAACTTAGGAAAGCAAGCCACCGAAAGTCGTGCTGAGTAGGGTTCCGGCGAGAGCACCTGCAAGACTCAAAGAACGTTAGGCTACCCGGCCGGGGTTTGGCCGGAATACCCCTCCGATGCTTAAGTCAGAGACTGTATATGGGAGAAGAGAGGAAACTAGGTTGTGAGTATGATTGTGTGTACCTTTAGTTGAGGGTGAAACCCCCTTTTATAGGCTCTCTTCACTTGGCGTCCAAGATACCTAGTCTGTCCGGGATACACTCGTATCCCTAAATCTCCGGAGCTTTCCCCTTATCGGGATACTTGACGATGCTTATCAAGGAAGCTTCCCCGATTAGGGCGGACTCCACTCTCCACTAGATCTCTGTATCCGGAGCTCCGCTTTTATCGGGATCCTTGATGATGCTCATCAAGGTAGCTTCCCCGATTAGGGCGCACTGCTATCTCGAGTAGATCTACCAAGCATCTTCTAGAATAATCTCTACGCCGCCCTGACTTTTACTCCGCCCATTGAGACGGTCCATCCCAACTGGGCCTAGTCCGTCCAGGTCATGCTCCTTTCTAGCTCGCTCCGCTAGTTTAGCCCAATTATCTCGGGGGCCTAAAATCCGGCCCACCTCATTTGCCCCCCAGCCTTTGGCACCGTGACCACAAGGCTAGGTGGTAAAGGATGTTGTTTCCAACCTTTTTAGGTCAAGCTCATTCTTTTTATCGGTCAAATCCAACCGAGTAAAATTTGCAATCACATACTTTTTGCACGCCGCACTCCGAAAAATATGCCAAATATAGTAAAAATAAAATTTATCCAGCCAAGTCCAGCCACTTTATTTTTTCCAATCGATTTTGTTTCGCGCTCTCTTCTTTTTTTGTGCGCTTGGACATGGAGAGTGCGAGGTGTTCTCCACAGCTTCACCTTCTCTTGGTAGCTTCCTTGTGAAGCCCCTGGGCTCTCCGTTGCAGCTTCCCATAAGCTTGGCCCACCCATAAAATTTTAATTTTACCTTGGACGTTGGAACAAGTAGGGAAAGTGAAAGTGATGGTGCGCCGTACATGTCACTTGACAGCTTCACCAAAAAGCTTCACTATTGAGAACATAAAGGGGAAAGCATGAATTAGTTTCACATTTTCTTTGACAACTTCTTCACAAACCACGAAATCCCAGCTTCTCATTTCTAGTTTCATCTTTTTAGCTTCACAATTGAAGCTTGGAACTTCACCTCGTAGCTGGAGCTTTGCACGTGAGTTACTCAGACCAACCCTGTTCTCGATTTTTTTTTTTGTACCGGTCAAATCCAACCGAGTAAAATATGCGAACACATATTTACCATATGTCGCACTCCGATGTAAAATAGGCGAGGTATAGTAAAAGTAAAATTGATCCGCCAACGTCCGGCCACTTTATTTTCCAATAAAGTTCAATTCTCGGTGTTTTACTTGTAGCTTCTGATTTGCAGCATTCCAAAAGTGAGGACAAGAAAATGAGAGTGAAATTTGAAAATTCCACCCCAGTATTCAAAGTCCACCATGGCCCCACCATAGAATCATTCTAATCCCAAAGAGAAAATAGGAAATGAAGGTGCATGGGAATGCAACTGCTGGGACTCTGTTTTCTACTCTCCCATTTCCGTGAAAGCAAGAGCGTAGGCCCCACCATCGGATCACATGGGAAAGTAAGGAGAGAGGATGAGAAGGTGAAACTTGGTGAGTGTCTCATTTTAGATTCCCCAACTGGGACTTTCTCCTCAAGCTGAGCGTACCTTCACCTTCTCCAAAAACCAATAACACCTTTTTGATTGGGTCCCACACAGAGTCTTAAACACTTCATCAGACGGCTTCTTTACCCAAATAGCATTCAAATTCTTTCAAACCCAAATTTTCTCAAACCCATATCCATCAAACCCTCAAAATGCCGTGCCAGTAGAGGAGATTGGGAGAAAGCTTTCAAACAAGGACGGAGGTGCCCAAGTCTGGGCACTTTAGCCTTCATTCCGGACGTCGCCAATCCAGCTTCACTTCTTCACCTTCGTTCTTTATTCCAGGTTTGTGCAGACTTAAAATGAACATCTTCTATTAATCTTTTTTTTCCGTAATGCTAAATTCTTGTGAGACCTGAGCTTTTTGCAATTTTTCCAACTAGGGCCCTTTCTAAAATTCACCCTTTTTGGCACAGAATTTGGACAGTCTCTGTGCTTAGGCGTGTTCGAATTGAGAGAATACAGACATCTCGGTCGGTTCAGACATGGCTGCACCGTACATAGCATTCCATGGACTCCGTTTGTTGAACCTCAACCAGCCAGATCGCCGCAAGCCGCAAACTTAGCAAGTGCTGTGATTGTGACATTTCGGCTGGACACGGTATAAAGGTTAGGGCGAACAACACTGACGTTGAGCCTTCATATCTTTTTTTGGATCTTTTTTAGCTCTGCCACTTGAAATTTGGGAAAGGCCTTGAGGTTCTTTGTAGTAAAAGCTTCTACCTTTGGTCAAAAAATTTCAAGTAATTACACAAAAAGAAAGAGACTCAAGCTTGCACTTGACCCCGACTGCCGCACTGTCCCATTACATTCGTAGTAAGGTCTGAGGACACCCCCACTTGAATAGAACTCCTGATACAACACATTTCCCTCCAAAAGTTCATGGATTTTTTTTTTGAATTTGCCCCTTTGTTGTGTATAAAAGAGGTAGAATTCACCCCACACACTTCATTCTCCCATTTCAATTTCCAAGAGTAGTGTGAGGGCTCTCCATGGAGGTTGCTTAGGAGCTTTGGTGTGCTCATCACTTAAGAGAATCAAGTGAGTTTTTCATCCTTGTTCCTTGCCTTTTTTGTACCTTCCTTTGATGTGATTGAGAATTTTGATGAACATCATGCAATTCCATTGAATGCCTTTGAGTTTTCCATTGAATGTGGTTGAGTTTTCCGGCGATTCTTTGAGTTTGCCAGCATTCCTTTGAGTTTTCCGGTGACTCTCTTGTGTTTTCCGACGACTCTCTTGAGTTGTCCGGTGACTATCTTGAGTTTTCCGGCCACCCTCTTGAGTTTTCCAGCCATACTCAAAGTTCTTCATTTGATCTCTCAATGGGAAAATATAGGTGTTTGTTAGAATCTCCTGGACACATTGATGCTTTTAGGGTAGCATACAACATTCCAAAAAATGTAGAATTTCGATTGCTAGGTTCCGAAGAGAACCTCTTAGGTTCACCTTCATTCGCGGTATTCCCCGTGGTTTCCATCGTAGAAGGTGGAGTTCGGTTTCCACTTGACCCACTCCTTCTATGCTTTCTCCATCGGCTTAGTTTGGCACCTACACAAATTTCTATCAACGCTTTTAGGATTGTCAATAGTGTGGCCGAGCTTGCACGAAGGGAGAGTCTCCCGCTAGGAATAGAGGAGATACTCTTCTACTATGAAATTGTTGGTCTTGGTGATGAATCTTTATACTATCTCCGAGCTCGCAAAGGGTTCAAATTGATAGGAGGACTCCCGCCTAAAGACAGGTGTCCCGACGATTGGCTTAAAATCACCGGAGAGTATGAGTATGCTCTCGGTACTGAGGTCCGTGCTCACAGGCTCCCTTGGAAGGAGGGCGACCCAGGTCCAAACTAGTTTTCTCTTTGCACCTGAATTTTGCATAGCTATATCTTTCCGGTACTAATGCTTGTTTCTCTACAGGTTCTCAAGCAAAGAAGAGATCCTTCAACCGCACTAACCTTGCCGCTGTAGAAACTGCATTAGCACTCCCCGAGACGCAACGCTCTGCACCATCCCTCCTTGAGTACGCTCCGTCTTACAACATCAACGTTCCACCGCGCCAACGCCGCAAACGGTCCGCTCTTACATCTTTTCTTTACGAATCTGAAGACGCAGCTTGCAACTCCAGTACTCACCTTCCTCAATCTAGCCCGCAAGCCTCCTCTAACCGATCAGATTTCTCAACTTCAACGCAGTATCCAAGCTTGTGCGAATCTTCCACTATGCCAAGGATTGAGCCGGACCTCGACCTAATGGCCATAGCACTTGGGGCACCAATCACTCCTACTATGCCAACACCACCTTTTGCTCAACCAGTGAGCACCGTAGCCCGGGATGGTGCCCATGTCTCTCCAACGTCTAGCAAAGGGGATCCTGTGCAAGCTCGACGTGAGTTGCGCAAGAAAAAGAGAGCTAGAGAGGAGTCACAAGAAGTCGAGGAGGTTGTGGTTACTGAGACGCAACACGAGAGTTCCCATGTCAACGAGTGGCACCCTCTCCTAACTTACAAAGGCAAGCCAATCACCACAAGTATGTCCTTGCACGAGACTCCGCAAATTGCCGCCGACCTTTCTAGTGCCTTGCTTCTTCCCAAGGACATTGAAGCTCTCGAAAAGATGAACAAAAAGCTACTGACGTCAACTCTCCACCATCAAGCTTTGGTGAGTGTTTCCCAACTACTTGTAGCTTCTCATGTTATGTGAGGATTCTTATAATTGTCAATGTTTCCAAACAGGCTCTCCAGCATTCTTGCTTTGCACTCTCTCGCCTAGAAGCTGGAGAAGAGGAAATGGAGACTCTGAAGCGCCAGAACAAAGAGCTTCATCTTGCGCTAAGCAACAACAAAGAGTCTGGGGATAAGGCTTTACTTGAGGCTAATGAAGCAAAGCACAAGGCCGAACAAGAAGCTGAGAGGCTAAAGGCCAAAGTAACTGAGATGGAGCGTGCCATGGCCGCAATGAAGCTTAACCAATAAACCTTGGAAGATCTAGCTTACAATGAGGGTGTGCAAAAGACCACTGAGAAATTCAAGAACGATGTTCTCAAGGTTCGCGAAGCACTCTTCTCCAAAGGGTGGACCTCCTCACTCAAGAAGGCAGGAATCCCTGAGGATTCTGGTTATTACACTGTGGAGTATCCGTTTGAGTGTCTTGCTGTAGTTCCGCCCCCAGCCTTGGCTTCCACCGCCACTACCTCTAGTGCCCAGATCGCTTCAGATACCTTTGACTAGTTTCTTGTTGAGCTGGGCCGGTGAAGCCTCTTCCTTTAGGGCTTATATATTATACCGTATCTATGGTCGTGCTCCATTTTGTTCAGTTGTGGAGAGACCTTCGTATGTAGTAGGATCTTCATTATGCACTATGTATGCTTTTGTTGCTCTTTGAAGCGTTTCAGAATGATATGTTATGTAATCCGTCTTTGTTAAGGGGTAATTGTTCTAGGGTCCAGAAGTGTGGACTTATTGTGACATTTAGTCCATGTTAAAGTTTTACAAGGTCTAAGGTCCACCAATATTTTTTTTTTAGAATTTAGGCACTTTCAAAGGGTACCCTAGGGTTTAGGTTTTAGGGTGCACTTTCCTATTATAGGGTTTTAGTGGTTTATGCACTTTCATAGGGTACCCTAGGGTTTTAGGCACTTTCATAGGGTACCCTATGATTTTAGGCACTTTCATAGGGTACCCTAGAATTTTAGGCACTTTCATAGGGTACAAACTTTTTGGGCACTTTCATAGGGTACCCTAGGGTTTAGGTTTTAGGGTGCACTTTCCTATTATAGGGTTTTAGTGGTTTAGGCACTTTCATAGGGTACCCTAGGGTTTTAGGCACTTTCATAGGGTACCCTAGAATTTTAGGCACTTTCACAGGGTACAAACTTTTTTGGCACTTTCATAGATGTACAAACTTTTTTTGGTAAAAAAAAGAAAAAAGGAAAAAAAAAGATGACAACGTTAGGACTGGATAGGTTATAAACTTGTTTGGTGGATTAATGAGGTTACAAATTCTTTGCCTAGGACTTTTGAACAAGTTGCCCCTTTGTTAAACACTTAGAATGATTTCCAGAATATGATTCTAGATGTTTGCGTTGCTCGTATGTAGTCCATCCTTATTGGACAATCCGTCCTTGTTGGACACTAATGCTATTAGTTTCCGTTGGTTCCTATCCGATCCAACTCTTGGCCGATCCAGCCAAACTAAAATGTATGATCCACTGAGCTAGTCCACTCAGCACTCCAGGGCTTTACAACTTAAAGAAATTAAAGAAAGCTTTCTTTAAGTATTTATCCACCCCTCCCCCCAAATGAGGGCTGGGTAAGCCTATCCAGCTTCCCCTTCCATCCCCACTCCGGTTTGGCAGCACCAAACTAGGAGGACAAAAAATAGATATTCCGGCCTAACTGCCTCCATACATGCAATAAACATAGCTTCACTTAAGTAGAGTACACAATGAAAAGAAAGAAATCTGGCCTTTATTCCATTTTAAATAATAAGCATACTATGATTACATTGAAGCAATCTTTAATGAAGTAAGCTACCTAAACGACTCAAGCAATCCAAGCTACTCTACTAATCCAAGCTACTCTAGCTACGCTACCTACTAGGCCATTCTTTCAATGTAAAATACTTAATGATAAAATTTTCTGAGATTGGCCGCATTCCAAGGATTGGGTACCTTATAGCCCTCTAGATCTTCAAGATAGTACGCGCCAGGACCTGCCTCAGTAATAACCTTGCAAGGCCCCTCCCAATTGGAGCCGAGCTTTCCTTCTCCGGGGACCTTAGTATTCCCCATCACCTTCCTTAGAACCAACTCCCCTGGCAGAAACCCTCGAGGGCGAACCTTCTGATTGTAACTTTTGGCAAGTTGTTGCTGGTAAGAAGCAAGCCGCACAAGCGTGGCCTCCCTCCTTTCCTCGAGCAGGTCGAGGTCTCGAGCCAACACTCGCTGATTATTGTCCGCATCAAATGCCTCCGTCCGGATAGTAGGGAAGCCAATTTCCATAGGTATCACAGCCTCCGTTCCAAATGCCAAAGCGTATGGAGTTTCCCCTGTGCCGCGCCTTGGAGTGGTTCTATATGCCCATAGCACACTGGGAAGTTCCTCCACCCACTTTCCCTTAGCTTTCTCAAGGCGCTTCTTGATACCATTCAAAACAGATTTGTTGGAGGCCTCAACTTGGCCGTTGCTCTGTGGGTAGGCCGGGGTAGAGGTGTGAAACAGAATGTTAAGGTCAGAGCAAAGCTGTTGAAACTGCTTTCCAACGAATTGAGTCTCGTTGTCAGACAAAGTTTTTGACGTCCACTTCTCTGATTCTAGCCAGTGGCTCCGCTTCGATCCACTTGGTAAAATAATCCGTGGCGGTGATCAAGAACTGGTTTTTTCCAGGAGCTTTAAGGAGAGGTCCAACCAAGTCCAGACCCCACTGTGCAAAAGGCCAAGGGCTGGTGAGTGGCGTCAAGTCTCTCGCAGGTTGATGAATGAGTGGAGAGAACTTTTGACACTTCTCACACTTTCTCACATATTGTTCTGCGTCCCTCTACATGTAAGGCCACCAATAGCCTTGTGTGATGGCACGATGGGCCAACGACCGTCCCCCAGTGTGGCATCCACAGAGCCCTTCATGCAATTCATACAAGCCTTTTTGTACATGGTCTGGATGAACACACTGAAGGTATGGCCCAGTATAGGACTTCCTGTAAAGCTTTCCAGATGGAGCTAGCCAAAACCTTGCGGCCTTCACCCGTAGTTTGTGAGCTTCTCTCTTGTCAGTTGGCAGTATGTCATCCTTGAGGAAGGCTATGATTGGGTCCATCCAACTTGGACCCAGATTTGCCAAGAGGACTTGATGTCCATCTTGTACAATGATGCTTGGGCGAGGTAAGAACTCAATTGTGATTGCCCTTGGAGTCTCAGAGTCCATAGCTGAAGCCAAACAAGCCAAGGCATCTGCGTGCCCATTGAGTTCGCGAGGGACTTGCTCCACTCTGATGCTCTTGAATTTTTTGAGCATCGCTCGAGCCTTCTCCATGTATTCTGCCATCCTGTTATCTCTTGCCTCGTATTCTCCTGATAATTGGTTTACGACCAATTGAGAGTCGTTGTACACCAACAACTCCTCGGCCCCCAGGTACTCCGCCCCTCTAAGTCCGGCCAAGAGGGCTTCGTACTCCGCCTCATTGTTGGAGGCTGGGAAACCAAACTTCAAAGCTTATTCAAAAACCACTCCATCTGGGGATATGAGAACCATCCCTGCTCCAGACCCCTTGTTGTTAGAAGCTCCATCCACAAAAAGCTTCCAAATTTCCCCAAAGAACAACTTCCATGCCTCAGATGGTGTATGCCCCCCGAGCTCAGTGTCTAGGTTGTTGACACCTGAGGTCGGTAGTTCGTTTGATCGAACCTCCGGGGGTGTAAGTTCCGCAACAAAATCAGCCAACACTTGTGCTTTAATGGCGGTCCTTGGTTGATACCGGTGTGAAAGTAGAATGTTAGGGTTGGTTTTGTAATGTTCTTTTATGTTAAGGGTTGTTTAGTCTTTTTGTGTAATTAGGGTTTCTATGGTATCTTTGTGGTTTTGTGTAATACCTAAGGGTAGTTTGGTCATTATGTTGATTAGGGTTTTGTAGGTTTTTCTATTTAAGCATTGTATCTCTTTCATTGTAAAACAGATCTAATATATGCAATACACTTTGGTTTTGTATCTCTCTAGAAATGTCACATGGTATCAGAGCAGGTATTGGTTGATCTTGATGAGTTCCAGCCGTCTCCCTCCATCTCTGTCTCCTTCTGATCTTACCACGACATAGCAGCAGCAGCAAACAGCAAAAGCAGTAGATCTCTCCCTGGCATCTCTCTCTCTCCTTCAGCATCGCAGCAGCAGCAGCATCGTTGTTCACTGTTCATCGCACCACTGTTCATCGCACCACGAAGCACTGTAGCATCGCACTGTTCATCTTCCTCTTTTCGCGTACTGTTCATCATCCACGGTAGCATCTCCTTCCTCTTTGTAGCAGCAGCAGCAGCATACAAAAGTAGCAGCAAACCTTCGCCTGATGCTGGACCTTCGCATGGCTCCGGTGACCCTCGCCGGAGCTCCGGTGACCTCCGAATAGCCCTATTTGATGGTGTAAACGTCAGATCTGAAAACCCCAGTCTGTTTTGGGACTCATTTGCACTCCGGCAGCCTCGCCGGAGCTCCGTCAGCCTCCCTTCTCCTTATTCTCTCTGTAACTCCTTTGCACTCCGGCAGCCACTATGAATCTGCAATCTCCCTTCTCTCTCTGATTCAGCAGCAGCAATCAGAAATCAGCAGCAGCATCTCCTCCGTACTGAGTAATCTAACCTCTCTTTACTTCAGTCCACAAAGCATCTGCAACATCAGAAGCATCAGCAACTTCTGTCCCTCTCTTTCAAGTCTTCATGGTTTCAGCATCTCCTCCGTACTCACCAGTTTCTTTTTTTTTGGTATTCTAGTATTATGCATTTGCTCTCAGTTTTTTATCCCTCTGAACCTTTAAATGTTTTGCATCTGATGAACCTTTTGAACCTCTTATGCACCTTCTGACCTCTGTTGAACCTTCTGAACCTCCGTACCCTCTGAAATCTGTATTGGTAATCAGATTTTGCATCTTTCTCCTCCTATTTGTAGCCGAAATCTGTTCGGCATCGGTTCTTCCTCCTTTTTGCAGTCGTTCGGCATCGGTTCTTCCTCCTATTTGCATCTGTTTGGCATCGGTTCTTTTCTCCTATCTGCAGCCGATATGTGTTCGGCATCTGATCTGCAGCCGTTATTTGTTCGGCATTGGTTCCTCTTATTTGCAGCCGTCTGGCATGGGTTCTCCTAATTTGCATCTGTTTTGGTTTACTTGCTTGGCAAACTCACGATGCTCTCCGGGTTCGCATCATGAGTTTGAGCGGGGGTGTGAAAGTAGAATGTTAGGGTTGGTTTTGTAATGTTCTTTTATGTTAAGGGTTGTTTAGTCTTTTTGTGTAATTAGGGTTTTTATGGTATCTTTGTGGTTTTGTGTAATACCTAAGGGTAGTTTGGTCATTATGTTGATTAGGGTTTTGTAGGTTTTTCTATTTAAGCATTGTATCTCTTTCATTGTAAAACAGATCTAATATATGCAATACACTTTGGTTTTGTCTCTCTCTCTCTAGAAATGTCACAACCGGATGTCATACTGGCCCAGCTCGACCGCCCAATGAGAAATTCTTCCAGAAAAATCAGCCTTTCTAAAGAGAGCTTTCAAAGGGTATTCAGTCAGGACCTCAATGGTGTGGGCCTGAAAGTAGTGCATCAACTTTCGTGAAGCCACCACCAGCGCGAACGCCAGTTTCTCCAGTGGCAAATACCTAGTTTCTGCATCAATAAGGGTTTTACTGATATAGTAGACAGGAATTTGATCTTTACCTTCCTGCCTGACTATGACTCCGCTAACAGCATGTGGAGAAACTGCGAGGTATAGGTATAAGTCCTCTCCAGAGCAAGGCGTCGATAAGAGCGGTGTTGTGGCCAAGTATTTCTTCAAGTTCTCTAGTGCCTTGTCGCACTCTTCTCCCCACTCAAATCTGGCCTTTTTCTGTAGAAGCTGGAAAAAAGGCCTACACTTATCCGAAGACCTGCTTATGAAGCGGTTTAGGGCTGCCGCCATTCCTATTAGCTTTTGGACTTCTTTTGGTGTGCGTGGCCGCTCTAAGGCTTGTAAAGCCTTAATCTGATCCGGATTAGCCTCTATACCTCTGTGTGTTACCATGTACCCAAGAAACTTCCCTGATCCTACCCCGAAGGCGCACTTCGAGGCATTCAAGCGAAGCTTGTGGGTCTTTAGTATTTCAAACACCTCTTCTAAGTCTCTGAGATGGTATTTACTTTCTTTACTTTTGACGACCATGTCGTCAATGTAAGCCTCCATTGTCTTGCCAAGCAGCCTTTCAAACATCCGAGTGATCATCCTCTGATAGGTGGATCCTGCATTTTTTAGACCAAATGGCATCACCTTATAACAATATACTCCACGAGGTGTAATGAAGGCGGTCTTCTCTTGATCCGAGACATCCATCGCAATTTGGTGATAGCCGCGATAGGCATCGAGAAAGCTCATGCGTGCATGTCCTGCAGTTGAGTCCATCAGTTGGTCGATTTTTGGTAATGGGAAGCTATCCTTAGGGCATGCTTTGTTAAGACTTGTAAAGTCTACGCAAACCCTCCACTTTCCATTTTTCTTCTTGACTACGACCGTGTTGGAGAGCCACTCAAGGTAAAGCACCTCCCTAATTGACCCTGCCTCCAGAAGCTTATCCACTTCCTCAATCACTGCCTCTGCATGGTGGGCGGCCGACCTTCTGCTCTTTTGAATGACAGGCCTATGAGTTGGATTGACATTCAATTTGTGGCAAATAAACTCTGGGTCAACTCCCACCATCTCATAGGGTGTCCACGCAAACACCTCCAAATTTTGCTTGAGGAAGCCCACTAACTGGTCCCTCTCCATAGGATCCAGAGAGGTTCCAATTAGAAAGTACCGCTCCGGGTCATTCTCATCGATACAGACCTTCTCAAGATCCTCCACTACTTTCTCAACCGTGCCACGCCCAACATCCTCCAGCACCTGTTGATCAGGGATCTCCACCACTTGTACATGTTTGAATTTTGTTTTGTTTTTTACTGAGGCCATGAAGCACTGTTTTGCCGCCACCTGATCCCCAAGCAGATCTTCTACTCCGTTCGGGGATAGGTATCTCACCACCTGATGATAGGTGGAGGGCCTTGAATTTGCGAATCCATGTCCTCCCAACAATTGCATTGTATGTGGATGGTACGTTCACCACCATAAATTCAACGTCGTTCTGAACCGACCCTATCACCACTGGAAGAGTCACTTTGCCCAAAGACCAAATAGGGCTCCCATTGAATCCAACCAATGGCGACTGAGTTGGGGTGAGCTGTGAATCCTTGAGGCCCAATTGTTTGTAAAGGTCGAAGTACATTACTTCGCAAGAGCTTCCCTGGTCCACCAAGATTCGCTTGACATTGAAGCCTACAATCCGCATTGTCACCACGAGGGCGTCATCATGAGGATGCTGAATGCGCTCCAAATCTTTGTCTGAGAATGTAATTACAAAACGGTCTGTGCTAGGTTCCACACAGACCTTCTTGAGTGGGGGTTCTACTCGCAGCACCTCCTGCATGTGCCGAGCCTTCTGGAGTTGCCCCCTGAGTTCGTTCTCAAACGAGGGATCCACTATTCCATGGATCATATTGATCACGCCTCTCGGGGCATCCTGGGCATTAATTTCTCGTCTCCTTTGTTCAGGTTGGGGTGCGGTAGCAGGAGCTCCTTCCTCAATGAAATCCCTTAGGTGCCCCGCAGTCACAAGTTCCTCCAAGTGTTGCTTGAGGGCTCTGCAATTTGCGGTCATGTGACCGTAATCTTTGTGATATGAGCACCTCCACTTGGAGTTTCTTTTAGTAGGATCACCAGGCATCTTTGGTGGCCATGCAAAATACGGCTCATCACGAATCTTTGGGAGTATCTTGTAGATAGGCTCTTTGAACAATGTGTTTATGGCCTCCCTTGGGTTTGGTTTCTCCCTTTGGTTCTGACTTGAACCTCCGCCATATTTTGCTCCTCCACTCCGGCCCTTCTTGAATTCTCTTTGGCCATTGTCTTTAGGGGAAGACTCCTCCATGTCCCCCTCTGTACGATTGTTGTCCTCTTCAATCCTTGCATGTTTTTCCACTCTATCCATTAATTCCTTAATGGAAGTAGCCGCTCGTTTTGTGAGAGAGTCCCTGAGGCGATTTCCAAGAGGGAGAGCGAGTTTGAAAGAGGCTACTGCAAGCTCCTCATTGCAACCCTCAATTTCACTGTACGTGTTGAAGTATCGGCCTGCAAAGTCTCGAAGAACGTTAGGCTACCCGGCCGGGGTTTGGCCGGAATACCCCTCCGATGCTTAAGTCAGAGACTGTATATGGGAGAAGAGAGGAAACTAGGGTTTTGTGAGTATGATTGTGTGTACCTTTAGTTGAGGGTGAAACCCCCTTTTATAGGCTCTCTTCACTTGGCGTCCAAGATACCTAGTCCGTCCGGGATACACTCGTATCCCTAAATCTTCGGAGCTTTCCCCTTATCGGGATACTTGACGATGCTTATCAAGGAAGCTTCCCCGATTAGGGCGGACTCCACTCTCCACTAGATCTCTGTATCCGGAGCTCCGCTTTTATCGGGATCCTTGATGATGCTCATCAAGGTAGCTTCCCCGATTAGGGCGGACTGCTATCCCGAGTAGATCTACCAAGCATCTTCTAGAATAATCTCTACGCCGCCCTGACTTTTACTCCGCCCATTGAGACGGTCCATCCCAACTGGGCCTAGTCCGTCCAGGTCACGCTCCTTTCTAGCTCGCTCTGCTAGTTTAGCCCAATTATCTCGGGGGCCTAAAATCTGGCCCACCTCAGCAGCCTTAAAAATTTACTCACATTCTTGCAGCGAATCTTATAATGTATTAGTGAAATTTACTTCCTATGTATCAATCAAACTCAACACTTTATGAGTAATCTATGACAGAGATTCAATGAACTAAAAGGAAAATATGACCCACATGAGCAATGTACGAGGAAAAATGATGTAGTAAGCCGTAAAGACTATTTAGCCATCCCAAATTCCCTAGCTAGAACTTTCGAGTTAAGGTACTTTTGATCGGTATTTATTTGTCATGGGTTTTTCTATGTTAACATGTTCCACAAAATTCATTAAGAAATGTTGTCTTTAGAAGTCAAACTTCCTATGTTTGTTAGACTAATGTCTGCACATCATCTGAAAGCTTTGTCTAATTTTGACAAAGTAACGCTGTGGTGTTTTGTTCATAATTGGTCCCCTAATGTGAAGTTATGGAACATGGCAATCTGTAATATCAATAATATAAAGCTAAAGTACTTCAATTCTTGATGCAAAATGAAACAAAGCGAGGCTGCTAAAACTAAAGCAATCCTCTTGTTCATCATTCTCAGGACAAAATTTTACGACTGCTTGACTAAATACAACATGTTACATTTAGATACAGACTCCACCTCCAGTACAACAAAGAGAGAACCTTGTGACAAAAAACCAAGGAATCCTGAGCTAAATTTAGGAACTCTAGTAGGCCTTCCGAACAAAAGATCCTCCGAAATCTATGAAAGGATTGCCATTTGATACTCACAGGCCAATTGTTCAACAATCTGTTTACAATTCTATATATCTAAGTTCATCCATTATAGGTAAATAATTGATTAACCAGAAGCTCAAGTTAAACTCTCTCATTTACGTTGTCTTCTTCATGATTCAGGTATCGAAACTTCATAATGACTTTTCAAGGGCACATCCATCACCATTCAACTCTCAATACGAATAAGCTCACCACTTTATGAGTACCGACTAATTTACTGCTCTATTAACAATAGAAAAGCAGAAAGTTTTCAGATGTCCGTATGAAGGAAACTATGAGGATTCCTATAAATTCAACATAATTTCTATAAATTGGTATATTAAACCAAGAATTATTGCAAATATAACTCCTGATTTGTTAAATATTCACATCAAAGCAACCTCCACAAATTGGTGCTGGGTGTTTTAGGAACCCACCACACAACTGAAGTGCACCGCACAAAATGCACGTAACAAAGCGAGAAAAGTGACACGAAAGAGACAAAAATTGTTTTCGTGGTTTGGCCACACCAACCTACAAGAATGATCAATCAGCCAAGGGGACTTTCCTAATGTGAAGTTATGGAACATGCCCACCGAAACTTACTGTGATATTTTGTTTAGCGCCTGGAGTGCGAGTTTATTTTTTGAAACCACAAAACTATAATCTATATGAATTTTGTCCATACCATCCACTGAATCAACGGAAATAGGTAGTTTTTTCATCTATTTAAAGGCTGCCTCAAATTTCAATAACGTTGATGGAGTAAAAGAAGCATTAATCACAACATTTAATCTGAGATATACCTTGATTTCAGGCTGATTTCCGGCACCGCGTAAGCCAACCACAACACTACGGAGGCGCTGTTTGTGTGCGTATCTGCCGGCGTAGCCCGAGGTAGATAGGTTGGTTGACGGAGGAAGTAATGCCGGAGGTGGGTGCGTCAAATGTATATGTAGTTGCCCGATGTGGAGATACCTGATACGGAGCAGCAAATAATGGCGGCTACCGTCTGGGAAGCCAATAGCATTAGGGCCCGGAGTAGTTGCATCAGAACTACGCTCCTTATTTCGGCTGTGGCGCTGCATTTTGCTGGTAAGGGCGTAAGGCGGTCGAAGGAAAGCGACGAAGTGCAGTTGAGGCGGTGGGGAAAGGCGCTCTTTGTATACTGGTGTTAATGTATGCGGCATAACCTTTGGAAGTGAAGGGTATGTTTGTAGTAACAGGAATGCTACTCGTACACCCTCCCAGTTACACTCTTCTACACCCCGCCTACGTGGAACGTGGGCCCCACGCGGGGCCCGCCCCTTTAACCCCTGAGAAAAAAGAAAAAAAAAAAGAAATTCCAAAATTTCAAAATTGTGCATCGCCTGGTTTCTCACTCATTTCGCGGGTTTCATCTGGTTAGAGGGACAGAGGGAGGGCCAACAAGAGGAGAAGAGAAGACGATCAATTTCCCTCCATTGCCGTCCACCACCAGCACTCCACCACGACAACGCGTAATTGAAGAAGACGTACGACTCAACCCGTTCATCGCCTAGTTTTCCCCCTACTCATTTCACGGGTTTCATCTAGTTTGAGGGAGAGAAGGGCCAACAAGAAAGACAATCGATTTCCCTCCACTGTCGTCCACCACCAGCACTCCTCCGCGACGATGCCCCATTGAAGAAGAGGTACGACTGAACCTAAATTAGGATTTTTACTCAACGCCATAGCAAGGTCTCTCAATCTCTCTCTCTCTCCCCCTTTCTCTGTGTGTGAGCGTCAATTTGTAGAGTAAATTCGTTGATATTCATTCGAAATTGAAAAACCCTAATTTTTTTTTTTTATCTCAAAGAAGAGACTTGTTTACGAGATGATGACATTGAGCTAATAAACACATTACTGACATTGGGCAACATTTTTTTTTGTGAATTTTGTTCTCTTTAAAAATCCTTTTTCTTAACTTCAAAACATGACTGATTTGTTACATTTATAAACCTAGAGTGTTGAGATAATTCTGTTTGATGCTAGATTACAAATTGACGGATTTAATATTCATTTTTAAACTATGCTGGTTGCTGGTTGTGGAACACTATCAAAACTATCAAAGGTTGCTGAAGATTTGAACTTAAATTTGATGTATTAAACATGTTCTCCTCACTGTTTTCATATTCTTCATTTGCTGTTCAGTGGTTGATCTTTATTTTGTAACTTGTAGGTGGTGTTTAAGTTACCAACACCATCGTCTCTCATGTCGTCGGAGTCAGATCCGTCGGCAATGCATCCTTTATCTTCACAAAATTGCGGAAACGAAGAAGTAGAAGAGGTATGGAGCGGAGACATTGGAGAAGAAGAGCTATCGAAGGGTTCTTCAATGAAAGAGTGTGATGATGGAAAGGAGGCAACTCAGAATTTTGAAGATAGAGTTGAGGAACCGAATGTGGGAATGAAATTCGACACTGTAGATGAAGCCTATCTTTATTACTCAATATTTGCTAAAGAAAAGGGGTTTGCAATTTGTAAAAGATCTTCAAAAAAGGGAAAAGATGGAAACTTGAAGCATGTGATTCTTCAATGCTGCAAAGGTGGAAAGCCAAAGCCGAAAGCAAGTAACCCGGTCAAGCCACGTCCACAATCCAAAGTGGAATGTCCGGCTCACATTAATGTTTGTTTATCCGAGGATGGAAAGTGGAGATTAAGTCGAGTTTCATTGGAGCACAATCATGCACAAAGCCCGGGAAAGTCTAGATTTTTTAAGAGCAATAGGGTACTTGATGACCATGTGAAAAGGACGCTTGTAATGAATGATAAAGCTGGGATCAGGTTGCACAAGAGTATTGTCTCACTTCAGATTGAAGCTGGTGGACCTGATAAGGTTCCATATTTGCCAAAGGATTGCCGGAATTATTTGGACAAGCTTCGACGTTTACAACTTGTGGAAGGAGATGCTGAAGCAATGCATCATTATTTCATGAGAATGAGAGCTGATAATGCAGACTTCTTTTATGCAGTGGATTTGGATCAAGAAAGTCGACTAAGGAATGTATTTTGGGCTGACGCAAGGAGTAGGGCAGCTTGTAAGGAGTTTGGTGATGTTGTCACATTTGACACAACGTACCTGGTGAACAAGTATGACATGCCTTTTGCTCCTTTTGTAAGCGTGAACCATCATGGTCAATCGATATTATTGGGATGTGGACTAATCTCTCATGAAGACACAGAGTCGTTTTCTTGGCTTTTTCAGACTTGGATGACATGCATGTCGGGTTGCGCTCCCAAAGCCATTATTACGGATCAATGCATGGCCATGAAAAATGCTATACAAAATATATTCCCCAACACCCAACATCGGTGGTGCATCTGGCATATAATGAAAAAGGTGCCAGAAAAGTTGAGTGGGTATGAAGCTTATGAAAAAATTAGTTATCGTTTCCGTCAAGCAGTTTACGATTCATTGACAATAGGAGAATTTGAGGCTGCCTGGGATGCATTCATAAAAAAATACGAGCTTCAGAGTAACACATGGTTAAATGGGTTGTATTTGGAGAGGGAACGGTGGGTGCCTGCATACGTGAAAGATGTGTTTTGGGCGGGAATGTCATCCACACAAAGAAGTGAGAGCATGAATTCATATTTTGATGGCTACATTACTTGTACGACGACCTTGAAACAATTCGTTGAACAATATGAAAATGCATTGACCAAAAGGGTGGAAAGTGAAAAACAAAAAGATCATAATAGTTGGCACTCTTTCATTCCTTGCATAACTAACGATGGATTGGAGAAGCAATTTCAAAGTGTCTACACTCATACCAAGGTTAGAGAGTTTCATGAGCAATTTGTTGGAAAAATGGTATGTTCTTTAGGTCAAACAAGAGTAGGTGATGTTGTGACGTTACATGAGGTGAAAGAGTTAATTACAGTTGGAGAAGGAGAAGAGCAATTTCAGAAGTGTGTGCCATTTAAAGTTCATTTTAATGCTGAAACAAATGAAACTCATTGTAATTGCCGGTTGTTTGAGTCTAAAGGAATGGTGTGCAAGCATCAACTGTTTGTGTACCAGCTTAGGGGAATTCACAAAGTGCCAGAAAAGTATGTGCTGAGAAGATGGTGCAAAAATGTGAAAAGGGTCCACACTAAAGTTCGGATAAGTTACGATAAATCGGAAAAATGCATTGAAGCGCGCCGGAATGACAACGTTTGCAATCTCTATAAGGAGATTGCCGACTTGGTGGAAGACAATGAAGAGAAGTATAATATGGTGATGGCACGGGGGCACGAGTTAAAACGAGAGTTGATTGAAACCCAGGTTGTTTGTGCAAGCAATATGGTTGATGATACGGTTGGTTCTTTTTCGCTTGGAGATGGAGTTATACCTTCCAAACAAAGCACAACCATACTTGACCCGGAAAGAGTTACTCGAAAAGGGAGACCACCGTGTAAAAGGAAGCAAGGTTTTGTGGAAAAAGCTGTTAAGAAGAAAAGGGAAGCAGTTAAGAAGAAAAGGGAGACCGCCGGGAAGACCGTCGTGTCCAACGAGAAAGCTAAGGTATAAATTTTTATTCATTTTTTCTTGCTAGTTAATATGGACATATAGATATATTCAATGACTGCTTGGTAGTAATAAAATTTGTTAATTTCAGGAGATTGAACATATTGCGGCTATCAATGTGTCTGGGACACAAGAGAGTGTTGTACATGGCCATGTAAGTAACTAATCAACTTCCTACTTTCCCGTTTCTTGAAATTTTTACTGGTCATCCCCTTGATTTATGTTTTATTTATGGCAGAATTACTCAAGCTACATGGGGCCATTAATGTGGCCAAACATGACCCATAATATGTGTCCAAATATGGCACATGGGGCCATTCAACCGCAAGTTATGCATAACTTCCAAAGTTCACAAAGCATCATGCAAAACTCACAAAGCTACATGCCAAGTTCATTGAATAACCAAGTTTGGGGAGGGCCACAACCAAGTATTTTGGAAGATCAACGTCAAGGTCAATGCTGGGGAGGACTGCAACCAAGTTTTCTACAAATGATGAATGCAACAAATAATGCCGAAGAGTAGAAGAATTGGTCTATGTCGTGTCCGTATCGTGTCTGGATTAATCTATATTTTGGGATCCAATATGTGTATTTGGGGATCCATAATGTGTTATGTTTTATGTACAAACTAGTTATTCAGTTGTGTTTATGTTGAGAACTGCTGCATTAGGCTTGTTATGTTCAACTACAGGAGCTATGGAAGTACGTATTTCAGTTATGCACTCTGTATTTGGGAACCTATTTTAATGATGCACTCAGGATATTTTTCTTCTGAATCTACAATTGTTATGCATGTCCAGGTTGTTTTTTTTAGTCTAAAGTGGAAATGGTTTTGGTTTATGGCTGCTGAAAATGAGTGTTAAAAAGTAGGTTTTTCTCAAAAAAAATTTGACAGCATCTCCTTTGTTTTCTTTTCTAGCCCGACGTCTCAGCGTCTCATCAGACAGTCAGCAATAAGACCAAACACAATTCATATAATTTTATCTACAATCACATTAAAAATTGACTGAATTGATACTCAAATTTTATACCATTTGGTTCATTGCACAAGTACATTACATCATTACTAAGGAATAGCTAAGTTTTTGCCTCTTCCCATTGAAGAGTGCAGGTACAACATTAACAAAAAAAACAAATGTAAATCAATCTTCATTGCATGAATTTCATCTGCACTTTATTGGTCCCAGTTGGCCACCTAGACTTCTTATGGGATCTCTTTGGAGAATCTTCATCTGTTGCCTGTTCGGATTGGAGTTGAATCTTCATCTGCTGCCTGTTCGGATTGATGTTGGCATTCCAAATTTTCTCCTGCGGTGTAGACTACCACTTGAATCAGTGAGGGGTCAAGGTGAAACATCGTTATTCCTTGAACCGCAACAACTCCAGAGTATTCCCTTGCCGCACATCTTGAATCACCTTTGCTATATTCTTTCTCTACAAATCAACAGGTAATCTCATCAGAAAACATGAACTGATAAGTTCAATATCAGTCCAATATCCATTGTCCAGAAGGTGCAAGCAAAAAACAATCAACTCCAAACAAAATGGCTGAAATTACGTCCATTATCCATAGTCCAGAAGGTCCAATAACCATAGTCCAGAAGGTTCAATATCAGGATCTAATTCTAGGATCAACATGTTTATTTACATTTTTTAACTGTGGAACACAATTGAATAAAACTAGAACTACTAGTAAACTATTAACGATTCTGGCAATTGAACAAACCAAAAGGTGCAAGCAAAAAACAATCAACTCATATCAGCAACAAATCCGAAAATTTCAACCTATACAAGGAAGAGTGGCTGAAATTACATCTAAGGAACTTGGCAACATGCTTCAGAGCTCCAAACAAAATGGGAATTAAAGCAACTGCATCAAATTTGAGCATCAATATGCTCTAGGTTTCTGCGAATTTGGGGGGTTTTCAAATTGGGGGTTTTTGGTGTTTCGAATTAGTTTTTTTTTTTTTGCAGACCATGAGAAAGAGAAGCGTGAGAGCGTGAGAGAGAGAGAGACCTTGTTGTCTGGTTCGAAGCTCTGTTCGCCTGGTTCGGAGCGTTCGAGAGAAATCTCGTCTGGTTCTTGCCCATGGTGGTGGTCGGACGGAGATGGCAGGATGGTGCTTCGCGATCGCCAGTGCTTAGGGCATGGTGGTGGTCGTTGATGGTCGATCGCCGCTGGTTCGCGATCTCCTCGCGATCGTCTCTTCTCTCTCGCTTCAATTTTGAGACTGGAAACCAGGTGATGCACAGTTTTGAAATTTTGGAATTTTTTTTTTTTTTTTTTCTCAGGGGTTAAAGGGGCGGGCCCCGCGTGGGGCCCACGTGCCACGTAGGCGGGGTGTAGAAGAGTGTAACTGGGAGGGTGTAGGAGTAGCATTCCTGTTGTAGTAATTTGCAGTGACGCCTTGTTATCCAATAGATTTTAGGTACATAAAATTTCACATTTTATGACACTTTAATCTCAACACAAAATGTAAAAGTCATTTTATGAGATTTTTATAAAATCCTCCTAAAATCTATAGAAAAACTACTACATTTATCAGTTGGAAAAACAACTCCATTTTATCACTTCTCCATAAAATGCTCATTTTATGAGATTTTCATAAAATCTACCTAAAATCTACAGTATTGAAGAACAAGGTCTAAAATCTATTGGAGAACAAGGCCTGAGGTGCTTGACAAATTTGCAAGTCCCAAGGGAATGTTTGTAATTTGCAGTGAGGTGCTTTTTTTTTTGGAACTGCAGTGAGGTGCTTAACAAACTTGCAAGTAAGCCTCATCATTTGGCCCATTGGCCCGTGGCCCGCCCGAAGCCCGCTGGGCGTTGCCCGAGCCCGCCAAGTGGGCGGGCTAGCCCAGCCCGACGTTTCCATGGACCGGACTTGGGCTTAAAAAATTTAGCTTCAACCCGCCCGTCCGCCCCCCCAGCCCGTCGGCCCGAGATATCAGCCTGCCCGTCAGCCCGTACACTGATACGCATGGGTTTGTAACAAAAATATTCCAAGTCTCCTTATATAGCATCTTAGCCATATGTTGTCGGCTTGGGAACCCAAACTATCCTTCCTCTGTTTTGCTTCTGATCAAGCATGGTCGAACATCCCTCTGCCTTTTCCAATGCAGCAGTTGCTGTTTTATAAACAAATCATAAATGTCAGGGGAATCAATTGCTTTGGTGGCAATCAATTGGCCCACTTGGTAATCCACGTAATTGTCCCCTAAATTGATTTGAATAATGGATGTAAGTGTTTTACCATTTGTTCTTGTGCATATTTGAATAACCAATTGGTCCCATGATTTGAATAATCAATTATTGTGGCATTGGGATTCTTTTTTGTTGAAAATTGGTCCCATGGTTTTATAACAATTTTGATGGGAGACAAGAGTTGGTGAGGAACTAAAGAAATAAGAAAAGTGGCAAAGGAGTATTTTCGGTGGAGGATGGGGGAAAATAGTAGGCAATAAGCATTTTGAGAGATAGTCCGCCCACCTAAATAGCCCGGCCCGGCCCGGCCGAAGACCAGTCCGCCCGACTAGGATAAGCCCGTGGGCTAGGCTTGGACTTCATCTTTTGAGAGATAGTCCGGCCCGCTCGGCCCGATAAAAAGAAAAGGCCCACTAAGCCCGGCCCGCGGGCGGGCTTGGGCAAGAAATTCACGGGCTGGGCTGGCCCGGCCCGATGATGACCCTTACTTGCAAGTCCCTCTTTTATTATAGAAATTATAGATTATAGATAGATACAGAGTAGATGATAAAATTCGTGTACAAGTCAGTCGGTTGAAAGTGATCAATGATAAGAGATAACCTTAGGCTATGTTTGGAAGTTGAGGAAAGAAATGGAAAAGAAGAGAAAATTAAAAAAAAAATCTTCTCATTTGTTTGGTTTCCAAATAGAAGGAGAAAGGAAAAGGAAGAGAAAGGAAAATGAAGAGAAAATTAACTACTTTTTTTCTCTTCTTCTCTCTTCCATGAGTTCAAAATTTTCTCTAATCTTTCACAAATCAAACAAAAGAAAAAAAGAGTTTTCCTTCCCATTTCACCTTTTTTACAAAAAGAAAAAAGAATTTTCTCTAATCTTTCTCTAATCTTTCACAAAAAGACTTGGACGCTTCGAGTTCTGACGTAACAAATTTCTAGGAGAAGTAAAATCCGCGGAGTTTGAGAGAGCTCTAGTGTTTGCCGTGCTCGAACGGTGTTTAGACGGTCCGGTATAGCCACCCGAGCTTGAGCTACGTATGGCCGAGCCACAGTCTCGAGCTTGGGAAGAAAAGTAGTACCCGTGTGATCGCGTGAAGATCATGGTGGGTTTTCCTTTTCATTGTACATATTGTAAATATTGCTTATTGTGGAGCCCGGATAACACGAGCCGGACGGTTCTCATATTGCTTCTCTTAGTGGGTAGTCGGCAATTAAGTATTCTTTGCAGGGTGACCATGCTACCATACCAGCCTTGGTAGTTTGGGCCTAACTTGGCGGCGAGTGCGGCATTCAGGAGCTCTAAGCATGGGTGCGACGAAATGTCGCGGTTGTAAGGCCTATAAAGTCGTTGATGATGGTCCTGTACGACTAGCTGTGGTCTCGGAGAGGGGCCGAAAAAGGAAGCCTTGGAAGCATTGCCGATGACGAAAGGAGCAAGTGGTAGGAAAATTCCTCACACTTGGTCGAGGTCTTGGAGGTCGACATGCCTCCCCGTCGGTACAATTTTTTGTTCCCTATCTCTCTTTACTTTCGTTCTCTTGCATTGAGGGCACTGCAAATTTTAAGTTCGGGGGAGGGAATAGTGTAGTTGTACATATTCCGGTTCTATTTTTCAAATTTAAAATTTCAAAATTTTTGAAGTTAAACTTCCCGTTTTGTTAGGATTTTACTTAAAAGGTACATTAATTATGCTCAAATTGTTCATATTGGCAAGAGTCGGTACCCCGGTGAAATCGGTTGGGTGTTCGAACCTATGTCGATCGCATATACATGAACTTCATTGAACATTTCGAGCCTTTGTTGGTCGAGTATTGTGCACTGTTTAGAGTAGAAATTCATTTCAAAGCATCCCATGCTTTTTGCTCTCATTTCTCGCATTCGCGTACAAAATACTCTTGTGTTCATGCTTGAATATTGTAAATATCACGTATGCATTATATTGGAGTTGGTTGGCGTACTTAGGAAATGATCCAAGGCATTATTGCATGATTTTACCACAAAAGTGTCTCCCTCGTCCTTAATTTTGAACCATAGTCCGTGTCTCTATTTCATTGATTAAACTTTGGAAACCGGATGTTCGGAGGGTTGGGGGAAGTGTTTTTAATGTTCTAAAGGTGTTTCGGGGGTGCGTGAATGAGGTGTGAGAGGTTGGAAGTTGACGGGATGAAGCTGAAATGGGAAACAAAATTTTACTCAGGGCTACCGGTACCTTTATTTGTGGCTACCGGTATCCCCGGAACAGAAGGTTCAGAGGGCAAGCTACCGGTATCCAAAGAACAGAGCTACCGGTATCGTGGGAAACAAAACGGGCCAGAACAGAGCTACCGGTATCCGGATTATGGAGATACCGGTATTACCGGAACAGAAGGTCCAAGAGGGCAAGATACCGGTATTTGGTTATTGTAGTTACCGGTACCCAGTGGAAATTTTCAGAAAAAAAAATTACAAGTACCCCTCTCTTTCTCTCTCCACTATTAAACCCATACTTGTGTTCTTTCTCTCATAACCCACGACTACAAGCCCTAATCTCTCTCTTCTCTTTCCTCCTCTGTAAACCCAAACTTCAAACCACCACACCACCGTAACCCAATCCCACCGATCTCCACCACTGCAAACCATAATCCTCCATTACCAAAATCCTTTTCACCACTCACCACAAACCACACCCGAACCCCACTCTCACCTCTCATCTTCTCCAACAAACTAAACCCTAACTACCAAAACCCCCAATTTTCCCAAAAAGGGAGTCAGAAGTACATGGTTTTCACCGTAAGTTTCAAGGCCACGTGCAATTTCTGGGTGTTAGAGCTCGAATCAAAGGGGCTGGACCGTGAAATCATTGAGGGTTTACACCAAATTCTGGGTTTTTGGACTTCAAAGCCCAAAGGAAATCAGGTTCAATCTGGGTTTGTGTGGGCATTTTCTGGGGTTGACACAACATTCAATCAGGTAAAGCATGGCTATATCTCTCTCTCTCTGATTCTGTTTGGCATGGGGTTTATCTGAATAGTGGTTGCTTTGCGGAATTTTTGGTGAATTTCAGACTCTGTATGCTACTGTTTTACTGCATTGTGAGCCATTTGTTTACTCAGTGATTGAACTGCCATTGTTGTCGAGTTGATTGTGATTGCCTATCTGAATTAAACTGAAGTAGGGGGTTGGTTGGAGATTGATCGGAGGTTTGTGTGTTTGGGGCTTGTGTTGTCTGTATCCTTGTAACTACAGCCATGGTCAAAAGAAAACACATAGCAACCAAGAAAACAGGTTTTGACGGGCAACCAAAGGATGGGTCCGGTTCGAGTAAAGGGCCAACTACAAGCTCAAGTAAACGGCCAGTGGTTGAACCAAATGAGGAGGTGGAAAGGAAGAAAAGAGAGAGGGAGGAAGAGGAGAGAATTGAGAAGAATGTGTGGGTGGCCAAAATGAAATTGCGAGTGTTCACTTGCGAGCGACAAATCAACCAAACCCGATTGGGTAGACATCCCGTGGTTGAAGCCATTGAGCGCCAAGGTCTAACCTTTCTCTTTAAACCGGTGAAGAGGTACAGGAAAGAAATGGTTAAAACATTTTACGAGAACATGGTGGTCGATAGAGATGAGGAGGTGATCGTTTCCCAAGTCGGGAGGGTAGTCGTTCAGGTGACGCCCGACTCCATTGCCCACTATTTGAGCTACAGGCGCCCCACTTCCACCAACTACCCAAGGGGCGAGTGGACAATAACACAAGATGATCAAGTGAGGCTTCTCACCGATCACCCCGATTCCTTCGACCCTGAGGGCAATGGGAGGTATATCCAAGGGAAGTTGAGAGATAAATACCGGACTTTGAACAAGGTGGTTCACCACAACCTTCACCCGTTTAGTTTGGAGAAGACGCCGACAAGGCACGACGGTGAAGTCTTGGTTGTGTTTGGGTCGGAGGATGCTCGAGTTGATTGGGCATTGTGGATATGGGAGGAGATGGGGCAGTTTAGAAGAAAGGGCACCGCCAATGGTAACATTCCATTCCCGGTCATGATAACGAAAATGTGTGAGAGTGCCGGGTGCAAACCAACTTCGGTGGACGGATTGACGAGGGCATCTCCAGGGCCTATACATGGTGGCACGGTTAAAAAGAGTGCGTCCGCATCTAAGGCCCCTCGCGTAAAAACCCTTGCCGACTCTCTTCCCACCTCCACGAATCACCATGAGCGAAATGAGGAATGGCACTCGATCAAGCATGCCCGCCAACAAGTTCTCATGGACAACCAATGTAAGTTGGAAACAAACCAACGGCGGATGAAGAGGGGCATTGACAAGATAAAGAAGCTTGTGCAATGGTTGGTGACATGTGAGGGTGAACGGAGGGGACAAGCGTATGAGGATCCCGATGAAGAGGAGGATTCCGGGTCGGGACATGAGGTGTTGCATGACTTTGAGCGATCGGATACCGAAGAGGAGGAGTATGTGGAGGAGGGTGATGGCGATGATGATGCATAGATGGTGGTAGTGTCGGTGGTTTTAGTTAGTTATTGTCTTGATTTCTAAAAACTCTTAACTTTAATTAGGACTAGTATTATGTGGTTTTTGCTGTGGCCGGCCTGTGGCCGGCATGTGGCCTTGACATTTGGTTCGTGGGTCGGTGGTGGCCAAGGGTAGTTGACCAAGCAAGTAAATGGCCACCACCATTTTGTGTTCCTTCCTTTTGAAAACCACGGTCATTACAAGCTATGGAAGACCTTAGTTGATTCTAGGAACGCCTACTTGACTCCGCATGACGCATGTTTGATATTTTTGTTTATCTAAGCATGACTTCCTTACTAGCTAGCTTAGTTGGTAATAATTCGTTTATTTCTTCTTTCGGCGCACTTTTTGTTAGCATGCATAGCTTTTTGTATCTCGCTATTGCATTATTCTCGCTAGCGCCTATCATGGGATGTGATTAGATTTCAATGTGTGAACAAAATTCGAAGTGAGCGTACCCTCGTGAGTTTTGGAATTGACACTCGATAAGTGCGAATAGTTGACTGTTTTGGCATAGTTGTTCACTTTAGTTCATGACATGCATTTGTGTGGGTTGCACGTGATTGGTTCTACCGGGGTGTGTTGGAGTCTTGCCTAATTTTTGTCTATTGAGCATAGAGAATGTATCTTTAGATTTTGGGAAGTTTTACTTAAGCATAGCTAGTAGATTAATCTAGATGGGTTTACTCGGGACGAGTAAAGTTCAAGTTGGGGGGTGTGATAAGTCCCCTATATTGTTAATAAAGGGACTTATCTCCCTTATTTTTGTCACTCACGCATGCATTTCATAGCTTTTATACGATTGATATTGCGCGTGGGTGTATTTTGGTAGTTTCAGGAAAAATGGTGAAAATGGCAATTTTTGATGCCATGGTTTAATCAAAGAAGTACCCGAGTACCCAAGGCCACGTGGCACTCCGCCACCGAGCCCCGAGAGCCAAGAACGAAGCACCGGACAAGGCTTGGGGAGACCAAAAGGCCGAGAAATGAACAAAGGAAGAAAGAAGAAAAAGGCCCAGAGATACCGGTAGCGCCAAAGATGGGATACCGGTATCCCGAAGAATTACACATGATGACTTGAGATACCGGTAGCTTAGTTTTGGAGATACCGGTATCCCCGGAACAAAAAGAAAATTTAGGGAGATACCGGTAGATTGATTTTGGAGATACCGGTAGCCCTGCAAATTTTCTGCAACTTTTTGTGCCCGATCCAAAATATCTAGTGGCACTTTTGTAATTATTTGGCACGACTTTTTGGGGCTTTATAAGCCCTAAACTCAGACTTTTAGGTCATTAATTAGTTGGCTCTCTCTCTCTCTACCTCCATAGCTTGTTCTTAGTTGTAGCTCCACCTTCTCTCTAGTTTTTGGAGCATTTTCATTTAGTTTCAAGGTAAATCATCTTCATTAATGTTGTAGTACATGTTAAGACCTTTATATAAATCTAGTTTATTTCCGTTTTTACTGGTTAAATCTTATCTCTCCTCTTCTAGCTATTTCCTCCGAAATCTTTACCTTCCAAGTGTTGTTCGTGATTTTCTTAAGTACTAATGTTGTAGGTAGATTTATAATCTTCATTAAAAATCAGTTTCTAATGTTATTTGTCATGTTCTTTATTTCCTTTATAAAAATAGTCATGTCTTACTTAGTAATTACCGAGTAGTCGTTATAGGCTCGGTCATGGGGTGACTAGCACCCCTTGACTTAGGTTGATTCGCTCTCCTCGCCATAATGCAAACATTGCATGTTAATCAAAGACTTAGCCTTGTTTAATTTAGTCTATTTAAATCTTCCGAGTCATTCACGAAGTTAAGTGAATTCCACCCCCAAACTCCAAACGCCAAGTTTGCCGCTTTAAGGCTAAAACCAACATTCGCGAAATAATACTCACGCTCAGCGCATTCGGTCTCTGAGGACTCGACCCGGACTTCCGGTTATTATGCTACCGCCGGCCTAACCCTACGCTTGGGGAATCAATATTGGAAAACAATCCCTCGAGAGCAAGCACACACACACTCAGATATTAGGTTGGCTTTAGCCAAACATCAACACACACACATCAACACACACACTGATAAGCGCGTAAATATATTTATAAAAGTAAGGAATTAACCCTTATTCAGAAGAACAGTGGTCAAGTCCGAGTGTCGATCCGCAGGGACAGATTGGCTAAGTTACAATGGTTTCGATTAACCTCTAAATTAATTCTAAGAAAAACAATTGATTGAGATTTAATTTTGAAAGGCTAATTAACTAAAAGAAAGCATAAATTAAATAAGGTGAAGATGGTGAGAGAAAAAGTCTAGGGTTTGGAATCCACCCCTACCAAATAACCATGCATTCACATAAATCGGATCTTTATTCGAATCGATAAATAACTATCGCTAGGGCTTGAAATCCCCATCGATAGTCAGCAAGAAGATATTTGTGATTGTTAAAAGGCATAGACTATCCCATAGCACGGACCGTCTCACTGGCATGGTGTCACGTCACCCAACGGCACGATCCGTCTTACGAGCATAATCTATCTCAGAACTCCAAGCACAACATTGAAAATCATTATATGAACGGGTATTTGAAACTGCAGATACAAATACGCAACTGATTGAAAGAATAAAAACTATTTCATAAACTGAAACATGTTCTGATCATATAATTCGATCTGAATAAAAATCCTAGTTTATACGAAATACATCATTACTTGGAGTGAGGCTTCATCATCCCCCTAGATGAGTGGTTAGCCGGACATCGTGGTTGCACTGCTCTCAGCCGTGAATCTCTGTTTCTCCATACCCCAAGTCCCCTGTGCGCAGCCCCTATTTATCCCTTTTTTAAGCGGTCACATGTGCGCCTAGGTTTCAAGGATTAGAACCGTCCATATTGTGGGCTCGGGCACATGAGGTTATGACCCTTTTGTATTTGCACCGAAAACTCCCTGTAGAAAGACTAGAATTTCTAATTGATCCAAATTGCCTCTTGGGCCCACTCCAATTCTAGCCACGTGAAGAACAAAGAAGGAGTAAAGGTGGGTCTCATGGGAAATAATTTCATGCTTTGTTGCATCCATTGAATTCAACGGCTGAAATAACTCCACTAAAGTGATAATCCTCCAAAATACCTACAATGCAAAAATAAAGTATTAAACTCCAAGTAACAATATAAACGGACTTAACAATTATAAATTAGGGAGCGCTAATGTGAATATTTACGCGCTTATCACACCCCCCAACTTACATTTTGCTAGTCCCTAGCAAAACAAAACAAATGCAACTAACTAAACAAACTAAGCTGGATAAGTCTTTTAAACCCCCAGGCGGCCTCGGTAGGACGAGTGAAGTCTCGTGAGGGTTTTCAGCAGCGATCACCCACAAAACACATAAGGAATTGAACACTCAAATGCAACTCAAACCCAACCGATAACCTCTCAAAGTATCATAATGAATGCCAGGCACGTCAAAGGCAAGATACTTCATTCATGGAAAGAGTTTAAGCAAGTGAATCCTCGCATTCAATCTATCACAAAAATTAGCCGTCCTACCTACCATCAGATAGAGAATGATCACATCAACATGCGTGTAAGTGAGAACCACACATAAAAATTCACTAACCACGAAAACAGTTCACACACCATTGATAGCTCGGCGTGTCTTTAAATATACCCCCTCCCTCTATTCAAGTGATTCCTCTACTTTTTGTCACTTTTTTTTTTGTGTTCTAGTTTTTTTTCCTTTTTGTTCTCATGCGGTCGTGCAATGTCCAGTTCTCTCGGGCTTTCTAGTTGACCCTTTTAGCGAGCTTTAGGTCGGCCATCCCCAAGCCAAATGGCCTTAGAGTACCAAGTTTAAAGAGACCCCTCGGACTTAATTGCTCGAGTCAAAAAGGCTTTAGGGAGAGACCCAAACTAACCACATTCAACCAATGCCTTCACAAGGTCTATCCATCTTTTGACGCGAACAATACGGTGGGAGCAAACCCCGATTGCCCGGTTACTCAATGAACGCCCGGATAAGCAATATCAATTCAGCACATAATGTAGGGAGTGGGTTCCAATTAGCCCATGGGCACAATCAACTAACACCGAAATATCAATGTCATGCAAACCAAATTCAAGTCTAGTGAATACTCAAGTGGGACAGTGTGCGTGCAAAAGCATGAACTCAAGTGATCAAACCCTATCCAACTATAGATGATACAGGCTAACCAAGTGTTTTCTATCAACTTTTCTTTCACAAGCTTAAATCGATCTATGAACTCGTATCAAGACATCAACTCACATAACAAACATCATAGCACTAATCAGCAGCCATCAATCAAGAAAAAGTACATTCAAGCATCCAACTTCCTTGGTACACCTCTTTCTTTTGTTTTAATTTTTTAAAATTTTTTTACATTTTTTTTGGATTTTCAAGACTCTAAATATAAACAAATGGTAAGGTAATCCTTCCCCCCAACTTAAACAGTGCAATGTCCTCATTGAACACATAGACACTAAAAGATAGGACAAGTAGAAAAAAGTAAAGAGAGATATCACCTCGATGGCAGACTACACAAGCTAGAAGGATATGGGGAATTGAGACCCCCCAACTTGAACAAGGCAAACCTGCAAGTGTTAGTCTACAACGCAAAAATATAATAATAATAATAATAATAATAATAATAATAATAATAATAATAATAATAATAATAATAATAATAATAATAAGAAAAAATAAATAAATAAAACTAAAAAAAACTATAAAAAAAATTAGGAAAAGGAAAAGAAAAAAAAAACTAAATAGACTACGCTCACATGGATTTCCAAGTCCAGTCACACCATGAAGAACTACCAACACTAGGGGTGTCCACGGATCGGATCCGGACGGATCGGATACGGATCCGATCCGATCCGCTCATAGCGGATTATGGTTTTTAAGATCCGGAACCGAACCGAACATTCACGGATGGGTTACGGATCGGATCGGATCGAGTCGGATCGGGGGATTTGACAGATTAAAGAAGGATTATTGAGCGGATTGAGCGGATCCGATCCGATCCGATCCGGAACCGTTAGATAAGAAATTCTCGATCCGGAACCGAACCGAACATTCACGGATGGATCAACGGATGGTTCGGATCGGTTCGGATTGGTCGGATTGGCGGATCGGATGATCTGCTGGACAGCCCTAACCAACACGGACATCTCACCCCACTTCAAGGTCTCCGTTAAAAACTGTACGCGACCATGCCATAGAATTAAATACTTAGAGTATCTCAATTTCCTTAGCCACGTTTGAAATTTGAGTTCAACCAAATATGCAATTCGAACCAAATTGATTTTCAGACTGTTGACAATGTTCATTAAACATGGGTAATATATCAAATCAAAGTTATCGACACCCAGAAAATCAATCAGTTCTATCTTGTTAAAATTTAACAGTTGTGAAAAATCAATAGGGTCAGATAAGTCCAAAGCACCCTCACATGAAAGATGAGTATGGTCTAATAAAACCTTGTTCTCTTTGAGAATATCAAGCCCTCCAATAATGACATCAACTATTGCACCCGTAGAGTTAGAAATTGACACATCCACCTTACTCATATCTTCCCCGACCTCAATTTCCACTGCATGTTTGTTCAATGGGACCATTATTTCATTTTCTTGCTCACAAGAAACCTCATTCACTTGCAAGTTCTCAACTCCACATGAACCTATCAGATTAGAAACGGTCTAACTAGGCAATATTTTCTCTTCTCTCCCCTGTGGAGTGATTGTAATGTAAATGTGGGACTGTGAGAATTTCTATTGGTCCAATATCTACGGACATAGATGCATGGTGTGAAGTCAATATAGGTTCTGTGCTTTGGTCACTTAGCGTGGTCTCAAAAGGAAAGCCCAATGGAGGAGGGGAATCGACACTCCCTTTTGGTAACACCTTTTTTCAACCCTAGAGTTTTCATAGTTGGTGATTAATTGTCCCACATCCCTTGTATTCTCTCCATAATCTATATCAACGTGCTTAATATCCACTACCTTCCATGCATCCACATCATGCCCTATGCCCACTTCCTGCTCATTGTTCACTAATATTTCCTCATCCCATCGATTAATCGCTCTTTCTATCTGGTTTGCGTACGCTTCAATATTTGCAAGAGATTGGGCTTGGGAGTGAAGCGCTTGGGTAAAACATTGATTATTAGCCTCAAACTCCTCAAGAGCTTGCAACAGCTTCTCCTGAAAATCTAAAGAATATTTTTGAGGTGGCGGGGGAGCTGGTTGCTCATATGACTGTTGTGGAGAAGTAGGGTAGTAAGCCCATGGATCGGAAATATTAGAAAAATTAGGCCTTGGGGATGGGGCATAATATGGGTCTGAAGGGTGTTGAGTCCATGAAAAATTAGAATGATTTTCCCATCCCGAATTATAAGTGTTGGAGTAACAATCATAACTCGGTTTAGGAAACCATTGGGCATGACTAAATTGCTCTCGGACATATTCGGGATACTGGGGAGCATAGGTGTAGTCCATATTTTTCATGACAAATCAAACCCAATGCAAACTATTTGATACTCACAGTGATGGTGCCATCCTTGGAATATTGCTATTGATCCGTTACGCTCCGCACACTCCTTGCAACTTGTACTATGAAAATCACACTAACAAACAAAATTAAAAAGTCCTAAACTAGGAACCAAAATAAATATTTAAAAAAAATCCTAAACTAAGAATTAAAATAAAAACTAATCGAAACTATGTAACCGTGAAAACTGTCCCCGGCAACGGCGCCAAAATTTGGTAGGTCGTTTTTCACACCAAAAATATATTTATAAAAGCAAGGAATTAACCCTTATTCAGAAGAACAGTGGTCAAGTCCGAGTGTCGATCCGCAGGGACAGATTGGCTAAGTTACAATGGTTTCGATTAACCTCTAAATTAATTCTAAGAAAAACAATTGATTGAGATTTAATTTTGAAAGGCTAATTAACTAAAAGAAAGCATAAATTAAATAAGGTGAAGATGGTGAGAGAAAAAGTCTAGGGTTTGGAATCCACCCCTACCAAATAACCATGCATTCACATAAATCGGATCTTTATTCGAATCGATAAATAACTATCGCTAGGGCTTGAAATCCCCATCGATAGTCAGCAAGAAGATATTTGTGATTGTTAAAAGGCATAGACTATCCCATAGCACGGACCGTCTCACTGGCATGGTGTCACGTCACCCAACGGCACGATCCGTCTTACGAGCATAATCTATCTCAGAACTCCAAGCACAACATTGAAAATCATTATATGAACGGGTATTTGAAACTGCAGATACAAATACACAACTGATTGAAAGAATAAAAACTATTTCATAAACTGAAACATGTTCTGATCATATAATTCGATCCGAATAAAAATCCTAGTTTATACGAAATACATCGTTACTTGGAGCGAGGCTTCATCATCCCCCTAGATGAGTGGTTAGCCGGACATCGTGGTTGCACTGCTCTCAGCCGTGAGTCTCTGTTTCTCCATACCCCAAGTCCCCTGTGCGCAGCCCCTATTTATCCCTTTTTTAAGCGGTCACATGTGCGCCTAGGTTTCAAGGATTAGAACCGTCCATATTGTGGGCTCGGGCACATGAGGTTATGACCCTTTTGTATTTGCACCGAACACTCCCTGTAGAAAGACTAGAATTTCTAATTGATCCAAATTGCCTCTTGGGCCCACTCCAATTCTAGCCACGTGAAGAACAAGGAAGGAGTAAAGGTGGGTCTCATGGGAAATAATTTCATGCTTTGTTGCATCCATTGAATTCAACGGCTGAAATAACTCCACTAAAGTGATAATCCTCCAAAATACCTACAATGCAAAAATAAAGTATTAAACTCCAAGTAACAATATAAACGGACTTAACAATTATAAATTAGGGAGCGCTAATGTGAATATTTACTCGCTTATCACACACACACATTGATATTAGGTTGGCTTAGCCAAACATCAACACTCACACATCAACAAACTGAAAACAGAACACAGAACTAAAAGTAAACAAGATTCATCTTCAAAAATGAGCAAGGTTTGAGCGCTCATAGTGATGGCCTTGAGCGCTCAAGCCCCACTCAAGGGTTATGAGCTTTTGTGGTTTCTGATCATTCTTGGACCTTGGTATGAACTTAAAACTTTCTGATCATGGTTAAAAGAGTGAGATACACTGTTTTCTTTTATGAAATAAGATCATCCATGACTTGATGATGATGATATACCCTTTTTACGGCTTTTGAGTTCATTGATCGATGATCAAAGATGAGATAAACTGATTTGAAAGTTATTGAACCAACAAACAACCACAAGGATGATATCATCAAGGTAAAACCTGATCAGAAGCCACAAAAACACAGAGCACACTCAAACGGCTTGAGCGCTCATGGTCTTAGCATTGAGCGCTCAAGCTGTTTGAAGCTGGGGTTTTCAAAGTTTGTTTTCTTGCATATTTGAGACCTTGTGAGTCCATTAGAGGTATAGAGGACCTCTATGAACCCACTGGTCTCCCTCAGGAGTACCAAACCGTAACTTTTACATGGATTTCTACCTTTTGATTATGAACAAAGCTTGAACTTGGAGGTTTTGATGGATGATTGGCTTTATAGATGTGTTTGTAAAGACAACGTGGGTTGTTTTGGACAGAATACGATAGGTGTGTAGTGACTTGAGTTGATTTAGAGTGGATGATGGTGTGTTATAGTGAGAGAGCTTGATGATCAAGGGTGGGTTTGAGGGATGAAAAGGATTGAGTTTGAAGTGATGGGTGAAAGAGATTGAAAGTTTCTGGAAATGTAGATTGAGAGTGAGTGAGTGATAGCTCAGATGATGAGAGGGTGTCTAACCTCTCTAAATGGTGTAGAATGAGGGTTTATATAGAGTGAAATAGGGGGGGCAAGTGCATGGTTTTGAAGTGGGGGGTCTAATGGGGTATTTTAGGCCTACCCTGAGGTCTATCAGTTGCATGCGAGCAACAGAAAAATGGCTGGGTGGCAGCCATTCAGTTGGAATCTCATCATTAGATGCTCTGCCACCAACAGACTGGACAGAGCTTGAGCGCTCAAACAGGGGGTTTGAGCGCTCAACCCCCCTTTGAGCACAGTGGCTGGTTCTGATTTATGTTGGTATTTTGAAGGGTATTTTGGTCATTTTGGTTGGTATGGGTTGTTTAGGAATGATTTGAAGTGGTTTGAGGTGGTTCGGGACAAGTTCAAGCCTTTCTCTTAACCCTAAGGTATTCACGGGTGGTTTTTCTCATCATCGGGAGTGCTTGGTAGGTATCCCGGGTCAAAAATCAGGGTGTCTACACAATCCTCTGAAACATTCACTTGGCGGAACTGCCATTCAACAACAATCTCGGGGTAACTCCCCATCAATCAATTCCAATTCACTTTTCCATTAACCTTATCATCTATGTGCTATCTCCGTACAAGCACCAAACCCGGGATCCTAATCGTCCAATCTAACAATCCAACAATTTTCACAAATTTCATAATTTCAACATTTTCGTAATTGTAACACAAATTGACAAGCTAAGAACACAACAATTAATGCATGCGATATGGTAACACGAAATGTAATCGTGCTTAGCAAGTTCTAACATAATGAAGAAATTCCGACATACTAACTTCTATTTTACTCTAGCAATTTATTCATTTAAAAAACTATTTTACTAGCTTATATATATAAAGAAAAAATAATAATAATAATTTTGGAATTTCAACCAATAGTAGTTACCATTAAAAATATAATTATTTATTAGTCACTCACATTTATTAATTAGAAACTACATAGTGTGTTTATAAAAAAAATATAAAAAACTAAATAAATAAATTTGTTAATCTTAAACTTGTTGTATTAAGATAATAGATTTAATATAAGACTTTGTCAATCGAGGGCTTTAATTGTAACCAAACAAAACCTTGTTTTAATTATTTAGCGTCGAAACGAAATCTTTAATAAACTAACGGCTAAATAAAATATAGTATATGAAATACTTAGGCCAAAACATAAGACATATTAACTTAGAAGGACTAAAGTGTAATTTTTTATAAAAGGAATTGAATTCTCTGGGGTGTTGGCCGACCAAAACAAAAAAATTAAAAATTAAAAATTAAAAAAAGAAAGGCCATTGTTTGGCCGACCAAGGCCACTATTTGGCCTAGCAGGGGCCACTGTTTGGCCGAGCAGGAAAGGCCACGAGCAAAACAGGGAGGCCAGGGTTTTCGCCGTGCGACGCTAGAATTTGATTTCTCCTACTCTGTGAGACTAAGATTTAATACGCACATACTTAATATACTTAGGAGAAGGTAGGAAAAGATAATCTACCTCGATTTCGGTCGAAAAGCTATGAATACAGTTATGGATTTTTCTGGTTTGCTGAGAACACGACGAAGACAGGGGACATCCAGTTGGGTTTGGCTTGATTTGAGAGTGTATTTATGAACTTTGGGAGTAGATTGATATAACTCGAATTTGAAAGGGGTGGCGAGTTCGGGTGAAACCCAATTGCTCTCTCTCTAAAACTCCATGGTTATGGAGCTTCAAGCCTTTTCTCTCTCTGGAAATTCAGGGGAGAGGGAGAACGAAAAATGGGGTGGGGAAGGAGCGTAGGAGGGTGCATATATTGGGGAGTGGAGTGTTCGGAGTTGAGATGGAGTGAGGAGGTGGTGTAAATCACGTGGGGTGGTAATGGGTTGACGAGATGGGTGATGGGGGTGGTTGTTGGCAGAGACAAGAGGGAGAGAGGGTTTGATTTTCTCGGGTGATTGGTGATGTGTGGCAGTGGTGTTAGTGGTTGGGGGAGTGGAGAGTTGGTGTATATACATAGGTACGGATGTATAGGTATATATGTATATGTATAAACCTAGTGCCGGTTCCGCTAACGCTTATTTTGACGCTTAGGTTGACACCTCACATTTTTGGGCCCCACTGCGAAGTTCTAAACTGTTGATCTTGTTTAAATGAGTAAAATAAGAGGTCCTGCAAAATTTCAGCTCAATTGGATATCAGTAAGTGTTTGATCCAAATAGTTCAAAAAATACTATTTCCTGTCACAATTTTTACAAAAACTAGTTGGATCAAGTACTTTCTGATATCTGATTGAGCTGAAATTTTGCAAGACCTCCTATTTTACTCATTTAAACAAGATCTACGGTTTAGAACTTCACAGTGGAGACTAGAAAAAAAGAGTGTGTCAAAATAAGCGTCAAATGTTGTGTCATTTGCAAGACCTCCTATTCTACTCATGTTGGACGGATCGGATCGTCAAAAAAAATGCTCGGATCAAGGAGGTCAGGAGTCCGGAGGAGAAGGAGACCCTATACGGAAATTTTCTAGTCCAAACCTCCCGAGAATAAGAAAAAAGTGATTTTTTTTGTGTTGCAAATTATTTTTGGAAAATCCGAGCCATCCAATGTGTTCAGAAGGTGTTTTCAAGGGTCCACACGGGAAATCTTCAAAAAAAAATTACCGGGAAGGGCTTGATCCAAGCAGTTTTCGCAAAAACTGTAAATATAAAGTTTTTGCGAAAACTGCTTGGATCAAGCCCTTCTCGGTATTTTCTTTTGAAGATTTCCCGCGTGGACCCTTGAAAACACCTTCTGAACACATTGGACGGATCGGATCGTCAAAAAAATGCTTGGATCAAGGAGGTCCGGAGGAGAAAGAGACCCTATACAGAAATTTTCTAGTCCCCTCACACTAGTTCCTGTCACATTTTTAAAAACACTAGTTCCTGTCACATTTTTTGCAAAACTATTTGGATCAAACACTTATAGATATCCGATTAAGCTGAATTTTTGCAGGACCTCCTATTTTACTCATTTAAACAAGATCAACGGTTCAGAACGTCACAGTGGGGCCCGTAACAAAATCGTGTGTTTTTTTATGTGTGTTTTTTAAGTGTGAGGGGAACCGGCCCCTATATATATATATATATATAGGGGGAGCTTCTAAAACGGGATTCCCGTTTCCGGACCTCCATGATCCAAAAATTTTTTTGACGATCCGAGCCGTCCAATGTGTTCAGAAGGTGTTTTCAAGGGTCCCTCGCGGAAAATCTTCAAAAAAAAATACCGGGAAGGGCTTGATCCAAGCAGTTTTCGCAAAAATATATAAATACAGTTTTTGCGAAAAACTGCTTGGATCAAGCCCTTCCCGGTATTTTTTTTTGAAGATTTTCCGCGTGGACCCTTGAAAACACCTTCTGAAAACATTGGACGGCTCGGATTTTCCAAAAATAATTTGCAAAACAAAAAAACCACACTTTTTCTTGTTTCCGGGAGGAGTGGACTAGAAATTTTGCCTATATATATATATACGGAAATCTTCTTATCCACACCTCCCGGAAATAAGAAAAAAATGGTTTTTTTTTGTGTTGCAAATTATTTTTGGAAAATCCGATCCGTCCAATGTGTTCAGAAGGTGTTTTCAAGGGTCCTCGCGGAAAATCTTCAAAACAAAATACCAAGAAGGGCTTGATCCAAACAGTTTTTGCAAAAAATATATATTCGTCAAAAAAATGTTTGGATCATGAGGTCCGGAAATGAAAAGTCCGGATAAGTATATATATATATCAGGGCACTTCTAGTCTGGACTCCAGACTTCCGGACCTCGGTGATCCAAATATTTTTTTGACGATCCGATCCGTCCAAATATATATATATACAGTTTTTGCGAAAACTGCTTGGATCAAGCCCTTCCCGGTATTTTTTTTTTGAAGATTTCCCGCGTGGACCCTTGAAAACACCTTCTGAACACATTGGACGGCTCGGATTTTCCAAAAATAATTTGCAACACAAAAAAAATCATTTTTTCCTTATTTACGGGAGGTGTGGACTAGAAAATCCGGCTATATATATATATATATATTATGTATGTATCATACGAATTTCACATATAACCTTGAATATGTATGAACTTTCACTAGGGGTGAAACCGGTTCGGTTCAGCTCAATTCTTCCCTATTTTTTAGTGAACCGGGAAAACTTGGTTCGGGGAAAAATGGAACCAAAACCGGTTTAAAACAGGTCAGTTCGGTTCAACCGGTTTCGGTCCGGTTTGGTCGGCTCTCATTGATAGGCCTTTTTTTCGGGCCAAGCCCAACAACATTCAGCCAGCATAAAAAAAAAAAGCCCATTCGAAGTTTGAAACTTACAGTAGCCCAACAATTAAAACAAAAACACCGGTCCAATTTAAAAAACATAGCAGCATGCATACTCCTACCCCCCAAAAAAACAGTAGCAGCAATTTTAAAAAACCGGCCCAAACAGGTCTACTACAAACCCCGGGGGACAAAAAAACCCGGTTTGGGCCAGTTTTCTGGTTCGGTTTGGGTTTCTTTATTTCTTTTTTTCAGCCTGAATTTTACATGTACGTCATGAAAATTTTATTACTTGCAAATGTATAAACTTTTAAAAGTAGGGTAAATTTCACTTACCTCCCCTGAAGTTTCTGACAATTACAAGAACCTCCTACGGTTTTTAAAATTCCACTGACCTCACCTACTTTCGAAAATAAATGTCAGATTCCCCCCTCCCGTCAATATGCAGCTAACGGGGTAAACTTTCATCCTGAAATTACTTTGTTACCTCTAGCATGCGTCTCTCTCTCTCTCTCTCTCTCTCTCTCTCTCTCTCTCTCTCTCTCTCATGTTTCTCTCTCTCCTTCTTTTATTTTAAATCTTAAAATGTTTATAACTTTTGTTTTATATATTCATTTTTTTTATGAAATTTATATATTTAAAAACTAGTACTTGAAAAGATCTACAAAATGGGATCTATATTCATTGTGAAATTATCTAAAAATAAAATCTTATTTTTAAACAGAGTAATTTAAGCCAAACATTTTGAATTATTGACATAAAAAAAATGCCACAAATACATAAAAAAAAGTACATCTATTTTCACATTTCTCTCACAAATGATGGTAGGACCCTCTAAATAATTTTATACTCCTAGAAGATCCTCCATCACTTGTGAAATGCCCGTAAAAACCAGGGGCGGTCCAATCCCATTTCCATTTTTAACTAGAGATCTGATTTCAAGCAATAGTGTGGCCGGTATCATGTTTTCAATATTCAAACGGTATAGTTTACTCCTAGAAAATAAGTTTCGCTAAATTCTGCACTACAGTACGCGTGATCCCAGTCATCTAAAAGTGTCTAGCGAGGAGAAATTATTTTCCCCGGAAAGAATTATTTTACAATCTGAACCACTAATTGTCGATGTGATGAGAGCCCAAACATAGGGAGGCCGACTTGTTATTCTTAGGATGACTTTTCCACTATGATATTTTCGATAGTTTAATTAAGTATATCAAATCAATAAATTATTTTTCTCGTCTATTTAACAACTTCGTAATATCATAATACCGAAAATACCATAGTCACTCTTAGGGTGAGATTTCCGTTTGATAGTCCCGATCCTCATTTGCTAGAAGCAGTAGAGTGATTTTATCAACTTTTAACAACTTAATTTTTATTTAATAAAGGCCAAAAATAATTTTAGCAATCTTGTTAAAAGCAACTTCTATGCAATTTCCCATTCAACGCGTATATGGGTATGCATACTTGTGTACGCCACATGCACGAATTAATGTATCTTAACCATTCATTTCGCAAGTGGTGGCTAGCTCATGCGGTAGAGCTCTTGGATGCCCCACACTGCATCCTGGGATCGAGTCCCATTCCCCCCTCCCCCATGTAATAGATTAAGAATGACGAATGACAAAAAAAAAAAAAAAACCATTCATTTCAATAATAACTCTTACCAGTCAAAATTTATTTCAACATCTGAACCGCCAAAAATAATTTTAGAGAGTTAAAATGTACCGTCTGTGCATTTGACGTTCACGGATGTGCTTTCTCACAACATTTTTATTTCCTATTTGGTAGGAGGGAAGTAGAAGAAAGAGTTATCGACAACAGCAGAGCAACAACAATTGATCGACTCTTATTACAGCCAACTGAGCCAAGCCATGTCTGGACCCGGCCGTCTCGGATGCGTGATCGTGGCCGTCGATGGAAGCGAAGAGAGCATGAACGCCCTCCGATGGGCTCTCGACAATCTCAAGCTCCGATCCCATCCTCCCGACTCCAGCGGCCACTTCCTGATCCTCCACGTTCAATCGCCGCCCAACATCGCCGCCGGCGTAAATCCCGGCCCCATCCCCTTCGGCGGTCCCAGTTAAGTCAGCGCAACTCAATTCAGTTTGATTCGGTAAATTCAGTTTCCGTTCAGTCAAATTTTATTCCAATCTGCAGTTAGTCTGTGGACTGTGATCAAATTCCTTGTTGTCAAAATAGAAGTAGAGTTCCACTTGATAAGGTTACAGGGTTTCTTCTTGATCATCTTGTTCGAGCTTGGTTTGAAAGCTCAATGGCTTCAAAGAGTGTTCGAGCTTGGTTTTTTTATGTGACAAATCGATCTTGAACGAGCTTTTAGCGAACAAACTCAAGCTGTTTATTTTTAAACTTCTATTAACACTTCTTACCTTGTGTTACGATATTCGATACATAACCCGATATGATACATAAAATACAAAGACGATACACCATCAGTATCCTGTTTTGATATCCTTGATCGAATTACTTCATTGGGGGTTAAGTATTAACAATTACTTTTGATTGAAACAAATAGGTGATCTGGACGTGCCTGCTTTCACTGCTGCGATTGAGGCTCACCAGAGACGCATTTCTGAGGCCATATTGACAAATGCTTTGCAGATTTGCTCCGAAAAAAATGTTAGTGCCTCTCTTTTCTCTGTATCTGTTTGTTGAGTTTTATACTTATGTGTTCCTTTGCACGTGATGATAGTTTTTGTAACTATGAATTTGTTGGATGGCTTTGATATGTTCTAATGCAACTTTAGGCTCTGTTTGGAATGAAGGGATTTTATGTTTTCTTTTGACAAAAACTCAGGTTTAGCTATAAGCGGCTTGAAATTGGAGTGGAAGATGGATTAGGGATAGAAGAGCTGCATTTTACTGGGATTCTGGCATAATTACAATCTTTAATGGGAAGAATATCAAGTCCGCGATAGTAAAAAGTTAATTCAAAGCCATCATAGTAAACCATCATTTCAAATCCTTCATAATGAAGCATCTAAGCTAAATGTCGGAATCCATTGTAAACTACTAAATCTACATTCAAGATGTTCTCAATAAGCGATGATGTCAAATGGCTTCATTTGAAAATTGAAACCCACATCTATCAAGATAGAGCGCTATTGGCTGTGTTCGTTTCCCAGTTTTAGTTTAGTTTTAGTTTTGATGACATCATCATTACCCTCATTTCTCTCTCTATCTCTCTTCACTCATTACACTTTTTTACATTATCAAAACTAAACTAAACTACCAAACGAACACAACCATTGTCATTTTGGTTCCTCAAGAAGTATGGAGCACTTGAATGTTTCATGTCTTTTGTGAGTGCAGACAAGGAAATGTTGGAGTTAGGAATGGACTTTCTGGAGCTAACTGCTTAGCTCATTGCAATGGAGCTATTTATTTGCTTGACACCATTCAAAACAGTGTCATTTACGCGTATGACGGTTTGGTGTTGTCATTTTGTCTTATAGGTGAAGAATGTGAAAACCCAAGTAATGGTTGGGGATCCGAAGGAAAAAATATGTGAAGCCATCGAGGTTTTGCATGCTGAGCTGCTTGTCATGGGGTCCCGAGCCTTTGGTCCTATTAAAAGGTACAACTCCTTTGAAAGGGTGATTATGATTAGTTTAGGAACATGATTGTGGTCATTTGATGAGGATACAACGACTAGTCAATTCGTATTTCAGTTGGCATTCGCAGACATGATGGAGCGATTCAAGAAAATTGGAAATGTTGGCTGCAGTTTATGTTTTACAAAATGTGCATAGTTCATGTTTATTATGTTAGTTTAAGTGATAACTTGGAATTTTTTTGTTCCATGGAGGTGAACAACTTTTGCTTATAGTTGTTTGATGTCAACAATGGATCATGGGTCCTCCCCTCCGTGCCATATTCGCAGCGACCGGGCAGCCACTCTCTTCCTTGACATTATCACCCTCGTCTTCTGCCGTAACCTCGTCCTCCTCAGGATGTTGGTTTAGGTATGGCAGGCCGAGTTTCGGGAATAGAGCTACCCATGTCTGTATTGTCGTCTGGCCTGCCTCTATCCGCTGATAACTCTCTTCCATCTGTTTAAACATCTTCTTCACCTGTGCAGCGACCTCTCATGCATACACGAGTTCAACGGTTGCATCTCTACCTTCTTCCCTGATACCAATTGATGCAGGGAAGCGTATTGAAAAAACAAGAACAAGAAAACAATCCTACAACTCCCAATATTCTATGCTTTCTTCTTATTTCGAACTCATCCGAATTGCCCTAATGCTTACAATTCAATTTACAGTAGAAGAAACCCTACATACAAGGAAATAAAGAAAAAGGAAACAGTAAAATTAGAAACTTACTAGTATTGCTCTTGAACAAGAAAATACTAAAAAGAAACCAAATGAACTAAATTAGGAAACTAAATACTCTAGAATACTTATTTCTATAATTGCAATACTTCACAACATACTACCTAAATAAAAAATAATAAAAGCTAAATAATAATCCCTCTGTCTGAAATTGTTGGTCCCTTTTCACGATTTGGGACCTCTTAAAAAATTGTCTTTGTCTTCTAAGTTGTAATACATTTTATATCCAATATGGATCTTGTTTGATAGATCTCAATTAGTAACAAAAATTTTCGAAATCATAAAAAATATTGTAGATTGTGAAATGTAAACAATTGTTTGAGTGGAATGACTGCCCAAAAGAGGCGAGCAATTTGGGATGGAGGGAGTATGTTTTTTAAATCTCCAGCTGCATCAACGCGTGTGGGATAGTTAGAGCTCCTGTTCCACATCTTTATAATATCAAATCATAAGGGCTTTTAGTCAAAGAGGTTCCATATTTGTCTAAGTTCATTTCATGAAAACCTAAATATGCATATCTTTTTGTTATCCATTACATACTAGAAAGATGCCACTTCAACAAGATTACACGTCTTTGATATTGCTTTGTTGGTTGGGCTAGCCTTTTGATCTACGAGGGGGATTGCTATAGGCTTTGTGTGTGTGTTTCCCTCTCGTGGTGTGTTGCCTTTGAGCGTCGTGTTTCCATCTCGTGGTGCCTTTGCCTTTGAGCATGTCTTGAGTTCCATTCTCATCTTCTGCTTCGGCGGGTTTTTGATCTTTGAATGATATTCATTTTCTGAATTGAAGAGTTTGAAAAGATTTTGCAGCGTATATAAATAGAACACATCTTACCAGACTTGATCATTTACTTGTCCATGCATTATTGATGGCAATATACAGACTGGTTGTTTACTTAAAGATGTTGAAACTAAAGTTGATCAAATCCTCCTAAGATCTGTTATGTCCCTATCATATTCCAACATGATATTTTAAAAGCCTCACTTTTGATATTTTCCATATGCCTCCAAAAGGGTTTGGGGCTGGGCTGCTTGTGGGCCTCTTTCACCAATTCCCCATTATTTTTGAGTTGGATGCTCTTACACCAAATATGAAAGCAAACGCTGATTATGTGATGGTAACCTGAACATATCTCCTCTCCTTACAGGATGTTCCTGGGAAGTGTAAGCAACTATTGCGCGAACAATGCACCCTGCCCTGTAACAATAGTGAAGGGTACTTCTTGAGAAGCTATTCGTGGTAGGTATTTTGTGCACTGTTTCTTTAGCAGTATTTCGTATTGTGGTTTCCATATTGTTTCTACTTCCAGAAAAAAGAGAGGTTGTTGGCTACCATCTTTGCTTTTTTGCCTTATCTATTTAATGTTAATGTGGTATCGATTTCATCATATGAACTTTGTTCTTTGCTCTCTGTCCTTGCGCACGTGGTTATGTTGTTTGGGCTCTTGAAACCTACATATGTTTTGCTTTATGATACAACAGTGTTGATATGCTTCATTGTCCTCGTATGTGCACTCATAATTATGTGCTGACATGTCCATTCATTTAAGGATTTTTTTATTAGAGTAGACAAAAACAACATTTATTAGACAAAAGAAGATCAATAAAAGACGTAAGATTTATGAGAAGCATATAAGAAATTTGAAGTGGCTGAGTTTAATAATACTCTCTCGGGCCTGTTAGATTGGTCATCATACTGGTATAGGTATGTTATGGACAAAGCTAACCATTCCAGTCTTAAAAAAAATACCCGTCAAGACACTGGAGACGGAAAAACGAGATTCTTCCATATGTCTTGGCAGACGTACCTGAAACAGTTGCTAAAAAATCCATGTGAACTTAAAAATTAGAAGTTTTGGCCAGATGAGTGGGTCAACTAACTTGTTGGACAAAGTTCCATGTCCTTTAGCTCCATATCAGCAAATGTCGAGAAGAACTGGAAGCTGCTTCAACTGAGAGGGCTTTAGCCCCTTCCAGCTGATAGAAAAGAAAATTCATATTGCTGATCACAGAAATATGGGTTAGAAGCATAGTTGTCAAGGGCGAGAGGCGTTCCGAGGCGCAAAGTCCCGTTGGGGCCAAAGTGAGAGACAAGCGCCCCTTTAAGCGAGGCACACCTATGCGGAAAAAAGAAGAAGGAAAATAGCATATATTTATGCATACACACACACACACACACACACATATCTACACCTATATCCGTATATATGGACACCATGAATAATATGAAGACTGTTGATGGAAATAACACTTAACCTAGGTCTCTACACACACACACGTGTATAGAGAGAAAAAAGAGAGGCCGAGAGGGGAGATACCTTGAATAATGAAGATTGTTGAAGATAGATTGGAGAGAGGAGAGGAGGTTGACTAAGATATCAGATGAGAGATGAGGAACGACGACTAAGATGAGAGAGAGAGAGAGAGAGAGAGAGAGAGAGAGAGAGAGAGAGAGAGAGAGAGAGAGAGAGAGATATTACAGTTAACCTTGCTTTGATCGAAGCCTGTGATTTCTTGCGTTGTGCCTTGTGCGCGTTTCTCGACTAGGCCGAGTTGGTTGTGCCTCTTTCAAGTCTCCTCGCCTTTCATCATGCAAGGTTTTTTTTTTGTTTAACTGAATTAAGCAATCTTGGTAGTTAAATATGCATTTAATAGCGAGCATGACAATTAACATAATGGAATGAAGATTTGTTACAGCTCCTTATGGCTAACTAATAACGAACTTGATTTTGTAAGAAGCTTTAGAAACAATTAAGTCAATTTGTAGCCATAGTGTAGAAGGTAACGTGGGTTTCTCCTCAATTTTTGTTTTCTCGTGAAAAAAGAGAAGGTGCCACATGGACTAGACTTGCTCAGTGTGTAGTATAGATTAGATTCTTATATCAATCCCTAGATCTTTGTTCTTCCAAATTCTTCTTGGTGAAAGAATACCTGTTTAGTGAAATCTGTAGCTGCTCAACTGCTCGGCACCTGTTGTTATGTCAGGTTAAACAAGATGATATCGCATTATCGAAGGAACAGATATTACCGTGTGTCGTGAATGCTGCATAGCTGAGTTACATGGGCACTTATTGACCAGCAATTCCTTCTGATGTGAATCCATACTTTATTAATCTCTGGTGAGCAGTTTTTACGGGAAGAATCTGCGTGGATATTTGTCTGTAACTATTGTTGTACATTATGTGTTTCGCTGTTTTGTAAATTTTCATGAGAAAAATCGCTGTGATTGAGGATCCCCAGACTTGTTTTGTTTATACTTAAAACTAGACTTTCTCTTGTAATTTTCCTGAAATGATCTTTCATTGTCATTACATAATGGGTTGTGTGGTTAGAAAATCTTGAGATTTATTTCTTTGGTTTGATGCATGTATACATGGCCTTGGTTCAACTTTTTTTGTGAACATTTTTATTTATTTCTTTGGTTTGATGCATGTATACATGGCCTTGGTTCAACTTTTTTTGTGAACATTTTTATGTCACAAAATGCATTCCAATTTAAATTTCTAAAAGTTTCTCAAAAGCTTTTTGCTGGTAGATTTCTTAGTCCAATATGTGTTGTGGTACTGCTGGTGCACCCTCTCTTTCCGACTTTCTCGTTAGATTTCTCTCCTCTTCGCTTGTGCTCGGCTCTTAGTTAGGGAAGGATCTGAACTAATTAAATGACAATGCACCAAAGCCTACATTGGTTTACGCTATATTGAGGAATAGTTAATTGTTTCCGTTAGTAGATTTCTGTTTTTTGTATGAAGCGATGATTTAGGGTTTAGGATCACACACACACACACAAACACAACTGAGACACAGAGACATACGAGGTTTTGGCAGCTATGTCCGCCCCACAGAGAATATAGACTTTCATTGAGACACAGAGATATACGTGGTTTTGGCAGCTGTGTCCGCCCCACAGAGAATATAGACTTTCATATATCGGATGGAAATAACGGAGGAAGTACCAAGAATTCAACTATCTACTCTTGTTCTGTCTCCCTGGTTCTTCCCTCTTTGTTTCACCAGGCTTTCCTCCTACACATAGGAGAAAGGGCCAGAGCTATTCGACGCTCCGGTAGCATGTGGGTGGCGCCGAACAGAGGCTTGATCGTGTCGGCAGGTGTTGGGGTGCTTGGGCCTGTCTCTTTCAATGGGGGGACCCAAATCAAGAGTAACATCTAACATGTGATGTAAATGTACAAGATGATAGAAATTTACCTACTTGAATGCCCATACAGATCTTGACAAGTCTGAATAGGAAACAAATTTATTCATGTAGCTGACCCAGTACAAGTCTTTAACAAAAAGTTCAGTTTGGTTAGGCTATCTTGGTTGAGTAGGAGCGGGGATGGAGTTTTTTTTTTTGTGGTGGTGATGTGGCACCCCTTGTGTTGTATAATCTCATTAGATTCTATGTATATACACCCGCCTAAAGTCTAAGATGCGGCTTCTTTAGGTCCCAAAAAAAATCCCGGATTTTAGGGGCCTCTCCTATCGTGGTACCCTTAGCAAAAACGGCCCTCTTTAGGCTCCAGAAAGGTCAGGGTTGGCTTTGTAAACATTCATCGTTTCACAAAATCCCAACAAAACCTATGCAATTGTCAGTCCATGGTCTGGTTGTATTGTTTTAGTACTATCATGGAAGCCTGGGGTCCTTAGAAAGGTAGAACAGACAGGAATTGTCAGTCCTGAGCAAGACTGGATTGTTTTTACGGGGACTGAACAGTAGGGCTCGTGAGCCTAATGGGGCCTTCATATCTAAATAATTGAGTATTAGTTTTGAGAAAGCCTTGTCTCTCTTCATGTCCCTTCTACTTGTTTTGTCTCTTTCTTCACCCATTATTGAATCACTTATTCTCGTGATGCTTGGATCGTAGTTTTCAGTAGGGTTTGCAATGGTGTAATGTTGCTTGTAGTTGTTGGCGGAACTAGGGTGGGTGCCGTGCACAGTACGGGTTGTCCGATGCCTGTATGGACGCCCTAGATTGATCACGTTGTAGGCGCAATAACCGGATAGGATTCGAAGGGGTGACGATCAAATCTGGGCCGTCCATCTGGACATCGGACGGCCCGTAGTGCAGGGCAACCCCCCGGCCCAGCGCGCGCGGAGGCTGGGTTGATAAGATGCTGAAACAGATTCATTAGCATTAACACTTTTGAGGTATAGACCAATGAATTGACTAATCTCATTGTTCACCAGCGCGAGAGCCGATAAAGTCGAGGTAAAGTCTCGTATGAGTTGACCCGACCAACGTAGTTTTGAAAGCACGCCAGTGTAAATCGAAATCCCGACCGAAGACTTCAATGCTAAGTAGCAAAACCTCTTATTTTATATGTTTACATAAGCAGCGATGTGTGTGTGTGTGTGTTTTTTTTTTGTGAGAAGTTTTAAAAATGATGCTTTTCCCATTGGAGTCTGATAATTAGGAGCTATATTAATTTTGCCTTCTCCTATTTATTTTTCCATCAATGAATTTGTCTTATTTGTAGTCGGCAATAATTGATGCTTTCATTTGGTTTCACGTGAGTGAAGGTGGGAGCCCCGAGGATATGGGTCATATGGCTCTTTCTTCGTTATTAAAGGGTCATACTAACGGGTGCCATAGTGCACCCGTTAAGAGTACAAAAAGTATACTTTTGTGGGTTCTACTTGTACAAAAAAAAAGTACACTTTAAAAGTATTCGTGTACGTTAAAGTACACTAAAAGATGTACTTTAAAGTACAAATGTACTTTTAAATTGTACTTTTTTGTACTCTTAACGGGTGCACTATGGCACCCGTTAGCATTTCCCTTATTGTATTGTTAGGTACGCATCATTTTAAGCATTCCACAACATATTTCCACTATTTTAATTTCGAAGGTTCCTATACGTGAATTTTTTATTCAAAAAATTAGTTTGATCGAACATCGAAAAAGACATGGTTCAAATCAATTGTTCGGTTAGAAATAAAAGTGTGTGAAAATATATTAAAAAGTGTAAAAAAGTACACTGAGGTGTATATTTTATTATTCTCTTATTTGCTTATTGTCAATCTTAGTAGACTAGATTTTGGATACCCGTAGTGACTCAAGTCACTACATTTCTTTAGTGACCTTAATTGTGGATCTCTATAATCTGTATTTAGGATCAGAACCGTATAATTTGTCGAAAATGTTGAGTAGATCATTCATGTAAATATCAAATTCATTGGATATTGGTGCCATAAGTTCATATACCATTTATATGGATGATCAATATCATTTGAAGAATAAAGTGTAAAACAAATTTGTTTCAATTATATAATTATCAATCTCCGATGATTATAATTTTTTGTAACCATAATGTGCTTAACATTTCTGAAAAAATGAATAATTTTAATTCAAAATATAAATGCCAGATGACCTACAATTAAAGTCACTATAGAGATACAGTGACTTTAATACAAGAACTCTAAGTCACTAATAGTAAATAATTAACGACCCTTTCTTAAATAAACAATGATACATACACAAATTTTGTACTACAACCCATCACAACCTCACTCACATGGGGTGTGGGGCCCGCAGGTGGGGCCCATGTGGGGCTCACACCCCATGTGAGTGAGGTTGTGTCACAAAGTTTGTATATGTATCATTTTTGTTCTGAAATTATCCTTGTTTCGTAGGCTTGATTTAGGAGTGGGCCCAGGTTTCTATCCAGAAAGAACTCTGCCCCCGTGAAGTGTGAACGACCCCATCCCGTGCTCTATCGGCTGCTAACCGACAGAAAAAACATTCCCCACAGAAGTCACGAGCTGCCTTTCACAAATCCGCCAAGGGTAGGTCAATTTTCAAGTTAATTTTTTTAAACATTTTAATAATTTTATTTTTACTTTTTAAATAAAGATACGCATTATAGTACATCTAAAAAGTAAAAAAAATATAAAAAATATTACACACTAAATCTACATGGATTAATCTACCGTCCGCCCAGTGGGCGGACAATAAAGTGTATAGAATCTGAATTCTTACATGTAAGAATTCAAACAGTGAAAACTCTTCCATGTAAAAATTATGATTGTTTTGTGTTTTACCGTCCGCCCAGTGAGCGGATAATAGAAAGATCCAATCTACATTACTCCCTCTGTCCCTTTTTAAGCCCTAGTTTTCTATCTGATAAAATATCAAATGAAAAACTAGGCCTTAAGTGTGTTAATTCGTAAATTCAATTTATTAAAGAAACATCATCATACACATTCCACATCAACTTTTATCTCAACTTTACACTTCACATTAACTTTTACCTCTACTTTTACTCATTAACTCTTTATCTACAAACTTTAAAAGTGCAAAATGATAATTGTACAAATTTTTACGCATTAACTTTTCAAAACACACTTATTAAAAGACAGCTCGACATGGAAATATCGACACTAAAAAAGGAATTGAATGAGTTATTTAGTTTAATACTCTATATTTACCGAAGTACCCAAAAGGAGAGGGGAAAAAAAAAACAAAGTGGCATTTTGATAATTCTATTGCAACAGAGAGGGCAAACTATGCAGTCTCTTTCTTTAGAACGAGAAAATTTTGGATGCAAATAGGGTACCACGTGTTACCTTTGCACCACGTACATCCGGACCGTCCAATCAATGCAACCGACGGCTGAAATTCGAGCATTCTCTTTCTTGTTTTTCTCTCTCCTTAATTTGAGCCATCCATGAGTTGATTGGACGGTCCGGATGTGGTACAAGGGTACCACATGGACTATACCCTATTTGCATCCAAAATTTTCTCCTTTAGAACACCATGTGCTGCTTATCTGGAGCTCTCAAGTCTCAACTCTGCTGCTTGCCTGTGCTTTCTTCACTCTCAAGTGGGGGAATGATCCAAATCAACTTGTCATTTACAATTTAGAAATGTAACTTCATGCATGTATTCTGCGTCCCCTAGTATTTTTTTTTTTCACGGTCCGGACGAGTTTATGTGCACTTCGACTAATCTCCTTCACAGTCCGGTCTAAAGATGACCATTCATGCCCAGATTAATAGATTTATGAGAAATTACTTTCTTCTGGCCGTTTGATCTCAAGAATTGAACCATGATCAATTGTCTGGGAAGTAAACTCACCAATCAACCAAATTAGAAAGAAGTTGAAAATCCTATAGGGGAAACTTAAATGAAAAACAACTACTTTTGTTTGCTGGATAAAAGAATTGATGATTTGACCAGTTTTTGAGCACCCTTGGTACATGACTTCAGTCCAAGATATCAGAAAATTCGGCAATTCAACTAAGATTTGTGTGCTCGACCAAATGCCTCAATCACCAACTCATCTTTCAATTTCTCTTATTTTTAACAATGGGTCGTAAAGGAAATCCAACGGTTAGAAGTATGTCTATCGGAGATCGGTTTGATATTTACGAGGAGTTACTATAAGGTTACAGTAAATGGCACTTAAGGAGCGATAGACCAAAATTAACTTTGAATATATGTAATTGTTCATAAGACTTGAGTTTCTTTTTAGATAATTCGGAACATGGGGACATGAGCAGAGCTTAATGAAGAAGATAGACTTAGGACTTATGACTCGACTTTGCATCTGTTAAGCTGCATTACAAAAACAAGAACATAAGGTAGCAAATTACATCTTCAATCATGGTTAATTTTGTTGTATCGACTACACATGCTCTTGTAAATCTTGTATAACACAAAATGGGTATAGTTTTAGTGTTTTTTTTTATATACAATGCATGGTGTTCTAGGCTAGCTTGTACGCAGGTCTGCAAACAAACCATGCTGCTCGCGGCTCGGCTCGATAAGTAATCGAGTCGAGCTCGATTTTCAGGCTCGTTTAGTTAACGAACTCATTAAAGCTCAGCTCGGCTCGACTCGCAAAAGCTCGGCTCAATTGTATAAACTCGGCTCATTTAAGGAGGTTCATTAAGTAAATTACCCTAGCTCGGCTCGTTAAGGGCTCGTCTCTTTTATGACTGAGCCAAGCTCGAGCTCAATTTTTCGGCTTGTTTACTTAATGAGCCGGCTCGAACACTACAAAGTTCGGTTCGGCTCATTTGCACCCCTACTTGTACGCACAACGGACTAATCTCTATAGTCCTTTCCATGCACACTTAAAGTGAGGTAGCTCCAAGAGTTTCTAATAATTAAGGAGAATCGAACTTGATACTCAAGGAGAGAGCGAATTCTTGAGTATGTGGCTAAGACCACCCGGCCAACCCTTTCGGGTTGATATTTTCATAGTTTACGAGCCTCTTAGATTTCTCTATATAAAGGGCTCACTCCTCTATCTCAAACGTAGGCTCTTACTCAGTCAAAGCCCAAAGCAAAAACTACTCCAAGCTATGGACTTGGCCATTCTTTCATTACTCCTCTTTAGTTCTCTACTTCTAGCCACCACTAAAGCTCTTGACCCATGTGTTTCATCAAAACCCAACTCAGACCTCTCACTCATTCACATCTATGGAAAATGCTCACCTTTCAATTCACCAAACCCTACCTCCTCATGGGTGAACACAGTCCTCAACATGGCCTCAAAAGACCCAGAAAGGGTTACCTACTTGTCCAGCCTAGTGGCCCACAAGCCGACATCCGTCCCGATTGGCCCGGGCCAGCAAATCGTAAACGTGGGTAACTACGTGGTCCGGGCCAAAATCGGGACACCGGGTCAGCTCATGTTTATGGTCCTGGACACCAGCAATGACGCTGCTTGGGTCCCGTGTAGCGGGTGCACGGGCTGCTCGTCCACTGTGTTCGCACCCAACACTTCCTCCACATTCGGGTCGATGGACTGCTCCATGCCCGAATGCTCCCAGGTCAGCGGGCTTTCTTGCCCCACCACCGGATCCACCTCGTGCCTCTTCAACCGGACATATAGCGATTCCTCATTTGCTGCCACGCTCTCTCGCGATTCTCTAACCCTTGCCACCGACGTGATCCCGAATTACGCTTTCGGATGCATTAACTCAGTCTCGGGCGGGTCGATCCCGCCCCAAGGGTTATTGGGTCTAGGCCGCGGATCCATGTCATTACTCTCTCAATCCGGGTCACTATACTCGGGCGTGTTCTCGTATTGTTTACCTAGTTTCAAATCGTACTACTTCTCCGGATCACTTAAACTTGGCCCCACGGGCCAACCCAAGACCATCCGAACCACCCCTCTCCTCCGAAACCCTCACCGCCCATCCCTCTACTACGTTAACCTAACCGGAGTCAACGTGGGCCGGGTTTCCGTCCCCATAGCCCCAGAACTCCTAGCATTTGACCCGAACACTGGAGCGGGGACCATAATGGACTCGGGCACGGTCATAACCCGGTTTATAGCGCCCATTTACAACGCGATCCGGGACGAGTTTAGGAAACAAGTGCAAGGCCCGTTTTCGTCCCTTGGCGCGTTCGACACGTGTTTTCCGGCGACGAACGAGAACGTAGCGCCGAAGATCACGTTGCGATTCTCCGGCATGGATCTGATGCTCCCGACAGAGAATAGTTTGATCCATAGCAGTGCCGGATCGTTGGCGTGCTTGGCAATGGCGGCGGCACCGAGTAATGTGAACTCTGTTCTGAACGTGATTGCCAATTTGCAGCAGCAGAATCTCAGGATATTGTTTGATACTGTTAACTCTCGTGTTGGAATCGCTCGTGAACTTTGTAACTAGCTTTTAGCCTTATCTCTCTCTCTCTCTGTTCCATCTCTCTGTTTCTCTGTGGTGTGGAATTTTGTAAGTGTAATCCGAATTTGCAAGTGCTATTAATAACTTGTCTTAAGAGAGGAGCATCAATAATGTTAATATCAACAGTTCTTTTTTTTACCGTTGGTTATGTCTTCACAAATATGCTACCTCCACTCGGTGGCGGACGCAAGATTACAAATTTGATATGGTTTGCGGTTGCGGGCACCACTCGTTAGTAATTTTACAAAAAAAGAAAAAAAAAACCAGAAGTGTATTATAAAAGGAAAAAAATTGGGAGTATATGAGTTAAACACCCCCTCGCACTCCCGGTCAGCCCCTGCTCGGCTCTATAAAGTATAAACCATTCAGATACAATTCCCCAACAACTCAAACCTCAACTCTGACCATTTTTTTTTTCTGGTTGTTAACAACTTTATCATATAGGAAAAGAGATTTATAAGGGTATGGTGTTTGGGAAGAGAAGGAAATGATTATGGTACCAAAGGGAGAGAGAGTGTGACAGTGGGTCACAAAGTTTTGCCAGTGAATAGTGACAACTAGCTGAGTAGGGATGGTTGGATTTGATTCTATTTATTAGGATGCGTTCCATTAACAACAACAAAAAAAAAACAGTTTTTTTTTCAAAAAATTAAGACAAGTCATTCTCTCACAATACATCACATAAAAAATTGTGAAAAATCAATTTTTTTTAAGAACACACTTAGCGGAACACCCAATACGTGATATATGATTTGTGGTTTAAGTTCAATGCACAGTAAAGATGAATTGATTGTGAGATGGTGTGTAAACTAGGAGAAGAACTTGGGTGTCGGACAGGTCTCATCTGTTCAAAACACTTTTGGACGGTCCATATTTTAAATATATTGAACGGCTGAGATTTGCGCTTGGCGACCATGTCATCCTTATCTTACACGCACTGAATCCTTCTCGGAGAGTAGAAACTGAACCAATAATGCTGCGGACACACAACTCCACACACCACCAACCGCACAAGCCTACGTGACACTGCATGATTGGTAATGAGAGACCAAGCAATTTGAAACTATTTTGCAACCACCAATCATGTAGTGCCACGTGTGCTTGTGTGGTTGGTGATGTGGTGGAGTTATGTGTCCTAGCAATATTGATTTGACATGAGTTCAAAGGGTTAGGTAAAATACGGTAATTATATGGGTAAATACACAGATCGAGCTCGGGGACCCACTTTTGGGTCCCACACGAATAATCCGAGCCGTTCATTCATCTTAAAATTAAATTTCGAAGGGCCCCGTGAAATTTCAGGTCAATCGGACGTCTTTAAGTGCTTGATCTAAGAGCCCCCCGTTTCATTCAAAACGGCTAGAATTGTACCCATTGCTCGATCTGTGCAATGGGTTCTGTACCCATAGTCTGGTCCGGTAAAATATGTTGGGTTTAGAGATATTACGTAGGAATAGTAGGTGTGTAAATTTGATCTGTGGTCCAAAGCCCGCTGGAAACCTGCTCAAGGTCGTTCCAACTTCCAATAAGCCTGACCCAAGCCCAATTTTAGGTTGCCTCTAGGCCCATCCAATCCCAATGGGTAGAGCTTGGACTTGAACTGTCTAGAACTTTTTGAAGCCCGGCCCTATACGAAGCCCGGCCTGTTGAGCTACTTGACTAACCCGACCTAAGCCCGACTCTACTGTAGAACATGCAGACGGTTGATATTATCATAGGGTGATTAGGGTCCTTTGGCAAAATAAATAAATCAGTCTTTTTTTTTGGTCTTTATTCAATTTTTTTTTTGCATTTGTTAGTTTTGTGTCGGTTTTTTGTGTACTATTGTTTGTCTTAACAAAAGAAATCTAGAAAGTAAAAAATTAAGATCAAAATTTTAAAAAAAATTCACTAAAAACAAAATAATCCAATTTTTTGTGGATTATTGGATTATTTTTGTCTTTATTCATAAAAAAAATTAGTTTGGTTAATAAATTTGTACTTTCCAAATTTTTATCGTCGAGACGAATCAATAATCTACAATAAATTCAATGCAAAACTAACAAATACGATTTTTTTTGAATAAAAACAAAAAAAAATACTCCCTCCGTCCCTTTTTAATTGTTGAGTATTTCATTTTGGACTATCCCTTAATATGTGAGTTTTGAAAAGTTAATGAGTAAAGTTTGTACAATTATTGATTTGCCCTTTTGAAAAATTAATGGGAAAATAATTAATGGGTAAAAGTTGATGATAATTTTGGAAAGTAGAGGTAAAAATTAAAGTGAAAAGTATAAAATAGAGATAAAAGTTGATGCAGTATGATTAATACTAATATTTTTTTAAGAAATTAGATTTATGAAGAAACACACTTAAAAAATAACGGAGAGAGTAGATTATTTATTTTGCCAAAGAACCCCAAATTATTAGGATCTGAACTGAAAAACGAACAAATAAGGAGTGTAACTTGTACTGCCGATCAAACTGTAGGGTTTTCTACGTAGTTGTTGCAAGATATATATTTGTACCCGATATTGCGATTCGGAATCAGAACCAGACCTTAAATCGGACAGGTATCTCTCTCTCGCTCGACCTTTCTTTGCCTTGAAGAATTCGATTTCATGTGCTAAATCTGACTACCGCATTCCGTTCAGTAGGTTTTTTTTCGAAATGGGTAAGGCAGCTGTGGATGTCCCGATGAAGGGAGGGTTCAACTTCGACCTTTGTAGACGTAACGAAATGCTATCCAGCAAAGGGCTTAAATCTCCGTCTTTTCTCAAGACTGGAACTACTATCGTCGGCTTGATTTTCCAGGTGCGTGTAAAGTTTTCTTGTTTTAGAATCCAATGTTTAACTTGTTGGTGATATTTGCCTAATGGGTTTTTGTTTTCTTAATCAATTGTAAAAGGTTACTTATACTAGATTGCTTGGATCAGTAATACACATGGGTTTGTTCATAAATTGTGGAAAGGATGTGTGGGAACTGGGAAGTATGCTTGTAAAAGTTTCCCCAACGAAGACAAGCTTGTATGCCGAATTATACTATTCTTCTAGTGCTGATTGTGATGATTCCGATCTCGTTTATGATTCTAGCAGCAGGAATGTTTTAATAATATGCCAATAATACAGAATAAAACTTTGACTTTGGAAGTACATCGAATTGTTTGGATAATCTTTGGGGGAAGAGAGTGGGAAGGATGAATTCATGTACATACCCTAAAAGAATATTGAGTCCACGTAAAGATTAGCCAGGCAGAAATCAACCAATTGGTCTTTGGCTTTTGATTAAGATTTTGATTGATTTTTCTATGAAGAGTTATTCTTTTAAGAAACCTGAGGCGTGGAACGAGGCAAACCTACTAAACATAGGGATTTTAGTGTCGGGATCGGGGGCAATTTACTATCCTCACTGTTGATTAATGTGTGTTTGGCCAAGCATTTGCCAAAATGGGGAATGCGGCGACCATTGTTTCGTGGGAATGGAGAAGTAATTGGAACTTGAGACAAGTGGCTTGCCCGTATGGTAACGAATGGGCAATTACTATACTAATCAATAATGAGTGTTTGACTTCTATGGAATAAATTCTTTGTTTTAAGTTTTTCTACAGCAATTTCCTTGGATTGAGCCCTTGAACCAACCTCTTGTAAGCGCATGATAGTGAGGTAACAAAGTTAGCATTGCGAGACCATGGAGTTGGTGGATGCTGGAAACCGGTGTATGCATTACTAACTTTTATGTTAGTGTTAACAAGTTGCAAGAATGTTAGAGATGAACTATTTTCTGTACGTACACCTTGCAATTTGCATTGACTTCCCATATCTTAAGCGTAATCTGTAAAAGCAATCTAAAACTTAACTTACTCCATACTGCTAAGTTATTTGAGAGATGGCTGGAAGATAAAAAATATCACAAAAGTAACTGGCATTTATATTTGGAAGGAAGATATTTTATTGTGAGATGCAGTTAATACTAGTAGTCGTAGACTTAGACGGAACCTCCTTATGGCGGCCTTAGTGCATAAGGAAGGAAAAATGGCTTATAATGTCTTCTACCTAGGTGTTTCGTATATCAAAAGTATGTGGCCTGAGTATGTGTCATTTGGTTCAGCATGTTGTCTTTGTCCCAAAGGCGAATCCTCCCTCATGTTTGGGACCTCTGGGTCCTTTAGGCTCGTCTTTTCCCAGTCATGGATGGATTATGTAACTAAAGAGCCTTCAAATAAAAACTGATTGGTTGTGATACAAGTTTTCCGTCGCTTCATTTAGTAGCCGTCAATATATTAACTCTTATCTTAATCTACATCTTATTAAGCATCACAGTCACAGATATGTATGCTTGAAACTCATATAAGTTACTTACGAATTTGAGGTTTTTCTTTTATGGTTTGAATTATGTTCACTTAGGATTTAGGAGGGTGCATCTACCTGAAGTCCTTGCATTGGTGGCCTCCTTAAATTAGACAAAAATATGCAGCTTCCGTACTACTCTTGAAAAAAGGCACCGTTTTGCGAATCCATAGTAACATTTATTTACTCTGCCATTTGGCTGATCAAGTAGCCTGTTCATTGTGTTTAACCTGATTATCCAAATTTTTTTCTACTTTTTGGGGGACATAACAAAATGGTGAGGAGGGAAATATGTACTTGTGGGCTATTTCATGGATATTTCCCAGCATGAGCAGAAGAGGTAAGAAGAGAACTGAGAGTATCCAGTTCTACTCCTCTAGAGCAAAAGGGGAAAGACTTCAAAATTACCTCATGGAATCTAGTTTTCCATTGCATGGAGACAATTCTTCTCTAAGTAGTTGTAAATACATTGAGAAAACTACGGTATTACACGGAGGAAATGGCTATTAAAATTTCATATCTCGTGCATATTTGGTTGTCACTTGTCAGAGACTTTGATGTTGAAATGAATCATATATTCATACTGCATCTATCACGGAAATGGATAATGAGGGGAATTATCGATGCGTAATGGTAAACCCTTATATGAATTTTCACTTAAAGCCCACTTGCCTAAGTAATCCGGCCAGTTGTAACGACCATTTATTCCAAGTTCCAGCAATGAAGATATGAATAATCAGGTGCTTCACAATGACGATGAGTAGTTGAGGGGAAAGCCTTGGCGTGATGTTTGTAGAGATGTTGAAAATCTGGAAATGATTGATAAAATAGACGGTGGTATCAGACAGAATAGTTAGACACTTGGAAAAATAGGACAAATGTTGGGCTTGTTCACAGTCAATACGGTTCTCTGTTTCATAGAGTCTTGCAATGTGTTGTCTTTGTAGATGCTTCTTCAACTATCCATTGATGTTTGCAATTTATGTTCAGGATGGGGTTATCCTTGGAGCAGATACAAGAGCTACTGAAGGGCCCATTGTTGCAGATAAGAATTGTGAGAAAATCCACTATATGGCACCTAACATCTATTGCTGTGGAGCAGGGACTGCTGCTGATACAGAGGCAGTGACAGGTAATTTGAAAATCTTGTTCGCTATCAGAATTTTGGTTGACTCGGTTCTACACCTTTACCATTACATCTGGCTTTGAACGAAGGTTCAATATATTTTTTTCTTTCTAGACATGGTCAGTTCTCAGTTACAGCTACACCGTTATCATACTGGCCGGGAGTCAAGGGTTGTGACGGCTCTTAGCCTTTTGAAGTCTCATCTTTTTAGGTAAGTTTATATGGTGCAAAGTTACTCTAGGTATATAGCGATTTTGTTAGGACATTACATATCAAGATGTCCTGACTTCTGATTCTTTTGACTTAACCAGCTATCAAGGTCACGTTTCAGCTGCTTTGGTGCTTGGTGGAGTTGATGTCACTGGACCGCATTTGCACACTGTAAGTGATCTCTACGTACAAGAATCTGAAGGTATCAAGTTTCATGACATGCTATAGCACTAAGTGTTTTTTTAAATGATTGCCAGATCTACCCACATGGATCAACGGACACTTTGCCATTTGCAACTATGGGTTCTGGTTCCCTTGCTGCTATGGCTGTTTTTGAATCAAAATACCGTGAAGGGCTAACCGTAAGTTGGTGTACTCTGATTCAGTAGAGTTTGTCATAGTTGAATTGCTTTCAATAGCCCGTCTGTGTTTCTTAGTGTTACTTTTGAACTTGGATTTGGTATGGAAAACGAAAAGGAAAGCCAATTGAGAAGGAATATTATATTCCATTTGTCTCAAAAAAAAAAAAATAATAATAATTCTACTCATTTAGCTTTCTTTTGTATGGGAAAGGGAAACAAATAGGAGGCGATTCAATACTATTTTCCTTTGGGTGGGGGAAAAGAAAGGGAAACAGAAATAATTTAAAACAGCAACCACACAGAATTTAGTTTCATTTTCTCTCTCAGTGTTCTATGCGGTAGTCAAACAAGGAGTGGAGGTTCTTAAATTGCCCTTTCCCCTGTCTCTTCTGTCATCTAATAATCCATGCAGGCCTTCTCCATTTGATTCACATGGCATAGAATCTGGCAATGAGATTCAAGAGTGTCAAATTCCTCGGAATCCCATCAATTAGAATTAGAGCAACATTCCAGGAATGAAGAAATCATTTTCTTTACTTAAAGGTGATGTTAGGGTTTTGTCCACATGAGGAAAAGAGTGGATACATATCAATTAGAAGTTTGTGGGAAAATGTTTATTTCTGGGAGTGACCATCGTCCATCAATGGTTATGCAAGAAATCTGATTGTGCTGATATTTCTTTGTAGAGGGATGAAGGAATAAAGTTGGTGACTGAGGCTATTTGCTCTGGCATATTCAATGACTTGGGAAGTGGAAGCAATGTAGATGTTTGCGTAATTACCAAGGTTTGTTAATTTGCCGACATAGCTTTGAAGAATAAATCTTCTCATTATGTGCACGTAGTCCTGATACTTATCAAGCAGAATAGTTTTCTAATCGCTAGTCACAATTTTTTCTCCTATAGGGGCAAACGGAGTACCTGAGAAACCTCCAGTCGCCTAATCCTCGTACCTATGTCAATGAAAGAGGGTATTCATTCTCGAAGAAGACTGGTTAGTGATTCTGTCGTAAGCCTTACCTTCTTGTCGATACCTTTGGGTTGCTAATTGCTTTGTATAAGTGTTAGATTCTATCATCTTTTTAAGGGTCGTCTTTTGTTGTGTGTACTTGATGGAAGATCTTGCTTATCTTGAATGGTCTTGAGATTGGTATAAAAACTGAAAACTTTCTTTCATCTTTTTAAGGGTCGTCTTTTGTTTTGTGTACTCGATGGAAGATCTTGCTTATCTTGAATGGTCTTGAGATTGGTATAAAAACTGAAAATGTCAAGCTTAGAACAATTTCACCATTGTTTACTGTGAGACCTTTGTTTTAGCATTTCAGCATTAGTATGCCAACTAACTGTCCTACGTTCTGGGCTTGGTTCCCTTATTCGAACTACAGCTGTTGTCTGTTATGGAAATGTAATATTTTCGGTTGGCCATAGCATTCTTTTAAGACTCGGTTTGGACTGGTCGGTTTAACCTCTTGAACCTTTAACCGTTCCAAGCTCTGGTTTGGCAACCCCAAGAGAATGATTTAGTATTACAAAAACCAAGATTGAACTGTTCAAACTGTCTCTTACCCGGGCAAACAGTCCAAACCAGTCTGGATCTGAAGCTTCCCAACATCTCGCCGGCAGTTGAAAAAATGATTAAAGTAACATTGAAAGAGGTTTGAACTTGAGACCATGTGTTCAACAGTGGAGTCCCATACCATTGGTGCAACTCCAACATCCATTAGGTTCCGTGCTATTTATTCATGTGTTTATTCTCCTTGAATTTGTTGGAAAAATGTAAGACTTTTTTACTGCTGTCATATTGGTACTAAAATGTACTTTGACAATTATGAATTATGCATTATGACATAGTAGTTCAGTTCCGGTTGACTCAAAGTTGAACCAGTGACCTATCTACCATGACCCTTTTCGGGGTTGTTCCGGTTTCCAGTTTTTGGAAAATGGATCCATTGACAAGTATCCGTGTGGAAAATTTGTGTTTCTACATGTTGTATTTCTTTGATTGAAGGATATAGTATCCTTTGTGGCAGTGTTCGATTGTATTTCTTTGATTCAGGGAAACTATATCCTTTGTGGTAACTCATTTGGTTGTGATTGCAGAGGTTCTGTCGACAAAGATTACGCCACTGAAAGAATTGGTGAAAGTAATTGAAGGAGGTGATGCAATGGAAGAATGAGCTGTTGTGGTCGACTACTATTTTGTATTGGATTTCTCACCATACTCGTTTTCACTACAATGTCATTCTGTATCAGTTGTTAAGACAAAGAAGTTTCCTTTCTGCAATTAACATCAAAGTTTAGTTCCTTTTATTTACTTACTTGTGATCTTGAGACGACCTGAAATCTTGGTGTGCCAATTGTTCCTTTGTACTGACCTTTAGTTTGGATTAATCACGGTATCTTCAGTGCTCGTCTGTTGAAAATTCTGGAGTGCTTGCAAAAAATTCTTGGAGTAGCTGTTTTGGACCCTAAATCTGGTTTTTGTAGAGGTTGGGCGGAAGGCGCTCCTGGGAACGTGGTTGTTTGGCACAGATTATTTTGGCGGATTATAGACCGTAGAGTTTTGGATTATGAAAAACTCATAGAACACGCGCAAGTGTTTGATAGAAGTGTGGGAAATAGATTATGCATCTGTGAAGTGTTTGGAAGTATAATTAGATTTTTTAATTGAGGGTGGATATTTGACCATAATGCCCTTGTTATTACTTATGTCTCTTTGCATAAAATTATGTGACATTATTTTCTTTGAAACTATAGATCTTTAGAAAAAACCATTGAATTGTGTGATAGATCTCATTTAGTTTTGTTAAATAGATATTTTATACCATAAAAGGTACTCATTCGGTCCCTTTTTAAAATTTAAATGTGTTGTTTCGTAAATCTAATTTATTAAAGGAACATTATCATTAAATCTTTCACATTAATTTTACCTCCACTTTACATCTCTCACATCAAATTTTACCTTGATTTTTCAAATTTATTATCCATTTTTACTCATCAACTTTTTAAAAAGGTGAAATGATAATCACACAAATTTTTAACCATTAACTTTTAAAAACACACTTATTACAAGACTGTCCAAAATGATAAACACACCTTAGTTTATTTCTTCTTCCCCATAGGGGTCTATTTTTTAATTATTAAGCTTGATTAAGTTGTTGCAGACCTTGCAAAGTTACAGGGTTGATGATGTGTCCCGTTATTATATTTATTTTAACATAAGTCTCACATTGTATGACAATGGGATAAAAAATAAAAAAATCTTAAAAGTTTTTTTTTTTTTTTTGTCATTCGTCATTCCTAATTTATTACATGGGCAGGGGGAATGAGACTCGATCCCGGAATGCAATGTGCATTCAAGAGCTCTACCGCATGATTTAGGCAGCACTTGCGTTCTTAAAGTTGAATTGGTGAATCATATTCTACTCTTGTTCTCACTTTCCAATCCCGAAAAGGAGAATCGAAGACTAAAACTAACATAAGTTATATATATATTAACCGATAGGTAAGAGTCCAACAAGTGTCGCTTTGGCCGAGTGGTTAAGGCGTGTGCCTGCTAAGTACATGGGGTTTCCCCGCGAGAGTTCGAATCTCTCAGGCGACGATAGCTAGTGCCTTGTCTTTTTGTCTCTCTTTTTTCCTTTTATTGTCTTCTGGGGTTGTTTGAGGGGACCTGAAGTTTGCTTGCTAAAGTCCTGTTTGACGCCCAATTAATTTTATTGCGGGCCATTTCGGATTCCATAACCTCTAGGTCTAGAAAAGAGATGTCTAATTACCAATAAGGTAAGTCATTTTTTTTAATTACCACTAAGGTAAGTCACTTTTTTTTTGGAGTTTAGGTTTAGGGTGCACTTTCCTATTATAGGGTTTTAGTGGTTTAGGCACTTTCATAGAGTATCCTAGGATTTTAGGCACTTTCATAGGGTACCCTAGTCGTAGGGTACCCTAGAGTTTAGGTTTAAGGTGCACTTTCCTATTATAGGCTTTTAGTGGTTTAGACACTTTCATAGAGTACCCTAGGATTTTAGGCACTTTCATAGGGTACCCTAGTCGAAGGATACCCTAGGATTTTAGGCACTTTCATTGGGTACCCTAGTCGTAAGGTACCATAGGATTTTAGGCACTTTCATAGGGTACCCTAGTCGTAGGGTATCCTAGGATTTTAGGCACTTTCATAGGGTACCCGAGGATTTTATACACTTTCATAGGGTACCCTATGATTTAGGCATTTTTATACGGGTTGGGGAGTTGATGGGAATTTTTCAGAGTTGGGCTTGACCTGATGGTAATTATGGGATCAAAGGGTGACCTGATGGTAAATGTCCCTAAAAATAATTCAAGCCTCTCATTATTAACAAAATATGGTTTATGGCCTCCTGCAAAAAATTATATCAATTTGACAGCGGTAAGGGTTAATGACTTTATTTTCATAATTCGAAAGCCGAAACAGTTACTTTCCGATTAATGACTTCAATTTTTCAAGGCCATTTTTGGGTCTCACAAAGATGATTCAGACAGCTCATTATTCTTACTGATACCCTTATCGGATTGAGCTAATTTTTTACAAGAGCCCCAAAAAAAGATAATCATGTTTGTGGGATCCGATATGTACCCAAAAAAAAAAATCACTAAATCATTTTTGTGTCAAACACACACACACCCACCATCCGGGGACAGTAGGGCACCCCAATTGCCTAGAGTGATTGTGGTCTTTGTTTCGAGTTTTTCCACCTACGTATCAGACTATCTGTGGTTCCTGTTTTGATATAATTCATAATTGTATTCCTAGTGTTTGAGGGAAAAAAAAAAAAAAAAAAAAAAGATGTCCATAATTTTATGTAGACTACATCTACCTAGTTTTTAAAGCGAGAGTGGAGTGGAGGGTCCTCTAAAGATTATACAAATTAGGGCATCGAATTTAACTCTGGAATGGAATCACATAGGGTGTAAGTGAAGTTTGTCCTTCCCTTTATAAGATTGAGCTCGGTTTGTACATATCATATTATATGAACCGAGCTTGAAACAAAATTCAGAAACGATTAAAGGACAAAAAATAAGACTTAGGTGCATTCCTCTTCTTCCTTTTTCTCTGTCTCCCAATATAAATTTTACTCACGTAAAAACTAAAAACATAAGAGTGGTGATTTCGAGGGGAAAAAAAAAAAACATAACAGAGAGAAATACGTAAACAAGAGGGTTAGTAGGATACATGAAACGTGAATCTAAGTCATTCATTCTCCTTTCCTGGATATTTTCGGGAATACTTTTCATGTAATTATTCCCTCCGTCCCAATGTATTTGTCCTTTTTGGGAGTACATGTCACTGTTCAATTGATTATATCTCGTGATTTACATTGTTTTACGTGATTTTAAAAACACTAAATTATAAAACTAATTGAAATCTATCAAACAAGATCTGTATTGAATGTAAAATCAATTACCAATTTAAAGTTATAACTAATTTTTTATCCGGTTAATATAGAACGAGGGACCAAAAAATTGGGACGGAGGGAGTAGTTTGTCAAATTTCTTTGTTTCAGTTTGAGCTGGTTGCCGTTTGATAACTTTCTAACCTTGAATGTTTCTTGTTAAATATCACTTTCTCAGAATATGTGTCAACAAAAGCCGTTGTAGCACAAACATATGGGCTGATTTCCTTATCCGGGTTCAACTCCCGGCAGCGGCATTTTCTTTTGTAATTTTAAGTCATGACGTCTTTCCCTTTAAATTTAATTTAGAAGCAATGATCAATGTAGCCTTTTTTTTTTTTTAATTCCTTTCATCCCAATTTGATAATCCACTACGAATTTATGTGCAATTTTCAAACTCAAAAATAATTTACTTACAAAAATAATTTTTTTTGTCAATATGCATCTTATTTGATAGATTTCATTGAGAACATTAATACGGTGCAAAAAAAATTAAAAAAATTATTTTAGTAAATACATTATTTTTTAGTTTAAAATTGCACGTAATTTCGTAGCGACTATCAAATTAGGACGGAATGAGTACTTAGAACAAGGAGAATGCTTTCTTGCTCAACCCATGAAAAAGGAAGGACCGTTTCCTCTTTTGATGCTTGTATTTTCAATACTTACACCCAAGTATTAGGTAGGGAGCAGTTCACCAACGGTAAAATTCATTCATAGTTTTATGAAAATATTTGCAATAAGTTGTACATAGGGCTGCGATAAGTTCTATATAGGCTGTATACGGTCCAGATTAGTTCGGATTTCTTCCATGCCACGAGTCACGATTCTCAAAAAATGCAATTCATGTCCTGACCAAAAATTCTACGGTTTGGTTCTGAATCAATCCGTTATCCAAAAGTCATCGTTCAGTTCCGATTTGTATATACAGATTACATATATATTCCACATTCCTAAAAGTGCAGCAATTCTTTTTTTTTTTTCTTTTCAAAAACGCCAAATAATAGTGCAACAAACTAATCCCTCATTAATCAGAATCCGGGGGACGTGTTGTGCACCCGAGTGCTTTGCATTGTGTTGTGCACTCCTCGCCCGTCCGAGGTGCAAAGCACCCGGGTGCACACCAACTCCCCTTGTCCCCATTAATCATAGTGCAGTAAATAGCAACCAAAAAGGCAATAAAAAAAGAAAATAACAAGAAAAAAGAACCCAAATTCCTGCATAATTCATCAACCAAAATTCCTAATTCAAGATTCTTGCATGGACCAAATTCAAGATTCCAACATCAAAGCATTACATTCCATATTCCTAATAGTGCAACAACCAAATTCGTAATAGGAGATTAGGCTAGCCGATTTTTGTATGCATTCTTTTTCTCCATTTAGAGTAGTACTACACTTTGCCTCCTAGGTTATAAATTTTATACTTGTTGGATTTGTCTCGAAGAGAAGAATCTATAAACCACGAAAACTTGATGCAAAACTAACAAATGCAAAAAAAAAATTGAATAAAGACAAAATGAAAAAACCAAAAAACTAGTTTGCAACTTTTTTGCCAAGACACCCCATAAGAGCGTAAAAAAAAAGGCGAATCTTGAATTCGGATTGACCTGAAGCGGAATCGTACGTTTTTAATTGGTACCGCAGATTAGTGGTTCTCGAATGGATTGGTGAACAGCCCCTAAATGGTCCGAATACAGATTGAAAAATTACAAACCGCGCCTCACGTTTTTGAATTAACTGTCCGGACTAGGGGTGAAATCTTAACCGGTCAAAGCGGAATTGAAGACATCAGCAATTTTCTATTCTTTGGCGCTCAACTACATCTTCCCAGAAAAATTTCTGATTTCTCGGAGAGCTCTCCCCAGTTCTACAAAGTCCATGTGCCTGAACTGTCCTCTCACCAACTGGTAAACAACCTTCTCTCCCTTTTACTATTTCTAGTATATTTTTTTGGAACAGAGAAAAAGGTTAGCTAGTGCATATAATGTTAAAGGTTGGGTCTATCTTCTTCAGTCTCCCCCACTCATACCCCTAGCGATTGGGGCTTAAAGGGTACTGGTATTGTTGTTATTGCTATTGTTATTGTTATTGTTGTATAGTATGATTTAAGTTTACATTTTACCGGGGATGTCGAGTGGACATTTTAAAACTTGAAATCACGTGTTGGGCAATTGTTTTGATTTCCTACTAGCTTTCTGCGATTTTCCTTAGCATTACTCCTTTTGATTAAACATTGTTTATGTATTCTAAGCTTTGCTGCATAATGCCACTCCCAATTTTCTTTCTTGTCTCCCCTTTCAACAATAACCAATCTTTCCTTTCTGCAAATTCATTCATTGCTATAATGACAGCGAATCCCAGCAGATTTTGAGAATGTTTTTTCACTGGAGTTGTGCCGTACAAATCTACAATCACTAGTTGGGAAAAAAGATCATGGCTTGTAGAACTGAAAAAGGTCGATGGACATTTGTATTTCCGAGAAGGTTGGCAGCAATTTGTGGATGATAATTCCTTGGAATTCGGGGACTTTCTCATGTTCTACTATGGTGGCAATGCGCAATTCTATGTCAAAATGTATGGGATAAATGGTTGTCAAAAGAAGCTTAGCGGGCCTACTAGGGAGATTGACAAACATCACACATCCCCAAGAAAATCAATTAGTCGAGACAAGTAAGTCAATTTCTTAATACCAGGAACTAAAATTTGGCGACAGGTGAATAGCGCTAAGCATATGCTTGGAATAATGTAGGGAAGCCTAAACGACTTGCGCAAGGAGCCAATGGCAACAAGGAAACTGCTCAGGAAGATTTGTGTCCGAGATTTTCATTGGGGACTCAAGAGGGCAACAGAGCTTGTAAAGAAGCCAGCAAATTCGTATCAGAATCTCCATTCTTCAAAGTAGTAGTTATGAGCCATAGTTGCATCAATAGAAGTCTTATGGTAAGATCTTAAACCCTGCATCTTTCATTAATCTTAAACATGTAGACTTTCACATTCTCTGATGTTACGATAGGTTTGCTCACCCTGATAAATTACTCAACACAAGATACTATAAATTTCTGGGCTAAAGCTTATGTAACTTTCACATTTTAGTACTCTTTATATAAGTCCAAAATAAAAAAAGAAATAAAAAAATTCTTTTACTTTGATAAAGGGCCTAGTTTAAAAGGTTTTAGCTGGTAAATCCTGACCACTTTATTAAGTTTCGTATCTTCACAAATTTTAGCTTGTGAAACTCACATTTGTGACATGCGAGACAAAACTTAATCCTTTTGAATTGGCACGAATTAGTCCCCATCTCTGAAACTTTGCTTAGGGTCTCTAAAAAGGAACAGGGATGGCCCTATCGAAACATATGCAGCCTTTGTAATGAGGAGTTCCCTGGCATTAGACCACTGGTGTATTAGTATGTCATAAATTGATAGAACTCCAATTTTTCCTGGATCATTTATAGTTTACGTCTCCAAGCAGTATATTTCTGCCTGCGAGTTTCCGGTTGGTAACTTAGAGTCTCATAGCATCGTGCTGTGAGACAAAATGACACAGTTTCTCTTGAGCAAAAGCATCCCGAGTACCACTACCACCCTAATCTACTTACGCCCATCACCACCATATGCAGACACCACTGTTTGGTTATTGCAGACGGATGTTGGGACAATTTCACGGGGAAATTATTGGGGTCCTTGTTAGGTTGCGATTCCAAGAAAAACAGAAAACAAACTCATGGAGCTCTTGTTGGGTTTTTGATTGCAGATAAGAATTGACAGCAATTTCAGTTTATTGGGTGCATATAAAATTGCGTCATGGTTTTTCACAGTGGCGAAATGGTGATATATTTGGTGGATGTCTATTGACCTTGTGAGCACTGTTGGGCCTGTTGTGCTTTGCTCGTGGCAGGACCTCGAATCCGACCAATTTAGATTTAGAAAGCAGCTGATTGAATTGCCTTGATTGATATATGCGTCTACTGTCTCGCTGTATGGGCAACTAGCTTGATGGCATTCACAAATTATACAAAAACTTCTCTTTTTTGTAGAATATCCCATCGAGCTTCCACAACAGGTATATGGAAAAGGATAGATGTGGTGTAAAACTCGTTGCTTCAAATCGGTCTTGGCCTGTGAAAGTGAGCACGACTGACCAAACCAGACGGAGCGGGCCAATTCGGATGGACATGCATGGGGGCCCTGTAGTGAGTGAGCTCATTACATGCGTGTAGTGAGCTCTCTCGGCCATCCGATCCGAGATCAACGGTCCGGATAAATTGGAGTTAAAGTAAATATAAAAGTGCTTTTTAAAATATAAAATTATCCGGACCGTTGATCTCGGATCGGACGGCCGAGAGAACTCACTACACGCATGTAGTGAGCTCACTCACTACAGGGCCCCCGGATCCAATTCGGATATGAGAGTTTTATCAGCTCCTACAATTTTGGTCTGCCAATTCATGGATCAAATATTGAATGGAATAGTCCTTTAAAAAACATTTTAAACGAATTGAATAGCTTGAATTAGTTGTAGTTGTGTGAGATCCAAAAGGTGGGTCCCACAAAGTGTACACGTTTTGGTATGCCCATAGTTTTGTGGGTTCACGTAGTGGCCCAATTCGTCCCGAATTACAAAACCACAAACCAAACAATCCTCGTATGGGTGGTAACTGTAACTCCCAAGATGCCATTAAGCGTACGAATTTGGTTGTTTGTTCGAATCAGGGATTAGGAATTTGGTTGCTGTATTACGCAAGAATTTAGGTTTCTTTTTTTTTTCTTTTTTTTTTCTTTTCTGGTTGCTATTTGCTACTACAATACTATGAGAAATGTGGAATGAGTTTGTTGCACTATTAGAAATTAGGTATATTTGGTTCTCGCACTATTAGAATTTGGAATTTATATTTTATCATTGGATAAAAACCGGACGCAAATTGTGACTCACGGATTGGTTTAGAAACAGACCCTAGGATCTTTAAAACCGGACAAGGATTGCATTTTCTTAGAACACTAGTGACTCGTAGTTCGGTCCCCGAATTCCCAAGAATATTCTGAACCGATTCGGACTGTGGCAGCCCTACATATGTGGAAGCACAAAGAGCATTTGTCACTTCTATTTTCTTAAAAGTTACTCACTCCGTCCCAATTTCTTGGTCATTCTTTCCTTTTTGAGATGTCCCAAAATATTTGTCCCACTTCTAAAAACATCCATCAAAACTGGGTCACTTTCCAATTTTACCCTTAAAAAGTATTTTTCCCATCTTAATTGGCTAGTCTATTATCTTTTATTTTATAACGGTTTTTATGATTTTGAAAATTTTGTATAATAAAACTAATTGTTATCTATCAAACAAGATCCATATTAAATATGTTTTGACTTTCATATAATAAATTAGCCTCACAAATTTGGTCACAGTAATATTGACAGGATTTAGGGGCAAAATAGAAAAATCAATACAAAGTTCACACCCCTTAAAAACCCATTTCCCCAAAAGGGGCCAAGAAATTGGGACGGAGGGAGTAGTAACTGTATTCAATGGAAGCGAAAATAATGTTGTGAGGCTAAAATAGAACTTATTTTTTTATTTTTTATTTAATTTAAATTGCACTTATTTTTGAAGTTTTACCAATTGAGCTAAGCTAACAGTGAAGTTGGAAATGAACCATACCATTCATAAACTGTAGCCCTACCTAATGTTCAAGCACCAGTTTTCCAATATAATGAAACTATGAAAGCTTCTCTGAGACTGAAGGTATGACCTTTTGCATCTGTCGCAACGCGGGTTGGCCTCAAATCTTTCAAGCACCATGTTCCAGTACGGTTTTGGGGGCCTTGTAGTGAGAACTCACTACAGGGTTGTAGTGAGGCCAACCCTGTAGTGAGCCCCTCACTTCAAGGACCCCGCACCCGTTCTAGTACTACGCCACACACGGAACAAGAAAAAAGAGCAGTATCCAAGGGACGGAGGGGGAAGGAGTATTGTCTCTGTATTACTAATTTTGAAATGGAAAAATATTATAAATTAATATCGAAGTTGTTATGCCTAAACTCGAAGTATGAGAATATAAACGAATCAACAAGAAAGAATGAAATACAAGATTTACGTGATTTCCCTCAAGCACAAAGCAAAAAGGTACGTTCACGGGGAAAGAGAAAGATGATTCACTATAAACAGAAAGAGAATAATGAGCCGGTTGTACCTATAACTAAATTTGAAGAAACCAACAAATACCTAGGGAAAAATGTCTCACAAATACGATAGAGACACGTACACAGACTCCCTAATATCTAATCCCTTCAAAAGACAACCCTAGAAGCCCCCAAAGCCTCTATTTATAAGAAATTATAAAAAAATTAGGTCAAAAACCAATTAAAAAACTCGCAGCCGCACAATTCAACATCGGTGTGGTCCGGACCAAGATCTTGTTAGTCCACACCAAAGAAGCTGCAACCTTCCACAATAAAACAGACCCATTAGTCCAAGCTGCACAATGCAACATCGGTGATCTAGACCAAGGTCTTGCTAGTCCTGATCAGAGATGCTACAACCTTCCAAAACAAAACAAACTTGTTAGTCCGAATCACAGATGCTGCAACCGACTTTGCGCACTAAATTACACACTTTTTTCGGATGTCTTGAATTCAAGTCCATCTCCAATAGCAATGATCATTATTGCACTTGAATTAATTCTTTCATCCCAAAGAATTATTTTAAAAGGGTTTGATTACAAAGATTAAAAATTAAAATAGCCGAGTGAGCTATCATAATTCTGTGATTTTTAAAAAAAAAAAAGAACTTCATTACAGAATCTATATTTTTTTATTTATTATTCTAGTCATAGCTTGGTTATAAAACCATGGGTCTTGTGAGCATATGTTGTTAGTTTGATATTTTCTCATCCGTTAAAAACAATTTTATCTTGTTATAATTTTTGTTGGAAAATATATTAGTTAAAAAAAATTTTATATTGTTATAATTTTTGTTGGAAAATATATTACGTCACGTGTTAAGATAACAAAAGAATATGCCGCTGTGTTAAGCTAACAAAAGAATATGCCGCTGTGTTAAGCTAACAAAAGAATATGCCGCTGCCGGGAGTTGAACCCGGAGAAGGAAAATCAGCCCATATGTTTGTGCTACAACGGCTGCTGTTAACATATCATCTGAGAAAATAATATTTAACGAAAAGAAAAATATCCAAGGTTAGAAAGTGATCAAACGGAACCAGCTCAAACTAAAACAAAGAAATTTGACAAACCATTAAAACTACCAAAATAGGCTCTGGTACTAGTAGCTCTAATCGGCTTCTTTTATTCTTAGTATTTTTTTTTCCCTTTCATATCAACGACTTGTCGTCTAATTTGTGTGAGTTATGTCTCTCGTTTATGCGAGAATATTTAGTTTCGTCTTTTGGACGAATATTTTGTCTACGTACCGATCTTTTCCTACGGTGTTGTTTCACAATGATATCTGTACCAACAGTGTTCTGATCTTACATGATGTTTTTTGTGGAGCAAATTGTGGCCCAACAACAGGTTTTTTGTGCAGGGTAAAACAACAGGAAAGGATATTTCATAGTCGTATTCAACTGGGAAGCTCATGACAATAGTTTTAACAAGAGATAAAAGCATTTTGTCCTCAATTTTGTTTTATCTAATGTACACGTGTCAATTTTAAAAGTTATCGAATGGATTATGATGAAGTCAATTTAAAGTTAGTTTTCATTTTCTTTTACTTCCCGTTTCCTCCGTTTATATATTCCTGTTAAAGTGCTCCTCCGGTGGATACAAAGTTTTTAGTATTTGATTGATTGAAAATATAATATGAAATATTACATGTTAAGTTAATAGTGACTGCTTAAAGAAGAGAGTCACCATTGCAAAAAGTAAAGAAAGGCTTTGTTGAGGATGATACAACAATGTTTTGTGGTATTTAACTTGTTATAATAGCTACATGTGGTTTTGTTCATCCTCATGAGGATGCTCTTATGCATCTGTGGCAAGTGGCAATGCGAGTTGGCCTCAAATCTCTTAAAACATCCCCAACAGTTCAGCAAATTTTGAGCTAAAAATATTAGTGAATAGTGCACATTTTTCACTTTACCTTCAACGATCCCCACTATTATGTGGATTGATTTAGACTTTGGCTCTCTATTATCGCTAAAATCCCCTTTTAAAGAGATCTTGTCGTGGATGCCCTTAGGTACCATGTTCGAGTCCTACGCCATTGGGCCACTGCATGCTTTGAATAGATTTCTTTTATTTTATTTTTCTCTCCACATATGGAACAAGAAAAAAGTGTATATCTTTTCTCCTTGTATTACTAATTTTAAACTAAAAAATTAAGAATCAATATCAAAGTGATCCCTATTGCACTTGAATTAATTATTTTATTACCAAAGAATTATTTTGAATGTGGCTTCATTACAAAAATTAACTTGAATTAATTCTTTTATTACCAAAGAATTATTTTGAATGTGGTTTCATTACAAAAATTAAAAATTAAACTAGTCGAAAAAGCTATCATAATTTTATAATTTGTTTTTAAAGATTGACTTAATTTAAAAAATCTAAGATTTTTTATTAATTATTCTAGTCAGAGTTTTTTTTGGTTTATAAAACAACGGGTCTTGCGAGCATACGTTGCTAGTCTGATACCCCCTTTGTCATAAAAAGTTTGGCCTACTTTCCTTTTTTGGCTGTCCCAAAATATAGGACCAATTTAAAAATCTCAACAAAGGAAAGCCGGTAAATTCCATTTTTGCCTTTGAGATGCTTTTTAACAATCAAAACAATGAGACCAAAAGAAGAATAATTAAAAAATTTAAAGTTTAAAGTGCGTTTTAAAATTTTGAAAAAGTTCCCCGATTATATTTGAGGCAAGACTTTTCGTTTTTTAGAAAACTATTTAAATTCAAAACTTGACTAACTCCTATTTTATTAGAGTCAACTAATGAAGGGCAAACTTGGAAAGTTACAAATTTTGGGTAACATTGTGTATTGTACATAAAATTTCGAAATTTGTAAAACTTTATCTTATAATTTTTGTTCGAGAATATATTTTGTGTGCCCCAAATTGGGATTTCGCTTCTTCTGAGGATAAGCAAATAAAACATCACTTGTTAAGGTTTAAAAATATGCCGCTGCCGGGAGTCGAACCCGGATAAGGAAAATCAGCCCATATACTTGTGCTACAACGGCTATTGTTGACATATAGCCTGAGAAAGTATTATTTAAAGAACAGAAAACTATCCAAGGTTAAAAAGTTATTAAACGGCAACCAGGTCAAACTAAAACAAAGAAATTTGACAAACTAATAAAACAACCAAAATAGGCTCTAGTACTAGTAGCTCCAATCCGCTTATTTTATTCTTAGTATATATATGTATTTTTTCTTTTTTTCGTCTTTTCATATCAACGACTTGTCATCTAATCCGTGAGAGTTATGTCTCTTGTCTATGCGAGAGTATTTAGTTTCGTCTTTTGTACGAGTATTTTGCCTACAAATCTTTTCAGTCGGTGTTGTTTTACCATGACATCCGCACCGATAGTGTTCTCATCTTACATGATGTTTTTGACGGAGCAAATTGTAATTTGGCTTATAGGAGTATGAAATTAAAAAAATCAGTGTTATATATTCTTTTATATTACGTTTGTACATGGAAAAAACCAATTATATGGCATTTTGACTTTTTGGAGATTGTTGATTCTTTAGTCGCTCTTGTTGGCCATAATTTGTACTCTTTTTTTTTTTTTTAATACTCGTTGCTGGAAATATTATTTAAGTGTTCTAATCTTGGGGCACAATTTTTAGACTAGACCTAGGGCACTCCAAACCCTTGAGTCAGCCCTAAATGTTAGTGAGATTCAGTCGCCGTAGCACACAAGGAGTAATTCACATATACAGTCATTTCCCGACTTGCAATTCACATCTTGTTCTTATTTTTCATCTACTCCTACTATATATTAAGAACCTAATACTTCCAAAAATTGTCACCTTACCCAATAGCCTTTTTTTTTTTTTGAGTTTTATTTTGGGAAGAACAGCAGGAAGGATATTTGTTTTCAACTGGAAGCACATGACAATAGTTTCACAAGAGATAAAACATTTTGTCTCAATTTTTTTTTATCTAATGTAAACATGTCGATTTTAAAAGTTTTCATTTTCTTTCACTTTTGGTTTCCTCCATTTATATATTCTTGTTAAAGTGCTCCTCTGGTGGATCTGACATTGTTTTTAGGTATTGATAATGTCAAAATTATTCTCGTTAATGCAATTGAGGTTCATGAAAAACTTGTATTATGTATAGGGTATGACACTCTAATGCCACCCAAAATTTTAGCATTCACGAAAAAAGCCCTAATATGAAGAGACGAAAAATAAGAAAAAGAAGGTACTAAGAATAAAATAATTAAGCGGATTAGTAGAGCTCCCGGCAACGGCAACGGCAACGGCATATTCTTTGGTAAATCTTACACGTGACGTTTTATTCGCTTCCATTGAGTATTAGGGTAGTACTAATGCCAAAAGTACAAGCTCTTTATGAATTGGAGTTTTAATACAATCTAAAACAGTTTTGGCATTATGATTATCTTTGTGCTTTCCCATAGGCCTGCCCACGGTCCGAGTCGGTTCGGATGTTCAGGAATTCAAGGACCGAACCGCGAGTCGCAGTTCTAAGAAAATGCAAGCCATGTCCGGTTTTAAAGATCGTAGGGTCTGATTCTGAAACAATCCGTGAGTCATAGTTCGATTCTGGTTTTTATTCATTGATAATTTCACATTCTAATAGTGTGAGAACCGAATTTACCTAATTTCTAATATTACAACAAACTGATTCCACATTTCTAATAATGCAACAAATAGCAACCCAAAAAAAGGAACCCAAATTCTAGCGTAACACATCAACAAAATTCCTAATTCCAGATTCCAACAAACAACCAAATTTCTAATAGGAGATTAGGCTAGCCGATTACAGTATATACACGTTTTTTTTTTTCTTCTTCTTTTATATTTAGAGTAGGACTACAATTTTTTTACTTAGGTTTTATTTTTTACAGAACTAGTAAGTTATATTTTTATATAACTTATAACTTAATAATTTATAACCATAGGTAAAGTTATTTACTCCATATTACATGCTTATATATATATAGTATATATATATATATATATATATATTTATAAGTACATAAATATCTCTCACGGTCTTGTTTGGTTAATTCACAGTTTCGGGAAGAAAAGAAATCTGTGGACCGAAGCATATCTTACTGTTTTCTATTTTTTGAATCCGTGTCAGAACAATTAATCCACGGACCCAAAAGTATGATTCCATTTAGTATATTTTCACGGTTCACCGGCTTTTATTGTATGCACATACCATAATAGTTTCTTACCTAATTTTTCAATTGAAGTTTCTGGTCCAATATCCTATGCATAAAGTGTATGGTCTGATTAATTTTGACGCAGGGGCAAAACGCTGAATACATACCTTTTTTTTTTTTATCGGCAATAAAGTTTTGTTAATGAAAACTTGACAGAGGGTATATCAAGTTGGGGGACAGGGGAGGGGACTCCAACTAGGGGTGGAAATTTCTAACACGACACAAGAACACGACCCGAACACGACACAAAGTTAGCGGGTTAGGGTCAGCTATTTCTGACATGAAACACGAATATCACACGACACGATAACACGAAAAGTTAAATAGATCGGGTTAGGGTTGAGGAAATATTCCTGACACGAACACGAGATAACACGATAAACACGACACGAACACGACATGACACGACACGAAACGAGAATTTATGGAAAGACACGATGACATGACACGAACCGGACACGAAGTTAGCGGGTTAGGGTTGGCTATTTCTGACATGAAACACGAATATGACACGACATGATAACACGAAAAACTAAATAGGTCGGGTTAGGGTTGAGAGAATTCTAACACAAACACGACACAACTCGATGCCCACCCCTAACTCCAACCGAAGTTGAGGAAATTAAAAACACCCAATGTACGTGGCCCCAAAACACCTGATCGGCAAAACCCGAAACACCTAATGACCTAGCCCAGAAAAGACATACCAAATACAGAACATTGAAGCTCAAATCCATAATGGCCTAGCCCGGAAAAGGCATACCTAATACATAACCTTGAAGCCCAAATCAAGAAGATGGAAACCCAAAAAATAAACCTTGAATGCTGAGTACATACTTAAGAAACCCTGTGGGGGTCTCTTCGCCGGAGTGAACTCTTTGAACCTCTTGGAGTGAGAAGGGCACTGGTGGAAAGGGCAATGCACGTCTGAGCCGCTGCTGCTCGCCGGAGATGATAACCTGCACACGTAGGTAACCACGTCAGTGCCTAGCCCGGACGGTGGTGGTCCGGGAAGGCACTCCGATGATTAAGTCAGTCACCGGAGGGGAGAAATGCACCAGAAATCTCAGTGAAGAAGAAGAGTTATGAGGGTAGTGAATGAGGAGAGAGGAATCCCCATGGTGGTAGTTGTGGCTGGGTATTTATAGGCTGAGGGGCGTGCGTCCCACGCGCTCGGCGCCCCTCACGCGCCTGTCATTCACGCTCGGAATGACAGGTGACATGACCTTCACCCCAGCCCCAGACGCCATGTCCGGGCTGACGTCACGGCACGTGGGTTCGAGTAGTCAAATCAGCTCGAGACATTCCCCATCACCCACGTGCTTCTGCAGGCGGCGGTGGCAGAGTAGGTGACTGCCGCATTTAATGCCTCATCATGGGCTGTGTGGCGTGCCCGACACACTTCCACCAAACCGGATGTGCCCGAGCCCCCACGTTACCGAGGTCAACAGACTCGGCAGGCGTGCGGCCCAGCCCCCTGGGCGCTCGGCGCGTCGCTCGGCGGAGCTCCCGAGGGTTGTCTGGGAACCAAGCTGCGAGTACCATGCTCTCGGCACCGAGCCGTTCGGTAGTCTCCGTTCAAACCTATATTCGTCCAAGACCCTGTGTCTGCATCGTCCGCCGTGGGCACCGTTCGTTCGGCATCGTCCAGGCGGTTCGATCTGCATTCGGTTTTGTAGATTCTGAGGTAATGATCTTTTTGGCTCTTCGTGATGTGGAGGGGGGATGCCTCTGCTGACCCCTGTGAGCCCGGCCGCTACAATAGCCCCATCAACTACCGCACACCGACGGAAGGGTGCGGGAGTTGATATAATTCGGATCAAGCGGTCGGAGAAATGGGCTCGGCGCTCGTGTTTCACGCGATCGGCATGGAACACTGCGGTCAGGCTGGCGACGGTCCGAGTCCCTCCGCGCATGCGCTCGGAGGGAGGCTGGTGCTCGGAACGTCACATCGATCTGGGAAGCGAAGGGACGTCTGACACATTTGGTGCAGAAACCCGTACGCGTGATGACGTTGATGCCACGTGCCGTCGCGCGGTTGGTCCATGCGCCGCCGTTTGGTTTTCGCGCCCCAAACGGCTCGAATCGGACGGGGCACGCGTCGCAATCTGAAGGGGGGTGACCCTCCATCTCCCGGACCGGTGTCCCTATAAATACACGGACAGGGGGAGAGAGGGTCACTGTTACTCTCTCTCTCTAGCTCCAAACCCTTGCGCCGCCACCGTCCGCCGTGCTCAACCGCTCCTTCCTCGCGGAGATCTCACTTTCAGGCCAAGATTCTTCCACCAAATCCAAGGTATTGTGTTCTTCCTTGTTTCTATACGTTTTGTGGAGCTTTTTGTGCATTTTGGTTGCATTTTTGAGTGTTTCACTTTTTCGCTTTTTCTGCCTCTGTTTTTGTTTGAGTTTTCCGGCAGTTTGTGCGGCGGAGCACGGCTGCCGGATTCTGGGCTTGAAGAACACTCAACGTGTTCTTCCGAGCGTCCCCCTCATCGAGCGAACCGCTTTTCGCCGAGGGCGGAGGATATACCCGAGCGTGATTTCTCTTTAGGTATTGCCGAGAGCTCATAGGTAGTAGGGCTCTCGGACAATCAACGACGTGCGGGGAGCTCGGCAGGGGCCGACGCTCAACCCTTTGTATTTTTCTGAAATCACACCTGTGCATATCGCTGATGGTTGTTTCACCCGTGCACTGTAGGTCTTTCTTGGATGAGCTCAGACTCCTCGGACTCATCTTCCGACGACGTCCTTGCCGAATCCCAGTTCAGCGATTTCATCCAAAGCGTCCTCTTCAGAGAGCAATTGAGAAGTCTCGGGAGAGGCTATAGGAGCCAAGCACAGTTCAGCTCTCCACCACCCGAAGCCATACCCCTAGACATAGCCCCGCTTCAGGCCATAACCCCCGAGCGCTGGATGGAGATGGAAATGGAAACCAGGCGCGCCGAGAGCGGCGCTCAGGCTTCTTCGTCCGGGCAGAGCCCTCCTCCGAACCCTGTCCCCGAGACGGCCGTGCCGACCGATGTCCCTTCATCCCCCACCATTGACCCTACCGAGCTCCCGGATCTCTCCGGGGATTGGGCTTCGGACCCCGAAGTGATTGAGATCGACAGGGAAACCGCGGGGTTCGACGAGCCCGAGCCTGTCGAGGTTCTTGAGGTGGACGAGCTTTTAGCCCAGTCTCCACAATCCGAGGGGCACGCTCCCCGCAACGAGGGTGAAGACGAAGGCTCCTCGCACCACGGTGCCGAGAACGAAGAGCAGGAGCAAGCCCCCGAAGATGAAGACGAGGCCGACGTTGAGGGGGGCGTCGAGTATGGGCACGGCTGGGAAACGATCCCGCCGCCGAACCCGAAGCACGGGAAGTGCAAGTACGTCGACACGTACTTCGACGGTTCTGCGGACAAGCTTGCCGCGTTCCGAAGGGACTACAACATCCCTGCTGACGTGGAAATCACAAGGCCCGTCGACAACAAAATCCACTACGCGAAAGGGCAGGTGACTGTGCCCTTGATGGCCATCACCGAGGGTGGCCTGACTTTCCCCATGCCCAAGCTCCTTCGGCAGTTCTTGGACGTGTACGAGCTCGCCCCCCACCAGCTGGTCACCAACGTGTACCGCATCATCTGCTCGGTGGTGAGGCTGTCCGAGCGTCACAACATTCCCTTCCGCCTGTCCGACCTCATGGCGGTCTACACCTGCGCTCGGAGTAAGAGCTACGGCCGCTACTACTTTTCGAGGCGCCCCGAGTACCCCCACCTCATCGGCAAACTCTCGGACTCGGAGAGGCATGCCTGTGAGTTGGTCATAGTAAAGGGGAACTACGAGAAAGCCCCGGGCGAGCAGTCCAGGTGGTCCGTACCCTGGCAGCGAGGGCGCCCTAGTAAGTCGAGAGCTCATCCTTGCATTTTCATCTTTTATTTCTGTCATTTAGTGAAATTTACTGACCTGCACTTGTTTCTGTGTTTTTTTTTTTTTTTTTTTTTTTTTTTTGTTAGCGTGCAGGAAGGTGACAAAGAAGCTCGCCGAAGACGCGGACGACGACGTCATCGACCAGATCTTCGCCATTCCTAACCGTACTGCCCCCGAAGTCCTCGGCTACGTGCCAGCATACAAGGGCTTCCTGAAGAGGGGGAAGAGCCCCGTGAAGAGGACAGGCGAGCGCCGAAGACGACTCTTCGATACCGATATCGAGCGCTCTGACCTCTTTGGTCGGGAACGCTTGCCGAGGAGCACTCACCACCCGCCCCAGGCTCTCCTTACAGGCAGCGGCTCCGAAGCTGACATGGCTGGATCCTCAGCTTTGAGGGAGGCCCAAAGGAAGGAGAGGGCCGAGAGGAAGAGGAAGGACGCCGAGAAGGCGGCGGGCTCTCAGCATGGTAACCCCTCCGAGGGGGAGGCCCCTCCGAAGAGGACCCGGACGGCCGAGGCTCCGGAGGGGTCCAAGGCACCTCTTCCACCGACACCTCCTCCTAAAACCGTGCCGACCGAGGTTCAGCCGAGGAAGGTAGCTCCCAAGGACAAGCAGGTGGTCTCCCCGCCACCTGGGGAAGCGCCCTCCCCGACCGAGAAGGATGAGCCGTGGGTGCCGGTCATCCGGACCTCGAGCGGCGAGCCGGTCAAAAGGAGCGCCAGCGTTCGGGAGAGCCGCAAGACGGCGATGACCCTGCTTAAAGCCCTCGCTCTGCCGAGGGATATGAAGGCCGTCCCCAGAAATACGGCCGACAACTACGCCGAGCTCTGCACCAGCATTGTGAGGGTAAGGCCTCTCCTTTACATTTCGTATTCTGTGTAAGTCTTTACGTTCGGTTGATTACTAATTGTTGCCGAAAATTTATTCTTTTACAGGCTGGCCAGTCGGCTTTGGCTCTCGGCGACAAGGTGTATAACCTTGGCGTTGAGAAGTCCGAGGTTGAGAAAAAGCTCGAAGCGGAGCAGAAGGCTCGGGCTGATCTGAAGAAGAGCGCCGAGGCCCTTGCTGCCGACGGCCAAGAGCTGGAGAGGCAGCTGGCGGAGGCCCGCCATCTTCAGAAGGAGGCCGAAGAGAGGGCCATGACGGCCGAGAGCAAGATTACGGCTGCCGAGGAGAGGGCCGCTCGAGCCGAAAGGGATCTTCAGCATGCCCAAGCCGACCACGATGAGATGTTGGCTGTTGCTGACAAAAATGGCTATGGGAGGGGGGCGGAGGAGACGCTGCGCAAATTTGCCAAAGAGGCGAACGACAACGAGGAGAAAGCCTTCCGGAAGGGGTATCTCCTTGGTCGTGCCGGCTGCTGGGCCGAAGCCTTTGCTCAGGCCTATGACATCATCTCCGTGCCGGCGGATTCTGCTCTTCGGTCATCCATCCCTCCCGTCCCCGAGACCGTGGTCCCGGAGATGCCCTTCGATGATGACGAGGAGGACATCCCTGAGGGTGGGGACGTCACCAACACGGAGGCCACCGAGGGGAACGGTGCCGACGCCAGTGCTACAAGCCAGGACCAGATCCTCGATGCCACCGACCCTGGGGCCGCCGTTACGGGGGCCTAACCAGCTGCTTGTTTTTCCTCTTTCTTTTTGTTTTTGAAGTTTATGTACTCGGGGCTGAGCCCCCTCAATTTTTGTAATGAATGAGAAGATATCTTTTCTTTCCTTCCTCGTCTATGTTTGCATCTGAATGTATGAATTTTTTATGCCTGAATTTCCTTCCAAGTTATGCTCCTCGTCCATAACGAACCGTAATCATCAAAACTGGTAATAAATGATAGCCCCTGCTTCGGCGGGGGGTCAATGTAATAACGGCGCCCTGCCGAAGCAAGTGAGTTCATAATTTTACGCAAATGTTTGGATAAGAATGCGCCGAGCGAAACAATAGCCCCCGGCTAGTTCGCCAGGTAGGTCCTGGGACCAGGGGCATCTCCCCGAACGCTGGTACGTATTAGCGCCCGCTCTATCAGACACGATCGTGTGTTCAGCCGAACGCTAACGTATCGTTTCGGCCGAGTAGAGACTTTTGCTCAATCGAACATAGGCGACCGTAGGAAAGTAAAAATCAAGAAATGATGGCACGCAGCCGAAGCAAATACAATAGCATTGTAGAGATTCTCTATTTCGCGCCGAGCGATAATCACATACAATAGCCCGCGACTAGTGTGATAAGGCGGTCCTGAGACCTTGGGCATATCCCCGAGCGCTTGTACATATCAGCGCCGTTCTATCCGTCACAATCAGACGTTCCACCGAACGATCTAATGATTGTCTTAGCGAACAGAAAATTTTGTTCGACCGAACATAAGTGATCCAGAGGCGGCCCCGTTGCCGAGGGAGATTACTTTATAAATAATGAGAACCGAAGGGTAACAAAGAAAGGATCTTATCATTAACATTTCGCCCCTCAGGCATTACAAAAGGCTACCGAGGGCACCAGAGTAAAAAAAAATGATAAACACAAGATCCTAACCATAGAATTTTCTTAACTTTGATGCATTCCATGGGTTGCTCACGGCCGTGCCGTCCATTTCAGCAAGCTTGTAGGCCCCATAACCAGCTTTGGCCAGGATTCGGTAGGGACCCTCCCAATTGGGCATGAACTTCTTTTTGTTTTTCTTTTGCACGACCGCTCGGAGGACGAGATCATCAACATTGAAGGGGCGGAGGCGAACGTGCTTGTTATAGCCCCGAGCCACCTCCTGCTGGTAGGCCGCGTACTTGATGTGAGCTTCATCACGGAGATCCTCAATTTGATCAAGCTCGGAGGCCAGGTGCTCGTCGTTCGTGGCTGGATGGAACGCTTCGGTTCGGGCGGAGGGAACAACAGCTGCAAGTGGAAGGACGGCCTCCATCCCGTATGCCATTGAGAACGGCGTTCGGCCAGTTCCTCGCCGGGGGGTCGTTCGGTAACCCCAGAGGACCTTGGGGAGTTCCTCTACCCACTTCCCGCGCTTGTTAGTCAGCCGACGCTTGAGGCCGGCCGAGATCGACTTGTTGGATGCCTCGGCTTGGCCGTTTCCCTGAGGGTAAGCCACGGTTGAATTAAAAACTCGGATATTCTTTCTCTTGCACAGTGTTTTAACGGCCTCGGCGACGAACTGAGTGCCGTTGTCGGAGATGATAGCATAGGGTACGCCGAACCGAGAGATGATGTTCTTCCAAATGAACTGCTCGACCTCGGAGGCCGTGATGTGGATCAGCGGTTCGGCCTCCACCCACTTAGTAAAGTAGTCCGTGGCCGTGATTAGGTGCCGAAACCCGCCGGGGGCCGTAGGAAGAACTCCGACAATATCAAGCCCCCACTGGGCGAACGGCCATGGGCTTGTGACGGGCTGCAGGGACAGGGTGGGCTGGTGAAGGATGGGGGAGTGTCTTTGGCATGCCTCACACTTTTTGACGTAATCCTCAGCGCTCTTCTTCATTTTCGGCCACCAGTAGCCCTGGGTGACAGCCCGCTCGGAGAGAGAGCGACTTCCCGAGTGGCTACCGCAGCTTCCTTCATGGAGCTCACGGAGGACGTGGGGTACCTCGGCGCTGTGCAGCACGCGGAGGTCCGGACCGACGTAGGTGCGGCGGTATAGCTGTCCAGTCGGGGAGAGGAAGTAGGACGCGGATTGGCAGCGGATTCGGTGTGCTTCTTTCTTATCTGAAGGGAGGGCCTGGTCTCGGAGGTAGGAGATCAGGGGATCCATCCAGCTCGAGCCAGAGGCAGCGATTGTCATAACGTCTTCGGCGCCCGGCTCGAAGCTTGGGAGCGCGATTTCTCCGAGCGTGATCGTCCGCGTGCCTCCGAGCTCGTTACAGGCCGATCCAAGAGCAGCAAGGGCGTCGGCATGAGCGTTTTTGGCTCGGCCGATGTGGGAAAAGTGGACGGTCTTGAAGCCTTTTTGCAGCTCCAGGACATGGCTGAGGTATTTCAGCATCCGAGCATCCCCAGAGCCATAATCGCTATTCAGCTGGTTCACGACCAGCATGGAATCGCTATAAACCTGCAGTTCATCCACCCCGAGAGCAAGAGCAAGGCGGAGTCCAGCAATTAAGGCCTCGTATTCGGCCTCGTTGTTTGTGGCTGGGAAACCGATGCTCATTGCACACTCGTGGATGGTCCCTTCAGGAGAAATAAGCACAATACCAGCCCCCGCCCCTTGGCTGTTTGACGCACCGTCAACGTGCATCCGCCAGGACTCGCCCGTATAAATTGTAGCCGTGCGGGGAGGGGAGCGCTTGAGGACGAACCCAGATTGCTCGGGGGCGGTGGTGCTTTCGGCCCCCTCGGCACCCCCGTCTCCGGTTATCACTTCCTTCTGGAAATCAATTTCCAGCTTTGGTGTGAGCTCGGCGACGAAGTCGGCCAATGCCTGACCCTTAATCGCCGTCCGGGGCTCGTACCGGATGTCAAAGTTGGCCAATTCCAAGGACCACTTACAGATCCGATCCGAGAGATCTGCCTTGCGCATGACGGTTTTCAGAGGGTACGCTGTGATTACCACGATCGTGTGGCTCTGGAAATAGGGTAGGAGTTTCCTCTTCGCCGTAACCAGCGAAAGTGCCAACTTCTCAATTGGCAAGTATCTGGTTTCGGCTGGGAGCATTGTTTTGCTCGAGTAATAGATCGGGAACTGCTCCAAACCTTCTTGCCGAACCAGTGCCGAGCTTACAGCATGTTCGGACACTGCCAGGTAAAGGTAGAGATCTTCGTCTTCCCTCGGCATGACTAGCAGGGGTGCTCGGGACATGTAGTCTTTAAGCCCGGCGAACGCAGCGTCGCACTCGGGATTCCAGACAAAGGCTCTCTTACTGGTTTTGATGGATTGGAAGAAGGGTCGGCAGGCATCGGACGACCTGCTTATAAATCGGTTGAGGGCAGCAGCCATCCCTGTCAACCGCTGAACCTCCTTGATTGTTGACGGCGCTCGGAGCTTCTGTATTGCTTCAAGCTGGTTGGGGTCGGCCTCGATCCCTCGGCGGGTGACGAGGTACCCCAAGAATTTCCCGGAACCGACCCCGAACGCACACTTTTCTGCGTTAAGCTTCAAACTGTGCTTCCTGAGTATAGAGAAGACCCTTCCGAGGTGGGAGAGATGGTCTTCCGCGAATTTGCTTTTGATCACCATATCGTCAATGTAAGCTTCCATAATGTCGCCGAGCTCCCTAGCGAACATCTTGGAAACCATTCTTTGGTAGGTGGCCCCAGCGTTTTTCAATCCGAACGGCATGACCCGGTAGCAATAGGTACCCCTCGGCGTGATGAATGCGGTTTTCTCGACGTCCATGCTGTGCATCGCAATCTGGTGGTACCCACGGTAGGCGTCCATAAAGCTGAGCCTAGCATGGCCAGCCGTGGCATCGACCAGCTGATCTATCCGAGGGAGGGGGAAGCAGTCCTTGGGGCATGCGTCATTGAGGTTAGTGTAATCTACACATACCCTCCACTTCCCGTTCTTCTTTTTGACTACCACGGTGTTTGCCAGCCACGTGGGGTACATCACCTCTCGGATCGCTTCCGCCTCGATCAGGCGGTCAACCTCTTCCAAGACGGCGTCGGAGTGGATGGCCGAGGACCGTCTCGGTTTCTGCACTACCGGCCTCCTAGCCGGATCAACATTGAGGGCGTGCGTGATGAAATCAGGGCTGACACCCGGCATTTCATAAGGAGTCCACGCAAAGACCTCGATGTTATCCTTGAGGAAGCATACCAAGTCGTTGCGCTCGGGATTAGAGAGATCCGAACCGAGCATGAAGTACCTGGTGCCTTCTTCGTTGATGGGCACCTTAATCAATTCTTCCACCGACTTGTCTTCAGCCTTTGAGCCAACGTCCTCGAGGACCGGGGTGCATTCGGGCGCCTCTATCCAGTGCACCTGCTTTGGCGGTCTGCCCTCCCTTCTGTCCTTCTGGCGGACGGCATTGACAAAGCACCTCTTGGAGGCCATCTGGTTGCCCCGGATGGTTTCCTGTTTCCCAGTCGTGCCAATGAACCGGACGCACTGGTGGAGGGTCGACGCGATAGCTCCCATTGCGTGGAGCCAGCCTCGTCCCAGAATGGCGTTGTATGGGCTCGGGGAGTCCACCACAGTGAACTCTATCTCCAAACGCATCGACCCCGCCCAGACCGGGAGGGTGATGCTGCCGAGCGGGTACACCGGGCACCCGGAGAACCCGACAAGGGGGGTGTCGGCAGGGGTAAGCTCATCACGCGTTCGTCCAATGGCTTTGTAGGCCGAGTAGTAAAGGACGTCGGCGGAGCTCCCCTGGTCCACCAAGATCCGCCTGACCTCTACGTGGTCGATACTCACCTCGATCACTAGGGCGTCGTCATGCGGGAGTTGCAGCCCATCCAGATCCTGCTCGGAAAAGGAAATAGTGTACGGGTCAAAGGGCTCCAGATACTTCCGCTTTGGCGCTCTGCCGAGCGTCATTACTTGCATAGCAGCTTCCATCTTTTGCAGCTCTTCATGCATCGCCTCGGCTCGGGCCTTCCCAACCGGGCCGTGGATCGTAACGACCACCCCCGGGCGCACTCTGTCCCCTTGCGCCAGCTGCCCTTGCGGCTGAGGTACGATAGCCTGCTGGTTCGGCTGGGGGGCAGCCCCTCTGAGCACGGTCGGTGTGCGGCTGCGGTCTATCCAATCCTCCATGCGTCCCTCGGCGACCAATCGCTCGAGGTGCGCTTTAAACGGCCGGCAGCTAGTCGTGTAGTGGCCCACCTCATTGTGGTACGTGCACTTTCCTTTTTGGGTGGGATCTGACCCCATTTTCTCCTCCGGCCAGTAGAACCACCGTTTCCTGCCGATTTCCATCAGCAACCTGTAGATTGGCATGGTAAAGACTGTGGTCTCGGCGACATAATCGTTGTCATTTCGGGGGGGCTTGTCCCATCCCCCTCTGCCGTTGTTGCTCCCGCCGGCATCCCGGGGGCCCCTGCTCCCGTCTGCCCCGCCCTGATCGTTTCTCCCCTTCCTCAGGTTGTTAACTTGTTTCTTCGCCTCCTTCGGCATGCTCTTGCCGGAGGCTCCTTTTGACGCTCGGTCAAAGAGCAACTCTTCAAGCTCTCGGAAACGGTTCACCGTTTCCATCAGTTCCACCATGTTCTTTGGAGGTCGCACCATAAGTTCCCTGAAAAGGTCGGAGCGGTCATCGAGCCCATTTTTGAATGAAGTGGAAGCGATCCTTTGATCACAACCTTCCACGAGGCTGTACACCTCCCAGTATCGTGCAATGTACTCTTTCAGGGTCTCGTCCGAACCTCTCTTCATGTTGACAAGCGCGTCGAGCGTCTTCGGCTGTGTGTTGCTAGTCACAAACCGAGACGTGAACGCGCGCTCGAGCTCATCGAAGTCATTTATGGACCCCGGAGCGAGCTGGCTATACCAAAGGAGGGCCGTGGTCCCCAGGCTCATGGAGAACGTCCGGCACATGATGGAATCGCTATGGCCGTAGAGCTCGGAGACCAGGCGGTACTGCTGGACGTGCGTAATCGCGTCCGTCTTGGGCTCATATTTATCGAATTTGGGTATTTTGAACCCGCGCGGCGGCGCTGCCTCGGCTATTGTTCGTGAGAAAGGGGATTGTTTTGCTTTTTCTAACCTGGAGTCGGCAGGGTAAGGGCGGTTGAGGTCCACCGCTCGGTATTCCTCATGGGCGCGTTTTGCTGGCCCAGCGGCTCGGCGCTCCGTATCGTGCCCGTCTGCGTGCACATTGCTCCTCTCGGAGGACAGCCTTTTGTTGCGCCCCTCCCGGGCCCCTGCCAACTCTTCCCGGTGGCGACGGTCCCTGGTGTCGGGCTCGGCGTGGTAAACCTTAGTTTCGCCCGTCTGTGCGTTAACAAGGACGATGCTGCCACCGTCATTCCGCAGCGTGTATCTGTCCCCGGGCCTGAGACCGTTTTTTTCGTTCCGGCCATGACCTGCCGAGACTTCGACAGGGTCGGTGACCACGTTGCCTCGCGGGCAATTACCCCGAACGTTGGGTGCCCCGCTTCCAACGCCATGCCTATCCACCGATCGGCTATGACGCCGGTCACGGTCCCGGTCCCCCGACTGGTTATCGTTACGGTTATCCCCCCGTTGTTCGTGTGATCGGTCCTGGCCGTTGTGGTTCTGAGGAGCGTCCGCCGGGCCCTTTCCCTTATGTTGTTGATTTTCCACCTCCCGAGCGTATTCCACATCCCTTCGGACGTTTGGTGTCCGAGCGCTCGATGCCGTGGCGCTATCCTCGGCGTGGTCAGTCCGCTGAGAATTCCAGCCGCGCGTATGCTGCTGGTGCGAACGCCCCGCATCCGACCGGATGACAAGTGCGCTGCCTCGGCGGTCTACCTCCACGACCTGTCCGAGACGTGAAAATACTGGGGCACGTCCCTCGTTGTCGGGCCTCGTGCTCGGCGGTGGCCTCCGAGTCCTCGTCCGCCCGCCAGACCTTGATCTTGTGGGCTGATGCCTGGCCTCCTTCATGGCCAGTACTTCTTTCCTCAATAGCGCTAGTTCGGCCTCTATAGTGAGAGGAGGGGGTGGGGGAAGAACTTCTGTGAGCGCTGGAGTCGTGAGGTTGTCGAGAGAGAGAACGTTTCCATCCATGCTGAAAAGAATGTTGCTGGCTCCGGCGTTGCTGGGGCCGGCGCCGTTAGTTGTCATGGTGACCGTTCCGTCTCTGTTGATGACGGGAGACAGGGTGAGGCCCAAGTCACTCCTGACCCGATGGTACCGGTGCCGGTCGGAGGAGCTGCGGAACTCTCCGGTGGGACCAAACGCGTCAAGGCCCAGAGTGAGGTCGGCCATTTGGAGCAATATTTGAAGAGGTTTTTAGGAGTTTCTTGGAGAAGGGGAAGATACACCACCAATGTGTTCAGAGAGGCTGGGAGGAGTGGCTTTTCTCTTTTCCCCAGCGGAGTCGCCAATTGTGGGGGTCTCTTCGCCGGAGTGAACTCTTTGAACCTCTTGGAGTGAGAAGGGCACTGGTGGAAAGGGCAATGCACGTCTGAGCCGCTGCTGCTCGCCGGAGATGATAACCTGCACACGTAGGTAACCACGTCAGTGCCTAGCCCGGACGGTGGTGGTCCGGGAAGGCACTCCGATGATTAAGTCAGTCACCGGAGGGGAGAAATGCACCAGAAATCTCAGTGAAGAAGAAGAGTTATGAGGGTAGTGAATGAGGAGAGAGGAATCCCCATGGTGGTAGTTGTGGCTGGGTATTTATAGGCTGAGGGGCGTGCGTCCCACGCGCTCGGCGCCCCTCACGCGCCTGTCATTCACGCTCGGAATGACAGGTGACATGACCTTCACCCCAGCCCCAGACGCCATGTCCGGGCTGACGTCACGGCACGTGGGTTCGAGTAGTCAAATCAGCTCGAGACATTCCCCATCACCCACGTGCTTCTGCAGGCGGCGGTGGCAGAGTAGGTGACTGCCGCATTTAATGCCTCATCATGGGCTGTGTGGCGTGCCCGACACACTTCCACCAAACCGGATGTGCCCGAGCCCCCACGTTACCGAGGTCAACAGACTCGGCAGGCGTGCGGCCCAGCCCCCTGGGCGCTCGGCGCGTCGCTCGGCGGAGCTCCCGAGGGTTGTCTGGGAACCAAGCTGCGAGTACCATGCTCTCGGCACCGAGCCGTTCGGTAGTCTCCGTTCAAACCTATATTCGTCCAAGACCCTGTGTCTGCATCGTCCGCCGTGGGCACCGTTCGTTCGGCATCGTCCAGGCGGTTCGATCTGCATTCGGTTTTGCAGATTCTGAGGTAATGATCTTTTTGGCTCTTCGTGATGTGGAGGGGGGATGCCTCTGCTGACCCCTGTGAGCCCGGCCGCTACAAACCCAAAAACAACATACCAAAGGGAGCAATCAACCTAACCCTCTCGAAAAACGACATCACAACCTAACCCTCTTGAAAGAAACAAAAGCCACAGCTCCCGGCAAGAGGCAAGGTTGGCAAGCAATCAACCAGCCTCACCAAAACTACAAACCCACAAAAATAATCCAAACGAATACAATAATGATAAAAAAACCAATGCTGGAATGGAATGTAGACACCCCAAAAACTATGAGACCACCAGATGTTGGAACCCAGCAGAGAACTTAACTTAGAGAAGACTGAACCCAAGAAAAACTATCCAGAGGCAGCAGTAGGCCATAAAAGCAACAACCCGAAAGCACTCAGCGGCAACCAGAAAGCACAAAAAGCATCCATCATCATCCTAGACTTAAATTAAATCGGATTCCACATGGCTTTAACTCAGAAAAATACTCAGGCCCAAAACATTCCAAGACAACTTTCATGGTTCCAAAAGTTATGGCCTGAGAGAATAACTAAAGATTAGTGAATATTTTCAGCCCTTGTTCTGTTGAGGGCTTCCATCTCCGCAATTTTGCTAATGACCTGAGCTTCCTCTCCATCATAGCTAATCCCAAAAAGCTTGTCAACTTCCCAGATGGCCTGAGCTTCGTCTAACAGAATGCTGAGTACATACTTGGATGACACCAAAAAATAAATGCAACGTGCACTTAATTTTCTTCAATGTGGAAACTATTCCAATAGCAAGTAATAATGGAAAAGTTTACGTTGTCAATATAAATAATAATATTTGGATTGTTTGTACAACAGCCGCTGTAGCACAAATATATGGGCTATATTTCCTTATCCGGGTTCAACTCCTGGCAGCGGCAAAGTTTTTGGAACAATGATACATACACTCCCTCCCAACCACTCCCCACCACTCCCCCTCTCACATGTGGTGAGACCCACCACATGTGGGATCCACGGTGGGACCCACCACATGTGAGAGGGGGAGTGGTAGGGAGTGGTTGGGAAGGGAGTGTATCTATCATTTTTGAAGTTTTTGGGTGATATTCTTTCTTTTTCTTTAATTGTGGCTCAATTTCGTCCCTCTATTATTCTTATTCTTGAGTTAATTAAATAATTATCCTTTTTGTAGTTTTGTTTAGTTTGTCAAATTTCTAGCCTTGGATAGTTTTCTGTTCGTTAAATAATACTTTCTCAGAGCATAAGTCAACAAAAGCCGTTGTAGCACAAACATATGGGCTGATTTTCCTTATCCGGGTTCAACTCCCGGCAGCGGCATATTCTTTTTGTGTTATCTTAACACGTAAAATTTTATTTGCTTACCATAAGAAGAAGCGAAACCCCAATTTGGGGCCCACAATATATTTTCGAACAAAAATTATAAAAAGATAAAATTGATTTTAACAGATGAGAAAATAAATTTGAAGGTAACGTGCTCTTAAAGTACTTAAATGTGAAAACCATTCCACTACTAAGCAATAATGACCGGAAAAAGTTTATGTTGTCAATATGGAAAATAATATTTGGATGAAGTGTTAGAAATAGCCGCTGTAGCACAAATACATGGGTTCTGTTAGGACTATTCGGTTGCGAAAATATCTGCAAAAATAACAAAACAAAAACAAATTAGAATGATCAGAAACTTACTGGACCAAATTCAGTACACCGGAATTTGGTAAGAGACGACTCGAATCGAACCGGGGCAAGTATTTAGATACTCTGTCCTTAAAACAGATTCGTCCTCCACTACGGTGCTGATGGACTACGCAGACGTCTGTTTCCCAGGACTACCCGGTTTTCACTGCACGGATGTAGCACTCCAATCTGTCCAGTATGCGAACCAGAAAACTACGCTGCAACTCTCAGATGTTTATGCAGAATGTATGCAAGAAAAACGTAAATGAAATGAGAGGAGGAGGATTCTATTTATAGAAAAATAGACACCCGAACGGAAAGGCACCAGACGGAGAGACGCGACTGTTCGGAACCGACCGGATGCAACACTTCGGTGGTGGTGAACAGACGCACAGGAAAGGGAATTCGGGCACACTGTTTCGGAAAGGAGAAGAATTAAATTTACTGAAACGGACCGGTTCGACCCGGCCCAGTCCGTGTATAAATTTCCAGTAAAAAGACAAGAACCTATCGGGCCAAGGCCAATCTTATCTAATGACCCAGCCCAGCCCGGCGGCGGCGCGCGTGGGGTCTAAAGCCCACTTCGTCCATGCCTTCTCCCCCTATAAAACTTCCATGACCCTAAGGGCCCAATCCCTTAAGTCAAACTAAGGGTAAATATACCCAATCAACTTGTTATCCACAACCAATGTGGGACAAGTGTTTTTCCCTCTTCTACCAAGTTCATGTAGGCACTATTAAAGGTCAATTTCTCATTCACCTTAACTTGATTTTGGCCAACCGAGTGTTCGGTCTTAATCTCCTAACCAAGACGTACACAACGGTATGTGGGTCCGTCCACATGGACGTGTGGGACCCACTAAAACAATTAATTAAAATTGATAAAAATCAAGTTTTTTCCAACAATCCCCCACATGAATGAAATTGGCAGGATAAACAGTGCTATGCAGATGCAAATTACTGAGAGTTACAATAGGAAATCTCCTGCATGGGGTCAGGTAGCTTTTGGCTTTGAACCTCACCTTGTGAATAACTATCGGACTTACTAGCTAACCAGTGAACGCGATGTCTTGAACTGTTCAGCCGTTGGTGTAAGCCAAGACAATAGCAAACACACAGAATCTTTCCAAACGCGGTTTGGTTCTTACGGTTGTGCTCATTACGGCCCTGAGACACTCCTGGTCTTCATGAATGTTTGTAGAGAATTCGGCCCTCGACATTCTCATAGAAGCGGCCCCTTCGACATTCACATAGGTGATTCTTAATAAGAGTACCCTGCTATACCCTACTTGGATTACCAACGTTTAAGAATCATTAAAGGCATTGCCTAACCTTGTACGCTGCAGGCATCACTGTTATATCATAGGAATGGGTAGAGACAGAGTCTCCACAGTGATTCTCCTAAGTCTCATATAACTCGGTTGTCCCGTTGAACCTAGATCTTGGGATCTCCAGTCAGCTAGGTTGGGTTGCCGTTATAGAGGCTTTTAAGTTATGGGCTTCAACCCCATTCCCCTCGATGATCTAACAACTGACTTTCTAGTTAACCCTTTGGTTAGCGGATCCGCGATATTATCTTGTGATTTTACATAATCAAGCACGATAATTCCATGGGAGAGTAGTTGTTGAACGGTGTTATGTCGTCGACGTATATGTCGAGATTTCCCGTTGTAAATATGATTATGTGCTCGGCCAATCGCAGATTGACTATCACAATGTCTGCAGATTGGTGGCACTGGTCTAGACCAAGTTGGAATATCTTCTAAGAAATGGCGAAGCCACTCAGCTTCTTCACCAGCTTTATCTAAAGCTATAAATTCAGATTCCATCGTGGACCGCGCAATGCACGTTTGCTTAGTGGATTTCCAAGACACGGCTCCACCAGCTAATGTAAATACATAACCACTTGTGGATCTTGAATCATTAGAGTCAGATATCCAATTAGCATCACTGTATCCTTCTAACACTGCTGGATAACGAGTATAGTGTAGTCCATAATCAATGGTATGCCTTAGATATCTAAGCACCCTGATTACAGCCGTCCAGTGATCCTTCCCTGGATTACTTGTATACCTACTTAGTTGGCTAACAGAGTAGGCTATGTCTGGCCTTGTACAATTCATCAAGTACATTAGACTACCTATAATTCGAGCATATCCCAATTGGTTCACACCTTGACCAGTATACTTGTATAGATGTAATGTCAAGTCTACTGGTGTTTTGGCTGTGTTAACATCATCTTTGTTAAACTTTTCTAACATCTTCTCTACATAATGTTTTTGAGACAAGATATATCCCTCGGGACTTTTAATTATCTTGACTCCTAATATGACGTCAGCCAAACCCATATCCTTCATGTCAAACTTGGAGTTCAACATGTTCTTTGTAGATTTGATCATTTCATTATTACTACCAAGAATGAGCATATCATCTACATATAGACACACAATGACATAATTACTGCCGCTGTATTTGACATACACACATTTGTCACATTCATTGATTCGGAAACCATTTGATATCATGACATTGTCAAATTTCTCATGCCATTGTTTTGGAGCCTGTTTCAAACCATATAGTGATTTGACAAGCTTACACACTTTTCCCTCTTGTCCCGGAGCTTTAAACCCTTCAGGTTGTTCCATATATATCTCCTCATCTAGATCACCATTTAGGAAGGCGGTTTTTACATCCATTTGATGAATCTCAAGATTGTTTAACGCCGCAAAGGCAATTAACATTCTTATAGATGTTATCTTTGTAACAGGAGAATAAGTGTCAAAGTAGTCAAGACCTTCCGTTTGTCTATAACCTTTAACTACAAGTCTCGCTTTGTACTTGTCAATAGATCCATCTGCTTTCATCTTCCGTTTGAATATCCATTTGTATCCAAGAGGCTTACAGCCTCGAGGGAGATCCGTAAGTTCCCAAGTATGATTTTGCAGTATGGATTCTATTTCACTATTTATGGCTTCTTGCCATAACGGAGCCTCCGATGATGATATTGCCTCTTTATAAGTTTGAGGTTCAGCTTCTAACACATATATAAGAAAATCGGGTCCAAAGGACTTTGATGTTCGAGCCCTTTTACTACGACGAGGACCACCAATATCATCATCGTTCTCTTCAAGAACTGAATCAAACTTCATATCATCAGATTCTTGTATAGGCTCAGTTTCTACAACTGGCCTAGGAACTCTATTGTCCTTAAATGGGAACACATGTTCAAAGAATTTTGCATTCCTTGATTCCATAAACGTATTTGGATGGATATCAGGAATTCCCGACTCATAGACAAGGAAACGATATGCACTGCTATTATAAGCATAACCAATAAACACACAATCAACAGTTTTAGGCCCTATCTTAATCTTTTTAGGACCGGGAACTGCCACTTTTGCCAAACACCCCCACATTTTCAAGTATTTGTAGGAAGGCTTGATGCCTTTCCACAATTCATAAGGAGAAACTTTCGTTTTCTTGTGTGGGATCTTGTTCAGGATATAGTTAGCAGAGAGAATTGCATCTCCCCACAAATACTGTGGTACTCCCGAACTTATCAACATGGCATTCATCATTTCTTTTAGAGTTCTGTTCTTTCGTTCAACAACTCCATTTTGTTGTGGTGTATAAGGAGCAGTCGTTTGGTGAAAAATGCCATGTTCGGCACAAAATTCACCAAATGGTGCTTCATATTCACCACCTCGATCACTTCTAATCATTTTGATCTTTTTGCCAAGTTGATTTTCCACTTCAGCCTTGTAGTGGATAAATGATTCTATGGCTTCACTTTTGGCCTTAAGCAAGTATACATAACAGTATTTAGTGCAATCGTCAATAAAGGTAATGAAATATTTATTTCCACCAATAGTTTCAACAGACTTTAAGTCACATAGGTCTGTATGAATCAATCCAAGTGGTTCAGTACTTCTTTCTACATTTTGAAATGAATTCCTTGTCATTTTAGCCTCAACACAAACTTCACATTTATGACCAGATTTAAAACTAAATTTTGGTATGCAATTTGTATCTATCAAATGTTTTAATGAACCAAAATTAACATGTCCTAATCTACCATGCCATAAATTAGAAAACTCAAGCATATAATCAGAAGTTGTGTTCATTTCATTGACAACCGGAGAGGCCGGAACCTGTGTCACACCCGGAGAGGCCGGAACCTTAGTCAGTACATTCATTTTGAACATGCCATTCACCATGTAACCCCTACCGATATACATTCCTTTCTTCCTTAGCACAACCTTATCAGCTTGAAAAACCAAGCTAAAGCCATGTTTCACCAACAGCGAACCAGAAATCAGATTTTTGCGAATTTCTGGCACATGCATCACTTCCTTAAGAGTCACCTCTTTGCCTGAAGTCATTTTGAGAACCACCGTTCCAACTCCTTCAACTTTAGAGGTCGAGGAGTTTCCCATGTAGAGATGTTCGCCAGAATCCACCATTTTATAGGTGGTGAACATCTTCTTGTCTGCACACACATGGCGAGTTGCGCCAGTGTCCACAAACCATTCCTTGGGATTGGAACCCACCAGATTGACTTCAGATACCATAGCAGAGAGATTCATCTCTCCAACACCATCAGATAGAACCTCCATTTTAGCCATATTGGCTTGTGCTGGTTTTTTGCTACGACATTCAGCAGCCCGATGACCTTGTTTGTCACAAATAAAGCACTTGCCAATAAATTTGTGCTTGCCATCGGTCTTAGCCTTCTTAGCCACACCTCCTCGCGGACCAAGGTTAAAACCTTTGCCCTGATACTTCTTCTTATTGCCATTCTTCCATTTGCCCGGTTTGTGCTCTTGTTCAACCATATTAGCTTTTGTAGCATACTGATTCGCAACCTTCTTATCCATATTCATAGTGTTTTCTTCCATTCGCAGATGCGTAATCAGATCTTCCATATTCATATCTTTACGCTTGTGCTTCATCTTCTTTTTGAAATCTCTCCAAAGGGGCGGCAACTTCCAAATGATCGCAGCCACTTGGAAAGACTCACTCAAAATCATGCCCTCGGCATGAAATTCATGAAGCAGCACCTGGAGTTCTTGGGTTTGAGCCATCACAGACTTTGTGTCAACCATTTTGTAATCCAAGAACCTCCCCAGCACAAACTTTTTCAAACCGGCATCTTCAGACACATATTTTTTCTCCAATGTCAGCCAAAGTTCCTTTGCAGTTTGAGCAGTACAATACACGTTATACAACGCGTTGTCCAGCCCATTGAGAATGTAGTTACGGCAGAGATAGTCAGAATTCTTCCAGTCATCATATGCAATCCGAACCTGGACATCTGTCTCATCTTCTGCCAAAGTGGGGGCATTTTCAAACAAGAACCTCGACAAGCGGAGTGTCGTGAGATAGAACATCATCTTCATTTGCCATCTCTTGAACTCCGTACCATTAAACTTTTCCGGTTTCTCGGAATGGTTCACCGGCAGCGCGACCGGACCCAGAGGTACAGCAGTTGGAACCACAAGAGGAGGGTTCGTAGGAGGAACATTTCCATTAGGGTTTTCACCTTCCATTTCTGTTACACAAAACAGAAGATCGACAACAATAAATAACAACTTTAATTTAACCGAAACAAAAAATATCACACTGTTTTGTTATATATAAAAATAAACAAAACAAAACAGATTATACAATTTGAAAATACAAACGACAAAGGGAATCCTACTGATTGTATAAACTAAAAGTAATACAGTTTGTAAGTCTAAAAAATTTTGACTTTAGAAAATCAATAATATACCCACTGGGAAAACCAAGTGGGTCTACCACTCTACTGGACTTGGAAAAAATATAAAACAAACCAAATGACTAAATATGCAAACAAGATTGATGCCAACAGTTTGTTCTCGGAAAAGTTGAACAAGAACAGTAATCTAATGTGGATTCAACAAAACCAAATTTTCCAAGTAGAACACTCACGAAAAAATTTCCAGATTGTAAACCAAGTTGTTTTCTGTTTTATAAAAAAAAATGAATATGTTTTAAGATTGTTAGGACTATTCGGTTGCGAAAAAATCTGGAAAAATAACAAAACAAAAACAAATTAGAATGATCAGAAACTTACTGGACCAAATTCAGTACACCGGAATTTGGTAAGAGACGACTCGAATCGAACCGGGGCAAGTATTTAGATACTCTGTCCTTAAAACAGATTCGTCCTCCACTACGGTGCTGATGGACTACGCAGACGTCTGTTTCCCAGGACTACCCGGTTTTCACTGCACGAATGTAGCACTCCAATCTGTACAGTATGCGAACCAGAAAACTACGCTGCAACTCTCAGATGTTTATGCAGAATGTATGCAAGAAAAACGTAAATGAAATGAGAGGAGGAGGATTCTATTTATAGAAAAATAGACACCCGAACGGAAAGGTACCAGACGGAGAGACGCGGCTGTTCGGAACCGACCGGATGCAACACTTCGGTGGTGGTGAACAGACGCACAGGAAAGGGAATTCGGGCACACTGTTTCGGAAAGGAGAAGAATTATATTTACTGAAACGGACCGGTTCGACCCGGCTAATGACCCAGCCCAATCGGGCGGCGGCGCGCGCGTGGGGTTTAAAGCCCACTTCGTCTCCCCCTATAAAACTTCCATGACCCTAAGGGCCCAATCCCTTAAGTCAAACTAAGGGTAAATATAGCCAATCAACTTGTTCTCCACAACCAATGTGGGACAAGTGTTTTTCCCTCTTCTACCAAGTTCATGTAGGCACTATTAAAGGTCAATTTCTCATTCACCTTAACTTGATTTTGGCCAACCGAGTGTTCGGTCTTAATCTCCTAACCAAGACGTACACAACGGTATGTGGGTCCGTCCACATGGACGTGTGGGACCCACTAAAACAATTAATTAAAATTGATAAAAATCAAGTTTTTTCCAACAGGTTCAACTCCTGGCAGTGGCAAATTTTTGGGTGATATTATTATTATTCTTATTATTATTTTTTAGTTTTGTCTAAATCACGTTCCTCTATTATTCTTTCTTTTTGTTTGATTTTGTTTCAATCACGTTCCTCTATTACTCGTCCTCAATTAGGGACACTTTTTCGTGAATGCTAAAATTTTGGGTGCATTAGAGAGTTGTACCCTATACATAATACTCCAATTTTGGAGTACAAGTTTTTTATGCACCTCAATTGCATTAACAAGAATAATTTTGACATTATCAACACCTAAAAACTTTGTCGGATCCACCGGAGGAGCAATTTTAGAGGAATATATAAATGGAGGAAACGAAAAGTAAAAGAAAATGAAAACTACCTTCAAATTCACTTCATCATAAGCCATTCAATAACTTTTAAAATTGACATGTTTACATTAGATAAAAAAAAGAAGAAGAGAGAAAACATTCTTTACACCGGTAGTGTAAACTAAAATTTTCTCCAAATCGATTGCATTGCTCCATGTGTTCATGTTCTACGTTTTGGAACCACTATTTGGAAACATGACACAATGTAATAGATTTGGGAGAACATTCTTTACTCCGACGGTGTAAATCAAAGTTTTCTCCAAAAAAAAAAAAATGAGAAAATGTTTCATCTATTGTGAAACTATTGTCATGTGCTTCCCCGTTGAATACAAATATCCTTTCCTATTGTTTTACCCAAAATACAAAGCACGAAAAAACTAGATCCGGGGTGGGTATTGTACAACAAAACGACGTAGTTTTAGGCACACCTCTGAAGCTTCCAAAGGCCTTGTTTGGAGGAAGAAAAAAACCACTACAAAGTGCCTAAATCCTAAACCCGAAGTGCCTAAAACCACTACACCTTACCCCAAAGAGCCTAAATCCCCTAAAATTGATCCCCAAAATTGACTCTCTAAATAGGGCCTTTGAAGTGTACCAAGAAAATGAGCAAAATTACGTCGTTTTGCCTCACAACACCTACAACGCAACACCTTCCCCGGATTCGAAAAAACTGCTGTTTGGGCAAGGTGATAATTTTTGGAAGTATTAGGTTCTTAATGTAATAGTAGATTGCTAGTTGGGGAATGAATGTAGATGTGAATTACTCCTTGTGTGTTAGGGGGACAGAATCTCACCAACATCTGTTCTTCGAGTGCCCATTTTCAAGATCTATCTAGCTTTAAGTTTGGAGAAGGTTGTCTAGTTTTTGGAGGACTGTGAAAGTTATCCAAAATCAAGGATTGGTTTACCCAACATGTAATTGAGAATGAGTTTAGGTGCAAATAGCAACCAAAAATGCAATTTAAAAATAAAAATAAAAAGAACCCCAATTTTTGCATAATTCATCAACCAAATTCCTAATTCAAGATTCTAACAGTTACATTCCACATTTCTAATAGTGCAACAACCAAGTTCCTAATAGGAGATTAAGCATTACATTCCACATTTTTCTTCATTTAGAGTAGTACTACACTTTGCCTCCTTTAGGTTTTAATTTTTACAAAACTATAACTTAAGTATAGGTAAAGTTATTTATTAAATATTACATACATATATATTTATACTTGTATACACATAAATAACAATATCTCACGGTCTAGTCCATTTAATCCATGATTTCAAAACAAATATTTGTGGACCGAACATATGTCACGGTTTTCTAATTTGTGTCTGGACCATCAATCCTCGGATCGGGACTACTAAGGACTAAAATGTATGGTCCAGTTTCATAGTTCACCGTTTTTTGTACAACTTACTTCCACACGCCCCATAATATTTTCTTACCTCATTTTTACCTACCTCAAGTTTCTGGTCCCTTGAGTTTGAGTATCCTATGCATAGTGTATGGTTTGATTAATTTTGACGAAGGGGCAAAATGTTGAATACGTACTTTGATGACCCAAAAAAATAAATGATAAATGTAACGTGCAGTTAATTTAAAAAAATAAATGGTCCTACTTATAAATAATAACTGAAAAGTTTAAATTGTTGGTATAGATAAATATATTTGGAAGACTTGCTTACAACAGCCGCTGTAGCACAAATATATGGGCCATCCTACCTTATCCGGGTTCAACTCCTGGCAGTGGCAATTTTTTGGGTAATCATAGAATATTCGTGATATTCCCTCTTTCTTTAATTTTGATTCAATGACACGTCCCTCTATTACTCTTTTTTTTTTCTTTTCTTTTTTCGACAAAAGTGAGATCATATTGACACAAGCCTTGTGACATAACGGAATTCATCATAAAATTTTTGGCCAAAGCCAAACTAATAATTTAACTGATGCAAAACGACAAAAGTAAAGACAATTGATGAATTTAACCCCAACCTAGGCATCTCGCTGGCTGCACATTCAGCAGAAAATTTATATCTAGAATTAGCAGTCTCAAAAGAGATAAAATGCTAGTCAAAGATAAAAGATAACAAATACCCAAATGATCAGATGGACTCCAACCAAGTATGAGAGCAAAAAATGAACTTCAAAAGCTACAATCTGACTAGGCACCGACATTTGATCCGCCAAAAGCATTATGTAAGATTAGAACACTATTGGTACGGATATCCTTGTGAAACAACACCGTTTGAAAAGATATGTAGACGAAATATTCGTCCAAAGACAAAACTAAATACTCTTGCGTAAACGAGAGACATAACTCTAACAAATCTGTAGGGATTTGACGCCCAATCCCACCGCAACAGAAACGTAATAAAAAAATAGACATAATTTTCGTAGTTTTATTAGCTTGTGAAATTTCTTTGTTTTAGTTTGACCTGCTGGTTGCCGTTTCTTTTCTCTGAATAAATCTTTCTCAGATGGTAATATATCAACAACAGCAGTTGTAGCACAAACATATGGGCTGATATTCCTTATCCGGGTTCAACTCCCGACAACGGCAAAAATTTTTGTAAGCTTAACACGTGACGTTTTATTTACTTTTACGGTAAACCGCGACCTTTACCAAGCTTAGTTGGGTAAGGTCCCAGTAGAACGTATTTTGAGCAATGAAAAATCTACCTAAAAAAAAAAAAATAGGTTGGGTTGGGTTGGGTTGGGTTTGGCTTGATTCATATTCAACCCACCCATATTGAACCATTCATTTTCAACCCATATTCAACTCACCCACATTTAACCCACAACCCATACAAACCCAACCCAACCGACCCATTTGCCACCTCTACTTTTACCCTTAGAAGAAGTGAAACCCCAATTTTGGGGCGCACAAAATATATTCCCGAACAAAAATTATAAGAAAATAAAATTGATTTTAACAGATTGAGAAAATATCAAATTAACTACTAACGTACTCACAAGACTCGTAGTTTTATAACCAACAAAAACTCTGACTAGAACAATTAATAAAAACAAACCCCAATTTTTGGTTGCACAATATATTCTCGAACAAAATTATATGTGAATGACTTCTTGTGTGCTATGGCGACTAAATCTCACTAACATCCTGGGCTGGCTCAAGGGTTTGGAGTGCTCTAGGCCTAAATCTAAAAATTGTGCCCTAAGAATAAAACACTTAAATAATTTTTCCAGCAACGAGTATTAAAAAGAGAGAGTACAAATTATGGCCAACAAGAGCAATTAAAGAATCAACATTCTCCAAAAAGTCAAAATGCCATATAATGCTCACTCGCTGTCTATGATAATTGGTTTAATTTTTTCCACGTACAAATGTAATATTAAAGAATATATAATCCTGATTTTAGACAAAACCCCACTAATTTTTTTTTTAAATTTCATATAAGCCAAATTACAATTGGGTCAGGGGGTTTGTTTTAGTTTGGGCCTAAAGGCTCCAACCTAGGCATCTCGCCGGACGGACCTTCAGCCGTAAATCCATATCTAGAATTAGCAATCTCAAAAGAAAATGGTAGTCAAAGACAAAAGATAACAAATACTCAGACGATCAGATATACTCCAACCAAGTATGAGCGCACAAATGAACGTCAAAAGCAACAATCTGACGAGGCACCACAGTTCGCTCCACCAAAAACATCAGGTAAAGATTAGAACACTATCGGTACGGATATCATGGCGAAACAACACCGTTTGAAAAAATCTGTAGACAAAATATTCGTCCAAAAGACAACTAAATACTATCCCATAAACTAGAGACGTAACTCTCACAGATCAGAAGACAAGTAGTTAATATGAAGAGACGAAAAAAAAGAAAAAGAAAGTAGTAAGAATAAAAGAATTAAGCGGATTAAAGCTACTAGTACCAGAGCCTATTTTCGTAGTTTTATTAGTTTGGGTTCCATAATAAGCGAAACCCATTTTTGGGGCCCATAATATATTTTCGAACAAAAATTATAAGATGAGAAAATTGATTTTAGCGGATGAGAAGTGTCTGGTCTGATTAATTTTGACGCATGGGCAAAATGCTGAATACATACTTCTTTTTTATCGGCAATAAAGTTTTATTAATGAAAATTTGACAGAGGGTACGTCAAGTCGGGGGAGAGGGGAGGAGACTCCAACCGAAATTGAAGAAATAAAAAACACCCGATAGAATGTGGACCAAAAACACCTGATGGGCAAAACCCGAAACACCTAATGACCTAAAGCCCGAAAAAGGCATACTAAAATACAGAACATTGAAGCTCAAATCCCTAATGGCCTAGCCCGGAAAAGGCATACATAATACACAGAACCTTGAAGCCCAAATCAAGAAAATGGAAACCCAAAAAATAAACATTGAATGCTGAGTACACACTGTGTAGGTAAGTTAACGGAAACGTTTTTGTCAATATAGATAACAACATTTAGATAATGTGTCAACAATAGCTGCTGTAGCAAAAATATATGGGCTATATTTCCTTATCCGGGTTCAACTCCTGGCAGCGGCAAAGTTTTTGGGTGATATTCTTTTTTTTTTTTCCTTTGATTTTGTCTCAATCACACGTCCCTTTCCTCATCCTCAGTTCTTAGGGTTTTTTTACGTGAATGCTAAAATTTTGGGTGCATTAGAGTGTCGTACCGTATACATAATACAAGTTTTTCGTGAACCTCAATTGCATTAAAAAGAATAATTTTGACATTATCAACACCTAAAAACTTTGTTGGTTCCACCAGAGGAGCACTACTTTATCAGGAATATATAGATGGAGCAAACCCAAGAGCAATTAAAGAATCAACAATCTCCAAAAAAGTTAAAATGCCATATAACGCTCACTCGCTGTCCGTAATAATTGGTTTTTTCCATGTACAAACGTAATATAAAAGAATATATAACATTGATATTAGACAAAACCCCACTAAGAATTTTTTTTAATTTCATATAAGCCAAATTACATTTGGATTAGAGGGTTTGTTTTAGTTTGGGCCTGAAGGCTCCAATGCTCATTACAATTGTTTTAGGCTTTTTTATTTTCCGATTGGGCTATAAAAGACTCCTACTCATGCATACTACTGATAAGCCCCCAATATTGCAAATATTCGGGCTTATCTAACTCATTTATCTCACACACACACGCGATTTCGCGCCTTATATGTTTGATATGCGCGTCGTAGTGTTTTGTCAAGTTACAGGTTAAAAGTGCGAAATAAGAGCATTTGGAGCACTTTGAGAACCGTGCCGCGATATCGAGGGCCCCGTGCCCCATGGCACGTCGACACCGGGCCTCACGCGCCACGAAACGACGATTCGGACGAGGCCCGGGAATGCGAAAAGTTGGTGCTTTGAAGCCGTGCTTCACATTCACAAAAGCTCCCGGTGGGGTCCGGGCTTGAACGCGCACTCACAAGACCGAGGTTCATCTTCCCCGAGGGTCACACGATCCATTTGAGTCCATTGGAAGACATCCGGAAGCACCCAATTCAAGCGGATTGATCAAAGGAGTGAAATTCAAGTTTAGAAGAACTTGGATTGATCCAAAGGAAACTTGGATTGATCCAAGTTTCATCAAATTCCAGCAGAGCCTTTTGGATCGATCCAAAGGAAAGTTGGATCGATCCAACTTCACAAAAATTCCCCCAGAGCATCTTGGATCGATCCATGGTCAAGTTGGATCGATCCAACTTCACAAAAATTCCCAGCAACACTCTTTGGATCGATCCATGGGAAAGTTGGATCGATCCAACCTTGGACGAAATTTCACCAGACATTTTTGGATCGATCCAAGGGAGGTTTGGATCGATCCAAACATGCCCAGACAGCCAATTTAATTCACTTTTTGTACTTGCCTTTTATGGAAACTTTTTATGTTATGTGAGAGCTTTATAGATATTTTGTTAGAGAGAGAAATGGATGATTAAAATAGTCTCTCCTCTCTCCTTCCCACTCACTTCTTCTTTTATTTCTTTCTTAGTTTGGAGCTCTTCCTTCTCTCTTCCATGGGAGATACTTTCAAGCTCTCTCTCTCTCTAGATTAATTCATGTAAGTGTTGGTCTTAAGATATTTTCATAGTAATTAATGTTGTAGCTCTTGTTAAGCTCTTGCTATAAATCAAGTTTATTTTCCTTTTCATCAAGTATTTGGTTTGCATGATTTTCTAGTTATTTCCTTAGAGAATACTAGTTCGTGGTGGTTGTTTGTTGAATTCTCCAAGTATAAATTGTTAGGCAAACCTAGGATCCTCGTTAAAAATCACTTTGTAGACTCTTTCATTATGTTATTTACTTCCTTTATAAAAACAGCCATGTTTTCCGTAGTAATGAACGAGTAGTCGGTTTAGGCTTGGTTATGGGGTGATTAGCACCCCGTGACTTAGGTTATTCACTCTCCTCGCCATAATGCAAACTATGCTTGTTAATCAAAGAGTACGGGTTGATTTTATGTATCAAAATTGCGATTTGTTAATCCCGTTGATCACACGTAGCCAATGGCTTGACCACTTGGCACGTGTGATGCTTCGGGCAATGTCAATCAAAATGTTTGTATAAATGGCACAAGAATCCTACTCTTTGAGAGACACCATTTTCTAGTCAAATGAGTTTAAATACCAAATCTTCGTTCGGGAAAGTCTAACGATATCCCCGAGCCGGTCATTTTAGAAGAGAGTGAATCGACCTAAGGCATGGGTGTTGAGAACCCCTAAACCTTGCCTTCTTTTAATTAGTTTTCTTAATCTCGAGTCATTCACGAAGTTAAGTGAATTCCACCCACAAATCACCAAAGCCAAGTTTGCCGCTTTAAGGCTAAACCTTCATTCGCGAAACAAATCAACACGCGCTGCGCATTCGGTCTCTGAGGACTCGACCCGGACTTCCGGTTATCATGCTATCGCCGGCCTAACCCTACGCTTGGGGAATCAATATTGGAAAACAATCCAAGGGCGCAAGCAACTACAAAAATTATGGAAGTGCCCCAATTATTTTATTTTATTTTATTTTTGAGTGCCATAGGCGCAAGCCTCTTGGGTCTTGAGCCTGGGCCGGCTCTGCCAACATCTGTTCTTTGAATGCCGATTTTCAAGATCAGTCTGTCTTGAAATTTGGCGTAGGTTGTCTAGTTTAGGAAGACAGTCAAAGCTATCTGAAATCATGGATTAGTTGACCCAATGTGTACTTGAAAATGATTTTAGATGCAGTGCTATGAAAGGGTCATTCCCTTTAATTTAGAAGCAATGATCGATGTAGCTTTGTTTTTACTTAGATTAGAAGAAGGAAAATGCTTCCTGCTCCACCCATGAAAAAGGAATAAATGGAACCTGCACTTAATTTAAATATACTCATAACTGAAAAGTTTAAATTGTTGATATAGATAAATATATTTGGATGAAGTGTTAACAACAGCCGCTGTAGCACAAAATATATGGGCTATCTTTCCTTATCCGGGTATTCAACTCCTGGCAGTGGCAAAATTTTGGGTAGTCATAGAATATTGTGATAGTCTGTCTTTTTTCTTTAATTTTGACTCAATGACACGTCCCTCTATTACTCTTTGTTCATTTTCTTCAGTATTTTTTTTCCCGACAAAAGTGAGATTATATGATACAAGCTCAATGACACTCACATAACGAAATTCAGCACAAAAATCTTGGCCAAAACCAAACTAATAATCTAACTAATGCAAAACGATAAAAGTACAAGGCAATCGATGTCTTTCACACCAATCCAGACATCTCGCCAGACGCACATTTAGCTGAAAATTCATATCTAGAATTAGCAATCACAAAAGAGATAAAGTGCTAGTTGAAGACAAAAGATAACAATTAATACCCGCATGATTAGATGGACTCCAACCAATTATAAGCACACGAATGAACTTCAAAAGCTACACATCTGACAAGGCACCACAATTTGCTCTGCCAAAACATCATGTAAGATCAGAACACTGTTGGTATGGATATCATTGTGAAACAACACCGTCGGAAAAGATCAGTAGACAAAATATTTGTCCAAAAGATGAAACTAAATATTCTCGCATAAATGAGAGACATAATCTCATAGATTAGACGACAGTCGTTGATACAAAAAGACAAACAAAAAGAAAAAGAAATACTAAGAATAAAATTGATTTTAACGGATGAGAAAATATCGATGGTTGCCGTTTGATAACTTTCTAACCTTGGAAAGTTCTCATGTAATATGTCAATAACAGCCGTTGTAGCACTCACATATGGGCTGATTCTCCTTATCCGGGTTCAACTCCCGGCAGCGGCAAATTTTTTTTTATTTTAATCTTAACACGTGACGTTTTCTCGAATGAAAATTATAAGAAAATAAAATTGATTTTAACGGATGAGAAAATATCAAATTCACTAGCAATGTACTCACAAGACTCGTAGTTTTATAACCAACAAAAACTCTGCCTAGAACAATTAATTAAAACGAAACCCCAATTTTGGTGCGCACAATATATTCTCGAACAAAAATTATAACCAGATAAGTTTGATTTAATGGATGAGAAAATATCAAACTAGCAACGTATGCTCACAAGACGAGTAGCTTTATAACCAACGAAAACTACGACTGGAATAATAATTAATAAAAAAAAGTCTTAGATTCTTTAATTAAGTCCATCTTTCAAAAAAAATTACAGAATTATGATGACTTGCTCGACTATTTTAATTTTTAATTTTTGTTATGAAACCACTTTTGAAATAATTCTTTGTAATGAAAGAATTAATTCAAATGCAATAAGGATCACTTTGATATTGATTTCTATTTTTTTTACAGTATTTTAAAATTAGTAATACAGGGAGAAAAGATATAACATTATTTTCGCTTCCATTGAATATTGCCTAGTTAACTTTTATGAAAATATAAGCGATGAATTCTCTTTTGTGAAACAACACCGTCTAAAAAGATCTCTAGACAAAATACTCATACAAAAGGCGAAACTGAATACTCTCGCATATACAAGAGACATAACTCTCACAGATTAGACGACAAGTTGTTGATATGAAGAGACGAAAAAAAGAAAAAGAAATATACTAAGAATAAAATAAGCGGATTAGAGCTACTAGTACCAGAGCCTATTTTGGTAGTTTTCTTTCGTTTAATAATACTTTCTCAGATGATATGTCAACAGCAGCCGTTGTAGCACAAACATATGGGCTGATTTTCCTTATCCGGGTTCGACTCCCGGCAGCGGCATATATATTCTTTTGTAAATCTTAACACGTGACGTTTTATTTGCTTACCCTCAGAAGAAGCGAATCCCCAATTTGGGGCGCATAAGATAAAATTGATTTTAACTGATGAGAAAATATCAAACTAACAAGTTCTGTTTTAGCCTCACGACATTATTTTCGCTTCCATTGAATATTGCCTGTATAGTTACTACTAACTTTTATGAAAATATAAGCGATGAATTCTCTTTGTGCTTTCACATAGGGCTGCCCACGATCCAAATCGGTTTTGATGTTTACGAATTCAAGGACCGAACCGTGAGTCACAGTTTTAGGAAAATGCAATCCATCATCCATGTCCGGTTTTAAAGATCGTAGGGTCTGGTTCTACAAAACAATCTGTGAGCCATAGTTGGTTCTATATATATTTATATGCATATAAATAACCAAGTCTCTCACGGTCCGGCTTGGTTAATTCACAATTTTTGGGGAAAAAATCCGTGGACTGAAGCATCTCTCACTGTTTTCTAATTTTAGAATTCGTGTCGAAACCATTAGTCCACGGATCGGGACCAAAAAGTATGATTCCATTCAGTATGGTTTCCTGGTTCACTGACTTTTTTTTTACGGACCTACTCCCCCACACCACATAATATTTTCTTACCTAATTTTTTAATTGAAGTTCCTGATTGGGTTTGAGTATCCTATGCATAAAGTGTCTGGTCTGATTAATTTTGATGCAGGGGGCCAAAAACACGTGATGGGCAAAGCCTGAAACATCTGATGACCTAGCCCGGAAAAGGCATACCAAATACAGAACATTGAAGCTCAAATCCGTAATGGCCTAACCCGGAAAAGGCATACCTAATACACAGAACATTGAAGCTCAAATCAAAAAGATGGAAACCCAAAAAGTAAACATTGAATGCTGAGTACATACTTGGATGACACCAAAAAATAAATGCAACATGCACTTAATTTACGGAAGCGGATCCGCTCTCCTGAATTCCATGTCCCAACTCTCTGTCTCGTCCATTCGTGCAATCAATGGCTTGAATTCCATCTCACCCCAAACAAATCTGAGCCAAAAATGTTCATCTCCAAATCTGAGCCTTCGATTGCTCGAATGAAAGGCTTGAATGGATGGGACATGGAGTTAGGACAGGGTTTTCGGGACAACAGATCTGCAACCTTAATTTACTTAAATGTGAAAACTATTCCACTAGTAAATAATAACGGAAAAGTTTACGTTGTCAATATAGATAATAATATTTGGATAATTTGTCAACAATAGCTGCTGTAGCACAAATATATGGACTATATTTCCTTATCCGGGTTCAACTCCTGGCAGCGGCAAAGTTTTTGGGTGATATTCTTTTTCTTTACTTTTGTGTCAATCACGTCCCTCTATTATTCTTTCTTTCTTTTTTTATTTATAATTTTGTCTCAATCACGTCCGTCTCTATTAGTCATCCTCAGTTCTTAGGGTCCCTTTCTTCTTCTTTTTTTTTTTTTTCCGTGAATGCTAAAATTTTGGGTACATTAGAGTGTCGTACCCTTTACATAATACAAGTTTTTCATGCACCTCAATTGCATTAACAAGAATAATTTCGACATTTACCAACACCTAAAAACTTTGTCGGATCCACCAGGGGAGCAGTTTAATAGGAATATATAAATGAAGCAAACCAATAGTAAAATTTTTTGAAAACTACCTTGAAATTCACTTCATCATCAGCCGTTCAATTACTTTTAAAGTTGACATGTTTACATCAGATAAAAAAATGTGACAAAATGTTTTATCTCTTGTGAAACTATTGTCATGTGCTTCCCAGCTGAATACAAATATCCTTCCTGTTGTTTTACCCAAAAAAAAAAAGCTGTTGGGTAATGTGACAATTTTTGGAAGTATTAGGTTCTTAAATAGTAGTAGATGAAAAATAATAACAAGATGTGAATTGCTAGTTGGGAAATGACTGTATATGTGAATTACTCCTTGGGTGCTATGGCGATTGAATCTCACTAACATCCAGGGTTGGCTCAAGGGTTTGGAGTGCCCTAGATCTTGGAGTGTCCTAGGCCTAGTCTAAAAATTATGCCCTAAGAGTAAAACACTTAAATAATTTTTCCATCAACGAGTACTAAAAAAGGAGTACGAATTATGGCCAACAAGAGCTATTAAAGAATTAACAATCTCCAAAAGGTCAAAATACCATATAACGCTCACTCCCTGTCTGTAATAATTGAATTACCACACAAACAATAATGGAATATGAAAACTATAAAGAAATCAACACAGGAATTTAAGTGGTTCCCCAAAACCAGGTACTTCCACGGGAGTGAGCGAGTCTATTATTATGATAAAAAAAAAAGTCAGTCAGGGTTTTTACAATAGAGAGTATCTATAAGCCCTACATAAAAAAGTCAGTTGCTTCGCTCGACATCTGGCCTTCATTAGAATTTCTCGGTACCTCTACATATGAGCCACAAGTTCCAACAGTTTTTTTTCCATGCACATACGTTATATAAAAGAATATATAACACTGATTTTAGACAAAAACCCCACTAAGAAATTCTTTTAATTTCATGGAAGCCAAATTACAATTGGATCGGGGGGTTTGGGCCTAAAGACTCCAATGCTCATTACAATTGTTTTAGGCCTTTTCATTTTCGAATTGAACTATAAAAGACTCCTACTCATGCATATTTTTAAAAATTATGGGAGTGTCCTAGGCGCAGGCCTCTTGGGCCTTGAGCCTGGGCTGGCCCTGCCAACATATGTTATTTGAATGCCCATTTTAAAGATTTGTCTGGCTTGAAATTTGGAACAGGTTGTCTAGATTAGGAAGACAGTCAAACTATCCGAAATCATGGATTAGTTTACCCAACATGTAATTGAAAATGATTTTAGATGCAGTGCTATGAAAGTGTCATTCCCTTTAATTTAGAGGCAACGATCAACGTAGCTTTATTTAAATGGAACGTGCACTTAATTTAAATGTGAAATTGTCCCGGTCCAACTTATAAGTAATAATTGAAAAGTTTAAATTGTTGATATAGATAAACATATTTGGATGAAGTGTAGCCCAAAAAATATGGTTTCCTTATTCGGGTTCAACTCCTGGCAGTGGCAAATTTTTGGGTAATATTAATAAGGGTTCAACTCCTAGCAGTGGCAAATTTTTGGGTAATATTGTGATATTTTGTCTTTTTTCTTTAATTTAGACCCAATGACACGTTCCTCCATTACTTTTTTTCATTTTCTTTTTTTCGACAAAAGTGAGATCATATTGATACAAGCCCAACGACACTTACATACCGGAATTCATCACAAAAATCTTAGCCTTGGCCAATGAAGTATGAACGCACGAATGAATTTCAAAAGCTACAATCTGACAAGGCGCGCACCACAATTCCGCCATAAATATCATTTAAGATTAGAACATTGTCGGTTTGAATATCATTGTAAAACAACACCGTCTAAAAAGATCTGTAGACAAAATACTCGTATAAAAGACGAAACTAAATACTCTCGCATAGACAAGAAACATAACTCTCACAGATCAGATGACAAGTCGTTGATATGAAGAGACGAAAAAAAAAAAAGAAATATATTAAGAATTAAATAAGCGGATTAGAGCTACTAGTACCAGAGCATTTTTTCGTAGTTTTATTAGTTTGTCATGTTTCTTTCTTTTAGTTTAATAACTTTCTAACCTTGGATAGTTTTTTTTCCTTTAAATAATACTTTCTAAGATTAAATGTCAACAGCAGCCGTTGTAGCACAAACATATGGGCTGATTTTCCTTATCCGGGTTCGACTCCCGGCAGCGGCATATTATTTTGCAATCTTAACACGTGATTTTGTATGCTCACCAGAGCTGTAGTTTTATAGCTAACGAAAACTCTGACTAGAATAATTAATAAAAAAATCTTAGATTTTTTAAATTAAGTCAATCTTTTAAAAAAAATTATAGAATTATGATCGCTTGCTCGACTAGTTTAATTTTTAATTTTTGTAATGAAACCACATTTAAAATAATTCTTTGGTAATAAAAGAATTAATTCAAGTGCAATAGGGATCACTTTGATATTGATTCTTAATTCTTAATTTTTTTATTTTAAAACTAGTAATACAAGGAGAAAAGATATACACTTTTTTCTTGTTCCATATGTGTAGAGAAAAATAAAATAAAAGAAATCTATTCAAAGCATGCAGTGGCCCATTGGCGAAACTAAATACTCTTGCATAAACTAGAGACGTGACTCTCACAGATCAAAAGACAAGTCGTTCATATGAAGAGAGGGAAAAAAAGAAAGAAAAAAGAAAGCACTAAGAATAAAAAGCGGATTAGAGCTACTATAGTACTAGAGCCTATTTTCGTAGTTTTATTAGTTTGTCAAATTTCTTTGTGTTAGTTTGATAACTTTTTAACCTTGGATAGTTTTCTTTTCTTTAAATAATACTTTCTCAGATTATATGTCAATAACAGCCGTTGTAGCACAAGTATATGGGCTGATTTTCCTTATCCGGGTTCGACTCCCGGCAGCGGCATATTCTTTTGTAACCTTAACACGTGATGTTTTATTTGCTTATCCTAAGAAGAAGCGAATTTATTTGAAGCGAAACCCCAATTTGGGGCGCACAAAATATATTCTCGAACATAAATTATAAGATAAAAAATATCAAACTACAAACGTATGCTCACAAGACCCGTAGTTTTATAACCAACGAAAACTCTGACAAGAATAATTAATAAAGCCAATCTTTTAAAAAAATTATAGAATTATGAAAGCTTGCTCGACTAGTTTAATTTTTAATTTTTGTAATGAAACCACATTTAAAATAATTCTTTGGTAATGAAAGAATTAATTCAAGTGCAATAGGGATCACTTTGATATTGATTCCTAATTTTTTTATTTTAAAATTGGTAATACAGGGAGAATAGATATACTCTTTTTTCCTTGTTCCATATGTGGAGGGAAAAATAAAATAACATAAATCTATTCAAAGCATGCAGTGGCCCAATAGCGTAGGACTCGAACATGGTACCTAAGGGCATCCCAACAAGTCTATTAGAGCATCCACATCTCTCTCTTTACTCTCTCTTCTACGTTAAATTGAAGAGCAAAACCCTTGAAATCATGCTTTACCAGCCTCGCCTATTCCACCTGAGAATTAACCTGAGCTACAGTGCCTCTTTTCTTCCAAAGAGGCACTGTTCACTCTCCTCAAATTATTTTACCAATTTTCTTGGTTTCGCGCGTTCATTCTGAAATCTCGGAAGCTCCTTTGGCGCTAAAATGGAACACTATATGGGGCCAACTGAACCTGTTCTCTCACTCACCAGCTCTCTTCTCTTCCATCGTGAACCTCATCTCTGCTAACATTGAAGGTATTCTCTTCCTCTCTATCTCTGTTCAATTTCACGTTTATCTCGATTTGTAATTGTTATTAGAGCTTCATAATCAGACTTCTCCCCTTTTTCATGCTTTGTTGGTTCAATTAGATTTTTTCCTGGGAAGCCCTATACAATTTTTGGTTTTGTTTTTTGGTATTTTGGGTTAAAACTAGTGATGAAATCTGAATGTATGTGTGCTGTTACATATAGTAGGTATTCGTATGATTTATCATTCCCTGTGTATGTTTTGAAGTTGGTTCCAGTGTTCATGATATGGCGTTTGTGACAACCAAGGACAAATTTCCAGTAAAAGGACCACTAGTGCACACAAGGTGTTTGTGATAAGGTTGTCAATGACTGTTGTTATGAAGAAATTGTTGACAAATGCACTTAATTCATATGATATAGTTGTATTTTTGTCCCTGTAGTTGTAGTAAGGATGGATCCCCTTGGGGACCCATTCTTTTCCAATCTCTTGAAAGGACGATCCAACATTGAAAAACAATTTATGGAGTCTCAATCTCAGTACTTGATGCAGTAGGCATTTAAAAATAAGGGGATATCCATAGGACAAAGTTAAAATAGAGAGTTTGATGCAGTAGACATTATAAAAGTGACTAGCTAAAGTAATAAAGTGACTTTTTAAGGTGTAATTTGGTCCAAAATTTAGAGAGACTGATGCGGATGCTCTTAAAAGGGGATTTTAACGATAACAGAGAGCCAAAGTCTAAATCAATCCTCCAACAGCCTCAAGAAAAAGCTCTCTATTCAACATGGATGAACAATGCCTCTCCTAATCGCTCCCCATATAGAGAGAGTTTACCATCCCCCCCTCCTGATAATAGGGAGGATTGTTAGAGTTTTGAAATAGATGTGCGCAGGTAAAGTGAAAAATGTGCACTGTTCACTACTCCCTCCGTCCCGCAAAGTTTGTCACTTTCACTATTCCAGCTCTATGAAAAAATTGATTATTTTTTTTAATCTGTAATGTTTTATATAAGCAATATGGATCTCGTTTGATAGATTTCAATTAGATCTTTTGAACAAAGTTTTGAAAATCACATAAAACGTTATGAATTGAAAGATATAGGCAATTTAAAAATGGCACGCACTCCAGAAAGTGTCAAACTTTGCGGGACGGAGGGAGTATTTTTTAGCTCAAACTTTGCTGAGATTGTTGGGGATGCTCTAAGAGATTTGAGGCCAACTCCCGTTGCCACATGCCACAGATGCATGAGAGCATCCTCATCTGGAGGAACAAAACCACTTGTAGCTATTATAGCAAGTTAAATACCACAAAACCTTGTTGTATAAACCTCAACAAAGCCTTTCTTTATTTTTTGCAACAGTGGCTCTCTTCTTTAAGCTGTTCACTTAACAAGTAATATTTTATATTATATGTTCAATCAATCAAATACTACATTCAGTCACTTTTTATTTTGTAGGAGTATTATTTGCCAAAGCAAAAAAATGCAGAGTACACCGACAATAATAATTTTTTGCAAATAATATATGTGGCCAATTCTTTGATTGGTTCATAGGAAATTAAGAAAAATCTTAAACCATGACACAATTTACTTTCCAATTAAAATTACAAGACACATAACATTAAAATATAGAAAGATAAGAATAAGAATAAGAATAAGAAAAGTAGAAGTAGAAAGAAATAACAGTGTAATGTAGTAAAGTTAGAATAAAAGGCCCAATTCTGTGGGTTTTTTAAAAAGTATCTTGCACCAACATTTGATCTGCCAAAAGCATCATGTAAGATTAGAACATTGTCAGTACGGATATCCTTGTAAAACAACACCGTCTGAAAAGATCTATAGACGAAATATTCGTCTAAAGACGAAACTAAATACTCTTGCATAAACGAGAGACATAACTCTCAAAGATCAAACGACAAGTCGTTGATCAGAAGAGATCAAAGAAATGAAAAAGAAATATATATAAAAGAATAAAAGAAGCGGATAAGAGCCCATTTCTTTCTTTTCTTTAAATAATACTTTCTTAGATTACATGTCAATAGCAGCCGTTGTAGCACAAACATATGGGCTGATTTTCCTTATCCGGGTTCAACTCCCGGCAGCGGCAAATTTTTTTTTGTAATCTTAACGCGTGACATTTTATTTACTTACCCTCAGAAGAAGTGAAAACATAATTTGGGGCGCACTCAAACAAAAATTATAATAAAATAAAATTGATTGTAACGGATGAGAAAATATCAAATTAACTAACAATGTCCTCACAAGACCTGTAGTTTTATAACCAACAAAACTCTGACTAGAACAATTAATAAAAATGAAACCCCAATTTCTGGGCGCACAATATTCTCGAACAAAAATTATAACGAGATAAATTTGATTTAACGGATGAGAAAATATCAAACTAGCAACGTATGGTCACAAGACCAGTAGTTTTATAACCAACGAAAACTATGACTAGAATAATTAATAAAAAGTCTTAGATTCTTTAATTAAGTCCATCTTTTAAAAAAATTACAGAATTATGATGGCTTGCTCGACTATTTTAATTTATAATTTTTGTAATGAAACCACTTTTGAAATAATTCTTTGTAGTGAAAGAATTAATTCAAGTGCAATAAGGATAACTTTGATATTGATTTCTAATTTTTTTATTATTTTAGAATTAGTAACACAGGGAGAAAAGACATACTCTTTTTTCTTGTTCCATATGTGGAGAGAAAAATAACATAAAATAAATCCATCCAAACTCCAAAGCATGCAGTGGTCCAATGGCGTAATAGGACTCGAACATGGTACTTAAGAGATTTGATGCTAACACATTGGCCCCCTTTTACTTCAAAAAAAATATGGACCATTTGAAAAGGGATGGAGGGAGTACGAATTATGGCCAACAAGAGCAACTAAAGAATCAACAATCTCCAAAAAGTCCAAATGGCATATAACGCTCACTCGCTGTCTGTAATAATTGGTTTTTTTCCATGTGCAAACGTAATATAAAAGAATATATAACACTGATTTTAGACAAAACCTCACTAGGAATATTTTTTTTTAATTTCATATAAGCCAAATTACAATTGGATCAGGGGGTTTGTTTTAGGTTGGGCGTAAAGGCTCCAATGCTCATTACAATGGTTTTGAAAGGGTCATCCCCTTTAATTTAGAAGCAATGATCGATGTAGGTTTATTTTTACTTAGATAGAAGAAGGAAAATGCCAAAAGAAATAAATGGAACGTGTTAAGTAATAACTGAAAAGCTTAAATTATTGATATAGATAAACATATTTGGATGAAATGTTAACAACAGCCGCTGTAGCACAAATATATGGGCTATCTTTCCTTACCCGGGTTCAACTCCTGGCAGTGGCAAATTTTTGGGTAATCATAGAATATTGTGATATTCTCTCTTTTTTCTTTAATTTTGACTCAATGACACGTCCCTCTATTACTCTTTTTTTCTACATAAGTGAGATCATATGATACAACGACACTCACATAACGGAATTCATCATAAAAATCTTGGGCAAAGCCAACTAATAATCTAACTGATGAAAAAACGATAAAATTACAAGGCAATTGATGTCTTTCAACCTAACCCAGGCATCTCATCAGATGGACATTCAGCCGAAAATTCATATCTAGACTTAGTAGTCTAAAAAAAGAGATAACATGCCAGTCAAAGACAAAAGATAACAAATACTCAGACGATCAGATGGACTCTAACCAAGTATGAACGCACGAATGAACTTCAAAAGCTACAATCTGACAAGGCGCGCACCACAATTTGCTCTGCCAAAAACATTATGTAAGATTAGAACACTATCGGTTTGGATATCATTGTGAAACAACACTGTCTAAAAAGATCTGTAGACAAAGTACTCGTACAAAAGGCGAAATTGAATACTCTTGCATAGACAAGAGACATATATAACTCTCACAGATCAGACGACAAGTAGTTGATATGAAGAGGCAAAAAAAAGAAAAAGAAATATATTAAGAATAAAATAAGCGGATTAGAGTTACCAGTGCCAGAGCCTTTTTTTGTAGTTTTATTAGTTTGTCGAATTTCTTTGTTTTAGTTTGAGCTGGTTGCCGTTTAATAAATAACTTTCTAACCTTGGATAGTTTTCTTTTCTTTAAATAATACTTTCTAAGATTATATGTCACCAGAAGCCGTTGTAGCACAAACATATGGGCTGATTTTCCTTATCCGGGTTCGACTCCCGGCAGCGGCATATTCTTTTGTAATCTTAACATGTGATGTTTTATTTGCTTATACTCAGAAGAAGCGAAACTCCAATTTCGGGTGCACAAAATATATTCTCGAACAAAAATTATAAGATAAAGATATCAAACTAGCAACGTAGCTCACAAGACTCGTAGTTTTATAACCAATGAAAACTCTAACTAGAATAATTAATAAAAAGGAAAATCTACAATACACACCTCTTATCTGGGTGTATATCATACACACCCTATAAAAGTTACGATTTTTTTTTGTAAAAGTTACGATTTTTTTTTGTAAAAGTTACGATTTTTTTTTTTATAAAAGTTACGAGACACACCAAAATGTTACGAATCATATTGCTGAAAAGTTACGAAAAACTAAAAAATGTTACGATTGCTGATGAGGTGGCACAATCTGGACCATGCAATAGGTGCATATGGTACACCCAAATGAGGGGTGTGAATTGTAGCCATTTCCTAATAAAAATATTAAAAATTTTAATTAAGAAAATCTTTTTTAAAAATTATAGAAATATGATAGCTTGCTCAACTATTTTAATTTTAATTTTTATAATAAAACCACATTTAAAATAATTCTGTTGTAATGAAATAATTAATGCAAGTGCAATAGGGATCACTTTGATATTGATTCCTAATTTTTTTTTTTTAAATTAGTAATACAGGGAGAAAAGATATACAGTACTCTTTTCTTGTTCCATATGTGGAGAGAAAAATAAAATAAAAGAAATCTATCCAAAGCATGCAGTGGCCCATTGGTGTAGGAGACGAACATGGTACCTAAGGGCATCCCAACAAGATCTCTTTAAAAGGGGATTTTAGCAATAACAGAGCGCCAAAGTCTAAATCAATCTTCCAACAGCCTCAACAAAAAGCTCTCTATTCTACATGATGAACAGTGCCTCTCCTAGCTAATCCCTCCCTATATAAAGAGTTACTGTTCACCACATTCTTCCCCTCCCCCCTTTGATAATAGAGAGGGTTGTTGGAATTTTGAAAGAGATGTGTGGTTGCCTGATGTTAAATCCAATTTCATTTCAAAACCAAAACAATTTCTTGGCCTCGGTGTTAAATTTGATTTTGTGAGGTCGCCGGATGCTAGATTTGGTCAGCATGTCAAATGCAATAAACTATGATTACTAGTGTGCCATTTCTTTCTCCCATGTGCTAAAATCTTTGCTTTCAGCACCTCCAATTCTCATTTGCTAAAAGCAGTTGGGTGTTCTAGCAACTTGCTTTTAGCAAAAGGAGTATGCGAGAGAAAATTGGTTTTTAGCAACTTAGCTTTTATCTAATGGGAACAGAAGTGCTTTTAGCAACCATTGGCCAACAAGATGTTACTAAGCAAGAAGTTCTTTAAGCACATTGTAACTCATCCAACCTTCGATCAGATGGACTTCGTCCTCATACTTAAACAAATTCGATCTTTTCGAGGAAACGATAGAACGGGTCCCTCTGACACAGTGTGATCAGTTCAATGATTTTCATCCAGTGATTAGCCGATCGAAGTTGACACTCCAACATCAACAACAACATCAACAGTAACCCCTCCCTGACTAGCTGGCTTTCCATTATACATCCAGTGATTAGCCGATCGAAGTCGACACTCCAACATCAACAACAACATCAACAGTGTACATAAAATGTTGTGTAAATGACTGTCAAAAACAAGCCGGTGAGAAATTCCAGGATGGTGCTGCTATTATACATTTGATAGACTCATTTTCCCAGATTTCGGGCGATATTATGGCGCTGCATATTGTATAGTGACACCAAATTCTGGTACAGTGCTCCTTGCAACAAGTTTGAATGGTCCTGCCAGAAGAGGGATCACGAGATGACAAAGCGTCCTCCATGAGTTTCGATTATCCACATTCCCCGTGAGCAAATCAGAGCCAAATAGGATCTGATTAGGTCTCTTGCTTGCTTCTTAAAAGTTCCACAAATTTGTCTACGATTTTATGCCAATTCGAACGAGAAAGTACGCTACAGAATAGCCCAATCTTGATTTTCTTTACAGGTATCAAAGTTAGGAAAGGACTTGTCTGCGATAAAAGCACACGAAGCGAGAATGATGCCAAACGATCAGACCAGACAGGCGCAGATACCCGATTCCATTGGCCTTGTAGGTTAGGTATACTCCGTTTTTCTCTCAAACTGTGTCAGTACTCTACTCCTCTTGTATTTGCCTATCAATTTATCTGGAATGAAAATGCAGCTCTGATTTGTTTGTCAGTGTAACTTTGCAACCCTGCTAATGCCCTTTTGGCTAGACGGGCCTGCGTCTGGCTTGACCCCAGATGTAGTCTGGTTGATTATTTGGGAATTGGGAGTTCAACCTCAAAATTTGTGTTCAATTTACGCACGTCGGTTTGAAGTGGATGTATCGGGTTTTTTTTTCACATTTTCTTCCATTCGCTTATCTTTCTATATATTTGTTAACTGTTTGGTATATCTTGGGGAGCTTGCGGTGCATCATTTATCAAAGTATTCAAAATAATGATGCTATCTAATTGGCAGAAAATTGATCATGTAGCACTTGAGTTAGATGTGACCAAAAGACTAAGGTCTAGTGAAAAGCGAACAATTCGGCTATTTTATCCCAGGAAGAGGCATACATCAAGGAGCCCCTCTATGGGTATCGGTCAGACTGGGTTGTTGTTCTTCTTTATGCTCAATTCACGGGGTATCGGTTGGACTGGGTTGTTCTCCATTAATACCACTACAGAGGCGGCCTCCCTGTTTAGAGACCATATTTACACATACGAGCTCGCTTTGGGACAGCACATAAGCTTGGAGAAGTCTGCTTTAGTCGTGAGTAAAAACCCAGCTCTGGAGATGAGTCCCTACGCTTGATGGCAACTTGGAAGCAGTGATGGAAGATATAAGACAACAGTACAAAGGTTTCAGAAAGATTGAATTTTTTAGTGTCCTTTGAACCTGAAATTGGGTAGCTCACTTGGCTAGGACGGCTTGTTTTGGCTATGACTATGATGTACGAACCAAAGAGGAATTTTTTGGTGTCCTTTGAACCTGATGTACGAACCAAATAGTAATTGACCAAACAAGAGATGAGAGCAGGGTAACAATTAGAAGATATAATGATAGAAACCAGAATTGCAACTCAATGCATACGAAATTGGCATATTATTCTGCAAATTTCTCTGTTCTGCTAAAGTTGCTATCCGTAATATAGACTTGACAAAAGATTGAGACTTAATTGAAGTATGGACCTGAATCCTTTACAATATCCATGGCTCCAGATGCAAGAGCAGACACTTCCTTCCAGGTTTCTTCTTTACCAGACTTAAATACAATAGATGATGATTTTCCTCACAATACAATGGGTATGGAGGCAGTGAGTATTTGCTAACTAGTTCAACATAGCAAGCACAAACAATTGCTCAATCTGGGCATCTGAATATCGAAACTTTCAGCACGAAATCATTTTTCTCAATTAGTTCAAAAACACAAACATCACCAACCTTAAGCGTGTTGTTCCTACAAAATGTGGACCAACCATGTAAGAACCTCCGTCTGGTTTGGTCAGCCGTGCTCACTTTCACAGGCCAAGACCGATTTGAAGCAACGAGTTTTACACCACATCTATCCTTTTCCATATACCTGTTGTGGAAGCTCGATGGGATAGTCTACAAAAAAGAGAAGTTTTTGTATAATTTGTGGATGCCATCAAGCTAGTTGCCCATACAGCGAGACAGTAGACACATATATCAATCAAGGCAATTCAATCAACTGCTTTCTAAATACAAATTGGTCGGATTCAAGGTCCTGCCATGAGCAAAGCACGACAAGCCCAACTGTGAACAAACGGTCAATAGACATCCACCAAATATATCACCATTTCACCACTGTGAAAAACATTGACGCAATTTTATATGCACCCAAGAAACTGAAATTTCTGTCAATTCTTTTCTGCAATCAAAACCCAACAAAAGCTCCATGAGTTTGTTTTCTATTTTTCTCGGAATCGCAACCTAATAAGGACCCCAATAATTTCCCCGCGAAATTGTCCCAACATCCGTCTGGAATAACCAAACAGTGGTGTCGGCGTATGGTGGTGATGGGCGTAAGTAGATTAGGGTGGTAGTGGGTACTCGGGCTGCTTTTGCTCAAGAGAAACTGTCATTTTGGCTCACATCACAATGCTATGAGACTCTTGGTTACCAACCGGAGACTCGCAGGCAGAAATATACTGGTTGGAGACGTAAACTATAAATGATCCAGGAAAAAATGGAGCTCTATCCATTTACGACATACTAATAAACCAGTGTTCTAATGCCAGGGAACTCCTCATTACAAAGGCTGTGTATGTTTGGATAGGGCCATCCCTGTTCTTTTAGAGACCCTAAGCAAAGTTTCAGAGATGGGGACTAATTCGTGCCAACTCACAAGGATTAAGTTTTGTCTATCACACGTCTGCATATCACAAATGTGAGTTTCACAAGCTAAAATTTGTGAAGATACGATCAAATTAAGAAAGTGATCAGGATTTACCAACTAAAACCTTTTAAACAAGGCCCTTTATCAAAGTAAAAGCTTTTTTATTTTTATTTTTATTTTGGACTTATATAAAGAGTACTAAAATGTGAAAGTTTACATAAGCTTTAGCCCAGAAAGTAATAGCATCTTTTGTTAAGTAATTTATCAGGGTGAGCAAACCTATCATAACATCAGAGAATGTGAAAGTCTACATGTTTAAGATTAATGAAAGATGCAGGGTTCAAGACCTTACCATAAGACTTAAATTGATGCAACTACGGCTCATAACTACTGTGAAGAAAGGAAATTCTGATACGAATTTGCTGGCTTCTTTACAAGCTCTGTTGCCCTCTTGAGTCCCCAATGAAAATCTTGGACACAAATCTTCCTGAGCAATTTCCTTGCCATTGGCTCCTTGCGCATGTTGTTTAGACTTCCCTACATTATTCCAAGCATATTCTTAGCGCTATTCACCTGTCACAAAATTTTAGTTCCTGGTATTAAGAAATTAACATACTTCTTTCGAATATTTGATTTTCTTGGGGATGTGTGATGTCTGTGTCAATCTCCCTAGTAGGCCCACTAAGCTTCTTTTGACAACCATTTATCCCATAGACTTTGACAAAGAATTGTGCATTGCCACCATAGTAGAACATGAGAAAGTCTCCGAATTCCAAGGAATTATCATCCACAAATTGCTGCCAACCTTCTCGGAAATACAAATGTCCATCAACCTTTTTCAGTTCTACAAGCCATGATCTTTTTTCCCAACTAGTGATTGTAGATTTGTACGGCACAACTTCAGTGAAATACTTCACAAAATCTGCCGGGATTCGCTGTCATTATAGCAATGAATGAATATACAGAAAGGAAAGATCGGTTATTGTTGAAAGGGGAGAAAAGAAAGAAAATTGGGAGTGGTATTATGCAGTAAAGCTTAGAGTACATAAACAATGTTTATCAAAAGGAGTTATGCTAAGGAAAATCACAGAAAGCTGGTAGGAAATCAAAACAGTTGCCCAACACATGATTTCAAGTTCTAAAATGTCCCACATTCCCTGTAAAATGTAAACTTGAATCATACTATACAACAATAACAATATCAATACCAGTACCTATTTAAGCCCCAATCGCTAGGGGTATGAGTGGGGGAGACTGTAAGTGAAAATCAGTAAGTCACTACACACTTAGCTAGTGGCTATTGCAGGGGTTTCAAAGTCAACACAGTCAATGTGGCACCTGGTGTTTAAAGTTGGTTATAAGTTTGTTATCTTTCACTTAGCAAAGGCAGTGTGATTAAGAGTTAACTCTTTGGTTAGATCGCGTTGTGTAACTGCTTTCTGTATCTACTGATGTATCTCTATCTCTCTCTTACATCTCTCTTCTTCTGTTATAAATAGCAATGAGCTATTCCAGTTGTAAGCATCGAACAATCAAGAAAGGAAAGAATACATTTCAGTTTTTTCTTCTCTCTCAAATTAGGGCTATCAAATTACAGTTTTCTTTATGGTATCAGAGCGCATGACGCAAGTCTGAAGATCTGAATCCTGAATCACAATCCAAATTAGGGCTTCCGCATCGCAATATCAGAATCGAATCTAGTTGAAATGTCTTTGATTGAGGTAACACTGCCTCCGTCACTTACTTTCTTGATCTTGAACTTCCAATCTCTGGTGAATGTAAAACTGACTGGATCAAACTATCTCCTATGGAGGATTCAAGTAGAGAATATCATGACTGCTAATGGATTTTATGGTTATCTGGATGGTATGAATGAATGTCCATCACCTAAGATTCGTAGTAGTGAAGGAAATATGGTTGATAATCCTGATTTTGCTCTGTGGAACATCATAGATACTCAACTGCTATCTTGTCTGACTGCTACTTTATCTCAATCTACTCTACCATACGTGTTAGGGCTTCATCATGTGAAAGAAGTGTGGGATTCTTTGTCGAACAGATATAATTCTCTTACAAGGACTCATGTTCATGAGTTGAAGTGTCGGTTATTCTGTCACACTAAGACTGAAACTATGGAAAAATACATAGACAAGATTAAGGCGTTTGCTCAAAAACTTGCAGCAGCAGGCAGTCCAATAGGTGACGATGATCTAGTTTTTCACACCTTAAGAGGTTTACCTAGAGAATTTAATGGTTTTAAGACTGCTATAAGAACTAAAGGTGGAGAGATTGGCTTTGATGAATTGGTAGCCATGCTTAACGGAGAAGATCAACAACTTTCTAAGGATCTTCCCTCAGACAACACCACAGTACTGGTTGCTACTCATGATAAATCTGGTACTTATGGTAATGATACTATCAGTACTACTGAAAATGTAGTCTCACATTCTGCCTTACAAACTGAGATGTCAAAACTTGGAATTTCTTCTACCAATCACATGTCTGCTGCACCTGATAGAACTATGCCACCACAACATGGATCTCAACAGTTTGGGTTTCCTCAGCAACAGTTTATGCCTCAACAGTCTTATGTCAATCAGAAAAGGGGCAATGCAAGAGGAAGAGGGAACAGAGGCCCAGCCTACACACTATTGTTACTACAACGTGGTACTTCAGAGATCCGTGTGAGATTTGTGGTCGAAATAATCATACTACAAACTATTGTTGCTGTAGATAAGATAGACCCAGCCTTTAACATTATATGCACTAGCTAACCTTTTTCTCTGTTCCAAAAAAATATACTAGAAATAGTAAAAGGGAGAGAAGGGTTTTTACCAGTTGGTAAGAGGAAAGTTCAGGCACATGGACTTTGTAGAACTGGGGAGAGCTCTCCGAGAAATCAGAAATTTTCCTCTGTTTCGCCATATCCTCTCTCTCTCTCTCGTATGGGTTGTGGAAGAAGAGCTGAAAATGTGCAAATGATAAAGGATGAGAAGAGAGATTGAAAACGAGGACTTGCTTTCAAATGCCATTTTTGATCAGTTGGAAGCCTCTGCAAACTTTTCTTGGAAGGGGAGTTTGATGGTCACAAGTGACCACACACTTTTGCCTCTCCACGTGACCCTTTGTTTTTTTTGTGTTTTTTTTTTCTCTTTCTCTTCCCTAGGCTATCTTTAAACTTATTATATTTGAAGTGACCGGAATCACTACATTTTCGTAGTGACCCTGGTCACTACATTTGGTCGTAAATCACTACATCTCCATAGTGGTCCAAGTCACTACATCCAGTCGTCTATTTTAACAATATATGGCTCGAATTGAATCCAAATAATACACAATCAGACTAAATTCATTGTTCTAATTAAATCTGAATAGTTCATTATCAAAATCGGACGATCAGATGATGCACTACATAGTGTAGTGCGTTTTACGCACCGCACCATCCCTCAATACGGTGGGCGGTGGCCCCTAAAAAATTCTTCTATATTTCCTACTGACCCGCTTGATTTTTGGCACGTACTGTACACCAGAAATTAGGATTTTGGCCCCTTTAATTTTTTTTTAATTCAACTATCCAAATTTTAAACATTTCATCTCAGGCTCTCCAAATCTAAACAATATAACCAGATATTTATTGTCGCTTAAGACAAGGGCCAAATACCAAGTGGAGGTACTACCGAGGGTGGTAGCCTATTGGTTGGGAGTTGATTTTCATTGGATAATTTGGCTTTGGCATAAAAAAAAACAAAACAAATTTACTTAGATATTAGTTGAATACTCTATTCGACCAAAATTGTTGGTTCTTTAATTTGAGGTAGTCGTACCAAATCTTGATTAAGAAATAGCGTACTGTTGTAATGAATTCAGCCAATAATTTTGAACTCCACGTTTTCATAAATGCACTCCGAACTTAATTCTTTAAATGTGTTTTAAAAGCATATTGTGTGCATTTTAAAGCAAGAAAATACAAATTTTGAAATTTATTTTTAAGAAAGTGGAGTATGATAATTATTTTTCAGTAGTTTTGAATTTTTTTTTTAATGAATTAAAAGCTATACTAATTGAGATAATTAATCCACACGCATAGAAAATTTGAAGGCTTATTAGTGAGTTGTACATTACTTTTTATCCAATTAATAAATACAATTATTTAAAAAGACTAACAATTGGAGACAGATATCGCTAAGGGATTGGCATGGTGGTTAAGACATCAGACTTAAGGGTTTGCTACCTCTTAAGTTTTATGGTTTAAAATCTCTCAACTGCTATCGACTCCTTTTGTCCAAGTCCAATACGGAGCTTTGCTACAGCTTCAGATGGCTTCTCGCAAGTGAGAAATAGGAGTGTAGCTCAGAAATAGTCGAAGTGTGCGAAAATTGACCCGGACACTTGATTTATACACAAAAAAAAAAAAACAATTGGAGACAGATAATTATATTATTTACGGGTCGTATGATCTCTGGAATGATTTTAGGTGCTAGCCAGCCTTTTGTTACTTACATTTTTCCGGATGATCCACCAAAAAGCAAGCTTGCAATAAGTTGTTTGGAACTTTGGATTAAAGTGGCAAAATGATGACAATTTGGTGAAGAAGGGCAATAAATATGACATTGGATGCTTATTCTGCATTTATAGTTCATTTTTTTTTCCAGCTCCTCTCGAGTCCAAATTGAAGACCATGTGACATACCAACTTGTGCAATGCACCATCCCCGAACCCCAAATCTCATTGTTTTAGTTTGAAAAAGACCTTTTAACAACAAGATTCCTCCATATTCATGTAGGCATTCATGTGTGCAAAGATGACTCTGGAAACGAAACTTAGCAGTATTTGGGATAAACCAACCTTTCCATCTTTCCAAATCTCAACGTTTAGTTTGAAAAATATCTTCTAAACACAACATTCCTTCATATTCATGTATGCAAAGGTGACTGGAAACTCTAACGTACGGTCCGATATTTTTGTAAATAAAATATTGATTAAAAAAATCATCTTAGTGTGGAGTATTAGTTTTTAACTTAAATGGATTTTATTGAATATCACATTTTTATTTACACACACACACACACACACACATATATATATATATGTGGATTTTCTAGTCCAAACCTCCCGAAAATAAGAAAAAATTGATTTTTTTTGTGTTGCAAATTATTTTTGGAAAATCCGAGCCGTCCAATGTGTTTAGAAGGTGTTTTCAAGGGTCCATGCGGGATATCTTCAAAAAAAATACAGGAAAGGGCTTGATCCAAGCAGTTTTCGCAAAAACTGTATATATATATTTTTTTGCGAAAACTGCTTGGATCAAGCCCTTCCCGGTTTTTTTTTTTTGAAGATTTCCCGCGTGTACCCTTGAAAATACCTTCTGAACACATTGGACGGCTCGGATCGTCAAAAAAAATTTGGGATCATGGAGGTCCGGAAACGGGACTCCCGGATTAGAAGGGCTCCCTATATATATATGCGCTTCCTATCCAGACTCCGGACTTCCGGACCTCCGTGATCCGAGCATTGCCTATATGGGAGCGCTTCCTATCCGGACTCTGGACTTCCGGACCTCCGTGATCCGAGCATTTTTTTAACGATCCGAACTGTCCAATGTGTTCAGAAGGTATTTGCAAGGGTCCAAGTACAGTTTTTGCGAAAAACTGCTTGCCCTTCCCGGTATTTTTTTTTGAAGATTTCCCGCATGGACCCTTGAAAACATCTTTTAATCACATTGGACAGTTCGGATTTCCCAAAAACAATTTTTAAAGTGAAAAAATTACATTTTTTCTTATTTACGGGAGGTCATTACTAGAAAATTTGCCTATATTCCTACATTTTGTCCACATTTATAAATATGTACAAGTATATATATAGATCAAGCTTCTTATCCACACCCTAAAATTCGGACCTTCCGTCCAGACCCCACTTTCACAATCAAATTTTCATGATCCGAACCGTCCAACGCGTTTAAACGTATTTTGAAGGGGGTCACACAAGAAATCATCAAAAAAAAAAAAAAAAAAAGACCAAGAAAGGCTTGATCATCTGATCAATTTTTCATAAAAAATATCATTTGTTCCATCTCGTTGTTTTGAATAGAAAGGTTTGTAATCTTGCACGTAATTGCCTTGCATGCCATAGCGGATCACTTGTTTTAATTTTTTAACATCAACCATAATTACTGGGTACCACGTAATTGTTTATTTTCGGGAGCACGTAATTGGTAGGGATGGGTAGGGGCAGGGCCGGCCCTAAGGTTTGGGTTGCTCAAGTCTGGTTCCTAATTTGGTTGCCCACTTAGTGTTAAGTTATAAAACATAAAAAAACATACAAGTAAAAAAAAAAAAAAAAAAAATCAAGGTTTCATTGTTCTTTTACCTTGAATTATGTCAAAAAAAATTCCTGCAATTTTTAATTGTGATATCGTATTTTAACTTATCCAAGAATTCATTTTTAATTGAGATCATAGTCAATCCACTTAATCTCTCGAAACAACTGTAATCGGTACGTAGTGCGGCTGTAACATTTTAGGGAGCCAAAACAATCTCCCAAATGTTGGGCTTCGAACGTCTTCAGGAGTTTTTTTAAAAAAATTACAACAATACAGACTCAAAGGATAAAACTACAAAAGATAAACACAAAAAGATATAATTGTAAGAGTTTTTTATTTTTTGAAGGAAATAAGACAGTATCCTCATAATTTAACTATGGTTCATGCGAAAAACTCATAAATCGTGTGTTAGATTGGTCAATTTTTTTCTTGCAATTTTCCACCATTGGGTTTTAAAAAAAAATCAAATGTAAGAATAAGCTACTTGTACATTATTGTTGTGTTCGTTAAATGCAAAATGTATAACAAAGTAATTGAATAATGTGATTTTCATAATTAACATTGTGGATTGGTGGGGAAAAACACGAAGTTTGGAATCATGCCAAAACTACACACATTTACTTCAACACACAGCACCACCAATTTGTAGAAAAAAGGAAAGCACCACCAATTTGTAGAAAAAAGGAAAGTGCCTGCTCATAAAGAAAAAGAAAAAGAAGAAGAAGAAGAGATGTCTCTAAAAGAAAACAAATCAAAAGAGTGAGGGAGCTGGGAGTCAAACCCAGCCCCAAACAGAACTTGGGAACCTTAATATCATCTGGTAACCAGCGTGCCAAGAGTTCTATTTGCGTAAACTCTATTTTATTTATATATACGATAGGAATTTTTTTTTTTTGTTGCCCCGGCCCGGGTGGGTTGCCCAAGCCCGGGAGCTTGCTGGGCTTACCCCTGGGCCGGCCCTGGGTAGGGGATTCGGGAATTTGTTGGGGACCGGGTGGGATATGAGAAATTTTTTTGCAAAAATTTCGGGGATCGGGTAGGGAATCAAGTGCTTGATATATATATATAAGAGGTAATCAAGTTGTAATCAGATCAAGGAGAATAACCACCAGTTGATAAATGTTCTCTCTCTAAAACTCTTTCTTGTTTTCATCTTCTTGATTTTTTCTGTAATTCAGTTTAATTGTCATTCAATTCTTGTAATTCCATAATTGTCATTCAGTTTTAGAGTCAGGTTCTAGAAAATTATGTTGCGAACACGGGCGTAACTTTTTTCAATTTCAGATACAAGAAGTGCACTTTATTTTACTTTAAATGAATGATAGTTGAGAAACGATTTACAAGGGGAAATTATTGAAAAAGAATAGCAATACATCATTGCAGCATTGTCATTTTTTTGCCCATATGGCACTATTCACACCCATGCTACAAGTTTTTCATGCACCTCAATTGCATTAACTGGAATAATTTTTGACATTATCACCAACTAAAAACTGTCGGATCCGGCCAGAGAAGCACTTTAATGGGAATATATAAATGGAAGAAACCAAAAGTAAAAGAAAATAAAAACTACCTTCAAATTGACTTCAGAGGAGTGCATTGCGCGCGCGCGCGCGCGCACGAGAGAGAGAGAGAGAGAGAGAGAGAGAGAGAGAGAGAGAGAGAGATGTGAGAGAGCAGAGTGATGCCGGAGAAGATTTCTCCTTCTGCCCCCAGCCTGTCCATGTCCCCTTCCCCTTCCTCCAGCTCCTCTCCTCTCCTTTATCATTTCCTCTCTTGAATTTGCCGGTAAATCCTCGTGCATGGCTGGATCTACTTTCCGGTCAGTGTGGGCCGCCGGAATCTTGATTTTTGGAACAAGGAGAAGCTGATCTAGGTCCCTGACAGCGACAGCGTGACAACAGCGGTGATGGCACCGGCGGTTTTCTTTTCTGCTTTTTCATTTTTGTTTGTTGTTGTTAGTTTTGTAGGTAGTTTTTTGGCTGGCGGTTTTGTAGACCGGTGGTTTTGTGTTTTGGTTGTTTTGTTTACCGGTTTTGAGCCGGCGGTTTGATTTACTCCCTCCGTTCCAAATTAATAGTCCCCTACGAAAAGTCGTGCCATTTTTCAAATCAAAAGATGAAGTACTTCCGTGTATCATTTTTTGAATGTTTTTGAACCAAATTATCAAAAAATGATATACCTTAGTATTGTATTTTTTATTTGAAAAATGGTAAGAGAGAGAAAATGGGGCTCTTTTTTAGGAACGGAGGGAGTAATACATTTCTATCTCTTTATCAAAAATTGACTTCATCATAAGCCGTTTGATAACTTTTAAAATTGACATGTTTACATTAGATACAAAGAATTGAGACAAAAGGTTTCATCTATTGTGAAACTATTGTCGTGTGCTTCCCAGTTGAATACAAATATCCTTTCCTGTTCTGTTGTTTGACGCAAATTAAGAACACAAAAAACTGCTATTGGTCAAGGTGACATTTTGGAAGTATGAAAAATAAGAAAAAGATGAAGAAACATTTATGTTGAAAACATCCCCAAATTCGTATATATACTTTTCATCCAACAAAATCTTTCTTTCTGACAATTAAGTTCCTGAAACACAGGATTCCATCCAATTCCATCCTAGCAACTAAAAAGAAAGCAATTAGATATTGCAGCCTTGACCTTATAACAATAATAGTTACAAAAAAAACAGCCCTACAATAATGACTCTACTGATCAAGTGAAACAAAAAAAACCAGGACTTCAAAATATGCAACTTCCATCAGGGAGATGAATAATCTGTACACTCGTGGGCTCCGGGGAATGTCTCAACTTCAGCCACCGCAGACATGGGTATCAAACTCACTTTCGAAATTTTCAGCTGGGTTGATAATGTAGGAACAATGTCATGAAAGAGCAAAAAAGAACTGGATCATCTGGAATAAGTCCTTGGGGGAAGATGAGGATGGCCCTCTGACCTTCTCCCTTTGTCCACTTTAGGAAAGCTTTCTGATTTTCCTCTCTCCAAGTTTGGAGCTGATTGCGCTTCCATTATTCCTCTATCGAAGTTTTGGTGTGACCCACTATCTGTTATCCTAACTCTTTCTGTATTTTCGAAAACCTGGAGAGAATGGCTGCTTCTGATTTCTAAGCCCTTTTCTGAGTTATAGACTGATTGCTTATCCATTGTCCCATGAACATTGTCAGGGTTTTGAACGGAATGGCGTGACTCTGATCCATTAGATCTTTCGAAACTCTGCACAGAAGTCCCTGAACTCCTCCCCTTGTCTATATTTTGGAGCTCACTGGCAATCTGGCTGCGTCGTTCTTTCAAGAAGTTGAGTCTGTTTGTTAGCTTTGACAGTGCTGAAGATGTGGAGTTGTTAGTTCCCTGCAATCCACAAGTGACATAGCATTTATCAGGCCTTACAGTCTGTTTTGATGGCGGTGTACCATGAGGGGAGAAAAAAAAACGATTGTGGTCTCTTACCAAATGTTACCATATTTGGTGTGAACCGGTGAGAAACAAAATTAACTCTCTGCATTTCTCACCTTTTTTATTCATCCAAAAAAGTAGCTCTTATAGAAAAAATGAAATGTTAACCGACAATAGGACAAATTTGCATTTTGTTTTTGAGATATGATTGAGGTTGTGTTTCAGTTGTGGATTTTTTCACCAAGCATGCGGGGAACGATAGGGCAAGTAAAAATATAAATACAGCTTCAACTTCCATAATTTCGGGCCATTTCCTTCACCTTTTCTGTTCCTCTTTAGATCCCGCAACAAATCCATGATCCAAACTCTGCCTAAGTTATGCACGATTATCTAGAATGACGTGAAAATTCTAATCCCTGCCCCCATTTCTTCTGGAGTCCAAACGACCCTATCTACAATAAAACAGGTTTTTCAAAAAGAGAGAGAGAGGGAGAAGGAGAGAGATCAGTTTTATTTTAATCTTTTGTATGTAAAACCCCCTCTCAACTCTCACAAACTTTTGCTACTGTTAGTTCGTCTTTTACAGGAGGGCTCAACAAATAAAGAGATAACCGACATAGAAAAGAGCAGTACAAGTTACCTCATCCCTTGCACCAAACTTCCTCGAATTGGCAGAAGATGTAGTGGATGTAATCCCAACAGATTTGGAGGTACGTGCCGGATCCATCATCTGGTTCTGAGGTGACTGTTTATTTGAGAAGAATGGAAGATCCTGTTTCATATCTTTGTCACCATCTACCTTATCCAATTGAGTGTCCTGCCAAAGAAACATTTAATAGAATGCCATACTCTATTGGACCAAATTAGATATCTCTAACACACATTATCATCAGTAAGACTGTGGTTGAAGCTTTTGATTTGTGATGGGATTGATTTCAAGAAAATATTTTCCTACTTTCCCTTCCTTTTTTCCCCTGTCTACTGATCCCAGATCCAACCACAAACCTGGAATAATCAATAAACTACATTCTATATATAATGAAACATGACAGGAACATAGTATATCTCCAATTTGAGAGCATTGACCCTCGTATGTAGAACCTATAAACACACAAAGCTGGTTGAACAGTTTAGGCTCGTAAGGTCATCTAGGCTCATTTGGCAGCCAAATAAATGAATTAAAACCCGAGTTTGGTGCATGATTACCCAGCTTAAGCAAGGCAACCTTGATTTCTGCTCATTTTACCAGTAACTTGGACAGATTGATTATCTAAAAGTTACATCCAGATTTTGAAATCTTCAATGACAATCCAAACATTTGATGGAAGAATTCAGTTTGTGCCTTTTTCGAAAATTAGAAACTCAAGTAATTTCTTTGACTAGAAAAACTTAAAACAAGAAGTCCCAGGTTCACAATACCAGCTAGTAATTTGAATCAACGCCAATGTATACCTTACTTCTTGTTGATTTATCAGTAGTATGTAAGGTAGCGGTAGTTTCAATTTCCTTCATCTTTTCCCTCCTGTACCCAAAGAGCAAGAGAGAAAGCATAAGGAAGTGAAGTGAATGCAACAGTTCAAAAACACAAGCACCCACCATTCATTTGCTTATTCCTAAGCACCCGGAAATGCAATAGTCAAAATAGCAGAACAGATAAATTCTACTCTGTCAAGCATCTTATACCAGAAAAGTTTTGAGCAATACACCTCTAATCTATAAAGGACAAAGGTGCACTAATAAAACCAAAACAAATCTTACAGTCTTGCTTGACTGGATGAACCATGTGCAAAACCACTGTTCAGTTCACGTTGTTGATTAAGCTGCATTCGAAGGTCATCAGCTGTCTGCTTCAAGTCAATGACATCTGCCTCCACTCGAACTATTTCCTCAAGGCCTGACTTTGTCTGTAGCACATTTCACAGCTTAGTGTATGATCAAACTAATTGTACCAAGTGATTGTGAGGTAAACACACCTTTTCATCAATAGAAGCTGACAGACGCAAGGAGCCTTGAGGCATTTCAAGTCCGGCTTCCAATGCTTTCCTCAACTCTCTCTCTTTGTCCAACTGTCCTTGTAGTCTTGCCACCTGAAAGTACAACCAACACCTACCTGTCAAGGGTAGACTTGCTATGTGGAGCGTGCAAATGCACCTATTGATGCTGCATTCTCAAACGGATAACTAGAGATGACGAGAAGCACATACCTCTTGCTCAAGAGCCAGACGTTGCTCATGCAAAGCATTCCTTCGACTCTCCAGACTTCCTTGCAAAACTACATTCTGTTTAGCCTGTTATGACCACAAACAATGAAGGTTAAATTATCAACAACAAAAATGAACGAAGAGATAGAGTAAGAAGAACATTGAACCGCCTACCTCTTCAGCAATTCTGTTTTGCAGATCAATTTTGGTGACCTCAAGCCTTTCAATCTCAGCCCTATTATTGAGTCAAAATAACAAAGTCAACTAATCGAATAATTGCAAAGCCATCATAGCCATATTGTATGACTTCAAGAAATCAGAGTCAGTCTAGAAATCAGAGTCAGTCTAGAGTCGGAGTCTGTCTATGCCTATCCATGACTGCATTTGCCGGAGTTAAAGGTATCTACTGAAGCCTAGAAGCTAAGAAATAATTATATATTTTATGAATTTTAGTCATTGAATAAGGACAACAAATTATGCCATAGGATCATATTGTGCTTAACTATTAGCTGGGAGTACAGCTTAAATCAAATAATCCCCCTAGAACCGGAAAGCAAAAGATGGTATAATAGGAATAAGAGAAAGGAGACATGAACTTAAACTGAACAGCTTAATGACCAGAAAACCAATTGTTCGAATCAGAACCACTTTTGTGGACTGAAGTATCCCCGGACGATATTCGCTACATGCTGCATAGATTAGTGTGAGTGAAGGACCTTAAGCTATTTGCATACCACTCCAAAATTCCACTATTTTCCGAAAACAATATCGTTCTTCGTTCACCAGACTGGAAGAACACCTTGAGGCGTAGGAGCCTCAGGAAAGTGCCTGGGAGAGATGACGAAGTACAGAGGTCGAACAAAAAAGGCATAAGACAGCTAAGATCCAGACCTCAAAGTACAGAGGTCGCGTGGAGACCCCTTAATCTTAGTGAAGGTATTAGATCGTATAAGAGACTGTACAAGGTTTCCTTGAAGGTGACACATAGAGGTCTAAGTGCTGATTATAAAATGCCCATTTCATTGGCGTGTTTGGAGGTATCAGACTGAGAAGTTCTGACACATAGAGGTCTAAGTGCTGATTATAAAATGCCCATTTCATTGGAGTGTTTGGAGGTATCAGACTGAGAAGTTCCCAACATTTTTCAATTAGATCCTATGGTTGTATAATATGTCTTTGTCTGCTAGTTGCCACTTGTCACATGTTCCACTCAAGAAGATCACCAAAGAGATCCCTTCAAGATGACAGGGACAACTTCAAATTAATCAGATTCTTACACGCCCCACTTTAACTTGAAGCGGTGGTATATAAGATATTATTACTCTCAACCACATATTAATCAAATTCAAACAGGTGAAACAGAAAAAGATATAGTGATACCTATTACATAATAAGAATCACATCTACAAGAATGTAATCCTTCTATTTCCTCCGTCCCCATTTGTTGGTCCCCTTTGGGGATTCGAACTTACTAAGGGGACATAATCATTGCACTCGTCATATATTTATTTTTTACCCTTTAAGTTCAAAAGTGAAGGGCAAAAGAGTAAACCCATCAACTTTGGCCCATTAATTTTGAACAGGACAATCTTTTGGGGACAATAAAAAGTGCCAAAAGGCACCAATAAATGTGGACGTAGCCACATAGGTAGGATTTTTTTTTTTAATAAAAAAAAAATACATCTACATTCGCTTCAAACTATAAATAGATATAAGATGTATTCCTTACTCGTCTTCGGGGGGAAAATCAATGTATTCCATGGAAAGTTTCTTCTTTGCCTGAATATATACATGAAAGAAAAAAGTTACAATACTAACAAAACAGAAAGGTCCACTGCCCAGCAAAAAGAATCCATAGAGCAGTTGATAATGGGGATGGACTAAGAGACCCTACCGACAAAAGCAAAAGTTACAGGGATGCCCTATAGTTATAGTCACAGTGATATGTCATTGAGATAATACAGTTATACTAGGTAAAGAAAGAAATAATTAGAAAGCCATATCCTGAATCTAGAGCATCATTGTTGCCATCAAAAGATTGAATAATGTCTTCATATTCGATTTTTTCAGGCAGTTATAGATTTTTGGAGAAAAAACGAATTCTTTAGTGAAAATCAAATGCGTTTTTGTTGGATTTCTTTTTTTTTTTGCCAAGACAGACCCTCCTTTTCCGTTCATCAAAAAATAGTTAGGAAAATAATTTTGCATAAAAAATTAATACTCACAGGAGTACGGCCCCAAACAGCAGGACGCCTTGCACCAGGCACTGGTCCATTCGATATCATGGAATCTTGAATGCCTGAAGTTGGACTCTTATCAGTTAACTTTGGTCCCAAACCCGTCTCTGAAGGATCACCTCCTAATACTTTAGCAGACTCAACAGACTTCAGTGATGAACTATAGTTAGTTTGTTTTGGAATATTCCCACTACTTTGTACATTGTCATGTTGGAGTGATTTACTTCGAATCTGATTCGCTTTCTGATCATAATCTGACTCATTGGAGTCGGAACCAAAGCTACGACTGTCAGAACCCTGCATCTTCAAGAACTTTAGTTAAGTACACCATTTTTGGAAGAGGGAATGAAGTGGGACAAGAAACAAGAAAGACTTGAAAACTCAGAAAATAGAATCAAGATGAATTTCATAACACTGCCTAAAGAAATGTTCTAATGAAACAAAAGGAGGACAAATCGATCTAATCCACTCAAATAGAGCCTCAAGAATTCCATAGGACTGAAATTATAACTTACACCACGATAATCAGCAGAGAGAATCAGAGAAAGATAGAGTCAAGAAAGCTTTATCAGAGGTAACAATAAGGCGAGATGTTTCACAACATCACAAAGGCTTTAGATAAGACTAAATGGTCTATACGTGCATATTATGGTTTAGGGTGGCCTTGTTGGCAGACAGTTCTAGCTTCTGCATGAGTAGAAGTATCATTGACAACTGTCGAGAACACTAAAATTCTACCCAAGATGATACGTCAAAGAGAAAGCAAGAAAGAAAAATTAAAGAGAGACAAGCTTCAGTAGCAAAATAAACGAACTTTTATGAAATGAAGAAGGGTATAACAACAGCATAAATGATGTCTATTTAATTGAAAAAGGAAACAAAGTTGGTGGCATGGGGCTGGATGGGTGGCACAGTTGTTCAAAGTTGCATGCAAATTCAACAAGTCATCAGAAAAGTACACAAAAATTCTGCTGATCAGTAAATGAGGCTGGCACGGGGAGTACACAAACATTTTAAGCTTACGCTAAATGATCTCAAGTACAGTACTCTCGTGTGAGTATGTTTGTAGGCTAAATGAACACGGGTTGGACCTCCATAAACCACTGGCCTGGGATATGTGAATATGTATCCAAAAGTTGGATACTGCCACACTGGTATGCGAACACTATTACAACTTGTCCCACATTGGTTAATTATTACCACCCAAACAAATATCTATATGAGGCTGGGTGGCCTTTCCCAAAATTGATTTCGAGTTGGACGGTTACGTGGTATCGGAGCTTGGCTTTCTGAGGCTTTTGGAAAAGACTCTCTTGATTGATTGCCCCGTTGTTTGTGCCAAAAGTGCACCTTGTTTCCTTGCAATCATTATATTTTGGATCATCCATTTACCTCTTCACATTCGAGTCAAGGGCCGCATGCGTGAGGAGTGTTAGAGCTTGTCCCACATTCATTAATTATTACCTCCAAAACTAGTATATGAGTTTGCGCAGTCATTCCACTCATTGCCAATTGGTTTTGCGCTAGATGCTTTACCAGACATATCCTAAATCTTTAAATCTAATGTATATTGTCTAACATACTGTGAATATTTTGAAGATAAATTAAAAATATACAGGATACAGAGTATGGATTTGAATTTTCTCTCTCGTGCCCATGTGAGAAGCTAGAAATATGTAGTTTTCTATTGAATGTGAGCTTATTTTTCTTCAAAAATTCTGAAGTAGAGAATCTGAGTGGTGGCACGAGTATCGAACATTCCCGTACCTTTACGTAAGGTTGTCATATCTGGTGGACCCGGGTACCCAGGGGGAGGGCATTCCCATGTAACATTTTATCAAGCGGCTCAGAATATATTACTTCTAAAAATGTGTGTGTGTTTTAAAGGATAAGTTAAGAAGTGCAAGAACTAGCCTTATCATCATCTCCAACATTGCCCGTCTCACTGTGAGATTCATTCGATGCATACTCAAATTCTTCTACATCTGCATGAGAATCATCTGTTTCATCTTCAATGGTCTCATCATCTTCACTTAATTCCTCACTCTCACTTCCACTCTCTTCCGAATCGGAGTAAAGTTCAGTTGTCACAGAACCTTCCTGAAAACAAACGTAATACTCAATCAAAGGGGAAAATTATCAAAGAAACCAAAAGAAAAATAAGAATCCAGGAACTAGAATCTCCCCAACAATACAAGGCTGAGATTTTGTTAGAATTATATTGACCATAGAAACACAAAGAGAAGGAAGAACAAATTAGACTAGAGTCAATAATTGATAAGCATACAGTTGCCTACATAAACCAGACGATGAGTCTTAATGAAGACGTATTCCATCACTAGCAAAGGTAGCATGTGGCAGTTTATCCATGTCCAATATTTAAATGTATATTATGACAAAGGAGTAGGGAGGACTGAATTCGCATATGCTGTAAGTCCTCAAATAAGAAGATGGACAAAGAGAATACGAGCTAAGGATGGCCACAAACAGAGACATGGCTTTACGGTTTGTTATAGAGCCAACAGGAGAAGATAGACCTAGTTTTCCGCCTTTGATTGAGCTGAGTACTCACAACCTAATGCTAACTTGAACACGCTATGAAGGCTGGAGCTTTACCCTGTAATTGCTTATTTATCTGATTGGTATTCTAAGAATATTAACACTCACTGGTCCCACAAGCAAAACAATCTTTAACCAACTATTCTCTTTGGCCTCTTGTCAAATCCTTGCAAGTAAAACATTCTTGAAAAGTCAAGAAGTGTTTTTTCCTTTGTTTCTCTGGTCTCTTCTGTACAAGATTGGAACAAGAAACCACACCCTCCTTTCCAGGTCCCATGCCGGTAATTACATACTAATACATTAGAACAGCTTTGGTTATAATGACAAAGATATGACTTGACTCGAACTTTGTAATTGCAGAGGGTTTTCTTAAGTGGTATTTAGTGGAGTGGAATGAGGTCTGCTGCTCAGTTAAAATGGAGCAAGTTCAGGTGCAAAACCTGAGAGGAAATAGGCCAACAATGTACATCAACCTATTCAACATGAATATCTAATGAAATCCAATAATCTTGCAGCCAAAACTACTTCATGTAGGTCCGAACAAATGAAAGTTTATACATCAATATCTGTAGACCTTGATCTGTTGAAAAATTTGTGTGGTAAAGAAATTTCACGGGGTTAGGGCATACCCCAAATATGTTCTCATACTCCTCCAGTAAAGTTACAACAATGGCTTGAGCATGGTTGGCTGCAGCAGCTGCTTGCAGAAGTTGAATAGAACCATCGCCACCCACATCAAAGTCATGTTCGAGGTCGCAGTCACCAGCCAGAAGGGGACGAAGAAGTAAGGGTGCCATGCAAGCTGCTACAGCTGAACAGCTCATTCGGTTCTCCGCCTTGTGAGAAGCAACAGTTTGCATCATCATAAGAATTCTGAAAGAAAGAGGCAAATCAATTTAATTTAATCTAAAAAAAAAGAAACAAAATGTTAAAGAATCTAAAGAAAGAAAAAGAAGGAATGCCGCCTGGGAGGAAAGAAAGGCATGGCATGTTTACCCAAAAATGGTTCTTCATGCCTACAGATACTAAACCATTAACAGAATCGGTGAGCATACCATTACTAACCATACTTTAGACGAGGAAGGGGATGCGAGTTGGGTTCAACAGCTTTTTGACACCTCACATGTTTTTTTTTTTTTTTTTTTTTTTTCTACTTTCAGGTCTATAAAAAATAATGCTACTAAGAAGTCGATTACTAATTTTGGTTTCTTCTTTGGAGGAGACATTGCTTCCCACCCCCAAGGCAAATGAGATCATGTTATCTTTGTTTGCAGTGGATCATGCCATAGAGCCCCTGATCAATCTTTCACTCTGCTACATATCCATAGATTATATAGAAGAGATCCTCGCTTACTTTCTTAAGAAAGCCTAATTCGCACTTTTTTACGCCACAATCATCCATCAATGAAAACATCATTCTGGATGCATTTCTATATAGATGTTCTGCAAACACGAACTCTTTCTCGAAAAAATGTCTTAACAGGAACATCTAAGATGTTTATGATGTAATTTTTTTGTTAAGTGGTAAAAAAAACCCTGTTCTTTTTATCTGTTTGAAAAAAGAGAATTTTCCACTTTTTCATGAAACTGAATATATCTCAACTAAAAAGGAAACTGGTAATGAAAGTCTCTTTCTCCCATCCACTCTCCATCTCATTGTCAGAACAAAATATCGGATAGATTGCTATGGAACTGTTCGGTACATGAAACTACAATCTTACAGATATATTAACTGCTGATTATGTATCCGGATATCACACACTGCAGAAAATTTGAGATGGATAATGATGGCATAACTAACATATAACAGAAGGTAGGTGAAACGATAAAAAATATGAAACAAAAGAAATACTGCCCACAAAGTAAACACACATAAAAAGAAAAAAAAAAATCACCATGTTCTCTATGACGAGGAGAAGAACACAATGGAACAGAAGTCATGTTATCAAGTACCTCTGCAATAAGCGGCGATTAGGCTCTGGGAATGTTTCACATATAGCCTCACGCATAGCTGCGAGTCTCCTGCCATGTTCAGTCCCTAACCATGGAGTAGTCCAATTATAAACGACAATTGGATAGAACGTAAGACATATCCTATCCAATATGTAAATGAAGCATTAGAAAATAGATGTTTCAACTCCACCTAAACTCTGCCAGAACATTGCAATAGCCTAAGAGCAGGCTCACTTCTTTCACATCAGGCATTGTGTCAGTGTTGATACAACAGTACACAACATTGTATATGACAAGTCAATCTATACTGTAGCAAAGTGTCTCAACTAGTAAACACAAAACAGATCCAGTTGAACAAAGCCTGATGGAAACTTACGACATGCTTCTAGTAGTGCCTTGCAGCAAGATGCAGGTACTGGAGATGATGGTAACTCCCGAAGAACATACTGGAAAATACCATATAGAAACACGAATTCAATAAACATTGTCACCAATGAAAAAACTTTTATATTCTCCTCGGAGTAGATACCTTGACGCAATCAGCAATAACGTGTGCATCCTCTTCCGGAGAGAAGTCCATTTTTCCTGAATAACAAACCAGGAGCAAAAGAATTGAATAATGGTGCATAATTCAAAACTCACACACACACACACACACACTCTCTCTCTCTCTCTCTCTCTCTCTCTCTCAATTCAAAATTCTCCGCGATTTGATCTCTTTTTTGACACTAATCTTACAGTGGAATTGTGTCACTGTCCCTAGTCTGTGCAGTAAGTAGAAATCAGTTAGCCAACATAATAATTGCACAAACACAATGTGTGTGTAGACATTAAGTCCTTGTAATTGTTATAGCGCTTATGGAATGCACCCTTGCAGTCTGGCAATTAGCGAAATGGTGAGACAGGCATACATCTTTAGTTTCATTTGTTAACAGTAAAGTACTTCTCAAAATTGGAAAACAAGGACATGTGAACACACATTTGGGTGCTATGAATGAACCAAAAAACAAGTCCTCTAGTCAGCTAAAAGATGGCTTCAGTGCAAATTATTGATCATGTCACTCCCGAACCCTCATTTCTAAAAATGACGAAAAAAAACAGGCGGCAGTGGGTCCAAAACAAAACTATATATATATATATATATATATATATATATATATATATATATATGTATATATATGGGGGCGGTTCCGTTAATACAACAAATAACACAACATTTGACACAAATTTTTTTTTTTGAACCCCACGCGAATGATCGGAGCCGCTCAATTTATTTAAAAGATGTTTTTAAGATTACCTGTAAAAAATCAACTCATTTGGATATCGGTAAGGGCTTAATCAGTTCATTTTGTTGATTCCTGTCAGATTTTACAGGATAAATTAGAATGAACCGATCAAGCCTTTACCGATATCCAAATGAGTTGATTTTTTACAGGTAATCTTAAAAACATATTTTAAACAACTTGAATGGGTCCGATTATAAGTGTGGGGCTCCGATTATTGTTGTGTCAAATGTTGTGTTATTCGTTGTGTCCATGGAACCGCCCCGTATATATATATATATAAAGACCCCCCATGTTAGTTGTAACTAACAACGAGAATTTGACATCAAACCATCAACACCTGTAGATCCAAATATACCCACCCTGCTCATATTCTCGAATTCGATGTTCAACATCGTCAACATCTGCAGCTTGCCGCAATATCCCTTCTACTTTAGCTCCTGGAACATCACTGTCAAATGATCAGAGACTAACAAGGAGACACGTATATGTACAGGAGGAGAATCTACGTGGTTGGTTGGTCCTAGTGATACCAAAAATTGCATGTCATAAAGGTTTTACTAGGCTATTGATAAATAGAATGCAAGATTCAATGGAAAACATCACCTAAATACCAATGACCTATAGTTGGCACTATAAATAACTAGCAGAGACAAGGAAGAGAGGCAAAAAAAAAAGGCAAGACGGTTAATATATCATTTAGGATATGTGAGTAAACCAAAAGGATAATGAGTCAATGACATTCTGTCTTCCTTATAAGCATAATGACAACCTTATTCCCGTATGTGGTCCGTAGCCAAACTTTTTGGACCCCATTATTGCATATCTACAAACAGATTATCGTGCAATATGAATATCTGATGTAGAGTGGGTGGCTGCCCTGCATCAATATCCCAGCACAATTCATATGAAATATTGTTTAAAATGGTTATGAAATAGTAGTGTCAGGTTGCAAAGAATTACTAAAAGCTGCCCTCATAATATCCTAGCTTCTACTCGAAAGATTTTGTTGATGTACTTTTCAATGGTGCTTACACATAGTTCCAGAATCCCAATGAGTTACCAGTACTAAAATTAGATGAATCCATGTGTAGTGGAAAAGGAGAAACGACAATTGGTCAAACAAAGATCAATTATTGATACTGATGAAGGTTAGCTGTTGGAATAAAATAATCCATTTCCAGGACCAATAAATTTCATCTCTTCCAAATCATTTTCCCTTTTCTTCTAAAAGAAACAACACAGAGAATTTGTGTCATCATGTACTAAAAGCCTGATAGATCACGAAGGTCATGCATTAAAACTCAAAATACCAGTAAAATGAGATATCTCACCATGCTCTTCTACAAACCTAAGGGCTTTCTCCAAGAAAGACGGGTTTCCATCTATATCTTCTAGAGCAAGTAAAATTGGTCGACCGATGACCATGGATTTAGCCGGCTGCTTCTCCTTTACTAAAGAGAGAACAAAATTTAAACAGAGAAAGAGGAAGAAATTAGTTTCTTGAGAAAGTTGAGAGTTATGCATCAAAACAATGACCGCTAAACATATTAGGAAAATAAGACTACCTATGTGGAGTCTCAACTCGATGAAATAAAAATGACATAAGCAGAGCAGGTTACATGAAAGTCGCAATTGGTGGACAAAAAAAACCAGAGAACCAATAATGCATCAGAGATCATATGGAAGGAACAGTATAATGATACTTTGTCTGGACACCACCATTTGTCAAGCTGATGCCCAAAATTAGCAGTTTTAGTTTTTGGGAAGAAAAAAAAAAGAGTGGTACAGATGTGCAACGTAAGTGAAGACACAATGGAAAGCTTCTCCCCCAAGCCCCTACCTGGAAAAAGTTGAAGTTTGGCCATATGTTGTATAACCCATACAGACCACAACATGGCCCAAACAACTCATTTGAAAGCAAGAATGAATCATGTATTGCTTATTGAGGGATTCTATTTTATGAAAGTATGCCAGCTGTTCATGCCAATAAACTGCAAAGGAAGCTAATTCAAGCCACATAACCATAACACAAAGGAACATACACTGATCTACAGAACCATCAAATGCATCAGCCTGATCACTCCTAAATATGCCATTTTGCCCCATCACAAGCGTAGCACTTGGTGCTTGCGCCAAAGCTTCCTCAAGTGCAGCCTTCCACTCATGTAAATCCTCTGAAGTTTCAGCCTGAAGCACCAAAGGTAATAAAAGAACATAACCACAACAGGGAAAACAGCATTCTCTATCTGCTGGTCTTGCAAAAAAACATCTGGACAAAATTATTATGCGATTGTATTGGAAACATCAGTAGTAGAGTTATAGCCGTGGTGGGGTTTAGTTGTTTGACCCTGCTAATAGTGTTATCCCTTCAGGTGAGAAGTAGATAAGGTCATCCAGCTCTGTGAAGTTTGAATAGTCCTAGTGGAGTGTATAGAGGGTTTATGATATATCCTTTGAAGCCCTTACTGGGTATTCCACCTTCGGGTGACTTATTGTTCACGTTTCCTTATATAGCTTGTGGTTGGAAATGTATTCGAGCATTACAAAAATTTACTATTTAGAGAAAGAATACTCCAAAAAGGGGGAAATTTTCAAATATGGTACTATGTTACATTGGAATTGGGCACCGGTGTCATGTGCTGATATGTGACGATTGTCGGACTCGCCTCATTACCATTTCAAGGACACAGGGGCATGACAAAAGACTGACATGTCTTAGTGCTTGTCTATTTTCTGGGGTAAAATGGTGTTTAGGAGGTGCTAGAGAATTCCATGAGTTTTATCCACAGCCCACAGGTCACAAGATGAATGTCATCCCATGCCCTTAACCATCAACACGGTTACTAAGACACTAAATGTTGGTAACATAGGACTTGGAGTTCGAGCAAGAAGTGGAAAAGGAGAAAATCAAAGCTGGAACATTTTCACTAAGACTAACGTCCAAAAGTGATCTACAAAAGGCACCTTGAGAGTGAAAGCTCGCCCATCACGACCATCAGGAAAGTGCACGGTCAGGAGCTTCTTATCTGCTTTTACATCTACTCTAGAAATTCATCAAAAAAGAATCATAAGGGTGAGTAAACAATACAAAAAACCATTGCAGCAACTGTTTGCAGAAAGGGAGACTGAGAGACCAATTTCAAATCAAAAGAAGCAAGCCAACCTGCCTGAATTGTTTAGGTCAATACCACCAAGCGTCAAATTCACCTCGTTCCCCTTTTGAGTAACAGCATTCTGAATAAACCATGAAAGACGAATCATGTCAAAATAAAAGATACCAACAAACCCCGCATGCAGCGAGAGAGAGGGAGAGAAAGGATAGCTAACTAGAAAAACTAAAACAGCCCAAAGGAAATTCAAGGTATAAGGCATCGTACAGTAATTTGGAATTCCAATTAGCATAAGTACTAATATGCAGCATCATTTTGCACCCCTTTTCGAGGGCTGTAGCATATCATCTTAATCTTTGATATCTTAATGCAACTTCAGACACTGCACTTTCACCAAAACATAGGCAAAGGCCACATTTACAGAATTCAGCACGTGTGCACCATTTAAGAACCCGAGTTATGTGCTTATCAATGCAAAATTGCCTTTTATACCCCAGCAAAGTCTGGGCAGTAGATCCAATATCAAGCCGAAAGTTCATAATTACTGATTCTTGCAAGTGACGACTCAACCACAAAAGAGAGCCATAAATATTAGAAAAATCAGCAAGGCTCATACTCCTATGCTCCTTAGCACCCTATGAGCATTTCAGTTTTTAGTAGAACTTTGCCAGATAAACATCTGTAATTCTGCACTGATCCAAAAAGTAACAAACCAGCAAAACCTACTCAGAAGGTCAAGCACTGGTCAGTCTACATTCTATAACTATCAAAATAAACCTCAATATCTTCTAAAAGGACACTGAATAACTCAGAGCACCTGTACTCCAAAGAGGAGCAAAGAAAAATGAAATTGAAAAAATTAAGGGCTTGCAACAACGTCTCAGTTGTGGAAAATGGTGATTCTGCTCCCTCCTTTGCTTGTTCAACAACTTCCAGTTACAACATACACGTCACTTCCAAAATACTATATTTACTGGCATTTACAACTCCATCAATACTCAGTTCTAGAAGAGAAAAAAATTACTCTGGAAATCACAATTCCAAGCATCAGGAAATCAGTTTTTGAACTGATCAACACCTGCTCTGATTTGACTCCTCCAAGGTTACACATAATAGCTAGTTGAAACTTCAAATTTAAATCTGAATAAACTCAGTGGTCTTCACCATTAGACCATATCTATTAAAATTTTCATTTCCTTTACACTTGCAACCGTGAGTCACCAGTTACCATTATGGAAGACCACGTGAGAAACTAAATTTGTTTTTATAGGTTGAGGTGCAATTTTACCATTATACATGCCTCTATATGGCTCAAGACTGCTTGCACGCGGTGCCTTGGACATGAGCCAAGGCACTTGGAGGAAATCTCCAAATAGCCTCCCAGGCTCACTCAACCTCCATAACTGAGATCTTTCTCAAGCATGCTTGTGCCCCCCTAAAGCATATGTGCTTGGTCCTCCCTCGACAGTCAACTCATCCAAGTGCTTCTCCCCCAAGCGTACTCATTTGTTAGCTTAGGTCGGGAGAGGGGCTAAAAAACCATGGGTAGGTTGGGTCGCTTACCACAATAATAGGATCAAGGAGGGGAATTGCATGCAAATTTCAGCCATAGGAAGAGTCATCCAAGTCTATGCACAATTGGCTAATTGGCTATTTACAGAGCACCCAATATGAAGATATATTAGAGCTCCAGGCATAATAATTGAATGGCAGAACTGTCTAATACATTCCTCTCTCATCTGAGTTCTCTATTGCTTTAGCAAGTATCAAAAACAGGAAATGGTCAGGTGACGCACCATGACCCTTGCTTGAGGTCGTCACAGGCAGAATTACGTCTGCCAAATTGTAAAACTGGATCACCTCCATGAATTCCCCAAAATTGGAAAAAAAAGAGAGGAACAAATTGGACAGCATCAATCTTAAAACAATTTATTATGCTAAGGAAAAGAAGGGAACATATTTTCAAGTAATAACTCTTCTTCTTTTCCCTTTTGATTGGCTTCAAGCAATAATATCAAGAAAAAGACTCACAACTCCGAGATAACACATTACTGTGTCAGAATAAGACAAAACTTAGCAAATGATGCTTACCGGATCACTTCTAAAGAAGACCAACGAGGTGCGAGTTAAGATAAACCACCTTTTCTTCCAGGATGTCCATCCGATTCCTGCAGAAGTAGAGTAGCAACTTAAGATGAAAAGTCAAAGTCGTGACCAAAGTATCTACTGATGTTCTTTAATTATGTTCATGCTAACATGTCATGAATTTTACTAGAACGCCTTATGAAAGAAGAAAAATTGATAAAAAAAAGTCCGACGAAAAGACAATGGCCTGTCCGTCCATTGCCCCTAATCCTTGTAAATTGTTAGTCAGACAAATACATTACCAGCCAAAGAGAAAAATGAAATATGCCCATATTCCAATTTCTTGCAGTCGTATTTTTCAGCAAGTTTTGCCCACTAAGGAAGTAACGCATACCTTTGGATGATAGGAAGAGAGGCCCGCTCTTGAAAACCTGTGGGGCAGCATAAAATTTTAAGAAGGCGATGGATGTACTAAGTTCATATATGTCTATATGAACTAAAAAAGAGTACAATGATGGATGTACTAATTGCATAAATGTCTATGGACGTACTAAGTGCATATATGAAAACTGGCAATTTACCTTATTGTTACAACGAGAAAGAAGGTGATCTGGTGGTCCAGGTGGAGGATGGTGATTACCGCCCTCTCCCTAAAACACAAAGAACAGACTACATTGAGCATATTATTTACAAACGGTCGTGCCCAGAGGCGGAGCCACATTGATTCCACAGGGGTAAATAAACTTGATTCCACTCACCTTGAAATGTTCCCTAGTACTACGTTTTTTCCAATCCTATTCTACAATTTTGACCTTAGAAGTCGTGAACTTCGCGAACCCAAAATGCTTTTGATGTCACCATTTTTGGTTCTAGGTTTTTTACCACACTCAAAAAAGTGGCTCACTGGTCGGAATCATGCTAAACAGGTAGTTGTTATGATGAGAATAACACCAAAAACAACTAGAATTCCAATGAACAGTTCAAGTACTTCTATATAGTTTTCTATATAGTTCTACATATTTCTTTACACTTCTCGCAAATTTTTCCATAGTTTTTAACATCAATGAATCACGCACCGAGGCGAAAACTGGCAATTTACCTTGTTGCCACCACGAGAAAGTAGGTGATCAGGTGGCCCAGGCTGAGGATGGAGATTACCGCCCTCTCCCTGAAATAGAAAAAACAAACTATAGTGAGCATATTATTACACATCTACACAATTGACTTATTATCTAATGGTCATTCTTGGAGGCAGAGCCATGTTGATACAAGTGAGATCAAGATCACCTGACCCCACCCACCATGAAAAATTTCCCATGTATTATCAATTATGTGGTTTTCTTTTTACAGTTTTTACCTTGTAACTCCTAAATTGCGCTAACCAAAACGCTTTTATGGTTCTAGACTTCTAGGTATTTTACTGCCAAGGCGGCTATGGGTATGCACATTCGCGTATGCCATATGCATGCAACTCATCTCAACCGTCCATCTCAGAAATCGATGTTTCGGATTTTAAAAACACTATTCGCGTGAATAGTTTATTTAAAATCTCGAACGTCAAAAATGATTTTGGATGGTTAAAATGCACTGTCCATGCATTGTGCGTACGCAAGTGTGCGTACACTTAGCTTTTTTGATTTTACAACACTCAAAAAAATTGGCCTCCATTGATCATGCTAACATTAGTGGTGGTTATGATGACGAAATAGCAAAAAACAATTACAATTAAGGTTAACATTTATGTAAATATATGGTTTCACATATTTCTGTACTCTTCTCACAAATTTCTTCAATTTTAAAAACATAAATTGAGGCTATCCAACGGCATAGTAAATCACCAAGTATGAAGTACCAAAAAAAAAAATCACCGAGTATGAATACTCAATTCATACAAAATGCATGTTTTATGCAGGCTGTAGCATTTGAACAAAATAGTTAAGATGACAATAACGACAAAAAACAACTAGAATTCCGATGAACATTCCACGGATTTCTTCACGACACTTTAACAATCTGTCTGTACACTTGTCGCAAATTTCTTCATATTTCTTAACAGACATCAAAACTGTCCAATGTCGTAGTAAATCCACAGACATGAATACTTAATCTACATGAAATGCATGTTTCATGCAGGCAGTAGCATTTGATCAAAATAGCAAAATTGGCACCTGATAAGAATCAGTGACGCTCCGATTGGTCATTGTCCAATTCAGAATGGCATTCGTTGTTTAACTGTAATATCAACCGAGATCACAAATTAACCTTCCGCCATTAACCTGCAAATTCACATTCAATCCAATTCAATCGTCCAAATGCGAACGAAACCAAGCTAGGGCTCGTTGGGTCGCAAAATGCGTACCTGGGTATAAAAATTCTTCAAAACAACCGATAATAATGCTGGATTTGCGAAGAATTGGTAAGCAAGAAGAAAGGGAAAATGTGGAGATCTAGAGAGAGAGAGAGAGAGAGAAGAATTGTGCGTTTTTTCCTCTCTCGTGTTGTGTCGTTCACGTTGGCTGGCAGAGAGAGAGAGAGAGAGAGAGAGAGAGAGAGAGAGATGGCCAACGGAAACCCGTTGGAGAAGCAAAAGAATTTTGAGCGGGGCCTTCGGGGGATCATACGTCGTTGTTACACGCCCGTCGATCTCCGCATATGTCGGAGGGAATTTTGTCGGAATGTCCATTTCGGAGTACAAGTTATAGTACTATGATTTTCCGGTCCTTTTCTATATTCCCACTCTTTGTTTAATTCAATTCAAAGGGAAAACCCTATTTCACCCCTGAACTTTCACCCGTCCACTGCCAGCACCACCCGTCTCTCTCCTCGTACCAGTTGGACCCGCTTATAGAATGTAAACCTCCGGATGGATTATCTGATGCAACGACCACCTCAATCCATCAGGTAAATCGCAGTACTTGTCCTGGACACTGGCGGCTCCACCCTATGGGGTGGATGGTCACATGACCACCCTAAAAAAAAAATTGTACTAATAATACATGTAAAAATTTGTACAAATTTTAGGTTAGTTCATGTTTTGAACACCCAGCTGAAATATGAATGAACACCCAGTGTAAAATTAAATGAACACCCACCAACCAATCAGTCTACTTTGAACAATCTAAATTACATCCCGTTATAGCCCAATCATAGGTGGCACCACATATAAGAAAATGTGGTCAATTGAACACGCTTTTTTATTTTGTTGTTATATTGCATCTAGTAATTTTATCCAATATTTTGTTTGAGCACTTAGTCCTATACTATAAACAAAACACACTGCAATTCAAGTGATTTACAATTGAATACTTAATATACCATCTCAAACAAGATAGACATCTTAATGACAAAAAAATGGAGAGGAAAAAATATCTATTGGTATCGTTATGGCGTAGTTTTTCTTAGAGCAGACAATCCAAAAATAAAAACATATGTTTAAAAAGATCCGTGCAAACTTATTCGCTACATAAATTCCTAAAAAAAATAAGCATATTTATGCTCCTGTCTGATTTTGCTCTGGTAAAAATATAATAAAAAAAAAACTGAAAACAACTACAACGTTTTACGTGTTTTTGTATTTTTGAGGTCACATTAAACACACTAGTACCTGAAATTTTGTGAAGATACGACTGATTGGTTAAGCTAGTAGAGTTAAAGGTAATTTCTGAACACCCTGTTAAAAATTCCTGGAGCCGCCACTGGTCCTGGACAGGACAGGAGTTGAACCTTGCCCACTTTTTTGCAATGGCTGACTCCTTTAAGAGCTTTAGGGTGAGAGAAAGGGTGAATATATTAATACTAGTTTCCAGCAGTAGAAATTTGAATGATTTAGACTGTGAGTGCCTATTTTGGGGGGTTTTGTAAGTTCAGGTCTTTAATTGAAATAAAAAATAAAGTGTAGGTGGTAATGAATATTTTGGTGAAAGTGCAAGGGGCAAAAATGAAATTTCCATACTGTGGTACTGCTCTTTTTTTTTTTCTTCCTTTTTTTAGAACGTAAATAAACAACATGACAAGACTACATGAATCAGAACAAAAATGATGAAAATAGAGCGACAAACACAATTTCGTTGATGCATTTCATTTAAGATCAACTGGTTTCGTAAGAATACTTGAAATTTTATGAACACAAGTTGGTTATTTTTATCCTTGGGAAAATATTTTTATAACTTTATATGCGAAAAACTTTAATTTCAAATTTCTCTCGACTTAATTATGACAAATCTTAACTTGGAATTACATAATTTCCAAAAATTATGTAATTCCAAGAAGAAGAAAAAGGCAAAGAAGGCAACATTCTAGGCCGAGCCGTAAAGGAGGGCACGGTGGCCCGTGCCACCCCCATTCCTAACTTCCCATGAACAAATCGTAAGTTTAATGATTATTGTTAACTATTTTCGATGAAATGTTTGTTGGAGGTATGATGTAGGATCAATTTGAGAGTATGTGTACTTTTTAGATATGATATGAAATATTTTCTCTGTCCCAAAAAAAGTTTTTTGTTCGCAAAATGAGAACTTAAAAAATACAATTTGGAAAAAAACAAGTTTGAATTCGTTCCAATAAAACGTACTCCCTCTGTCCCAATACGATAGTCCCTAACGAAAAGACATGTAATTTTCAGATAAAAAAAAATGAAGTACTTTCGTTCTTAATTTTTTGAATTTTTTTGCGCCAAATTAAAAAACTAATCGAGATCTTTAATTTGGTGCAAAATATTAGGTGCATAAGTAATTTATTTTTTCCTAAAAATTATACATATTTTTTTCGTAAGGGACTATTATTTTGATACGGAGGGAGTATTCTTTTGAAGTTCCTTTTTTGACATTCATTTTGGCATATGAGTAGTGTCACCTCCAAATTCAAATCCTAGCCCTCCACGGCCAATATTGGGCGACACTCAACCTTAGACACAAAATTTCTAATTACATACTCCAGTTTGCTTTTGCTTTGAGTATGCTACGAACATTATACAATTTACAAATGAGTATACGTACAAATGACGCCTTGGATGAAACATATAGATAGAGACATTCTTTTAGATCTTGTTACTCTTGCACATTATTTTAGTACACCAATCGGTGAGCTATTGAGTGTTTCAAGCTAGCATTAATCATTTGCTTTACGCGAGGACAACATTTCCGAACACTATAGTTGTTGTGCTACATAGTATAATGGTATAATGGTAGTAGCGCCAAATCCGAAACTGTACTCAGTTCCGGCCGGTGTACTGTACCTGTAGGAAAACTGGTATCCAAGTCGGTACGGGATTCAAAACCTTGGTTAGAAGGAAATTCAACAGGTTTCAACAAGTTTTGCTTGTTAAGTCTCTTTGTATGATACAGATCTCGAATTGATCTTGCGTGTTGATAGCAGTTAAGATGAAAAGTAAATCCGAATAGATTACCTTCGTTAGAATTGTTCTTTGGGAAACGTGACGTGACTCGGGAATTGATATTAGAATCCCTAGTAGTTGCCAATCAACATGGCGTGATGACGACATTGCCCCATACACCAGAGAATTCGTTTCTTCAAAAGCATCGAACCATTGATCATCGATGACTCTTGCCTAGGCATAAGGTTGGAGTTAGGAGTTGGAGAGAGATTTATGTTTTTTGTCATCAAGGAGAGTTCGAATTCACCCGGGAGAGAAGGCAAGGCTCAGCCCGTAAAATAGCATACAAATTGAAAACAAACCGAGTTTCTAATTTCACCTCTCATCTTAAAAGTTTCTTAGGTTTCTTTACAAGATGCGCACCTAAACTAATTCTTGAGACACCAATTACAGTGTCCGCTAAGATGTGGCATTTTTGTGCCCAAGACTTTTTCTATAGGACTAATATTTTTGCCCAGTACAATTAAGTCCAAAAAAATTTATGCGAAAATGAACAAAAACTCTAGCAACTTAACTTCCAATGTATATTGAGATTTTTGGGTCTTATATCTTCCAGTTGAGTGACAAAGCAAGATTAGTTTTCAGTTTCGCTCTTGTTTTTACATCTTTTGCAATCCAGATCAGAAGCATGAGAAGTTTTTTGCCTTCTTCTTTTTAGGAAACAAAATGAATATGCAAATAGGCGATTTCACATGTTCGCCAAGGAATATAGACCTCAACACCGCATAGTTTATTGCAATGGAAGCCCACCAAGTGACTATGGAGACTTGAACTCAAGCACCGAGCGAGAAACTCCAATTACTTACCCATCGTGCCAAATGCCAATTACTTGGTGACGTGAAGTTTTGACTCCTAAGCTATTCAATTTTTTTTCTACACTATAAATAACAATATCGTTTTTCAATACATAAATTTTAGAATAGCCTTTGGAAATCTTTCAAATGTTGACCCTGGTGACCGAAGAATCCTCTTTAACCCACCTGACACGGTATAGCTAATGCAGTAGAAATTGACACACGAATCCAAAACAAGTGATACTAGACATTGTCAGCACAAGTCGACGACAATAAGACCTTTAAACTTACGCCCGGTAAAATCTACAAAATATCAGTATAACCGGATATCGATAGATATGTGAATAAGTTACAAATAGGCTGTGAATTTTTTGGATTCCAATCTAGGAAACAAATCTTTGCAAATTTGCTATGTATTTCTCAACGTAACCTTACCTGCAATTTAAGCCTTTCACCCAGACTGATGAGCATCTTCCCATTCCAGAGTATATTTCTTCCACCACCATCCAAGCAAACGTTTAGGAGGCAATAATTTGGAAGAAACTCCCATTTACAAATTTATATTCCATAATTCACTGCGACATATGAACATATACTTTCACAGAAAAGGTGTAGACCGAATAAGATACGTAATATCTTTTCGTGAACAGCTGGTTACACTATCGTCCGCTGTGGTTCCAAACCCTCCCGGACAGATTCTTGCATCACATCTTGCCGCACTTGATGCGTAGCGAGAAATTGAAAAATCAGAAGTTTGATAGAAGAAAACGAGAAATATGATTCGTACTACCGTGATTATCCTCAGATTCACAAACTGACACTCAACAATTCATGAAAACTAACAGGATCAACGATCAACAAAATTTCAAATACGAATGATGTCATTTTAAGAGTTGCATGAAAATGTATTATTCATAAGTGAAGCGGAAGGGCAAAGTGCTCATACACAAACTAAAAATGGCTCACAATCCCAGAAAGTAGGAGTTTCGTTTAATTAAGGCTAATTTTATTCATCTGACATAGTATTAAGGTTGTCTTCTGCTGAGTTTATTGAGCTTTGAAAAGCGCTTACAGATGACTCAGAAAAGCGCTTTTTGGAAGCCCAAAGTACAGTACCCCTTCCGTTGAGATCCTTCAAGACATTGTCTTTGGATTTATTTTTATTTTTGGCGATCTGTTCCTCGTTTCCTCTTAATCTTAAGTCGATTCTGCACCAGCGTGCCGTCACAATCATAAGCTCCTCATTGTCTTTTCCTTGTTCTTACAGCTGAAAAATCACACAAACAAAGGAAGGAAAAGATATATAATTGGTAAAGAACTAATCATAGAAACTGGTTATAAGACTAGAATGCATGTAGTACTTACTTCCTCTTAGTTCTCCGTTTCCTCGTAACTAATGCTGTTGACTCCCTCTCATGCTTCCAGAACTCCCTCTTCCAGTTTCGAAGAAATAAGTTAGTTCATAGGAAATATTTAATCAAATCCAGGATACAATACGCACATCACACACATGCACCCATATATAAATCCACAACTAAAGAAAAAGTTTTCTGTTGACTATCGTTTTCTACTTTACCAAACATCGGAAAACATTTTCTACCTACGAAAAGTTTTTTGCCCGAATCAAACGGAGCGTAATTGTAGAAGCTGGCTAGAAAACTAGAATGCATGCAGTACTTACTTCCCTTAATTCTCTTTGTCCTCTCACTCTCATCGCCTCCAGCTCCCTCTTCAACAACTGTGGAAATAAGAAACGTTCATAGGCAAAGTTTTAAGTTGAATTCAGGATAAAATACTCACATCAAACACATGCATACATTTATAAATCTGCGACTAAAGAAAAAGTTTTCTTATGACTATCGTTTTCTACTTTACCAAACATCGGAAAACATTTTCTACTGACAAACTTTCCTACAAAACATTTTCTCCCCAACTTAAATGGAGCGAAATTGTTGAAGCTTGCTAGAAAAGTAGAATGCATCCAGTACTTACTTCCTCTTACTTCTCTTCGTTCTCCAGCTCCCTCTTCCTCCTATGAAGAAATAAGATAACGTTCATAGGCAAAGATTTAAGTTGAATTCAGGAACAATACGCACATCCATACATTTATAAATCTAAGACTAAAGTTGAGAATTGGAGCAAATGGCCTAAAGGAGCTGCACCTTTAACAATTGTATATAAAGGGAGTAATGCTGTAGCCATTTGGCATTTAGGAGCTCGTTGTTATGCTTGTAGCCTTTTGGCCATCTTAAATTTCTCTTTCTTTTGTTTTCCTTCCTTGGGTAGGCCCCTTGTAGGCTGTATATTCGGTTAGCCATTTTTATATTTGAAGCTGATTTACCGAAGAAACAAGAAGACAGACAATATATGCTTTTTGATAATTAAAGAGTACTATTTTTCATTAGATAGTAGAAAGCATTTGGTTTTTCATTGACATATGTTTATTCATGTCTTCATCCGTTTATTTCATTTCACTTTATTGAATACCCCCATATGTTAAGTTGACCATCCAATGAACAGATCATTTCCTCAAGGATAGATCAGTTAAGCACTGGTGCCCATTTGGTTCCAGTTTGAGATGGCAACTACATTCTGCCTGGGGTGCCCATTTGGTTCCAGTTTCAAGAGCCTAATTTCATGGGTGTTATGGACAAATGATAGACTGATGAACAAGGCCGGCTCTTATGTTCGTGAGGCCTAAAGCAAACTTTTTAAATGGGGCCTTCAATCTACTTTCTATAGTTAAAAATACTTAGGAAAAAGAAACTTCATATGAAGTCATTACAATCATTTGAAAGTACAAGTACCCAAAATCAATAACCCTTGCAATAGTTCAATTTCTATATAGGCCTAATTAGTAATTACTATATGGACCTATAAACATGGGAGCTCTAAAAAATGGTAAAAAAATCGGGGGCCTAAAGCGGTGGCTTCCAGCTCTGCTGATGAAATGACATTATGATTCCCATATGACAGATTTATGGGTTGAGGAGAAAGCAAGAATGTAGTGATAAGAGGTTATTTTGCTATTTATCTTTCATTGTTTTCCTACGTAGTATCCCATGAGGTTATCATCGATCAGAGGATGAATTTTCTCTACTGCCTGTCTCTCAATATTCATAAAGAAACCACTGCCACCGCTTCTTGTAAATTCAACACTACCATCTGTGTTCATAATGCTCTGTTTGCAAAAATATTCACTATTTTTGATGGGCATATGTTAAATTCCCAAGGAATTATGAATTATTTCGCAACGATACGGTCCTGGAGTGAAGGAATAGCAAATAGGAACAAGTATTCACAAGTTACTCAAATAGTGTGGTGGAGCCCCTACTCGTCGTAGTGGTTTTTTACTTCAACTGCTGACAGTCATGGGCTTGGGTTGTCAAGATCATTCGTAACTATTCCAAACTGTCGGAAATTATGGTAGCCTTCGTAGGTAAACTTCTAGTCTTGAAAGAACCCTTCTAGCTGCACCGATCACATTGCACCGACCACGTATACCCCGGCCTCAGCTTCTCCACTTATAAATAATCATAAAACTAACGACCATTGACAACAATAACGGAAAGTACTCGATAAGGAGCCAACCTCCCAAAAAAAAAAAAAAAATAGAAAAAACTTGGAACCTCCCAAAATCTAGCCAAGCATATATGAGATGGATTAATTAATTAGGTAAACTTCTAGTCTTGGAATTCTTGTGGTTAAAGGAAGAAAATTGTACAGGGAAAAATATTTCTACATATTCACTTGCGGCGTCGCTTTCAGCCCAATAATATTTACTTTCAAAATATACTGTACTCCTACCATGCTTTCCTGTTTTCGAAATGATGTATCTTTTCTATGGCATGGAGTTTGTACGGTTCTTTTTTACTCCGCAAATCGTCTTTTTTGAGTTCCATTTACCTTAAGAAGAGAAAAGAAAAGAAGTATACGGATATGTTGCTATAGAGTGTAGAAAGAATTTGTTTATAGTATGGGTAAACATACCAGGTGGTCCTGTTCCGCCGCAAATCGTCTGGTACAATTGAGAATGTCTTTTGTGGATGTTCCTGGCAAGAAGAGCTTTGGGAACCTCAAATGTCCCAAACAAAATGCATCCATGCTAGGGCAGACCCCTATGTCCAGCTGGCTAAGCAGTGGCAAATCTGAAGGACGAGTGAAGCGGCAAAAAGTCCTCAGATTTGGTAGATTATAAAGTTCCACTTTTCTCAATTCAGGGAACATAGCTGTATCTATATCTCTCCCTTGTCCTTTTTCTACCGAGTCAACTACTGCTTCCATCTTTGAGCAATTTCTAATGACTAGTTTCTCAAGATTCGCAAGACCTTCAACCATGGAAAGATGGAATATATTTCTCAAATTTTCACAATCTATCACTTCGAGTTCTTTCAGTTCAGAGAACAAACCGGTTGGAAGTTCACTGAAACATAAAGTCCTCAGATTTGGTAGATTATAAAGTTCCACTTTTCTCAAGTCAGGGAACATAGCTTTATCTATATCTCTTCCTTGTCCTTTTTCTTCCGAGTCAACTACTGCTTCCATCTTTGAGCAATTTCTAATGACTAGTTTCTCAAGATTCGCGAGACCTTCAACCGTGGAAAGATGGAACATATTTCTCAAATTTTGACAATCTATCACTTCGAGTTCTTTCAGTTCAGAGAACGAACCGGTTGGAAGTTCACTGAACCATTGGTCACTCAAATTCTTCAATTGTTGTAGTTCCAAATACTTCAAGCTAGGAATTGCAACCTGCAAAGCATTATGATTTTGTCAATAATCACCCAGTTTTTTTTTTTAAAAAAAAAAAAAAACTCATGGTCGTAAAAAGTTGAGAGACTAACTTCTTCCACGGTTCCACCTACCTTTCCATTGAAGAGAGGTTGCGGCGTAGTAGTCACTTTTGGGAAGAAGCTCACAAGGTTTGGCAGATTATCAAGCTTCAACCTTGCCAATTGAGGGAACTCGACTTCATCCACCGAACTTTCACCTAGCTCGTTCTCCTCTGCCACAATTCTTGACAGCACTTTGCAACCTGCTATCTTCAGCTCACCGAGTTGTGGGATGCTCTTCGTCATTGTAGGTGCGAATACATATCTCAAGCAATCACAATGCAAAATATCTAGACGATGAATGTATTTGAAGGCCACGGGATCTCTCTTTGAAATATACTTCAATTTGGGTAAATTTCTTAATGTGATTACCCCTGGAGATGAAATATCTGTGTTTGGTTCACTAGCATCCACCCATTCCAATTCTACAGTGAGTTTCTCAAGATCTCGCAACATCGGAAGCAGTGGTGATGGAAAAACACAGAGCAGTTTTTCGCAATTATCCACGTGAATTTGTTTCAGTTTGGACAATGACCCAAATGAAAGTGGACCGCGTCCTAGTGTTTCAAGATTCTTCAGGTTAATGAGTTCTAGCTTCCCCAAGTTAGGTAATGAGACCTGAAAAAAAAAAAACCTCATTTAGCAAAAAAAAAATGAGACCTGCAAAAAACACTCATTTGGTCAGTGCAGTTATGACATCAGTAATTTATAGCAATGATCTTGTCTTGCTTTATGTTTTTATGTCGAAGATGAAGACTATCACATCCTTGAATTATACAAGTTCATCAAGTACACTAGGGACACTTGTCTGCATAAGAAGGCATATGGATGTGTAATAAATATCTTGTCATTCTCATAAATCAAGGCTAAAACGTGAAAAGTTATCAAGTGTAAGAGTAGCTTTTAGCATCCCGGCCGCAAGTGCAAAATGAGAAGGAGGGAAAAAAAAAAAGTAAGATCTTGGTCAACAGTGATGGTACTTTTTTTTTTTTTTTTGACAACTAAGACGAAAAAATTTACTAACATATAGCCTCCATCTTGAAGGAAGCACATAACAAAGAGTTAAATTATTAGGCAAGACATATTGATGAAATACTAGAGTTTCCTATCATGAGTTACAATATATTCTCTTCAAACTTTGGAAACATATTGTTTGACACATTACTAACTAATTATTTTAAAATCTGGACCGTTCTCTATTAAAGTCTGTTGAGTCACTATCTAACAGCCTATATGAACGATGATATAAGATAATTCAATGACACCCCTACAAATTATCAATTAATCGAATCTTATGAAAATCCAGCTTTTCCCATGGAGATTTTGTGTGGCTACATGTGCAGGCAAATCATTGTTTTTCTAAGTATGTCATAATTATAAATTTCCATTCGTAAAAATGAAAGAAAAAGGAAAAGGGCAATGCAAGAATACCTCTTGGGTAAATAGAGAAAGCAAGCCAACATTGGTGACTCTCAACTGCTTCAATTCAGGAAAATGGATTTTGTCAACTCCTCTGCAGAAACCCACGAGACTTGGTAGTCCTTCAAGCTCCAGTCTTTCTAACATTGGGAACTCAATCGTCTTGGTTGTGGTAAGTGCATATCCTTCCTAATAACTTTTTCCATTGCATTACATCTCTTTATGGTAAGGGAAGTAAGTTTCCCAAAAGAACTCCCTGAAACTGGGCCATGGCATATCTCTCTTAAATTATCAAGCATATACAGATCCAATGTCTCCAGCACAGGGAAAATAGCAGGAGCAGTGGCATTAAATTGAGGGGACGGATTCATTGTATTGACAAGACATTCTAGCGTAGGGCATAAAGAAATTGACAGATCCTTCAATAGTTGGAGTCCTTCAGGCCTCTCCACGAATAACTCCCTCGCCAGATCACTGGTTCCTTTGCCTCCTAGAGCTAGACATTCAGTTCTCCTTAAGAGTGAATTAAGCCCCCCGTATTCTGAACGAATTGGTCTCTGGGAGCTGCTAATGGACAAGCAGTTTGGCTTTGGCCTTCTGAATCGCCACCCCACATGCTTAAATGGATGCTCTATTTCAATTGAGAATTTTTCGAGTTCACTAAATATTGGGCTTTTTGGCCAAAGCGCAACATCAATTATCCTAACCTCTAATGTATTCAATTTCGACAAGGACTCAAATTCCCTTAAGCTCGCATTAATTCCTTTTTCATTGCCCTCTCCTTCCCAATCCACAAATCCACAATCCATCATGTAAAGTTCTTCTAAACCAACTAGGCGTGATATGACACCTGGTCGTATCCTAAGCAACTTGCAGTCTGTGAGATCTAACAACCTTAACTTAGCCAGTTTCCCTAATTCTGTTGGTAACTCGTCAATCGAGCATCTGCCTAAACTGAGGATTTCAAGGTCCTCAAGGTTTCCAATTGCAGATACATTACCCAATGTGGCATTGAGATTTTCAAGACACGACGTTCGAAGGTACCTCAAGGATTTAAGTGCCAGAGAGCAGCTTACGTATTTAGATGGGCCCACAAAATAACCTTCAAGTACCAAAACTCTAAGTATTTTTAACCCCTCGAAAAAATTGCTTGGCATTTCATCAAGATTCTTGCATCGTAACAACAAAAACCGAAGATTTGGGCATCTTAATCCTTCACGGAACTCTATAGTTTTCTCCAGTATCACCGAGATGGAAGTGTAATCCTCATATGTGTCCTCCTTTGGCCACTCAAACGTGTTGCCATGGCTTACCAGAAAACCTTTAACTCTTGATGCAATAGCTATGCCCATATCGCGCACCACATCATGCAATTTCACATGCCCATCAATTTCAGGATCCAACAGTAAATAGCAGCTCATTAGATCATTGACCAGAGCGACAACTCGACGCCTTACTTTTCTCATTTCGTGTATTCCATGAAAAAGTGACAATCCCAATCCGTATCTAGCCAAATCTTCAATACTAATATATTTACCCTTCTCAAATAAACAACAGAGCAAAAACAGACACTTAGCGTCCTCATCTTCTACATAATTGTAACTCGTCTCGATAGACAACAACAAACGCTTATCTGCAGGAGTGCCGCTTGGACAAGTCAGCCGATCATGAATTTCTTCCCATAAATCCTTAGTGCAATTTCCCCCACTTTTTTTTGAAAGTGTGCTGCCAATAATTACCAGCGCAAGCGGTAAACGTCCACATTCATCCACGATCTGTTTGGCTATGGGTTGCAAATTCGAAGCATCAGACAAATTACCTGCTTTCTCCCTGAATAGTTGCCATGCTTCGTCTTCTGACAAGAGTTCAAGAGAGATCTCCTTTTTTGTTTGTACATCGTGCCATAGACGTTGCCTCCGGGATGTATAAAGTATTTTAAAATTCGTATTAGAACCTCCCAAAGGAATTCCCATGTCCAGTAGATCGAATTCCTCCCAAACGTCATCCAGTATAAGAAGAATTTTCTTGTTGTCCTGCACAAGTCTCTTATGAAGTAGAACTGCTCTTGTTGATGCGTCATCAAATCTTCCTATGTCGGCTATATCCAAGCTTTCTCCAACGCACTTTTGAAGCTTTGTTAGGTCGGGATTTTGGCCAACAACAACATAAGGAACTTCATCAAAGAGTTTCTCCTGTTTCACTCTTTTTCTCACTTCTTGCACCATTTTTGTCTTGCCCACCCCTGGCAACCCGCAAATCCCAATCAAGTTGATCTCATTGGTGATCTCATCATTTATCTCACCCTTGATCTTATCGTCGGTGCACTGAAACTTGATATCAAATTTGATCCCATCAGACTTCAGAGCCTTAATGATCTCTTCCATGTTGAGCCTTCGGGACTCAAACTCCGTAAAATCTTTATTTGGCATGACTTCCATGCAAACAGGAGGTCGGCTGTAGGACGGTTTAGTATACTGCACTCCGGCAGCATGGAGGTCAACAACAACCTCAGTCGTTTTTACCGCTTTCCTGCTGAGTGAATAACGCAGTTTGAGATTGGGGCACCACCATTTCAAACACCCTTCTTTTACTTTGCCCTTGTCTTCCATAATTCGCTCGACATCACGCGTGACGTCATTCGCTTTAGTCAGCCAAGCCAGAACTGTTGGTCCAACAACTCTCACCTTTCTATGAGTTTCATCCACCCCCATTTGAACCCCTTCTCTTGTTGTTTTAAACTCTTTCGATTTAGTTTCAAGTTCCGTGAAGTTGCTATCGAAGCAACACATGTAAGTAAATTGGCGCCCGATCGGAGCGGCCAAGTATTCTCCGATTTTCCCCAGAGCAGTGACCGCACTCCCCAAAGAAGTAAGAACAACTGATGCAGGCATCTTTCACTTCTACTGATATTTTTCTCTCTGTTTTTTTTTTTCCCCTGCTTTTTTTGTTTTTTGGTTTTGCTTTGTGGTTTCTCCTTTGGTGCTTATGAGAAATCAAAGAAACTAAATGATGGAAACTTGAAAGACAGCAAGAACGAAAACAAATACGATTGCCTTATGAAAATGAAAGTGAAGGGAACAGGAATCGAACAGGAGTAGTAAAATCGGTAAGAGAAGAAAGAAAGATTAATAATGGCGAAATTAAAGACAGCAAAAATGAAAGCAAACGGCAGATATGATTCAACCACACATGGGGGGAGAGAGAGAGAGAGAGAGAGAGATGATTTCAAGTTTCAACCACACGGGGAAAGAGAGAGATTGTTATTCATATCGAATTATTTTTAGACAAATTACAGGAACACCCTTTATGCTTCTGAAACAACGTCATCCCGTTTATTCATTGAAATACCACTACTACTCCTTTATTCATTCAACCGTCAATTGAAGAAACGATGGAGCATTTTTACCATGGTGATTCCGTATAAACCTAAAAATAATATCTGTAGGACCAAATTTCTTTTACATCCATTCAAAAAAATTAGTCTAATTTGAAGACACCCTTATATATCCTCGCCAAAATATAAATTAACCTAAGAATTTTAATCCTAAAATCAACCGCTGCCGCCACTTCTTTTTCCCCAGAAAATGCTCCATTGGCCTACCAATTATCCCTTATTTTAGGGTTTTGGGCTAGAGAATCATCAATTGGCGTCCATGGGAGTTTTGTATGCTATCACGATTGGTTGGTGTTAATTACCTTCTAGAGATGAATTATCAGGTCAATTCTTAAACAAATGGTCATGTGGACACAGGTGCCACGTGGCTCTTTTGAAGTTTGATTTAAAAATCATGAAAACGAAAATGCGAGTCGCCACCCGGGGTTTAAATTTTAAAAAGTGTTTGGTACCCGAGAAACCGTTTAAAATAATTGTTGACTCTCATGCCGTGTTGGAAAAGATTTGGTCCGCGAAAAGATTCTTTTTGGATCCGGAAGCTAGATTACGCGCGGGGAAGGTTTTATTAAAAAATGCACCCCGTTCGCCCGAGAAATTCCCGGTCTTTACTAAATAATTTGTGGGATTTTTGTAGAAAATATTTTGTTATGGAAACTTTAAACAAATATACAAATAAAATAACGAAACCATAATGGAAATAAAATTAAATACAAAGACTGAATAATAGTAATAACGGAAGAAATGGGAAAAACTGTAATAAATTGGAATAGGGAGAGTTAAGAAGATTGGAGCTGGATTGACCCCTAAACAACTGATAAACCTTAAGGGTACAAATCCGACGGTTACATAAAACGTACAGACGTCGTGTGGGGCTCATTTTTGGGTCTCATTGATCCAAACTTTTCAATAATTTAAAGTAATTTTTCTAGTGTTTCTGCAAAAATTCAGATCAATTGGACATGCATTAGTGGGTGATCCAAATTTCATTCAGAGTTCAGGATATGCGTAAGTGAGTGATCCAAATTCTCATGTTTTTAAACTTGAAAATTTGGATAAAACTTGAAAATTTGGATCACTCACTTACACATCCAATCGAGTTGAGTTTTATCAAAAAAAACTCAAAAAAATTATTCTAAATTTTTTTTGGTAAACAATTATTCTAAAATTACGAATGGTTCGGATACGTTATTTTTATTTTTTTATTTTTAACCAAATAGGTCGGTACCCATACAAACAGCAAACCCCCTATATGGCCGTCTAGAAAGAGCCCTTCAATGGAGCTCCAAAATTCTGTTACCACCACAATCATCGGCGTCCATTGGCCCCACATCGCACTTCACCTAATAAAGCTTGTTGAATGATTTGGTCGGCTTATATTTCACGCGGATGAAGTCGTGCAGGTCAATTTTAAAAAATAGGGGTAACTTTCATTAACACCTCCTTAAGTTTGCATTATGTACAAAATTCTCCCTTCAAAAATATAAGAAATGATTTCCCCTTCCTGGGGTTTCCACTGACATTTCCATCACCCCCTTTAATTAGTTGACCGTTAAGTTCACGAGCAATTACTCCCTTCAACCCTTTTTTAGTGTATACATTTTCATTTTTTACTATCCCTTAATAAGTGTATCGTTTGAAAAGTTGATGGGTAAAATGTGTGTACAATTATCATTTTGCCCTTTTGAAAAATTAGTGGATAAAGATTGAATGGGTAAAAATGGAGGATATTTTTGAAAAGTAGAGGTAAGAGTAAATGTGAAATGTGTAAACTAAAGAAAAAGTGGATGTGGAATGTGTAATGATGGAGTAAGTTGAATTTACGAAATAACACACTTAAAAAAGAATGGAAAACGCGATGCGTACCCCACTTACGCACCCCAAATGCACACCAAACTAACTCTTCCAGGTAAAAGTTAGACTCTTCCGTGTAAGAGTCACTTTGGTGTGCATTTATGGTGTACCCGTAGCATTGTTAAAAAAGAACGGAGGGAGTATTAAGTAATATAGACCAGGGTCATTCTTTTTCAACATGTATTTTTTTTTTATCAATATTTTTATGTTTTTTCTTTTTCTTTTAATCGAGACAAATGATGTAATGTAAAAAATTTGACTCAAATATAAAAAATTAAGATAGGACAACCAAAAATAGTTTCCAAAAAAATCAAGAAATATTTAAGCCAGAAGCGCTGTTATTTTCCTTTCTCTACACATAATGTTTACGGCTCTCAATCCCATCTATCCATTGGGCTCTAAGCTCCCACCTATTTTTTATCAAGTTAATCCCACATTCAAACTGGTGGATTTATTGGGAAAAAAAATTAATCATAACCTCTGTTCTCTACCTAAAATATTAGAAATGCATGTCGAAGTTATCCTTTTAGTAGAGCGCTAAAAAAGGGGTGAGATTATTTACAGGATGAGAACAAAGAAAGTGATTTTTTCTGTGTTTGTGTGGATAAATGCAAAATATACTCTACGCGAAAGGCCAAGGTGTCTCTGTATTCTTGAGAGAGAAATATGGAGTCACTATTATTTGCATTTGATTGTAAGTATTAAATTCGAAGAGAAGAGGTGAAAAAAGGGGTGGATCCGTGGATACAAGGATCATGGACGAAATTATTCGGAGGGATGAGAATGAAGAAAGAAGAAAAAATAAATTAGAGTACGGCCTAACTTTATTTATGAACTACCTAAAATATTTTTACTTGCTAAGATTTGATCAATATTTTTCTTCTCTCACATTCCTAGACTTTTTTTTTTTTTTTTTTTTGCGAAGTAGAGCCAACTCAATTCCTAAGATTTGATCAATATTTTGCGAAGTAGAGCCAACTCAATCCCTTTTTTTTTTTTATCGGTTCCTGAAATTTTAGGTAAGAATCAAATTTACAACGTTAGGAGAAAAGGGTGTAGTTACAAAGGTCTTGTTCGTTTTTCAGTTTAGTTTTAGTTTTAGTTTTAATGACATCATCATTTCCCTCATTTCTCTCTCTATCTCTCTCCACTCATTACACCTAATGACATCATCAAAACTAAACTATCTAACCAAACACAGCCAAAGACTCCCTAAGTGCTGCTACTCACTAAAATTCAATCTAACTCTCAGTCTCGCATTTCTTAAATAAGGATAAACCAGTAAAAGAAAACTGATCGATCCTACACACAGGCTTCATATTTTAAAACTGTAAAATGTTAACAATAGCTCATTGGGCTAATGCCAAGGTTTAAAGAATATATTAAAATATGTAAAATGTATTAAAAAAAAAAAAAGCGTGTTGAGAAGTACACAAAGTGCTTTGGAGTGTATTTTTTTGTTTGCCGTTTTTTTTTTTTTTTTGTTTGAATTTGTTGACAGCCTTGTGAGTTGTCATGATAGAAAAACCTTTCAAAACTTTTGAAAACAAGCCCCAAATCGTTCCATGTACTCCTACTTTAATGTCAATTCCTTTTTGAGTTTCGTCGGACAAATTTCAAGAGGATGAAGTAGTGCAGGTCAATTTCAATCAAAAAAGGAAAAAAGCCAGTTCAAAAAAAAGAAAAAGATGTTTGCCACTTGCATACTTTATGTGAAGTTTCCATTATCTACAGGCCTATCCCCATTCTCACTCGTACTATTTACTCCTTCGTCCCATAATTTTAGTTCATATTCCATTTGTTGCCCTTCATTTATATATTGAAATTCAAAATTAAAAGTGAAGGGAAAAGTGAATTGAAGTGTATAAAGTAATCATTGCATTTTAAAACAATGGGTATTTCGGGGAGTTTTTGTTTTTTGAAGAGTAATGATTGTGTTACCTTAAAAAATTAAATTCTAGGACAAAAATTTTCAGACGGAGGAAGGATTACATGTCTTTGAACCTAATAATTCAAAAGATGCATACTTTGTGTAAAATTTCCATTATGATCTATAGGCCGATCCCCATTCTCACGTTACCTATCAAAATGTCATTTTACATGTCTTTGAACCAATTGATTCAAAAGATGCTTGCTACTTGCATACTTTATATAAAGATTCCATTATCTATAGGCCAATCGTCATTTTCTCTGAACCTACCAATATGTCTTTTTACATGTCTTTGAACCAAATGGTTCAAAAGACGACACCTGCTTTCTCTCTCCGCATTTTCTTTGTCCTTTTATCTCGATAGAATACCCAAAATATTGTTAGAGATTGTAATGGTACTTGAATCAGTCCTCGGTAAATACAGCCCTACTCCAACTTGTATCCCGTTGTCTTTGGTCGGGGTGTTCCGCAAATCGTGTTTTTAGAATAAATAGATTTTTCACGGTTTCGCTATTATGAAACAATGATTTGTCTTGGTTTTTGAAAAAAACTACCCGGCCAAAGACACCGGAATACAAATTGGAGTAGGGCTGTATTTATCGAGGACTGGCTTGGATGAATTTGAGGACAGCCATACGCAACCACTGGACGAAGACTGAGATGATTACATGAACAAAGTGAGGCGTGATATTATGGGATAAAGATATGGGTACAGAAAAAAGGGACCCGAAATTGTACCGATCGCACATGGGGACCCACTTTTGGGTCCCACACGAGTGATCCGAACCGTTCATTGTTCTTAAAACATTTCTCTGAGGGGCCCCACCAAATTTCAGCTCAATCGGACGGTTGGAAGTGCTCCAACCAAAGTCTCACCGTTCCAACCAAGTGGGTCCCCGTGTGCGATCGGTACAATTTCGGGTCCAAAACCTCTGTACCCGTATCACTGTCCAATATTATGAAAGCTCTTCCTTTTGAAAATTAGTACTAATAAAATGATCTTCCTTTTATTCAAACAAAGAGAAATGTACACAAAGCAAAAAATCCCTAAGAGTAGAGTAGTTCGAGGCTTTGATTATTTTGCAAAAACGAGCCAACTCAATTCCTTTTTTATTGGTAAATTAAAGGAAAATTTATGTAAAGAATGAAACCAACATCGCTTCTCATGCTGCTATTCGCTAAAATTCAACCTCACTTCCAGTCTCGCATTTTCGAAATAAGGACGAACAAGCAAAAGAAAACTACAATAAATGAGGATCACAAACACACCGTACGTATTTCAAAATTTTCAATTCACATTTCAAAACTTTAATTAGAAAACAAATGGGTTTCAAACATGACACGGAGCTATAGCTTAAGCATTGGTGAATGAACAACTAGGTGTCGGTTGGCACTTACCACAACAATCACAGCCGTCCATCAGCCCCAAATGGCACGTCATATCTCCAAAGTTCCGTTCGCGCACTATGTATGGAGTACTTTGAAAAGTGCCCGTCCAATTCAAAAGAAAGAAAAGGTGCAGGGATGTGCACTGTGGTGTCCCAAAAACGAATTGGTGGAGGGTTCTCTCCAGGGTTGGTCATTTCCTCCAACCTGTTTGAATTCGATCCGATTTTTTATCCGAACGAATTGGCAATATAGAGATCTGTTTGGAGATTGGATAGGATTTAGGGATTTTTTTTGAAAATATTTGGGGATTGGATAGGGGGTGGAGATAGGCATGTCCCCGCCTCGAATCCGCTCCGAATCCGTTCCCCGATCCGTCCCGTCCCCGAATATAAGAGTCTGTTCATGAGTTAGGAAACTTTTGGGTCCCACTAAATTTTCTCCAAACACATAGGGTCACACTAAATTTTTTTCCAAACATTTTATTGATAGTTAACCTTTGTAATATAATAAATGTGATTAAATAAGAAATGCATCAGTATAATTTGAATACATCCCAACTAGATTGACATCTACTCAATTATCAATTATATGCATTCCTTAAAATAAAAACAAAAAAATGCAAAATAAAAATAATATTTTTCCAATCGAGTTGTTGATTTTGTTATTCCTATTGATAAAATCAATTGTGTAAATTAAGTTTCTTCTAGATTGAGTTTACTTTTCGTACTCTACTTTTTTTTGAAAATATTTGGGGATTGGATAGGGGGTGGAGATAGGCATGTCCCCGTCTTGAATCCGTTCCCCGATCTGCCCCGTCCCCGAATATAAGAGTCTATTCATGAGTTATGAAACTTTTGGGTCCCACTAAATTTTCTCCAAACACATAGGGTCACACTAAATTTTTTTCCAAACATTTTATTGATAATTAACCTTTGTAATATAATAAATGTGATTAAATAAGAAATGCATTAGTATAATTTGAATACATCCCAACTAGGTTGACATCTACTCAACTATCAATTATATGCATTCCTTAAAATAAACACAAAAAAATGCAAAATAAAAACAATATTTTTCCAATCGAGTTGTTGATTTTGTTGTTCCTATTGATAAAATCAATTGTGTAAATTAAGTTTCTTCTAGATTGAGTTTACTTTTCGTACTCTACTTATCTTAGTGCTTCATATGAAGTTGAAGATCACACTACTTAAATACTCTTTTATGCTATCATGCTTGTGGTTCCTTTAATTTTCAAATTAGAAATCCAGTTGATACTTGATACAACTTGAATTAAAGATGACAAACACTTACGCTTACACATGAATACTGTGTCGTGTCGTGCTAACGATAAACGTACCGTGCCTGTGCTCGTGCCGGCCCAGCCCACCCCGTTCGACACCTCTACTTTTAACTTGATTTTAGCATTTAATTGTAACTAGGATTCTAGATTTCTAGTAGTCCATATTTTTTTTTAAATGATTGGATCCCCGAATTCCCGTGGGGATCCCCGTTCTCCATTTGGAGTGGGGATGGAGGATGAAAATAAAGCCCCGTTGGAGATTTGGTAGGGGATGGATATGGAAAAGGGGTTTGGGGATTGGGGGTGGAGATAGTACTCTCCGGCCCCGATCCGTCCCCATGCCCATCCCTAGTTCTCTCGCTTCGGGACAATATGTGTGTTGGGCCAATCGCGGCCGTCTGTGATTAATCATGAACGACTCTCATCTGTTTAGCAACAAACGGTTCGAATTTGTTTAAACAAGATATGATCTGCGCAGTCCATAGCCAATCATGGATGGTTGTGATCAGCCCAACACTTATGTTGTCCCTTTGGGGATAACACCCACCCCAAACAATTTCATTTTGAGTTTCATTTGATAACATCTTTCAAAAAAATTACTAGATGCTTAAAATGCTGGTCAATAGATGATGAGAAAATAAGAATATTGAAAGGCTTGTGGATTCAAAGCAACGAGAGTCAATTACTGGGTGTAGTGAACGTAGATTCAGCAAATAAGTTTTAAGGCGATTGTGAGGATTCAAATCGTAGATAAGATTACTTGTAACTACACAACGAGTCTAGTCTTTTACCCATTCAAGGTTCCACTTCTTTGTTTTCAAGATCTTTGTCCCTGCGATATAGGGTTTTTCAGTACAGATACCGGCACGCATGCCCCCAGACCATGTAATACTTAGACATTGTAAGTCGAGTATAGGACCCTTAAAGTTACGGATAATCTAAGTAACGACCTTTAGGCTTTAACTATATTACTGGGCTGATGGTTTTTTTGGATTACAATCTAGAAGACAATTCTTTCACGAATTTGCTATTGTATTACACAGGGACCGAGCCCTGTTTTGGCCACGGGGGTGGCACTGTTCAATAAAAAACAATTACATGATAAGAGGAAAAACTTAAAAGAAAAAATTAATTAGGAAGTCGTATAATTAGGTTTTGTTATGGGTTTTTTTTTTTATGTGAATAAATGAAGGCTTATACCAAGTATTCAAATACAAGAGATTACAATATTAATTTTTCCTAATCCCAACCGACAATGCTCTAAAATGTACTCCTAATGTTTTCATTTTTTGTACAATGTATTGGTTCTTTTTTTGTATACTCATAAATAACTAGTCAAACCACCTTAGTCTATGAAAAATATTTGTGTTGAAAAAGTTCAGGTGACACCCATCTACACCCTCTCTATGTTAGCCCCATCACAAAATAAAATTGGACAGTCGCTCCAACATTCTCCGCTTTTTACATTCATACCCAACATAATCTGTAAAGAAAACATGCAATAAAAATGCTTACTTTGAGAAAAAAAAATTTATGTTGAATGTGCCACGTTCCTCTCCAATTGGTTAAAAAAAAATCTCAAAGTGGAGAGAGAGAGAGAGAGAGAGAGAGAGAGAGAGAGAGAGAGAGAGCGCTATTAGTACTGCTCGAGATTTGAACCTGGGCGAAGTGCCCCATATTATTTGTCTTTGGAATTTTTTTCCCCCGGTGGCATTTATGAACGGGGGTGGCACGTGCCACCTTCCTCCTTCTTAGCTCCATCCCTAGTATTACACCCAATGACCCAAACAAAATGAGACTTACTGAAAAGCTTAGAAATGGTTTGGGCTAGATTGCTAATTCTCAACGTAGCCTTGGCTGTGATTTAAGCCTTACACCCAAAATGATGAGCAACTTTCCCATTCCAAAGTATATTTCCAAGAAAAATTTACAAATTCATATTTCATAATTCATGGCAACATATGAACACATACTTCCATAGAAAAGGTGTAGAGTGCATAGATATATATGTTTTATCTTTTAGTGACCAGGGCATGAGGATGGCTGGTTACGCAACCGTACACTTCATCTTCGATTCCAAACTCTCCTGGATTCTTGTATTACATCTTGACGCATTTGATCGATGCATAGCGAGAAACCAACAAAATCAGAAGTTGAAAATTGAAATTAGGATAGAAAGGATAGCGAAAAATGAGAAATGTGTGTCGTGATTATCCTCTGATTCAAAAACTGACATTCAACAATTCAGGATAACTAACACGACATCGACTGTGGCATCTAGAGAAGAGAAACCCCAACATCGGCTGCATAATCCATGGCAGCAGAACACAGCAGATGAATGAAACAAATAATATGCAAGTTGTAGACACATGCCCTATTGTTACAGAAATGAAATTCCTGTTGGTACATATTTCCTCAACTGCAAAGATCTCTGAATTCCACATGGAAATGATGCGACACCTATGGCATTTGAAGGAGCAAAAGCCACCTGAATGCCCATCCAGTTTTCAAAATTTTTCTAAACTATAAAGGACAAGATTGTTTTTTAATGGGTGATTTTAGAATACCCCTTTTGTAAATCTTTCAAATGGTGACTCTGGTGACAAGGGGAAGCCTCTTGAATGCACCTGGCACGGTATGCCTAATGGTGTAGAAATCGATACACATGACTCCAGAACAAGTGATAAAAGACATTGTCAGCACAAGTTAGACAATAAGACCTTTAAATCTACGCTCAGTAAAATCTACAAGACATTAGTATAATTGGATATCGATAAAAACGTGAATAAGTTGCAAATTTGCTGTTGGATTCTTCCCCTTGTATTCCACCCAAACAAACTGAGACTTTACTGAAAAGCTCTTAGAAGTGGTTTGGGCTAGATTGCTATATCTCTACGTAACCTTACCTGCGACTTAAGCCTTTGACCCAAACTGATGAGCATCTTCCCATTCCAGAGTATATTTCCTCCACCACTATCCAAGCAAAATTTTACTCACTCAGCCATAGAAAACGTTTAAGAGGAAATAATTTGGAAGAAACTCCCATTTACAAATTTATATTCCATAATTCATGGCAACATGTGAACATATACTCCCACAAAAAAGGTGTACACAGAGCGAATAAGATACATTGGCCTTGTTCGTTTGGTAGTTTTAGTTTAGTTTTGATGATGTAAGCATGTGTAATAAGTGGAGAGAGATAGAGAGAGAAATGAGAGAAATGATGATGTCATCAAAACCAAAACTGCCCCAAAACTGTAAACCGAACACTGCCATTACATCTTTTAGTGAACAGGGCACAAGGATGGAAGAATACACTATTGTCCACTGCGGTTCCAAACCCTCCCAGCCGGATTCTTGTATTACATCTTGCTGCACTTGATGCGTAGCGAGAACCTGAAAAAATCAGAAGTTGAAATTAAGATAAGAAGGATAGATGAAAACGAGAAATATGTGTCATGCTGACGTGATTATCCTCAGATTCACAAACTGACATTCAACAAGTCATGAAAACTACCAGGATCAAGGAAGTTTGAAATACGAATGATGACCTTTCAAGAGTCACATAAAAATGCATTATTCAAGCGTTGAAGGGCAAAGTAATATACTACTCAAACTAAAAATACCCCTCAATCAAAACAAATGGAAAGGCTAATTTTACTCATATTAAAGTTGTCTTCTGCTGAGTTTGTTGAGCTTTGACAGAACACATGTACGGCCCAAAACATAACTATTCTTGGTTTTCATAAACTTCAGGAAACAACAAGAATTATGACTTGAAGAGTTTTATGGATATGGATGCATCCAATGCGAATTACAGTTTTATTTATTCATACCATAGAAGCATTCATTCTCTAATAGTTACCTAAAAAATACCAAAAAATTTTCTGTGGTAAGTGGAAAAGATTCGCCGTTAGGAACCGTAAACATCCATAGATCACCGAAAATAAAAATGCAAAACTATACCAAAAGTGGAAAGGAAATGAAGATAGATATCTCTGTCTTTAGTGTCATAATTCCCACATAGAGACAGCCAAGAAATTGCGAAAATATCAGAATTAGCTAGCCTGAGATGAAGTTATCGGCATGGTCCTTATCAAACTACTGGTCAGCCTTCCGGCTCGCAATCCTCAAACGGGCACGGGCTCTGTTGAAAGATCATCACCACCTCTCTTGAGTTTTCTGGAGTCTTCCGGATGTCGCCGGAAACTTCCGGGCTATTTCGGAAATATCTAGACTTCTCTAGAATGCTCCGGAATCTTCTAGAATACTCTAGAATACTCTAGTCTTCTCGACACTTCCGGAATACTATGGACTACACAAGAACTTTCCGGATGGTACAAGAATATTCCGGAATATGATAGAAGCTTATGGTCTTCTCTAGAAGCAATGTTCTAAAACCTGGACCGGAGAGCGAACCGGAAAAGGGACCGGGCGGGTCACCGGTTCAACCACGGTCGAACCGGAATCGAACCGTGATGTCATAATTATAATAAAAATATATTATAAATATATAATTTATGAAAATAAGCATATAAAAAAATAACTGTATAGAAACTTTCACAAAGTAAGGATGTTGTGCCACATATGGAGTCCTAATATGTTTTCCCCAATCCCACATCGGTGAGAAACAAAACCCACCCAACCTTTTCTTCCTATAAAATGCTGAGAAGCCTCATCCACATGCACAGTGAGTCATTTAAGGGTGTGATCTGGCGTGGGTCCACCACTAAAGGTCCTCTCTGACGTCATGATGTGTGCGCCATTGGCAATAGAGTGCATAAATGTAGTTTAAATTTTCCGGTCCGGTTCAATGAAACCAATTCCGGTTCCTACGGGTTGGCGATTTGACCGCCTTTGTGGGACGGTTTTCAATTTTTAGACCGATTCTGTAAATAGAACGGTTTTTAGAAGAAACCGAACCGGACTAAGGGCCGGTTGACGGGTCAACCGGTTGAACTGGCCGGTCCAATCCAGTTTTTAAAACATTGTCTAGAAGCACCTAGAAGTAGTGAGTGGTGCGTGCTTCTAGAACTATCCATTGGTCCATATAAATAGGGATGAGGACTTCATTTGTGGGAATGCAAGTGAGACATACTCCAAGCAAGTGAGAGAGAGTCCAAGTGTGAGGAGTCGAAGTACTAAAGAGTTGGTGTCCAAAGTTAAAGTGTCTTCCTAGATTATGTGTGCACTAACTCTTGTGTGAGAGAGTCATCCTTTGTAAGTGATAGGGTGTGTTGTTGTACACAAGTTAAGTGTACAAGTTCTTGTAATCAATAATTTTTTTTTGTTTGAAGTGTTCAAACTCTAGACGTTCGAGAAAATGTGATTTGTGTAGGGTTTCAATATGGAATACACATCAATTGCCGTATGTGGAGTCAAAGTTCAGAGCCAAAGAACCTTTGGAGCTTTTTCACTCTGATGTGTTTGGGCGGGTAAAGCAAGCATCGATTAGTGGCATGCGCTACATGGTGACCTTCATCGGCGACTTCTCGAGGTACGTTTGGGTAGACTTCATAAAACAAAAGTCAGAAACTCTATCAAAATTTAAAGAGTTATGTGAGAAGGTCAAAAGTGAGTTCAGAAAAAGGATTTGATGCTTACGAACAGATAATGGTGGAGAGTATACGTCGGATGAATTCTCAGATTATCTAAAAGAATGTAGAATTCGACGACAATTGACCTGCTCAGGTACTCCATATCAAAACGGCATTGCTGAAAGGAAAAACCGACACCTTACAGAGATTTGTCGCAGCATGCTACATGCAAAGAATGTGCCCAACTATGAAGCACTGACACCTCTAGGTGTAGCTGTATCGCAATGTCCGGACACGGGGACATGGAGGGACATGTGTCCGGAAACGCCACGTGGAGGGGGACACGGTTAAATTTAATTTTTTTGGGGGAACACGGGGGGACAAGGTGGGGGATAAAGTGAAATTTTTTAATTTTTTCTGGGGTAAATTCATAATTACTCAAAAGTTTGGGAACAAAACTGTAATTTTACACTACATAAAAATCTCCCACTTATGGATAATGGATGTCTTTTTTAGTTTGTCTTTTCTTAAAAAATATATATTTATATATAAATAAATAAATAAATATACGGTCCCCCGCCGTGTCCGTATCCCCATTTTTTTAGAATTCTCGTGTCCCCGTGTCCGTGTTCGTGCATCATAGGTGCCCAGTCATTTTTGGGCAGAATGCATGAAGACGGCAACTCATGTGATTAACAAGCTGCCACAAGCAAAGCTAGGCTTAGTCTCACCCTACAAGAAGTTGTGGTTCACACCGCCCACAGTAAGTCACTTCCAAGTCTTCGGATGTGTATGCTATGTGTTTGTGCTAGATCACTTGCTTAACAAGTTTTTTATAAGAAGGCGATTCGTTGCATCTTCGTGGGTTATAGCAGTGAGAGGAAAGGGTGGAAATGTTGCGATTCTACAACTGGTCGGTGCTATACATCAAGGAATGTGGTCTTTGATGAAGCTTTGTAATGGTGGTCACCGCAAAAAGTGGAGCTACCAAACTTTTCATTTAGAAGATCTTTTACAAGAAAAGCTTGGGGAGCTAAAATAGGGAGACGAATCTCCTGATTCAATTAAGGAGCCGACACCTACAATAGGTGATGGTGAGGAAGAGCCTAGTTCGTTCGGCATGTCAGAAAAGTCTATGAGCCCATGGCAAATCGGAGTACATCCTAGCAATCCAGAAGAGGTGGCCAAGTCAACAGAAGGTAGAAGAAGACAACCCACCGCCAAGGAGATCTACCCGACAAAGAAAGCCTAACCCGAAGTACATGGATGCTGCGTTGCTAAGGAAGAAATAGAAGTGAGCCACAAAGACCAAGAACCAAGTTGCGGACAACTTCACTAAGGGACTCATCAATTCTAAGCTCAACAAATTTAGAAAGCAACTAGGTATGATGAGTAAGATAGAGAAAAGAGAGTTGGTGCAGAGGGGGAGTGTTGAAAGATTATCACCACCTCTCTTGAGTTTTCCGGAGTCTTCCGGATGTCGCCGGAAACTTCCATGCTATTCCGGAAATGTCTAGACTTCTCTAGAATGCTCTGGAATCTTCTAGAATATGCTATAGTCTTCTAGACACTTCCGGAATACTATGGACTACACTAAAACTTTCCAAATGGTACAAGAATATTTCGGAATATGATAGAAGCTTATGGGCTTCTAGAGAAGCACCTAAAAGTAGTGAGTGGTGCGTGCTTCTAGAACTATCCATTGGTTCCTATAAATAGGGATGAAGACTTCATTTGTGGGAATGCAAGTGAGAAATACTTCCAAGCAAGTGAGTGAGAGTCCAAGTGTGAGGTGTCCAAGTACTAAAGAGTTTGTGTCAAATGTTAAAGTGTCTTTTTAGATTGTGTGTGCACTAACTCTTGTGTGAGAGTGTCATCCTTTGTAAGTGACAGGGTGTGTTGTTGTACACAAGTTAAGTGTACAAGTGCTTGTAATCAATAAAATTACTTTTGTTTGTTGTGTTCAAACTCTACAATCCCTAGTTGCTCGCAATGCCGGCTCCCACCCGAGGAGGCAATGAAGTGATCCTCCTTGCGGAATAGCAAACCAGTTGCTGCTTGCTGAGTATGGAAGGAATCGTCGGAAAAAAGTTGACGGTGCCTTTGTCAAGCCAAATGGGACAGGGATTCCTTTTCGCATTTGTCCCAGGGATGTTATCCCCGTGGGAATCAGTAGCGACTAAGTTCACCAACCTATTTCATGGGTGGGATCATGATTGCAGAACAAAGTGCACAAAACATTACTGCATAGGTTGCAATAACTTTTACCAGAAAAGAAAATTCGTATCATCACCAACAGCAGCACCAGAGTCTTGTATATCAACCAATTTTCAGAAATAAATAAGAATCCTGATACATAATAAAGAAATTTCTTCATTTCTGCTTCCTGCCCAATTCTCAGATAAGAAAACCAAAACAGGGATTGCTCAATCATTATTTCCATAGAAATAAGAACTCAGATCGTCGTTATGGGTGGATGGGTAAATACTATGTTACAGAGCTCTAGATCAGGCGTGATAGTTTTTTACGCTTATGAACATCAGCTGTGCTCCAGTTTTGTAGCAGCAAATACTGAAATAATTGTTAGGATATAGGAGGCAAGAACAGGCAAAACTAGGAATCCTGAAAAACAAAAAGAAAAGCAAAAGATGGACTATGATGCAAAAAAAAAAAAATGTCGTTGAAAAGGCGCAACTTACAGATGATTCCAGAAAAGCTTTTTTTGCCCCAGCCCAAGGTGCACCCCTTCCATTGAGATCCTTCAAGACATTGTCTGGATATTTTTCTTTTTCGTGATCCTTTCCTCCTTATCCTCTTATCCTAATCGATTTAGCACTGTCACTATCGTGCCATCACCATCATTAGCACCTCATTGTCTTTTCCTCATTCTTACAGCTAAAAAATCACACAAAGAAAGGAGGAAAAGATTCTTGGTGAAGAAACTAATTAATATTGTTGTATATATAAAGAGAAATGAAAAATCCACTTATAAGAAAGGAGGAAAAAATATATATAGTGGGTATCATATCAATTCCACTGCGTCAAATAGATAAAAGCATCTATATATGTGCACGAACCAAGATTAGAATCTTAGGCGGACGCCCATGAAAATAAAGGCATTTTTACTGTTCCTATTGAACAAAATACTGAATTCAATGATTGGAGCAGTACTCTTTTGTTGACTTATGACCACACCAACCATAGGTATGAACTATTCGCTGGTTGTGCAGCTTCTTCATAAAAGACAACTGCAGATGGGTAGTAGCAATGACTAGTTTTGTTAAGGGTTAAGAGGCTGGCGAGAAAACTAGAATGCATGGAGTACTTACTTCCTCTTAATCCTCTTAATTTTCCTCGTCCTCGTCTTTGCCTTCCCTATAGAAGTCGTTGCCATCAACATGTACGCCCTCGCCTTTCGCATTCTCTTCTTTTCCCTCTCATGCTTTTGAAGAAATAAGATAACGTTTAGAAGCAAAGATTTAATCGAATTCAGGATAAAATACGCACATCACACACCTGCATATATATATATATATATATATATATATATATATATATATATATATATATATATATATATATATATTGCGACTAAAGTTACAAATCGGGGCACTGGCCAAAGGAACAGCACTGTATTTTCGATTGATATTTTGATAATTATGGACTATTTCATAAGACAATAAAAAGAATAGATGAGTAAGAATAGAAGCATTTGGTTATTCATTGACATACGTTTATTCCTGAGTTCATCCGTTTATTTCATCTCTCATATGTTAAGTTGACCATCCAATGAGCAGATTTCCAAAAGGATGGGTCATGTACATCAGTACGTGGTCCATTGGTCCTGGAGGCTTTACAATTGCAAACTTGAGGTAGCAACTTGATCTGGAATATTTACCCCAAAAAAAACTTGATCTGGAACCTCCAACACCATTGGTGCCCATTTGGTTCCAGTTTCTCTTTGAAATCTTTGTTATTTATCATGCAAGAGCCAAATTAGATGGGCTTTATGCATGGAAATGATGAAGACTGATGGAATTACATTGCAATCCATAGGCTTGATATGAGTTACGAGTGGAGGAGAAAGCAAAAAATATAAAGATAAGATCTTAGAAAAATGGGTCAAGCTTGGAATAAAGTCTAAAGTTTGAGTAGGCACAGAATGGAACTGAGCATTAAGGAGATAAAGATGGAATAGAGGTGTTCAAAGCTGGGATGGTGGAGAAGATTCAAAGGATTGACGCACTATTTAGCAATGAGACGGTCCTGGAATGAAGGAATAGCAAACAGGAACAAGTATTCCATAAGTTGCTCAAACTGTGTGGTGACTAAAGGGAGCCCTACTCGTTGAAGTGGTTTTTTCCTTCGACTGCTAAGAATCATGGACTTGGGTGGTTGTCAAGCTTGTTTGTTAATATGCCAAACTGGTGAAAACATTCATAGGTAAACTTCTAGTCTTGAAATTCTTACGGTTGAAGGATGAAAATTTACACGAAAAAACATTTCTGAAAATTCACAGCTTTCAGCCCAAGAATATTTACTTTCAAAATCTACTATGTACTCGTACCATGCTCTCCCGTAAAGTTACATGTTCCTTAAAGTGTGTCCTATGAAAGAAGAGAAGAGAAGAGGAGAAGGATAGAGACATGTTGCTATAGTGTGTAGAAAGAATTTGTTAGTAGTATGGGCAAACATACCTCTACCTCTGAAAGTCGTCTGGCACGATTGATATCGTCTTTCCAGGATGTACCAGGCAAGTAGAGCTTTGGGGTGCTCACATGTCCCGAAGAGAATGCATCCATGCTAGGGCAGTTAAACATGTCCATCTCACTAAGCAGTGGCAATTCTAAAGGATGAGTGAAGTGGCAAAACCTACTGAGATTTGGTAGACTATAAAGTTTCATTTCTCTCAACTGCGGAAACATAGTTTTATCTATTTTTCTTCCTTGTCCTTCTTCTTCATAGTCAACCACTGCTTCCATCTTTGAGCAATTAGTGATGACTAGTTTTTCGAGTTTCGCAAGACCTCCAACCATGGAACAATGGAATGTATTTCTCAAATTCTGGCAATCAATCACTTCGAGTTCTTTCAGTTCAGAGAATGAGCTCATTGGAAGTTCACTAGACCAAAGGTCACTGAAATTCTTCTGACTTCGTAGTTGTAAATACTTCAAGCTAGGAACTGCAACCTGCAAATCATTATGATTTTGACTACAATAACTTAGTTTTAAAAAATCTCCAAATAATAAAAAGTTAGGAGACTTAGTAGCTCAAAAGTGTCACTTTTTTTTTTTTTTTTTATCCGAGTTCAAAAGTGTTCTTAGCATTGACTGACTTCTTCCATTTACCTTTCCATTGAAGAGAGGTTGAGGTTGTAGTGGGTTATGGTAGTGGTCAGTTGATGTTGCCGAGGAAGTAGTCACTTTTGGGAAGAAACTCACAAGGTCTGGAAGATTATTAAGGTGCAAACTTTCCAATTTAGGGAACTCAACTTCATCTACCGAACATTCCCCTAGCCCATTCTCCTCTGCCACAATTCTTGACAGCACCTCACATCTCGATATAGTTAGCTCACGGAGTTGTGGGATGCTCTTCATCATGGTAGGTGCGAACACATATCTCAAGCTATTACAGTCATAAATATGTAGAGTCTGAATGTACCTGAAGCCCAGGGGATCTCTCTTTGAAATATAATTCAAGTTGGGAAGATTAAGGAATCTAAAGAATTTCAGCGGAGATAAAATCTGTGCGTTTGGTACATCATAACCCACAACTTCCAATTCAAAGACTACCCCCAGTAAGTTGCAACTTTCTACACTGAGGTTCTCAAGATCTTGCAGCATCGGATGCAATTGTGATGAAAAACCACAGAGCAGTTTGTCGCAGTGATGCACAAAAATTCGTTTCAATTTGGACAATGAACCCACTGAAATTTGGTTCCCTAGTGTTTCCAAATTTTGAAGCGAGAATAGTCCTAGGTACTTCAGGTTAGGTAATGCGACCTGAAAAAAAAATCACTTGTTCAGTGCAGTCATGAGTCATGACATCTGCAATTTACAGCAATGATTATGATTTGCTTTCCTGTTTCTATCGAAGCTGAAGACTATCACATCCTTGAATTATACAAGTTTATAAAAGGGAGAATATAGAATCAGAGGAAAAACGGCAAACATTTGCAAAGTCGAGGACAAGGATTGGAAATAAACTTGCCAAACTGGACAGGACCTGAATTCAAGTGGAAAGACCCAAAAAATTTACTTAGGCGTGGAAGTTAGGACTTAGTAGCTCAAAAGTGTCCTTGGCATTGACTGACTTCTTCTATTTACCTTTCCATTGAAGAGAGGTTGAGGTTGCAGTGGATTATGGTAGTGGTCAGTTGATGTTGTCGGGATAGTAGTCATTTCTGGAAAGAAACTCACAAGGTTTGGCAGATCCCTAAGCTCCAACCATGCCAATTGAGGGAACTCGACTTCATGCACTGAACTTTCACCTAGCCCATTCTCCTCTGCCACAATTCTTGACAGCACCTCGCATCTCGATATCTTCAGCTGACGGAGTTGCGGGATGCTCTTCATCATGGTAGGTGCGAATACATATCTCAAGCTATTACAGTCAGAAATATTCAGAGTCTGAATGTACTTGAAGCCCACGGGATCTCTCTTTGAAATATACTTCAATTTGGGTAGAATACTTAATGTAAAATTTTCCAGTGGAGATAAAATCTCTGTGTTTGTTTCATTAGAATCCACCCCTTCAAATTCATAGACTACTTCCAGTAAGTCGCAATTTTCTACAGTAACTTGCTCAAGTTCTCGTAGCATCAGATGCAATTTTGATGGAAAAACACAGAGAAGTTTGTTGCAGAGATACACTGAAATTTGTTTCAGTTTGGACAATGACCCCACTGAAAGTGGACTGTCCCCTATTGTCTCCAGATTCTTAAGAAAAAAGAGTTCTAGTCTCTCCAAGTTAGGTAAGGAGACCTGCAAAAAACTCATTTGGTCAGTACAGCGTGTTGTCGTCTGCAATTTACAGCAATGGTTATGTTTTGCTTTTCTGTTTCTGTTGAAGATTCGGGGTGGTTTCCCATTTTTCGCCAAGGTGACTGGGAAAAGCCCCAACTTGACTTTTTGTTTTGTCTATATTCAAATTTTATTCGCGTTTGTTGGTTTTGCACCAAATTTTTGTGGATTATTTTATTCGAGTTTGTTAGTCTATTTATCCCAGGCTTTTGGATTTTTTTTCTTGGATAATTCCAAAAAAAGATTGGGTTTCGATCATAATTTTATTCCTTTTCAATTCTTCTCGTCGAGATGAATGAATAATCCACAAAGGTTTGGCACCAAACTAAAAAATGTTTTGAATAAAGACAAAAAAAAAAGTGGCTTTTTTTGGAAAACAACTTGACTTTTAGTGACCTTGGCTAGAAATGGGAGACAACCTGGAAGATTATCACATATCCCTGAATTATACAAGTTTATCAATTACAATGGGGATACATATCTGAACAAGAAAGCTTATGGTAATATGTAATCATTTCTCTGTTTTGCTAATTCTTAAATTGCATGTGGACCGAAATTCAGCCCACCCATATGAACAAGATAACAAGTTTGAGAATCTGATAACTATACAATGGTATGAACCTCAGAAATCATGGTTAAAAACTTGAAAAGTTACCAATTTTAAGCGTAAAGCATTCTGCATTTGCAAAATGAAAAGAAAAGAAAGTAAGGCCTTCGTCACAGCTATGGCAATTTTTTTTGTTACAACTAAGACAAACAATTTTACAAATATAGTCAAATTTGTACAGTTTCTCTGTAAAAGTCTGTTGAGTTACTTGCTGACATTCTATGTGACTAATGACGTAAGATCGTTATTATATGTCATCCCTACAAATTAACACTTAATCGAATCTTATGAAAATCCAAATTCTCCCTTAGAAATTCTGTGACACTACGTGTGTAGGCAAATCCTTGTTTTGCTAAAGACAATGCAAGCATACCTCTGGGGGAAATAGAGAATGGTAGCCAACATTGCCGCTGTCCTCTATATCTGAAGATAAATAAGTATTGGTGTGGAAGAGGCCCTTGAGTTGGGGTATATCTACGACATACAAGTGCTTCAATTCGGGGAAATCAACCTTGTCAATTCCTCTGCAGAAACCCACGAGACTTGGGAGATATACAAGCTTCATGCTTTCTAACTTTGGGAACTCAATTGTGTTGGTCCCCATTTTTGTATCTTCTCCTTGGTCCTTCCTAATGACTTCTTCCATTGTACCACATCCCCTTATATTGAGGGAAGTTAGTTTCCCAAAAGAATTTGCTGGAACCGGGCCATGGCATATCTCTCTTAAATTAGGAAGCCCAAAAAGACTCAATGACTCAAGCATAGGGAAAACAGCAGGAGCAGTGGCATTAGATTGAGGGGATAGATTTATTGTATTGGCAAGACATTCTGGTGAAGCACATTTAGCAATTAACAGATACTTCAATATTTGGAGTCCTTTAACCCCCTCCATGAATAACTCCTTCACCAGATCACTGGATCCTTCATCTAGTAGAGCTAGATATTCAGTTCTCCTTAAGAGCAAATTAAGCCCGCTGCGGTCTGAATGAATTGGTGTCAAAGAGCTAACGTACAAGCGATCTGTCCTTTGAACATTAAAATGATGACCGAATTGATTCCCTATTTCAACCCAGAATTTTGTCAGTTTGCTAAAGATTGGGATTTTTGGCAAAAGCATAGCATCAGTTATCCTTATCTCTACAGTATTCAAATTCGACAAGGACTCAAACTCCCTTAGGCTCGCATTTACTCCTTCTTCCTTGCCCTCTCCTTCCCAATCAGTAAATCTGCAGCCTATAATGTATAGTTCTTCTAAACTCGAAAGGCGTGATATGACACCTGATGGTATTCTACGCAAATAACCGCATGTGAGATCTAACAACCTTAACTTAGCCAGTTCACCTATTTCTTTTGGTAACTCCTCATGACCGCCAAACTTGAGGATTTCTAGATTCCGTAGGTCTCCAATTGCAGAGGCATTTTCCAACACGACATTGAAATCTTCAAGAGACAACGTTCGGAGGCTCCTCAAGGATTGAAGTGGCAGAGAGCAGTTCCTCAAGGATTTAGAATGCCACTCCGAATATCCTTTCAGTACCAAAACTTTAAGTTCTTCTACCCCGTCGAAAAAATTGCATGGCATTTCATCAAGATTTCCGCATTGTAATAGTAAAAGCTTAAGACTGGGGCATCTTAATTCTTTAGGAAACTCTGTAATTTTCCTCGATATCACCGAGATGGAAGTGTAATCCTTATACGTGTTCTCCTTTCGCCACTCAGAGATGTTGCCATGGCTTACAAGAGCATCTTTATCTCTTGATGCAATAGATATGCCCATATCGCGCACTACATCATGCAATTTCACATACTCTTCAGTTTCAGTATCCAGTATTAAATATCGGCTTTTTAGGTCATCGATCAAAGCGAAAACTCGACGCCTTACTTTTCTCATTTCATATATTCCATAAAACAGTGATAACCCCAGTCCGTATCTTGCCAAATCTTCAATACAAATGTTTCTATCCTCCTCAAATAAGCAACAAAGCAAAAATAGTTGCTTAGCTTCCTCATCTTCTACATAATTGTAACTCTGCTCCAGAGACGAAAACAAACGCTTGTCTGCAGGAGTGCCTCCTGGACAAGTTAGTCGATCAAGCATTTCTTCCCATATATCCTTAGTGGAACTTCCCCCACTTTTTTTCGAAAGTGTGCTGCCAATAATTACCAATGCGAGCGGTAAACAACCACATTCATTCATGATCTGTTTGCCTATTGTTTGCAAATTCGGAGCATCAGCCGAATCACCTACTTTCTCCCTGAATAATTGCCATGCTTCGTCTTCAAACAAGATTTCAAGATGGATCTCCTTTTTAGTTTGGACATCATGCCATAGATCTCGGGTCCGTGATGTATAAAGAATTTTAAAATTCTTATTAGCACCTTCCAAAGGAATTCCCATGTCCTCTAGATCAAAGTCCTCCCAAACGTCGTCAAGTATAACAAGAATTTTCTTGTTGTCCTGCAGAAGTCTCTTATGAAGCAGACCAGCTCTTGTTGATGCGTCATCATGTTTCCCTATGTCTGCTACACCAAATATGTTTGCAATGCACTTTTGAAACTTTGTTAGGTCGGGATATTGGCCAACAGCAACAAAAGCAACTTCATCAAAGAGTTTCTCTTCTTTCCCTCTTTTTCTCACTTCTTGCACCATTTTTGTCTTGCCCACCCCTGGCAACCCGCAAATCCCAATCAAGTTGATCTCATCATGCTTCAGAGCCTTAATGATCTCTTCCATGTTGAGCCTTCGGGACTCAAACAACGTAAAATCTCTATTGGGTATGGTCTCTGTGCATGCAGGAGGTGGGCTATAGGACAATTTAGTATACTGCACCCCGGCAGCCTGGAGGTCCACAACAACTTTAGTCTTCTCCACGGCTTTCTTGCTTAGTGAGTAACGCAGTTTGAGGTTGGGGCACCACCCTTCGTTTACTTTTGCCTTGTCTTGGATAATTCCCTTGACATCACCTGTGACCTGGTTTGCTCTAGTCAGCCAAGCCTCAGTTGCAGGTCCAACAACTCTCACTTTTCTATGGGTATCATCCACCCCCATCTGAACCCCTTGCCTAGTTGTTTCTAACTCTTGCAATTGAGTTTCAAGTTCCGTGATGTTGCTATTGAAGCAACACATGTAAGTAAATTGGCGCCCGATCGGAGCGACCAAGTATTCTCCTATTTTCCCCAGAACACTGCCCCCAATTTTCCCTAAACAGGTAAGAGCAAGTGGTGTAGCCATCTCTCACTTCTTCTGCTATTTTTCTCTCTTTTTTTGTTTTCTTGTTATTGTTTCGCTATTTCTCCTTTGGTATTGAGTTGAGAAATCACTGAAAGCAAAAGATGGAAAGCAAAAAAACAGCAAGAGTAAATCAAATAGCAGTGCAAGGCTGCAAGCTGAAAAGGAAGCGAAGGTAACAGGAATCGAACAAGAAGCGTAAAATCGGTTTAGACAAGAAAGTAACCTGAAGAAGAAAGCAAGATCAATAATGGCAGGTACGATTTCAACCACTCGGAGCGCGCAGAGAGGGAGAGGCAGTCTCAGGCAGAGTAATTTGATGGCAGAATTTATGCCAATGACTAGTGCTAATGTGAGTTGACTTCAATAATGCAAGATGGAATGTTAAAACCTTCACTCATTGGTATTGGCGGCAGCTTCTTAAGGTCCTCCTTTTGAGAAACGGAAATAATCAACTTCAATAATGCAAGAATAGTGTTCTAGGCCTTGTTTGGATGGGAATGAGTGGGGTATTAATTTTGGGTTCGGATGATTAATCTCGACCCACTCCTCATCCTTGGTTTGGGTACATTTGGAAGGGCTGGATAAGTTATCTTCCATGTTTAATCCCCTCCCACATCTACACCCTCACTATTTATCCCCGACAGAGTTATTAATTAGTACTCCGGATGAGTTATCTATAATACCCCAATCCACCCCAGAGGTTCTAATTTATTCTTCTCCTCAATTTCAACTTTAAAACAAACCAAAAATTATTTTATCTCACTTGTTACCAAAATCTTTTAAACCAAGTACTATTTCATTCACCGTTCATAAATATCAATGTGGGTGCACCTTCCATAAAATGATACTCCATACTAGGTTATTCCAGTAACTATTTTATCAAGCCAAGACTCATCTCGCATCTAATTGAGTCGTTAGGATAAATTCCATTAACACCCTATATACTTCTAAAATAACACTGTCACTCAACCCCTTCAATCATTGAAATCCAACTACACTTCCCCGGTTTATACATCTCTGCTAGCAAAACCGTCAATTGAACAAACTGCATAGCGTTTTTGCGATTTTGATTCTATTTGAACCCAATAATATTCTTCGTAGCCCCAAATTTCGTATTACACCACTGAAAAAATTTAGTCTAGTTTGAAGATACCCTTATCCTCGACAAAATATAAATCTAATCATAAAATCAACCAGCGCTGCCAAGTTCTTTTTCCTCAAAAATGGTTCCATTGACCTGCCAACTATTCCGTTATTTATATGGTTTTGAGCTATAAAATCAATTAGATTGTGTTCATAGGAGTTTCATACTTATAGCTATCATGATTGGTTGGTATCATTTAGAGATGAACTGTTATGTCAATATTCCTAAACAAATGGTCACTTTTTGCGATTATGCAAAGGCTTTTAGAGTAAAACTTTGGCGGCTTTCTTCTCAAATGCATTGAGTGCACTTAACTTGTTCTACTACTCCTTCCATCTCAATTTGCTTGTTCTCTTTGGGAAAGCAAGTTTTATGGGGAGAATGATGAGACATTTAATCAGGAATTATTTTGTCAATTTACCCCTATTTAATACTCTACTTAATTGGTGGATGTGGCACTTAAAAGTGAAAAGAAAGGGAAAAGTGTAATGTTACCTAACTTTTTATATCACTTTTTAAAGTGCATTTTCTTTTTGAGACATCCAAAAAAGGAACACAAGGATCAGCAATTTAGGACGGAAAGAGTATCTGATAGAGAGTCTTTAGGTTTAATGTTAAGATGACGTGATTCAAGAGCTCCTTTGTATACATTTAATTATCTCTCTTCCTTCGTCCCAAATTACTAAACATTTTGAGTTATTGTCCATTTTGCACAAAATATAAGAGATAATGGCCCTGTTCGTTTCTCAATTTAGTTTTGGTAATTGATATTCACACCCCCAAATTGTTATCCACACCCCTTTTTTGTCTTTTAGTGAGAATTTTTACACATAAAAATCTCACTAAAAGACAAAAAAGGGGGGTGTGGATAGCAGTTTGGGGGGTGTGGAAATCACTCCCCTTTAGTTTTAGTTTTGATGACATCATCATTTTCCTCATTTCTCTCTCTATCTCTCTCCACTCATTACACCTTATGACATCATCAAAACTAAATTATCTAACCAAACACAACCAATGTATTTATGACAATTTTTAACCAAATTACGCAAAAAAATTCATTCTCAATAAGATCTTTGAATTGGTGTAAAACTTCTTTTTTTATCCTTGCTATACGTAATTTGTATCGTGCAAAATACACGATTACCCACAAAGCTCAAGCAATTTGAGACAGAGGGGAGTGACTACTATTGAAGTACAGCCACGGGATTTCAGATAAATTAAGGGGTGTCAGTGTCATTTAATACATGAGAGATGAGACAAAGTACAAACCAGATGAGCAGATGAATTCAACGTCTGCTCAAAAAAAAAAAAGATGAATTCAACGTAGTTTACCGTTTTACTTAACCCACTCGTCTTCTGCCAAGGCTTGGCAACCAAATTCCGATCCACAGCACAAGACGTCTCTCTCTCTCTCTCTCTCTCTCTACATATTCCGCATATTCTTTCTACACATCCAACTCTATATACAAATAGATATAGACAACGTATGTACCTGTTGTAGCGCTGTTAGGGTTATGGAGGTAGACGTGAGGGTCGAGTCCGAGAGAGATCAACTTCGTGTGAAGAGGAAGACCTTGGAAGCAGTTCTCCAGCAGTGCCAGAGAGCTCTGCAATCGCTTGGTGACTCCTGCTGTGTCGATGCAGACGGTTCTGCGAAGGAGGGTTCGTCGGCGTCGTGCCTCGATAACGAGGCCGACGAGGTGAGTGAATTTTGGATAGTTTGTTGATTTTGGGATGCGGTTAGGGCATGATTCTGCTGAATTGGTTGTATTGATTGAACTGGTTTCTAACTGAATTTTCTATCCGGACTGGATTTTAAGGAGAAGTAGATTCTAGTTCGAGTTATTCATGTTCCAAGTTATAATCGCTTACTTGCCTTCGTTTACTCTTTTACGGCTCTGAATTGGATAGTTTGTGAGAGATCTTGTTCTGATTATGGAATTTGAGACCTCAAGTTTTAATGCTGCACACTTACCAAAAAAAAAAGAAGTTTTAATGCTGCACACTTACCAAAAAAAAAAGAAGTTTTAATGCTGCACCAAACTAGATCCTCGAATGCCCATGATAATTATCAACCCCTCTCGTAAGTCATAGCTCAAAGCCTCAAGCTTTATTGTCTGTATCAGACTGTACGGTTCTTTGGGGGTATATAATAGGGAATGGAAACCCCTCAAGTTTTCTGGAAGCCAGTTTTGGTCCTGATTCGAGCTTGGTGTGTGGGTCCTTCCACAACACCATCACTGAAGGGGATCCAGTAGTGATCCATCGGACAAAGTGGTTGTATTTATGAGTTACACATGAGTCAACTTCTGTCTGACAATTCAGTGTATGTGCTTTGAAGAGGGTTACAAGACGGCAGGATGAAGACTTAGTTGTGTGTGTGGAAGATGCCATGGGGAGGGGATGGTTTAGGGATTAGCCCGTGGATCTGTTAGCATCTCTGTTTTGTTGTTTCTGTGTGAACTTTGAACTTTGATTTTCCGATGCACCAAAAAAAAAAAAAAGGCAGAATGCCAGATTCATCATTGATTAGTTTTCTTGGTAATGGATTGCTCATGATGAGTCTTTCATCGGTTCTTCTATCTGGTCTTGAAATCTAATCCAAGTATCCTACAATTTTCTTTTTCTGTTCTACAAAATCTAGATGCATCCAAATGATTTTGAATGACCTTTTTCGATACAGTAGTTGCTTTGGTTGATAACTTATCAACCTGATCTTTGAAGTTCAGTGCCTCATTTTGTTCTTTGTTGCAGCTGTGCGAGCTTCTTAAATCTAGAATTGAATGCCCTGATTTCCTAGACAAACTGGAGTGTGCCCAAATGTCGGTCATGGCTGGTATGCATCTAAAGACAATTGCTTTGACTTTGAGAATTCTAGCTTATGAAATTATTTGCACATGACGAACCCAATTAATTTTAACTACTAGAAAACTACCTCATTTTATCTTGAAAGTATAACTCAGATTTTTGGTATGAACATGGAAGCTTGTTATCGTTTGTGTTTCCAGCAGCCCCTTCAAAACGAATTGATGTTTCTGCAAATGCTTGCTCTAGTAATCCTTGTATGATGCCGGAAGAAGGGAATTCTTGGGACATAGTTAGTGACACTGATCTATGGGAAGGTGGAAGTACTGAGCTTGACCAAGAGGACTACGTTTTAGTTAGGCAAGAAGATATAGTCGAGGGAATTGCATGCTTCATGGCTGCATATATGATATCCCTTAAACAGACAAAGGTATGTGAAGTTCTTGTATTTATAAAGATAAGTGTCTGAATATGGAAATTTCTAATGTTTAGTAATAATCTATGGACCCTAAGCAGAATATACTCTATTTCTTTACCTATAATTCTTGCATTATTCTCAATTGCCTTTTGTCGAGATTGACTGATGAATTCAGCCCGAGTTCGGCCATCATGTAATTTAGTTTGAGGAGAAAAACTTGAGTAGAATCAAATTAGGAAGTACTGGCTTGACTCACCTTCATAGCCTCTGTTTTCACTGTGCAATGATATTGATATAATATGTCAACTTTCTCGGTAGTATTCCAAATTTCCAATGGTCCTTAAATTTACTTTTGTTTCGGGTATTCTGACCCTGAAACAGATAGTTATATAACTGTTAAGCTAAAGTGTAAAGAGGTAATACAGGTCATCCTTAATCATTAAGGGCCAATGGAGTGAGTAGAGTGTTAGACTTTATGAGCTTGGTTAATATAATCTGGAGGTTACTCCACCTATTGCCAATTGGTTCTAGTTTGGAACCCTCCAAGAAATCTTACATGGTGACACTTCAGTGAGGTGGTGCTGAATCGATAGAGGTGGACAGGCAGTAACAGCGGTATAGACGTGAAGTAGAGTTTCCAAGGTACCAGAACGAATAGCTTGCTTGAAATAGAAAGACATGGGCCGCTGTTTAAAGGAGCTAGACCAGGGAGGCCAGCTCACCAAGCGTGTTAAGAACACGTGGTTGATTCACAAGTTGCTAGCTTTGTGTGGTTTGGCATTCTGTTAGTGGCTTCTAGTCGTGCAAATATATTCACTGACTTCCAATTTATAGGGGTGGTGGGAGGTGGGTTGTTCTTCTCAGAATGGGAAGCTAGGGATTGTGACCTCGGTTCAATAGACTTGGGTGTGGCTGCTAGGTGCGGGTATTTGTCCAAGGATAGGATTTGTCTAATTTCCATCTCAAGGATATAGCCATATAGGTCCACACACTCCAAGCATCGTAATTATTGGTGTATTTCTTTAATTTTCTGGGATATATGGCGTTAGGAAGGCACCTCAGGGAATTTCATGCAAAATATAAAAAGTATGTTGTTATATTCGCATGCTAGATGAATCTCCTACTAAACATGTCAGACATAGATGATATACCCTTGTCTCAGTGTCAAGTGTTCGACATGGATAATATATTCATTCAGAAGAGATGTAGCATTGACCATGACGCGTGTCTTTGCCTTGAATTGGATAAATATTAGACACACTCATCCGACGCTAGCCAAGGTATATGTACTTATATGGTTCTTGCCCTTGATTTAATTGTGATCTCAGATCAGCGGTATCGTTTATTCTTTTTAAAAGTGACCTGTCTGACATTCTGAAAAAAAAAAATGTGTATCTGAAACTTGTTTCATGCATATTATGCCTTGAGCATTAAAACCCTGAACTGATAATTTGGCTTTTGTTCTGCAGGATTTGACCCCTAACCAACTCCAAGAAGGTGAGATTGATTGTTTCTTATGCAGAGCTATAGAATTAAAATATCACAAACTAATTGGGGACAATATGCTGTTGCCCTTAGAATGTAGTATGACCTTTATTGGGTTTGGCTGTTGGACTTTAGTGGGGAAAATCTAATATTCTATGAGTTATTATTTTCCAGCCCTGAGCAAGACATTTTCTGCGAAGAAGAAAAAGGGAAAGCTTCAGAAGGCATGGGATGGAACCAAAGTCCTATATAATGTAGCTTCTTGGGGAGCAACGGCCATTGGGTAGGAGGTTCACATTATTTGCTTGATGGTTTTATATTATCGAGTCTGATTGATTTGGTTTCATCATAGACAACATATAGGGATATCATACTCGACATTTTAGACCTCTTGAACATGATAGCTGTCTAAGGTAATCTTTTAGGTCTATTCAATTAGGACTAGTATATAGATCTTTTGTAAAACATATCTGAACCTGTACAAGTATCTTCTACCAACACAAGCCCTTTTTTTTGTTTTGACTATTATGAAAGAATCATACCTTGTCCTAAACTCCTAATGAAAATATTTGACAAGTGTTAGGAAACCACGGCAGCAAGTAGTAAACAGTTTCGGTAGGTTGAATATTAACCATTTACTTTCGAAGGTCTACAAAGCAACATCTCAAATAAAACAGCTGAGAACCTTTAAAACATCAAACTTGACATGGGAACAAGGCTTGTGTTGTTCCTGCCCGCAGTTTGTGTTTGACTCATAAGTCATACCGGTGTTCAAAATAGCCGACTGGACGGTGCGTCTTAGCTTTTTACCTAAGCATTGTCGTCAGGAAAAATGGTGTCATTATACATGTTTTGAAAAGTGATGAGAAATGGACCAAAAGCAAAAATAAAGAGGGAAACCCATTGAGTTCAACCACTTGCGTATCTACGTGCAGCAAATACAGAGATTGGAAGCCTCAGTTGTGGAAGCCAATTCCAGATGCTTCACTTCTTTTCCTTCTCTTTTTGTAATATTTCTACATGCTTCACTCGAGCCTTCGCATAAATTTTCCCAATGTTTGATTTGGACGACTATGGCTGCATTTTACATTGTAGTCCATAGAACACGGGATTGGCTTCACTGTCATTTTTATGAGGTTCTGATTTTAGTCTCCTTCGTTTTTTGTCCTAAACAGGATATACCAAAACCCTGCGCTCCTTGCGGCAGCCTCAACTGTCTTCTGGACCTCGTGTCAAGTTATCACAAAGCTTCTCTAACCTGCTTGTTGGAGAGAGTTCAATAGCTTTGGACTCTCCTCATGATTGTTTTCGTGCTTCTGCAACTGTAGCTGCGTGGTGTTTGGGTTTTTCTGTAACATAGTTTGCCATTCTTTTGGTGCTAGAGCTCCATTGTTTTGCTCTAGCATAATTTGTAAATATTTTTCAGATTTAAAGCATTTCTGTTTCCACTTACCAATCTGCCTAGTGCAAACATTCCCAGAATTATGGATGTTCGTTCGATCTATTAATTCATGCACATGTATGTGTCAAAGTTGTCTGTGTTTTTTCGGATTGAAGGGTGCTAGTTACAAGATCATTTCAAATCAACCCGGGGAACGTATAATTGAGAAGTAACTGCTTGTCTCATACGCGACATATCTTTTATTAAGGTTATACTCATTGATATGATTTCACAATTTGTGAAAATTCAGTTTTCTGGGTTTGTGCATTCGCAAAGTAGTTGCCTTAAAAACTGGGTTTTAAGTTTTAACCACTGAAAGTAGATCCTCTTCAACGAAAAGAATTTGGTCTCTTTGTTGTCCCAACTCCTGAAAGATGTTCTTTTGCATGCTTAAATGGAGAAAGAGACGGATCCCCATTTTCCCACTAAAAAAACCCACAAAAACTCCACATTCTGATTCAGCAATGGTTGATCTTCTGATTCAGTTTCGAAGGGCACCTGAGGTTGGGTGGTTCCAAGTTTAGCCGCCCTAAGGTTGGGTGGTTCCAAGTTTAGCCGCCGAAGACGGAGACGAAGAAGAAGAAGCATGTCCCACGAATACGAATTCGCAGTGTTCAAATCCGTGGAGGCATCGGTCGGTTTCAATTTCAAATTGATCACCAGCTGTTTTTTATACTCTGGGAATTTTTGGGTGCGAATTTCTCAGATTGTCACTGTTAATTTTTCCGAACAAGGTATACATATACAAATTGAGAATCATATCATTGCGAATTTTCAAACTTAAGTCAAAGGAGTCATTAAAAATGTATTTTGAAAAAAATTGCAGGGTGCGAATTTTGCGAATTTTTACACAGATTAACAATATTCAGTCAAGGCTATAATTTGTCCTTTTTACTAGTCATCTTATATCTTTATCGTGATTTCTACTTTGTTTATAGCTTTACTGTGCGCCCAAAATCTATTAATCCCAAAGGAAATTATTAAATGCTGTATCATAGTGTGGCTCTGGACGTAGTAAATTCGCATCTATCTTTTTATTTTATTTTTTCTGAAAATCGTTGTAATCCACTGAGAAATTTTCTCCAATTGTTTTGTAATCACTGCGAATTTTTCTGAGGTCACCGATCACCGGAAATGGAGCTCCGGTGGTCGCCGGAGGTTGGCGATGGTTAGAGAAGGCAGGTCAGCAGTGGCAAGAGGTTGACTCGTCAGAGAGGGAAGGTTTGTTTTTGTTTTAAATAGGAGGAACAAAAAGGTCATTTTTTTTATCATTGAGCTAGACCTCACGGTAATTTAAAAAGCACTATAACCTTTATAGGAATTAAGGAGTCATTTTCTGTACTTAGTGGTAAAAATCTGTTATTTCAAAAGACTTGAATCCGGTATGTCCCGACCCGTACGAAAAGGGATTCATAACCTTGCGCGGAAGACACGGCTGGTGGTCTTTTGTGCGTTTGGAACCCGGATATCATCTTTGCGGATGGTTTCTGCTCTGGGAGAAATTTCTTCTTAACTAGGTACTGGCCACTCACGTGTTGTTTACCCGTTTTCAGTAAATTCAAAATTATCAATTTAAGCATAAAAACAAGAGTAATTTTTCCAAGTTACAGCAATTTACAGAGGAATAACGAGGGGATGGAACTAGATTTTGGTCCTCTTTTTTTTTTTTTGGAAAAGGTGGATCTTGTATTGAACGTGAATTACTTAATGGCTCTAAAATTTCTGACATCTTAGTTTTGTTTTTGTTTTTGTTTTTTTTTTTGGAAATGGCATCTTGGTTTTTTTTTTGAAATGAAAAGTTATTCAATTAGAGAACTCGAAAATGAGTACATCAAGTCGGGAGAAGAGAAGTTCAACTAAAAATTTTAAAATGCCTTTGAGTAAGCATGTTTGTGGGGTACATAAACCGTATTTGAAAATATTACAGTGGATGAATATAATACTACCAACTGTGGTTCTAAAGGACATTGGGATCCAGGCAATCAATAGGTTCATATGAGAGTTGTGGATATTGGGAACACATTGTATAGTAAAGGAAATTCACTTTTTTTTTTTTTTCCCTCTGTTCCTGTAAACAAACTAGAGCAATACTAATTTATTTGGACTAATAATTTCCTGGTATGATCCACAAGATATATGTATTTTGATCTTAAACAACGCATAATCTTTCAAAAAAAAAAAAAAATCGGGTCGGGTCGGGTTGGGTTGGATTTGGCTTGACTTATATTCAACTAATTCACTTTCAACCCAAGTTTTTTTTTTTTTTTGGGGGGGGGGGGGGTTGGAAGAAGCAAAAACAGAGAGTTTATGTGTTCCGGTCTGTTTCACCTACGTCCGCACACACATCCATCATGCACTGCATCACTCTCAATCACCTGGGCCATTTGTATATCAGCAATATTAAAATAACTACAACCAGTTGATCAGAGAGCGGTCGAATGGGTACAGATCTAACCTTTGATGTTATATGCACATTAATGACGCAAAATCTATAAATACAGGCATATATACATACATGGGATGTTCTCCAATAAGCACAATTATATTATGGAATCATGCAACATAATATAAGAAATTTAGATAAACATGGAATACACGAATCCAAAAATCAGAGGAATGTAATTTCAACAAGTTCCCCTCAACAACTCAATTCATTCAAAGATGATACGGTGAAGTCCTCAAGTCCCTCTGATAAACAAATACAAATATTCAGTGAATTGTATGGGTTTCACCTCGGGGTCATAATTTGAACCCAAACCCAATAACAAACCCAAACCGACCCACTTAAAAGGAGAACATACCCAACCCATTTAGTAGTTGGGTTAGAATGAGTCAAAACCCATCCAAACCAACTATCAAGTGAGTCTTAATTGGCCAAGACGTCAAGTGAAATGACCCAACAAGCTCTAGACATGACCCAGCTTAGCATAAAAAACCATTTGTCTTTCTGACTTCTCTCTCCCACGATCTCAAGAAACAATTCCTCTCTTTCTCAATACTAGGTTCACTGCTGATCCAAAAATCCCCCACTCACTCAAACACTCTCTCTATAATTGAGCTCTAAGTGGGCAAAGATTGAGGCGTTTCTCTCTTTTCCATCTACGCAACATATACAAGGCCTGAAAATTTTTGTTCAAAAAAGATGGCTCTAAGTTATGAATTTTTGTGGTATTACTCATTTTCGGGGTTTTTTTAGGAGTGTTAACCCTAGGCATACTCATTTGATATATTACCCGCGCATTGTTCTTCATTTTCTTTTGAATTGATGGTTCTTTAGTAATTTTTCGGATTTATAATTACAAACCATACACATTAACAACCCACCCAATTTTACCCAAACCCAACCATTAGCATATAAAGAAAGCGAAAGCAATGGCATTTCTCGACTTGTTTGGCACATATTTGCGTCTATTATTACATTTTAACCAAGTTAGAGTGAAACAATTCATTCTGCATTATATAAAGTGGTAGGTAAACTTGTATAAATCTAACCTCCTCTTCAATTCTTTCACTAGGTACAACTAAGGTCAGCACTTCATACAACACCGTAGCAATCAGAAATATGTTAGCCATCTCATCCCTTGAACAGATATGAAAGGCACAACAACAAGTTAAACACAAAAGAAATAGACAATGTTCAAACAAATTTTAGAGTTAACAATTCATATTTAGAGGTGTCAAACGGGTCGTACCATGCCGGCATGGCCCATTTAATTTTGTACCAATCGTGCTTCGTGCCGTGCCGGTCCATTTACTAAATCATGTTGTGTCGTGCTGTACCGTTTCTTAGTCGTGCCGGCACATCTCCGAGTTTTGTCGAATTTTTTTGTATAATCTAGCCAAGTTTCGTTGATTTTTTTTTTTTTTGTATATCTAATAACTATAGCTATATTGATTTATTAAAAAGCATATAATATATAATTCAAATTATTTTGTATAATCTAAGCGAGTTTTGGCGTATTGAGATTCGCATAATATTTGTATTGACTTATTAAAAAGTGTACAACATATAATTAGAAAATTCATCATTAAAAATTAATTTTTTTTGGTACATTAAAAATTAGTATTTGTTGTGTCGTGCCCTGGGCCGTGCCCCATGCCCTGCCGCGTCTAGCCCACTTCCGTGTTGTCCCGTCTAGACCGTGCCTGTGCCATGCCCATCTAAAACCGTGCTCGTGCCGTGTCGTGCCACATTTAAACATGTCGTGCCCGTGCCAGCCCGACCCGTTGACACCTCTATTTATATTCAAGCCTCACGGTGTCTTTGTATATTGGCCCTCCTTTATAGTCTTTTCACGAAACTTCTGATAGAACTTTTGGATAACAATTGGATCAGATTTTGCAAGCTGAGCACATGTCTCCTCTCCTTCCTTAGACACCCATTTGACTTGTGCCTGGCCTCTAGTATAAAAGAAAGCGAAAGCAATGACATTTAGTAAATAAACTTACCTGAAACCCAAAAATAGAAGAAAGCCAGCTAGGAATATCAACGACCGATTTATCCTTGTCCTCAGGCATAGGAAGATTCGCCACATCATGCAGAGCTTGAATAGCCGCTCTGATCTAATTATTTTGAGGACATGTAAAATAATTAATGGAGGGGAAAAAATAGCAGTGTGAAATTACAAATTGAAAAATAAAGAATCGATATTGCAGCCAACAGAACTAAGATTACAAATACAGTGTGTACACAAATCTCAGGAAGTTCCATAATTTGTTGCTGGTTTGACCCCAAGAGAATGTAAAGGAAGAATATTGTAGTGTGGATGTCGTATCTCCTCGACTTGTTTGGCATATATTTGCGTCTATTACAGTTTAACCTAGTTAGAGTGAAACAATTCAATATGCACTATATAAAGTGGTAGCTAAACTTATACAAATCTAACCTCCACTTCAATTCTTCCACTAGGTACAACTAAGGTCAGCACTTCATACATCACCATAGCAATCAGAAATATGTTAGCCATCTCATCCCTTGAACAGATATGAAAGGCACAGTAACAAGTTAAACACAAAAGAAATAGACAACGTTCAAACAAATTTTAGAGTTAACAATTTATATTTAGAGGTGTCAAACGGGACGTACTATGCCGGCATGGCCCATTTAATTTCGTGCCAACCGTGCTTCGTGCCGTGCCGGCCTATTTACTAAATCATGATGTGTAGTGCCGTGCCGTTTCTTAGTCGTGTCGTGTCGTGCCGTGCCGACCCATTTACTTAATCGTGTCATGTCATGCCGTGCCATTTTGTAATCGTGTCGTGCCGTGCCGTGCCGTGCCCGTGCCGGCTCATCTCCGAGTTTCGTGGTATTTTTTTTTGTATAATCTAGCCAAGTTTCGTCGATTTTTTTTTTTTTGTACATCTAATAACTATAGCTATATTGATTTATTAAAAAGTACTATAATATATAATTCAAATTATTTTGTATAATCTAGCCGAGTTTCGGCGTATTGAGATTCGCTAAATATTTGTATTAACTTATTAAAAAGTGTATAACAATATAATTAGAAAATTCATCATTAAAAATTAATTTTTTTGGTACATTAAAAATTAGTATTTGTTGTGTCGGGCCCTGTGCCGTGCCCTGTCTAGCCCACTTCTGTGTCGTGCCCTTGTCATCCCCGTCGAGACCGTGCCCGTGTCATGCCCATTTAAAACCGTGCCCGTGCCTTGTCGTGCCACATTTAAACGTGCCGTGCTCATGCCAGCCCTGCCCGTTTGACACATCTATTTATATTCAAACCTCATGGTGTCTTTGTATATTGGCCCTCCTTTATATTCTTTTCACAAAACTTCTAATAGAACTTTTGGATCAGATTTTGCAAGCTGAGCACATGTCTCCTCTCCTTCCTTACACACCCATTTGACTTGTGCCCGGCCTCTAGTATAAAAGAAAGCGAAAGCAATGGCATTTAGCATATAAACTTACCTGAATCCCAAAAATAGAAGAAAGCCAGCCAAGAATATCAACGACCGATTTATCCTTGTCCTCAGGCATAGGAAGATTGGCCACATCATGCAGAACTTGAATAGCCGCTCTGATCTAACTATTTTGAGGACATGTAAAAAATTAATGGAGGGGGAAAATAGCAGTGTGCAATTACATACTGAAAAATAAAGAATCGACATTGAAGCCAGCAGAACTAAGATTAAAAATACAGCGTGTGCACAAACCTCAGGAAGTTCCATAATTGCTGGTTCGACCCTAAAAGAATGTAAAGGAAGAATATTGTAGTGTGGATGTCGTATCTCCTCGACTTGTCTGGCATATATTTGCGGCTATTATTACAGTTTAATCAAGTTAGAGTGAAACAATTCAGTTTGCACTATATAAAGTGGTAGGTAAACTTGTATAAATCTAACCTCCTCTTCAAGTCTTTCACTAGGTATAGTTGAGGTCAACACTTCATACAACACCGTAGCAATCAGAAATATGTTAGCCATCTCATCCCTTGAACAGATATGAAATGCACAGCAACAAGTTAAACACAAAAGAAATAGACAATGTTCAAACAAATTTTAGAGTTAACAATTTATTTAGAGGTGTCAAACAGGCCGTGCCGGCCATTTAATTTCGGGCCAACCGTGTTTCATGCCGTGTCGTGCCGGCCTATTTACTAAACTGTGCTGTGTCATGCCATGTCGTTTCTTAGTCGTGTCGTGTCGTGCCGGCCCATTTACTTAATCGTGCCGCGTCGTGCCGTGCCATTTTGTTATCGTGTCGTGCCCGTGCCGGCACATCTCCGAGTTTTGTCGATTTTTTTTTATAGTCTAGCCAAGTTTCATCAATTTTTTTTGTATATCTAATAACTATAGCTATATTGATTAATTAAAAAGTATATAATATATAATTCAAATTATTTTGTATAATCTAGCCGAGTTTCGGCATATTGAGATTCGCAAAATATTTGTATTGACTTATTAAAAAGTGTATAACATATAATTAGAAAATTCATCATTAAATTTTTTTTGGTACGTTAAAAATTAGTATTTGTTGTGTCGTGCCCTGAGCCGTGCCCCGTGCCCTGCCGCGTCTAGCCCACTTCCGTGTTGTCCCCGTCTAGACCGTGCCCGTGCCATGCCCATCTAAAACCGTGCTCGTGCCGTGTCGTGCCACATTTAAACATATCGTGCTCTGCCAGCCCGGCCCATTGACACCTCTATTTATATTCAAGCCTCACGGTGTCTTTGTATATTGGCCCTCCTGTATAGTCTTTTCACGAAGCTTCTGATAGAACTTTTGGATGACAATTGGATCAGATTTTGCAAGCTGAGCACATGTTTCCTCCCCTTCTTGAAAAACAACACAATTTGAGATGTTTTAGTTTTGTCCAATTTTGATGCAGTGGAAAATCCAACCATTCAAATTTACTAATAGAACTTAAATGGTAGCAGTTGCAACATGCAGCATACTTATCACATCAATGTCTACATTATTTGTATGAAGTCTGGCATCTTATTTATGATGAAATGCACTTTAGTTTTTCAAATTAATTTGAAAGGTAGATATACTGTATGTAAATAGAAGCAAAACAAGTTATTGGGCCTGGGGTCTGTGCGGGAAGCAAGGTTATATAGGTGGGGAGTTTGTCACACCTTGTCACATCGGAAGTCTATATGGGTGGTAATCTTGCTACCATATAAACCACTACTAATTAATAACTTGGGTTTAAGCATTTGGTGGCTCCAAAAAGTTATTGGGCTTGTGGTCTCTGTGGGACGTTATACCATCGTAGTCATTCAACAAAAACTGTAACCACTGCATTTCAAAGACTTTGGCATGGTTCTTGATGATTATTGATAGTAGAATAGAGAGAGAAAGTAAATGGGGTGTATATTACATATACACACCCTCTGGCACATAGAATTGTGAAACAAACATGATTACATGGAATCAAATACAGTATCTCAAGCATATGAAACCCTATTAAAGGAAAAGAACACCTGACCAAAAAGAAAAGGAGGCAAAAACAATCTGATGTAAAAAATAAAGTAGAAAAAAAAAAAAAATTTTAGCATCTACCTTTTCAAGTCTAGATAACATGTAAGCCTTGAAATGGCCAACTCTACTCCCGCTTGATGTTGGATCCATCTGATGAGCTTTTTCAAATGCATAGAAGCAGCCTAATCCAAGAAATAAATAATTTAGATGGTAAGAATGAAGAAGCGAATGGTCACTGGCAGCGACAAGACACCTAGCTTTGTTCATTTCTCATGCTTAATCTACGTATGTTGTGAGGAAAAAAAAATGTCCCTTAACATTCTTGGAAACAAAACCAACTACAAAAAGAATTCATCAACATCTTTTGGCTCTTGCTATGCACAAAGTAACCATTCATAGAGCTACTAGTTAGCTAAGACGTGGTCATACAAGCCATCAAATCTATTGTACATGGAAAGCAGAGTCCCCTAACCCCACTACTTACCATTTGTAACTTCCTCATGATCATGTAGTGTGTATATAATATGTACGAAAACGATCCATTGAGGGATCCCTCACGAAAAGTCCGTGCGGACCTCGGGGCCTATTTAATTTTGTGCCAACCGTGTCGTGCTGTGCCATTTCTTAATCGTGTCATGCCGTGCAGACCCCTTTACCTAATCGTACGTGCCCCGTCGTGTCATGTCATTTTGTAATCGTGCGGTACCCGTGCCGGCACAACAATGATTGAATCCAGTTTCGGACTTCGTGGGCCTCTCTTTGGTCCTTAACAATGATTGGAATCATTCATTTTGTAAAGCTCTTCAAGTAGAATGCATGTACTTGCAAAACATTAACTTGATAGAACATTGATAATTATAATAAACATATTCATGCAATGAATAATGGGAAACATAAGTTCGAAATTATATTTTGTTTGTCTATTTTTCATTGCAGAAGTCTGTTTTGTTCATATAGACACGGTTATTGATGTTCGGTCAATTTAGGTTTTGCGTATACATTTTACAAAATAAATGGTTCCAATTATTGTCATGAGTTAATGCGGGGCCCACAAAGTCTAAAACGAGATTGAACTGGATAACAAAAGAACTAGATGTGAACCATCAAAGTGTCGGGTTAGAGTCGGCTATTTTTGTTATGGAACACGAATATGACACAACATGATAACACATAAAGTTAAACAGGTGAGGTTACAGTTGATAGAATCACGAGATGACGTGACACGACGTGGGGTGGGAATTTATGAGAGAATGCGATAACACGATACAAACCCGATACGAAGTTAGCGGGTTAAAGTCGGTTATTTCTGACACGGTAATATGACACTACAAGTAACACAGAAAGTTAAACAAGTCAAGTTAAGATTAAGAGTATTCTAATCTAAAAATAAAATGGTTGAGGCCGAAGGTATTCGCTTTGCTTTGGGGTCTGAAATATGCTCTCGGGGATAGAAGTTATGTGATGGAAGGAGATGCACAAACAGTGATCAATATGCTTCAAGGCCAATCTCCAGTCAAAGCTTGCTTGGATGTTATCATTGGGAATGCACTTGTGCTAGCTAATAAGTTTGTTTCTTGTTTTTTTAATTTTGCTCCCCGTAGTTGTAATAGGGTGGCTAATGCGATAGTCAAATTTGCCCTATATTTGGACGGCTCTCTAATCTGGAAGGAGTGTGTTCCAAACTGAATTAGTAGGGAAGTGATCCTTGATGTTTCTAGTTTACAGTTGAGTTAAATAAAGTTCTTAACGATTGACAAAAAAAAAAAAAATCTGAAAAAAAAAAAATACAGCACGACACGACACTAACCCAAGAAAATATGGGTTTTGACCCACGATTTCACCCAATAGCGATTTCTTGATTGCTCAAAAGTCAAACGCCGACTCCCAAAATTTCTACTACTAAAATCTCAATCAAGCGAAAACTGATCTCTCTATCTCTCTCTCTCTCTCTCTCCCCTCAACAATGGTGACTATGACTACCGAAAACCTAACCCGAGAACAGTATGTCTACATGGCCAAGCTCGCCGAGCAAGCCGAGCGCTACGAAGAGATGGTCAAATTCATGGAAACCCTCGTCGTCTCCTGCACCCCTTCCACCGAGCTCACAGTCGAGGAGCGCAACCTCCTCTCCGTCGCCTACAAGAACGTGATCGGCTCCCTCCGCGCCGCTTGGCGGATCGTGTCCTCGATCGAGCAGAAGGAGGAGTCGCGCAAGAACGAGGAGCACGTGGTGCTGGTCAAGGATTACAGATCGAAGGTGGAGTCGGAGTTGACCGCAATTTGTGCTGGGATACTGAAGTTGTTGGATGAGAATTTGGTGCCGAGCGCGACCACGGGGGAGGGGAAGGTGTTTTATTTGAAGATGAAGGGAGATTACCATAGGTATTTGGCGGAGTTTAAGGTTGGGGATGAGAGGAAGGAGGCTGCTGAGGATACTATGAATGCTTACAAGGCTGCTCAGGTAGTTAAACCTTTTCCAAGTTTTTAGAAATGGTGAAATTAGGACTGTACTTTCAATTACTCAGTGTTTGTAGTTTATAGCATGGTTATTAGTTAGAAATTGTGAAATGATTGGGGTACTTACAGTTATTGTGTGTATTTAGGGTATTTGATGTTTTACTTAGAAATCGTGAAATTAGCGGGGTATTTACACTTACTGTGTGTAATTTATGGTACTGGATGCGTATTTCTGAGAAATCAGAGTGGGGCAGTATTTATGGTTATTATTCTGTTTTTTTTAGGGTTTTGGATCTATAGTGTTAGTGGATCTATGTTTCTGAGAAATCGTGGTAGAGAAGGTAGAGCTGTATTTGTACTTCTGTGTTTTACGGTTTTGGATCTGTATTTATTAACTGGAAAGAAGAAGAAATCGTCAGATTAGGAGGTATTTACATGTATTTCTAGGGTATTGGATCTCTATTACATTTCTGAATCGGGAAAGTTATTTTTCTTTCTATTACTCAGTGTGAGACTTTTGATGATTCAACTTGTTAGGATACTACTACGAGGTTAATTTGGCCCAATGACCACCTCTATTTACACTTTATAGTGCTAGTGTCTTTTGAGGGATTTGGGTTTGCAACTTTGCATATACTTATATTTCTTAGACACCATGAAATTAGGGCGGTTGTTACAGTTAATTTGTGTTTTGGGGTATTGGATAATGTCTTAGATAGTGGTATGTTAGGGCAGTATTTCAGTGTTAATATTCCTACATCTCTGTTCTCTCATTTTAGGAACATTATATATTGCTCAATTACTTGTCGGCTGTTGCACGTTTGAGGCAGCTGATCTTTGGACAATTTGAATTTTGGCATGATTTTACTTTTATGCAGTTTGTTTGTTACGAGTTGACTCCTTAGGTTTTCAAGCTAGCATTAGTTGTACATTGGGATTTAAAGCAATGAAGGCGACGATGCATAAACATCTTAGTTTGTTATAGAAAGGTTGACATGTAATGAATGTTAGAAAGTTTGGAATTGCGGATTTTGTTCAATAGGTTAAGGAATTTCACGAACAATGCTTGCATTTTCATCGTCAATCGCCAGATTTGTAAATTGTCTTCAATGTATAGCTGCCTAGCTGGAAGCCGGGAGTATAGATTTGGAGTTCTGATTGTTCTATTGCTATTTTTATTGAAGGATATTGCACTGGCTGATCTTGCTCCGACACATCCCATAAGACTTGGGCTAGCTCTCAATTACTCGGTCTTCTATTATGAGATTCTCAACTCACCGGATAAAGCTTGTAGTATGGCAAAACAGGTATACTTTATTCCAGCATTAAAATACTGAAAGTTGTTTGGTCAATTTGTTATGTTATATCTATTATTTTAATTGGTCTTAGGCCCAGGTTTTCCAAAAGATTTTAGCACACAGGTGCTAAAATCATGATTTTCAAATCAAAAAATGAAGTGGTTCCGTGTATCGTTTTTCAATTTTTTTCGCACCAAATTAAAGTACTCCTCGTGTACTTTAATTTGGTGCAAAAAAAAATTGAAAAACGATACACGAAACCACTTCATTTTTTGATTTAAAATATCAAGATTTTAGCACCTGGATGCTAAAATCTTTTGGAAAACTGGGCCTTATTGTCTTGCTGCTCTTAACTTGTCTTATTAAGTATTTACTTGTAAGATAATCCTAGAAACGTGAGCTGTCTTCTTGTCAGCTATCAAGTCTTTGACTTGGTTAGGAGTGGGATTAGTTAAAGAATTTGAATGAAGCTAACTTTTGGAAAGAGTAAAAGCATTTGGTATATCATAGTGGATGTCCTTGCGGATCATGTGGAAGCTGTCCATTGTCTTCTTTATACCCTGTAATTGGGAGTTAGCAGATGAATATTCCTAAACTGGCCCAGAAGGGCTTGTGTATCTGAGTTCTTGAGAAATGAGAAATAGTTTCTTAATTGTTCCTATATTCCTTTGTAAACATAATAAAACCACCAAAACAGCTTCTTACCCTCATGGATGAGCGTAATTTTTAACTATCCTAATATCGTGGTATCTGGTCTGAATTTCTGGATCGCTCTTCTTAGAGCATCTTTAATCTTTATTGATGATGATGGTTTCTTGTCTTAATGGTTGGATGGAAACTTGAGATATGCAGGCCATGAATCACCGTTCTGTTCACAAATTTGTCAACCATTTGATTCTTTCATTGCAAGTTGGTCCTTTGCTGATTGGAACTTGTAAAACTTGAACTCTCTCAAACTTTCTTTGACTCACTTCGCCAGAAATAAGGATTAGAAGTAACAAGAGGGCTTGTAAACAAGGGTTCCATTTGCAATATAAAAATCATTAAACTTTTCCTTGGCTAATTGATTGACCTTTGAAATCGTTCATAATCTATTTATCGTTTCCATTTGTGCAGAGCAGTGGGCATTTTCACACATTTTCTATTTTGTTAATGGGTCATGGTTGTTGTGTGGGCATATTCACTCATTTTCTATGGTTATTTGATAATGGGTCATGGTGGTTGTATATCTCTTGTTTATTAGATCAAAGATAGACGTGCTTACTATGGTATCTTTATGGTGATGGGTTTTCTTTTTCTCAGCATTATGGCGATTGTTTGTGCTCCTCCATATTTACCATTTATAGTTGTGATATGCTGTGGTGGCCGACAATTGAATCTGCTTCATGTGTTACTCTGCTGCTACAATGTTGCTTTAACACATTTCTTGATAGTGTTTTTTAGTAATATAACTTTGGTCTCCTTGATCTGATTTCCGCTGTATTATAACCTATGGGGTTAAGGTTTGCTCAGTTGAGCTGACTTGTTATCTAATCTTGTTTGCATGCATCGGTGTTTTGTCTCCTGCCAGGAGTACCTGGTTATTCCCAAATAATAAATTGGAGTCAAGTGACCATTTTGAGTGTTGGGTTTGTGTGGCCTGATTGTTGTCATGGCCGATGACTTCACTAATGCAACTACCTACCACTAACCAGTATCAATGGTATCATTCCCCCCCTGGAGCAAACATTCTCTTTCAAGCCTTTCACCAATTAATAGAGTATTTTGGTAATTATGGGGATTGTAGAATCTAGCATTATATAAAGTTGGTAGCACAACCCAACTCTTTTGTAGCTTTTATTCTCATATATCAATAACAAAGTGGAAACTGGCGTGAGCCGTAGACTTGGCATTCTTGCTTAGTATAATCTTTATATCATGTGTTCTTTTTAATCTCGACTATTCTTCGTGATATTGTGCGTGTGTTAGGTTCGTTTCATGGCATTGAGCTACCCATGAATGATACTAATCACTGCCATTATGCAGAAGTTCCATTTTCCGGGCTGCATATTAGAGTTCCAATGAATTTACCGTTATTATCATCTTCTTGTACAGGCATTTGAGGAAGCAATAGCTGAACTTGACACTTTAGGTGAAGAATCATACAAGGACAGTACGCTCATCATGCAACTGCTCAGGGACAATCTGACTCTTTGGACTTCAGACATGCAGGTTAGTCAAATTCCTCTCCCTCAATTTTTTTGCTTCCTAATTCCTATTAATATGGAAGTTGAGTGGTGATCTGACTTATTTTTGCATTTGGCTTGATGCAGGACCAGATTGATGAGTCCTAACTCCTAAAGATGTATTATGTTGATCGGTTGTAATCTTCTCCAGTCGGAGGTGGGCTTTGAATGTCATTTGGTTGTGCTGCCTAATTCTGTTGATTGAGATTGTGGTCAACCCATGAACTGAATTGTCATACTTGAGACTTAAATCGACTCCAAATTTCTGAAGTGATTTGAACACTTTTTTTTTATTTTTATGAAAGTGTAGTTTCTATATCTGATGTATTATTGCACTTGCTTACACCTTGCCATTACTAATCTCTTTCTAAGAAATCAAGGTTGATACCGTGTTTACGTCTGTTATGCTAGAGACGCCTTTCGACTGTTACATGCCCCGGCCCCACATACTTTGTTGTGATTTCATCAAGTAGTCTGCTAGATCTCTGTTTTGCTTTGGTAATAATGCTTGAACGTGCAATTGGCTCCCACGTAGGTTGGAGATTCAAAATGGCACACTCGTCATCCTGCATGATGAATTGAGGGGTTTTGTTTTTTTGGTGTGTTCTTCTGTCAGTGTACAAAGGCTAAATGAGGTTTCCCTTCTGTTGCTGGGTTATGTTGTATTTGTCATTGGGCTCTAGCTAACTTATTTATTATTTTGAGCAATTCTTGGGTATTGCTAGTTGCTCCATGCAACCACTCGCGTGGGTTTCATGCACTCGGTGTAGGCCCCGCTAAATGATTTGCTGCGGAGGAGGATTCATAGGGAGTCTGTAGAATTTGTGCGCAAAAAACTGCGCACCCTATTGAGAGGGAATTCCTGATCCGTGAATGAGTGGTGAATAGGGGTTGTGATGACGCGTGGTCACTTGATAATCACTCTGTAAGTGGTTTTTCTTTACGTGATTCAGGCCGGTTTCTAAAATGCAAGTAATCTAATATCGCCCTGGGCAGTTTTCCACAACTGGAAGTCCTGTGTTTTTCATATCACAAGGTACTTTGATCATGGCCTTAAGAAAACTGCTCAACAGAACAATTTTTCAGGAAACAGAAGCTCACCAAGATCTTTCAGCCATGAAATACTGGTTAAGTGAACTCATTGAGTAAATACTTGAGACCAAGATATCCAAATAGATAGATTTGGACATAAACGCGTCTTGAGTCGTCTGATTCACAATGCATTTGTTCCCACATGCACTGGGTAGCTCGAGATATGTGCGCCAAATTCTGTCCCTTGTACAGCTCAAGCCGTTAACATCACATTAGGCGAGCTCAATGGAAAAAACAAGTTGAGTTTATATAGCCAACCTCAATTGATTGGGACTTGAGGCTTTGTTTGGTTCGTAGGTGAGCTCGAGTGTTACGTTATAAATAAAGCCGCTTGAGCCTTAGTGGTGTTTTGACTTAAAAAACCAACTTAACTTCTTTTTTTGTCTTTATTTGATTTTTTTTTATCGATTTTTTTGAGTATTATTGGTTTGTCTCGGCGAGAGGAATCCAAAAAGGCAAAAGATTATGACTAAAACTCTCAATTTTTTGAATAAGATAAAAAAAAGTGTAAAAAACTGTCGTTTTGACTTATTTTTGTCTTTATTTAAAAAAAATTATGCTTTGATCATAATTTTTTACTTTTATGATTGCTCTTGCCGAGACGAACCAATAATACACAAAAAGTTGATTAAAAACTAAAAACACGAAAAAAAATCAAATAAAAACAAAAAGATAAGCCAGTTAACTTTTTAGGCCAAAAAACACCTTAATCTTGTTTAGTTGTTTCAAAGGATGGAACAACTCAAGCCAAAAAAAGAAAAGAAAAAAAGGAATGGCTCCCATCTGCTGGGCATGTTATACTCTGTCACAAGAAGGCAAGGATGATTTGTTCACAACTGGTATATCTCTTTCCTGGTGCTCTGGGTAGAATACACAAGAATCAGTTCCACAAAGTCTCCTCGGAGAGAGAGAGAGAGAGAGAGAGAGAGAGAGAGAGAGAGAGAGAGAGAGAGAGAGAGAGAGAGAGAGAGATTTCATATCTGAATGTACAACTAAAACAAACACTTCATAGATTCATGTAACTAGACTCCATTGCTGATATAAAGGAGTTCACTCGCTTCAATCCCTTGTACTGTTCTTGAGCCATTCAAGGTATGGAATGCTCCCACCAATTATTGGCATGGCAATTACTTCAGGTACACTGGGAAAAAGAGCAGTAGAGCACACTTAGGCGTAAGAAGGCTATTTTATTTTGCAATGAATAGTCAACTCGGTGGAACTGCTACTACACACGCTTGCGGCTCTAGGAAATTTTTTGAGCCAAATGACAAAGTTCAAAATTTGGGGTTGTTAAATATTGGGAACGAAAAAGAAATGGAAAAGTACTGCAGGTGTTTTGGCTTACTCGTATTCATGATTTTGCTTGACGTGTTCTTTCACTGCTTCCAATAGGGATTCCCTAGTCTTGATAATAAGCAGTTCCTCAGAATCTGTCTGAATCTGCAACCAACATCACATGATTTTGTCATCATTCTTGGCATTTCCAAATTGTTTTATTTTCTTACTCAGCATTACTCAAATCTTACCTCTCCCTGCCATTCGTAGACTGATTCAATGCCTACAGAAGATAAATTGTTCATCAGGATTCAGAGGCTAACGCACTAGACACAAGTTACTCATTAGCATATGAATCAGTAAGAACCCCTTGGGATGGTGAATACTTCTTTTCTTTTCTAATCAACTCACCATCCAAAAGGGCTGTAAACAAGGATCATGCAAATTATGATTCTCCCAAACGAATATCTACTGCTCATTTCTTTTTCCAGTTATTTAGTACGTGTAAAACCAGGAGAGAATACGTAAGGAGAATGAGGGGTGAGGGTAGGATAGGATACTAAAAAAAATATTAGGGAAATAAAAAGAGAGATCGTACTGGAAATTCAAGCAGAAGAGAAATAACATTGACGTCCCTTGAGACATTTGACAAAGAAAAGACCTCCCAGGATCCATATCACAATTACTTCAAATCCAGTAATAAAACAGGAGCATTGCTAGTGAATAGAAGATTTCCAAACTGAAGTTCAAAACATTAGGCAAAATACGAAACCTATCTCATAGCCATGCATGTTTGTTAACAAATTACGTGTATTGACTGATATTGAACCACTAGTGAAACAAAGTAAAGAAATACTTCAGGTACAGTTTGAGACATGAAAGCACATGCCTGGAACTCGGTTTACACAAGCTGCAAGTTTCTCTTTGACTAAGCTTCCGGCAAGCTTTTTACCTTGACAAAAAGGAAACAAATTAAAAAATGGAGATAACAATACCACAAAGGAAGTTATGCAAGTTATCTTTTCTGAAGACCAGTAGCATGTAAAAGTACTAACATGCAAATTCTAGTTCATTTCGAATTCTATTCTCAAACTAACAGAATTGTGAAATTGAAGACAGGTGAGGCGTTAGATTAACTAAACATTGGGGGATGAGGACAGGTGAGGCGTTAGATTAACTAAACATTGGGGGATACAGTCAGGTTCCAATTCTAGTCGTAATGTCGAACCACTTTATCAGTATTTGTTAGGCCAAGATCATTTTGGCTGATGCCTTTTTCCATGGAGCCGTGGTCCTAAACATAAATACGAAGCAACTCCATAGGAGAATGTCTTGAAGGTGCGGGGAGAAAGAGATGCAGACTTAAGGAATAAGAACAACTAACAAGCTAGAAACTTGGATCTAAATAATCTTCTCTAGGATTCAGGATTCCACATTTATTCGGATACATGGTAGTACGTATGTAAAGCATCTTATTGCTTGGTAAGTAAGATGAGTAAAGAATAACCAATAGAAATACATAGACGAAGAATATAGAAGCTGAAGAAACAGATGCAACAGTTGAAGACAAGAATTGGATGAAAAAAAAAATGATTGCCCACTTGAACGAAACTTTTGAGTTGAACTTCATCCTGATTCCACCAAAAATCATTTCCGATAAAATTGAACCTCTCATATCTCAGAAATAATACTACAGACCTAAAACTTACTTGCCATTTTAAAATTGGATAATACACCTTAAAAGAAGAACAATTTTTTTCCACAGGCCAGATACCAAGTTGTTCTAGATTCTTTGGAGTCATTGGTTGAACTAGGATCCATAATGCTTTGTTTCATAATGGCAATTTCTGATGAACCAATTTTATGATCAAATATTAACACACACACACACAGACAAACAAAAAGAGTTTAAGCTATACACGACAAATTAAACAAGAGGTGGTGGATTAGACACAGAAGAAAAGTATTTTGCTGGATCCTTGTATAACTACAATTCTTGACGTGGAGGATATGAATCACTCATAGAGGTTACTTCAAATCCACCATGATAGAGGTCCTGAACTCAATGTTGAAGAGTTGAGGCAAGCTAGAATCGAAATTTGAGCTATTCTCATTGTCTAATAACACTCATTGAATAATAACGTCAAATCTCTTGAATAATAACGTCAAATCTCTTCATTTGAAATCGTCAAATCGACTGTCTACACAGAGTATGATTTTTTGTCTTTCAACTTCATACAGAGATCAAACTCTTCTCGGTATAATCACTGCACACAAATTAAGGAAAATAATTTCTAAAAGGTCCAATTTTACTTCATAGTTGATTCTTGACATGAAGAATGTCAAATTGCCTACAGAATCAATCAACCATTGATAATAGCACGTGTTCAGCAATAAGACCGAATCAAATCAAACCAAGCCTTAAGGCCCAATCAATTTAGATTGGCTACAAGAATCCATATTCTCCATTGAGCTCTGTCGAATACATCATATTCAGTGACAAAAAGAACACCTTAATATATCTCATATTCATAACCGGATTCATGTCCTAAGAATCTAACAAATTCTTTTACGTATTGGCTGTTCGCCACTTAACGCACAACCATCCTCTTTTATCTGCACTCGAGACCTTAAAAAATTCGAGACTGACAGAGTTATGTGATCAGATTTGGAAGTTAGGGAAAGAAAGAGAAAAGAAGGGAAAATAATTAAGAAGGAAATTAGAGAGAAAATTGAAGAGAAAATGGGAGGAAAGTTAAATAGAGATTTGAATATTTTCCTTCCTCTTTTTGTAGAACCAAATAAAGGAAGAGAATTTTTTTAAATTTTCTCACCCTTTCTCTTCCTTTCCTCAAGAACAAAACAGAGCCTTAGGAAACAGAAAATGGAGAAAAGGAGAAGCCCTCACCTGCTTCTTTGTTAGGGACAGTAACATAGACAACAATACTCGGCACAGTCTTGTCACTGGCTTCCATCCTTATACTACGAAAACCCTTATCCCGCTTTTCGCTGCTGATCTTAGATCTGAAACCCATCAACCATTCAAGAAATTAGAGCCAGAAATCAAACCCTAGAGAGGGAAAAAGAGAATAGTAATTAGTACCGGAAGAGAGGAGAGAGAGGGAGGGACTGAGAGCAACCCGTGGCGGAGGCGAGAGAAAGAAGTGAAGGGCGGTAAAGGTTGGAGAGACCTACACTCAGAACGCAGAATGCCCCAATTAAGGGCAGTCCTCTTCGACGGAGGGTAGGTGAGGATACAATCGAAGAGAGTGTAGATGCTGCGAGTGCCATTTCAAATGTGAGATTTGGGTTGGCTTTTATATACAGGGATTATGCTTTTGGGTAGTGAATTTTGGGTTACTTGATAGTTGATACCATCACATATTTCTATATGGTGGGAAACGAAAGAAAGGTATGCTAAACATTGCGTTTGGACTAATTTACGTATATCTCAATTTTGTTTTTGAGATTCTAATTTCATCGTCCACTAGTGATTTTTGGAGATTTGGAGCAAAGTAATGTCAAACATTGTGTTCGGACTAATCTACGCATGCATCAATTTCTGTTTGGATACCATTTCATCGTCGACTAGTGATTCTCGGCTAGAATTTGAAGCAAAGTTCCATATGTGGTAGGCAAATTTCCAGTTTACGTAGGCTGCAAACTTCATTGAAACTATGGATTATTCTATAGAAATTGGGGAAAAGTTATAACTTATGTATGCACTAGTCTCAAAAGAGTTAGGTGCGTTGTGAGGTCTCCATAATCGTCATTTTATATGCTTTCAATTATTACAAATTGACTTTGAGGTTGGGCCAACTCGCTTGTCGAAATCACTAATGGATTGGGTATGTGAGATGTGAGATGTGAGATGTGTGATGAGCTCTCTTTGAGAAACAGTTAGGAATGTAATTTGAAAATTGTTCCTTTTTTTTTTTTCTTCATTTGGTAGAGCTCTTGTATGCCTCACATTGCATCATGGGATCAAGTCCTATTCTCCCCTCCCCATTTAATAGATTATAAGGAATGCCGAATGAAAAAAAAAATAAAAAAATGTTCCTCATTAGGTCTCATTTAGAATCTTCCTCTACAAAATTTTGATTCGGCCAATATCTATAGTCTCGCGAACACATTCGAATTTTGTTTGAACAAAGGAACGATTTAAGTTCAAAATCATATCTATGTTTTAGACAAAAAAAGAAAAGAAAAGAATTTGTTCATGATTTAATCGATTTGCACAATGAATTTTATCTTTGAGATTTATGAAATGAACATTTCGAATAATCACTGTGCGCTCATAGAGTGATGCCCAAACATGTTGATTTAAAAGAGCATAGATACAGAATATAAATTTAGCGGGGTTAGATATAAGGTGGCGGTGTCCCATTATCACCCAATAATTTTCTTGGAGCAACTCACTTCTACGCTTCCTTATCTCAAAACCCCTCCAAACTCAAGTTTGCGAGTCTCCCCGGCCTTTGCAAAACATTGATCCAAACCTTTTAATACATAGACATTAATTGCATAGCAAAAGCGCAATGCTACAATCACTAAGTAGTATGCAAACTATTACACTAAATGTCGCAACACTCCAACATCAATACATTATTGAATACATGACAGACTCATCGTCTAAAAGAGTGATACATACAAATTTAGTGTCATAGTTTATAATAGTTAATGCCTTTAGCATTTTTTATAGCAATAATACTCCTGAAAAAAATCAATTTTGATTGGAGATGAATAGAAAAAAAAAATGTACTACTCAATTTTTGGACGGTAACCTTAATTTTGAAATTTAAACCATCTATGTGATATTTGGGTGACGGTTTGATGATACGACAACAATATAATCTTTTTTGCATGTGTACCAATGTCTCATAAAATTACCTTTAAACAAAGTGCTTATTTTTAATTTAGGAAATGGACAATTTTGATTAATTTTTTGAGGAGAAAATTTTGGGTGGTGGTTGGATACCATGCACGTAGTGGTACCCAGTGTGTCTCTTGGCCGTCCAAAAGTGTTATGGACGGTTCAAATTTTGGAGAGTAAAAGAGGAGAGACAAGGGAGAAATCAACAAAATTTTCTTTACTTGGCGAGAAAAACTTGGGTGCGTGTAGGGTATGACCATGGGTGTCCGACCACGCATCTCGACCATCCAAAGTGTTTTGGATGGCCCATATTTATTCCTCCTCTCTCTCCTCTTTCTCTCTTTGCAATCTGGGCCGTCCAAAACATTTTTAGACGGCCGAGATGAGTGGTCGGGCACCATGTAGCCATACTCAACATGCCCCCCAAGTTTTTCTCCAATTTGAGACCCTCATGTAATCTACAAAATCAAAGTTTGAAAGGGTCTTCAAGAGAAGATAGAGTTTAAAGGAAATCAATTCCAGTTTGAAAAAGTCTTTCCCGTTGAATATGGTCTAAAATTAATATAACACAACTGTAAAATGATTTTCAGTTTTGTTCTCTCGCGTCCTTCATTCATTCATTCACACCTATAAATGTTACTGCAACGTAATCGAAACTCCCATGACCCCAATATCACCTCTCGTCCTCCATTGCTTTCAAATCTGCATCGGGTACATGAATCTTGACTCTCCTCCTTTGTCGATGCTTTAGGTTGTTCTTGAAATTAGCATCAATCATTATCGTTGAAGCTGATCAAAGATGATGCAATTCATTAGTAATCAACTAGATAGCTTTCCGAAGAACAGAAGATACAAACGAATTCCAGCAATGTCTTTTTCTCTCTGTTTTTGTCTGCAAAACTAGGAGACTCTCTTCTGTGTTTTGTGCATGCTGTGCTTCTATCATCAATGGGTGATTAACCTTCTTCATTTTGATTCCTTATTCTTCATATGTTAGCTCATTGTCCTAAAAACAGTATGTATGCTTCGTCGCAGAAAGACATTCTCTAGAGTTTGAGTAGTTGTGTTGATATCTTATGGACGCTGATTTGATGTTTCTTTGCTTCATTTACTGGAAATTTTGCGCTGTGGAGGACACTTGGGGCTGTTTTCAAATCAGGATGCCGATACCAGATTTTGGAGTGGATGGTACAATCATCTATATCACCTTGATGGAGAAAGGAAAAAACGTACCGACAATGGAGAAAAAATCACTTGTCGACAAAAAGACCATAAGGTTTTTTTGTTTCCATCATGTTTTTCATACTAGGCACTGGCATTGCACCAAGAAATGAAGATCGTGCAAAATATATCAAAGGCAGAAGACAATGTTGGCATCTTTGATGAAAGAGAAGACGATAAAACATCAGCGGCGCAAGAAGGTGCTTCATGAGCAGCACGTCATTCGTGCAGCTCTCATCGAGAGGATTATGGAGCAAGAGACCACAATAGAGCGCTTAGAAAAATGGGGGTTCCGTAAATTGCTCTTTGATTACATAGTGCTTCGATGCACTCTTTGATTTGAATTTATTCTACCCTTAGGTTTTTTTTCTTAATCTTTGACTTGTATTATCTCCAAACTCGCTTTCAGTTTGTTTTTACGCTCTGTGTTAAGAGCTTAAGAGCATGAGGAAATTTCTCATCTTCTTTTTAATTTGTTCACCTTTTCTTGATGGGTTGTGCTTAGTATTTTTCATGTTGGTTTGAATGTAACTTTTTTGTCAGTTCCGGATGGCTCTATGTCAGATTGAGGCTCTTCTCTAACTTCCTGAAGAGCATTTTATGAGCCCATAATTTGATATCCTCTACAATGGTCTTTCAAATGGTGCAAGAGGGATTGCAATAGAGCGGCCCATTGGCTGGCCGTTAATTATAGAGATAAGAAAATTGTTCATCCTTTGGGTTGTATTCCGCCCAAAAAAAAAAAAGAAGAGCATTTTCATAAGAGACATTAGCATACAAAAATGACTAATCTTCTTCACTTTGATTCCTTTTACTTTTCATATGATATTTACTCCGTAATGTTGACACACAGTAGGATTTTGTATTTCATTTATCAGGAACAATGTTTCAATTGGGAAGAAACGAAGAGAATGAAAATGTAGATTAAAAATTGGGTAGCCCTTTAATGATGATGCAAAACATGTCAACTCCGTGTCCTGAAACTGCTATTTATGTTGTTGGGGTACTCTGATTGCTAGGGTACAACATTACTCGACATGTATATTGTTCAATTGTTCTCGAGTTATCTCTTTTTTTTTTTTGTTTGTTAATCTTAGAGATTTCCACTTGTAACGGAAAAAACAAGGAAAATCTATAAAAAAAAAAAAAAAACACGACGGTGAAGCAGATACTCCGTAGCGGAAATCGATTCTTTGAATAATAGCGTCAAATCTCTTCAAAAGAGGATCAGGAGAATCCAATTTAATTTGTGGTTTTTCTGTAAGAGTTTTATATTTTTATGGGGTAACAATATAATTACTTGAAATTTTTGGTAAAACACTGTAATTTAGTACCCTTTATATAATAAACCCTCCACTCCAGATCGATAAACCTATCAACTTGGAACCCTAGACGCTGGACTACATCGAGCAGGAGAGGGAAGACGACTCTCTCCCTCTATCGCGCACGGCCGCTGTGACAAAAACATGTATATATATATTTCACACGTTAAGTTATGATTTTGTTTATATTAATATTAATACTTTTTTCATGCAACGGGAAATTATGATTTTGTTATGTTATAATTTCTCATGTTATCTAATCTACGTACTATGTTTTAAGCACTAGTCAGTGACATGGAAAACGACTCTCGTACGTCTCTCAAGCCGGAGATGGGAAAAGGCTTTTTTTTTTCCGGTACAACGGAAGTTCTGATGAAAAAAGACTCTCTCCCTATATATCGTACGTCTCTCTCTCTCTCTCTCTCTCTCTCTCTTTCTCTCTCTCTCACTGCAACAGTTCTAGCTGTTTTGAATGATTTAGCAAATTGAAAATCGATGAGAGGCGTGATATGATTCTGTCACTGTGATAAAAACATATATATACCTCACATGTTTGTGTTGGTTCTTTTAACTGATGAAGATCTGGGTTTCCAAGTTTGTTCCATTGAATAACAAACTCGTTTAATGCTACGTGTTTAGGAAAGTGGATTAAGAAATCGTTGGGTCCTAGATATTTCGTTTTGTCCACATTTTGCAATTTAAACTTGGTATAAAATTGAAAAGAAAAAAAGAAATATATATACAGGTGGCGTGTCGCCTGCCGTGTCTGTATCCCCATTTGTTTAGAATTCCTATGTCCCTGTGTCCGTGCATCATAGCTTGTTACATCCACGTTTCTTCTTGTTAGGGAATCCATATGTCTCTTCTACTGTTCTTTCCGGACCTGCTGTGACGGAGGGGATGATTAGAATGGCTAAGTATATGATGTACCGGCACCGCTCTCTTGTTGTTGTAGCTGTCCATCAAGGTAAGGTCACATACTTCCTGTGTATTGTGTTCGGAAATCTTGTACATGAGATGGTTCTAAGTTCCATTTTTACGTTAAAAATCACACTTTGTTTTGTAGGTGATGAGGAATTGGCTCTACTCCCTGGGACTATAATACGCTCGGATGGTGTTGTTGCAACTTGTGCAAGCGGTTTAAGTTTTCGCACAATCAAAGAACTCCGAGTGACGGTTGGTTATCAAACTCCTATATTTCTTTTCCTTTTTATATTTCAGTTTTATTTAATCAATTTGACTACAACCCCTACCATAATTCCCTCCTCATCTTGTATATAGTTGTTGCACGTTTAGGTTAAATTGGAATATTTGATAAGGTTAGTGATAGTGATGGCAAATGATGCAGGGTCATAAGTGGATTGTGTCACTCTCAATCTTTCCAACCAATCTATGACATTTTCATTCCAAAGAAAATAGTGGATGTTGTAGGTTGCACTTCTTTTCCTGTATTTGGAACCTCAAAATGATTTTTGATTTGGTTGATCTAAAATTCTGAATGTTTTTGCAATGTAATAATAATTGAGTAGTGATTTTGTCCTGGCATACAAAGAGGGCAAACTCCATTTAGCCTCCAGGGGCTTGCCTCATGTGCGGGATTAGCCCCTTATCAAAGTGCCAAATACCCCTTTGTGGGTCTTTTTAAATGATGGGGCGTATACCGCGCGCATGAAGCAAACCAGGGTTCTTGAATGGGTTTTGCATGCCCAAAAATATATTGTAGCCCTCTAAATTCCTTTACTCCTCAGACTGTACTCTTCTTCCTTGAGGCTTTTTTGCTTGTGCTCATAACGGTCATAAGTATTCGTGAATCGAAGTGCATTCTCATTAGGCAAGCCCGCCAAGCTCAATACACCTTGCAAATAGCTATCAAAACAAGCAAGCAAGCAATAGAGAGACGAGCACTGAGTAGCTAATGAAGGATATTTCATCAATAGAAGATGATTACAATGCATAGACAAGGACACTCTGCCTAGACAAAGACACTAAAACCTACACATACATTGGTCACCATCTGCCCAGTTGATATGCATTTTGAGCCATTTCACATTTGACAAGAAGAAGCATAGCCGTTGCTTGAGGGGTCATAAGCCTATCTACAAAAGTAAGACTAGAAAAACTAGGTCAAGAATGACCCTTAACAAAAAGGAAAATTATGAAGGGAATTACAAAAGGCCAAGGCCAATGGCCATTGCAATAGACATGACATGCCGGACCCTAAGCACTTGTGCGAGCATCATGGGGCGTTGTAAGGCGAACTGTGACGCCAACCATGTTGTGTCCCTTTTTTTTTTCTAGATCTTAACTTTTCACAAACATGGAAAAAAAAAACATTTTACCTACTGAAAAAACATATGATTGTTTTGGCTTACTCATTTTTGTCGAATTGGGATATTGTTTTTCGATTTTCCCAAATTGCTTGTGTTGTAATGTTCTTAACATCAAAATGAAGAAGCACAGATATCTAGGATGCAAAATGTGAAATAGAGGTAGTCATTAACCCATAAGTGTAAGTTATTTATCGGAAGATATTCATGCGTCAATACTCGGTACCATTAAGATAAACTCTAAAACGGCTGGTCATATGCCATTATGCCTTGACTAATTTGCACTCAAAATGTTTCTCATTCAATGTAGTGGTGTAATATGTGCCCTATGGTCTCTGAATACACCAAATTAAGTGTCATAACATTTAAGTCGCAACTTTAAGTTTTCAAATGGTTCCCAAAGTTAATACCAAGAATGTGGACAAAGGAAAAGAAGTTTTCTTCCTCTTAAAGAAATTAAACTCGAAACCATTATCAATGCTCCGAGAGTGTATTTAAGTACGTTAAAGAAAAATAGTTGGTAGAAATTGTACATTATGTATGGCATTCATATGGTAACTTATCATGAATTGCATTTTGCAAAAGGACCATATGTATCACTTGAGATATTCTTGAGTCTTGACAGAAAGAGGTCTTTGTGAAACATGTGTATTTTGCTGCTTATCGTGTTTCGAATTGCGAGGTTTCGTATTGATCTAGATATATCCTTATAGGAAAAAGACCATTTCAAAAAAATATGATAATAGGTATGCAAATCGAGGTCTTTTATGTTTACCATGATCTGGTTGCATATATTTACAAGATTCTTTTTGTTTCTTAGGTGTTTTTGAAGGTTTTAAGTGGGTGGGGGTGATTACTGATTAATACATTCAGGGATTGATACCTTTGATTTATTTTCGGATCTCCCTTTTATGCTCACCTCGATCACTGTATTTGACTTCCTTTGTCATTTTTCTATTTCTTTATTCAGATAATTGGCCAAAGGCCAAATTTGGGACTTTAAAGGGTTTTTAGTCCAGTCTAACTTATTATAAGGCCTCTAATACATGAATTAAATTTTTTTGAGGGCTTAGGTCCAATACTAGACAAAAATACCTTTAATGAACCCATCACACACGCACACACCACGGTTGCTACCTTTTAGAGAGACAGAGAGGTGGGATATCAAATCATCAATGTTCCCATGCCACGTGGAATCATTTACCCGGTAGGCACTTCACGGTCCACGAATTTTCATACAAATTGGAAGGACGTGGGTACCCCGACAATTGACACCCACCCCGATAATTGACACCCAACCCGTCTCTCTCTCTCTCTCTCTCTCATGTGTGGGTATTAATTGATGGCGCGGGACAAAATTGATTTCTCTCTCTTCAATTTTAGGGGTGGGTTTAATTTTAGGGTTTAATCTTTAGGGGGTTTAGGCTCTTTGGGGTAGGGTACAATGAGTTTAGGCATTTTGGTTCTAGGCACTTAGGGTATCATACAGTTTCATAAGATTTTAGAAGTTTAGGCACTTTTATTAGGTTTCAGAGGTTTATGCACTTTCATACAGTTTTGGGGGTTTAGACACTTTCATAAGGTTTTGGAGTTTAGGCACTTTCTTAGGGTTTTGGGGGTTTAGGCACTTTCATTGGCTAGCTGGGGCATTTTTGGAACGGGAGGGTGATTTGTCCTCCTAGCATTAAGGAATTAGTTTGTGTCCTAATGGCATGATTGTCCCTTATACAATGTCCTTATCGAAGAAAGACTCTTCTTTATTTTGTGGAGGTTGGAACATTTACACTTTTGTCATCGTCATTTAAACAAGTTGTCATCATTTTTCTTACCTCTTGGATGTGGCAAACTACAGTTCATGCCTCGTCTCTTGAAATGTACATGTTTGGTAATTCATGTTTAATTGCAGGTCAAGGTTCTGGGTGAACGAGTGACACATGAGGGTGCCTTGTTGGATGCTGATTTTTCTTCGAAGTTTGCTTTTATAAAGTTCAAGTCTCCTGGACAACAAAAAGTACCAACATTTGCAAACGGTATTGGAATGAGGGGGGTGGCTGTTGGTTGTATCGGTCAGGGTCCCGAATTGCGCGATATAGGCTTTATTTATCTTCCAGCTTTTATCTGGTACTCAGAGTTTATTTGATTGATCTGAGATTTCTTTCATATATATATATTTAAAATGATGGATGTTATACTGACTACTATTGGTTTCCATATAACTTGTTCTGCCCTTTTTCCTTAGTGGTGTGGTGAATGAGAACGAAAACAAGCAGTCTCATACAATGACTTCTGGGCGGGTCATACCAGCATTTCTTGAATTGCGCGATATAGGCTTTAATCTTCCAGCTTTAATCTGGTACTCATTGTTTATTTGATTGACCTGGGATTTCTTTCATATATATATATATATATATATATTTAAAATGATGGATGTTATACTGACTACTATTGGTTTCCATATAACTTGTTCTGCCCTTTTTCCTTAGTGGTGTGGTGAATGAGAACGAAAACAAGCAGTCTCATGCAATGACTTCTGGGCGGGTCATAAAAGCATTTCCTGAAGGAGTTGTAATCTCTCTCTCTCTCCGTGTGTGTGAGGTTACAATGTACTGCAATATGATTGCCTAACGCATGAATTCTTTGATTTGACCTTATCTTTTGTATAGTCATGTTGGTCTAGTGAAAGATGTTGACAGCCAGTTATTTTAGCTTTGTGATGCTAGAGGTTTTAAGTCTTAGATTCTTGGCAGAGACGAGTGTTTTTCGTTTTGTGTTTCTCCTATGTACTGAATACGTGGATTGTGAACTGCTTAAGGATCATTTGTTTTTATGATATTAGCCCATTGTAGATGTGGAGGTTTTGCAAAGGAAATGGGTGAACTTGCACAAGGTTAGAAGATAGCTTGCTGTCAGCTATCTTTATAGGTATAAAAGTGAACAATGATCGAATTGCGTATCTTGTTGCAAATGCCATGGTTGATAAGTGGTGTAAAAAATGATAGACACCACTCATCAACTATTGACTTGAGGTATCTCACTAGCTGTTTATAAATATTCTTTGCCCCATAATTAGTTTTTCAAACACATGAGGTGCTGAATTGGACTTGATCAGTACGCCTATCACCCATTTGGAGCGTTATTGTGTGGATGCTATTGTCTTTTGCCCGGACACCTGTATTATTGATATGTCGTTTTCGTACAAAAAATATAATTTATAAAACATGGAATTAACTATTATTCCGAAGAACAGTGGTTAAGTCCGAGATCGTCCACGGAGAGTAAAAAGCTAAGTTGCGGTACTTTCAATTAATTTCTAATTTAATTTTGAGAACAAGATAAGTTTGGGTTTTGATTGGTGAAACTAAAATTAATACTAAAATTAACTAGGAAAGCAGTAAAGGTTTTGAAAGCAAGGGAGAGAAAGGACTAGGGTTTCGATTCAATCTCCCCTCGTAATAGGATTGTGTTGAAATCTAGGGTTCTCTCAACATAATACCAGATCACCGATAGGGTAGCAATTCCTATCGATAATCCCCAAAAATATAATCAAGACTCGTACTCCGTATAGACTATCTCAACACGGCACGGATCGTCTCACCGGACTTAACGGGCGGCACGACCCGTCTCACGCCGTATAATCTATCTCAGAGACTATCTCGAAGCAAGTAAAACGATTGTACGACAGTGTTTGATATCATGAATACAAACACAAAAGATAAATTGGAAAAATAATACCTTTCACAAAAACTGTGAATCATCCAAAGTCATACAACTAAATATTGAATAGAAAGCCAAAAAATCTAAACAATCATGTTACTCGGAGGGATATCCTCGTTACCCTAGCCAAAACCTTAGCCACTCATAGAGTTAAACTCCAATTTCCAGCCGCAGCCGTGTGCGGCTCCTGTTATGCGTGGAAAAAGTCATCCCTGGAACCAAACCCTTGCAGCCTCTTTTATATGCTGCTGACCGACTTGCGTGAATATGGCAGCAAAATCTTCCTTTAATTTGCAGCCCAATTCTTCCTCAAGTGTAATTAGTGGGCCCCCTTTGTTAGCACATACCGAGAGTCATGTTTAAGGAAAAGATCAATTCCTTTTCTTTCTATATCTCGGTTAACACTGCAAGAATTCTACTCCAATTCTAATGGGATATGGGCCCACCATAAGCAAATGTAAATCATGGGCTGGTTATGTTAATATCAAAATCTCAAGTCCATTTTTCATCCCACAGAGACGTCCAAACTGGGCCAATTTCTTCATCTTTGTACTGGACTATTTTTACCATGTGCTTTGCTTTAACGTCAAATAAAATCCAAGTTTGCGCTTTAGCTCTAAATATCATTCATGTGTTCCCCAAGTCCTGAAACATATAAAACAAGTATCAAGCTCCAAATAATATACTAAACGGGCGTAACAATAATAAATTAGGGGCCGCCAATGGGCACATTTGCGCCCCTATCAATTATCAAAAAAAAAAATCGTAAAAATAATGAATTATAATATTTGTTTTGTTGTTTGAGTGCCGTATTCATATGAACAACTAATTATCTGTTAGAAGTAGTATTTAACTATGTTTGCCTCGTCTCTCCCGCCGTGTCCATTTCCCTATATTTTTTTCATTTTTGGAATTAGCATGTAACGAGTTTGTATCCTTGTCCGTATTCGTGCTTCGATCTTATTGGCACCATTGCCTATTTTTCAATTGGGTATGTGTCCTATACTGATTCATCTTTTATTGATGTTCTTTTCGTTATCTGAGCGTATGTTTTGCATACCATAGAGCATTCTGATGATCTTCTTACTGTTCTCTTCATTTTACACTTACTGTGATGTAGGGTCGTTTTATTGGGTGCCCTCTTGTCGAGCCGATGTACGGACTTATTGGTGTCGTTCACGATCAGTATGGCAGCGAACTCAAAGCCACGCCAATGGATGAGGTATTGAAATGTCTGGAGCACTTGGAGAACAGGTACGATCATCCAATCGATTTTTTTTAAAAAACTTATCGATGGTTTAAGAAAGATTATTATCTTTATACGTATAGCACTGAACTAGCTTTAGAGCACTTCTAGGCACTCCATCATCTTTGTGGTTATTCTTCACCATTTCTTAACATTAATTGGATTTTGTCTACAATGGACTCCCTTTAACAAGAGTAGATACCACTTTGTCACGACCCAACCCGTGGGTTAAGGGTCTATGACCGGTCAGTGCGTCTAAGTCACCCTAAACCTAATTATTAAAAACAGTTAGGGAAAATATATTTAAAAACCCGTTAAGACCAATGCTTGCTTCTCAAAGGCCCCAAGTGGGTGGAGCGGTGACGCTTTGAGGCTCAAGAGAAAATAGAATGAACTAGAAGAAACTATTCTCTGTACTTTAAATCAGTAAAAATCATTCGCTAATCTTGGGCGAGTTTTCACGTATTCTCCAAATCTATTACTCCTATTTGAATGTTCTTCACCATTCACCATAGTGAGCCTCAAATAAGGAATGATAGTGTGAGTACGGTTCGTGGTCAAAAGGGGTGATTAATTTATTCTGAAAGGTCACTTATGAGTTTGACTTAGATGATCCATATTAAGAATAGGGTTAATCTTATAATAATTCATTTACGCTACTGTGCCTATCTCGTATTTTTGTTTACAGCAGCCCCTTCCAACTTCACGATATAAAAGTGGTTGAAGAAGAAGGTTGCCTAGCTGGAAAATTGGACTCTCCGACAACGACGAAATCAGGTTACAGCAGCCCCTTTCAACTTCATGACATAAAAGTGGTTGAAGAAGAAGGTTACCTAGCTGGAAAATTGGATTCTCCGACGACGACGATTACGACGACGAAATCAGGTTCCAATCGGCTGCCAAGAATTACCACCGCCAACCCACCGCTACTACTACTTCTCTTTCTTTGTTTTTTTCTTTTCTGCCGACTCCTCTCTTTCCTTTTTACCTTTATATGTTTCGGAAAGATGGAGGAAATCGGATCCCTGTGATGGTAGTCCGTTGAAAATTTCTTGAAATGATTGAAAGGTATTACATAGGTTATGCAAAGGCACGACTTGGCCCTTGTTTTGGATTACTCCATGTTTGGGTATTAATAAATAATTGCAAGTTCTCCAGATCGGGGTCGATAGTTAGCAAGGAACTTGATCTCCAAATCTGATGATAGGGTTTTACCTACCAAATAAAAGGCCCGCTAGGTGATCGAAATCGCCTAGGAAAGCCATACTATTTCAAGGTTCTTTTTCCTCTTTTTTTTAATTTTTATTTTGGTGCATCCAATGAGATACTGCTAAGGAGGTCCTGGGATCATCTCAAGGCTCAACCAACAAGTGAGAACCTTGCGGACAGTGGCGTAGCCAGAAAATTGCTCCAGTGATGACACAATTTATAAATGCCAGTATTTTTGTTGTGAAAAAAAAAAAAAAACTCTTTTTAAAGAATATAACATATCTTGATTTTCATTTGAAATGAGTCTCGCTTCACTTACATTTTGTGGATAGATATTCCTCTTAGCTTCCCATACCCCCAATTATTGGGGACTTAATGAGTTATGTTATTGATGTTGTTGTAGACATTCCTCTTAGCTTATTTTGTTATACCGCTTGGCTTCCAAGGGGGGTCTGGGGTTCGAGTTGGTGGAGGTCTAGGATTTCATAAACATGTTATAGTTTCGAAGCAAAAATTTCACTTAAATAAGGCTTGTTTGTGAGTAATTAGTTAAATAACATGTATTTGTGTCACTTCATTTCCTTAAGACCTACACTCAGAACGCAGAATGCCCCAACTAAGGGCAGGCCTATTCGATGGAGAGTAGGTGAGGATACGATTGAGAGAGTGTAGATTGATGCTGCGAGTGCCATTTGAAATGTGAGACTTGGGTTGGTTCTTAATTATATACGGGAATTACGCTTTTGGGGTGTGAACTTTGGGTTACTTGATACCATAACGAAAGAAAGGTATGCTAAACATACCGTTACTTATGAAGCGCAATTTTATATCATTTTAATTATTAAAAATTGACTTTGATGTTGGACCAACTCTCGTGTCGAAATGCCTAATGGATTGGGCATTTGGGCATGTGTCGAAATGCCTGGTGGATTGGGCATTTGGGCATGTGGTGATACATATATGAGATGTGATGAGCTCCCTTTTAGAAATGGTTAGGAGGTAAGTTTGAAAATTGTTCCTCATTAGGTCTCATTGAGAATACAATTTTAGAGGGGTTGGATATAATGCGGCAGTGTCTCAAGATCACCCCATAATTTTCTTGTAGCAGCTCACCTATATGCTTCGAACTCTCAAAACAACTCCAAACTAAAGTTTAAGAGTCTACCCGGTGTTGTAAAACATTGATCCAAACCTCTCGATACATGGACATTGCAGAGCAAAAACACTCCTGAGAAAAATCAATTTAGAAAAATGTGCCATTCATTTTTTGTTGGACGGTAACTATAATTTTGAAATTTAAACCATCTATTGATACTCCGAAAATATAATATTTTGAGGAGAATTACCAAAATATTTATTTTAAATTTACGAAATGGGCAATTTCAATCAATATTTTGAGGAGAATTTTGGGTGCAAGCTAGGTACCACGTGGCGGTACCCAGTGCATATCTTGGCCGTCCAAAAGTGTTTTGTATGGTCCAAATTTTAGAGGGTGAAATAGGAGAGAGAAAGAGGTGAGAGAGAGGAGAAATCTACAAAACTCTCTACTTGCCGAGAAAAACTTGGGTGTGTGTAGGGTATGACCACGTGGTACCCGACCATACATCTCGGCCGTCCAAAAGTGTTTGGACGGTCCAAATTTAATCCTCCTCTCTCTCCTCTCTCTCTCTTAGCAGCCTAGGTAGTCCAAAACACTTTTAGACGACCAAGATGAGTGGTCGGGCACCATGTTATCATACCCAAAACGCACCAAAGTTTTTCTCCTATTTAAGATCCTCATGTAATCTACAAAATCAAGTTTGAAAGGGTCTCGGAGAGAAGATAGAGTTTAAAGGAAAACAATTCCAGTTTGAACAAGTCTTTCCCATTGAATAGGGCCTAAAACTGATCAATTTGTAAAACGATTTTCACTTCTTTTCTCTCTCATCCTTCATTCATTCATTTCCACCTATAAATCTTACTGCAACGCAATGGAAACTCCCATGACCCCAATATCACCTCTCCTCCTCCATTGCTTTTTGAATCTGCATCGGGTACATGAATATCGACTCTCCTCCTTCACAAATGCGTTAGGTTGTTCTTGAAATTAGCATCAATCGTTATCGTTGAAGCTGATCAAGGATGATGCAATTTATCAGTAATCGACTTGCTTGGTTCCCGAAGAATGAAAAATATAATGAATTCGAGTAAATGTCTCTTCCTCAGTGTTTCTGTATTCAAAACTAGGACTATCTCTTCTGTTTTGTAGCAAAATCTAGTTCTTGGTACTGGTGATTTATGCTTGCATATGTATATTGTGCTTCTAGAACCAATGGGTGATTAACCTTCTTCATTTTGATTCCTTATTCTTCATGTGTTAGCCCATTGTCCTAATTAAACAGTATGTATGCTTCATCGCGGAAAGACATTCTTTGTAGTTCGAGTTGTTGTCTTAATATCTTTTGGACGTTGATTTGATGTTTCTTCACTTCATTTGCAGGAAATTTTGCACCGTGGGCAATTGGGATTGTTTTCAATTCATGATGCCGGTACCAGTACCGGGTTTTGGAGTTGATGGTTCAATCATCTATATCACCTTCATAGAGGAAGGGAAAACTGTACTGAGAACAGAGAAAGAATCACTTGTCGACGAAAAGACCATAAGGTTTTTTGTTTCCATAATGTTTTACATGCTATGCTTTGGTATCGCACCAAGAAATGAAGTTCATGCAAAGAGAGACCTTGATGAAAAGGACCTAATCTATGAGGAAAAAGATAATCACACAGCGGCGCACAAAGGAGCTTCATGAGCAACACATCATTCGTGCCGCCCTCATAGAGAGGATTATGGAGGTGGAGACCAAAATAGAGGGCTTAAAAAATGGCGTTCCTCTAATGGAGTCTCTCTTTGGTTACAAACAGGGCCGGCCTAGGAGTAAGCCCAGCAAGCCCCAAGGCTTGGGCAACTCCCCGGGCTTGGGCAACCCCTCGGGCTGGGAATTGTAAACTTAAATGTGTGGGGGACCAGAGGAGTTGTGTGATTAAGTGAGAGGGGCCAAGCTAGTCTAAGGATTGGTATGGGATTATGTGAGGCTGTTAAGAGACAAAGAAAAAGATGGGATTGGATTGGATGAAGTAGGCCATGACAAGGTGGAAATGAGAGCTAGTTATTCGGTGGAGTAAATGAGAGAGTGGGAAGTGTGAGTGAATGTGAGGGCCATGTGATAAGCTGCATACATGAAGCATTATTGTAAGGATGTCCAAGCTAGCACATTAAGTTGCTTGGTGTTTGTTCAGTGAGTAAATGGGGAGGTTGAGAAATATGTAGAAATAGGTTATTTGTATTGTTGTAATGTGTGGGGAAAAAAGAAAAGAGGAAGAGAAGAGAGAGTGAGGGCAGGAGATGTGGGAGGCCCTTTGGGGTCTCCCCCACCACCAAATTATGTAATGGGCGTGCATGAGAATGTATGTGAGATGTGTGAGTAGTGTATGTTTGTATTTGTGAAAAGTTCAATAAAAATGTGTTGGGCTTGTGTGTGAATCTCTCTTATTTTCCCATCACTTCGATGCACTCTTTGATTTGAATCGATTCGACCCTTAGGTTTTTTCTCTTGATCTTTGACTTGCACTATCTCCAAACTTGGCTTTGGTTCATTTTTACGCTCTGTGTCAAGAGCATAAGTGCATGAGGAAATTTCTACTGCTTTTTTTTAAAAAAATTTATTCATCTTTTCTTGATGAGTTGTACTTAGTATTTCTCATGTTGTTTTGGATGTTACTTTTTTGTAAATGCCGTATGGCTCCATGTTGAATTGAGGCTCTTCTCTAACTTCCTGAAGAGCATTTTCTTAAGAGACGTTAGTATAGAAAAATGACTAATCTTCTTCATTTTGATTCCTTGTACTCTTCATATGGTATTTACTCTGTAATGTTGTCACAGTAGGATTTTATATTTTGATTTATCAGAAACAGTATTTCAATTGGGAAGAAACGAAGAGAGTGAAAATATAGATTAAAAAATTGGATAATGAGCGCCCTTTAATGATGATCCAAAACATGTTAACTCCGTGTCCTGAAACAACGATTTATCTTGTTGGGGTACCCTGGTTGCTAGGGTACAACAATACTTGACATGTATGTTGTTCTTGAGGTATCTTTTCTCTTCTCTTTTTTTTTTTTTTTTGAAAAAAAACTGAGATATTTCTGCCCATGACAGTGAAGCAGATATATATATACTCCATGGTAGTTCGAGTAGAGAAACTTACCTTCTCGTTGTTTATTTTACTGCACATGAAAATCGTATGAGAAAGGCGTTTAATGCTTCAAAGGAGTTCCAAGGAGACATCAGACAAGTAACAATCAAAGCCACATAAAGAAGCAAACCAGCAGAAACTACTAACTAAAACACTGCAGCATTGATCAAAATCTTGTGGTCCAATCTGAGTACCATAGCACACAGCAGAGAGCAAAGAAAACCGCTAAAAGATATCCATCACATGCTTTTTCCGCTTCCATCAAGCCACCGCCACCACCATAAGATATAGCTACTTAACCATTTCAAGTTTCTTTAATACAACAGCAACACCAGCAGATTACCGAAAAAAAAACAGCAACACCAGCAGTGACTAATGCATTTCTCAATGCACTACGAGAGTCTTTAGCTATTCTTCGAAGCTCTCTTAATACATTTATTTTCAACTGTAATGTTTTGAACTTTTATCTTTATGACTAATGAATTAAAAAAAAAAAACCCCAGTGATTAATTTACATAGACGGCAGATTTTCACCAGTTTCTGAATACTAGCTTCGGCTTTGTTCGGATGCAAACTGAAGTGGAGTTTTTTGTTCTCAAAAAGAACATTTGTGATCGGATGCAAACTGTAGCAGTAATATGTGGGTCCCATTTCAGCTGGATTTTGCACAGAGAGAGAGAGAGAGAGAGATGCGTAATTGGTTGGACTGGGGACCCACTGCCCAGTTTTGCGGAGAGAGAGAGAGAGAGAGTGAGTGCATGCGTACGAATTGGGTTTTGGACTGGGGCCCACTGCCCAATTTTGCAGAGAGAGAGAGAGAGAGAGAGAGAGAGAGAGAGAGAGAGAGAGCATGCGTACAAATTGGGTTTTGCGTCGCGTACAACTGTCCACTGGTTGGGTTGTACGTATGGAGAGAGTAGGAAATATCAAATAAAAAAGAGGAAAAGTCATTTTTTGAAAAGTGTTTGCAAGGCCTATTTTTGAAAGGCATTCAAAAGCCTATCCGAACACAGCCTTCATTGTCTACTATGGATTCTTCTATAGAAACTGGGGAAAAGTTATAACTTATGTATGCATTGGCCTCAAAAGAGTTGGGTACGTTGTGATGTCCTATTGCTAGCTCCCATTAATATGTATGACATACCATTACTTATGATGCGCAATTTTATATCCTTTCACTAATGGATTGGGCATGTGGTGATATATGAGATGTGATGAGCTCCCTTTTAGAAATGATTAGGAGGTAAGTTTGAAAATTGTTCCTCATTATGTCTCATTGAGAATGCAATTTTAGAGGGGTTGGATATAATGAGGCAGTTTCCCAAGATCACCTAATAATATTCTTGGAGCAGCTCACCTATATCCTTCCTTCTCTCAAACACCTCCAAACTCAAGTTTGCGAGTCTCCCCGGTGTTTCAAAACATTGATCCAAGCCTCTCGATACATGGACATTGCAGAGCAAAACGACTCTTGAGAAAAATTAATTTTGATAGGAGATAAATAGAAAATTGTACTAATCATTTTTTGTTGGACGGTAACTATAATTTTGAAATTTAAACCATCTATTTGATACTTCGAAAATATAATTTGTTTTTTATGCGTATCAATGTCTTATAAAATTACCAAAATATTTATTTTTAATTTACGAAATGGACAATTTCGATCAATATTTTGAGGAAATTTCTTTTGGTGCGGACTAGGTACCACAGGGCGGTACCCAATGCGTATCTCGGTGGCCAAAAGTGTTTTGTATGGTGCGGATTTTAGAGGGTGAAATAGGGGGGAGAGAGAGAGAGAGAGAGGGAAGGAGAAATCTACAAAATTTTCTCTGCTTGACGAGAAAAACTTGGGTGCGTGTAGGGTATGACCACGTGGTGCCCGATTATGCAGTTTGGCCGTCCAAAAGTGTTTCAGATGGCCCAAAATTAATCCTTCTCTTTCTCCTCTTCTCTCTATGCAAGCTCGGCAGTCCAAAACACTTTTGGACGGCCAAGATGAGTGGTCGGGCACCATGAGGCCATACGCAACACGCACACAAGTTTTTCTCCTATTTGAGACCCTCATGTAATCTATAAAATTAAGTTTGAAAGGGTCTCGAAGAGAAGATAGAGTTTAAAGGAAATGAATTCAAGTTTGAAGAAGTCTTTCCCATTGAATAGGGCCTAAAACTGATCTAACAAACTGTAAAATAATTTTCCATTCTTATCTCTCTCTCTCTTTCATCCTTTATTCATTCATTCATTCACACCTATAAATCTTACTGCAGTGGAATGGAAACTCCTATGACCCCAATATCACGTCTCCTCCATTGCTTTCGAATCTGGTACATGAAATTAGCGTCAATCGTTATCGTTCAAGCTCATCAATCTTGATGCGATTCATCAGTAATCGACTAGCCTGCTTACCGAAGAATGAAAAATACAACAAATTCGAGTAAATGTCTCTTTTTCTCTGTTTTTATATGCAAAACTAGGACATTCTCTTTCTTTTTTGTAGCAAAATGTAGTTTCTGGTAGTGGTGCATGATTTATTCTTATATATGTAATAGTGCATGCCCGTGCCTTAAGGTACAACTTGAGCAATCGACACCCGTACCTGTGCCCATTCTTTATGATCTTTAGAAATTCAGAGAGCAGGAAGGGAGGAGGTAATGAGAGAGAATGTTGTTTGAATTTCGAAAAGGGAAGAGAGTGCGAATGTGTGGTTGGCCGGTGGAGGAAAAGGCTAGAGAGAGAGAGAGAGAGAGAGAGAGAGAGAGAGAGAGATAAGAGGGATTGAGTTGGCAGAGTATGTGACTAGGATATAAATATGATTGAGACAAAAATTGCTCTGTATTGTAATATATATTTTGTGCTTCTAGCTTCAATGGGTGATTAACCTTCTTCATTTTGATTCCTCATTCTTTGTATGTTAGCTCATTGTCCTAAAACAGTATTTTTCTTTGTATGCTTCATTGCGGAAAGCCATGCTCTATAGTTTGAGTAAATGCTCTAATACTTATTGGACGTTGATTTGATGTTTCTTTGCTTCATTTGCAGGAAATTTTGTGCCGTGGAGGGCACTTGGGACTGTTTTCAAATCGTGATGCCGGTACCGGGCTTTGGGGTGGATGATACAATCATCTATATCACCTTGATGGAGGAAGGGAAAAATGTACTGACAACGGGGAAAGAATCACTTGTGAACAAAAAGACCATGAGGTTTTTTATTTCCATCATGTTGTACCTACTAGGCTCTGGCATTGCACCAAGAAATGAAGTTCATGCAAATAGAGGGCTCATCGTTCCCGCAGCACTCATTGAAAGGATTATGGAGCTCTCATCTGGAGGATTATGGAGCTGGAGACCAGAATAGAGGGCCTAGAAAAAGGGCGTTCCTCAAATTGAGCTCTCATCTGGAGGATCATGAATCCTAGTGCATGCTTCGATGCACTCTTTGATTTGAAGCTATTCGACCCTTAGTTTTTTTCTCTTGATCTTTGACTTGCACCATCTCCGAAGTCATTTTCGTTTCATTTTTACGCTCTATGCCAAGAGCATAAGAGCATGAGGAAATTTCTCATTTTTTTTCTTTTAATTAGTTTATCTTTTCTTGATTGGTTGTGCTTAGTATTTTTCATGTTGCTTTGCTGTAACTTTTTTTTAGTACCGGATAGCTCCATTTCTGATTGAGGCTCTTCTCTAACTTGCTGAAGAGCATTTTCTTAAGAGATGTTAGTATACAAAAGTGAATAATCTTCTTCATTTTGATTCCTTTTACTCTTCATATGGTATTTACTTTGTAATGTTGTCACACAGTAGGATTTTGTATTTTGATTTATCAGAAACAATGTTTCAATCTGGTAGAAAACGAAGAGAGTAAAAATATAGATTAAAAAATTGGGTACTAAGCCCTTTAATGATGATGCAAAACATGTTTAACTCCATGTCCTGAAACATCGATTTATCTTGTTGGGGTACTCTGGTTGCTAGCTAGGGTACAACATTACTTGACAAGTATGTTGTTCTTGAGGTATCTTTTCTTTTCTCTTTTTTAATTTTTTTATTTAAATCTGAGATATTTCCACCATGACGGTGTAGACATCCCAGTTTAGGCCCTCTACGATTCTCGAAGCACGGCCTAAACGGCCTCCCCGATGATGAAATAAGGACAAAATTAATACCTCGACAATGCTAGAATAATGCTCATTAAAATTTCAGATGCCAAAAACCTCTAAGCAATCCTTTCCCATCAACCCCAAGCCCTACAAAATCTAGAGCACCAATGCTTCAAAATTTTCAAAGCCAGCAAAGCACTAGTGTGCACCAGTTGAACTTGTGCGCAGAAGTTGATTTTTGCATGCAAAATCCGTACAAGCATCTAGTAGGAGAATTTCATCATTTTGATTCGGTTCTCTGGACATGATAGGTGTCCCCTCCTCCATAAACCTTGATCCATGTTTTGGGGGCCCTTTGAACCTTTTCAACTGCCATTTTGAACTCCCCTACACCTATAAATACCCTCCTACTTCTAAAAAACGAGACTAACTACTGATATATACTCTCACGATCCACTTCTTATCTGGTCTTTCCGTTTCCGGTCCTCATGATCCAAATTTTTTTTTGAAAATCCGAGCCGTCCAATGTGTTCAGAAGGTGTTTTCAAGGATCCATGCAAAAAATCTTCAAAAAAAATACCGGGAAGTGCTTGATCCAAGCATTTTTCGCAAAACTGTAAAAATACAATTTTTGCAAAAAAACGCTTGGATCAAGCACTTCCCGGTTTTTTGTTTTTAAAGATTTTCCGCATGGACCCTTGAAAACACCTTCTGAACACATTGGACGGCTCGGATTTTCAAAAAAAATTTTGCAACACAAAAAAAATCAATTTTTTCTTAAATCCAGGAGGAGTGGACTAGAAGATGAGCCTATACTCTCATGCTCTCCCTCCGCTACTATATGCTATCCCTCCCCAGTGCATCCTCCAAACTCGATCTAAAAATCCTAGAACTAAAATTTCAAAAAATACTAACCTCATGCATTTCTACCTTCTCCAGTCAACCTAGGCCTTATAAAACCCCCTGAAATCCTTAATTTCAAGCCTCAACCTTCCTATTCATGTTCAAACATCAACCTACTCAAAACCAAAGATTAAAGGAGCAAATTTCAAGCATCTTAAAGGTCAAAGAAGTAGGCCTTAGGGCCGCTGTTTGATCCTTGAGGGGACTTCTTTGAGTATATTTCAATCCTCTATATTGAAATTATACTCAAAGAGTCAAAATAAAGTCTACGTTGTGTCAAAATAAATTTTAAAAAAATTAAATTAGGAAGAATACTCACGCGCACCAGTACTCCTTGGGAACCCATTTTCTAAAAATTAATTTTCGTACTGTTCTACAAAAATTCTATATATATTTTTTTGTTTTTGTTATTAGAATAAATTTTTGGAGACTTGTTCAAAAGTCCTAGGCAAAGAATTTATAACCTCATTAATCCACCAAACAAGTTTATAACCTATATCCAGTCCTAATGCTTGCATCTTTTTTTTGTTCTTTTTTTTTTTTACCAAAAAAAAAAGTTTGTACCTCTAGGAAAGTGCCAAAAAAGTTTGTACCCTATGAAAGTGCCTAAAATCCTAAGGTACCCTATGAAAGTGCCTAAAACCCTAGGGTACTCTATGAAAGTGCCTAAACCACTAAAACCCTATAATAGGAAAGTGCACCCTAAAACCTAAACCCTTGGGTACTCTATGAAAGTGTCAAAAAAGTTTGTACCGTATGAAAGTGTCTAAAATCCTAGGGTACCCTATGAAAGTGCCTAAAACCCTAGGGTACCCTATGAAAGTGCCTAAACCACTAAAACCCTATAATAGGAAAGTGCACCCTAAAACCTAAACCCTAGGGTACCCTTTGAAAGTACCTAAATTTAAAAAAAAAAAATATTGTGGACCGTAGACCTTGTAAAACTTTAACATGGACTAAATGACCCAATAAGTCCCCACTTCTGGACCCTAGAACAATGTCAAGTTTGTCGCACGACTTATGCGCACTAGTCCCTATTGGTGTGTACAAGTCCTATGCGATGACCATTTTTCAAAATTTAGTTCTTATAGCTCAGAACTCAGTTTATTTTTGTTTTGGTGTGAAGGATTCCCTAGTTCAAAACCTGATACAAATATTATTACATATTCCTTATTAGAATAGCATCCATTTTTATTTACATGTTGCATCTTGAAATATTTGTTTCCTTGTTCCCTATCCCCATATGTGTGAAGTTAAATAATAAATTTTTTTCACAAAATTCCACGAACATTAAAGTAGAGACCGATCCTTGTATCGGGCGAGGGGGGTGCCGTAAAACCCTTCCCCTCTCATAACCTAGCTACAAACCCAAAATCTTTCGGAAAAAAAAAAAGATCAATAACAAAGTCTTTTCCAAAACACGGCACGGAAGTCACATTTTTCAAAATGGTTTCTCGGGTTACAATCCTCAGACCCAGGTGGTGACTCTGAAAAATTAAAAATTTCAAAAACCCCCCAAACTTTGACCTTAATGTCTCAAACACTCCCAAACTTCACTTAATTTCAATTTACCTCCCAAACTATAGCTCCGTTATTCAATCAACCCCCCCGCCATCCAAATCCGTTAAATGCCAAACGGAAAGTGTTGACATGGACTTCTTTAGCCGTTAACAGAAGGAAAAAATAAAAAAAAAGGAAAAGGAAACCCGGATCTGGTTTTAGAGAGAGAGAGAGAGAGAGAGAGAGAGAGAGTGAAGCACAATCTAGTATAAATTCACTCCAAATCCAAACATTTCAATTCATTCCAAGTTTCCAACCCACCAAAACCCTAACTCACTCTTTCTGAATCCACACATTTTCAGCAACCAATGGCAAGAACAAAGCAAACTACAAGGAAATCCACCGGAGGCAAGGCGCTAAGGAAGCAGCTACCCGCACCAGTTCCGACCGGGGACGGTGGCACTGAGAGAAATTAGAAAGTACTAGAAGAGCACAGAGAGATTGCTCAGGATTTCAAGACCGATCTCAGGTTCTAGAGCTCTGCTGTGGCCACGTTGCAGGAGGCGGCGGAGGCGTATTTGGTTGGGCTGCTGTGTGCGATTAAGAGGGTTACTATTAGGTTAAATTCCTTAGAGACCCCCTCATCTATACTCATTTTCCACTCAGACCCCCTAACCTTTAAAAGCGTCCATACTCACCCCCTCATCTATGCGAAATGCACGGCACCCCTTACGCCGTTAACGGAATGACGACAAATGACTATAATACCCCTTAAAAACACCCACACTCACCCCCTCATCTATGAAAATCATCCATAGTCACCCCCTCTCTCTTTCTTTTATTTTTTTTAGTGTATTTGTTTACAAAAAATTTGTATTTTCAAAAATAAAATTTAGTGAATTTGTTTTATTATTTCAAAATTAGAGTGTTCATGCTTTGTTTTCAAATTTGATTTTTCCCCTCTAAATATCTACATTTGTTTCATTTAAAAACAGACACCAAAAAAAAAAAAAGAAGATATGTGTCTATCTTTTTTTAATTTGTGGAAAACAAAACAAATTACATAATAAAAAGGAAACAATACACTCTCTCTTTCTCTTTCAGATAAATATTTGATTGTTAAGAAAGAGCCAATTTTTATACCATTTAATCTAAATTTCTATCAAAACATGTCCTTTTTTTTCTCTACTTTATTAAACAATAAAATCAAATTGTTATAACCTTTCCGTTTAAGACCGAATTGATATTAAATAGAACTAAAATAATATCAAATAAGTGGGTTTATAGAAAATAATATCATTCAGACATCAAAAATAATACCAAAGAAGTCATCTTCAGCAAGAATAATATCATATTAGTAGTGGATCTAATAAATAATATCAATTTGGTGAATCTGGCAGTGAACTCAAAATTGAGTTACGGTTTGTCTGTTCGGGCTCATTTCAATCCCTATGAATTACTCTAAACTACTCCAATATACTTAGGAAGAGAAGTGGGAGGATTATCTACCTTCAACTTGGTGAGAGGAGTGAGAATTTAAAAGTTTATGGGTTTTGCTAGTGGTTTTTTGTGGTCTCTCATGGTGAGGGGGGAGGGAGAGAGCCACAGAAAGAGAGAATATTGTAGATGGGGTGGGAGAAGGGAGAGGGTGTAATCCTTTTAAGTTTTAATCTCATTTAGGGCATTTTCGTCCAATTGGTAACATTTAACCTTAAAACTTAACGGTAATGTAACAGAAGGGGTCTGTATGGCTAACGACGAAAGATGAGGGGTGAGTTTGGACGCTTTTAAATGTTAGGGGGTCTGAGTGGAAATTGAGTATAGATGAGACGGTCTCTAAGGAATTTAACCTTACTATTATGCCCATTTTTATTCAGCTTGCCAGGAGAATTCATGAGGAGAGGGCTAAGATGTTAGTAGATGTTTCTCCATTTTGGATTCGTTTGTAGCTGAGTTTTTCCTGATTAGTGGATGATATGATGTGAACCTGATGAAATGAAATCTACTCCATTAATTGATTAAGGGGTGTTCCACTAACAAAAAACTGTTTTTTCCAAAAATCGAGACAGGTCATTCTGTCATAATACATTACATAAAAAACCGTGCAAAGCCAGTTTATTAAAAAAACTAACTTAGTGGATCTGATTAGAATTAATTTTTTGGGTAACGGAAAAAGCAAAGATTAGTTCAATTTGGTGTGGCTTTTTTTTTTTACAAAGATTAGTTAAATTTTATTTCTCATTCTTTACATGTGGCGTTTTTCTTTACATAGTGCACATGTGGCGCCACGTGTCGAGTCATATGTTGATTTAACTGAGCCGTTTGGGCCAACTCAGCGCTTTCCGTTTGGCATTTAACAGATTTGGACGACAGAGGGTTGATTGAATAACGGAGCTATAGTTTGGGGAGGTAAATTGAAATTAAGTGAAGTTTGGGAGTGTTTGAGACATTGAGGTCAAAGTTTGGGGGGGTTTTTTGAAAATTTTCCCATGAAAATTGTATGAGAAAGGCGTTTAATGCTTCAAACGAATTGTAAGTTGGAACTCCTAGGAGACATCAGACAAGTAACAATCAAAGCCACATAAAGAAGCAAACCAGCAGAAACTACTAACTAAAACACTGCAGCATTGATCAAAATCCTGTGGTCCAGCCAATCTGAGAAACCCAAACAGCAGAGAGCAAAGAAAACCACTAAAAGATATCCATTGCATGCGTTTTCCTCTACCATCAACCAACTGCCCCCTGTAGGAGATGATTCTTGCTTTAGCCAAATATGATGGTCAACAGTAAAGACACAGTAAGGAGGAGAATAGGGTGGTCTAGGAGAAGGGTGAAGAACAGAGCAGGTGTGCATAGAAAGAACTAAGGCAATGGATTGCTCTTGGTCTAATCCGTGGTACCCTTGGTGACCTAGGAGATGGGAATGAATTCACTGGAGAGAGTGTTCTTCTCTCATTCAGTGATTGCCCTTTTCTCTCTCTAGGATGACATATGCTCTACCAGTATTTCACCAACCTCTGGGCACTGAAAGGGAACGTCCCATATTTATAGGCACCTTTGGACCAATGATTATGTGCCAGGCTGTCACCCTATAATATGATGACACGTGTCCTTTCCGTACAACTTGGTTGTACGGGTGACGTCATCACCGAGCAGCTCACCCGCGCGGTGACAAGCCATTTCCCCGCGCAGCGATCCTCTTGTTCTTTATAGCCACCAAGCCACTGGATCTCCCTTATTCCCGTTAGGGAAAGGTCGTGACCTGTTCGGTCGCGCCTATACCGCAGACATGTTCTGGGCCGTGCTAGCCATCTGGGACATGGGCTCTTCTCCTGTTCGGACGGCCCCTGGTTGTCCAAGCACCGCCCTTGTAAGGGCTTGGGGTGCGCGTCGCTGAGGCACCTTGTGCAAGAGGGTCTCCCGCCAGTGGCCCCTCCCCCTGCGCGGAGACTTGCGCCCGCGCCAGTGGCCCCCATGCGCGGAGGTTTGCGCGGAGCATGCCACGTGTTGCGGGGAGATTGTGCCACCTAGAGGTGACACTATTCATCACTCCATTGGATGGTCAACGTGGGGGTCGCGCGCTGACCTCTCCTACACCCCCATTGTAAACCCACCATCAGAATTAGCTTCCTACTCAACCATTTCAAGTTTCTTTAATAAGACAGCAACACCTCCAGTGACCAATGAATTTCTCAATGCATTATGAGACTCTTTAGCTATTCTTCCTCAAAGCTCTCTCAATACATTTATTTTTCCACTGTAATGTTTTGAAATTTGATCGATATGATTAATGAATAATAATAAGAAAAACACCAGTGACCAATATCAACAATCCCCAGCTGCAAGACTTGCACACAGCAGCATCACCACTTACTTGAACCATTTGATCTCTCAAACCCCATCTGTTCCTTCTACTCCCACAGCCTTTCCAGAAATCTCATGCCACCATTTTAAGTGCTCGGAAACTGAAAGATATTATGATCCATAGCAATACCCTTAGCTACAGCCAGGGGCAAACGCAGGATTTACCATCAGTGGGGTCAAAAATCTAGAGCATATACTCCCTTCATTCCATTTTGTTGGCCCCCACCGAAAGTATGTGTAATTTTTGAGATAGAAAATTGAATTATTTGCACACATGATTTTTCGAGTTTCTTCTTGCCAAATTAAAGATTTCGATTAGTTTTTTTAAGTTGGTGAGAAAAAATTCAAAAATTATGAACAGAATTGTTTGAAAATTGCACATCTTTCGAAGGGGACAAAATGGGACGGAGGGAGTACGTTAAAACACTAAACCAAAAGAGATCTACCACTTAAATTCTCGAAGTTGTGTGACTGTGTTTGTGGTTTGTGTGTTTGTTTCTGTTGGAAAAATTTGCTGGCACCTTCAAAATGAATCTGGAACTTCGCTTCGAATCTGAAAATTAAACCGCTTCAAGTCGCGTTAATGAGTCGCTTTGCTAAAGACAACATTTGTCCCCACTAATTGTGGCTGCCTTTATATAGGCGTGCACTCACACCCTTTAAAAGGGGTGTCCTGGTACCTTTTCCCAAAGGGTATAACACTTTCTAAGTGTTGCAACCTTCCAAACAGTTGCAACCTACCAACCAAGAGTACTGTTGTTCCGAAAAGGTGTGTTGGCACACAACACTTCATCAATTTAGACATGCACCCATTCGTGTCAATTCTCTAAGGTTATCAACCGTTAACTCTCTAAAGTGGGACAAAATTCCCAAGTTAAAACCAAACAAGCTTTCAAAAGTAATACGGAATATTTTGTAAAAACCCAAAAAATTTATACTCTATTTTTTGAAAATATCTAACAGTTTCTCGGTACTGAAAGCGCTACATCTTATTCATGAAGCCTTGTAGCCTTAAGGACAGAAAAATGCTTAAGACAGACAGATGCATGAACAAAGAAGGCCGCATTCACTTAGAGCTCCCCAAAGGCAACTCTTCTTCCATCCCCTAGGGCAATCTTTATATTGGCTGTAATGTTGTTGAACACATTCTCACTCCTTAATTTCCCTTAACACCATCACATCATTCCATAATTTTAACAACGTTTGGCCTATTCTTACCTTAGTTATCATGCGTTGTTGTTGATTTTGTACTCCGAACAAATAATCTTTGTCCATAATGCCTCACTTTCGACTTGAAATCTCCACCACCATTTCATCAACAGGGAATCATTCAAGAACCTGTGATTTTTCACCCCCAAGCCACTTCTCTTCTAGTCCCTTCTTCTTCATCTCGGCCGCGCGCACCACATAGAAAATAACTTTGCATCCTAAATAGTGACATGTAATAAATTAGTACACTAGACAACACTGACTTGATTTGAGTTATTCTCCCCCTAAAAGATAATTAATATCTCCTTTTCCATGAAGCTTAATTACCTCCTCTGGAATTTTTTCAAACACAGCTTACTAACCTTGTTTTGCATACAAAAACAAGGTTATGCTATCCTATTGTTGTGATTTATATTGCGTTGTTTTTTTATGTGATTCTAGTATTCTATTTTAAGTTGTCACTTACTAATAAATATTTATTCTAAAAAGTTAGTGAATAAAAATTGATAGTACATATTTCGTTTCGGCCTTCTGAACAGACTATATTTGAAAAAAGTTAGTAGACAATAGTGATGATGACTATAAATTAAGAGCAATTGTGAAAAATTAGAATTTTTAAGTGTAATGATGATATTTCTATAAAAATTTGAATTTTTGAAATTAGTCATTTAAAAAGTGATAGTTAGATTTTTTTACAAAGGTTTGTGTTGCTCTATCAATTTGGACTTCCAAGATCACTCTTAGACTAATTTACGCACTCAATTTTGTTTTTGAGATTCTAATTTCATCGTGGACTAGCGATTCTTGGAGAATTGAAACAAAGTATGTCAAAGATTGTTTTCGGGCAAATTCACACATGCCTCCATATCTTTTTGGGTACTACTTTTGTCGTCGACTAGTGATTCTTGGCTAGAATTTGAAGCAAAGTTTCGCTTGTGGTGGCAACTTTCCAATTTACATAGACGGCAGGCACACTAGCTTCGTTGTCTACTATGGATTCTTCTATAGAAATTGGGGAAAAGTTATAACGTATGTATTTACTGCTCCCAAAAGAGTACTTAGGTACATTGTGAGGTTTTTTTTTTTGCTGGCTCCAATTAATATTGTAAGACATACCGTTACTTATGAAGCGCGATTTTATGTGCTTTCAATTATTAAAAATTTGACTTTGATGTTGGGCCAACTCTCTTGTCGAAATCACTAATGGATTGGGCATGTGGTGATATATGAGACAGTTAGGAGGTAAGTTTGAAAATTGTTCCTCATTAGGTCTCATTGAGAATAAATTTTAAGAGGGGTTGGATATAATGCGGCAGTGTCTCAAGATCACCCAATAATTTTCTTGGAGCAGCTCACCTATATATTTCCTTCTCTCAGAACACCTCCAAACTCAAGTTTGAGGGTCTACCCGGTGTTGCAAAACATTGATCCAAACCTCTCCATACATGGACATTGAAGAGCAAAAACACTCCTGAGAAAAATCAATTTTGATCGGAGATAAATAGAAAAATGTACTAATCATTTTTCATTGGAAGGAAACTTAATTTTGGATATTTAAACCATCTATTTGATACTCCGAAAATATAATTTGGTTTGTATGTGTATCAATGTCTCATAAAATTACCAAAATATTTATTCTTAATTTACGAAATGGACAATTTCGATCAATATTTTGAGGAGAATTTTGGGTGCAGGATGGGTGGTACCCAATGCGTATCTTAGACGTCCAAAATTGTTTTGTACGGTCCAGATTTTAGAGAGAGAGAGAGGAGATTGGAGAGGAGGGAGAAATCTACAAAATTCTCTACTTGACGAGAAAAACTTGGGTGCGTATAGGGTTTGACCACGTGGTGCCCAACCACACATCTCGACCTATTCCTATTCCTCTTCGTCCTATTCGTGGGAAAAATGGCAGTCTTAGGGTCATCCTTTTTGCGTAAGATACTCGACAAAATACTCAATTCAGTGATTGGAGTGGGACTCTTTTGTGGATTTATGACCATACCCACCATAGCTCTGCACTACCATCTCTTCGTTGGCCCTAGCTTCTTGACAAAAGACAACCGGAGACGGGTAGCATGCAGCACAACCCAAATTTAATCTTCCTCTCTCTCCTCTTTCTCTCTTAGCAACCTAGGCAGTTCAAAACCTTTTTGGACAGCCAAGATGAGTGGTTGGACACTATGCGACCATACCCAAAACGCACCTAAGTTTTTCTCCTATTTAAGACCCTTATGTAATCTACGAAATCAAGTTTGAAAGGGTCTCCAAGAGAAGATAGAGTTAAAAGGATAACAATTCCAATATGAATAAGTCTTTCCCGTTGAATAGGGCCTAAAACTGATCTAACAATTTGTAAAACGATTTTCCATTATTTTCTCTCTCATACTTCATTCATTCATTCATTCCCACCTATGAATCTTACTGCATCGTAATCGAAACTCCCATCACCCCAATATCACTCTCCTCCTCCATTGCTTTCAAGCCTGCATCGGGTACATGAATCTAGACTCTCTTACTTCGCCAATGCTTTAGGTTGTTCTTGAAATTAGCATCAATCGTTATCGTGAAGCTGATCAAGGATGATGCAATTCATCAGTAATTGACTTGCTTGCTTCCCGAAGAATGAAAAATACAACGAATTCGAGTAAATGTCTCTTCCTCTATGTTTCTGTATGAAAAACTGGGCTCTCTCTTCTGTTTTGTAGCAAAATTTAGTTCTTCGCATATGTATACTATGCTTCTAGCATCAATGGGTGATTAACGTTCTTCATTTTGATTCCTTATTCTTCATATGTTAGCTCATTGTCCGAAACCAGTATGTATGCTTCATCACGGAAAGCCATTCTCTGTAGTTCGGGTAGTTGTCTTAATAGCTTTTGGATGTTGATTTGAAGTTTCTTCGCTTCATTTGCAGGAAATTTTGCAGCGTGGGCACTTGGGACTGTTTTCAATTCATGATGCCGGTACCGGGTTTTGGAGTTGATGGTACAATCATCTATATCACTTTCATGGAAGAAGGGAAAAATGTACGGTGTCACAACGGAGAAAGAATCACTTGTCGACGAAAAGACCATAAGGTTTTTTGTTTCCATCATATTTAACATACTATGCTTTGGCATTGCACCAAAAAATGAAGTTAATGCAAAGATAGACCTTGATGAAAATGACCTAATCTCTAAGGAAAAGGATAATACAACAGCGGCGCACTAAGGAGCTGCATGAGCAGCACGTCATACGCGCAGCTCTAATCCAGAGGATTATGGAGATGGAGACCAAAATAGAGGGCTTAGAAAATGGGCGTTCTACAAATGAAGTCTCTCTTTGATTACATAGTGCTTTGATGCACTCTTTGATTCGAATCTATTCGACCCTTAGGTTTTTTCTCTTCATCTTTGACTTGCACTATCTCTGAACTCGTTTTCTTTTCGGTTCATTTTTATGCTCTGTGTTAAGAGCATAAGAGCATGAGGAAATTTCTCCCTTTTTTTATTTTTATTTGTTCATCTTTTCTTGTTGGGTTGTGTTTAGTATTTTTCATGTTGTTTTGGATGTAACTTTTTTGTAAGTGCCGTATGGCTCCATGTCGGATTTAGGCTCTTCTCTAACTTCCTGAAGAGCAATTTCTTAAGAAAGGGTAGTATACAATAGTGACTAATCTTCTTCATTTTGATTCCGTTTTACTGTTTATGTGGTATTTACTTTGTAATGTTGTCACAGAGTAGGATTTTGTACTTTTATTCAACAGAAACAATTTTTCGATTGGGAAGAAACGAAGAGAGTGAAAACGTAAATTAAAAATTGGGTAACGAGCCTATAAATGATGATGCAAAACATGTTAACTCCGTGTCTTGAAACAACAATAATTTATGTTGTTGGGGTATTATATATGATTGCTAGGGTACAACATTACTTGACATTGACATGTATGTTGTTCTTGAGTAATCTATTTTTTTCTTTTTTTAATCTGAGATATTTCTACCTGTAACATGAAAAGGCAAGAAAAATTTACTAAAAAAAAAGAGGACCGTGAAGCAGATATTCCGTCACGTACGAATGCCGTCTTTTTAGTTCGACTAGAGAGGCTCAATAATAACTTCTCACTCGTATAAGAAAGGTGTTTAATGCTTCAAATGAATTGTAAGTTGGAACTGCAGGAGACATCAGACAAGTAAACAATCAAAGCCACATAAAGAAGCAAACCAGCAGAAACTACTAACTCGAACACTGCAGCCTTGATCAAAATCTTCTGGTCCAACAAATCTGAGTACCATAGCACACAGCAGAGAGCAAAGAAAAGCACTAAAAGATATCCAGTCCATGCATTTTCCGCTACCATCAAGCCACTGCCTCAATTGTAAAGCACCATCAGAAATAGCTTCCCATTCAACCATTTCAATTTTCTTTAATACCAACAGCTAGCAACACCACCAGTGACCAATGCATTTCTCAATGCACTACGAGGGTCCTTAGCTATTCTTCAAAACTCTCTCCATACATTTGTTTTCCTAGTGTATTGATTTCAACTTTTGATCTTTATGATTAATGAAAATTTTCTTAGCTAAAAAAGAAAAACCACTAGTGACCAATATCAACAATCCCCAGCTAGCTCTAACACATGCACACAGCAGCATCACAGCATCACTACTTATTTTAAAACTTTTGGTTTATCCACCCCATTTGTTCCTTCTACTCCCACAGCCTTTCTAGAAATCTCATACCACCATTTTTACGTGCTTGGAAACTGAAAGATAATATCATCCATAGCAATACCCTTAGCTGCAGCTCTATTCTTTACCACAAAAGCCACACTGACTCTTATTAAATCATGCAATTCATTTCTCACCTTCCAAACTGACCACATCATTGCAAATAGAACTGCATATTCCAAATTTCTTTCTTCGAACATCTAAACTGCCGACCTTGCCACCGTATTAATGAACTCTTGATTGAAAGGAGGAACCCCATACTCCACAGAAATGGCACAAAGCTGTGTTCGTGAGAAGTCAGAATCCCGATGGAAGATAATTACCCTGATGTTTATTAGAATAATATTAGGAATGTTACGCTCCCATCTTTTCTAGAATTTGTTATTGTGTTTCCTGTTTATTTAAGCATCTCTCTCTACCAAGTCTTGACGCCGAGACCTGAAGGTTACGGGGTGAAACTCCCAATGTTTCCTGCTTAAACTAGGCTATTATTCATGTTTCCTTGTTAGTCTCTTGTTGTACATGTTTCCTAAGTTGTTCAGCCATCTGCCAACAACCCTCAACCTCCAGAGTAATTGGGTTGGTTTGTCTTGCGTTGGGAGAATGGAGTAATGGCAAGGAGAAGACTTTGGTCTATATAGAATGTATTCTCTTCTATTTGTATTGTATCAGAGATACACGAGAGTAGTGGTGACTTGTGATTGTAATCCTCCACAAATATAGTGAATCCAGGGCCCCTCCGTAGACAGATTCAATTTTTGGGGAGCCACGTAAATACTCTGTGTTGTGTGATTGTGTTTGTGGTTTGTGTGTTTGTTTGTAGGAACCAAAAGCACTACATCTTAGCACTAAGCCTTGTAGCCTTAAGGGCATATAGATGCTTAAGACAGACAGATGCACGAATGAAGAAGGCCGCATTTACTTAGAGCTGCCCAAAAGGCAACTCTTCTTCCATCCCCTAGGGCAATCTTTATATTGGTTGTAATGTTGTTGATCACATTCTCATTCCTTTCCCTTAACATCATCACAACATTCCATAATTTGAACAACAGGCCTATTCTTGTTGTAAGTTAAGCTTGATTTGTATTTCCCACATGGGAAATTTGAGAGGCAAAGATATGAGATGCAATTGGGAAGATTTTAGATAGTTATCAAGTACTATAGAGATAAGATATGGTGCAAGAAAGTAAAAAATTGAGGCTGCACGTTTTTGTATTATTGTCCTAGTTTGCTATGTAAAGGTATTGTATGAGTGCATTCAAAGTGTGGAAAAAAAGAAGAGAAGAGAAAGGCAGAGAGTGGGAGAAGAGACGTGGTGCCCCTTTGGGGCTTCGCCCACCACAAGTGGGAGGAAAAATATCTAGTGTGTGTAAGAGCATGAGTGCTAGGTAATTTTGTTACAGATAAAATAGAATGTTTGAGTACGTGCTATATTTCTCTTATTTTCCCAACAGTTCTTACCTCAGGTACAATGCATCGTCGTTGATTTCGTACTTCAAACAAATAATCTTCCTCCACAATGCCTCACTTTCTACCCGAAATCTCCACCACCACTTCATCCACAAGAAATCATTCAAAAGCTTGTGATTTTTCACCCGGAAGCCACCTCTCTTCTAGTCCCTTCTTCTTCATCTCGGCCGCACCCCATAAAAAAATACCTTTGCATCCTAATCAGTTCCATCCTAAATGGGACATGTAATAAATTAGTCCACTAGACAACACTGATTTGATTTGAGTTGTTCTTCCCCTATAAGATGAATATCTCCTTTTCCATGAAGCTTATATCCTCTGGAAATTTTCAAACACAGTTTTCCGTGTGGACTTTATTCTCGTTCTAGCCCCTAAAGGCATACCCCAAGCATTTGATAGGTAAGGCTTGTGACTTGCATGACAATGCTGCAGCAAAACCTTGCAGTAGTTCAGACTAAAAAATTCCCATGCCACTTACCAGGATTTTATTGAAGTTGATTTGAGAGTGTAGATGCTGCGAATGCCATTTGAAATGTGAGATTTGGTTTGGTTTTTATATATGGGGTTTACGCTTTTGGGGGGACGAAGTTTGGTTACTTGATACCATCATAGGTTTCTATATTACGGGGAAAGAAAGAAAGGTATGCTAAACATTACATTTTACACATGTCTCAATTTTTTTTTTGAGATACTAATTTCATCGTCGACTAGTGATTCTCGAAGAATTGAAAGCAAAGTATGTCAAACATTGTGTTCGGACTAATGTATACATGCCTCCATTTCTTTTTTGGTATTAATTTTATGGTCGACTTGTGATTCTCGGCTAGAATTTGAAGCAAAATTTCTTATGTTTCCAATTTTCGCAGACAGCAGACTTTCTTTGATTTCTGAATACTAGGTTGCATTGTCTACTACGGATTCTTCAATAGAAATTGGAGAAAAGTTGTAATTTATGTATGCACTGGTCTCAAGAGAGTTAGGTACGTCATGAAGTCCTATTGCTGTCTCCCATTAATACTGCAAGAGAGATCGTCATTTATGAAGCGCAATTTTATGACATTTTAATTATTAAAAGTTGACTTTGATGTGGGGCCAACTCTCTTGTCGAAATCACTAATGGATTGGGTATGTGGTCATATATGAGATGTGATGAGCTTCCTTTTAGAAACGGTTAGGAGGTAAGTTTGAAAATTGTTCCTCATTAGGTCTCATTGAGAATACAATTTTAGAGGGGTTGGATATAATGCAGCAGTGTCCCAAGATCACCCAATAATATTCTCGGAGCAGCTCACCACTATGCTTCCTTCCCTCAAAACACCTCCAAACTCAAGTTAGCGAGTCTCCCCGGCGTTTCAAAACATTGATCCAAAACCTCTCGATACATGGACATTGCAGAGCAAAAACACTCCTGAGAAAAATCAATTTTGACCGGAGGGATATAGAAAAATTTACCAAACATTTTTCGTTGGATGGTAACTATATTTTTGAAATTTAAACCATCTATTTGATACTCCAGCAATACAATTTGTTGGACTGTAACTATAATTTTGAAATTTAACCCTATCTATTTGATACTCCAACAATATAATCTGTTTGTATATGTATGTATTAATGTCCATAAAATCACCTTTTACCAAAATACTTATTTTTAATTTACGAAATGAACAATTTTGATCAATATTATGAGGTGAAAATTGTGGGTGCCGGCTAGGTACCAAGTAGCGGTATCTAGCGCCTATCTTGGCTGTCCAAAAGTGTTTTGGAGGGAGAAAATCTACAAATTTGACGAGAAAAACTTGGGTGCGTGTGGCCATGTGGTGCCCAACCACGCATCTCGGTCGTCAAAAATGTTTTGGATGGCCCAAATTTATTCCTCCTCTCTCTCTCTCTTTGCAATCTGGACCGTCCAAAACGCTTTTCGACAGCCGAGATTAGTGGTTGGGCACCATGTGGCCATCGCAACACGAGCCCAAGTTTTTCTCCTATTTGAGACCCTCAGGTAATCTTCAAAATCAAGTTTGAAAGGGTCTCCAAGATTAAAGGAAACCAATTCGAGTTTGAAAAAGTCATCCTAAACCTGATCTAACAAACTGTAAAATGATTTTCCGTTCTTTTCTCTCTAAACCTTCCTTCCTTTCTTCATTCATTCACACCTATAAATCTTATTGCAACATAATGGAAACTCCCATGACCCCCAATATCACTCTCCTCCTCCATTGCTTTCAAATCTGCATCGGGTACATGAATCTTGACTCTCCTCCTTCGCCGATGCTTTAGGTTGTTCTTGAAATTAGCATCAATTGTTATCGTTAAGCTGATCAAGGAGGATGCAATTCATCAGTAATCGACTAGCTTGCTTCCCGAAGAACGAAAAATACTACGAATTCCAGTAAATGTCTCTTCCTCTCTGTTTTTATATGCAAAACTAGGACTCTCCTTTCTGTTTTGTAGCAAAATCTAGTTCTTGGTGCTGGTGATTTATTCTTGTATATGTATATTGTGCTTCTAGCATCAATGGGTCATTTACCTTCTTCATTTGATTCCTTATTCTTCATCTGTTAGCTCATTGTCCTAAAACAATATGTATGATTCATCACTGAAAGCCATTCTCTGTAGTTTGAGTAGTTGTCTTAATATATTTTGGACGTTGATTTGATGTTTCTTTGCTTCATTTGCAGGAAATTTTGCACCGTGGAGGGCACTTGGGATTGTTTTCAAGTCATGATGCCGGTACCAGTTTTTGGAGTGGATGGTACAATCATCTATATCACCTTGATGGAGGAAGGGAAAAAACGTATTGACAATAGAGAAAGAATCACTTGTCGACGAAAGGGCCATAAAGTTTTATGTTTCGATTATGCTTTACATATTAGGCTCTGGCATCGCACCAATAAATGAAGTTCGTGCAAAGAGAGCCCTGGAAGACAAAGACCTAAAGCTGAAATATATCGAGAGTCAAAAAGTTATAGTGGCATCTTTGAGGAAGATAATACATCAGCCGCGCATGAAGGAGCTTCATGAGTCTCTCTTTGATTGCATATTGCTTTGATAAACTCTTTGATTTGAATCTATTGGACCCTTAGGTTTTTTCTCTGGTTCTTCGACTTGCACTATCTCCGAACTCATTTTCCGTTCATTTTTACGCTGTGTTAAGAGCATAAGAGCATGAGGAAATTTCTACTTTTTTTTTTAATTTGTTCATCTTTTCTTGATGGGTTGTGCTTAGTATTTTTCATGTTTCTTTGGATGTAACCTTTTTTGTAAGTGCCGGATGGCTCCATGTCGGATTGAGGCTCTTCTCTAACTTCCTGAAGAGCATTTTCTTAAGAGTTGTTAGTATACAAAAATGACTAATCTTCTTCATTTTGATTCCTTTTAATCTTCATATGGTATTTGCTCTGTAATGTTGTCACACTGTAGGATTTTGTATTTCGATTTATTACAAACAATGTTTCAATTGGGAAGAAACAAAGAGACTGAAAATGTAGATCAAAAATTGGGTAATGAACCCTTTAATGATGATGCAAAACATGTTAACTCCGTGTCCTGAAACAGCGATATACGTTAGTCAATTGTTGAGGTACTCTGATTGATGGGGTACAACATTACTTGACTTGTGTGTTGTTCACTTGTTCATGAGGTATCTCTTTATTTTGGTTAATCGAAGATATTTCCAACTGTAACAGGAAAGAGCAAGAAAAATCTATTAAAAAAAACAAAAAACATAAAATTTCAGCTGATAAAAAAAACATATATTTGATCTTTATGATTAATGAAAATTTTCTTTGCTGATAAAAATAAAAAAAAAACCCACCAGTGACTAAAGGTAGTGACTAAAGGTCCAAATAGCAACCCAAAAGGGGTAAATTGGGTTGACAATAAAAATGCGTAATTAAAAAATTTAAACATGAATGCAAGACACAATTAATAATAGTAGCTGCTGTAGAAAGCAATTTCAGACAATTCAACAGATTAAGTAAGTTCTGTGAGTCTAGATATGCAACAAAAAACTAATGGAATTCTAAGTTCTACTATTCGAAGATAATATGCAAAATACTCTACTGTGAATCTGAAGTTCAAGGATACATCAAGTTACCCAAGCAATTTTGATAAGAAAAACACAAAATAAAGAGTGTAGGGAAGAGAGAATCAAACACAAGGATTTATATATAGTGGTTCGATCCGCAACTTCACGGCCTACTCCTCTCCCCGGGTACCCTACTCAGGAATTGTTGCACTGTCTCCAACAGTAATTAAAACCTTCTAGCGGGTGTCTGCACAGAAATTGGTAGGAAATCATCCGTTGGTAAATGAGTTGGTAAATGAGTGGGGCATCCTTAACATACACCTATTGGGCTGATATTGGCTGAACCCTAAAAATACACTTTTATAGGTCAAAGAATAGTCTTAGATGTTTCACTAGAAAGATCCCTTTATTAAAGACAGTAACATACACAATGATACTTGGCACAGTCTTGTCACTGGCTTCCATGATAGTACTACGAAAACCCTTATCCCACTTTCCTCGACTGAACTTTGATATGAAACCCATTACTCATGTTAGAAATTAGAGCGAGAATCACACCTATATGCGTTTCTTTGGGGGAACTTAATTAGAACTGGTCAGGAGTTAATAGAAATACGAGTAAGGAAAAGTGGGAGTTGACTCTACTAGGGGTAAAAGCGGTTCAGTTCGGCTTCCTATTTCCAGAGGCTGAAACCGACCGAATAGGTAATCTGTTTTTTCTGTTTTGGTTACTTTGGTTTTCATCAGTTATTTCGGTTCCGAAATTTGGGCCTCACTTGGACTTCAAGAAATAAAATTAAAACAATGAAATAACACGTATAATGGGCCTCATTTGGCCCAAAAATGCAAAATTCATATCCTAAATAATTTTCCCTCATTTGGGCCAAAAAGTATAAAACACATTCCACAATTTTTAAGCCTCATTTGGGCCAAAAATGCATCCCACTGCCTGCAACAATTCCAACAAAAAACAGCTTTGGTTTGAAAATTGTTCGTCATTAGACCTCATAGAAAACATTTTGCTATAACAATTTAATTTGACAAATTTCCATAGTCTCATGAACGATCAAATTTCCTCTGAAAAATGAACGATTTTAGTATAAAATTATATTTATCGTGTATCTTAGACCAAAAAAGGCAAATTTGTTCACAATTTAATCAATTTGCACAATTAATTTTATCTTCGAGATTTATCAAATGACCATTTCAAATTATCGTTGTGGGTGCAGTGGGTCGCCCAAACATGTTACTCCAATTTGAAAGAGCATGGATACAATACTATATACTCATGGAGGCGTTGGGAACAATGTGGCGGTATCCCAAGACCACTTAATAGTCTTTTGGGAGCAATTCACCTTTATACTTCTTCCATATCTCAAAGCCTCTACAAACTCAAGTTTGCGAGTCTCCCTCACATTGCAAAACCCTGATCTAAAAACTCTCAGTCCATAGACATCGCAGAGTAAAACACTCTTGCAAAAAAGAGTTCTAATCGGAGATAGATAGGAAAATGAACACTCTATTTTCATTAGATGGTAACTATGATTTTAAACTTAAACCATCTATTTGATACTCCACAAAATAAAAAAATAAAATAAAATAAAATAAAACACTTAGTGTGGATCTCATAAAATTACCCTTTTCTATTTTTTTTTAATTTATAAAATGACCTGAGACCCTCATGTTATCTACAAAGTCGAGTTTGAAAAAGTCTCCAAACGAAGATAGGGTTTAAAGGGAAACCAATTCAAGTTTGAAAAAGTCTTTCCCCCTTGATAGGGCCTAAATTTATGTCACCTCGGCGTCAACAAACTGTAAAACGATTTTCCGTTCTTCTCTCCCTTCCTTGATTCATTAACCCCTATAAATCTTACTACAACGTAATGCGTCCCATGACTTGAATATCATCTCTCCTCCACTATTGGCTTCGATTCTGCATCGGGTACATGAATATCGACTCTCCTCTTCCCCAATGCTTTCGCTTGTGCTTTGAATTATCGTCAATCGTTATTCTTGAAGCTGAATCATGATACATTTCATTAGTAATCGACTCGCTTGCTTCCCGAAGGGCAAAAAATACGACAAATTCAAGTAATATTTCTTCCTCTTTGTTTTTGTATGCAAAACTAGGACTCTCTCTGTTTTCTAGCGAAATCTAATTTTGGTATTGGTGATTTTTTCTTCTGTTTTAAATTTGCTTCTAGCACCAATGGGTGATTAAACTTCTTCATTTTGATTCCTTATTCTTCGTATGGTGTTTTTCTCTGTAAATGTTGCCGCATAGCACGATTTTGTTGTTTACAGTTTTCCGAAACTATGTTTCAATTGGGAAGGAACAGAGAGTGGAAATATGTACACCAACCTATTTAAGCCCTTCAATGGTGATGCAAAAGTGTTAGCTGATTGTCCTAAAACAGTATTTTTCTTTCCATGATGTTTTGTCGCGGAAAGCCATTCTCTGTAGTTCTAGTAGAGGTCTTAATATCTATTGGGACGTTGATTTGAGATTTCTTTGCTTCATTTGCAGGAAATTTTGTGTCATGGAGGGCAATTAATTGGGACTGTTTTGGAATCATGATGCCGGTTACGGGTTTTGGAGTGGATAGTACAGCCACTATAGAGGAAGGGGAAAATGTAGGACGAAGGAGAAAGAATCACTTGTCTTTTTTTCCATCATGCTTTACATATTGGGCTCTAGCATTGCACCAACAAATGAAGCACAAACAAACGCTATTGTGCAGTATAAGAGAGCCCTGAATACAGACACGTAAAACTGAAGCTGACTTAAGGAAGGCTCTGAATGACTGCAAAGCAAGAGTTCCCAGCTTCAAAAGACCGAATTGCTAACCTCAGAGCTGAACGAACATCGAAAAATGAGAGGATAGCTCAGTTGACGAATATAAAAAGGTGGTTGCAAAGAAGATAGGTCTAAAAAAAAAAAAAAAAACACCTGGTTAAGCAACAATGATGTTGTTTTCAAAAATAAAGTATGGTGACCGAATGCAGCACGTAGCAAGGCAATTTTGGAACCCACAAAATTCTTAAGGGCTGTCAAAGTCCCCCACGAGAATGGAGGAGCAATACAAGGAGCACACATAGCGGAGTAGACAAGGTGGCAGAAACCTTTGAGTGGATGAGGTTAGACAAAAGAACCAAGACAAGTGGTAGGTGACTTGTAATAACAAATTCTAATGGGTCTTTTGGGGCGGCGAGAGCTATTCATATTGGTAACCTCATGAACCCACTGATGCTCCAGGGAATGGTAGCTAGGGAAAGCCTAAGGGTACACTTGGAAGGCGATTTACAACAGGTTATTCAGCGGATTCAGAGGAAGGGGGAAATCAATACCAATGCAAGCACACTAATCAAAGATATCCATTGAAAGTGGAAGGACTTCAAAGTGATCAAAGCAAGTTTTGTTAGACCGATTGGCAATTCTCCAGCACATCTAGTGGCTAAGGATGTAATGAGAGGAAGCGGGACCCATACGTGGAAATTCTACTTATGTTCCCATCCTTACTCATCACTAGTTATGTTTACATCCTGAATTTGAATTATAGTCGAAAGTGTCCTTGTTAATTGATTCGTTATCAATTTACTATAGGAAAAAATATCTACAATAACAGTAATTTATTAATTATAATTCCGTAATTAGAGTTGCATTCCCACATACACGTTTCCAGAATATCCGGGATATATCAAATCCCCTGTTTCTGTTTATCCCTAAAAGGGGTGAGATATCACTTCCCTAAATGGGTGAGGTTTAATTTCTTTTCAATCTAATTCAAACTCTCTCTCTCTCTCTCTCTCTCTCTCTCTCACACACACACACAGAGTAAATGTTTTCACGTTGTGGGTTTTGTGGATGACGATGAGAAGGGAATGTGCCCACAAAGATGGTGATCCAGATCCCCACGAAGACAGCGATTTGTGGGTATTGTTGTTATCATGTCATTCAACAACGCAGTAGTATCATTGTCTTATGGTGATTTAATGTGCTCAAAATAAAAATTATTCTTACAATTTAATTGATGAAATTTTATAACTTCATTACAAATACCTACCAAAATTCTACTTAGAAAAAAAAATTGGGCTGGGCTAGGCCCCCGTCCAGCCCCACTGAATATGTCTGACAATTTTTTTTTAATTTTTTTTGTCAAATGATAGTTTAATTGGTAAAAGAGATCATACATCCGAATGGGCCACCATCCCTCAGAAAAGGAGAACGAAGCCTCAAGGAGGCCCAAACTAGAACCAGATTCAGGACCTCACACAAAACGGAAGCAGAACAATGGCAACTCATTGCCACTCCAACAATAACTACCACAACAACCCAAAATATCCTCTAAGGGATGAGAAAAGCCCACAGGGGGAGAAAAACGAACAAACTAACTAACATAAAACATAACAAAAAATTACAAGCCAATAATTAGTCAAGGACCCAAAGAACCGAGTCGCCCGATTCACCAACACTGAGTCGTACCAATTCTGGCCCAGTCACCGCAAGTCGAAGACGAGTCGTTCTAACACATCCCATCCATAGGCCAAAGCTTCATCTCCGGCAAGATCCCAACGCCTCTACCGCAGAGCTCACCTCCGGCAATCACAGGTCTTGCAATTTTCTCCTTTCATTCCTGTACTTGTAATTTATTTTGATGAGAATTAATACTCATGTATGAAGAGTTACGAATTTTTTAGGAATGTCATGTTTAGGTCTATATTGTCCCGGGGATTGATTAACTAAGGTTTCACTTCCAAATGCAATAAGAAGATGGTCATGGGAAAATAGATCACAAATACAACCAGAGAACCAATTCAAAGTGCTCCCCTGGACCCCTAATGGCCCCCCACAGAACCAGAGAAACCCCCAAATCATTGTCTCAGTAGATGTGAACACAGTCTAGATCATCTTGAACAAATTCCGTATCAACCAACCGAACCCAAAAAAGAATGTGATCAAAAGCTAAAGAGTTTACTAAAGACAAAAGTAAGTCAAAACTGATACTAGATTTCTTTCATTTATGATTTCAACATTTTCAGGCCTTTTTTTCCTTCAAATGATTGCATAAAGCAAAAGGAAAGTACTTGAATTATACTACTACAATTTAATTCATGTATGAATTTGAACAAATATAGTTTAAACTCTAACTTACATTACCAAAACAATAAATATGAACACAAGAAATTTGCCCCAATTATTTGAAAATTCAAATTTTGGCCTTGAATCCAGAATTATTTCTCCTTCCTGCAAGAACAAAATTTACAAGGCGATCCATTCCAACCTGCCACTGCTTCGGCACTGCCATTGAACCGTTCCAATCTGCAATGAGGTTGATTAACGCACATAGAAATGCAAGGGTGGATGACAAGAATAACATAAAAATGGTGACGGGCTGAAAAAAAAAAACAAAAAAATTGTGGTTGCATATAGTCACTAGAAAGGCTTAAAAATTCTATACATCTTGGGGTCAATCCGTTCTATTCACTATATGATACAACCATTTGTGTTCTGGCCCGACACCATTTTTTCTGTTACCTAGCTACCCACCTGGATAGCTTCACACATTTTGCATTTTAATGTGTATTAATTATCATTACGGCAGGTTGGAATGGATCAGATGGCAGTGTCAATGCTATGGCAAGTTGGTATAGTTCACCTGATAAATTTCTGTCCTTGAAGGGAGAAGTATAACGACAGTGCTAACCAAGAAGAGCTTTGAATTTGCAAAGAGGCAGGGCAAATTTACTATGTTTATAGTACTGTTTTGGTAATGGAGAATAGACTTTAAATTGTAGTAGCTCAAATTCATAAAGCAATTAAGCTGTAGTAGTTTAATTAATGAAGTTTCGTATGGGTTATGCAATCATTTTACGGGAAAAAGCCTTAAATTGTTGAAATCATATACGTAAGAACTTTCTGGTTTGACTTTTTTTTTTTTTTTTTTTCTGGGAGTAATTTTTTTAGCTTTAGATCACATTCTTTTTTGAATATGGTGGTTGATGTGAAATATGTTCCAATTTATTTTGTGGATAATATGGACTGCGTTCATATCTATTGGAACGATGTTTTGGAGGTTTCTCTGCTTTAGCGGGAGGAAATTTTGGGCCCTGGAGGCCAATTTGAATTGGTTTGGCATCATGTGTACTTGTGCAGTGGTTGGTAGAATATTCTATATACAGTCTACAGAATACTTCTATTGGTTTTTCCTGTATTGTTTTTTGTACAACATTTATAACAAAGGATGTTGCGTGGCTTTGGATCTCTTCCCTTTACACGTTGCCTCGACACTCTGCACACTGGTCAAGTAACATCTCTTACAACTCCCTTTTTGTATATTTTTTCTACTGCTGCTCCTCTATGTGGTAAATTGTGCTTCTCTTCAAATTTTGTATGCAAGATTGTCGCAAATGACTAATAGGTTTGATGCACCACATAAAGTAGGTTCTTTCTTTTTCTTTTTCTTTTTTTCAATTTTGCCGGCTTTATTTCATATTTGGTTGGGTCAATAATTAAGCACAGGTGATATCATAGTAGTCTTCTGGTGGAATGGGCTATGGGTTCTTCACTCCTAAGTACATTTCATTAGTACTGCAAACATGAAAACCATTTCAAGAAATTTTTCATTGTAGTTTTCCCTTTTTCAATTGGAGTAGCACTAGTTCGTAAGCTGGTTTTGAACTAGCTCTTGAAGAAGTGTGTGTTTGCACTTTAGCTAATTGTCTTTGTTATCTGGGTCAAGAGTGCAGGGTCAAGGAACAGGTTTTTGGTCTTGATTGCTGGCTTTCAAAGTTGCTGCTTCTGCAAGTTGCAAATCTGTGCTGATTCTGCTGAGAAAAGCTGGAAAAATACAGAATTTGAAAATGTCAGTTATTGTTGGTCTGGAACTAAGGGTACATGCTAGTCTTTTGCAGCACTCTTGTGTAAACCTACACAAGAGTGTCATGGAAAGAGGGTTCTAAGAATGGAGATGCTCGGGTATCAGTGCCGCAATTATTACTTCTGCTGCAATATGTAGATTTCAGTTGCAGCTGTATGTAGTTTCTATGTGTAGCTTCTACTTCAGCTTTATGTAAGACTACCAAAACCCTTATTGCACTTTTTGCTGCTGAACTTCGATCTGAAATTTATTACCCGTGTTAGAAATTAGAGCGAGAAATCAAATCTAGAGAGAATACTAGTAGTAGTACTGGAAGAGAGGAGAGATCAACCCGTCAACAATGCTACAACCACACCTATTTATATACTCACACGCACAACTAGATGTGTCAAGTGTGTGCTCATCTTACTCAAGGTTTGCTCATCTCACTCAAGGAGTTCAAACTAATTTATGTTTTTTTTAGGTACTAATTTCATTGCGGAGAAAAACTGAAGCAAAGTTTTGTATGTATTGGCAACTTTCCAATTTATGCATGCCTTGATTGATTTCTGGAAATTGGTGGCAAAGTTATGTCTATGTATGCACTAGCCTCTGTGTATTGTGAGGTCCTGTTTTATGTGTGACGAGCTCCCTTTTATAGGTTTCTTCCGCCCATTTCATACTTCGTCTCTTTATTTTCATCCAAATCATCAATAATTGTAATGGCTCCGTCTCAAATCAACAACTTTGATTAAAAATTTAATTCACCAATATTCATATAGTCTCGTGAATGATCAAATTTTGTTTGAACAATGGACGATTTTAGTATAAAATTATATCCATCGTTTATCATAGACCAAAAATGGCAAATCACAGTTTAATCAGTTTGCACAATTAATTTTCTCTTTGATATTTATAAAATTACCATTTCAAATTATCCTTGCGGGCGTATGGGGACGCCCAAACATGTTACTCCAATTTGAAAGAGCATAGATACTGTCCTATATAATGTGGTAGTATCATAAGACCACTCAATAGTCTCTTGGGAGCCCTTGAATCCGATTTGCTTATTCTTGTTGATCCAAAAACTCTCAATACATAGACATCGCAGAGCCAAACAATCTTGAAAAAAAGAGTTCTGATCGGAGATGGATAGCGAAATGAACACCCCATTTTCATTAGATGGAAATTATGATTTTAAACTTAAACCATCCATTTGTTACACCACAAAAAAAAAGGTGTGTATCTCGTAAAATTACCGTTTACCAATTTTTTTATTTATGCAATGAAATGAACAATTTTGATCAATATTCTGAGACCCTCATGTTATCTACAAGATCAAGTTTGAAAGGGTATCCAAACGAAGATAGGGTTTAGAAAAAGTCTTTCCCATTGAATAGGGCCTAAAGTCTATGTGTCACCTTGGCGTTAAACAAACTGTAAAACGATTTTTCGTTCTTCTATCTCTCTTCCTTCATTCATTATGCAATGTAATGCGTCCCATGACCTAAATATCATCTCTCCTCCACTGTTGCCTTCGATTCTGCATTGGGTACATGAATATCAACTCTCTCCTTCCCCAATGCTTTCACTTGTGCTTGAAATTTGCATCAATCGTCATTCTTGAAGCTGAATCATGGTACATTTCATTAGTAATTGACTTGCTAGCTTCCCAAAGGGCAAGTAGTATTTCTTCCTCTTTGTTTTTTTATGCAAAACTAGGGATCTCTTATCTGCTTTCTAGCAAAATCTAGTTTTTGGTACTTGTGATTTATTCTTCTATGTTTAATTTGCTTCTAGCACCAATGGGTGATTAAACTTCTTCATTTTGATTCCTTATTCCTCATATTGCGCTTGCGTTTTAATTTGCATATAGCACCAATGGATGATTTTGTTGTTTACATTTTTCGGAAACTATGTTTCAATTGGGAAGAAACAGAGAAAGTGGAATTGTGTACAATAACACATTTGAGCCTTCAATGATGATGCAAACATGTTAGCTGATTGTCCTAAAACAGTATTTTCGTTGTATTTTTCGTCGCGGAAAGCCATTCTCTGTAGTTCGAGTAGAGGTCCTAGTGTCTATTGGGACGTTGAGTTGAGATTTCTTTGCTTCATTTGCAGGAAATTTTGCCCCATGGAGGGAAATTGGGACTGTTTTGGAATCATGATGCCGGTAGTGGGTTTTGGAGTGCATGGTACAACCATCTATATTGCCTTGATGGAGGAAGGGGAAAATGCACCGACAACGGAGAAAGAATCACTTGTCTCCTTAAGTTTTTTTTCATCATGCTTTACATACTAGGCTCTAGCATCGCACCAAGAAATGAAGTTCATACAAACACTATTGTGCAGTATAAGAGAGACCTAAATACAGACATGTTAGGCTCTGAATGAATCCATGGGAAAGCTAGCTTACAAAGACCAAATTGCTAACCTCAGAGCTGAACGAACATCAAACCCTAGAAATGAGCAGAGAGGTCCACCGACGAATATAAAAGGGTGTTTGCGAAGAAGACAGGTTTAAAAAAACAAAAAAAAAAGCACCTGGTTAAGCAGCAATGTTGCTGTTTTCGACAATAAAGTATGGAGACTAGATGCGGCACATAGCGAGGCAATTTTGGAAGCCACAGAATTCTTAAGGGCTATCAAAGTCCCCCGCTAGAATGGAGGGGCAACACAAGGAGCACACGTAGCGGAGCAGATAAGGTGGGAGAAACCTTTGAGTTGATGGGTTAAAATTAATTTTGGAGGGTTAGACAAAAGAACCAAGACAAGTGACTTGGGAATTGTAATCAGAAATTCTAACGGGTCTTTTAGGGCAGTGAAAGTTATTCATATTAGCAACCTAATGAACCCACTGGTGCTTGAGGGAATGGCAGCTAGGGAAAGCCTAGTGTTTGCTCAGGAATTGGGTTTGCAAAGGGTACACTTGGAAGGTGATTTGCAACAGGTGATTCAGCTGATTCAACCGAAGGGGGAAATCAATACCGATGTAGGCAAGCTAATTGAAGATATCCATCGAATGTGGCAGGACTTCGAAGTGATCAAAGCAAGTTTTGTTAGGCGGATTGGCAATTCTGCGGCACACCTAGTGGCTAAGGATGCAGTAAGAGGGAGCGGGACCTTTACATGGGAATTCTATCCCCCCTGGCTCTTATCTTCTCTTCATGAGGAGGAGAGCCCCCATTGATGTATTCGGCTGTTTTTGGTACTCATTTATGAAATCATTCCTAAACTTTGGCAAAAAATTGAAAGAAAGTCGAGGATCAAGCAACTTGACTGTTGCGAGAAGAATACGAGGAACAAGTTTACCACTCAGAGAGTCTTTCGTTGTAGTAACAACAGGATATTAGATCGACATGATACATTTTCTTGTACTTTCTACTTGATTCTATTTGTAATGACAGCCAAATGCTTAAAATTAAGTCGGCTGAAATTGGATACTACTGTGCTGCATTTAGTACAGGTGTTCCCGAGGGCAGATCGAGGACTATAATTAACACTCTGGAAACTCTGTGCATTATGTCTCATGTGCAATTATCACCGTAATGGAAGGTAAGAAGCATGCAAACCTATCGCAAAGCAAATGTGCGATTCCAGATGGTAACTCTATCAACTCAACCAGCCTAACCCTCCAAAGCTTCCGAGGCGTCTTCATGTTTACCGGATGTGTCACAGTTTTATGCCTTCTTGTGTAGTTAGCCAAATACACTTATGACAACAAAGATCACCTCAAAATAATGATATCAGATTCAAGCTCCACAACTTGGTCAAGGCTTTATGCAATTTGCAGGCACTGGGACCAAAGAGACCTCTCCTCCTATCCTTTTAGCAGGGAAAAATAAAGTAACCTAGAAAGAGTTTTGGAGCTAAATGATGTTGGGGACTCATCACACTTTATTGATACCCCACTCAGAAATTCTAACTCCATTGGAATGATTTCAACACAGTCAAAAGAGGAATTAGATGATGCTACTGATGAGGCTGTGGATCCAAACTCAGAAGATATGGTTGTAGTACACCTTCCCGGGTAGCTTGGATTGGGATTCAATCACATTTCGGAAATCATCAAGCATCTTTTAATGCTTGAAATTTGTTGAAATCCACATGCTTCCAGTTTTCATGAAAAAGGGATCGTGTGAATTGAAGTACGTTTCGGGCTTCCACCGTTAGTTCTTGAGCCAAATTTAAGGGAAAATTTCAAAAAGACCCTTGAACTTTCTGACAATTAGCGTTTTAACACCTAGACTTTAACTGTCAACAAAACCACGCCCCAACTATGTATTCCGTCAACAAAAAAACCCCTACCGTCCAATTCTGTTACGTCTCTAACAGAGGCATCCAACGGAGAGACTTAACACCCTAATTTCACGTTAACTTGGGGTCATGGGGGCCCACCCCAGCCATTTTTGTGGGAAAATGTTGCTGCCCTAACCATTATAACACGATCCCTCTCTCTCTCTCCTCAAAAACCCAAAATACGATCCCTCTCTCTCTCTCCTCAAAAACCCTAAACACGATCATCAAGAACATGAAAAGTAACGATTGAAGAGAAGCAGCGAGCAGCGATCAAAGATGGTGTGGGTTTTGAGACCAGCTGATCGAGGACCATCTAGATATGGTATGTACACTCAACCACTTTTGTTTGGGATTGTTTAAGATTGACCACTTTTGTTGGCTGTTAGTTTAATCAACCACTTTTGTTGGTTATTGTTCATTGTACTTACCTACTTATTTATGGGTTTGTTAATGCCTTGTGCAGGAACCAGTTAGGGAACAAAGTGCAGCAGTTGATGAGATGGCTGAACAAAGTGCACATGGGACTTCAGGAGTGGTAACAATAGTAGAAATTAGAGTTGCTTTTTAGTTTGACATTATATGCTAAAATTATGCTACATTATGGTCACTAAATGCAGGTTTAGGAGACACTAAATGCAGCTATGGGAAGTGGAATCAAAGTACCTCAACCCAAACCAAAGAGAGCATCAAAGTTGATTGTATGTCTGTTAAGTCCAAGTTAATTTCACTTTGTTGAATGGTTGAGGAGATTATTTAACTTATGTCTGTTCCATTACCAGGTGAGAAGGCAGGTGAAGAAGACCAAACATAACCAGGTTGAGCAGAACAAAGGGCTTTCCCAGCCCCAGTCCCAAGTTGATGACCCAGTCCCCAGTTGATGACCTGAATTTGAAGACCAGTTATGGCTTTTGTAAATGCACAGTGGAGGCTATTGGATTAGAACAAAAATGGTTGTCTGTTTAAATGCTTAGTGGAGGCTTTTTGTAGTTAGAACAATGTACTACGTTGTCTGTTTAAATGCCCAGTGGAGGCTTTTTGTATTTAGAACAACTTGTGTGAGTTTGTTAAATGCCCAGTGGAGGCTTTTATTTTGATCAGCACAATCTCTGTGGGTTTTGGATGCAAATGTATGCTCTGTTGTAAACATTACAATTATGAAGTTGGGGCCTCTGTTTCTATGAATCAATTGTGTCTATGAATTCTGTTCAAGATCTTTCTGTGAATAAATTGTATCTATCAATGAAATCTTGCTGTTTTATGCACATTTGTTTTCTGCACCTTTGTGATCCTCTGCAATGCAATATGTGCTCTGTTTTGTTCATGTAACATGGTATAGTACGGAATAGTTTACACCTCTGCAATTTGTGGTGCCATGAGGCTCTTTTTTCTGTAGATTTGTGACTGTTTGAGGCTTTATTAACCTCTATTTTCTGCACTTTTGTTGGGTTATTAACTCTGTGGTTTGTTCATTGATTAAGTCCATGTTAAAGCGAGTGAAACAACTCAGTAATAGAGCAAAAAAACCATTCCTTCATTACCATTCACTAAACCATTAAACCATTACATCCACTTTGTGGTTCATTCAAACCAAAAAACCCAACAAACCGAAACCTCAACATTAGTACCAGAATTACCATATCCTAATCAAACAACAACTTGGCAATCCAGACCACACAAACAGCCAGACAAACCCAAAGCTTCCTTTCTCTTGCCTTCCTTGCTTCAAGCTCCCCTTTCCACAGCTTCCTCTCATTCACCTTGGTGGCTTCAATTTTACTTTCTACCTTGTTAATCCTCCTCAACAAACCTGGTATAATTTGTTTTGCTCTTGCATAAATGGGTGGATCAATCCACAGGAAATCATCACACACAATGTTGGGACACTTCACATACCTCCTCCCGGGTTTTGATCAGTCCATGAGGTGCCTCGAATGCGTCTTCCTTTACAAACAGGGCATGCCATATCATGGTCCATTGCTGTAGTGGACCAGCTGCTCTCCATCTCTTCTTCCTTCTGAAAAAAAACTAGGGTACAACCCAAGATTAGGGTGCCCTAGCTTATATACTCTGTCATTTCCCTCCAAATGGTTAGGGCAGCAACATTTTCCCACCAAAATGGCTGTGGTGGGCCCCCATGACCCCAAGTTAACGTGAAATTGGGGTGTTACGTCTCTCCGTTGGATGCCTCTGTTAGAGGCGTAACAGAATTGGACGGTAGAGGTTTTTTTGTTGACGGAATACATAGTTCAGGTGTGGTTTTGTTGACGGTTAAAGTCCAGGTGTTAAAACGCTAATTGTTAGAAAGTTCAGGGGTATTTTTGAAATTTTCCCCAAATTTAATGTCTAATTTTATTGGTTGGATTTTGTTCATGGGTACCACATTTCGTATGACTATTATTTTACTATCTTCTTTTTCCGTAATTTGAGTGTACAAAAAAAATATTAACAATTGAATTATATTCCCCCCAGAAAACCTGAAAGCACAGATCGAATTAATGCAGTAATTAATTCCAATTCGGAAAAAAAATCATACCAGGACGATTTCGACATGTATAGTATTGGATTAGCTTAGTATTCTATATTGATCATGGCGCACCTTATTCTTCATTAGAAGAAAATTGTTCACATAACAGGAATAAAAATATCTCAAACGTTGTAGAATTTTTTATCGAATTTATAACATCGACTTCACAATCTATGCAAGCAATAAAAGATAGGCTTTCATTGTGCAAAATGGATGTTCTCTGTTAGAGATGATTGATTTAGTAAATCTGATAGAAGAGTACTTAAGAACTAAATTATGGGAAAAGCGGCAGCGGCAATGGTGTTAGCATGATAATGTATGATTTATTACAAGCAATCTATGACAATAAATAGATAAATATGGAAAAATTATGAATAGTATATTTGATGTGATATATTCTCCTGTTCTTTATTGATATTTGTCACAGTATAATGTTTCTTGCCTTGTAAGACATAAAACGATCCACATATGATCAAGCAAAAAGACGGAAGCATTTGTGCGTTTTTTTTGTTGTCAAAGTTTGAAGTGCATATGCATATGTGTGTCCCGACCTCCAGTACTAGTACTCTATAATGGAAATCTGATTATAGCACTTGTTGTAGGATTCTTCTAAAATAAATTCTCCCACAACAAGATTAATGCATCACAACAAATCAGTGCAATAGCCAGCAAATAGAGTGGCAATTAATTGGGTCGTCCATATTGCGCCCGTTGGAAGACTTGTGGTAGAAATATACAGAAGGTACACCAATTTTTATAGGTTCTTATCCTTGGCTTGTCCCCAAAGTAGGGTTCTTTTTAAAAAAAAAAAATTAATTATTGTGAGCCCAATGAGCTTGCAAAAGCAAGACCCTTTCGTATAATATACTTCACTTTCTTTTTTATTGATGTTATACTAATTTCGAGCCCACTGGGCAAGACCCTTATAATATATCGGAATGCCACTTTCTTCACTTACTTTTTTTTTTATTAATGTTATACTAATTTTTCAAACTGTTAAATTAATGTCATTCAATTCATTACTTTATGCAGAATAAGAAAAGAACTAAAAAATATGATGTCATTTTCTTGTAAGGGAAAATTTTAAAAAGACCCCTAAACTTTCTGACAATTAGCGATTTAACACCCGGACTTTAACTACTAACAAAACTACACCCGAACTTTTATTCCGTCAACAAAAAAGCCCCTACCGTCAAATTCCGTCAAGTTTTTAACTGAGGAAGCCTAACGGATGGACTTAACAGCAGTTTTGTCCGTTAAATGCCCAAAATGACGTCGTTTTGGGCATAACCCAAAAAAAAAAAAAATTTCAGGGGTTCTTTTGTTGATGGGGCACTTACAAGATTAAGATCCTATAATCTTAATGAAACCTTAAACGATTGAATCGGGCACTTACATATATCCTATTGAGTTGAATTTTTTAGGGCTAACTCAAAAAAGTATTTACAAAATAATCAAAGGTTTGGATCGTTTGTGTGGGATCCCGGAATGGGACCCACACATATATATCCTATTGAATTAAGTTTTTTTTTTTTGTGTCTATAGTCCAACTTTTCTAAAAACTTTACTAATTTTTTTGGATACATCTATTGTAGAAACACTTGAAAAGTAAAACTTGGCAATTGTAGAAAATTTTCTAAAATATTAAAATATATATTTCCAACTTTGACTTGATACTTAGACTATTTAATTTTATTGAGGTATTCTTCTGTTTTTACTGAATTCTTTTTACTTTTTAATAAGTGTGATCATGGTAAAGTTTTAGAAAAGTTGGACTATAGACACATTAAAAAAAAAAACTTATATAATTTCGCATCTAACACTAAATGGTCGTAGCATGTGTGGGTCCCATTCCGGGATCCCACACGAACGATCCAAACCGTTGATTATTTTGAAAATATTTTTTTTGAGTTAGCCCTGAAAAATTCAACTCAATAGGATATATGTAAGTGTCTGATCCAATCGTTTAAGGTTTCATTAAGATTATAGGATCTTAATCTTGTAAGTGCCCATCAACAAAAAAACCCCTGAACTTTTTTTTTTTTTGAGTTATGCCCAAAGCGACGTCATTTTGGGCACTTAACGGACAAAACTGCTGTTAAGTCTATCTGTTAGGCTTCCTCAGTTAAAAACGTGACGGAATTGGACGGCAGGGGCTTTTTTGTTGACGGAATAAAAGTTTGGGTGTGATTTTGTTAGTAGTTAAAGTCCTGGTGTTAAATCGCTAATTGTCAGAAAATTCAGGGGTCTTTTTAAAATTTTCCCTTCTTGTAAATGGTGTGGAGCGCTGCTCCAATAACACTCGATAACATCTCAATATTTTGGGGTCCTTTTGAGCTAACTTTTGTATTTGCCTTTTTGGCATCACTTTTTTTAGTTGTTTTTCCTTAATTTTTTTACTAGATTTGAATATTATTCTTACACTTCTTTCGTTTCGATGAGAAATTTTTAAAAAGTATTAAATAAATTATTTTAAAATAGCCAAAAAGTTTGGTCGATGCTTACGGTGAGTTTTCACTATCATCTAAACGTTATGGTATGAGCAATATTCGAGGTACTAAATAACTTACAAACAATTACACAAAAAGTACATATGTCATGAATGCACCTTACAAACAATTACACAGAAAGTACATATGTCATTATTACATCAATGCATGTTGCAATTTATGGATGCATTAATCCATTAAAAGAATGTCACATGTAAATTTAGTAGGAAAATTCTAAAAGCAGCCCATTTGGGCTGACATTAAAGCTTAAAAAATGTATTAAAATGTGTGAAAAATGTATAGAAACATGTGAAAGTGTATAGAAAAGTGAAAAAAGTACATTAGAGTTTGTGTAATTTTTTTTTTATAATTTTCTTGTTACCATATTGTCAGCCTAATAAATTGACAATAGAAAAACCTATTATTCTCCTAACATATTAAAAAAATATCACTTAACGAAACCTACACATTTTTGGACTACAGTAAATAAAGAAGAAAGTATTTTTTTTAAGTAGAAACTAACCATTAGTTTCACTAAAAACAAATAATCATGGCCCCACAAGTAGAGGAACGGGACAATGTTCCCTCCTGTGGCCCCTCCGCAGCCACCACACCGACCCCGTCATCACTCAAGACCACAGCCGCTTAATCTTGAATTGATTATCGTTTTCATCCAAACGTTATCTATTCCAGTATATATGGCCTAGTTTTTCAAAAGATTTCAGTAATTCAGTTACTAAAATTAATCATAATTTTAGCAAATGAGTTCATCAGGTGCTAAAATCAGGATTCGGGGATCCCGTAGTGCACCTCCGCACTACGGGGTCGTAGGGCGGCCAAAACTACGTCGTTTTGGGTGTGCAAAGGTTTAGAATCACAACATTTTCTCTCTCTTGGGATTATGTCAAGTTTAACATTCATATTTTTATTATTTTGTGGGCCTTTTTGAAAATGTAAAAAATTGTTTGTGACTTTAAATTTGTATAGAACAACATTAGCTAATAAAATTCATCTAGTATTTTGTAGAAATAAGTCTTTACATTCACTAGTACTATTGTAGGTGTGTTTTTGTGAGAAAAATAAAACAAGTGGCATAATTTAGAATTTCTAAACACAATTGGCAATTTACACATCTTGACACTTATTCTTATACACTGTAACCCTTCTTATCTTGAACGGGCATTAGTTTTACAAAACCGAAGGAAGCCGAAAAATTAGGAAGTTTAAAAATGTGTTTAATTGTAGACTTTTTGTTTTGTGAACCAGGTTTTACGGGAAAAACTTCTACTCCTAAAATAAAAAAATCAACCCACCCCAATCTAAAATAAGTGACTTTTATGTTCATGCATGGAAGAAATCAAAAATCAAATTTGATTTTGGAGAAAATAAATATCCACTTAAAAATGCTCACATTTTGGAATTCAACAAATAAAACTACATTAAAATGACATAGTTTTCAGGGATTAAATAGTAGTGTTCTATTTGCACACCCAAAACGATGTAGTTTTGGCCGCACTACAACCCCGTAGTGCGGAGGCGCACTACGGGATCCCCGGATCCCTAAAATCAACCATGATTTTAGCACTTGGTGAACTCATTTGCTAAAATCAACCATGATTTTAACAACTGAATTGCTAAAATCATTTGGAAAACTCAGCCTAAGGCTGGGTTTTTTGTTTGATTTTAGTAACACAGTTGCTAAAATCAACCATGATTTTAGCAAATGAGTTAATTAGGTGCTAAAATCATGGTTGATTTTAGTTAAAAGAAACCATGATTTTAGCACCTGATGAATTCATTTGCTAAAATTAGGCTAAGTTTTCCAAAAAAATTTAGCAACTCAGTTGCTAAAATCAATCATGATTTTAGCAAATGAGTTCACGTTGATTTTAGCACCAGGTGAACTCATTTGCTAAAATTTACTCAGCCTTAGTGATGATGATTGTGTCCTGTGTGCGTAGCTAAGGTAAGGAATCTCACCATCGATATCTATCCTTTCGAGAGAAGTTTTTTTTTTTTTGAAAAGCGAAGAAAGATTTCATTAACCCCAAGGGAGCCAAAGATGAAATCAGTACAATAGGAAAATAAATGCATTGAGAGAGGTTCGGAGTCACTCCTACTACTGCTACTCGCAAATACTTAACTTACCTCCCCACCTCTCGATTTTTTAATAAAAAATGCACCATGTTTGTAAGATACAAATGCATCTAATTTACCCTAGTCCGAAAATACAACTTTTAATACAACAAATTTAACCCACGCCCCTACAACTCCCAATACAAGCTGTAAATGCAATAAACCCATTAAATGCATTCAAGCCCATTTGAACGTTCACCCAAGCGCTACTAGCTCGGTCGCCGGAAAAAACTCCGACAAACACCCAAAAACTTATCTCCACGTTCACCCTCTCCCTAGTGGAAACCCCATACACCTACAGCGCCATAGATCGTCTCCCTCTGCGTTGGTGACCATCGCCTCCTAGCTGTCACCTATCGCCAATATTAACTCAACTTCCGTCGCGATCCTCACCCTTACCTTTCCTTGCCATCACCAAAGCCCATGCACAAGCCAACCACATGAAAGGGCTTTAGCCGCGTTACAAATAATTGTTGTATTGAAAATTTTCTTGAGGAACACCAATTTTTTTGCGTAATGGGAAAAATGTAAGGTTATTTATTTGGTGGAGCTTTGGGTTCTCCTACTTGTGTAAAGTAGGTTCGAACCACATGATAAATTATTGGGCTGTTGTATCCTGGAGGGGACAAGTCATAGTTTTTCTACTGCCCCGGTTTATTACCGCAGAGGGCTTGAATCTCCTTAAATAGAGCGAGATTTCCGTGCCTCAGCCAGTTAATTCGTTCATTGTAATTTTAATGTATTGAAGTGCCTTAATTAGAGAGTGTATACATTGATTGCATGTCTCTCTCTTTCTCTCTCTGTATACATATATTACACTCTGTAGATGTGTAGTGTGCCACCATCTCTGAATTGGAATCCTTCACCCATTAATCTTAGTGTGCCGTCAGCGTGTGGTTACAGCCTTACAGAGGAAGAATAAGGTCGGAGAAAGAAACCAGAAAAGAGGAGAAGCAAATGAAGGAGAGAAGAAGAGAGGGTTTATCCAACACACAGAGAATCAAAAGGTTCGATTATGCCTAAATATGTCCTACAAGCTGCTTTCAATGCATCTCACCCTCACCAGATTTTCATAGCTAACTAATTTCTCATACCAAATTGCTTTTGGCCTATATTTTGTTTCCTTAGGAGTCCATTCCTTGACTTCTTTTACATACTTGCGTGGAAGCAAACCAACCATATAACCTAGTGGATATTTGCGAATTAACCCCCATGGCGTGTTGGTGCAAGAAACATATGATTTAGTTGGGTGTGGGATCTGTCTCTTCTGATTTGGAGTTAAACGCGCTACCATTGCACCACGGATCCGTGTCTGATTCATGCAGTTAGGCATACACCTATAAAGTGTATTTTCGAATTCGAGTTTACATTGAACTATGCCTGAAATTCCTATATCATTTGAAATGCCCTATGGGACTTTGAAAACACTATTTATTCAAGTAAATAAATGGAATACATTAAAAAAAAAATGAATACTTGATGGAAATTGGATGAAGCAGGCACTTAGATGAAGCCTGCATCCGAGTTGATGTACAGAGGTTATTGGAGGCATATTGAGACCTTTTCATTTTTGCTTTCTTTCTTTTGATATATATGTTATGCACATCTTCCTTATTGTGTCAACAAAGGGAACTTCTCTATGGAACTGATTGCTGCTTATAAATTTTATAACGGACTTGATGGTGGTTACCGGGTGAAAACAGTGACATTTTTTTTTTTTTTTGCACGGAAAAAAGAATTTATTGATGCAATAGAATAGATACAATAATAAAGGGAGAAAGACCAGCTAGGCATCACTACGAAAGGGAAACATCCCAACTAGGTTGGCACCCAACCCTCTCGACAGAAAAATGCCAGAAAGAACCGAGCATGGTTGGCAAGCGGTCAACCAGCCAGCCCAAAACAGTCCTTAGATCGCCAATACAGGTAAATCCAGAAAAACATATAGCAAAATACTAAAAATGAAAGCTTCAACACACCAAAGGGATTCTGGGATAACCAAACCATGGAGAATCTCCGGCATGAAGCAGCAATGTAATAAGCATCCTCAATAGAACCAAATAGGAGAAGGCTGCAAGAATGTTGAAAGCAGCAGCAAAAGGAAAGCAAACTCCAGCAGAACCAAATGATGAGCAAGAAACATTGGGGGCAGCAGCAGCAACATATGATATCCAAAGAAACCAAGTCAACATGGTAGCAACTCCAGAAGAACCGAATGAAATGAAAGACATTTTACTCCAGAAACTTCAGAAGCAGCAGCATCAAAAGACTAAACAAACAGCAGCATTAAGTGAAAACTCCGAAGACAAACGGCAGCATCATAATGAGAATTCCAAATATCAGGACCAACTGTAGCAGCAGGAATAGAATCCATATTACATGGCATATGAAACTCCAAGAATCATATCACAGGGAAGCAGCAGCAGCATAGACATATGAAAAACTCCAAGCATCAGGAGCAGCAGCTTAAGACAATCCAAACAAGCCAGAACACATGACAGCAGCATCAAAGAAAACAGCTCTATAGGACACAACTAACATAAACATCACATCAAGAGGCACAATAACCACAGCTCCGAACTCAGCCTAGATAGACTAGACACAGCAACAAAAACCCAAGAAGAGCCAGCAAGAAGAAACAAGAAAATAAAAAGAACCAAAACCCCAACGGAGACACACACACCACACTAGAAACCAAAAGAACCACCCACCCAGAACCCAAAGCCCAAACAAAGCCCAAACAAAACCCATACAATAAACCAAAACCACCCAACCAAAGCCTAAACAAAACCCAAACAAGAAACCAAAATCACCCCCAACCCAGAAACCAAAGAAACCAAAATCACCCAAAACCCCAAAAAACCCTCTGAGAAATCAAGAATCTTGAGAGAAAACCCCAAAAAATTAAATTCCTTCTTTGATACTGTTAAGCCTGAAGATGAAGTCATTGATAGAATAATCTCCAAATTTCCAATTGGTTTTCACCCAAAGCGCCACTCTGAGTTTGATAAGGTCTGCCAATTCTTCCCAGTTCAGAGGCTTATTTTGGAAAATGAATTCGTTTCTCATTTTCCAAATGGACCACAAGATTGCAAACAGTATGCAGATCCAAATCACTTTAAGGTTCTTCTTGGTTTTGCAGCTCAACCACCATAGACCATTGCATTCCCCACCAACTCAAAATCTTACACCAAATAGACCAGACAAGGTGACAATAAAGGAGAGAGTGGTTTAGGGATTCCAAACGTATTCCACAGAACTTGTAAAGAGCTTGATGCTGGTGCTGTAAGATGCCAGTCCTAAGCAAAAAATCCCCAGTTTTGATTTTCCAAGCTTTACCATCCAAACAAAACATTGTACTCTAAATGGAGCAACATTGTTCCATAACCATTTGAAAGTTTTCCTGTCATTAATCTCAGTGCTTGAGGTTGGAATGAGAGAGAGATTATACATTGAAGATACTGAATATGATTTAGAATTGCAAGCATACCATGATAAATGGTCAGGGCTTATCTGGATGGAGATGTTAATACCATCCAGCAAAGTCAACATTCTCCCCAATTCTTGCTCTTCCCAAACAAACAAGTTTCTTCTTAATTGAAAATCCCATCTAAAGACCTTTTCCTTTCTACGCCAAACCTCAGCCAAAGATTCATCTTTATACAGGATAATGTTAGCAATTCTTGGGTAAAGATTGCTTAAAGATTTCCCATTGACCCAGTGTCACTCCAAAACTGAATAGAATTTCCATTTCCCACAGAGATTCTACAATTTTCCTTGAAGAGATCAAAGATCAGTGGATTTCTATACTGAATTTGCATAATGTCCTTCCAAATGGATGACACCTTCCTATTAATCTCCATGCTAGGGACCCAGGAGTTGTTCATCTTATATTTGGTACACACCACTTCTCCAGAGAGCATTTTTTTCAGTTCCAAATCTCCACCACCATTTCAACAATAGAGCCTCATTCATTTCCCTTATGCCTTTAATACCAAGGCCACCATCTTCTTTTCTGAGCTTAATTTTTTCCCAACTGACCATATGGATTTTCCTTCTAAGGCCATAGCTTCCCCACAAGAACCTAGCTTCGATGCTTTCAATTGACCTAGCAACACCTTCAAATATTCTGAACAGGGACAAGTAATATATAGGCAGACTGCTGAGAACAGATTTGATTAAGGTGAACCTCCCACCAAAAGATAAAGCTTTATGCTTCCAAGAGGATAATCTATGTTGAATCTTTTCAATAATTGGCTTCCAAGTGGATTTTAACTTAGGATTTGCCCCAAGAGGTAGTCCCAGATATTTAATTGGGAGGGACTATGAATTGCACCCAAAAACCCTTGCCAATTCCTCCAATTGATCTTGCTTCAAACCCACACCACATAGAACAGATTTTTGATAATTGATTTTAAGGCCTGACATGACTTCAAAGGCTTTGAGAAGATCTTTAACCCCATTGATTTCATTTAAGTCTGCACCACAGAACACCAATGTATCATCAGCAAATCGTAAGTGGGTCAAAAGGGGCCCCTTCTCACAGATTCTGAGACCCTTTATGGTTCCATAAGAGATGGCTTCACGGAATAGACAATTAAGGCTCTCAGCAGCTAGAATGAATAGGAAAGGGAAAAGTGGGTCCCCTTGTCTAATTCCTTTTTCGATTTGAAATTGCTCAGTTGGAGATCCAACAACTAGAACTGATATCCAAGACAAAGAGAGGCACTCATGAATCCAGATGATCCATTTATCCGGATATCCTAGCATCTTCATCATCCTAAACAAGAAAACCCAATTAATATTATCAAAAGCTTTCTCAAGATTCAGTTTGAGAATAATTCCTTTGGAATTCCTTTTTCTCCATCCATCCACAATTTCGTTTGCAATAAGTATACTGTCTTGGATATTTTGACCACCCATAAAAGCAGATTGAACCTCTCCAACCACATGATTTAGAGTGGGTTTAAGCCTTGCTACAAGCACTTTAGATAGGATCTTGTACATGGAACCAAGCAGGCTAATACGCCTGAAATCAGACAGCTTAGAAGGATTATCACATTTTGGGATTTAGGTGATAAAGGAAGAGTTGATACCTCTGGGAAGATTACCATTTCTGTGGAATTCTTTCATGAACAAAAGAATTTCAGACTTCATGAAATCCCAGCCCTTTTTTATGCATGCAATATTGAAACCATCAGGTCCTGGGGATTTGTTTCCATCACAACCTTTATTTGCATTCCAGATTTCATCCTCAGAAAACTCAGAAATCAGCTCAGCACTTGTGTTTTCATCAATTGTATTACCTCTGAATTCACTGAAGAAAGGTCTAACTTTCCAATCCTCAGAGAATAACTTCTTAAAATGGGAAAAAACCTCCATTTTTTACCAACATAGGATCATCAACAACTTGGTTATTAATTGTGACAGAAGTGATGGAGTTCCTACTTTCTCTGTATTTGGCCATAAGATGGAAAAATTTGGTATTTCTGTCCCCCTTGAGATGCCATTGAATCCTAGACTTCTGGATCCACATTCTTTCAATTTGCCTACTTAATTTCCAAATTTCAACTCTGAGGCTTTTCCTTCTGGAAATGTCCCCTGCTTGAATAGAACCATTCTCAGCTTGAAGATCAAGGGAGTGAAGAACCTCTGTAGCATTGTCTATCTTCAGTTGCAGATTACCAAATTCTTCCTTACTCCAAATTTTCAAGGCTTCTTTCATGCATTGAAGTCTCTTGATCAGCCTTACTGCCGCCCATCTCTGACTTCGATTGATCTCCCAAGCAAGTTTCATAGTTTTCAAGCAAGTAGGATGAGGAAACCAGAAATTATAGAATTTGAAAGTTTTTGGACCCCAATCATTTTCGCCCTTCATTAGGAGTATAGGGCAATGATCAGAGAGTGTTCTTGGTAGACCCCACAACTTCAGCTTAAAGAGTTCAATCCAATCTTGGTGAATCAAAAATCTATCTATTCTACTCCACTTCTCCTCTAGTTGACAATCAGACCAAGTGATTTTTCTGCCCAACATTGGTAAGTGATGTAGGGTGGATTTCAAGAAAAGTCATATTTTACTTATATTGATTTACATTTAGTATTTTTATTTAATATGTTATAATTTAGTCAAAATATTCTAGAAGTATTTTGTTTCCTAGTTTCTTCTGATTGAGGTTTCCTATTTTATGTTTCCTTGTTTTACAAGAATTAGGATTGCTAGCTAGTAATTTTATTTCCTTTCTAGTTTTAGGGCTGCGGCTAGTATAAATAATTGATGTAAGCCTTAGGGCAAAGGAGTTGATTAATATGTTGAGTTTTTTCACAAGAGAGAGTATCTCTTTTTCCTATAATTCTATTAATCTGCGGGTTATTAGATTGTAGAAGAGTTGTTTCTTATTCGTGGGGGTGATCTTTGTTCTTGTTCACGTTTCTGGCTGCGTCAGTTGGTATCAGAGCTTAGGCTCAATTCCTGATTGATCATGGCACGAAGATATCGTCATGATCAACAAGTTGACGTCGAGTATGTGTACGAGCACGATGATGCCGCGCGAGAAGCACAACTAGAGGCGCGGTTCCAGCAACTAGAACAGCATGTGTCGGACGTGATTGCCCTAGCCGACCAGATTGCTGCCCTAACTGTTGGGGGGAATCCACCTCGCCGTCGTCTTGTTATACCTCTGTTTCCGAAAGAGGAGGAGGTATCGGATGACGTTTCTATCACCAAACTTTTGGCGGGCAACTATCAGCCGAGGGAGAGGACAACGGAGGCTACCATTGAGTGGCCTTTTACTACAAAAAATATTCCAGATCCAGTAGTGGATTGGAGTAAGCCACCAGTTTTTGACGAAGAACTGGTGGAGAAAATTACAGAAAATCAAGAAGAGTTGCAAGAAAAAGTGATTTCTACGTTGGCGTTGTTAGAAAAAGATTTAGAAGAATCAATTGGATTTGATTCTTATAAAAAGCTTGAAGACGGTGCAATTGACAAGAGTGCTAATGAATTTGTTGATCCGTTTTGGGAATTCATCGAAGACTCCATAAGCAAGAAAATATGGATTGCTCACCTAGGCGGAATTTGGAAGGAAATCGTTCTCTTACTTTTTGAAGAATTTTCAAAGTTCAGGTTCGGAAAAATTAATTTGAACTATAAAATTGATGCCGACAAGAAACGCTTTATCAAGTTACTTCAAGCAATGAAAACTCGAGGATGAGTTTTTTCAACAAGGGGAGTCTGATGCAGGGTGGATTTCAAGAAAAGTCATATTTTAGTTATATTGATTTACATTTAGTATTTTTATTTAATATGTTATAATTTAGTCAAAATATTCTAGAAGTATTTTGTTTCCTAGTTTCTTCTGATTGAGGTTTCCTATTTTATGTTTCCTTGTTTTACAAGAATTAGGATTGCTAGCTAGTAATTTTATTTCCTTTTTAGTTTTAGGGTTGCGGCTAGTATAAATAATTGTTGTAAGCCTTAGGGCAAAGGAGTTGATTAATATGTTGAGTTTTTTCACAAGAGAGAGTATCTCTTTTTCCTATAATTCTATTAATCTGCGGGTTATTAGATTGTAGAAGAGTTGTTTCTTATTCGTGGGGGTGATCTTTGTTCTTGTTCACGTTTCTGGCTGCGTCAGTAAGTCAATGAAATCCATATCTTCTATGAATTTATTGAAGCCGATCATTCCATTATTTCTACTCACACACCCTTGCCTTTCATTTGCAATTCCGACTTCATTAAGGTCTCCCCCCAAACACCAGGGATCCAAGAAAATAGACTTTAACTTAAAAAGTGAGGACCAGACCTTTCTTCTATCAATAATGTCACAGGGGCAGTAAACATTAACCAATACTGAATTGAAAGAATTCTGAATTATACCTTTCAACAAAATGAAGTTTCTAGAGCCACAAGTTTCCATCAATGTGAAGAATTTTGGGTTCCAAATGTAGAGTAGACCCCCAACAGTGTCTACAGCCTCCACATCATGGTATTCAAAGTGGGATTCCCACCAGACTGATTTAACAAAGTCTTGTGAAATTGCCCCTTGTTTAGTTTCTTGAAAAAATACAATCTCCACTCTATGTTTCCTCAACAGGTTCTTAATTCTGCCTTTTTTCTCCACTTTACTCAGACCTCTCACATTCCAAGACAGAATCTTCATTTGAGGACTGAGAGTTATAAAATTGGGGGAAAGATTAGGGATGATGATTAGCCATGTCTTTATTCAGGGCTTCCATATCTGCTATCTTACTGATAATCTCCCTTTCATCACCATCATAACGGATACCAAGCATCTTGTCTACTTCCTAGATAGCTTGTGCTTCATGAAGTAAGATTCTATTCCTATTGTTTACATCTCCTGAGAAAATAGAAGCAGATAGTGCAGCAGCAGCAACCGCAGATCTCAACATTACACATTTGCTATTCTTTTTTTTCCCTTTGATGGTGCCTTTATCCACTTTTGAATATCCCAGAATTTCGTTGATATCTTTCCTCTTGCTTTTGCCTTGTATTCCTTTAACAGCAGCTTGGATTGGGATTTGATGCTTCAAAATGATCTTGGTTCAGTTCTTCCTCACTGATTGAATTGCCATTGTGTTCTAGGTCTTCATTGACTACTGCATTCCCTCCTTGATTATCTGATATTAAGGCTAGTTGGAGACAATTGTCATCTGTGTGTCTATCTAAATTGCCACCTTTCAAGTCGTTGCAAATATCTGTCTCTTGGACTTCCAGACAGTTCTGATAAAAAATGACAGTTGGTTATCCATTGAAAGACCCCCAAAGCTATCAAGCACTTTCTCCTTTCCCATAATTGAATTTTCAGCTCCCAAAGATGAATTAATAGAGTCCTTAACCACCTCATTGATGACTGGCAACTCCATTTGTACTGCTTTTGAAGCTTTTAACTCATCATCATTACCCATATTGGACTTAGAGCCTTCCACACCCTTTGGGTTATCTCTGACTAAATCTCTATGATCAACTTCTTCTTGAATTGGTACTTGCTTTTCCCGAGCTAGTTCAGTTGGAATATGAACAAGACTATGCTTGATAAATCTAAAAGTATCTTCCTCGATCACTCTGATTGTATATAGAACATTGTCAATCATTAACTCCATGCTTCCATCCAATCTATCCAACTGATCAGTAGCAATAAGTAGTCTTGCTTTAACAAATGATTCTTCCATAATGGTGGATTCATCAGCTTGTAAAAATTCACCCCAGAAATTACCAATATCCTTGAGTGTTGAATGTGACCAACCATGTAGGGGCATGCCGTAACATGATAACCATACAATCTTTCTACCTTAGCTTGATCACCATTCCATTTCTTGATTTCATCAAACTAGCAAACCATCCATTGTTCATTGATCACCAAATCTCTAGTTTTTTCATCTGGAAAAGTAATAATCACATACCTTCCCCCAATAGGCCTAATTTGAACTTTCTAAACTCCTTCCCGTTTGAAACACATTCGAGATCTTCAGTAGAAATCAGCCTTTTGATTTTTGCAATGACACTTCTCATAAGCCACCCATTCCCCATAGATTTGACAGTGATGGTGCCCTTGCTTGGATTTGCATTTTCCTTGTTGTAAGATTGTACATTTCTCATCTCCCCTTGCTTGCTTGATTCAACAACACCTTTTCTCCTCCAAATTTTTTTACCTCTAATTCCCTTTGTAAGCAGATCCCGTCGGTTGAAATGAAATTTACCTGTCGCCCGATTAAGGGGGTAATTGCTCAGAAACCCATTACTTTGATTGATATGAGGATTATGCTTCCAAACTTCCGCCCTATTTGGGTTGCCATTATTGTGATTCCAAATAGGTCTTTGAGCATCATAATGCTTCCCGAATTCTGCCCCCTTTGAACCGCCCATAGAAACATCCTCTTTCCTTTGGAATCTTGCAAAATTGACCCTCAGTCTCATACCCCAATACCATGAATTGTTTACCTCTGCAATCGCCTTCTCTGCATCTCTTATGAGGAAGAATCTCACAAAGCCAAAACTTTTCCCTGAAACTTTACTCTTTTTGTTTGGGATGTAAATATCTTTGATTTTCCCATATTTGGAGAAGAGGTTATAAACCCAGATTTTCCTAATCTGCTCTGGAAGATTATCAAAGAATGCAGTAGCAGATCCATAGTTGTTCATGACTATAATATTTGAAGCGAAACAGGCGATGAGATGCCAGAAATACATTCACCCCGATCCTTATCCATAGGCTTTCACCGTTGCCAGTGGTGGAGGTCAGACCGACAATCCAGTATCCTTGATCTCCTAACAGCCTGTCGCTTAGTGACATTGTTTGTACTGGTTCATCTAAAAAGTACGTGTGTTTCTTCCCCGTGTTTATTCTTGTCAGAGAATTGAGATGTGGGAAGTAGCATGCTTTATGCTCTTTTTGCTTTATGCACTTAGGCACTTAAATGAAGCCTGCATCCGAGTTGATGTATAGAGGTTATTGGAGGCATATTGGGACCTTTTTCCATTTTCTTTCTTTCTTTTGATAAATATGATATGCACATCTCCCTTATTGAGTTAACAAAGGAAACTTCTCTATGGAACTGATTGCTTCTTGCAAATTTTATAGCGTTCTTGATGGTGGTCTACCGGGGGAAAATAGTGCATAGTTTCTGCTGGTTCATCTGAAAGGTATGTGTGTTTCTTCCCCTTGTTTATTCTTGTCGTAGAATTGAGATGTGGGAAGTAGCTTGATTTATGCTCCTTTTGCTTTATGCACTTAGGCACTTAGATGAAGCCTGCATCCGAGTTGATGTACAGAGGTTATTGGAGGCATATTGGGACCTTTTCATTTTTGCTTTCTTTCTTTTGATATATATGTTATGCACATCTCCCTCATTGAGTTAACAAAGGGAACTTCTCTATGGAACTGATTGCTTCTTGCAAATTTTATAGCGGACTTGATGGTGGTCTACCGGGGGAAAACATTGCCATAGTTTCTACTGGTTCATCTGAAAGGCATGTGTTTTTTCCCCTTGTTTATTCTTGTCAGAGAATTGAGATGTGGGAAGTAGCTTGCTTTATGCTAGTTTACGTTTCTCACTCATGTCAATGGTTATGTGCTTATTGATTACAGTGGAAGATTAGAGGACAGATTAGTAGAGAAAGTGGCAGTTGATCTGCAGCCAGCAAAAAGTCCCAAGGCAATGGATCACATGAAATATGTGAAGAAGTCCACCACGAAACATCAAGAACCTATATAAGTGAAAACTTCAATATACTCAAGGTACAGTACAACTACAGTAGTGTTAGTGTTCTCTCATTCTCTGCAATGCTTCTTGATCTCTTTTGAATAATTCTCGGTAACAAGGGTTTAGCAATAGTTTTTAGTATTAAGGGTTTAGATGTTCTTTAACTAATGTGGGTTTCTTTTTGTTTCTTTCATGGGTTAACTAATTGTGATTGTTTGTGTGCCATTTACTGCTCATTACAGTGGCGCATTCGAGGAGGAATACAGGGGACTTGGTTATTTGCAGCAAATGGATAGGCTGAGCCATCTTCATCCTTCTCCAGAAGTTTCGTTGGACTTCTTCTATGGCCCCCTTGTACAATCGTGACATAGTTGCCTTGAGCCGGCACGACGGTTGATAAGTCACTGATTGCAAATCTGCTCTTCTCGTCATAGTCATTTTTTATGGTAGTGATCGCTGTCTCCTTCTATTTCTATAACTGTCCCCACAAACCCGTAAAGTGGGCCCCTTGACACCCGAACGGTAATACCTTCCGGCAACCAATTTTAATGATGCTTCATCTCGGCATTAGGATCCCTCACGGTATCCTGAAGTCTGCTTCCCACCTCCAACCACACATAGAGAGAAAATACTCCAGGATACCATGAGGGATCCTAATGACGAGATGAAGCATCATTAAAATTGGTTGCTGGAAGGTATTACCCTTCAGGTCTCAAGGGGCCCGCTTTACGGGTTTGTGGGGACAGTTATAGAAAAAGAAGGAGACAGCGATCACTACCATAAAAAATGACTATGACGAGAAGAGCAGATTTGCAATCAGTGACTTATCAACCGTCGTGCCGGCTCAAGGCAGCTACGTCACAATTGTACAAGGGCGGCACAGAAGAAGTCCAGCGAAACTTCTGGAGAAGGATGAAGATAGCTTCACGGGAATGCTACAGATTACAGAGGGACTATTTAATGGGGTCGTCCTCCTAAATGTCCCATTCTTTTTCTTTTCTAGTGTGGGAAATCTCTTGGGTGATTCAGCTGTTGACCAACGTTGGAAGGACTAACTTTGACCCAGTTACGGGTCGTTTTCTAAAATTTTGTTTCTCTTCTCAAAGCATGAGCTTGTTATCAACTCTGAATGTTGCTGCTGTTATGGAGGCGTCTTGACTCTTGAGAATAATGGTTCACTTGTCGACCAGACCAGTATAAGGAAATTGATCAAAGTGATACATGGCTGCCTGATATAGAAACAATCATAATATTTTCAAAGGGATGCTGAAACTTCTTTAGCCTAATTTGGCCCTGTTGTATAGATTTAAGTGTTTGAACCTGGAAGTAACCCAGTATTCTGTGTCTGCAACTTGATCTGAAAGCATATATAAGAGTAAAAAGCTGAAGTATTGGGAACAATGTTTGCTTTTCTGTGGGAAATTTTGAGCACCATATTTTCCCTCAAATTTTGTAAAAGATTATGTGTATACGTGGGGTAAGTAAATCGAGATGAGCCCTTCTCTTGATTTGCTTGATTCATGATAGGGGCGCAAATGTGCCCTTTAGCGGCTCCTAATTTATTGTTGTTACGCCCTTTTTAATATATTACTTGGAGCTTGATACTCGTTTTTCTCGTTTCAGGCTTGTGGAGCAAGTGGTTGGCACGCGAAGCTAAATTGAGAAGTTAAGGGTATTGATTGAATTAATTCAGAGCAAATTGGATTTGCACGGAGATTTTGAGGGCAACTTTTATTGGGCATAATTTACTTAGGAAGTCTAAACTCGAGGAACTATTTGATTAGGACAAAATTTGTGATAATCAATACAAAGGAAATTTTATATGTTAATTAGGAAGTGATTTTCGGTGGTTCACTAGAGAAGTTCGGTGGGTATGCTAGAGGGGCCCACCAATTACACATTAAGGAGAAGGATTGGGCTGCAAGTTAAAGGAAGATTTTGCTGCCATATTCATGCAAGTCGGTCAGCAGCATGTATAAAAAGGCTGCAAGGGGTTTGGTTCCGTATCATTTCTTCCCGCATAAGAGTAGATGAGGCGGCGCATAACAGATTTCTTCTCGGACCACAAACAAAGCGCAACACTGCAGCAGAGAAAGAAAAGGAAAAGGATTTCTGGGTTTAATCTCTTATTCTCTGTCGGCTTTTAATTCGGGTTTCAATGGAGTTTTATTATTTCATGATTACTTGTTCTAACTATATGAGCGGCTAAATTATTTGACTAGGGTAACGAGGATGCCTCTCCGAGTAATGTAATTGTTTAGATTTCTAGGGTTCTCTATTCACCTTTTGATTGTATAACTCGGATGATTCATAATTTTTATGAAGTTTTTATTCTTCCAATTTTCATACCGTATTTATATGCGCGTTATTAAATACAGTCATACAATGGTTATTAATGCTTCAGGAGTTTCTGAGATAGACTATATGATGTGAGACAGGTCGTGCCGCTCGTTAAGTCCGGTGAGACGGTCCGTGCTGTGTTGAGATAGCCTATACGGAGTACGAATCTTGAGAATATTTTTGCAGATTATCGATAAGATTTGCTTCCCTACGGTGGTCTGGTTATTAGTTGAATGAAACCCTAGATTTTGCACAATTATATTATAAGTGGAGGCTGAATCGGAAACCCTAGTCTCTTCTCACTTGTTTTCAAACCGCAATCACTTTTTATTTAAATTTTAGCTTAATCATTAGTTTAATCAAATCAAATCCAATCATCCATTTTATTTTTGAATTAAATTAGAAATTAGTTGAAAGTATTGTAACTTAGCTTTTTACTCTCCGTGGACGATCTCGGACTTAACCACTGTTTTTCGGAATAATAGTTAATTCCCTGTTTTATAAATTATATTTTTTGTACAAAAACGACAAACCAATTCATTCCTCCAAAATTGGTTTTTGCTTTGAAATGCTTGCTTCAAGGATTGATTTGTGAACCTGCTCGTTCTTTGTTCATTCGCCTCGCGAGAACTCATTAGTTCATGTCAAGTAAGTTTAGATAAATCCATGGATTCTTCGATAGCGGCAACAATATGCTCAAACTTTGGAAGCAAACTTCTTAAAACTTTTTCAACGATTCTTTTGTCCGTAAGGGTATCTCCATAACTTCAAATTTGATTGACAATTCCAGCAACTCGGGAAAAGAATGTTTGAACGGATTCATTATCCTTCATTGCTAGATTATCAAAATCTCTCCAAAGTGTTTGAAGTTTAATGGAGATAACCTTATCATAACCTTGATATTCAACTTTTAGTGTCTCTCATGCTTCCTTTGAAGTTTTTCTGCCCAAAATTCTTGGAAAGATCGATTTACTTACCTCACGTTGAATCTTGAGTAGAGTTAATGCATATCTCTTCTTGTTCTCCTTGAACTTTTTCTTCCTTGCTTCCTTCCAAGTTGCTTCTTCTTCGTCATTTGCCGGTGCCTCATATCCGCTTTCAACAAGATCCCACAAGTCTTGAGAGATGAATAAAGTCTTCATTTGAATGCTCCAATATTCATAGTTCTCTCCCTCAAATATAGGGATGAGTGTTTGTGCATAGTTGAAAGTGGAAGGGTTGACTTCCATGTTGAGTGATAGGTGAATAAGGAGGACAAGGATGTGTTTGGGGTTTCTGCTCTGATACCAAAATTGTTGTGGTTCTAGATTAAACTTGGGAGAAATTGGACAAGTTAAGTGGAGGTTTCAAATGGAAGGGTGGAAGATGTAATAAATGATTTTAAAAGGAATGCTCAATGCAGGCTTATGCTTTCTTTATTGATTTTTTCAAGTTCAAATGGGATACAAGTAGCTCTATTTATAGAGCCTCCAACCGACTTACACCACCGATCCACACATCTCTAGAAAGCTCTTAATTTTGCACATGTTTAACACGTTCTAATTACAAGAAAAATCTTACCAAAGTCTATATCCTTCTAGAAACATTTAAACTAGTTATTTTCTTTGACCTTTCTAGAACCTTTCAGATATTTTTTGCTTAGATACTTTTTACACAAGCCTAGATATTCTTCTACATAATTCTAGATATTTAAAAGATTAGAGCATCACTAGTGGTATACTCAAATATGGATACTCAAATATTGCCACATCACATTTTGAGTATTCATTTAATGAGTTTATAAGTTTGAGTATCTACCCTTCTACAATGGTTCATTTGTGTCCATAATCAAAAAAGTACTATTCACTCTATTTATATTCATAAAATGGGCACAACTTTAAATTTGTACATATATATTTTTATAATATTATTACCATCTAAAAGATATTCACAATACGTTTAAAATAAGATCAATCTTGAACATATTTTGGTAAAGATTAAAAATTGATAATTTCACTTTTTGGGAGAAAGTGCAAAAAAATTGAGTTTTGAATTAAGTATTTGACAAATGGAGAGAGAATGTTGTTACTTTTAATACGGTGTGGTCCCCAAAATTTGGTTTTTGAGGTTTGGTTATTGAGAAAGATTGGTAATTTTGAGTATCCAAATGCCAAAAGTTGAGTATTTGTAACAAATGTTGTTAACTTTGAGTATTTATCCAAATACCATTGTGAGCCTCTTTTGTGTATCAAAATACTCATCTTTGAGTATTTTTTTGTTTAAGTATACTACTAGTGATGCTCTTACAAATTACTTTTTTAACATATTATACCTGTTCGTCTGCAAACTTCTGGCTATGATGATGGTATTTGACAAAAAAATTCCAATCTAACACTGCTATTTCGATCTTTGCCTTTTTTATTGCTCAACACAATTACACTGGTTACTTTTGAGTATCTCTTCAACAAATTTTTTGATACATTCACGGGATTTGTTTTACATAGCTTGTGGAGCATACTTTCAAAATATTGGCCAATACGTACCGTATCGGCTGGTTCGTACCGGAACTTTCAGCCTCCGATACGGATACACCCCGATATAGCGGTGAGACATAAAAATCGCATACGAATCGGCCGATTCCCGGTACGTATCGGTATATCGGCCAAGACGGAAGCCGATACAGAGAGTATCGGCCGAGACTAAAAAAAAAAAAACCACCTTCGATTCTCAAGAAAGAGAAAGGGGCATGGGGGGTGACTGGAAAAGGATGAGGGAAACCTGATTCATCTTCTCCTTTGATATTTTCGTCCATAGCAGCATCTCTCGACCTTCCATCTTACTCCATACTTATGTCGCACTGCCGTTGCAATTTCGGGAAGAAAGTAAAACGGGAGACCATGGGGTCGGACTAAAAATCGATCTCATCGTCGATCTTCTCTGGCTCACATGACGGAGAGAATGGCGTTGACGATTACTACCGAGAGGAAGGACAGAGAGAGATCCGATATAAACAAAATAGGAGTAGAATTATGTGGGTCGATACAGATAATTTTCCGATCTGCATCTTCATGGGACGGCCAAAGAGAGGCGGTAAGAAAGAAGAGTAAAGCGAACGAGAGAGAGAGAGAGGACAGCAAAACAGTCTCGTTTTTTTATTTTTTCTGAAAGGTGTGAGAACTTTTACTTATATTTTATGAAAGGAAAGGCTGTGAAGACTACACGTGTAGTACTCTTTGCTTGGAGAAACACGCAACTGACGCAAGAGAGTTAAGAGTAGTAAAGGTTGTCCTGGGAAAATGATTCGGTGTATCAATTTTTTTTTTTTTGTTCTAGCCAACATTATTATAGTATATGTGGAAAAAAAAAATGATCTAATGATATAGTTTTCATTAAAGAAAATGTGTTATTATAGATTCTAAGATTGACTAAAATACGACAAACTAAACTAATGAGGCATAAAACCAATATCATAAGGTTTTGTATAAGTTGCTAATGATTTTAAAAAATTCACGGCCGAGACAGCCGATTCCCGTGACGTATCGCCGATACGTCCCGATAACGATACACCGATACCGCGACCGATACCGATATTTAAAACTATGTTGTGGAGCACTTTTTCCAGTCTTCGGCTAATACGTCTGGCATGACCCTTCACACCCGACAAGTATGATGAATCTTCAAATTTTGTAGGGAGAAATTTTCACTTGTCCACGCATACATTCACTGGCATATTTTCTGGCAGCCAAGGATATTTATCCAAAGCTTCGTGATACAAACAATTCGCTTCTGAGGAGCGCCCACGAAAGCGAACTCCGCAAGCATTAAAAAGAAGCCGAATGTTATATTACTACTATGCACTTCATCCATTGAAAGAGCTTTTCATAGAAAGAACTTCTTTTTCACCACTAAAAGACATAGATTCAGTTTATCAAGAATAAATTACCCCAATCACTGGAGGTGCGAATGTTCCTGCATTGAATGATCTTTTGGCTCCATTTAGGATTGTATATGGAGACAAGATTTTGAATGGTGAAATTCTATTGTTGGTAACATTTACAAGGCGTCTATAATCAACGGTAGTAACATTTACAAGGTGTCTATAGGTACATCACACTTGACTACCCCAAGTGCAACACCAGTAAATCTCAACCGTCCAAAAACATTTTGGACATTCTTGATTTAAACAAAATTATTTAAACAAATTTTGCACTTGGGGTAGCAGAGCGGATATGCATCTGGAACTGATATTGTGAAGCTACTTGTAGACATATTAAGCTCAGTTCCTACTAGCATTGGTCTTAATCATTTTTCTCTAATTTTATTTTTTTCAAATCACTTTAAGACAAAACAGGTTCAAAAAACACACGTTAAGTTTCAAAAACAATGAAACTTATCTCTACCCCTCAGTAGCATCCTTCAATATCATGATAAAAGAAAAATCAAACAAATGAGTAACAGTTTCTTACTGTATGTGAGAAAACACAAATATGATTTGCAGTAAGTCCTTACTGTATCGAGTTGTCCGTTGTTATGCTAAGTTCGTTGTTGTTTTAAATTTTCATGATCTGTCACGACCCATCATGATAAGTCACAACATGCGCTGCGCTGTCTATAGATAAAAGCGAAATTTGCGAAAACAATGAAACTTATCTCTACCCTTGAGTAGCATCCTTCAATATCGTGATACAAGAAAATGTGCTGTTGCTGTGATTATTTTTGCTTGAATTGCTTTACATTAAGGACTTATTCTCAACCATTTAATAAGTTAACCGGTAATTACATGCCATTAACAATTACAGTACTAGGTGTATGTAAGTAAGTCCTCTAACCACATACAGTTAGAACTTACTGTCAATAAGTTTTGCTCTGAACAAAAGAACAGATTTGTTTCCTTGCATCTCATTTTTCCCTTGCTTTGTGACTGTGAAAGGAGAGAGACAAAATGAAGACTGAAAGAAAAATGTCGTGTGAGAATGAAGTAAGGTTCCAAAATATCACAAAAAAATTAACTCAAGTTAGGCCTTATCTTCATATGTCAAGTTTTTTGATAATGAGATCTGGGACTGGAGAATCTCACTACTGTATAGACCCTAACCAAGATTCGATGAGAATCTTCGATAACCACAATCTCACTACTGAATTTGAGGAATGCTACCATTTGAAAATATTTGAAGATCGAGATATGGAGACAAAAAAGAGGGTGAGGAGCCAGTTTCGACGAAGTAACAACCATACTTCAAATGGGAGTGGAAGCAATGTTTCCATGATTCCCCTGCTCATCATCATCATTGGTTAAAATCATTAGAAGGGTCAAAGTTTTCCGGACAATTTGAGGGATTTAAACCACCAGTTGAGGTACTTGCATAGAAAATAAGGGCCCGTTTGGATGGGTGTTATAGGGGGGCATAAATATGGAGGGTGTTATTTATGCCCTGACCCACACATATGGAATGGTTTGCTAACAAAAAGTGCAGGGGTGTTATTTATCACCCGGATTAAATATCGGGTTAATGACCTGGACACCCCCTGTAGGTATACGTTTTCCACCATACACCCCCTGCAAGAAAAAAACCTACGACGACACCCCCTCAATCTTTCAAACTTTACCCCAAGACCCCTTCCGTTACCCTTTCATCTCGAATCTCAAAGTTGGGTCATGTTTTGATGATCCAACCCATTCAAGTTGTCTAAAACATGGTTTTAAGGGTACTCGTAAGATATCGGCTCAAAATATGATCGGGAAGTGCTTGATTCAAACAATTTTTCATGTATGAAAAATTGTTTGGATCAAGCACTTCCCGATCATATTTTGAGCCGATTTCTCCACGGGTACACTTAAAAGCATGTTTTAAACAAATTGAACGGTTTGGATCATTAAAAAAACTGATAGTTCTAGACGATTTTAGACGAAAGCGTGACAGAAGGGGTCTTAGGGTAAAGTTTGGAAGATAGAGGAGGTGTCGTCGTAAGTTTTTTTCTTGCAAGGGGTGTTTGTGGAAAACGTATACTTACAGGGGGTGTCCAGGTATATAACCCTTAAATATCACCATTGCAAGGTACGGACAGCCCAGGGGAGTGTCCCTATTTAACACCCCCTATTACCCCCTGTCAAAATTACCAAATTGCCCAAAATAATACCCCTCACCTCTCCCTCCTGGCCCAATACCCTAGTCCAGTATTCACGTGTAAAACCTATTTACCAATTTATGCGTTTGTTACTTAATAAGTTTTTTAAATTTTTTTTTTTTTTGAGAAAATTTGCAATTAGTTATTATAGCTTATTTGTTGACAAGGATAATAAATTAATAAGTTTTGTATTTGATTAAGTAACAAACGCATAAATTGTAATATGGGCACACACAAGGCCAATTTGGTCTTTTGACAGTTTTTTATATCCTTATACCCCCATTTAAACTATCATCCAAACCAAGTATTACTTATCCCCCTCCATAAATGTCACATCACTGTGGGGCCACCCTCTATATTTATTACCCTTGGCCTACTATCTTATACTCCCTTCATATATAATACTCCAAAAATTAATCCGGCATCCAATCGGGCCATAAGGGTCATGGAGGGAAAGGCGACAAAGTCAGTTTCAAGTGTTGAGGATTACGATCCCACATTTTGAGGGTATGGAATGGGTGTGTGATCAATTAATATAATGTTGGGAACTCTCCCCCCAATAGCTTAAGATTTGGGTTTGATATAAAGTTTCCACATCAAGCATTAAAGGGTCCATAGCTTTGGAAACTCATATCTGAAATAGGGCTTCGGGTTGGATGTAAAGTTTCTCCTCTTTCTTGTCTACCACTGTACCCCTTCCAGTTGCCATCCAAAACGCGCGCTTTATATGATTGTCACCATTTTTTTTTCCGGAACAACCACATTTTTGTTATTAATTGTTTACTGTACATTTTCTGTGCATTGTTCCTTCTGTACCTGTAGATTTTTCGCAGTCTTACTTGTGTTTTTCAGTCAAAATGTCATGATTATATATTTCCAATTTGTTTTGATATTTTAGGTGATAGAAGATTAGGGGGAGAGAGAGAGAGAGAGAGAGAGAGAGTATAAGATTAGGAAAAAGAGATTTTTTAAGATAGGAGAGAGAGATTGAGATAAATTAGGAAAGATTAGGAGAGAGAAATGTAGGAAATTAGGAGAGAGAAATATTACGAAAATCAGGAGAGAAATATTAGGAAAATTAGGAAAAAGAAAGAGTGTTTTGGGGTTTATTTGAATTTCAGGATGAAATCATAAGTATTCAAACTCTATAGCATGAAATCATAAGGATATTATTGATACAGGATGCCTAATTAACTCTCCCATTTTTTTTTTTACTTTTTAAATTCCTCTTGTCATGACAAACCAATAATCCAAAAAATGGGAGCGAAACTAAGAAATGTAATTTTTTTTAAATAAATACACAAAAAAAAAAACATTTTTAGTTACTACTACTTCTGAAATTTTGACAGCGGCGCGTGTTTGAAAATGGTAACATGACACTCCAGAAGAAAGGCTGAAGATTACAAAAAAACTATTGGAAGGCCAGCAACCGATTCGATTTACATTGCGATTAAACACGCTCAATCACCCTTTTTCATATAACTAGGTATGAGGCCATGTGCTATGCACAACGTTAACAACCGTTTGTGTGTGCCCGTTATAGATGCAACGAAAATAGGTTAGATTCCATTTTCGTACATACAATAATTTGAAAGTATTCCTTCTGTCTACAAATGTTGTTTGACGGGCTTTTCGTAAAGATGTTATGGCTGGAAGTTTTGGAAGTTGGAAATGAAATTATGAAGATAATCAAAGATGCCTGCATAACACAGGTTTCTAAGCTAATCTGGAAAATGGGTGAAGTTTTTTGCTGTGTACATTTCTATCTAGAGCTCTATTGTTTATGCAAACTAAAGTTCCAGTAAGAAGCCTGCATTAGCCTTCAGTCTTTTTGTTTAATCCTAACAATACACTATCCATCAAACACAATATTTTAACCGGAATATTAATAATTTGATAACTCAAAAGGGCGACTTGTTCAAAAGTCCTATGCAAAGAATTTGTAACCCCATTAATCCACCAAACAAGTTTATAACCTATCCAGTCCTAATGCTGGCATCTTTTTTTTTTTTTTTTTTTTTACCAAAAAAAAAAGTTTGTACCTCTAGGAAAGTGCCAAAAAAATTTGTACCCTATGAAAGTGCCTAAAATCCTAGGGTACCCTATGAAAGTGCCTAAACCACTAAAACCCTATAATAGGAAAGTGCACCCTAAAACCTAAACCCTAGGGTACCCTATGAAAATGCCAAAAAATTTTGTACCCTATGAAAGTGCCTAAAATCCTAGGGTACCCTATGAAAGTGCCTAAAACCCTAGGGTACCCTATGAAAGTGCCTAAACCACTAAAACCTTATAATAGAAAAGTGCACCCTAAAACCTAAAACCTAAACCCTAGGGTATCCTTTGAAAGTACCTAAATTTAAAAAAAAAAATTGTGGACCTTAGACCTTGTAAAACTTTAACATGGACTAAATGGCTCAATAAGTCCCCACTTCTGGACCCTAGAACAATTACCCCAACGATTCCCTTGAGATCTAATCCTAGGATTCAAAGTCTATAAGAACTCTAATGTATTTCCACCTTGTCATCATAACCTTGTTTAGTGGCCTTCCATAATATTACCTCCGCGAAGCCGATATCTATTTCACATGCAAACACAGAATGTTTACAGGAGATGGACACATCAAGAAAATTCTTGAAGTTGTTACAGTCCTTCTTTGTCAAACAGCAATGTAAATATTGGCAGTGGAAGAGTATTGTTTCAAAGTTAGAATTTTAATGTCAGTAGACCTGGGAAAATATTAAAATCTGCCTTCACGAGCGTGTGACATTGTCCAAAGATCAGGGGAATAGTCTAACTTTCTGAAGGACAGGGGAATAGCCTTCACGGGCATGTGAAATTGGACATTTATTGAAGACTGTGTGTCATAAACGTATTCCTTAATTCTCTTCATTTGTTTTTTTTTTAACAGCAAAAAGGAAAATTTTATTAATCTCGGCATGTAATACAAAGATTAAAAGGAGAAGGAGAAAAGGCATCACAACGAGGAGAAACATCCCAACTAGGTTGGCACCTAACTCCACGACAATCACTTGCCACTCCAAACCCCAAACAGCAGTCGGCAAGAGGCCAACCCCAGAAAACCCAAAAACAAGACAGGCTCAACGAAAATCTCCCAAGATATTACAATAAGCCCAGTACACTTGCAACAAAGAGATTCAAGAAATCCTAGTAGACTAGAGTATGAAGTATCTTGATTCCATAAAAGAGCATTCCACCAATCTTGATCTCTGACTAGCATAACATCTTGAATTTAACTCATGCACATTATAGTGAACAACATCACGGAATTGAGATGTGAATCAATAGCATGAAAAGTATGATCACATCAATATCTCAAAATTGATGCATCCAGGAGTATCATAACAGAGAATATCCAAAAAATGTTGAAACGTCACAGCCTATATAATGTGGTAGTATCATAAGACCACTCAATAGTCTCTTGGGAGCCCTTGAATCCAATTTGTTTATTCTTGTTTCTATACGTACCTTCCCAAACACAAGTTTGCGAGTCTCCCCAGCATTGCTAAACGTTGATCAAAAAACTCTCAATACATATAGACATCGCAGAGCAAAACACTCTTGAAAAAAATATTTATGATTGGAGATAGATAGCAAAATGAACACTTCATTTTCATTAGATGGCAACTATGATTTTAAAATTAATCCATCCATTTGTTACGCCACAAAAAAAAAAAAAGAAGTGTGTCTCTCATAAAATTACCTTTTACCAACTTTTTATTTATGAAATGAAATGAACAATTTTGATCAATATTTTGAGACCCTCATGTTATCTACAAAATCAAGTTTGAAAGGGTCTCCAAACGAAGATATATAGGGTTTAGAAAAAGTCTTTCCCATTGATTAGGGCCTAAATTTTATGTGTCACCTTGGCGTCAAACAAACTATTAAACAATTTTCCGTTCTTCTCTCTCTCTCTCTCTCTTCCTTCATTCATTAACACCTATAAATCTTACTGCAACGGAATGCATCCCATGACCTGAATATCATCTCTCCGCCATTCTGCTTCGGGCACACGAATATAGACTCTCTCCTTCCCCAATGCTTTCACTTGTGCTTGAAATTAGCATCAATTGTGACTCTTAAAGCTGAATCATGACACACTTCATAAGTAATCGACTCGCTTGCTTCCCGAAGGACGAAAAATACGACAAATTCAAGTAAATATTTCTTCCTCTTTGTTTATGTATGCAAAACTAGGAATCTCTCGTATATTTTCAAGCAAAATCTAGTTTTTGGTACTGGTGATTTATTCATCTATGTTTAATTTGCTTCTAGCGCCAATGGGTGATTGAACTTCTTAATATTGTGTTTGCTGTGTCAATTTTGGCGCATAGCAGGATTTTGTTTTTTACATTTTTCTGAAACTATGTTTCAATTGAGAAGAAACAAAGAGAGTGAAAATGTGTACATTAACGTATTTGAGGCCTTCAATGATTCTCCTAAAACAGTATTTTTCTTTGTATGTTTCGTCGCGGAAAACCATTCCCATTCTCTATAGTTCAAGTAGAGATCTTAATATCTATTGCAACGTTGATTTCAGATTTCTTTGCTTCATTTGCAGGAAATTTTGCGCCATGAAGGGCGATTGGGACTGTTTTGGAATCATAATGCTGGTAGCGGGTTTTGGAGTGGATGGTACAACCGCCATGATGGAGGAACGGGAAAATGTACCAAAAATAGAGAAAGAATCACTTTTCGCCTTAATTTTTTTTTCATCATGCTTTATATTAGGCTCTAGCATCACACCAAGAAATGAACGCAAGGCCCGAGCCTCTTCAACGTGAAGGTATGCACTACGTGGGGCAACAGCCTATCATTATTCATTACGGTGATCCGAATCAAAAGTGCCCCAGCGCACTTCAATGTGGTCCCTGCTCAAGAAGAGGAGATTAAACACGCGCTTATATATGTATTTCGTCTGTGTACGGATTTATTGGATAGTATACGTGGTGCTTCAATATTCTTTTCCATTATGAATTCATGACACCCATAATTGCAAATATGGGTCCCACATGAATTTAGAAAGAGTGACTTACTTTAATGGTAATTAGATGCCTTTTTTCTATACCTAAAGGTAAAAATCTGTAAAATTAATTTTGATGGAGGGTTAGATGAAAGAACCAAGACAAGTGGTTTGGGAATTGTAACAAAAACTTATAACAGGTCTTTTAGGGTAGTGAGAGATATTCATATTGGCAACCTGATGAACCCACTGTTGCTCGAGGGAATGGCAACTAGGGAAAGCCTAGTTTTTGCTTGCGAATTGGGTTTGCAAAGGGTACACTTGGATGGTGATTCGCTGATTCAGAGGAAGGGGGAAATCAACACCGATGCAGGCACGCTAATTGAAGATGGTAGGACTTCGAAGTGATCAAAGCAAGTTTTGTTAGGCAGATTGGCAATTTTGCGGCACACCTAGTGGCTAAAGATGCAATGAGAGGGAGCGGGAATCAGCATCTTGACTGATACGAGAAGAATACGAGGAATATATCTACCACTCAGAGAGTATTTTGTTGTAGCAATATTAATAACAGAATATTGGATTGACATGATACATTTTCTTGTACTTTCTACTTGATTCCATTTGTAATGTCAACCAAATGTTCGAATCCCGGCAACAGAAAGGTTTTTTTTGCAAGTGGTGGCTAGCTCATGCGGTAGAACTCTTGGATGCCCCACACTGCATCCTAGGATCGAGTCTCATTCCCCCCTCCCCCATGTAATAGATTATGAATGACGAGTGGCAAAAGAAAAATGTCAACCAAATGCTCAAAAGTCGGCTGAAATTGGATACTCCTTACTACTTATACTAAGGTGTTCCTTACTAATTAAACTAAGGTGTTGCATTTAGTACTGGTGCTCGGTCTATCATTTTCGTATTAAAAATATAATCTATAAAATAAGGAATTAACAAATATTTTGAAAACAGTGGTTAAGTCCAAGATCGTTCAAAAAAAAAAAAAAAAAGCTAAGTTACACTAAATTCAATCTTTTTTTAATTTAATACAGAGAGTGAACAAAAGATTGAGTTTTGATTTTTTAAACAAAAATTGAACAACAAAAGCAAATAAGTGTTTTTTTGAAAATAGGAGAGAGAGGGAATTGGGTTTCAATCTATCCATCATCACATGATTGTGATAGAAACTTGGGCAATTATTCAACAAAAAGAATGGACCACCATGGGATAGTGATCCCTACCGATAATCGTCAAGAGGATGTACAAGACTCATATACTGTAAAAACTATCTCAACATAGCACGGATTGTATCACTGGACTTAAATAATGGCAGCACCCGTCTAACATCGAAAACTGTTGTTAATGGTACTTGATATCATGAATTAATATTACAAGCACGCAAGATAAATTATAAAAATAGTAACTTCCATAAAAATATGAATCATCCAAAAAGTTATACAACTACTCGTCAAATAAAACCCTAAAAATCTATATAATCATATTACTTAGAGATAAGCATCCTTGTTACCCTAGCCAAGAGTTTAGCGGTTCACGGAGGAGGTTCTCTGCCTCGCTGCCTTGTCTTTTGCTCAGCGTGAGAATAACTCCCAAATACAAATCCTATTTATATCCCTTGCCCAGCTTTGTAAACCCAGAGAGAATGTGAGACCGCGTTTCCACCATCTCTCCTAAAACTAATTGGTATTAGGAACGGTTTTGATTAAATCTTTTATGGCATTCGACATCACATCCGCAAGTCTGTTTAGAGCGGTCATAGGAATTAGCATTGTATTACAAATTCATGGGGACACTCCGGACCCAACAGAAAATAAAAGAATTTGTGTCCTAAATTAGCTCCCCTTTTCACTAGGGCCAGTAACAGAATAAGTCCATTCTAACAGGTGACCAATTTATGAACACTATCAAGCCAATTGAACTTTGGGTCCACCCTTCATGCACGTGCAATGCTAACTTCAACGGGTCAATCAATTCCACGCAGGAGAGAATATATTGGGCTTAACAGACTCAATTATGTAAGCAATACAAATCGATTATATCGAAAAATTTAGGCCCAACAAGCCTTAGCCCAAACAACAACCATATTAATTCCAAACTTACCCAGGCCAGACCAGACCACAGACCTCAGACTACAAGCTGCAGGAATGGGCCAACGAGTCCCGGGCCTGACCATCCAGGTGTTCAGTGATGGCGACCTCGCGTGTGTTTCCTTAAGTAAACTTGACTTTTCCAATTGTATGTTCATTCATCTTTTAAATGGATTTGGTAAAATTTTGGCGGGAAAAGGTTTGGAACATGAAAACAAAACATGAAAACATATCCAACGGATGAGATCCATCCGGTACACTGTTTGCCCAATGTACCAGATGGATCTCATCCATTGGATATGTTTTCATGTTTTGTTACATGTTTTTCTTTCATGTTTTGTACCAAGGCCCTATTTTGGCTGACCATAGTATTTGGTCAGTTCATGATCTTCATAGTTTGTTCACCCTCTTTTTTTGATTTGTTCATGCCTTGATTTCTAAGCAGGTGAGTTGTGCGCGGTAGATGAAATTCACCGCTAGTTCTTTTTCGCCTCTGCGGGAGTGGAGTTTCACATTTTCTTGAAGTGATGTAGATAGAGGAACAAACCGGTGCTCAAACGTTGAAAATACTTGGGATTTTCCATTAAACGAGCGTGGTGCTCGAACGTAAATAACACTGTAGAAACAGAAATGCTCGGGATTTCCATTATCGAAAATAAAACAAATTACATGTGCGAAAAAATAAACATAGCGTGGCCGAAGACAAAAAAAAAAAAAAAAAAAGGATAAATGAAGCCGGAGCTTTGAGTTGGGATTTGGTCGGGGTACTTCAATCTTGGTCTTCTCTTTTTAGGGACGAGCACTGCTTGAAGTGTAAGGCAATTGATGAATTGCTTTGAAAATTGCCAAGTGTCCCACGAGCTTTGGCCCCTTGCTAAGTGTCCCATGATTCTTCAAAAAACCTACTTCCATGAAACCCATGATTGAACAACTTTATCTCAATCGAACCGTTCATTACTTGGATTAAATTTGAGCCATGCATTTTCGCAATGAATGGCTAGATCCCCGCCCCACATGGTACTGACAAATGACCCCCCTTCTGAGAAAAGCAATCATAAAAAAAAAAACTAGTTTCAATCGGAGACTTATAGAAAAACCACCAACCGATTTATTATGTTAGACGGTAAATATACTACTCCCTCTGCTCGTTTTTGTTGGTCATTTTTTGAAAGTCATGTCATTTTTTATTACTTATATATATCAATCTCAATTTTTAAAAATATGCAAAATCAACCTTGTTCATACATTTCAATTAGTTCTATTCTACAAAATTCGCAAAACCATGAAAGGTGGACGATAGATTTTGGGTACCCGTATTGACCCACGTCACTATACCCCCTCATGAACTCAATTGCAAGCCATTTATAATCTGTATTTGGGATCGGAAGTGTACAATTAGTCGGGAATGCTGAGTAGATCATTCATGTAAAATATCAAATTAATTAGACATTGGTAACCAAATGGTCGGATACCAATTATATGGATGGCTAATATCTTTTGGAGATTTCACTGTATGACAAATTTTTCTCAATTGGGTGTTTATAGATCTCCAATTATCATAATTTTTCATATCCATAACGTGCTCAGCATTCCTGAAAAAATGAACAGTTCCGATCCCATGAAAATTTCAGTGGACTCGCTATAGAAGTTACTACAGAGATGTAGTGATTTGGATCACTACGGAAACCCCAAGTCCCATGGGGACTATTAAATACAAGTGTATAATAAAGATGCTTGTGGCCCAATAGCATATTTAGTGTAAGGTGCTAGAAAAACAATTATACTACATGTACAACCATTTCGGCTCCAATCACTTACAACTACCTTACATACATGTGGGACTCACGTGTATGTGAGAGGGTTGTTAATGGTTGGAGCCAAAATGATTGTACAAGTAGCATTTTTGCCTAAAATTTTTGTTGTATAGGTGTCTAATCTTCTATAGGTATTACGTGCTTCCAGCATATAAAGGTGATTAATCTTCTTCATTTTGATTCCTTATTAACATCGTACAGTAGGATTTTTTATTTTGATTTTTCCGAAAATTATGTTACAATTGGGAAGAAAACGGAGATTATTATTTAGATTTAAAATTGGGGTCTTTAATGACAATGTAAACATATTCACTAATAATTTAGAATCGAAATGTTCATACGTGAAGGGCATTTTTGCTTCAAACCTATTGTAAGTTGGAACTGCAGGAGACAAGTAACAAGTCCCCGCAACTTCCAAACTACGGTATGTATAGCGTAACTCCACGACAATCACTTACCACTCCAAACCCCAAACAGCAGTTGGCAAGAGGCCAACCCCAGAAAACCCAAAAACAAGACGGGCTCAAAGAAAATCTTCCAAGATATTACAATAAGCCCAATACACTTACAACAAAGAGATCCAAGAAATCCCAGTAGACTAGAGTATGAAGTATCTTGATTCCATAAAAGAGCATTCCACCAATCTTGATCTCTGACTAGCATAACATCTTGAATTTAACTCATGCACATTATAGTGAACAACATCATGGAATTGAGATGTGAATCAATAGCATGAAAAGTATTATCACATTAGTATCTCAAAATTGATGCATCCAGGAGTATCATAGCAGAGAATATCGAAAAAATGTTGAAACGTCACAGCCTATATAATGTGGCGGTATCATAAATCACTCAATAGTCTCTTGGGAGCCCTTGAATCCGATTTGCTTATTCTTGTTTCTATACGTACCTCCCCAAATACAAGTTTGCGAGTCTCTCCAGCATTGCTAAACATTGATCAAAAAACTCTCAATACATATAGACATCGCAGAGCAAAACGCTCTTGAAAAAAGGAGTTATGATTGGAGATAGATAGCAAAATGAACACTCCATTTTCATTAGACGGCAACTATGATTTTAAACTTAATCCATCCATTTGTTACGCCACAGAAAAAAAGTGTGTATCTCATAAAATTACCTTTTACCGACTTTTTATGAAATGAACAATTTTGATCAATATTCTGAGACCCTCATATTATCTAAAAAATCAAGTTTGAAAGGGTCTCCAAACGAAGATATATAGGGTTTAGAAACAGTCTTTCCCATTGATTAGGGCCTAAATTTTATGTGTCACCTTGGCGTCAAACAAACTGTTAAACAATTTTCCGTTCTTCTCTCTCTCTCTCTCTTCATTCATTAACACCTATAAATCTTACTGCAACGTAATGCGTCCCATGACCTGAATATCATCTCTCCACCACTATTGGCTTCGATTCTGCTTCGGGTACATGAATATAGGCTCTCTTCTTCCCCAATGCTTTCACTTCTGCTTGAAATTAGCATCAATCGTGACTCTTAAAGCTGAATCATGGTACACTTCATAAGTAATCGACTCGCTTGCTTCCCGAAGGACGAAAAATACGACAAATTCAAGTAAATATTTCTTCCTCTTTGTTTTTGTATGCAAAACTAGGAATCTCTTGTCTATTTTCCAGCAAAATCTAGTTTTTGGTACTGGTAATTTATTCTTCTATGTTTAATTTGCTTCTAGCACCAATGGGTGATTGAACTTCTTCGTTTTGATTCCTTATTCTTAATATTGTGTTTGCTCTGTCAATGTTGGCGCATAGCAGGATTTTGTGAAACTATGTTTCAATTGAGAAGAAACAGAGAGAGTGGAAATATGTACATTAACGTCTTTGAGCCCTTCAATAATGATGCAAATACGTTAGCTGATTGTCCCAAAACAGTATTTTTCTTTGTATGTTTTGTCGCGGAACAGTATTTTTTTTTGTATGTTTCGTTGCGGAAAACCATTCCCATTCTCTGTAGTTCAAGTAGAGGTCTTAATATCTATTGGGACGTTGATTTGAGATTTTTTTGCTTCATTTGCAGGAAATTTTGCACCATGAACCGCGATTGGGACTGTTTTGGAATCATAATGCTGGTAGCGGGTTTTGGAGTGGATGGTACAACCGCCATGATGGAGGAAGGGGAAAATGTACCGACAACGGAGAAAGAATCACTTCTCGCCTTAATTTTGTTTTTCATCATGCTTTATATTAGGCTCTAGTATCACACCAAGAAATGAAGTTAATGGTTACCCACGAAATCAGGAGGGGGAGGGGTTTATATAAAGAACTTGTATTCCTTTGGTTCTTGTACGCCTTTCAATCATGGCTACAAGTCTGAATTCCTGCTTTTCAGATTGTTTTTGGAAAACAATGCTTTTACTCGTAAATTTTTTTATTTTCCTTCTCGTTTTCCCTCTGGGCTCCAAGGATATTTCCAGGGCAGGGAAATGGATTTATGGCTCCTACGTGTTTGTGCTCTTCGTTTCGTAAACGGAGGAGCCTACACGTTCTCAAAAGAGACGAAGGAGGAAAAATATATGCCTGTTGCAACCTGCGCAGCATTGAGTGATCCTCGTGCCCAACCATCGCCAGCTGAGGTGAACGCAAGGCCCGAGCCTCTTCAACGTGAAGGTATGCACTACACGGGGCAACAGCCTATCATTACGGTGCTCCGAATCAAAGTGCCCAGTGCACTTGAATATGGTCCCTGCTCAAGAAGAGGAGATCAAACACGCGCCAGAGTTGGCTACTGATGTCCAAAAGTTAGAGAGCTGATGGCATGATACGCACAACTTCCAAACCAGAGGAAGGTAAAGTGGATTGCACGCGGCCTACGGTGGCAGCCCGTGTACTACAAGGTGGTTGCGTACGTGCCAAGATGGTGTAAACATTCTATAGAAGTATTCCTTTAAAAAAAGGAAAAATCTATATAAATATTGTTCTGTACGTTTTTTTTTTTTTACTTTGAGCTTTTTCTTCATTTATTCCCAAAGGGTAAAAACTTTTATTTACCTGGACAAGATATATATGTATTTCGTCTGTGTACGAATTTATTGGATAGTATACGTGGTGCTTCAATATTCTTTTCCATTACGAATTCATATGACACCCATAATTGCAAATATGGGTCCCACATGAATTTAAAAAGAGTGGCTTACATTAATGGTAATTAGATGCCTTTTTTCTATACCTAAAGGTAAAAATCTATAAAATTAATTTTGATGGAGGGTTAGATGAAAGAACCAAGATAAGTGGTTTGAGAATCGTGACAAAATTCTAACAGGTCTTTTAGGGTAGTGAGAGTTACTCATATTGGCAACTTGATGAACCCATTGTTGCTCGAGGGAATGGCAACTAGGGAAAGCCTAGTTTTTGCTTGCGAATTGGGTTTGCAAAGGGTACACTTGGATGGCGATTCACTGATTCAGAGGAAGGGGAAATCAATACCGATGCAGGCACGCTAATTAAAGATGGTAGGACTTCAAAGTGATCAAAGCAAGTTTTGTTAGGCAGACTGGCAATTTTGCGGCACACCTAGTGGCTAAAGATACAATGAGAGGGAGCGAGACCTGTATGAGGAAAGGAGAGCCCCAATTGATGTATTCATTTGTTTTTGGCACTCATTTATGAAATCATTCCTAAAATTACAGGATCTAGAATATTAGAATCTAGAATATCAGAATCTAGAATATCATGTATTTTCAAAACTAAAACATATGCCGAATTTATTATGCAAATGTAATGTACGTACCAAATCCATTTTGAGTGTTGTGTTGAATCAAAGACACCTGGAAGATTGCTCCTTATTTTCTTTAGAGGGTGGTAGCCCAAAAGGAAATGGTTTTCTCTCTACTTACTTTTTTCCTTAATTCTCAAACAAACTTTAGAGATGGAAAAATCTGAAGTTGAAAACAATGTTGAGCGGAGAGAGGACCCTCCCTCTTATATAATCACATTTCCCCCACCCATCATGATGAGACTAAATGAGGTATCACAGCCCATGTCATGCATTCACCTCTTTGACCAGATCTCGAAACAATTTACTCATATTCATATCATGTGGGCCATAACATTTATAAGGTAGGTTCTTACATTCCCCCACTCACCCATTTGATTACTCACGTGAGAGTTTAATAAGTTAACATTAAGCGCGCAATGAATCCTTGTTTAAATTTTGCTTCAATCTGGATAGAAACATAATACTACTATTAAATAAATTACCAATGCGAGTCATGACGGTTATACACGCTAATTGGTATAGTTCTCTCCATGTATCACAACATGCACTAGCAATTCAGTTAATATAGTCATAAGGATATTCTTAATAGGTCCACAATAATGTCTTTTATCAAAGACTATTACTGTTATTTATTGTTCACAAGTATATACGTACACTAAATTAACAAGGACAATACAGAGTTGGCTTACGAAGACCGAATTGCTAACTTCAAAGCTGACGAACATTGAACCCTTAAAATGAGAGCATCGCTCAGCTGACGAATATAAAAGGGTGGTCGCAAAGAAGTGAGGTTTAAAAGAACATAAAAAGCACCTGGTTAAGCAACAATTATGCTATTTTCAACAATAAAGTATGGAGACCGGATGCAACATGCAGCGAGGCAATTTTGGAAGCCACGAAATTCTTAAGGGCTGTCAAAGTCCCCCACGAGAAGGGAGGAGCAACACAAGGAGCACACGTAGCGGAGCAGAGAAGGTGGGAGAAATCCTATAATAAGAAAGTGCACCCTAAGGCTAAACCCTAAACCTAAACCCCAAAAAAGAGTGACTTACCTTAATGGTAATTAAAAAGAGTGACTTACCCTTAATGGTAAATATATGCCTCTTTTCTAGACCTAACGGTAAAAATTTGTAAAATTAATTTTGATGGAGGGCTAGATGAAAGAACCAAGACAAGTGGTTTGGGAATCGTAACCAAAAATTCTAACAAGTCTTTAGGATAGTGAGAGCTATTCATATTGGCAACCTGACGAACCCACTATTGCTCGAGGGAATGGCAGCTAAGGGAAGCCTAGTATTTGCTTGCGAATTGGGTTTGCCACTTGGAAGGTGATTCGCTGATTTAGAGGAAGGGGGAAATCAATACCGATGCAGGCACGCTAATTGAAGATGGTAGGACTTCGAAGTGATCAAAGCAAGTTTTGTTAGGCAGATTGGCAATTTTGCGGCACACCTAGTGGCTAAAGATACAATGCAGGCTGCTCTTATCTTCCCTTCACGAGGAGAGGAGAGCCCCAATTGGTGTATTCGGTTGTTTTTGGCACTCATTTATGAAATCATTCCTAAAATTTGGCCCAAAAAATAAAGGAAGCCGAGGATCAAGCATCTTGATTAATACGAGAAGAATACGAGGAATAAGTCTACCACTCAGAGAGTATTTTGTTATAGTAACAACAGGATATTTGATCGACATGATACATTTTCTTGTACTTTCTACATGATTCCATTTGTAACGTCAACCAAATGTTTAAAAGTTGGCTGAAATTGGATACTCCTTACTAAGGTGTTGCATTTAGTATTGGTGTCCGGTCTGTCGTTTTCGTATCAAAAATATAATCTATAAAATAATGAATTAATAAATATTTTGAAAATAGTGGTTAAGTCCAAGATCGTTCACGGGAAATAAAAAGTTAAGTAGTTACACTAAATTCAATCTTTTTTTAATTCAATTCAGAGAGCGAAAGATTAAGTTTTGATTTTTTAAACAAAAATTGAACAAGAAAAGCAAATAAGTGTTTTTTTGAAAATAGGAGAGAGAGGGAATTGGGTTTCAATCTATCCATCATCACACGATTGTGATAGAAACTTGAGCAGTTATTCAACAAAAAGAATGGACCACCATGGGATAGAGATCCCTACCGATAATCTTCATTAAAGGATTCACAAAACTCGTATACTGTTAAACTATCTCAACATAGCACGGATCGTATCACTAGACTTAAACAATGACAGCATCCATTTAACATCGAAAACTGATGTTAATGGTACTTGATATCATGAATGAATATTACAAGCACGCAGGATAGATTATAAAAATAATAACTTCCATAAAAACATGAATCATCTAATAAGTTATACAACTACTCGTCAAATAAAATCCTAGAAATCTGTATAACATGCTACTTAGAGATAAGCATCCTCGTTACCCTAGCCAAGAGTTTAGCGGTTCACGGAGGAGGCGTTCTGCCTCGCTGCCTTGTCTTTTGTTCAGCGTGAAAATAACTCCCAAATACAAAACCTTATTACCCTGTTTATATCCCTTGCCCAGCTTTGCAAACCTAGAGAAAATGTGAGACCGTTTTTCTACCATCTCTTCTAAAACTAATTGGTATTAGGAACAGTTTCAATTAAGTCTTTTATTGCATTCGACATCACACCCGCAAGTCTGTTTTTAGAGCGGTCGTAGAAAGTGGCATTGTGTAACAAATTTATGGGGGCACTCCGGACCCAACAAAAAAGAAAAGAATGTCCTAAATTAACTCCCCTTTTCACTAGGGCCAGTAACAGAATAACTCCTATTCTAACAGGTGACCAATTTATGAACACTATCAACCCAATTGAACTTTCGTGCAATGCTAACTTCAACGGGTCAATCAATTCCCTGCGGGAGAGGAATATATTGGGCTTAACAGGCTCAAATATGTAAGCCATGCAAATCAATTGTACTCCAAAATTCTAGGCCCAACAAGCCTTAGCCCAAACAATACCCATATCAATTCCAAACTTACCCAAACCAAACCCAGACCTCGAACCACAAGCCACAGGAATGGGACAATGAATCCTGGGTCCCGGGCCCAAACCATCCAGGTGTTCGGTGATAGCAACCTCGCGTGTGTTTCCTTAAGTAAACTTGGCTTTTTCCAATTGTACGTTCATTCGTCTTTTAAATGGATTTGGTCATATTTTGGCTGACCATAGTATTTGGTCAATTCATGATCCTCATAGTTTGTTCACCCTCTTTTTGGATTTGTTCCTGCCTTGATCTCTAAGCAGGTGCGTTGTGCACGGTAGATGAAATTCACCGCCAGTTCATTTTCGCTTATGCGGGAGAGGAGTTCATATTATCTCGAAGTGATGTAGATAGAGGAACAAGCCGGTACTCGAACATTGAAAATATTTGGGATTTTCCATTAAACGAGCACGGTGCTCGAACTTAAATAATACCGTAGAAATGGAAATGCTCGGGATTTCCTTTATCGAAAATAAAAGAAATTATATGAGAAAAAACAAACATAATGTGGCCGAAGCCAAAAAAGGATAAATGAAGCCAGAGCTTTGGGTTCTTCGAACGTGAATAACGCCATAGAAACGGATATGCTCTGGATTTCCATTATCGAAAATAAAAGAAATTACATGTGCGAAAAAATAAACATAGCGTGCTTGAAGTAAAAAAAAAAAGAATAAATGAACCTTGGCCCTTGCTAAGCGTCCCATGATTCTTCAAAAACCAACTTCCATGAAGCCCATGATTGAACAATTTTATCTCCAAGCAATCCCGTAGACTACTCGGCTACACCAAAAATACATGGGGCTGGTGCCACGTGGTGCTCTACCATAAGCCTTACGAATTTGCCAAAATTGGGTACAAATAATTTCACAATTATACTTCAAACTTGTTCATTATTAGGTCTCATCGAGAAATTTGTTCTTGTGAGCGAATCGCCGACCAAATTTTGTTTGATCAACAATAAAGTTCAAAGTAATATATGTAATCCATTTTTGAGAAAAAGTTGCAAGTCTCAACGAGGTTCTAAATTTTTCGATCAGCACAGTCATTTTGTCGTGAAAAGTAGAAGAGGAGTACTTGCTGTGCACATGGTGCACAGCACCAAGTGGTGCGAGGCATCCAGCCATCCACTATGAAAATACACGGGTCGGATTTAATCCGAGCTCCATGAAAATTCACACCAATGACTCTCCGTTCTGCTTTGTAGCCAAATCTAGCTTTTGGTGTAGGTGTCTAATCTTCTGCAGGTATTATATGCTCCTAGCATATATAGGTGATTAATTTTCTTCATTTTGATTCCTTATTTAAATGGTACAGAAGTATTTTGTTTTTTGATTTTTCCAATATTATGTTTCGATTGGGAAGAAACGGAGAGAGTGGAAATTTAGATTTAAAATCGGGTATGAGCCATTTATTGATGATGCAAACATATTCAGTAATCATCCTGAAACAGTGATTTACGTTGGAATCGAAATGTTCATACGTGAAAGGCGTTTATTGCTTCAAACCTATTGTAAGTTGGAACTGTAGGTGACAGGTAACAAGTTCCCACGACTTCCAACCTACCGTATGTATAGCGTAATATGTACAATGGCTATTATTCTTGTTTCTATACGTACCTCCCCAAACACAAGTTTGCGAGTCTCCCTAGCATTGCTAAACGTTGATAAAAAAAAAACTCTCAATACATATGGACATGGAGAGCAAAATACTCTTGAAAAAAAGAGTTATGATTGGAAATAGATAGAAAAATGAACACTCCATTTTCATTGGACGGCAACTATGAGTTTAAACTTATAGGGAAAATTTCAAAAAAAAACCCCAAACTTTGACCCAAATATCTAAAATACTCCCAAACTTACAATTTTTTCAATCGTACTCCCAAACTTCACATCCGTTATAAAAAACACTCCCACCGTCTGGATCTGTTACCAAACTAATGGAAAATACCGAGGTGGAGGTTAATGGACACCAAAAACCGTTAAGTGGCCAAAACTTCTCTTCTTTTTTTTTTTAAACTCCTTCTTCCTCCTCCCTCCTCCAATTCACAGGAGACCAGTGGGGGGGGGGGAGAGAGAGAGAGAGAGAGAGAGAGAGAGAGAGAGAGAGAGAGAGAGAGAGAGAGAGAGAGGAAGTAGAGACAAGGGGAAGAAGAAGAAGAAGATCGAAGGACAGAGTAGAAATGAAGAAGATTGAACCAGCCCCAGCCCCCCGCTCCGACGTCCACCACCACCACCGACAGAGTAGAGATGAAGAAGAAGAAAATTGGTTGCTCTCTCCTTTGCAATTTTCTGAAGATTCGTTGGAGATTTTGTAAGTTGTTGCCTTGCTGTCGTTCACGTAGGAGGTTGGGGACAGTGAAGACATGAGAATGATGTATGTGATTGATGATACGGCTATGGATTTCATGGCATCGAGGAAACCCATCTCTCTCTCTCTCTCTCTCTCTCTCTCTCCCACTGGTCTCCTGTGAATTGGAATAGGGAGGAGGAAGAAGGAGTTTAAAAAAAAAAAGGCTCAAAACGACGTCGTTTTGGGCCACTTAACGGTTTTTGGTGTCCGTTAACCTCCACCTCGTCATTTTCCATTAGTTTGGTAACAGATCCAGACGGTGGGAGTATTTTTTATAATGGAAGTGAAGTTTGGGAGTACAATTGAAAAAATTGTAAGTTTGGGAGTATTTTTTATATTTGGGTCAAAGTTTGGGGTTTTTTGAAATTTTCCCTAAACTTAATCCATCCATTTGTTACGCCATAATAAATAATAAAAAAGTGTGTATCTCACAAAATTACCTTTTACCGACTTTTTATTTATGAAATGAAATGAACAATTTTGATCAATATTCTGAGACCCTCATGTTATTTATAAAATCAAGTTTGAAAGGGTCCCCAAACGAAGATATATAGGGTTTAGAAAAAGTCTTTCCCATTGATTAGGGCCTAAATTTTATGTGTCACATTGGCGTCAAACAAACTGTTAAACGATTCTCCGTTCTTCTCTCTCTCTCCCTTCATTCATTAACACCTATAAATCTTACTGAACCGTAATGCATCTCATGACCTGAATATCATCTCTCCACCACTATTGGCTTTGATTCTGCATCGGGTACATGAATATAGACTCTCTCCTTCCCCAATGCTTTCACTTGTGCTTGAAATTAGCATCAATTGTGACTCTTAAAGCTGAATCATGACACACTTCATAAGTAATCGACTCGCTTGCTTCCCGAAGGACGAAAAATACGACAAATTCAAGTAAATATTTCTTCCTCTTTGTTTATGTATGCAAAACTAGGAATCTCTCGTTATTTTCCAGCAAAATCTAGTTTTTGGTACTGGTGATTTATTCATCTATGTTTAATTTGCTTCTAGCGCCAATGGGTGATTGAACTTCTTAATATTGTGTTTGCTGTGTCAATTTTGGCGCATAGCAGGATTTTGTTTTTTACATTTTTCTGAAACTATGTTTCAATTGAGAAGAAACAGAGAGATTGAAAATGTGTACATTAACGTATTTGAGGCCTTCAATTATTCTCCTAAAACAGTATTTTTCTTTGTATGTTTCGTCGCGGAAAACCATTCCCATTCTCTATAGTTCAAGTAGAGATCTTAATATCTATTGGGACGTTGATTTCAGATTTCTTTGCTTCATTTGCAGGAAATTTTGCGCCATGAAGGGCGATTGGGACTGTTTTGGAATCATAATGCTGGTAGCGGGTTTTGGAGTGGATGGTACAACCGCCATGATGGAGGAAGGGGAAAATGAACCGAAAATGGAGAAAGAATCACTTTTCGCCTTAATTTTTTTTTCATCATGCTTTATATTAGGCTCTAGCATCACACCAAGAAATGAACGCAAGGCCCGAGCCTCTTCAACGTGAAGGTATGCACTACGCGGGGCAACAGCCTATCATTATTCATTACGGTGCTCCGAATCAAAAGTGCCCCAGCGCACTTCAATGTGATCCCTGCTCAAGAAGAGGAGATCAAACACGCGCCATAGTTGGTTGCTGACGTCCAAAAGTTAGAGAGCTGATGGCCTGATACGCACAACTTCCAAAGCAAAGGAAGGTAAAGTGGATTGCACGCGGCCTACGGTGGCAGCCCCTGTTTACTACAAGGTGGTTGCGTACGTGCCAAAGTATATATATATATGTATTTCGTCTGTGTACGGATTTATTGGATAGTATACATGGTGCTTCAATATTCTTTTCCATTACGAATTCATATGACACCAATAATTGCAAATATGGGTCCCACATGAATTTAATAAGAGTGACTTATCTTAATGGTAATTAAATTTCTTTTTTCTGGACCTGAAGGTAAAATCTGTAAAATTAATTTTGAAGGAGGGTTAGATGAAAGAACCAAGACAAGTGGTTTGGGAATTGTAACCAAAAATTCTAACAGGTCTTTTAGGGTAGTGAGAGCTATTCATATTGGCAACCTGATGAACCCACTGTTGCTCGAGGGAATGGCAACCAGGGAAAGCCTAGTTTTTGCTTGCGAATTGGGTTTGCAAAGGGTACACTTGGATGGCAATTCGCTGATTCAGAGGAAGGGGGAAATCAATACCGATGCAGGCACGCTAATTAAAGATGGTAGGACTTCGAAGTGATCAAAGCAAATTTTGTTAGGCAGATTGGCAATTTTGCGGCACACCTAGTGGCTAAAGATGCAATGATAAGGAGCTGGAGCTGTACTCATTTATGAAATCAGCATCTTGATTGATACGAGAAGAATACGAGGAATATATCTACCAGTCAGAGAGTATTTTGTTGTAGTAATAACAGAATATTGGATCGACATGATACATTTTCTTGTACTTTCTACTTGATTCCATTTGTAATGTCAACCAAATGTTCGAATCCCGGCAACGAAAAGGTTTTTTGTTGCAAGTGGTGGCTAGCTAGCTCATGCGGTAGAGCTCTTGGATGTCCCACACTGTAATAGATTATGAATGACGAATGGCAAAAAAAAACTGTCAACCAAATGCTTAAAAGTCGGCTGAAATTGGATACTCCTTTACTAATTATACTAAGGTGTTGCATTTAGTACTGGAGTTCGGTCTGTCATTTTCGTATCAAAAATATAATCTATAAAATAAAGAATTAACAAATATTTTGAAAACAGTGGTTAAGTCCTCGATTGTTCACAGGAAAAAAAAAAAAAAAAAGAAGCTAAGTTACACTAAATTCAATCTTTTTTTAATTTAATACAGAGAGTGAACAAAAGATTGAGTTTTGATTGTTTAAACAAAACTTAAACGAAAAGTAAATAAGTGTTTTTTTGAAAACAGGAGAGAGAGAGAGAGAGAGAGAGAGAGAGAGAGAGAGAGAGAGAGAGAGAGAGAGAGAGAGAGAGAGAGAGAGAGAGAGGGAATTGGGATTCAACCTATCCATCATCACATGATTGTGATAGAAACTTGCGCAATTATTCAGCAAAAAGAATGAACCACCATGGGATAGTGATCCCTACCGATAATTATCAAAGGATTCACAAAACTCGTATACTGTAAAAACTATCTCAACATAGCACGGATCGTATCACTAGACTTAAACAATGGCATCATCCGTCTAACATCAAAAACTGTTGTTAATTAATGGTACTTGATATCATGAATGAATATTACAAGCACGCAAGATAGATTATAAAAATAATAACTTCCATAAAAATATGAATCATCCAAAATGTTATACAACTACTCATCAAATAAAATCCTAGAAATCTATATAATCATGCTACTTAGAGATAAGCATCCTCGTTACCCTAGCCAAGAGTTTAGCGGTTCAAGGAGGAGGTGTTCTGCCTCGCCGCCTTGTCTTTTGTTCAGCGTGAAAATAACTCCCAAATAAAAAAACCTTATTACCCTGTTTATATCCCTTGCCAAGCTTTGTAAACCCTAAAGAAAATGTGATACCGCTTTTCCACCATCTCTCCTAAAACTAATTGGTATTAGGAACAGTTTCAATTAAGTCTTTCATAGCATTCGGCATCACACCCGCAAGTCTGTTTTTAGAGCAGTCGCAGAAAGTGGCATTGTGTAACAAATTCATGGGGCACTCCGGACCCAACAGAAAAGAAAAGAATTTGTGTCCTAAATTAACTCCCCTTTCCACTAGGGCCAGTAACAGAATAACTCCTATTCTAATAGGTGACCAATTTATGAACACTATCACGCCAATTGAACTTGGGTCCACCCTACCGAGCCGAGCCCGAGCTTCAAAATTTTTTCACGAGCCGAACTCGAGCTCACTTGTCTAGGCTCGATCGAACTTGCATGATGTCTGATGCTCCTGCTCGTCACTCTTGGCCCAAGTATGTTGCCAACTTAAAAATAACGCTCGTCACTCTTGGCCCAAGTATGTTGCCAACTTAAAAATAACGCTCGTCACTCTTAGCCCAAGTATGTTTTCCAACTTAAAAATAACTGGTGTTTAGATCTTGAAGGCTGCATCAAATGTCGCAATAGTGGTAGGTGTACTTGTGGAGGTCTCTCTTCTCTTCAGGATCAATTGAGATTTATGCCCCTTCAAGGTGATCCTGAGTGAGGGTCATGAGGTTACTAGGGCACCACTATGGTCATAACACGAATACTGAGGGGTTCAAACACCTTGCTTTTGATATAAAACATAATAGCATCAAAGCATGAGCCATAGAGAGAGACAAAATTTCGTAGGACACGTAGGAAGTGCTTAGTTTGTGAAAAGCCCTGTGGAAGGCAATTGCTGTAAAAATTTTGAAAAAAATGAATGCTAATACATTAGATTTTGCGTGCAAAATGCACGGAAACTGAAAAAGGACAAGTAATTTGTGACGGAGGGAGTAAAACGTAATGAGCCGTTTTTAGATCCCGTCAAGTATTTTGAATATGTAACCTAAGGAAAATTTTGGTGCTCCTATAGCAATCCCTATAATCCTACTTATGTGATGTACCACTTTGCAGATCTCATCTCTCTATCTCCATCTTTGACCACTTTGCGGTTTTACTTATGTGATTTTTTTTTTTTAAGGAAGATTTTTTTTGAAGGAACAAAAACTAATTTTGAAAAAAAAATTAAAACAGCCCATGTGCTTTGACATTTTTTTATCAACATGATTTTGAAATTGGATTTTTCTAGTATCCACCCACTGGGCGGACCATACGCGCCTAAAAAGCAAATTTTCTGACAGCCTTTGCTTTGATTGAATTGAGGCGACTTTTACCTCTTTAAGTTAAATGACCATATTATCCTTATTCATTAATGGGACAACAACAATGAAACGCTCAGAGGTAAATACCGTGCCGTATTTTTTTTTTTTTTTTTTGTATATTCTGCATAATGATATTTTGTGGAGCCTATTTCGTGTATCGCAAAGATGAATCAAACCGCGGACTTTTCTTAAAATATTTTTTTTATGAGTACCTGCAAAAAAATTAGCTTACTTTGATATCGTTAAGGGCTTTTCAGAATTCATAGGGCGCCCTATTAATTCTGAAAAAGCCTTTACCGATAAAATTAGCTCAATCTGACATTGGTAAGGGCTTTTTCAAACTTCGTAGGGCGCCCAACGAAGTCTGAAAAGCCCCTACAAATTCTAAAAGGCTCATACTGATATCTATGAATTCTAAAAAACCACCAAAATTTTCACTCAATTAGTCAGTAGGAAGACAAGCAAAAAAAATTTTAAAAAAAGGCCATACAAAAATTGAGTTCACTAGCAAGAACCCTTTGTTTTCGTACAAAAAATGAGTTCAGCTTATAATTTGGCATTCGAAACAACAAGTTCGGCATATACAGTCATCTTTCCTTACTTTCCGACTACCTATATTACCTGGGAAATGTGCCGCTTGATTTTTTTGGGCCTATTTTCAGATCATGTAAGAATGATATTGCATTTTTTTTTTATGTGTCTTGCAACTTAGTAGTTGAGTGAAAGATTTGGTGGTTTTCAGAATTCATAGGTATTGGTAAGGGCTTTTTCAGACTTCGTAGGGTTTCCTACAAAGTTTGAAAAAGCCCTTACCAATTTCGGATTGAGTTAATTTTTTCCAATTACCCATATTCAAAAGTTTTAAGAAGAACTCACGGTTTGAATCATATTTGAGGGACCTGAAATAAGACCGGCTTTATCATAATTCGCCAAACAAACGACTTGATTTCAAATTAATAGTTCGTTAATTTTTAGGGGCCTATTTTCAGATGATGCAAAGATGACTTAAATCGCTCATATTTTATCGATTCCTGTGGAAAAATTAACTCTATCAGATATCGGTAAGGGCTTTTTCAAAATTAATAGGGCGCCCTACGAATTCTGAAAAGCATTTAACGATATGAGATTAAGCTAATTTTTTGCAGGTACTCATAAAAAGATATTTGAAGAAAAGTCCGCGGTTTGATTCATCTTTGAGATATACGAAATAGGCTCCACAAAATATCAATATGCAGAATATACAAAAAAAAAAAAAAAAGAAAGAAAAAAAAGGGCACCGTATTTACCTTTGAGCATTGCATTGTTGTTGTCCCATTAATAAATTTTCTGACAGCCTTTGCTCTGATTGAATTGAGGTGACTTTCACCTCTTTAAGTTAAATGACCATATTATCCTTATTCATGACCATATTATCCTTATTTTAACTTAAAGAGGATAATATGGTCATTTAACTTAAAGAGGTAAAAGTCATTTAACTTAAGGATAATATTCATGACCTTATTCATAAGGATAATATGGTCATTTAACTTAAAGAGGTAAAAGTCACCTCAATTCGATCAACAAAAATGATACATGTACAAAAACAAGTTCTAACACACTCACATGGTGTGGGGAGCCCACACACACTTCACATTCAAGTGTGTGTGGGCAGGGCCGGCCCAGGCCCACTAGGCCTGGGCCTAGGGCACTCACAAAACTCTCAAAATTTGGGGCATTCCAAGAATCTTAAATGGTAAGCTTGACTAGGGGTCTTTTGTAGCTAGGGCTGAAAGAAAAAGAAAAAAAAAAACCGAACTGAATAGGTTGTTTTGTTTGGTTTTTTACTTTACCCGGTTCGGTCCGTTTCGCAAAATTTTAATTTTTGAAAACCGGTTCGGTTCTCGGTTTTGGATATTTTGTGACCGGTTCGAACCGAACCAAACCGATTTTAATTTTATATATATATGAGTCCCCTTCCTATCCAAACTCCCTTAACTTAGTTAAGTTACGGACCTAGGGGTATTTTCGACTTTCCGGACCAAATTTCGACGATCCGAACCGTTAGATGTGTTTAAAAGGTGTTTTCAAGGTCCAACGCGAAGAGCTGCGATCAAGCCCTTCCGGGTATTTTTTTTTGCCAAATCTTCGCGTTGGACCTTGAAATCATGTTTTAAACACATCTAACGGTTCGGATCGTCGAAATTTGGTCCGAAAAGTGGAGGTCCGTAACTTAAGAGGGTCCGGGAGTTTGGACCGGAAGTTTTTTTTTTTTTTTTTTTTGAACAGAGACCGGAAGTTTATTATATATATATATATATATATATATATATATATATATATATATATATATATTTTTTTTTTTTTTTTTTTTTTTTTTACATACTATATATACTTCTTCTCTTCAGACAAAACCGCCCCACCCCCCATTTGTAACGCTAAATTCCCCAACCCACCCACCCACTACCCAGTAACCTGTTCGCACTTAGCCGTTCGGCGACTCTCTCTCTCTCTCTCTCGGTCTCTCCCCGTCCGGCGTCCGGCGTCCAATCGTCCATCAACGCATCAACCGTTCGAGATCTAACTTTGTTCGACTGTTGGAGATAAAGTAAATGGTACTCTCTCTCTCTCTCTCGTAACCGAGAAGACAAACTAAACTAGGGTTCGAATTCCATAACAAACCACAATCGGAGCTTTACTGAATGTTGTTTTGCTTGAATCTTCCAGTATATTCGGAGCTTTACAATTTACTGTTTAAATAACCTGAAAATTGTAATAGAAATCTGGTGATGGTGTTTACTGTTATGATGATGGTGTTTACTGTTTATGTTTCAGTACATGTGAGCATGAGGATCTAGAAGACTAGAACAGTCGAACTGAACCGACGTGCAAACCGAACCGAACCGGCCGAACCGAAACACGAACCGAACCGACCTTGAAAAATTGATCAAAAGATGTTTGGAAAGCCACCTACTACTACTACTACTACTACTACGTCTACTAGGTTGATTAATTGTTGGGATAAATTGATCAAAAACTCAAACACTACTCAATTTGTTAGACTCAAGTCGGTGGCAGCCGTTGCTTCCGAGCTAGAGAGGCCTCCTCCTTACTACTTGCAGGGCTTAGTAGCTTCCGACGAGGATGAATGCATGCTTTTTGCCGATCAAAGCTGCAGCAATAGCGTGGGTTACAATTCAGGGGAATCGGATACTTGCAAGGTTGTTGAAATCTTGAACAGTTTCAGAAAAGAACCAAGTCATGCACTCTCATTATTTGACCAGCTCAAGGATCATGGTTTTGTGCACAATGTTAGCACTTACATGGCAATTATTAGGATATTGTGTTATTGGGGTATGGATAGGAGGTTGGATTCTTTCTTACTGGGAGTTATCAAATCCAACGACAAACATTTGGGTTTTAAAATCTCTGATTTATTTGAAGCATTAATAGAGGAGATCGAGGCTAAGGGGCCTAATTCGTTGATACGAGCATTTGATGCTTTGGTAAAGGCATACGTTAGCATTGGCAACTTTGATGAAGCCATTGATACTTTGTTTCAGACTAAGAGGTGTGGTTTAATTCCAAGCACAATGACCTGTAACTTTCTTTTGAATCGTTTGGTTGAGTGTGGAAAAAATGATATGGCCGTGGCTGTCTTTCGGCAATTCAAGCAGTTTGGTTTTTGCCCCAACATCTATAGCTACTGCATAGTGCTTAAGGCACTCTGTAGAAAAGGTAGTTTGGAGGAGGCTGCTGACATTTTTCAAGAGATGGAGGAAGTTGGTTTGACCGCAAATGCCTTCACGTATACAACCTATATCGAGGGCCTCTGTTTGCGAGCAAGGTCAGACTTGGGGTATGAAGTGCTCAAATCATGGAGGGGGCAAAATATTCCAGTTGATGTGTTCACTTATTTTGCCGTTATTCGTGGATTTGTTAATGAGTCGAAGTTAAAAGAAGCTGAGTGTGTGTTGCTTGATATGGATGAACATGGAGTGGTTCCGGATGCATACTGTTACGGTTCCTTAATCCAAGGGTACTGTAAGATCGGGCATATACTTAAAGCCTTGGCGCTTCATAACGAAATGGCAGCAAAGTGCATCAAAACCAATTGCGTGATTGTTGGTGTGATTCTTCAATGCTTGTGTCAAATGGGCATGGCTGATGAGGCGGTGGACCAGTTCAACAATTTCAAGGAGTCGGGGCTATTTCTTGATGAGGTGGCATACAATATTGTACTTAATGGTTTATGCAAACTGGGAAAATTAGAAGCAGCAGTCAGGTTGCTTGATGAGATGAAGGGTAAGAAGATGAGTATGGATGTTGTGCACTATACCACTTTAATTGATGGATACTGTCTACAAGGAAAACTTGTTGATGCCTTGAATCTACTTCAGGAAATGAAGGAAAAAGGTTTGAAACCTGATATAGTTACTTACAATGTACTAGCTGGTGGGCTTTCGAGAAATGGCCTTGCACAAGAGGCCTTAAACCTTTTGGATTACATGGACGGGCAAGGATTGAAACCCAGCGTTGTTACCCATAAAATGATCATTGAAGGCTTATGCACAGGAGGGAAGGTCAAGGAAGCTGAAATGTTTTTTAATGGTTTGGAAGAAAAGTGTCCTGGTAATTATGATGCCATGGTCAATGGCTACTGTGAAGTAGGCAATACAAGAGAGGCTTATGAAATCTTCATTAAGCGGTACAAGCAAGGATATTCATTGAGTAGGAATTCATGCTTAAAACTTCTAAGTAACCTTTGTATGGAAGGTGAGAATGACAGGGCTCTTGCGCTATTTGAAACAGTACTGGCTTCAGATGATGCCCCTTGTAAAATAATGTATAGCAAACTTATAGCTGCCTTTTGTAGCTCTGGAGATATAAGAAAGGCCCAGTGGGTGCTTGATACAATGGTTGGGACAGGGATAACACCTGATGTCATTACATACACCATTATGATAAATGGTTACTGTAGGGTTAACCGCTTGCAGGATGCTTGTGAAGTTTTCAAGGATATGAAGGTGAGGGGTATTGAACCAGATGTTATCACTTACACAGTTTTGATTGATGGACACTCTAAAGTAAAAATGAAGGGTTACGACCTTTCAAATGCAGAAGGGAACAAAGGAGTACAGAAGGAGGTTGCCACTTTATGGAGTGAGATGAAAGAGATTGAACTAAAACCTGATGTTATTTCTTATACGGTTTTGATTGATTGTCATCGTAAATCAGACAACCTCGAGGATGCTGTTGTCCTTTTTGATGAGATGATTGATAGAGGTCTACAACCGGACAATGTGACATACACAGCTCTCCTATGTAGCTATTGTTGTCGGGGACACCTGGGTAGGGCTGTAACCCTTCTTAATGATATGTCGTTTAGGGGGATTCAGCCGGATGCCTATACCATGTCAGCGTTGCACAAAGGAATATTAAAGGCCAAGAAGGTGCAATTTCGTCACTGAGAAATGAGAAAACTCTTTGGCCTTCAACATGCAATGTTACAACACTGACGTGGAACTGGTTCAAGGACTGGTGGAGGATGAGGATGGGCGGTCACTATTGAATTGTGATTCCAAGATTTGGTTGAAGAGGTTGCCTTTTTATCTCCACAGTAGTTCCTTTCGTGACAACATTGGGTCCTCATGAACCGTAATGATGTCATTCACCATATGCCAGGAGGTAATTGTTTGGGCTTTCTAGTTATATTGGTCAATAACTCCATGGGTATGTTTACTCATTCATTTACTGTCTAGGTCAGGTAAATGACATTAAAGTGTTGGACCAAGACCTTTATGGATTGCTCCTGCATTTGTGTGCTGCTATTCCTGAGGTAATCATTGTTGACGTCCTTTTTGAGACACTTAATAGTTCTTGTCATTGAATTCGTGATTACATAAAAATGAGAAGTACCTGAAAACCTTGAAACAATCCCCTGACCGTTTAAACTAGAATCACTTGTGTCAACTTGTCTTTTCCTCTGGCAATGTTGTGTCCTTGGTAGGGTAATTTATCTTCTTTTTTCTTTTTCCATTTTACACTTCGGGGGCAGGGTTGGTGTTGTGGGGAGTAGGTTAGCTGAATTAGTGAATGATTCAATAACTGCATTAACCACATTAACTTGTACCTTTATCGAGCTAAGAAGATCTGTCTATATGCTTTACCAACACTTTGACAAGGTTTTCATATGTGGGCAGTAATTTTCCCTCTTTTAAACTTCCGCTAAGCAGTCAGGGATTATTTTCTTTCCCAATTCTATTGCTATAATGTCCTTGTTCACTGCTTTGTTGATTCAGTTTCGAGGATGTCTAAACGAAGATAAGTGTTTCTTGCAAATATTGCATACCTTGTGTAGTTTTATTGGCATCACATGTCCGGGAGTATGCTATTTTTCATTTAAAAAGGTTATGTTTTTCTTTTTGCGATGATGGTTATTCTTAAGAACTAGATTTTCTGTTTACAAAGGATAGGCGATGGAGGGGTGCTAAAAGATGGTCAAAAGTCGTAGTTTTACTTTATCTGATCTTGTATTAGTGGTTTTAAAATTTTATACTTTCCTCTTGCAAGTTGGAAAGCATGGTATTGAATTTACTGACCCAGATGAGATGGTACTAAATGCCTGATTGTCATGCTTTGTTTATTTCTCATTTCAATTTGAGTTGTCGTGTAATGGCAAATAATACTGATCAGTAAGATCAATTTCTCCCGTGTCTCATGGTACTGCACAAGGATGCAAGGTTTCTGCGTCTGAAAATGCTCAAGAGAAAGTTTGAGTCTGATGATTGTTCTACCCATCCTTTTCTGTCATGTGTCTTCTTTGTTTTTCTTTTCTTGCCCTGACTTGTTGTCAATTCTCCAAAAGGCATGAGATTGTTACCTATGTAATATCCAATGTTGTGGAACTTGGACTGGAGTGCATTCTAATGTTTAAGCTAGCTTTTTTAATGTAAAGTGTATGTATGCATATGTTGCAACTTGCAAGACCCAATGGGATTTTGTAACCAGGTTTCGTTGGCAATTGAACTTTACATAGTCTTTCCCCACTATGCTCTGTGGACTTTGTTTGGACCAACCTGAAGTATTTCGGATCAGCTTTCAGATGCAATGTTGACTCTATATTGCTTTTACAGTTTCTCCTAGGCTGTTCTCTGGACTAAGCGACATTTTCCTACTCTATATTTGCTTTTACAGATTTACTCCAAGGCTGTTCTCTGTACCAAGCATCATTTTCCTATTTAATATTTCTGTTTGAGTGCCAAATTGATAGCTGTCACAAGGCATCATTTTTTGGTGATTTGGGTTTTTCTTGCCCATGGTGGAATGATCATCCATGCATGTTTATTGTTTTGATTCGTAGTTTCCTACCCAATGGTTGAGTTATCCAAATTATCTCATTAGACCTGAAAGATGAATATTTAATCTGCACTGGAATTAGTCCATTTGTGTTGCGCATGAAGAACCTAATTTGTGGTATTTCTTGTATTCTACGTAACTCTAGATGTATAAATGTTCTAGAAGTTCTTAGCTGGTTCTTTTCTTTTCTGCCTGCGTTTATTTGTAGAGTAGGCACATACCTTTTAGACTGCTATTTCATGGGTCTGTGTTTCATTTCAATTTTTTTGGTCTTATGATTTGTAGGTCTTTTTTGGGTCCTTTCTTTTTTGATTTCTTCATTGCTTTTTCCTTTTTTTTCCCGGACAGTGACTAATGTAGGGATTTTGGTTAGAATCCACGAGAATCTTGATGTAGTGAATTATAATAACTCACGTTTTTGCTGCAGGTTTCCACTGCGCAAGGGGCTAAAACTGGAATGGTTGCTTTGAGATGCATTCAAAAAGTATCCGAGAAGGTTAGATAATTGACTGACTTCTAGTTTTTGTTATTAATGCCCCTTCATGGGAGTGGGGAGTGTGCTGTGCAGCGGCTCTGGGGCCCACCCTGGATCCCGTTGTTTGGTCCGAAACATTCAGGTTGTCTAAATTATTTCTTTTTTCATTTTTCTCCCGTGCTCAAATCTATTCAGTTTGTAATGCCCCTTAATTCTTGCTCTTGCAATCCATTTTTTCACAAAAAAAGGTGAGATATGGCCGAGAGATAAAAGAGGGATATCGAGCTGGTGATGGCAGTGCCGGAGATGTAGCTATGAGACAAGGAGAGAGGACAAAGCAGAGGAGGCCATTGATTGGCGAGAGAAAGAGCAGAGACAAGGAGAGGGAGAAGTAGAGAGAAATCGCATGAGATAGTGAGAGAGAGTGTAGGTGTTGGCGCTGGCGATAGGTGGTGGTGGCCAGAGGTGACGATGGAGGGGAAAGAGAGGGGTTGCAGAGGTCTGGGGAGGCAGAGGAATCCCCAATTTTGAACTCAGATAGTTATACAAGGTATGAATCAAACCCCCAACTTAATGGCACGGAGCCTAATTATTTGTTGCAGAATCAAAACCCCAACTTAGAGATGTATGTTTGTGTTTTTTATCCTTTTCCAGGTTTTAAGCTGTAAATCTAGTCTCTTTCACTTTCATTCAAAGGCTAGCTTGTTTGCTTTTTCTCCTCGTCAGATTCAGATGCAGATAGTGGGTATAAGCTTCAGTTTTGTAATTTTCTTTTGTATTTGTTTTAGTATAATTTTGGTTTTAATCCTCCTAATGGAACTCAAATGTGTTTTGTTGGTTGTGAAAGAATGAAATGAAATCTTGAGGACGTTTTGTTGTTTTGTGGATGGCTTGTTACCGGAGTTGTGTTATGAAAAAGAGTCGGCTTCATAAAGCCCGTGCGAGTAAGTAATGAAATCGCCTTTTATTTTGCAAATTCCCTGAAGATTTGTTGGAATCTCATCCATTAGGGATCTCAGTCCAACCGAGATTCTCGAGGTGATATCACACCTTGGATGATGCACAATATGGTTTGTTTATAGATTCAGTAGTAAGACTTTGACATATTTTGCTAATGTAAAGATTTTTATTATCGTGCAGGTGTGTTCTTTTTGTTTTTGCCCTTTCCCTTCTCCCTCTTAATCTCCTTTCTCAAACTTTTTTAAGCTTATCTTGAAAATAACAGCAGATTTCATACTTTGTAGGTGTGTCCTGAACTCCTGTTTGTGCAGGTGGGGGTTAACATGGTTGCACATATAACCTTGCAGCATGGATTTGACCAGCAAGGATTTCGGTAATTGAGTGTTCTTGTTTTAATTTATTTTCTCTCACTTCCATTGATAATGACTCTGGATTCTCATGTTCTTTGCCGAGTATATAATCAAGAACCAGTGAGGATTTTTTTTTTTGGGTGCTATTTATCTTGGTGTGACCTCTGCAATGGAAGCCTTGATATTGATGTGTGGTAACTCTGTGTGTGTGTGTGTGTGGATGTGTTGCTGTCACAGAGAAATTTATAGTTCAATAAAATAGAATAGCAGATCTTATGGTTATTTCAATATTTTTCTCATCAGTGTTTCATTCTATTTGAAATTCTGGGTTTGCGGTTAAGCCATGGGAAGTTGGAGTTTCTGTCCTTTTGTTATTTTGGGGGCTTCTTATTGGCAAGTGTGGGATTGTGGCAAACGCTAGAAACTTAGGTCTCAAAGTTCTCTTTCCATGAATATATGCCTTTCTCTCTTGGTTTTGCCCCCCCAAAAAAAAACTCTTAACCTTCAACTTGCTGATGGTTAGATGGACTTGAACATGTAGCTTTGGTTGAGGTATTTGTTAAAACTATTTTGTCAATTTTGCTTAGAGAATGTGAGCCACACAATTTTTTTGTAGACCGAGTAGTTTGTCAACCTAGATTGATTGTGTCCCTGTCCTGTCACTGGAGTGGCCTCATATGGATATAAGCATACAAATGGTTAGGGACTCTACTATTTTTCTATTCTTTTGGCGCATCTATTCTTCCCCTTATGCATAATGGTGCAAATATTTCTGCTTTGTAGTTTGTCGACTTCATGTTGCCTTAACTTCACATGTTCAGGAAGATTGTGGATATTTATGTATTTGAAAGCAACCGTTCAAAGTAATCTTGTGGATTACTTTGTCCAGGAAGTAAATCATGTGGATTTCATCAAATGCAATCATCGCATCTGTAAATCATGCAGATTTCATCAAATAGAATCATCGTAGCTTTAGTTTATGGCTGAATAATGTATAATCTGCAATGCATTTTTACATTCGAAAATATAAGGTCAATTGACGATGGAGGGAGAGAGCCTTTATAGAAGATAAAAGCATTAAGTTGGCACGATAATAGCAGATGTGGCTAAGGGCATAACTGAGGCATTTGAAGTTGGAGAGAGAGTAGAGTGACACTGGAGAGTTTGGGGATTGCTAGAGAAGACTCTGGTTGCTTGGTCTATATTCCATGCTTTGAGGTGGAGACCACCTTCTTAAACGAGGTTTTTGACTTTAGGCAGCTCAAACTTGCATGATGGCTGATGCTCATGCTTGTCACTCTTGGCCCAAGTATGTTGCCAACTTAAAAATAACGCTCGTCACTCTTAGCCCAAGTATGTTTTCCAACTTAAAAATAACTGGTGTTTAGATCTTGAAGGCTGCATCAATTGTCGCAATAGTGGTAGGTGTACTTGTGGAGGTCTCTCTTCTCTTCAGGGTCAATTGAGATTTATGCCCCTTCAAGGTGATCCTGAGTGAGGGTCATGAGGTTACTAGGGCACCACTATGGTCATAACACGAATACTGAGGGGTTCAAACACCTTGCTTTTGATATAAAACATAATAGCATCAAAGCATGAGCCATAGAGAGAGACAGAATTTCTTAGGACACGTAGGAAGTGCTTAGTTTGTGAAAAACCCTGTGGAAGGCAATTGCTTCCATAGAATCCATACAACAGAAGTTTTGACCACCTGTGTAGAGAAAGAGAGAAACCAAATCATATTTACTTGCTCTGTATCGCCTTCGATTATTAAGCAGAATTCTAATGACAGCACAAAGAACTAGATTTATAATTGACCTTGGCAAGTCTGATTTTCTGTCTCTTTGGTTGATTGGCTGTTTGTTTGTACCATGTTAAATATCACAACAAAACTAATCTACGGTGCTAAACTTTGAATGATCTCCATTGTCCTTCAAAACAGCTTATATCTTTCAGAGGTTGTAATGCAGGTTTTAGTGATTTTTTTTTTTTTTTTTTTTGGGTTTTTGGATTTTAGATGTTTTTTCAAATTAAGAACTCAGATTTGATGCATATAGCCTGAACTTCGAACTTGGGTTTAACTCTGTTTGTGGTTCCAATTCCTTGGTCAATAGGGTGTATGGAGGTTTAAAGCCCTAAGGATTAGAAATAGTACAATACGTCAAGGGCCTTGCGTATCTTTTGGTTACAACTTGAAATAGACTGGAGATTGTTACTCCCATGACCTTTTCTTTCACTTATGGAGGAATTTTGAATTCGTATTCTAAGCCAAACGTTGGTATAGATTTATGTAAAAGAAACCATTGCACTGCCAAGACTTAAGAAGACACTTTTGGATGAACCATGCTATTTCATAGATCCAGCCAATTCAACAAGGTGCAGATAATGTGCTAATGCAATATCATTTTGTTCCAATTTGATATCGTTTGATTAATAATTATGAATAAGATTCTTTTTTTTTTTTTTTTTGCCTCTTTGTCCCCCTACTCTTTGGATCTGTTCTCTTCTCTCGGATTTCTCTCTTCTATTTTTTCTTTCCCTCGGGAGAGATCATCTCCTACTTCCCCATCATTTTTTGACTTTGGGAGCTCAAATCTGGGTTTTCGTTCCTGGATCCGATCGACGTAGGCAACGGTTTTCTGGACTACCCGTCAGCAACAATGAAGGCGTCCTGCGGCAGCGACTACAACGGGAACTAGCTACAATTTGATGCAGATCATGGTGTATCCTCCCACTCCTTCCCAGATTGGCAGGATCCGACATTGGTGCTCTTTTTTTTTTGGGTGTTTTTGCTGTGTTTTGTTTTTGTTTCTTGTTTTGTTTTTTGGGACCAACGTGTCCTTTGTAATAGTTTGTTATTGATTATAAATATCGGTTTATGTTTGCTAAAAAAAAAAGAAGCTAGTTAAGAAGGGTTAAAACTCATAGTAGCTTATAATAATTATTTCTCTTTGTTTAAAATGTTAAGCTGAAATACTCCTTTCCAAGAAGAAAATTCAAAAAAAAAAAAAAAAATTATATTTACAACCCTTCCACTACGTGTCAAACACATTAGGCAAATCTAACCAAAAGCCAAAACCAGGAAAGATGGAGCACCAATATATTGAGCCATTCAATTGCAAATACCAAAATGAGGTAAAAAAAGAAAGACTTTATCACAGTAGCTAGCTGCATAAATTCGTTGATAGTTAATTTGCAATTTGATTTTTGTATTTGAATGCACCTATTTAACCACAAATTCTGTAACAAACAAGTGATATCACATCTATCAAATACTGATTTATTTCACCATCAGCTGTACCAAGTCAACTATTGAGCAAGTCTATTGTTCCTCAACTGACTACTTAGAAAACATGGCATCTTCAATTGGATTTGGGGTCCCTGTCCACTCTGCACTGACCTCAACTATGGGCCCTCTATAATCTGTATTTATGATTAGATCCGTTTAATTTGTCGAAAATGTTAAGCATATTATGCAAGACATATGGACACAATGAGCACATTCGCACGTCGGCTTAAACTAGTTTGATAAAATAAAATAAATAAATAAAAAGCAACATTACATTTGTAAGGTAACTAACTACTCCTCCTGTCCCATATTGCTTGCCCCTTTTGGGAAAGCGTACATTTTGCATGCAAAAAATGATGTGCTAAAGATAATTATTTTTAAAAAAAAATTACACCAATTTTTTCTACTCAATGAGATCTTTAAATTGGTGTAAAATTTTTGAAAAAAAAATGAATGCTAATACATTAGATTTTGCGTGCAAAATGCACGGAAACTGAAAAAGGACAAGTAATTTGTGACGGAAGGAGTAAAACGTAATGAGCCGTTTTTAGATCCCGTTAAGTATTTTGAATATGTAACCTAAGGAAATTTTTGGTGCTCCTATAGCGATCTTGTAATCCTACTTATGTGATGTACCACTTTGCGATTTTACTTATGTGATTTTTTTTTTAAGGAAATTGTTTTTGAAGGAAAAAAAACTAATTTTGAAAAAAAAATTAAAACAGCCCATGTGCTTTGATATTTTTTATCAACATGATTTTGAAATTGGATTTTTCTAGTATCCCACCCACTGGGCGGACCATACGCGCCTAAAAAGCAAATTTTCTGACAACCTTTTCTTTGATTGAATTGAGGTGACTTTTACCTCTTTAAGTTAAATGACCATATTATCCTTATTCTTTTTTCTTTTTTTTGGAAAATGTCATCATATATCATAACGCCATCCGGCGCCGATTACATCGAAAGACAGGAAAGAACCAAATCCACTAGCCAATTGAAATGAGAAACGACAAAGGCTGATAGGGCCACCGACTCGCGGACACACCTGTGAAAAGCAGACCCGACACCTAGGGGACGGGATGATGAATCCGATCAAAAGATAGCGAAAGAGCATCTGAAGAAAACCCAGCTCAAACCATTACAAAATTTAGCGCAGATGTAATCCAAAACGAGGCTTGCTAACAACCCGGACAATGAAACCTACAAAATGCAAACGCCGTTCGCAACTGACAGTAAAGAGACCTCCACCATACAGTCATCCCCACGCCGCCACAAGAGGACAAAACTGCAAGAAAAACCTCCGCCTGCCAACCAACCGTAAAGTAAGAACAGAGTTCCACAGTCTCAATGCTCCTAGATCTCCCACCCGTTGGTTGACGCTGTGTACGCTTAGTTATATTTCTATTAACTGCAACTTATTGTTGGCATTTGAGTTGCCTCCCCTCCTCTTTCAATCGACACACTCGACGTAGATAGGTCCGGTGGCCCCCGCTTCTGCCTCTATCAGGCGCTTCCACTTGTGTCTCCTGGGCCGGTTGACCCTTTACCAAACCAAATATAGGACAAGTCCTAACTAAAACGAAAGTTCCTAACTAAGAAACCTAAGCTAAAAGCGCAAGTGAGCGCTGAAACGCGAGGTTTTAGACGCGAGTACGCCTCGTCGGACACAGGCGGCCCACGTCCACGGCGGCCATGGATTCCAAATCAAGGTCAAGCCAACAAAGAAACCTAACTAATTATTTACCCACCACAACCCAACGGATCTGAAAAACCAGACCGGTATCGAAACCACCTTACTGGGGGAAACGCAGCTAGGGTAAAGAAAATAAAAACAAACTAAAAGCCTTATTCATTAATGGGACAACAACAATGCAATGCTCAGAGGTAAATACCGTGCTGTTTTTTTTTTTTTTTTTGTATATTCCGCATAATGATATTTTGTGGAGCCTATTTCGTGTATCGCAAAGATGAATCAAACCGCGGACTTTTCTTATAATATTTTTTTATGAGTACCTGCAAAAAATTAGCTTAGTTTGATATCGTTAAGGGCTTTTCAGAATTCGTAGGGCGCCCTATCCTTTACGATCCAAAATTAGCTTACTTTGATATCGTTAAGGGCTTTTCAGAATTCAAAAAAACGATTTTGAATGAAATGGGTGAGTTTTGGATCAACAACTTAAGCACGTCGGATCGAGGTGATTTCTCGCGGGGCCCCATGAAAAATTATTCTAAGATTAATCAACGGTTCGGATTTTCCGTGTAGGACCCAAAAGTGGGTCCCCCAACCAATCTGTGCAAAATCTGTACAATTATTTCTGTACCCCTAGCACTGTCCGATATTACCTGGGAAATGTGCCGCTTGATTTTTTTTGGGCCTATTTTCAGATCATGTAAGAATGATATTGCATTTTTTTTATGCGTCTTGCTACTGAGTAGTTGAGTGAAAGATTTGGTGGTTTTCAGAATTCATAAGTATTTGGTAAGGTCTTTTTTAGACTTTGTAGGGGTTCCTACAAAGTCTGAAAAAGCCCTTACCAATTTCGGATTGAGCTAATTTTTTCCAATTACCCATATCAAAAGTTTTAAGAAGAACTCACAGTTTGAATCATATTTGAGGGACCTGAAATAAGACCGGCTTTATCATAATTCGCCAAGCGAACGGCTTGATTTCAAATTAATAGTTCGTTAATTTTTAGGAGCCTATTTTCAAATGATGCAAAGATGATTTAAATCGCTCATATTTTATCGGTTCCTGTGGAAAAATTAACTCTATCAGATATCGGTAAGAGCTTTTTCAAAATTAATAAGGCGCCCTACGAATTCTGAAAAGCCTTTAACGTTATCAGATTAAGCTAATTTTTTGCAGGTACTCATAAAAAAAATATTTTAAGAAAAGTCCGCAGTTTGATTCATATTTGTGATACACGAAATAGGCTCCACAAAATATCAATATGTGGAATATACACAAAAAAAAGGGCACCGTATTTACCTCTGTGCATTGCATTGTTGTTGTCCCATTAATAAATTTTCTTACAGCCTTTGCTTTGATTGAATTGTGGTGACTTTTACCTCTTTGTAAAATGACCATATTTAGCTCTAAGCATTGCATTGTTACCCAGAGGTAAATATGGTCATTTAACTTAAAGAGGTAAAATTCATCTCAATTCAATCAACAAAAATGATATATGTGTACAACAACAAGCTTCAATAAGTCTCTAACACATTCACATGGTGTGTGGAGCCCACACACACTTTATACTCAAGTGTGTGTGGGCTTCACACACCATGTGAGTGTGTTAAAAATTTGTTGGAGATTTTTATTGTACATGTATCGTGAGCAAAGACTGTCTGAAAATTTCTTTTTGGTGGATACTAGAAAAACCCTTTGAAATTTCCGATAATCTTTATCGTGGACCAAGCGAAGTTAAACCCAAAACCCTAGCCGCAGGTCTGAATTGTCGATACATACCCGAAGAGGAAAGGTGATTCGTAGGGGAGAGAGAGACAAGGAAAGCTCTGCGAAGGAGACGGGTGATCGAACTTTCAAGCCTTGCGATTCAGCATCTTCATCTATCATCGTCGTCAACCAAATCACCATTAATAGTGATTAGGTTGAATCATATTTGAGGGACCTGAAATAAGACCGGCTTTATCATAATTCGCCAAGCGAACGGCTTGATTTCAAATTAATAGTTCGTTAATTTTTAGGGGCCTATTTTCAAAAAGCATGCATTCATCATCAATCTGTTGCTGGCATCTCACCCAGCTTGGACAAGTTCAATCTAGATGTGAAAGATTATTAACTGCTAGAAGATGTTGAAAATAATGCCATTGGAAGCTTGCTATCCGATGACGAGGATGGTTTTGACATACATGGGTTTCCTAATCAAGTCCATGACTTCGAAGAGTATGATTTGATTGGCAGTCTAGGAGGTATGGAATTGGAATCTGATCTACAAAAGAGCTCAAGTGAGGTTATGTCAAAGATGAGTTTGTCTGTGGGTGGCTATGAAGCACGGATACTCTATTTTGACCTCCGTATCACGTATCGGATACGGATACACTCTGATACGCTCCCGATACGCATCGGATACGTTTTTTAGAGTATCCGTAATTTAAATAAAATTTTTATTATTCGGATACGTTTGGATACGCTCTGATACATTACCGATACGCTCGGATACGTTTTTAGAGTATTTGGATACGTTTTTTTAGGGTTTTTTTAGTTTTTTTTTTTTCTGTGTTGTAATGGTGAACTTGTCTAATGAAATTTTAGGAACTAAAAATTATATATATTTATAATATATTTATTTTTATATTTTTATATTCAACGTATCCCCCAACGTATCGTATCCGATTTTTTGGAAAAATCACGTATCCGCGTATCCGTATCGTATCGTATCCGTATCTCTATCCGTATCCGTGCTTCATGGGTGGGTGGAGTTGGGAATGGTGTTGCGCATTATGGCTTTCCCAATGGTGTGGGAACTGTTGCCGGAGAACACCCCTGTGGGGAGCATCCTTCCAGAACCTTATTGGTTCGGAATATTAACTGTAGTGTCGAGGACTCAGAGCTGAGAACTCTCTTAGGTAATTCAAGTGTCGGTTGCATCTTCTTTTCGTTTCGGTATTTTAGATACTTGAATGAGGACTTCGAGAGAGATCCCTTTTGTATTCTGAGCATTTTTTTATGTCTTCTTTCAGTTTGGGGTTTCTTGAGCGGACATATGGCTTGGCTTCCCTTACGGATAATAATGTTGCGATGTTCTATTCTCTCCAGAACTTGTGGGATCAGTGTACAAGTCGTTGGAACTTTTAAATCAGAAAATTTACAATTTCTCAATTATGTGCCTTTTGGATGCATAAATACAAGTGGTGAGTGTTTGATGAATATTTTGACTTTTGAAGATGAGTTCTAGAGTGAGGACTCAGAGCTTACTGGTGCCGAGTGTGACCTAAGTTTGTGGGGTTTTCCATTTTTTATTCAAATGCCTAGGCGTTCCTCTTATTCTCACTTTGTTGCTTTTGAAGTATCATTTTGCTCTTGGCGAACATCCAACAAAAATTCATAGCTTCCAAATACAAATCCAATCAACCGATAAACATAGCTTCCAAATACAAATCCAATCAACCGATAAACATAGCTTCCAAATACAAATCCAATCAACCGATGAATCGATTATTACCCAAACATCCAAAATAATGAGCAAGCCATTATGTGCAAAGCACGTCTCGTCGACACTCTAGTTTATCATACGTGTATCATCCGGCTGTGACTATCATATGATTCTATTAGAGTTATTTTGGTTTTTTAACAGAAGGGGATCATTTTCCATCATATGCAAATGATCATATGGCTTGCATTTACATGATGTTAGATTTATTTTTAATTCCATGGTGATTGGGAATAAATGAAATTCTTCAGTTCCTATCCTGGATCCCAAACAATCCTCTTCTGCAGGGCATGGCAATGAAAATATGTACCAACTGGAAAAAATGTGGAGTCACATTTCCTTCTACTTTTCCTCGCCTTTCAATTGCAATTTTTTTTTTGGGCCAGTTTCTTAAAGACAGCAAGTAATCTATCCCTTTGTATATGTGACAGTAGAACTATAAGGGATGATTTTCACCACAAAATTGTGGGCAGAGAAATGCACTGATCATGGAGGCAGCAAACTAACCACCTTGTCCTATGTAGATTCCTCGATTGCAAGCCCGGCCGTGGTCAGTTCTGTAAAGAGAAGGGTTGCTAACTTGCAACAATCAACTCATCATGACAAAAGGGAAAAAGGGCGATACCAGAAGCTGCACCCGATCATGCGGAACCAAAACAAGAAACCCAAGTTCAATCTAATTCAGAGTCGACACGAGCAACCGTGCAATGCCAGTAGTTTGCCTTTGTTACTTTTTTTTTTTCCGTCTTGCAGATACATACACAAATTCAAATACCAAACTCAGCAGATGAAGACAGGTTTTGGTAGGAAGAAATTACCAACACGCGCTTTGGCCATCAAGAAGTGTTTTGAGCAAGTTTTAGAAAGTGTTCTTCACACCATTCAATAAACTACAATATTATTTTCACAGAAAAGAGAGAACTACAGTAATAATAAAACCTGTCTGACTTGTTTAAGATCCAATTAAACATGTCAGACATGGATCCCACACCCTTATTCGAGCATCAAGTGTAGATCAGGTAAGAACTAAGAAGGAACATGGAAGTGGATTTATGTAGCCTAGAAAATGTTAACCACAAGGGATTGTTCAGGTGAGTACACAGATACGGATACGGACACGGACACAGACACAGACACGGGGCATAGATTTCTAAAAAAGGGACATAGACATGGCACGGGACCTGGCAAAGATAAATAACATTATAAAATATAATAACTGATATTTATTATATTTTATAATGGGAAATATAGTTATATGTATAACTTGAAGCCTCAATATATATAAACAAGCATCATATATACAGCATATTACGCTTTTAACCCAAAATATTTAAAGTAATACACATTTACCCACCAAAAAATTAAAAAATTTGCATATTTAACCCTTTCTATGTCCCTCCCAACCGCTGTGTCCCCCTAAAAAAAATTAACTAAATTTATTGGACCCACCACGTGGCGTGTGCCGCGTGTCCCATATGTATTTTTGCCATGTCCCCGTGTTGGACTCAGGGACACTGCGGCCTCTAGGAGTGTCGGTGCTTTATAACATTCAAGATTACAAGATCATTCAAGGTGAGTGCAAGCTAGTTAGGACCCCTCGTTACTCCCACCGTCCCGAATTTCTTGTCCATTTACGTATATACGTGTCATTTTTCAATTGCTTATATCTTTCAATCTATAATATTTTTTACAATTTTGAAAACTTTATTTAATAGAACTCTTATCAAAAGAGATCCATTTTGAATATATTAAAACATGGGTCCACTTCCAGTCAGGGAGCTCGGATTTTAAAAAAATCCGGACCTCCACTTTCCCGATCGAATTTCGACGATCCGAACCGTCCAATGTGTTTAAAAGGTGTTTTCAAGGGTCTCCGTGAGAAATCATCAAAAAAAAATACCGGGAAGGGCTTGATCCGAGCCATTTTTCACAAAATTGTACATATACAGTTTTTGTGAAAAACGGCTCGGATCAAGCCCTTCCCGGTATTTTTTTTTTTATCATTTCTCACGGAGACCCTTGAAAACACCTTTTAAACACATTGGACGGTTCGGATCGTCGAAATTCGATCGGGATCAATGAGGTATGGATTTTATTAAAATCCGGGATCTTGGATTGGAAGTGTGGTGTTAAAACATTATACATTTAAAAATATAAATATTTTTTTGAGGTGTTTTGAATAGAGAAAATGGACAAGAAATTTGGGATGGACAAGAAATGAAAAAGCCACATCCTAAAGACAACAAATCTTGTTTGCACATTATCATAAATATAAGTGGACAAGAAATATAAATATTTTTTTGAGGTGTTCTGAATAGAGAAAGTGGACAAAATATTGTTGTCTCTAGGGTTTTGGATGATTTTTATTTTTAAATTCGAACCGGGGGTTCAAGATTTGCTTAACGCACCAAATCTTGAACCAAATTTTCAAGGCTCTTTTTTTGCACTTTTATTTACCCTTTTGTCATTCAATGGTGTAGATTAGATCTCCACCATACAATTTGAGTAAGGATTGGAATGAATCATATCAAATCAAGTTTTTACTCAAATTTGAGTAAAAATTTGGGTAAAGAGTGGAGATGCTCTTACTCAAATTTAGACTCAAACTCAAATTTGAGTAAAAATCATCCAAAACCCTCTTTCACTCTTTATCCAGACCTATACCAAATTTGAGTTTTACTCAAATATTTCACTAAAACTGATGTGAACCAAATTTTTAACCAATTTTTTAAGACTTTTTTGTTGCACTGTTATGTACCATTTTGTCATTTAGATTAAATCTCTACTGTACAATTTGAGTAAGGGTCGGAAGCAGCCATACCCTTCAAACCAGCTTGGCAGTAAAAGTTGGGTTTCCAAAAGCTTAAACCCTGAAAACTCAAAAACCTCCGAGCTCCACCTAAACCAGTGTTCATCATGTTTTTGTCCCAAACACAGTCTCCCTTATCTTCAACGATGCTCACATTCTTCAGCAGATCGAGGACAAACCCTAACTATCGCCATATTTTCCTTGTCAGATCGAAGTCACTTCACAGAATCGTACCCGAAGGTGAATAACCTCTATTCACGAATTAGCCCCCTTGGAAACCCTAATCTCAGCATGGTCCCAATCCTCGACCAATGGGTTCACGAGGGTAAAAAGGTCAGAGAAGTCGAGCTTCGGAGTATCATTCGCGACCTCCGTAGTCGCAAGCGGTTCTCTCACGCACTCGAGGTTCGATTCTTTGTTTCCTTTTTGAGAAATTTACTGGGTTTTGTTTCCTCTCTTTTTTTCCCGGTAAAGTGGGTTTGTTTCCTTGATGAATACGTGCAGCAAAATGTAACCCTAAAGGGTTGGCCTGATGAAAGACTTGCAATTTAGGAATTCACTATAAACTCCTTCTATTCACACAGGTTTTGCTCCGGCTTTGATTAGGCCCTACTAGTGGACGGTGGGATGGGATCAATATCTGTGGCGTTTAGTTGAGATGAACGGGATTAGTCGAGAATGCTTGTAAGCTGACCCGAAAGTTATAACAAAGAAAGTGCATCAAAATGCCTGAATCGTTGTTTGAATCCATGTGTCATTGTCAAAAAACGGGACCCTGCATTTGACTGTGCTCAATGCAGTTTTTGGTTATAAACTATTCTGCTCAATGCAGTTTTTGGTTATAAACGGATTGGCTTCAAATTGCCAATCCGTTTTTCAGGCTGTTATGTAAGTATGATGAGTATGTCAAGTGTCAACTCATTCATAAACAGTTTTTGGTCCGGAAGAACGATTTTTTTTCGTGGTTCCCAGTTGTGATTGTGCGAATTTTGGTTCTCAGTTGTGCCTTACCCTCTTTGCTGAAATCGGAGTGTAATCAAATGACAACCACCATTGAATTTGGAAAAACAAGATATTGTTGTCTTTAGGATGTGGCTTTTTCATATCTTTTGAACATTTTCTAAGCCTTTTTTTTAGAACCGGGGGTCCTAGCCAGCTTAACGCACCTTGAATAATCTCATAAATGATAATGTGCAAGCTTAACGCACCTTGAATAATCTCAGAAATGACGGTTCGAATTTAAAGTGAACTCTTCCATGGAAGAAGTTTTATTAAATCCAGACCATTCAAAACACGTTTTTTAAAATATACACCGTTCAAAACACTTTTGGACAGTCCGGATGTCCACTATATAGCTCTGCTCCTAATTAACGTCCTATGCGAATTCCAATTAATATCCTTTAGATATGGATAGATTGGGCAAGGATGCAGAAATCCAAATTGGGACTGCACAAGTTGGGACCACCTCAGTCCTCAAGGTTCTGCAATTAACAAAAAAAAGAAAGGAGGACAAGAGATATGTAGATTAATGTGTATGAAATCAGTGGTGGACACCGCTGATTGTCGTGGTGTGTGCCCGGGCCCCTACACAATATCAAATACAGGGCAATATGCAGTAGTCGGAGTGACTCTGAACCTCGCTCATCCATTTATTTTCCTATTGTACTTATTTCATCCTTGGCTCTTTTGGGATTGATGAAATCTTTCTTTGCTTTTAAAAAATGATAAATAATACTCTTAGGAGATATAGAAGTACTAATTTTTTAGGTTAATTTAGAACAAATTTATGGGGTTATCCATTTCAAGTTCCTTGGGTGGGAAAAAAATCTCCACGGATTGGTGAAAAAATTCCAATAACACACCCAGGGGTTGCCTCAGTGGTTAGGGCGAGTGCCTGACTTTAGGGGTAGTCCCTTTGGTCAGGTGTTCGATTCCCCACAGGGTGAGTACCTGTGCTAAGCGGGGGGCCGTGACTGGTGTGGGTTGCGCCAGCTCCCTCCGAGGTTTGGGTCGTGCAGTGGGTCCAATTAGTGGCCTATTGTAGGGCTGTTCCTCGGTTATCCAAAAAAAAAAAAATTCCAATAATTCTAAGTTATCAACCGTTTTTTTATCATCGCAAATACAATTATGCATACAAAATTTCGTCTCTTATCCGAGCGTAACAGAAATAAGATACACTTAAACACGTATGTCTTGACATACAAGAACGAAAATCTTGTCATCAACGCAGGAATATATATGTTTCGTACCCTCGCTAATTACAAATCCTGCGTCCGCGGGTGTTAATGAAATCTTTGCTCTCTTCAAGCTAGCTTCCAAAGCAGTTTCACGTTGTCAACCAACATTAGTTATCCAAAAGGAAAACCAAACATTAGAATACGTTCAACTTTATGACCATGTCTGCATGGAAAGAGGGGGGAGAATAATATGGTCATATGCCTAACATTTGACCAAACATTGGGGTTCGGAGCAATAAGAAAAAATAAAAAATCAGAACCAAAAAACAAGAGGGCTTGACTCAAATTAAATTAAAGATTGGGAAATAGAAATAAAAATAGAGTTAGTGTGGATGACACTCTGCGGAGCTCGAATCTCAAACAGTAATTATGTACTATTTGTATGACTTTGTTGTTTTAAGTGTTTAGACCAGGCTTTTGGAGAGGGGGAAGGGTGGCCTCTTTGTTTCATGCATCTCTTTGTATATTTATTTGGTTGCCCTTGTTTTCTACTTGGTAGGTCTACAAGCATTATGAAAAGTAAATTAATAGATAAGAGCGTTGCTACGGACACAACTTTAAAATACAGGTTCGGATGTAGTTATATCCAAATTCATTGTGTGCAAATGAACTTGCATAGATCCAACAGCTCCGGAGACAGTTGTGTTCCTAGAGTTTTTGAATAAATAATTCAATTTGGAATAAGCAAGTTGTACCCGTCCTGTTTTATCCACTGTGGCCTCCTCTTAGCCTCGCACTATTGATTGGGTAGAAAACTAAATTAGGAATCAATTTTTGTTAATAGATAAGAGCGTTGCTAAGGTCACAACTTTAAAATACAATTTTCGGACGCAATTATATCCAAATCCATTGTGTGCAAATGAACCTGTATAGATCCAACAGCTCCGAACACAGTTGTGTTCCTGGAGTTTTTGAATAAATAATTCAATTTGGAATTAGCAAGTTGTATCCGTCCTGTTTTACGGCCTCCTCTCAGCCTCACTCTATTGATCGGCTAGAGCACGTTCAGAAAGTTATTCAAGTCAAAAATCATCTTGATGGTACATCAATTGATGTAGAAAACTGAATTAGGAATCCATTTTTGTTAACATAAATGAGTTTTGAAACATAATTGATAATAGTAATAGTTATCTGATGAATATGTTTTTTTTTTTTTTTCCTTCCTTTCCGTGATTGATGATTTCGATGATGTCTAAAAATTGAGTGGTTCTAATAACGTAAGTGGACCCTTTAGTGGACCCGATGGAGACCTGCAATTGGCGAGGACATTTTGAACACATCACTCTACGGTCGAGGAGGGCATCCTGTAGTGCACTGCCGCACTACAGGGTTGTAGTGCGGCATCCGAGTCATTGATCACGCAATTAACGGCTCGAATTTCATCTTGGTGCTTGCATGATCCGAGCCATTCGCTGCCGAGATGAAATCCGAGCCGTTCATTGCCAAGATCAATGGCTCGTGTGCCGCACTACAGAGTTGTAGTGCGACAGTGCACTACAGGATCCCCGGATCCCTCCACGGTTATATACAATCACAACAACATTGAACCTCAAAACAGGAGCAACAATCTCAATGAATAAGGTTGGATGAACTTAACTTTTACAGTACATTTTTCTTCCTTTTTTTGTTTTACCTACTAGTTAAAAATTAAGAAACTATTGATTGATCATCTCAGTGAGAGAAATCATAAAATAAAATATATAAAAAAAAAAAAAGACATGAACTCAATTTGAAGAAAACCTTGAAAAGACAAACAAAAAAGACAAATACAACCAAAATAAGTTAACAATATTATGTTATGTGTCTTTTTCTTCTTTCTGGCCAGAAAAATATTTGGTTTCAATTTTCCAACATCGAGACAAACCTTATAAATTATAATCTAAAAAAAAAAAATTGAATCCTAGCTTTCTAATCGAACAGTTAAATAAGTGCTCAAAAATCATCTTCGACAATAATATTTGAGAAAACCTTCTAAATATTTAATTTCCAACTAGGTATTTTCTTAAGGATTGTTTCATCTGACCTCTTTGTGAGAGTGTGTAAAAGGGTCAACTGAATTAAATAAATTTATTTTTGTATCTTATATGCTGCCTCTTTCCTCATAATATATAAAAAGAATTGTCATGAGAAGAATATTTCATCGAAAATTGCATTGGCAGTGGGAAATGCTGACAGGCTCCATATGGCCTCCTCATACTTTGGTCCAAATATAATTTTGTGAAGTAAAAGGTGAAAAAAGATCATGTGAAAAGGGTGAATTCCAAAGGCGAGAAAGAAAGAAAAAAAGAGAGCATTTCAAGGAATTTGAGGAGCAAAAAGGGTTAGAAATTGGTGCCCTAAAGTCTCTTTTAACTATTCCCTAAAGCATGCCCAAACAAAAGTAAGCATCCGAAGTAAATTCCTCTTTGGGTCCAATTTATTTACCTTCGACGACCTAATAATTATTACTGCAAGGAATTACATGGAATGGTCAATATTCAAATTCTAAAATCATTCAAAAACTTTATGAGCAATCATCAAATGTCTACAATTTAAAGTTAGTGCAATCTCATGAGAATGAGCCATTCAAAAACAAAAAAATCTCATGGGATGACTGAGAATTATGCTATTCAACGAAGTACGGATTGTGAAAGTCTAGAAAGTAAACGTATGTCGAGAAAATTGAAGTGTCCAATCACGTTTAGGAGAATAAGTACGTCAAAATAACAAGAAGAATCAGAAAAATGAAATGATATGAACAAAACTTGTGAAAAGTTTAGAAAAGACACAAGCTATTTTTAAAAAATGTCTGTTTTTTATTATTTTTGTATTTACTGATTTTTTTTCCATAATTATTACTTTTAAAACTCACTCAACAAGATAAATATTTACTCCTACAACAATTTGTCGCGCAACTAACACAAGCTTAACCCTAAGGTTTGCAAAGTGCTCTTACATTAGAACTTAGGGATTTGTTCCCACCTAAGATTTCAGATTCGATTCTCCCTGCTAGCATACTATTGGGGCCACTGGGGGTTATGTCCGGTCGTTAGCTCTAGGGCCCTGGAATTAGGGGGTGTTCCGCTAAGGGTGTTTTTAGATTAAATTGGTTTTTCACGGTTTTTTATGCGACATTGTGAGAGAATGACATGTCTCAGTTTTTAGAAATCTGTTTTTTGTAAGTGGAACACATGCAAGATGGCCCGGACATCTGATTATATAAAAAATAAAAAAAAACACTAACACAAGCTCAAAAAAAAATTAATTAACACCAAATAATAGAAAAATCTTAGTCCAAGTATGTATAGTGAAGGTTGAAACCATCATTAAACTTCGAAGTGCCCAATGTTCCAGAGAGAGAGAGAGATGGAGAGAACATTGATAAACATCGATCAATAATGGCCTCTAATTGTTTGGCATGCATCTAAGAGGAATAATCATATAATAATTAATCTTGAACATTAATCTCCTCAATTACTTAAGCATGTCTTAATCCAACAGTAGTTCCTAAATGTTGGGTGATGGATATTTTGTACTTTTTTGATTTTGTAGACCCCAAAAAGGAGAGACGCTCCCAAAAGGAGCTAAAGAAGGCAAAAAGTGAATTTCTTTTAGGGTGCGTGATTATCTTTAATCAAGAAAAAGACAAAACCTTTTATTTTGGGGTTTTTTTTTTTTTCAAAAACCTTTTATTTCCCGAGCAAAGATACGAACGAACACAATTTTGAAACGCAACTCTAGACACAACTGTGCCTGGAGCCGTTTGATGCACAAGAATCCACATTCAAATACTGTACAATCCTATGTCTGAAATTGTATTTTTGTAAGTCGTAAACTTTTTAGAGTTTGTATCAATTGTATGCTACTTCCAAAAGGGATCGAACCCGGTTGGTCGGTTCATTACAGTTTTCCTACCTTTTTTTGAAAACGAGATACATAATTTTGGCGGTAGGATTTTCCAAAACTTCTCCAATACGTTTTTTTTAACTAATGAAAAGTTACTATTTTGAGATAACATTGAGATGATTTTAATAGTTTTCCAAAAGATTTTAGCAACTCAGTTACTAAAATCAACCATGATTTTAGCAGGTGTTAAAATCATGGTATATCAAATCAAAAATTTAAGTGTTTCCGTGTATTATTTTTTGAATTTTTCACACCGAATTAAAATACATGAGTAGTACTTTAATTTGGCGCGGAAAAAAATCGAAAAAGATACATGAAACCACTTTATTTTTTTATTTCAAAACCATGATTTTAGCACATGCTAAACTCATTTGCTAAAATCATGGTTGATTTTAGCAACTGCTAAAATCTTTTGAAAAACTATGCATCTCGATTTTCATTCGATTTTCGTTCCATGTTGCCAATGATGTGATAAGGATGAGATCTTTTATTCTCAAAGTATGCTAGGAAAACTGTCGAACAAAATTAATGCTGAAAAGAATAAAAATCGAGTGGGGTACAGTATGGTCTTATTTGACAATCCAAATCTCTAATTTTGCAAATCTTGATGTGTTTATCAGTAAGAGAAATGGATGTGTCAAAATTCTCACCAATCAATTATCTTCTCACATATGTGATTTAATCAACCTTTACCGACGTCCAATTAAGTTGATCCAATGATTCAAATAAGGCTTGAATTTGAGTTCTAATGCTATATGTGTATGAAATGCATTCTATTTAACATTTTAGACCGGGACAATCGTTTTAGAACGCAGTGAGTCACCGAAAAGTAGGAACCCAACTAAGGATATACTATTTGGTGTACAACAGATTGTAAAGTACCTATTTTAGGGTTCCACACTAATAATCAAAGCCGTTCAATTCGTTTAAAACACGTCTTTAAGTGTCCATTTAAAAAACTAGCTCATTTAGATATCGGTAAAGACTTGATCGATGCATTCAATTTTTGTTTGTATTGGCTTATCAGGAACGAAAATTGGTCAAGCCCTTAACGATATCCAGATGAGCAGATTTTTTACAAGAACTCTTAAAAACATGTTCAAAATAAATTAAATGGCTCTCATCATTTGTATGCGATCCCGAGATGATTTTCATATAATCTGGTGTACATGTGATTTATATCAAATGAGAAAGTCTAGTCACTCACCTATTTTATAACCTAACTTGCAACCAATTTGTGACATTATTATTTAGGCTTCATTATTTTGATGATCGAAAGTGTTCACCTTATAGAGCACGTTGAAAATAATAAGAATATTGAAATTCAAGTTTCTAGGATATAGATAAATGAACGACAAGAACACATAAGTCTTCTATGTGAGTGCGTTATTTTTCTTTTTCGATCATACATTTATCGACATCTTATAAACCTAAATTTTGGTATTCTTATTATCTTCAACAAGCTATATCAAATGAATGTTTCTAATCATCAAGTAATTGAATCTATATATTAACGTGGAACATCGATTGTAACTTTAGTTATAAAAATAGGTGTGTGGAGGAAGCGGGGTATGTGTTATGCACAGCTATGGGGTCCACTCCGAGTCTTGTTGTTTGATCTGAACCGTTCATTTTGTTCTTCTCATCAAGTATGTATACCACGTAGAAATTTAGGTTGATCGGACATCGGTGACTACGTTTTCATAATGCATTTTTCATGGAAACGAAACAGTTAAAGAAACCATTTGTATGTGAATTTTTTGTCACAAAAATGCAAGCTAAATGATGACCGATCAAATAGTTCTTGATGTTCGATCAACCTGATTTTTTGCATGGTATACATACTAAATATGACGAACAAAATGAACTGTTCGGATCAAACAACGGGATTCAGGGATGGGCCCCCACAACCATGCACAACATGTGTGTTGTGCACCCCTGCACCGCACACATAGGACACCCTATTGACTGGTATGGGGACTGTACATGTACTGTGCAGTCAATTTGGGACCAACCCCGAAGTCCCGTAATTTAATCCGAATCATTCATTTTGTTTGTCTCGTCGAGTATGTAGTCCTCGTAAAAACTAATGTTGATTAGACATCGATAATTATTTGATCAGTGGTCTTTTAGCTTACAGTTTTGTAGAAAATATCACCTACAACACTTTCTTTGAGTGTTTCGTGTCAACAAAAAAAAGCAGTCTAAAAACATAGTTACCGATGTTTGATCAACTTGAAGTTAACACGGATTAGATATTCGATGAAACGAACAAAATAAACGATTCGAATCAAATAACGTGAGTCAAAGTGAACACAAACCGGCTGCACAGCACGGGTGATGTGCACAATCACCACACCCGTACTAGCCCATATATTTTTGTCTTTTGAAATTAAATGTGTCATAACTGGAATTTAAGAAAGAAACAGCTGAGTCCGGTCAACAGGTAATAAACAAAGACCACGTGTCTCTACCCGAGGTAAAAGACAAAACTCACTGCGGATTGGTCAGTCCCTCAGTGGTCACCCTCTACCCGATGAAATTACTCATTTCCCCCTGTACTTTGAGCTATTGTACAAAACTACACGAGTATTTCTTATTCTTTTTATGTGCTGTCCTCAACTGAAAATTACTCCCTCCGTCCCAATTTTATAGTCCCTTTTGGGGATTCCAACTTAATAAGGAGACATAATCATTGTACTTTTGAAAACATGTTTTTCTTATTTTACCCTTCAATCATTACACTTTCTTACTTTTTTATTATTTTAAATTTCAAAAATTCCTTAACAATTACCCATTTAGTTTTGAAGTGGGACAATTTTTTTGGGACAACAAAAAGTGTCAACTGGGACTATAAAATTGGGACGGAGGGAGTACTTTTTAGGATAGGGGCTACCTTGGCGGAGCCCCCTTCCCAAATGGAAGAACATGTATTGCACATTATTTAGGGCCGTTCAAGCTTTCAGTTTTTTGATTTTTGATTTTTTGAGTTAATGTATGTTAGAAGAATGACTTGTCTCGTACAGCGTGAGAAAGCCAACAAATCTAATAATCTACTTAGTAAAACGAGACTTTAGCATGATGAATATGGCAACGTCGTCACACATTGCCTAATAAGATCGACCCAATTTCGATCAAAGCTCGAATAATTCTCTCCATAACCAACCATACAGTTGTTATTTACCAAAGTAGGAGTTTGGAAGTCAATTTATTTAAAGATTTTAAATTGTGTATCCTATATTTCGAGTAATAGTCAAAATAAATTATAAATTCGTGTAAGTGTTTGGATGATATGTGCAGAATAAGTTTTGTATCAGATTAGTGATTGACTGATTAGGGTAAATCTGAGGAATAGATTCTAAGTAAATTTTTTACCATGTTGCCCATGGTATTTCAGGGAAAGTAATTCCGGGAAAATGTGGAGGCTAATTTAGTCTTTTTCTCCATAGGCGAAATGAGAATGTAAAAACTTCTTTTGTGGTTATTCTTAAATTATCTCTATTATTTAATTTTTGAGAATGAATTTTAACACATTTTGCAAATTCTCCTAAACGCCGAAAATTCTAACATGGAAAATGGAGGACGTGTTGTGGAGGCTACCAAACACTTCCCAAACTAACAATAATTTCTCGAGACTTGATTCTCCAAAATTCACTATACTCTTCTAGTGCTCTACTCCTGCGGCAACATCAATGATCCGACTTGTTCATCCCATAAAACTAGCACTAATATTCATGTTTAAAAACTAGTTTATCCATCTACAATGAGAATAAAAATTCGCATTTTCTTCCACGCACAAATCGTGTTAGTATACAATTTTATTTGCTTTTCAATTTACGAAAATAAAATTTGTTTTGATGTTATTGTTCAACTTGCGAACCTAATTTTCTGCATAGATAAACTTTATTGTGATTTTATTTCATGAACGATTTAGATAAACAATGTCGGCTCACAAGGGATACGAAGTCGAAGAGATTAAAGTCTAGAGTTGGTAAATCAAATTTGTGTACACTACTACTACACTCATTTATACGAGTACCGAGGACGGGACCGGGATTTTCATAATACCCCTCCATGGTACACCGAGATGGAATAGGGCGATATACCATACAGCGCGGATGGGGAGACACCACTACAACCCAATTTCTACCGGGTACATCATCCAAATTATCCAGAGAATCCCATCTCTGTCTCTCTCTTCGTTGTCTATATTCTGCATCCCCACTTTTGTTGCATTGGTCTCTCTCTCTCTCTCTCTCCATTTGCCCTAATGTCTGATAAGGAGCACTAATTTCGCCCCGTACATAAGCAGGTCTCTTGCATCCGTCTTTTTCAGTCCAACTCCATTACAGAGAAAGGAGCACAGAGAGAGAGAGAGAGAGAGCGAATCATCTGCTATTTCCTCTTCTGTTCTTATTTCCTTATCATTGTTTTTGTTTCTGCTTGATTCTTTCACAAAGAAATCTATAGAGAGAGATTGAGAGATTCATCTGTTATTTCCTTGTCATTGTTTTTATTTCTGCTTGATTCTTTCACAAAGAAATCTATCCCCCTTCATCTATACTACCTAAACCAAATCCAAAAATAAACTGAGATTTCTTGAACCATTTATTACAGTACGTATATACACTGATTGAGAGAGGACATATATCTTTAAAGAGAGAGAGAGAGAGAGGGAGAGATTTCAATGGCACCAAGTTTTGATCTTCTTCTCTGTGCTGAAGACAACATTAGCATTTTCTCTGATGGGTTTGGTTATGAGGATTTGGTGGAGGAATTTGAGCCTATTTGGGATCACAGAAACCATTCTACAAATAATCATAAGGGAAATTGTGATGGTGAAGAGTCATTGACATGGTTACCAATGCAGAGTGATGAGTGCTTGGATTTGTTGCTCAAAAGGGAATCTGAGCATTTGCCTGGTAGTGATTACTTGAACAGATTGAGGAATGGGGACTTGGATTTGGAGGCTAGGAAAGAGGCTGTTGATTGGATTGGAAAGGTCGGTCCACGATCCTTTTGTTACTAAATGGGCTTCTAAATCTTGAATTTTTACTAAATGGGTATTTGTGAATTCCATTTCTTGATAAATTTATATAACATATGCTTTGCTAATATGAAAGCGTCGCGTACCAGGTTTTTGGCAAAGGAATTTGACCATTTTGGGTAATTATGATGCTAATTTTGTTTCGCTCTGTTGTCGGTGGTGCTTTAATCAATGTAATAGGAGTTCAAAGGAATGGTTTGAGTTATTTTCTTGGGATGACTGCTTCTTTCGTTGCATTCACATATAGTAATCGAAATCGGTGTATATGCTTCTTTTATGTGTTGCTTATCCTTGAATTTTTATGAAATTGAGTAAAAAGGCGTACACTCAGTGCACAAAGCTTCGCATATGCAAGGTCTGGGGAAGGGTTGATGTACACAGCCTTACCCTTGCAAGCAGAGAGTCTATTTTCGAGAATCGAACCCGTGACCTACAGGCCCCATGTGTTTTTGGTCTTGAGTAATTCCTATGGTTTTTTCCAAAAGAATTTGGATGTTTATATTGATGGAGTTTTGGGGGGCAAGTTCTATTTCTAATTATGTTAGCCACTGTTCTCTTTGCTTTTGGAAATATTTTTGCTGGTGCTACTATGAAGCAATGAGGGGTTCTTTAAAGTTTAATGGTATAGATTGACACTTGAAATGAGTTTGGTGGGATCCTTCTCTTTTTGCCTGTTGAGTTGGCCAGGGCTGATCCAAATTATGGTAGTAATTGTGTTAATCTGCCTTTTCCTTTTATTATCGTATTTTTGTCTGTCTAAAATTGGACTTGCTTTTAAACTCAATGAAAAGTTCATTCCAGTTTTGATTATTGGTTTTGTTGCTACTATTAGAACAAATATTAATGGTCTAATAACTAATGTAACAGGTTCATGCCCATTTCAATTTCGGACCTCTGTGTTTATACTTATCCATAAGCTACTTGGATAGGTTCCTCTCAGTCTACGAATTACCGGTAAGTTGAAGATCAAATTCTATGGTTTTTCCCCCTTTCTTATGTTTAATTACATGTCTAATTGCGTTTTCACGTGCTAATTACAGAAAGGCAAAGCTTGGATGATGCAGTTGTTGGCTGTGGCTTGCTTGTCGCTTGCAGCAAAAATGGAAGAGACTGAGATTCCTTTATGTGTAGAGTTGCAGGTAAAGAAAGAACATGAGCCAAACTGCCAAACAGGGCCTTAGTCTATGTGCCCTAGTTTTTTGTTAGTATTGCTAGTATTGTTTGTGATTAGGGCTAATCAAAGAGGAATGACAGGTGGGTGAGGCTAGATTTGTGTTTGAAGCAAGAACAGTACAGAGAATGGAACTTCTGGTCTTGAGCACATTGAAGTGGAGAATGAAAGCAGTGACTCCATTCTCTTTCATTGATCATTTCCTTAGAAAGATCAGTGGTGATACTATTTCTCCAACATTGTTGATAGACAGATCAACCCAACTCATGTTGAGCATAACTAAAGGTACTTTCCCCTTCTTTATTTGACTTTACCTTACACGTGTTTATCGATGATCTACCTTCTAAGGTAATGTTTGGTTCCATCAAAATATCTGGAAAAAGGGAATGGAGTGGTCTGAATTGGTGAAGGAGGATTCTATTTGTACCAATTTGTCAATTTCCAACAAACCAAACTGTGGAATGAGCATTTTTTAAAGGAATGATCATTCGACCCTAGCTTTGTTTCGGTGAACCAGACACTGCCCACGTTAATTGCTATTTTGTATCAGTAGGAATAAAGAAAGAGAAATCTTTGAACAAGGGAAATTATTAGTGGGTAATTCTTTCTTCTTTTTTTTATCCGAATTAGTGGGTAATTCAATGGCTGCGAATTCAATGCAGGGATTGAGCTTTTGGAGTTCAGGCCTTCTGAGGTTGCAGCAGCAGTGGCAATATCTGTTGGAGGAGAAAGCCAAACAGTAGACACTGAAAAAGCAATTTCCCTTCTCACTCAACATCTTGAAAAGGTAAAGGAGATGTGGTCCAACAAGAGGGATCCTGGTACTAAGTTTCATAATTTCATTACCAGTTTTCATATTGCCGTTGTGGTTTGATTTGAGCATCTCCTGCAAAACTTGATCCGAAAACCTTACTTTGCTAGCTTACCTTGCATTTCGAAGAGGACTCCAACTCTTCATATTTTATTATTTTGCCATTTACTTTTCTCATATTTGAAAGGAAAATGCATTCATAGCATCTCATGTATTCGAAAATAAGAAACAAATAGTGCATTATCTTGTTTCTTGATGTTTGAAGGGCTTCTCATACTTCAAATTTGAAGAGTGGCAACACAAATTGAAGTGTGAACTGGTGTTTGCAAGTTTTGCTAGAGCACATAAATCCTAGTTAAAACAACTTCAAATGTTCTCACTTTAGGTATTTGAGGTATTCGTTCGAGAGAGAAAGGAGTTTGTGAAACGATAGGCCAGTGTCACTGATCCATACATTTTTGGTTGCATGTCCCGAGGCAGGACCAAGACCAACCAAACATGAATGGATTGCTGACACCACATCAGCCCGCCACTTGGTGACTCTGGCCCCATAGGGAACCTACCCTTCCACCCAGTTTATCCCTTCCTCTCGGCGTTTGAACTAAATGACAGATTCCTCATGGTTGCGCAAAATACTCCTCACTTGATATGCTCTTAGCTACATGTATGTGTCAATTATTTCAATGGTGATTTTTCATCTTTCTTTCCTTTGTATTGTGCAGGATAGAGTGCTCAAGTGTATCGAACTGCTAAACAAGTCACCAATTGCTTCAGTCCCTTTTTTGCCCCAAAGTCCAATTGGTGTGCTTGATGCTTCTGCATGCTTAAGCTACAAATCTGATGAAACAACAGTTGGGTCATGCACAAATTCTTCTCATAGTAGCCCAGAAAATAAGAGGAGGAAGCTCAACAGGCCCCATGAAGTGGAGATTTAGAGAGAAGGGGGGGCATGAGGGTTGTTTCAGTCATTCCTCTCTGGAATCAAATTCTGTAGGGTTTTGCAAGAATGGGTCCGTTTAGTCGTTGAGTCAGAATCAGTTTTCTAAAACACTTATTGGAAAAACTGATTTGGTCATCGGTGTGGGTTGGACGACGAACATCTAAATATTTCATGTTTTTTTTGTTATGAAGAAAAGAGTCACAAGCTGTTAAATATTAGACTTCTTAACAGCTAGTATAAACAAGGAAGTGACTTGGGAAAGTTAAGACAAAGAATTGGAGTCACCTTTGGATAGAAGAGTTCTTGCATCTTATTGTTTTTTTTTATGTTTTTTTTTTGTTTTTTTTATTCTGTTTTGTGAAAGTGTGGTTCAAAAAAAGAAAACAGAGGAGCCTCTTTGAAGGAGAAATCAAGTAGAGTTTGAGAAAGACAGTTTTTTATTAGAAAAATGATTTTTGTGCTTGGGATTTATATTTTGCTTATTTTGTGCCAGTAAGCAACAGTTTTTGTTTTTTATTCTTGGTTTTTCCTTCATCTGCCACTGAATGATCATTTGCTTTATGTGGATCCCACATTGTGCAATCTGTTTTGTTGACTGTTTGTCTGGTTTGGACCCTTGAGAGTTTGCTGCTGATGAGATAGTAAAGAAGGTGCCCTGATTCACATGTGACTTTGGAAATGCAATACTATAGTAATTTGTTGCCCAATTACATTTAAATACAAATTTATACTGTTTCAGAGTACTTTTGCAGAATGGTGGTACAGTAGTAGTTTATAAATAATAAGACATTTTAATAAGTTTTTTTTTTTTTTTGGCTCAAAATGCTGTTCTTCTGAAGTTTTATATAGATCAAAAGAAAGGACAAAATCGTCCAGTTGGTATTATTTTTCGTACAGAACGTGTCGTGGCATTATCGTCACCCGATAGGGTAAGCTGTAGGAAGTCTTACCAAAGCATAAGTTGGTGTTTTCTGAATCTGAAAACCTACTGTTTGAAATGTATCATCACAATCAACCATCAAAGTGCTGAAATTTCTGCACAAAGATTGGCACAATTGTAATTTGGGAGTATACCAAAATGTTTGGTCCATATCTATGAATAAGAGCCTTTTAGTCACGTTCAGAGAGACTTGTCGCGTGTTGACCGTCCTTCTCCATTCTTTCGCCCACGGAAAATGTTGGAAAAATCTTGTTACATGCTAGCAAGCATGAAGAATCTCACCTAGTTTTGAGCAGATTTTTCACCTACTTCTCTGAGCAGTGAGCAGTAGTAAAATTTTGTAGAATCTCACTTGTGGACAAACAAGGGTGGTCAAATTTTGAATTTTTTACTGCATCAAAACTTTAGCTGATCAAATTGGGTAAAGCATCCAAGTACGATAAATGAGTATGCCAAATATCCTATTCAAAAAAAAAAAAAAAAAGCCAAATATAGAATAGAACAGAGGACAAAATATTGAGACACCCATTGCCTTCAATTTGATCCTCAGAGGAGCCAGTTTGAACAAATATTTTCCTACCATGTAATAAGCATCTCTCCCTCTCTTGAAATTAGCTATCCCCTTGTCCCTATGTTGGTGAGGTCAGGTTTAACTTTCTATAATCACAAGTATTTTTTTAGGATCAAACTCGTATGTCTCAGGATAAGATCATTAGCAAACTCTTGTTCGGTCACAAGTTCGATTCTCCTTGTAGTAACTTTTGGGGTCACCTCATCTGATCACATGTAAGCGCGGAAAGAGTTGTGGGAGGGGCTCTAGGGATTAGTAAGAAGTGCGTGCAAGCTGGCCCAAACACCTTGCATTACATCCACAAAAAAAAAAAAAGATTAGTATAGTTTTTTTAGGGTTTTATGTTTTTGCACAATGAGTAGAGAAGGAAATAAAAATAACCGTGCGGAGAACTACAACATGAAATTGAGCATCGTGTGATTGACATGTGATTAAGGGGAAAACAATTGAACTACGTTACCGGTAAAATTTAAAGGGCAAAATGCAGATTACCTCCCTATTAAATGATCAATCATCAAAAGTGCAGATTTTCCATAAATTTGTAGTGCTCATTTTCTCTTCTTGAGAAAGAAATTTTTGCCAAACCAAAAGACAAATTTTTGCATCGTGCAGTGCATATCACAGCTGTCTATCATAGAAATCAATGTTCCGGATTTGCTGAAGCTTTATTACCAGTAGTAAAACACTTTGACCGGTAAGAAAACATCTGTGAATCTAAACTACTGAAAACACTTTTCGACGACTGAATCCTGCATTGTTGGTATCATACACTAAGCTAAGTGGCTTGAGCAAAAAAATTATTTTGAGAGTCACAGGAAGAACTAAGACTGAATTTATAATGTTGTGCAGTACCATATAAAGGTATGTAACATTGAGCTCAAATCACACGTGATATAGGGAGTCCAATTGTTTTGGGCTTCAGATTTGATTCTGGAATAGTAGTAAAAATTCATAAATGAGCAAAACTTTACTCACATGAGTTGGCCTCATCATTACATTGTAGTAGGATTAATCTCCAGTTTATCATTAAAAAGTTTTACCAGCTTCCGGATACAACAATCGGGAACGGGCCCTGTAGTGAGTCACTCACTATAGGGTGTAGTGAGTAATATGGACCGTTGATCTCTATAATTGATGGCTCAAATGTAATTTACACTATTACTGGTAAGAGTGCATAGCGAATCTGAACCATCGACTATGGAGATCAACCGTCTCCATTACTCACTACAACCTGCAGTGAGAAGTTGTAGGGACCCGACAACTTACCACAATTCCAACCACAACACTCGTCTCAATAGGTTGGGAATTGGGATCCATATGTGGGCCTTACCCGTAGGTCCTATCACTAATGTGACAATGTTGTGGTTGGTGTTGTGGCCGGTTTTGTGTCCTAGCATTATTGGTGGCTAATATGTTAGCATTTCCCCGTGAGAGATCATAGAAACAACAATTAGAATACAGCAATGCTAGGTACTTAGAATAGTTACTCAGAAAAAAAAAAAAAAAAAGTAATTGTTACCCAGAACGTAAAATCAGTGGGTCAGATTTACTTATCATTTTCCATTCGAATAACATTTCATATACTTCACTTTTGGAAATGTCTTTAGTAAATCCGAAGTATAGAATTGCTCATTTCCTCTGAAATACTAGTCGTTACCGAGCAATACCGAAAAGTACCTCTCGAATTCTATATTTGTTTTCCTTTTAAATAACCATTTATTCAATCATGATCTCCTAAGGACTCCCTCACAGATCTCCTCTGTGAGAACCACCCTTTTTTGATTTTTCGGACCAAATTTCAACGATCCGAACCGCTCAATGTGTTTAAACATGTTTTCCAAGGCCACCGCGAGGAATCACCAAAAAAAACAAAAACAAAGGGCTTCATCCGAGTAATTTTTCATAATAACCGTACATATACAATATATCGAATGAAGCCCTTCCGGGTTTTTTTTTTTTTTTTTTGGCGATTCCTCGCGATGACCCTTAAAAACACGTTTTAAACACATTGAGCGGTTCGGATCGTCGAGATTCGACCCCGATCCATGAGGTCCTCACGGAATTTTAATGAGGGAGTCCTCATTAGATCATCCTCTACCATTTATTACTACTAGACGCTACACTTTTTATTTGAGAAGTTGACGTTTAAGAGAGCTAAATTCGAAACAGTAAACCCAATACACAATTAGCACAGCCCATAAATTTCTCCCTAGCCCTATGCTTTTTGCTTGGGTTCCCCAATGGGTCGAAAGGCAACAGGTTTGGGACAAGCCTGGCCCAGTCCAAACTCGCCCAAGTGTAAAGCAAAGCAAATAGACTTTGCTTTATCGAAGATGCTAACTTAAATCTGGCTTTGTTCTTCAAATTTTGAAAATTCATCCAACCGCTTGTGCCTGGAATTGTCTAGATGTTCGGGCGAGTTTACACGTACCTCAACTCATTCCTGAATTCTACAATTAGCGATCGGACAAATCTCCGGTAGCCCTAAGGATTTTCTACTGGTAGAGTTGTTGCAAAATCACCCTTTTGAATAATCTTCAAATGTCAAAATCATAAAATTAGGGTTTTTTTTTTTTTTTTTTTGCCCTTTTCTGGACAGCCTCCCTGTAATTTTTAGGGACAAAAAGATGATGGTGAAGTTGGCTTCATTTGATATGCTGAAAGGATATGGTGGATAATGGTAGGAGTGTTTATGCTCATAAATAATCATCTGGGGTGGGTGCAGGCGTGGAGTAAAGGGATTTCCCCATAAATCTGGACAATTCCAAGGTGGATGGAGAAGAAGGTGAGATAATTGGGGAAGTGGGCCAGGAGTTGGGTTTAATTTCTAAAAAGAAGGCTGTGTTTACGGATCCTGGACCAAGCAATATTTGGGATTTTGGGCCTAATCACAATGGGCCTATCGTTATTTCAAAAGAGATTTACAGGCAAGTACAAAAAATTGGAATCAATTCTCTCCGAGTCCAACCCAAGTTATAAAATTTCCCACTAAGGTAAGTACACGAGTTTCTACCAAATTAAAATTACCCCGCCACTCACCACCGCTCAAAGCATCCACGCATGGGCCTCCCTCTTACCCAATCCTCACAATTCGTCTTTTTCACGCCTCTATATTATTACAGTTTAACTAAGTTAGAGTGAAACAATTCAGTCTGCACTATATAAAGTGGCAGGTAAACTTATATAAATCTAACTTCCACTTCAATTCTTCCACTAGGTACAAATAAGGTCAGCACTTCATACAGCACCATAACAATCAGAAATGTGTCAGTCATCTCATCCCTTGAACAGATATGAAAGGCACAGCAACAACTTAAACACAAAAGAAATAGACAATGTTCAAACAAATTTTAGAGTTAACAATTTATATTTAGAGGTGTTAAACGGGTCGTACCATGTCGGCATGGTCAATTTAATTTCGTGTCAACCATGCCGTGCCGGCCCATTTACTAAATCGTGTTGTGTCGTGTTGTACCGGCCCATTTACTTAATCGTGCCACGTTGTGCCGCGCCATTTTGTAATCGTGTTGTGTCGTGCCGTGCCGGCACATCTCCGAGTTTCGTCGAAATTTTTTGTATAATCTAGCCAAGTTTCGTCGAATTTTTTTTTTTGCATATTAAAAAAGTATATAATATATAATTCAAATTATTTTGTATAATCTAGCCGAGTTTTGGTGTATTGAGATTCGCAAAATATTTGTATTGACTTATTAAAAAATTAGAAAATTCATCATTAAAATTTGATTCTTTGGCCATTAAAAATTAGTATTTGTTGTGTCGTGCCCCGTGGCGTGCCGCGTCTAGCCCACTTCCATGCCATGCCCTTGTCGTCCCCGTCTAGACCGTGCTCGTATCGTGTCGTGCCACATTTAAACGTGTCGTGCTCGTGCTCGTGCTAGCCCAGCCCGTTTGACACCTCTATTTATATTCAAGCATCACGGTGTCTTTGTATATTGGCCCTCCTTTATATTCTTTTCACAAAACTTCTGATAGAACTTTTGGATGACTATTGGATCAGATTTTGCAAAATGAGCACATGTCTCATCTCCTTCCTTACACACCCATTTGACTTGTGTCCGGCCTCTAGTATGAACGAAAGCAAAAGCAATGGCATTTAGCATATAAACTTACCTAAAACCCAAAAATAGAAGAAAGCCAGCCAAGAATATCAACGATCGATTTATCCTTGTCCTCGGGCATGAGAAGATTGGCCAAATCATGCAGAGCTTGAATAGCCGCTCTGATCTAATTATTTTGAAGACATGTAAAAAATTAATGGAGGGGAAAAAATAGCAGTGTGCAATTACAGAATGAAAAATAAAGAAAACATTGAAGCCAACAGAACTAAGATTACAAATACAACGTGTACACAAACCTCAGGAAGTTCCATAATTTGTTACTGGTTTGACCCCAAGAGAATGTAAAGGAAGAATTTTTTTTTTTTTTTTGATCGGCATGTAAAGGAAGAATGTTGTAGTGTGGATGTCGTATCTCCTCAACTTGTTTGGCATATATTTGCGTCTATTATTACAGTTTAATCAAGTTAGAGTGAAACAATTCAGTCTGCACTATATAAAGTGGTAGGTAAACTTATATAAATCTAACCTCCACTTCAATTCTTCCACTAGGTACAAATAAGGTCAGCACTTCATACAGCACCGTAGCAATCAGAAATATGTCAGCCATCTCATCCCTTGAACAGATATGAAAGGCAAAGCAACAAGTTAAACACAAAAGAAATAGACAATGTTCAAACAAATTTTAGAGTTAACAATTTATATTTAGAGGTGTCAAACGGGTCGTACCATGCCAGCGTGGCCCATTTAATTTCATGCCAACCGTGCTTCGCGCCGTGCCGTGCGGCCCATTTACTAAATCGTGTTGTGTCGTTTCTTAGTCGTGTCGTGCCGTGCCGGCCCATTTACTTAATCGTGTCGCGTCGTGCCGTGCCATTTTGTAATTGTGCTATGCCGTGCCCGTGCGACACATCTCCGAGTTCCGTCAATTTTTTTTGTATAATTTAGCCAAGTTTTGTCGATTTTTTTTTATATCTAATAACTATAGCTATATTGATTTATTAAAAAGTATATAATATATAATTCATATTATTTTGTATAATCTAGTCGAGTTTTGGTGTATTGAGATTCGCAAAATATTTGTATTGACTTATTTAAAAGTGTATAACATATAATTAGCAAAATTCATCATTAAAATTAAGTTTTTTGATACATTAAAGATTCGTATTTGTTGTGTCATGCCGTGGGCCGTCCCCCGTGTCATGCCGCGTCTAGCCCACTTCCGTGTCGTGCCCTTGTCGTCCCCGTCTCGACCGTGCTATACCGTGCCCATCTAAAACTGTGCTTGTACCGTGTCGTGCTACATTTAAACGTGTCGTGCTCGTGCCGGCCCGGCCTATTTGACACCTCTCTTTATATTCAAGCCTCACGGTGTCTTTGTATATTGGCCCTCCTTTATATTCTTTTCACAAAACTTCTGATAGAACTTTTGGATGACTATTGGATTAGATTTTGCAAGCTGAGCACATGTCTCCTCTCCTTCCTGAAAACAACACAATTTGAGATGTTTTAGTCGTATCCAATTTTGACGCAGTGGAAAATCCAACCATTCAGATTTGCTAATAGAACTTAAATAGTAGCCGTTGCAACATGCAGCATACTTATCACATCAGTGTCTACATTATTTGTATGAAGTTGACGTCTTATTTATGATGAAATGCACTTTAGTTTTTCAAATTAATTTGAAAGGTAGATATAATGTATGTAAAAAGAGGGAAATGGATGCAAAAAGAAGATAAAGATGAAAAGGAAAACCTAAGTGTTAGGACATAGAATATTTTGGAGAGGATACTAACAAGTATTTTAAGATTTTACTAGAAGTCTTCAAAGGAAAGGAAAAAAGAAGCAGCAAAATTAAAATTTTAGGTTATAGAAAAATATTCGATAATCAAGAAAAACAAAGTCAAAAGTTAAAAAATATACCAAAAAATATGGTGAAACAGTAAACTCTATGCTATATATCCTCCATATCTGCCAACTTTTTTTTTTTCCTGTACAATCCTTGAAATTTGTCCACCCAGGTTAGTTGAACCACCACACAAAGAACACTAAATCAATCACTAACAGCTGAACACAAGAGACAGGGACTTGGGGTTGCTGCTGTGCAGCCCCCTGCACAGCAGCGTGCTGTGCACCCCGGCGCTGCCGCGCCGGAATTTTTTCGACGATCGGAAACGTTCATCGCGTAGATCTCGTCGAGTACTACAAGTGTACCAAAAATCAACTCGATCGAATATCGTTAAGTGTCTCATCGGAACACAAATACCTTGGGAAAAAAATGGAACACAAATGAACACAAACACTGGAACAAAACCGCTGAACCTATGTTTTTTCAAATTATTTGTGTTCCGATGAGGCACTTAACCATATCCGATCGAGTTGATTTTTAGTACACTTGTAGCTCTACGCGGTGAACGTCTCCGATCGTCGAAGAAAAATTGGCGCGGCCGCGCCATGGGGTGCATAGCACGCTGCTGTGCAGGGGGCTGCACAGCAGCAACCCCAAGTCCGCAAACAGCGTTTAACACAAAACCAAAGTATGGGACTTCAATCAAATAAACAAGGGGACGTTGAATGTAGCACTTGAAAGTATAAGTGCAGACAACAAGATCAAGTCAACACGTGCCAGAAGAAATTGATGAACTGGATTCTCAACGGTTGTCCTCTCCAGATATTCCCCAACCTTAGCCAGAAGTATGGTCAACCATATTCCACCGCCAACCCAACATAACCCAGTTCAATATGCAAAGGTTGAATACAACTGATCACTGGAATAATGGTATATCAGATTGTTACACGGTCTTGGGTGGAACAAAACCCCGAAAGCTATTGAAGTGAAGGTTACCCTCACGCTTATATATTTCATATTACTTTGGTATTCAGGTGACGTGGGACTTCACTTCACACACAGACCACCACCACTTAATCGAAAGAGAGGGGCTGCAGAATATCACAAATCACAGCCTTTAAAACCAATGGTCCACCATCCTGGTAATAGGAGAGACTGCACCATAGGCCTTACCTTTTCTAAGAAAATTCAACTTGAGCAGAACGTGTTCAACCTTATGAAGCTCAAGCTTCATCCAAGTAGATTTGACCAATGGTAACTCGCTCTTTTTCAGATCGGCAGCAGCCAGCAAGCGATAAAAAGGCATTGCTGTCAATCAGTGTTCTCACAACTTGGTGATTTCATTCAAATTAGAAGGCTCTGCTGTCGATCAGTGTTCTCACAACTTGGTGATTTGATTCAAATTAGAAGGCTCTGCTGTCACCATCATATTGATCACTTGCTTTTACTATCAGCAACAAAGGACCGCATATTCCAGAGCATATTGTTCGATATCCAGTAACAGCAGATTCATCTTTCATACAGTGGAAGGATGGGAATGATCAAATATCAATTTATTAGGCTTTTGAAAATTCTACCATTACAGACATTTTACCCTAAAACCCTGTTCCCACTTACTTTGTTGAGCTTTACTCAGTTCATAAAACAAAATATTCGTGCAAATTTGTTGGGGAAGACAGAAGTTCCTAATTCAAAAATATGTCACGTACGGAATGTCATGTTAACTCCTACCTCAAAGGCTCAGAATCAAGTGGAGTGGTAGCAAAGTAGTCGGCATCATATACCCCCATGCATTTGACAGCGGTTCAAACGTCATTTAACTACAACACCTATTGACTTTTGCCAAGCCAAACCAAAAAAAAAAAAAACTCCAACCTCCGAAAATAAACCTAGTAAGGAAGGAGCCACTTTCATAACAAGTCAGAAGTTTGACAATCAGAGGTCAACATCAAGAGTCATATGAAAAAATTTATGCTGCAGGACCTAGCTGAATTCGTTGTTCCATGGTTATTATTTACCGACCACAAACAGTCCCAATTTCACCCCAAAAGCTCTAACCAACACTCTTTTAGACCACTAACCCCAACCTTTACCACCATAAATAAATGTTGGAAATACTGTAGAAAGTATGGAACCATTTACCTCAGAATATGAAATTGAACAGAAACACCAGAAGGAATTGGTTGCTGTTTTTGGGTTGAGTCGCTGACGAGGTCGCTCTCTTTAAGACGTTTCGCGGCTCCCCATTAATGCCTTGTTCACCAATGGATTTTATCAAGATTTGATAAAATCAAACTCTTGATAAATCTCTTTACCAATGGATAAAATCAATCTCTTCACCAATGGATAAAATCAAGGGCTTGATTTTATCAAATTGTGATAAAATCTATTGGAGAACAACCCCTAAAACGGTTCTACTATAGGGGTTGTTCCACTAGGGGGTGTTCCGCTAAGGGTGTTTTTAGAATAAACTGGTTTTTCACGATTTTTTATGTGAGTCTCTTTTTACAAATTAAAATTACGTGTGGACAACAACAATGCTACGTGTGGAGACCACACATGCCTTCATTGTTGTAGCATTGTTTCATTGTTGTAGCATTGTTTTGGAACAATGCTACAACAATGAAGGCATGTGTGGTCTTCACACGTTCATGCATGCATGTAAGTATGTGTTAGGGACACGACAACCAACCACAACACTCGATGGGATGGGATCCATATGTGAGTCTAACCCGTGGGTCCTATCACTTGTTTGACAGTGTTTTGGTTTGTCTTGTGGCTGATTATTGTGTCCATACCATGGTTCATATGTTAGCATTTCCCAGTGAGAGATCTTAGAAACAACAATTGGAATAGCATTTCCCGTACTTGACTTTTGGGGGATGAAAAACCAGAATTTGAATTCGATAATGTCTTTCAGTAAATCCAAAGTATAGAATTGCAATTTCATTTCTGCTGAAATACTGGTCTTCAACGATCGATACCGAACCTTATCAAAAATAAAATAAAAATAAAAACAATCGATACCAAACATTACCTCCCTAACTTTATATTTGTTTTCCATTTAGATAAACGTATATTATTTTCTACATTTTTTATTTAAGAAATTGACATTAACAGAGCAAAATGGTACTCTAGCCCATAAGGTATTGAAAACCTTAATGAAAACCCAATAAACAATTAGCACTGCAAGGGCCAAAGCCCATAAATTTCTCCCTAGCCCTATCCTTTTTGCTTGGGTTCCCCAATAGTGGAATGGCTCGAAAGGCTACCGGTTTGGGACAAGACTGGCCCAGTCCAAACTCACCCAATTACTTTAGAAACCAAATACAGGCCTTGTTCTTCAAATTTTGAAAATTATGCTAACCGCTTGTGCCAGGCATTGTGTAACGATGGTGTTAAGAGGCTACCAATTAACTTTCTTTTTATTAAATGGATGTTCGGGAGAGCTTACGTGTATCGCAGCTCAATCCTGAATTTTTAAATTAGCGATTGGACAAGCCTCCGGTAGATGTAAGGATTTTCTACTTCTGGTGAGAGTAAAATATGCGACGTGTGAGGAGAAAAGCCCCTCCCACTCCACTAACCCCTTGGAGTTGTTGTAAAATCACCTTTTTTGAATCATCTTCAAATTTGAAAATCATAAAATTTGGGGGGTTTTTTTTTTCATCACAGCCACTCTGTTACTTTGGTAAATAGGAAAATGATTTTATTTCCGAAGTACCCTAAAAACAAAAAGGGAAAAATGATTTTTTCATGGCACATCTCTATAACTTTTATTGTCTCTTTTTACACAAGTACGTTTGGACAGCAACAATCCTACAACAATGAAGGCATGTGTAATCTTCTCACACGTTCACGCAACTAAGTATGTGCACTTTTTTTTTTGCGCGATTCAGCCTTTTTATTTGGAGCATTGGTGAATTAGTTGGTGCCAAAGAGTTGGATTTTTTCCAAACACCACATTGGTGGTAGGCGAGTTGGAAAAGCAACTGGGCTCTTTAAGTGTCTGCTCGAAGTAATAGTCTCGTGAATCAAATGTGCGTGTAAGAGAGGCTTTATTCTGCTAGCGCCTAAGTGGGCGGTAGAAACTAGTGAGTGTTAGACTCGAGAGGCACTCACGAATCCGGCTCCGGGGAGCAACTCCGGCTCCCCTCTTTACCTCCCTTTCTCAATCCATACTTATTCCCTTTCTCAATCCATACTTATACACAGATAAAGCAAAAAAAACAAAGCCCTAAAAGCTCAACGCGTGGGTGGGTAGCAAATAAAAATTTATCCATGAATTATATAAATTCAGCACCACTAAATTTTTTAAGTATATATATTTTCACCACCACAAAGGTAAAATCTTGACTCCGTTCCTAGTTGGTAGCACAGTGATTTGCGGACAGTGCTTTGCCGACAGTATGGGGTGCGATCCTCTGCTTCACACGGTTTCTCCACTTGGGAGGAGACCAAAATCAAAAGTCGGTAAATTGTCGACAATCACCCGAAAGGGATTAGGGGGTGTTTCACTAACAAAAAATAGTTTTTTTCGATTACCAAAACATGTCATTCTCTCAAAATACATCACATAAAAAACCGTGAAAAACCAGTTTATTTATATAAAAAAAAAAAGTTCCCTTAATTCCTTCCAAGATAAGCCACACGTGTTGGCCACTCCAATCGGTCCCTTGTCTTGGAAAAGAAAATATACTCATTAGTATTACCGTAAACATTTTTATTTTGTGCCACTGAAGGTTTTGTCCGGTCATTAATTTTGCGGCCCCGGAATTAGTTCAGATAAGCTTGCCTGAACATCCATTTTTATGGGTGAAAAAAACAGAGAGGTTAATTTACCCCAAAAAGAAAAAGAGAACATGATTCCAGTGGTGACAACTGATCACATGTTTGCAAGGTTGACATTGAGGGCAGAATCTCTCTATTCCTAGAAGACCAAAACAAACACACGGCCTGAAAGAAAGAGCTGTCTTTTGGGCACGCCAATTATTGGACAAGTCAGTACTACCACCTGATACGCGACCCCATGCGCAATTGCTCGAACTCCGAACAAATCAAGACAAGATATATATTTCATTACAGCCCCCCAAAAGTAATCTCAATACAAGAGCAGAATTTCACAGAGTCACACATACAGGTACTATTGTGATCAATCAACCCCAGTGAGTTTAAAATTTTAGCTGGAAAATTATACATTTTACATCTATTTTAGTCGTTTGACCCTTACAAAAAGCTTGCAAGTTTCCTCAATTCCTGAGTCTTCTCCATTTAGTATAACATAATCTTTGGATTTTTTTATTAATGTGCCGGCCCTTCCTACGCATTGACTTCATGTACTCTGTCAAAATGCACTATTCAACAACCTTCACAGTAAAATTATTTTTTTCTAGAAATTTTTATTGGGTGTTTTGTTTCTCTTAGTTTTGATTGATTGAACATTAGTAATTTATTGTGCAACTACTTCTTAATCAATCTATTCTATAATAGCTCAAATTTTATCCTCCTATTGGGCTGATGTTGGAAACCATTACAAACAAGATGTTTGACATTGAATCAATATATCATAAAGATTAAGGGGAAATACAAACATATTTAATCATGCAATGAAACAGTTGGCTTAGATGAAAAACAGTGTAACATTTAACCGATCAATTTCTAACCAATGCGGGATCTTCAAAAGGTTTCCCCCCTAAAGCATAGTGAAGGAATACATCTGGTAGGATTTTGGAATCCAATGCTCCCGATGTACAAAATTTCTTTTCCTTTTCGCATTCTTTCTTCCTCTAGCAAATACTTTGTTTGGTAAACACAAGTTTTGATAAATTGATCGCAATGTCTTATACTACTTTTTTAGGTACATTAGGAGAGATACATGTACAATGACAGCGAAGAGCCTTAAACACCAACACACGGGTGGGAAATAAGAATAAACAAAACAACAAGGATGAAATGCGTAATACACTAAAATCTTCTCAAACGGTCGAAACTTCCGAGAAAAGACAGTCACAGACACGCCAACTCACCAACCAGGAAGCACGCCTCTGGCGGCTCGATAGCTGTCCGCAATCGCCGCTGGTACTGGACCCCACACCCCCAAAGCATTCTTCGTTGGACACGTGTACACATCGCGTGCATCGGAAGTACAGTAATAAACTAAAGGTTGACCATCACAACAAAACTCAATCACCTGCGTCGATACGTACTACACATCATCGTCTTTGTATGTATCGATCGCCTCCCCCTGGGTTTTCTTCTCTCTCTCTCTCTCTTGGATTCACGAGCCGAAGCGTGCACGAACTGAGGTGCCTGTAGATTTTACTTTTCACGCTCATGATTCGGTGCATGTATCTCACTGTTCACGAGAAGAATCTTGCACGGAAGAGTTTTACTATTTTTTATCCGGATCATTGAATGTCAAAAGGGTCGGTAGGGCTGTAAACGAGCCGAATCGAGCCGAGCTTTAGAATGTTCAAGTTCGTTCATTAAGTTTTTAAACGAACTCGAGCCGAGCTTGCCGAGGTTTGGATCGAACTCGAACTTGTTCACGAGCCTTAACGAATGAAAAATATTAGATATATATGCTCTCATACAAATCTAGAACTTCAAATAAATTTTTTATTTTGTTCATAAAGAAGTCTATACATATAGTAGAAAATTATAAACACGTGTTAAAATTTAAGTTTATAATACTTTTTTTAAGTTCATACATGTACAAATTATAAAATTTTCATTATGTATATGAAAGTTTTTACATGTTCAAGGTTATATATGAAATTCTTATGAGATATTCATATATATTCCAAGTTCGCGAGCCTAATCGAGCCGAATATTGTCATGTTCATGTTTGGCTCGTTTATTAAACGGGCCTAAAATTGAGGTTCATGTTTAGTTCGTTTAGTATTCGAACCGAACTCGAACGAGCCTTTACCGAGTCGAGTCTCGAATAGTTCGCGAACGACTCAGTTCATTTACAGCCCTAAGGGTCGGTGATAGATGGGGTTGACAAGCTCTGCCGACCTATGGGACAGCAGGGCCGGCTCCGGGTTCCATTTCTTCCGTAGCAATTTCCATGGCAAGTAAACTCGACGAATCAAATAACACTCTCCGAGCCAAGCTGGTCGCGTATTTTATTCTTAGGTTGTTTCAAAAGGTTAGTCCCTCAACAAAAAGGTCTTTTCTTTAAAAAATAAAAATAAAAAATAAAAAATAAAAAACAAAAACAAAAACATAAAGGGCCTTTCTAAAAGACAAAAAAAAAAATGTAAAATCTAAATGACCCCATGCTCCAGAAGTTCAAGAGCATGAGAGTGGGGTCATTCAAAAAAATCAAAGTAAAGATTAGAGGAGCAAACACTAAAATCTGTCGTAATGGCAGATTTTAATGTTTAAAATCAAATTTAATTTCATGTCGTAAGGGCCTTTCTTAAAGATATTTAATTTCATGTGGTGTCAATATCAAATTTTAACGGGTTTATTTACAAAATTAAGAGAAAAAATACTCCCTCCATTCTAAAATAAATGTACACTACAAAAAATTGTGTCATTTTTCAAATAAAAAAATTAAGTACTTCCGTGTATCGTATTTCAAATTTTTTTGCACAGAATTAAAATATTCAATGAGACCTTTAATTCGATGCGAAAAAATTCAAAACACCATACACGGAAATATTTAATTTTTTTATTAGAAAATAGAGAACAGTGAGAGTGGGACACTTTTTGAAACGGAGGAAGTAGTAAATTTTTTTATTTCCCCCAGAGTCGGCCGACACTTCTTGCTCCAAGATTCAAAGATTAGGTTTAGTCCCACCAAGCAACTACAAAAAAAAAAAAAAAAAAAAATCTCACATGAACTAGGAGAGTGGTGTCATTATTATTGCGTAGGAATGGGGGTAAATTAAATTTCTATGATTAAAAAACCGACTTGATTATTGCAATTAATTAAAGCAATGCTGCAATTGGCTAATCAAATTCTGACATTTTTAAAAACAGAAACTAAACCCACGTTCAACTTGTAATGAAATCCCCTCACTTAGTGCCCGAGTGATGAAGATGGTTGAAAAATGATCAAACCAAATGATAGCCCTTTCCTCATCCCTCTTCTTGTCTTTCACAGGATTAGACATTAGTGGAGTGAAATAGAATTGATTACCTTTTGTATAATTACTTGGAAGTTGCCGTAAAATTCGCTTGACTTTGATACAGGTTCATATAAAATTGTATGTATCGCACGTCCTCAATGTGAGAACCCATTTGTTCCGTCGGTGGGAAATTGAGAGTGGAACTAGTATATAATGAATCGTAAGCAGTTACTGTATAATTCGAGGTTAATTTTCTGAACTACATGGTTCGGAAAACGGTCAACATGGCAATTGGTGCGGACCGTTGTGCTCAAGATTTTGTTTTATTTTTTGTTTTGGTTTACGATTGGGTGTCTAGACAGTTTAAGGGTTGTTTCGCTAAAAGTGTTTTCAGAATAAACTGGTTTTCACGGTTTTTTTATGTAATGTATTGTGAAAGAATGACTTGTCTTAATTTTTGGAAAAATATATATTTTTTAAGTGGAACACCCCCTTAAGAGTACCCAACTTATTCTAAAATTCGGAAGTTAATAATTAATAATAACACTGGATTAGAATCCGGTTTTATCAACACAAATGTGTTCTAACAACACATCAAATAGAATCAACATGATTTTTTAGTGTGACAGATATTTTTAGTGAGTCTAAAAATATAGTAAATGATTTTAATCATCGAAGTGAGCCAAAAAAAAACCCAAAAAATGTCACAACATGCAGGACCGTCAAGTCACAAATTGGGACTGTCCCCACCATTCGGAGACACAGTGAGGAGGACCATGAGCCTTAATGGAACGGGTGATATGCATCAAAGTGCACTTAATTCAATTTTTCAACACTCTCCGTTTGTGGAACGACACAGATAAAAAGGTGGGGTAGTAATTTTCAACATCGCATCTAATCGTAATCTTTGATTAGAATGCTTGCATTTTTCTTCCCACGAAAGGGACACAAAACGTGCTAAGTCCATAGTCCTAAAATGTTTTGCTCCTTCGATCACTAGCCACTACTTGTTTTATGAAATTCTACATTTTTAGACAAATTTTTGTACTTCGCTAGATTTTGGATCTGGCTTTTCTCAATCTAACTGTTGTGGAAATTAAGCAGTCGTACGTATGTCCATCTAGACATGCTAAGGTTTATTGAATGTCTCTTATACGTAAGAGTCTATTAACAAATGTAAATTATACCGACTCTATCCCAAGTTTAATATTTTTGTATGAAAAATGCTAAAAGAAGTGGGCTTTTGTTAAGATTTAAAAAGTGTATTGAAAGGTGCGAAAAATGTATAAAAGTGGATGAAAATGTGTTGGAAAAAGTAAAAAGTGTATTGGAGGATGTGTTTTTTTTTTTTTTTTTTGTCTTTTCTTGTTCTTAATGAAAACCCAGATGGCTTCCGTTAGCAAGACCGTTTTTGTATTTACGGATCTATGTAGATTTCATTTGTTCAATTACTACAGTAAAAGGAAAATACAAACAATAAATCATGTTCATTTCTTTGTACTTTTATTGTACATTTATTGTTTTAGCTCTCATCAGTATTTTAATTTTTTTTGTCAAAATCCTCTCAAGAAAACAAGTTGGTGAAAATTACAATAACGAATAGGACCCGATTACTCCATAGTCCCGCCCCGTCTCCTGTTTTCCCCCTCTAACTCTGTCCCGATAAGGAAAGGACCACGGCCGGAGACTATAAATCTAACTTCGCCCCTCCGAATTGTCATCCTTGGTGGTAAATAAGTTTCAACCCTTAATCTAGTGGGAATTAAATTTCCAAAAAAACACTATCTCTTATGTTCTTATGACTCAAAACGACGTGGTTTTGAAGTGATTTTTTTGTTATCCCTTCTGGCGCCTAAAACGACTTTGTTTTGGGCAAATTTCAGGGTGATTTCTAGGGTCTGATTTTTAGCACCTCCGGATCCCTCATCACTCATCAGCATTTTATTTTATTTTTTGTCAAAATCCTCTCAAGAAAACGAGTTGGTGCGAATGACGATAACGAATAGGACCCGATTATTCCCTAGTCTCGCCACATCTCTTGTTTTCCCCCTCTGACTCCGTCCCGATAAGGAATGGACCAGGGCCGGGGACTATAAATCCGACTTCATCCCACCTCGTTGCCATCTCTACCAATACGATGAATTCATGAAGCATTATGTAACCTGCACTATCTGCCACACGTGTTTGATGATGGAATTTATGGACTCGGGGGGCATGCTGTGCACAGCCATGCTGTGCACGGTGTTGTGCACCTCTCGGCCGTTGGATCGAGTTTTGGACGGCTCGGATGCGTTCGGCACTTTTTCTTTAATTTTGAGTTTTTTTACCCGAACGCATCCGAGCCGTCCAAAACTCGATCCAACGGCCGAGAGGTGCACAGCACCGTGCACAGCATGGCTGTGCACAGCATGCCCCCCGAATCCATATATCCCAATGCACTCTACCAATTAATTATATGTCTTATGCTCTCCAGCCATTACATAAACACCCAAACAAACCCATAAAATATAGATCAGAGAGGCTGAGAGGGTTGACACTTTGTAATGGGCATTTTTTCTTTTTAATAAATTAAGAAAATATGTGGACTAAGATATATTATTTTTGTATCAGAATGAGGTAAAAGTCTAAGAAAGTGGGTGGTGGTGTAGCATATAAAATTTAGGGAGGAGAGTGTGAGTCATGGATTCCCTGCTTTTGGGGGGTCCTTTTTAAATTAGTTTAGTTTGTGGGGTAATTTTTATGGTTCTTTATTAAAGCACAAATTGTACTAATTAATCCTTTTTAGTGCATGTTTGTTGATTTAGCTTTCCAAGCGTGGGGGTTTTTGTTGGAGAATCCATACACCAAATGGCTCCTTAATTGGTCTCATGCCCCCACCAAACTCAAGTGCTATGTTGACTGTCTCTCCAAAAGAATCTCTCTCTCTCTCTCTCTCTCTCTCTCTCTCTCTCTCTCTCTCCATTAATATATAAAACAAGCGCAGTAACCGTACTTTGTATGAACCAAAAAAATGTCATGTTCAATGATATTTATCCCTCATCGATACACGATTTAACATTAAATGTGGGAATTTTATTGGAACATAAATTTCGTATGTGAGACAAATTGTGAGGGGAAGTTTAAAAAATTCATCTTTTGATTAAGTGAAAAAATAATAGAGGGAATGAGACTATTAGTGGCTAAAGTAAAATTTTTGTGAAATTTTCTTTAGTTTTCGGAAAACATAAATAAATGTCGTATATGTGTACTCTTAACACTTGCAATGCACCAGGGACGAAGGTAGGATCTAAACTTAGGACAGTACATTAGGAATATTTATAAATTGGGGACCGTATAAAACTGTATCAAGTTGATAAAGCTATACCAGTTTGGTACAACTATCTCGCATCTAATCAGGTTGACAATTTGATTATAAAAAATCAAGTTGACAAAGCTGTTATTTTTTTCTATTAATGTGTTTTCAAGCTTTTTCATGCGGGTCTAAACTTCGAAATTTTCTTGGAAGCAAATTGTTCAAGAAGCTTAATTTTGCTCTTCCAATTTTCATTTTACCTAATTGGGTGTATCATAGAAATGTTACACATTTGTTCTTTATAGTTGACACCCTTTTGGCGTATCTTTTTTTTTTTTTGGATATTCGTTCACCTTTTGGCGTATCTTGGAAGTGCGTGAGACTCATAGTGTCGAAATATCGTACACACATTATTTGCATGTAGAGGATGGATACGTGTAATCTTCGGCTCATTAATTTTGCATTTTTTTTTAGTAAAGTTACGATTAGGGTGTTAGGTATTTTTTGTAGTACTACTACTAGGTACCACTTTACCCATTTTAGTAATCAATATTTTTTCAAGAGTGTACCAGAGGCTTCTCCTGGCTGATAAGTTGCTTACCCATTTTGCTGCCGAAATCATAGATAAAGCATATAATCAAATAAATTGGTTTAACTAATTTCAGATCAATGTATCGATATTGTACTTGTACCTTCATCCAAAATATATGGTTTAAGTAAGATTGCACCAAAACTGCAAATCAGAATTCATTACGTAGCCCTAATCATGGAAACCAAAGTACCAAACAATGTTAATAAAAATTGTTATCAAAATGAATATGTATTAGGAAAATGCTAATTTCTGCCCATAGGGCAAAGGATAATCTGTAAAAAGTGTATCGACATCCGAGAAAAGTGTATTAACATCCAAGAAAATATATTGATAGCCGTGAAATGTGTATTGACCCAAACTTGTTTTTTATTACATGCATAATATCCTCTACCTAATAGACGGAGGTTGACCCATGTATTATATGTATGAAAACGCCGACAAGTTGGTTTGGTAAATGAAGGCCTGAGACTTAGAGGTTGATTATTTCCTAAGGTCTTAAGTTCGAAACTTCTATAGTGCTATCAACTCAATAATTTAAGGCTAGTTTATACGAAGTTTTGATCTAACTTTAATTGGGTTCTCCGCAACTAGACGACCGAATTGATCCCCGGAATCCCAGAGTTATGAGGGTAGAAAATTTCCGGTGGGTAAGCTACAAAAGGAATCATCCACCTTCCGAAACTAGTAACCTTCTATCAGTTATTGCTTGACGCGTGTCAGACCCTATAATCTTGTTTAAGGATATAGACTAATAAAGTAAATAACGAATTATTGATGGATAAATAATTGATTTTGAAATTTAAGTACTGAAAAAGCATAAAGGTATTCAATATACTACATTATATACTACATAAAGTCGGGTATTCAATATACTACATTATATAAGTACCGAAAAAAATACGGAGATAAATTTACAGAGAACTCTATATGTCGCTACCTAGGTTAGGCGAAAATAAAACAAATCATCACGAACAATTAAAGAAAAGCATAAAGTCGGGAATTCAATATACTAATGTGCCAGAAAAATACAGAGATAAATTTACAGAAAACTCTATATGTACATGGCTAGCTAGGTTATGCGAAAATAAAACGAATTATCACGATCAATTAAAGACAGACAAGATGTGTGTGTGTGTGTGTTGTCCGACGATATATCTACATGATCAAGGGGAGGGAAATCCATCCACTATTTGTAATAAGTTCTCCTAAAGAACAATTTAGCTGTCTATTCCGTAATAGGACATGCTTATAACGATAAGAGTTTCAATTAGTAATATAAAACATCCTCACAATAAGCCTAGATTCATTCTAGACATGATTCTTATTACACCTGTTTAAATTTATTGATTAGTTTTTTTGTTTATCCTTTTCTTTTCTGTACTCCTAGCTTTCGTTCCATATTGTTGTCTATTTTCCTAAAACCGTTAATTTCATAAATGAAAAATAAACATTTCAGTGGAATTTCCTTCCGCATAACGAAAATTATTATCTTTTATTTTGATTAAACAACATGACTTTTGAAAATAGGCTAACAAAATGAGAAGGAGTGGGGGCGGCGGCCGAGGGGTCCCTGTTGTGCAGAAAATGCACTACACAGTGCAGTGCGCACCATCCAGCCGTCCATTTCGACAATGGAAGGCTCGGGATTTAATCCAAACAATCGATGGACAGATTCAATTCACTGCTCGAATTAAATCCGAACAGTTCATTATCAAATAGACGGTCGGATGGTGCACTATACGGTACAGTATACGGTCCTACAAAAAGGTTAGACGATCCATAATGGGATAGGGTGGGGAGGGACTAATTTGATGGGGCTTTAATTTGTTGTACCCTCCGCTCCAAACAAGAGGGCATGAAAGTGGAAATATTTTAATCGCAGGGGCTCTTATTTAATTTGGGAGCTGGGGATCTTCTCATCTGTGCATAAGATCTCTGTCAGGTGATAAAATATAATTTTCTTCATTATTTTAAATCTAAAAGAACAATAGCCTCATTAGGCACAACAGGCTTTTTCTTTCCCTAGTTTATTTAATCTGCAATATTTTAAATTAATAACGCTTGCAGGTTTTAGTTTGTATTATTTGTATAATCTAAATTTATTGAAACTCGTGATTGTGAACAAATGTATAGCTATCAATCTTTCTTAGAAATTATTTTTCCACGTAAAGGTAAGCATATATTTCATAATCGTGTGTTTCTTGAAAAAAAGTATGAAATTAATTCTTTTGTATGTATACATTATAGAGTCATAAGTAACGAAGGAAGTAAATTTTTCATGACTACTGTTTCAAGTATTTGACTATAATTAAGGCAATATATTCAAAATAATTAATTCATGAAAATAGGGGTATTTTAATTTTTGTATGACCAATTGAGGGGAGAAATAAAGAGAAAATTTTATGTTGTCCCGTTCTCTTATTTGAGGATTATAAAGAGATCAAAGAAACAAAAAGAAAACTTAATTTACAAACTGAGTAATAGATCAAAAAATGAAAGTATACCATATATCTATATATACAAGGACGAAAGTGCGGTATTGTAAACAAGTCAGGGCCCTGGTTAACAAAGTTTAAAATGTCTTTTTTTTTCTTTATAAATACACCATTTTATAAGAATATTCGTGCAACTCATTTATAAGTGTATTATGTGTCCTTAGGACATTGATCTTAATTTCTCCATTCTTTAAGATATTCAAAACATCTGTGTAAGAGAAACCTCTTCACAGTTTTTCTTATTCCTCTTAATTTCTAGAGCTATTCGTGACTGAAGTCGTGCAGTTTAAAAAAAAAAACACCTTTCTTATTTTTACTGATTTCTTTTTATTTGTGGATTAGACAGTAAGATAATTCTTTTTCTTCTTTCCTAAGTAAACAAATGCGAAAATCACCAGAAAAAATTTAAAAATAGAACTAAAAAATAAATTTTGACTGAGAATCTAAAAAAAGCAAAATAACAAAAAGATCTCTATCCATGGTTTTGGGGCCCATTAATCACATCAATGTAAAGTAGTATTGTACTCAATTGGTAGAGGAACAAGTGCCCAAAGGGTTTTTTTTTTTTTAAACAGCTCCTAAAGTAGGTTTTTGCTTAATATAAGCAAGTATACTTAGGTGGTTGGTGGGGGCTACATTTGCTTTTACATGATTCATGTATAGTTTCATGTTTGAATGGTCAAGCTCCAAATAATTGTTTTTCATACCTAACATTGGATACTATCTAAAGAGTTTTCTAGTATAAAGCCTTTCTTTTTTCTCTAATAGAATCCAAATATTTGCACGCTAGGGTATTAAATACATTTTCCAATCTGAAGCTTAAATAACAAATTATCATTCGTGACACGAGTTACTACAAATGAAGTCAAGTCACATACAAACTCAATGTTGACAGACCTGCATTTAAAAATGATAACGTGATAGTAGCTGATGCTCTCATCAGTGGATGAGATAGATAAGAGGACCTTGAGTGTGGGCGCTGAATTATTGGCTTTGACAGATGGAGTCCTATGTACTTTTAATTTAGGGATCACGAATACGGATACAAAAATGTACGCAAATTTGGATAAAGAAACTGACGATGAGATGGTGAAAACATCGGTTACTCAGAAGTTCCATTATAAACCCTTTCAGCAATATACGTTCCTATTACTCCGTGAATTAAATCGATTCGTTGATCTTTCGGATGGATGAGAACTTTGTTTGACGTTATATATATGTGCTTCATTTGTATACGTTATTGAACAACTTCATTCGGGTGTTGTAGAGGTTAAATATCTCTAGCTAGATTGAATTTTTCGGTACACTAAATGAAAATGCTGGTCCTATCACGTGTGGATGATGCATGTTTTTTTTTTTTTTTTTCACGGGAGTGATGCATGTTAAGAGTATAATAAAAATGTGCATTGTCCAATCAAATATGAGTTTCCACCACCGAACCAACCATTGATACGCAGTACCCGAGACTTATTGCTATCTCTAAAGTTTCGAAGTCAAGTTAATAAGTTAGCAAAAGCTAAATGAGGGCATTTGACAATGTGGAAATGTTAGTCAAATGTTTTATGGAGAGATTAGCTAGAATAAGAATCTTGTAGTCAAATGAAGTGGTTTGGACGTTGGACCGATCATGTATGAAAACCCACAAACCATGTTTAATTATGGGATTAGGTTTTACGGAATTTGGACTAAAATTCAAATATTCCAGTCTTGTTTTCGTCGTTTTGGTTGCAATCATGCAGTGAGATAATGAACCTGATTGATTCTTCATATACTATATTTATATGTATGCATGCATGCATGTAGAATAAATTGAATTATGAGTTTTGTGGGATTCCCATTTTTGACGGTTAAATGCCATATTTAGCCACTAATTTCATAGGACTTGGGGTCTTCGTAGTGACACAAGTCACCACACTGACTATGTAGACTGTAGTGATCTTAATTGTGGGCCCTTTGAATCTTTAAGTGGGATCGGAACCGTTCATTTTTTCAGGAATGTTGACCACACTATGGGTAAAATTATGATTATCCAAGATTGATAGACACACAATTGATACAAATTTATCTTACAGTCTATTCTCTAAACGATAGCCATCCATTTTTGTAAAAATAAATGGTATCCAATCTAGCCTTCTTCCTCCAATTAAACCATCAAAAAAGAGCAGACCGATCCGAGCCTAGGCGCCGGATTTGGGCCTTTTTCCGGCAGCAGTGGTGGTGGCGCCTGGTAGCTGCGACTACGGTGGGACGAAGCGATGAAGGGCTTTGGACGTTGACATCATTCCGTCGTCTTCCTCCAGCCACATCCGAGCCGATTGGTGGTTCCATCGTCACTGTTGTACAATTTTGCAGCTTTTGTTTGTTTTGTTTTGTTTTCGTTGTTTCTTTTTTGTTGTTGTACTCTCTTCTGCCTTTAGGCCTATAGGCCGTGTAACTTGTACTTTATTTATATCAATATAAGTTGCATTTTCCCTGCTCGAAAAAAAAATTGATAAGAGAAAAAATTCTTTACTCCACCGGTATAAAACTTCCTTTTTCCACCACCGCCATATGTGGGTCCCACGGTGAGTTTATTGTTTTGATCTAAACCGTTCATCTTGTAGGGCTCTCGTAGTAGTGCATTCATTCAAAAAATCAGTTTGATCGGACATCAATAGAGATATAAAAATTTGAATTTTGTTTTGTGAAATGGGCGGTCAATGATAGTTTGCCTTTAAAATCCATGACCGTCCATTTTACAAAATATAATTCAAATTTTGATATACCTATCGATGTCCGATCAAACTAATTTTTTTTTTAGGGATGTAATATTCTGCTGGCCCTACAAGATGAACGATTCAGATCAACAATTTAGATCAACAATTAATATACAATGAAGCCCACAAAAGTGGTGGTTGAAAATGGGGGGTTTTACACTGGTGTTGTAAAGAATGTACTCTCAAATGATAAAGGTACAACAATTAGTCTCCAACATGGCTCCAACACACTCACATAGCCTGTGTTGGAGCTATGTTGGAAACTAATTATTGTACACCTATCATTGTTGGAATGAATTACTGCGGGCATCTTTTTGGTTAAATATATAAAATATCTAAAACGTAAAAATTTTAAAAATTCATTTGAGAACTCCGAAACAAAATTTCTCGCAAATAGGCACATTAAAGCTCCCAATTTATTCTTGACAGTAAAAGTTTTAAGTATTATTTTTTTTTAAAATTTTCACAATAATTAAAAAATAAATAAACCAACATCCAGTTGGTACCCATTAAGGGGTGTCTAAAAAGGGGAATGTTGAGACAATGATTAAAACACTTCGATGTTTTTGAATGCTTATGAAACCTTTCGGAAATTAATAGTACGTAACAGATTTTCACACTAGATTTTCTTATAAATGCACCCATTTTTTTGCCTTTTACTTACAAAATTACATATGCTACAAAAAAGGAGTGAATTTAAGGGGAAAAAAGGTGTGGAAATTGTTTATGCGAAAAATATTCGAAAAATGATGTGATATAAAAAAATATCGGAAAATATTCTTCCAAAATTAGTATTTTACTGTTGCAGTGATCCTGATATTCTATTGTAATCACTTAAACAAATTCATTTTAATACCAAAAAATGAATTTGTTCTAAAATACCACGAGACAAATTCTCCTGCTCTGAGAATCATAAAACATGGCCGCAGTAATTCATGAAATCATGATACAACATTACAACCACGCACGATCAGTGGCCCACCCACGCTGCCTCAGACATTTATCTCTTTTTTTCATTTTTCAACAATGTTACGCACCCAAAAACATACATCGAAAATTATTTCAAAAGGAAAAAACCTATGGGTACAGAAGAAAATGTCCAAAAAACGTACAGAATGTTCTCAGGGACCCACTTTTGGATCTCACAAGAGTGATCCGAACCGTTCATTATTCTTAGAACATTTTTCCGAGAGGCCCCACAAAATTTCAGCTCAATCGGACGGTTAAAAGTACTTGAACTAAAATCCCACTGTTTCAAACAAAAATTGTGGGGCCCCTCGAAAAAATGTTTTAAGAATAATGAACGGTTCGGATCGCTCGTGTGGGACCCAAAAGTGTGTCCCCGAGAGCGCTCTGTACGTTTTTTTGTGTATTTTCTTCTGTACACATAGCAAGGTCTTTTCAAAAGTGAAATCAGTGATTCAAATTCACTTAGTAATAATCTAAACCATTAATTTCACCATTGCGATAATTTTGGGGCCACCTTTTTTGGGTACTTAACATTTTGTTCATTTTTTCCTTAGAAGATTTTTATCTCGATTTTCCATTCAATATAATTATTATTTTCTATCAACTTCCTTTCTCTATAATTATTAAACGAATTATAAAACCCTATCGCTTTGACTTGATGGTTAAGATCTGAGATTTAGTATTTTGGTCATTCCTAATGTTTCAGATAAGGGTAGACATCGTGTCGTGTTGTGTCGTGCCATCTTGTATTTGTGTCAGAATTATCTCAACCCTAACCCGACTTATTTAGTTTTTTGTGTTATCGTGTCGTGTCATATTCGTGTTTCGTGTTAGAAATAGCCGACCCTAACCAGCTAACTTCGTGTCGTGTTATCGTGTCATTCCATAAATTTTCGTGTCGTGTTATCTCGTGTTCGTGTCATAATTCTCTCAATCCTAACCCGATTTAGCTTTTTTGTGTTATCATGTTGTGTCGTCTTCGTGTTTCGTGTCAGAAATAGCTGACCCTAACCGCTAACTACGTGTCGGGTTCGGGTCTTGTCGAAAATTCCCACCTCTAGTTTCAGGTTCGTATTATCAGCCTCTCGGAATCTTTGGAAGATTTGCTCGGTCGTTAATTTTAGAATTTCAAAATTAGTTGGGTTGAGCAAAAACCAATCCAAACACCTTGTTATGGAAAAAAAAAATATTGAGCACATTATTTATATGGATGCTCTATGATTGTGGATTTATTCCAAAGCATGCGTAACGCACAGACGAGAGAAAGAAAAAAAAAATAGTAGAGTAAAATAATTGAAAACCCCACAGCCACACCCACACGAACTGAAAGGGTATTCATGTCCATTTCGATTCCTATATATCTCCCCACCCGTGCTCTCCCTCTCCTCATCTTCTTCTCACTTTGACTGCACTCTCTCTCTCTCTCTCTCTCTACAATCTGAGGCTCTGAGCAGCAGCTGTTTCTCGAATTTTTCAGATAATCAATCTGGGTTTTGGTTTCTCTAGCTAAAGAATTGTTAACCCACTGTAAGTTTATAGCTCCTTGTTTGTTTTCTGGCATTGTTATTCTGTGAATTTCTCTCCTTTCAGTTTTGATTGTGTTTTCTCTGTTTTCTGTCTCGATCTTCCTTTCTGGGTTGCTTTTTAATTTTTTCCCCTTGTAGTTTTCTCAGTTTTTCCCCCCGGAAAATTCCATTGTAATGAGCTTTGTTATTCATATCTGTTAATCTCTAATTGATTGAAGATAACTTGATAGATAATACTAGATTTAGATTTACAAGGCATATTTAGGTATTCCACTTGTTTGGTTGCTCAGAAAATGGAGGAACCCAGAAAAGAAGAAGACTATATCCCTGCTTCTTTTTTTTTTTTTTTTAGTTCGTAAAGACCTTGATGCTTCGATCCACTGAGATTTGCCTTGCTTCGACCTAATCACAGTAACAGATAAAAAATCAATTGTATAGAATCAGAAAGTATGATTGCCTTGAACAAAATACTCAGTGCTTGAATTTTTTCGGGAAACAACATAAAATCAGAAGATTAAAAATTCAGGTGGAAGAAGAGATGGGTAAATTAAATCCACCCCTTGTTTGGTTTGGAAGTACAATGAGAAGAAAATAGGAATATAAATTTTTGAGCACAATACATTTGTCCCTTACATTGTCCTCACTCCTCGCACTTTCTTTCTTAACAATTTTCTTTTCTTTTTCTTTCCTTTTCACAAGTTCTAAACGGACCCTTACTCCTCCCTCCATTTTCTCAGCAACCAAACACTTAAGTTACTGATTCTGCTTAAATTTCTGCCGTTTCTTTTCGATTTGCGTACACTTATGTTGTTTATATGTATTTCTTTTGCAGTTACTTTGAATTGGTTGTGGCGAAGGAAATAGTCGTGGCGATTGGATTACTGTTAGAACAGCATGCTGTGGTATAGTCTCTCTGTAGATGTATTTAGGAAAGTAATCGCCCTGAACTTGTACTGTCGAGTGATTCTGTAACTTCTTTAATCCAAACACCCCCTTAACTTCCTCACTTCTTGATATATTCACCCTCACCATGGGATCCAATCTGTTTATTGTAATTCCCTGTTACGTACGTATGATTAGCTGAATTTCCCTTTATCCCTTATAGCAGTACCATTTCAATCTAGGCATTAACCAATCTGTTTCTCATTTCTGTGTTGAATTCTTGTTGGGTATTTCTGTTTGATCTTTGGGAAATTAAGTTCTATCGACCACCGATCTTGTTCTCGTGTCTGTACTGAATTCTTGCCGGGGTTTCTTTTTCATCCTTGTTAGTTTCAATTTGGAGATTAAGTCCGATCCATCACCAATCTTTTCCTCGTATCTGTGTTGAGTTCTTGTTTGATCCTTGTTTGGTGGGCAATCGTAGTATTATTGTGATCATAAAGGGTTGGGAAGTAGTAGTTATGGTATGCCAAGCAGCAGGCCAAACAAGATTTCGGGCATTGAAGCACGAGAAGGGGATTGCTGGGAGTGCCACCATTATAGTTAGGGTTATAGCTTGCTTTCAACCTCTACCGGATTGCCAGGTCAGTGGAGATAGTATTCAACGATTTCTGATATTCATGAGGCTCTTGTGTTTTGCTCTATCAGTTATCTATTCATGGTGTAAAATTCTAATATTCTTTTTATTTGTTGGATATATGCAGGCTGAATATTTTCGTCATTTGCTTAAACCCGTTACGTAGATTTTTGTTTTCGTCGCGCTATTGTGTTCAACTTGAGCTGGAGTGTTTAGTTTTTCCTGTTATTTCTGAAAGAAAGCAGCAAGTAATCAGCAATCTATAACACCACCAACATTGCCCTACTGGTACGTTTCACCGCCTCTTTTCAATTTCTCTGATTTTTTCACTTTGCTTTGCTTACAATTAATCTAATATGTCATTTATTCTTTGGATCATTCAGTAGGTGGTTGTTCAATTGAATGGAAGAGGACTTTGGATCCTGGTTTCTTCACCAGCAATCAAATTGGATATCACCCAATTTGGATTCCTTGGCTTCTCCATTTAACCTGGGGCAGCAGAATTCAGTCCCTGCTTGTATGAGCCATTGTCCTAATGTGGGTTCTACGGTTTTTCCATGGAGCCCATTTTCGGGGTTTCCACATTCCAAGGCAATCCAATCGATTGAACCTCACGGTTGGTTTAATTTTTCACCTCGATTCCAGCAGGCAGTCACTCCACTGCCCAGTACCACTTTCCATGAGAAAATACCTGCTGGCCCTGATGGGAATCGTGTGGAGGTTATCCAAACTGATGCTAAAGCATCTGGGCGTGATCAAAAGAGATTCCTTGTGTTTGATCAGTCCGTCGATCAAACAACATTGGTATTCAGTTCTGGGATTGATACTCCTGTCCAGTGCCTGACTTCTTTGGGTCCAAAACTCAATAACACTTATCATTCAAATGTGTCAGAGCTAGGAACTGGAAAAGATGCCATTCGTTGCGCAGGGCCTATTTTAACTGATGAGTGTAATGAGAATCAGAGAGATGACTCTGAAAGTGAGATGCATGAAGACACTGAAGAACTCAATGCATTGCTTTACTCTGATGATGACGATGAATATGTCGAGGATGATGAAGAAGCTAGCACCGGTCACTCACCAAGTACTATGACAGCTTATGACAAACAAGAATGTTTGCCTGAAGAAATTGAAGAAGTTGCTAGTTGCGGTGGGCCTACAAAAAAGATGAAATTGTCCGATAGAGGTTATGATTTTCCGCCGTTTGTGGACACTGCAAGCTTTGTTAAACCCAAAAGATGCTTCGATTACGAGGATGATGCGGAATCTAGTTACACTGGTGGAAAAAATATTGGTCCGGGTGAACAATTCGTTCCTTTGATAGGAAACAAGAGGTTGAGGGAGGACAAGATAAGAGAGACAGTGAGGATAATGCAGAATATAGTTCCCGGCGGGAAGGGTAAAGATGTAACTTCAATTCTTGATGAAGCTATTAGTTACTTGATATCCTTGAAGCATAAAGCTATGGCTTTAGGAGTTGATGAAGCACTTTGAGTGCTATTTGTTTTGCCAGTATTATTGGGGGATTTTCATCCGATAAGATGTTCTCAGTACATGAAGTAGTAATTGGGAGTTGTGAAGAGACCCCTTGAAACATTCTTCAATGGTTTCAGTTGGAACCAATAGCTTTGGTTTGTGAAACCTGAAATCTCTCCCTATTGTCAAGGGGTACTATTCTTTGTGGGATTTTCCTTTCCGATGCAGCAAATTACACAGGGGGAGTGACTTTCGCGTATCATCTTGCGGTTGCGTTAGGATGTTCACCGATGGCCAAACTACACGGGGGGAAGTGACTTTCGCGTATCATCATGCAGTTGCTTTAGGGTGTTCACCGATGGCCAAACGCACATCCCTTGATCGATCAAAGCTTTCTTGGTCACTGTGTTTTCATGTCAAATTGCTATTCCTTGTGTGATTGGTATGGTTTTGCTCCCTCTGTATGGTTTTACTGTGATGTAAGATACATAACGATCCGTGTATATGAGGATGGCAACCTTTAGTTCTTTTGAACTTTTGAGTATGATTTTGATGATATGTTGGTTGGATGTAGTTTGTGCTCTGGTTTACACCTGTGTACTTGAGATGCATGCACGTATTCATAATCATTGTAGGCACTTTTGTTTGACCGGATATGAACATCTACTTGGATTGTATTTGAATGAGACCTCATATTCGGTTTTTTGGTTAAAAGTTTCACGCCCCCGAACACAGATGTATAATTTCACGAAACACGAGATGCTCAATATCATGTGAATGACATTACTAATTTCATCTCTACTAGTCCAACATAATTAGAGATTACATATCATCTTACAAGATTAGTGAAGAAAAAAATGGGTCCTACGCAAAATTGGTGTGTTTTTGCAACCTCTTGATGGCTTGTTGGTTTTGTAACTTATGCAATGAAAAACCCATGTGGGTGCTTGTAGCTATCATGAAGCTAACCATGGAGTTTAGATATGTAAACATGTATCTATATGTTGATAGTTCTTTTTAGTGGTTTTCGGTGTGATTTGATTGGTGTGTTTGGTTGGATTTAAATTTTCTTGATTTGTTTGTCTTTATGCTTATGTACTTAACAAGCATGCACACATTTATAGCTTTGGTGGGTGTGGTGAGGGACCACAAATAAGTCATTATTTGTTTGAGGAAAGTTGAGAGGGGCAGTTGATGTGTCCATTACCTCCTTGTGTTGTCACAGTGCCTTCAAAAAAGGAAAAAAGGAGAGGGAAGATAGGTAAGAGTCAAAAGGGTTTTTCTTGCCTTTTTTAACCACCACCAAATGCAATTTATATGGATAGAAATAAAATAGGAGTACAAATTATAGGATGGAAGTGTTTTCGAGCTCTAACGAAAGAGTCACCAGAGAATCCCTGGAGGAGCTCGGGAAATCTCTCAGAGAGAAGCTCCCGAGCTCCCGTCCACACTAAACTAAATACTACTATAAGCATTGCCTGATGACCTATAAGAGGGACTAGGCTTAAGAATGGATAAGGGGTTGAGCTGCTTGAGTTGAAATTGATAGCATGTATAACAATTTGCCAGCTAACCAAATGCACCATAGTGCTACGTTCACAACTTTAAAAAACGCAACTCAACCTAGGTCCAGGACCGCTGGATACGCATGTGCCCACGTACATCTCACGGCTCTGGATACAGTTGTGGTCGGAGTTGTGTTCCTAGACTTTTTCTGAAGTTAATGCATGTTATTTTTCATGAAGAGTAGAATTAACAATAGCTTCAAGCCTAGATACTCCTGTTAATGTTTGTTAGCTGAGTTCACGGAAATTACTACTAGTAATGTTGCATTTCTTATACTCTTAAGACACTTGTGCTTAAGGGTGGGCATTGGGTCGGGTCGTATTTCAATTGTGTCATTTCGAGCAAATTGGTATCGAAAGACTTCTTAACTTAAATGTGTCATATATCTTGAAACTAAATTGGCTAACCTACTAAAAATTGTGTCATATTTAAGTTGACACTGTTAAATCGTGTACATAAGATAACACACCTAGTAACGTTAATATATAATGCGTTTTAATTCATATAAAAAAGATGAATACTTCTTTAATACCATCATTCTCACATAAATTATCATATTCGAAAAGATATACTCCAACAAACAGTAACAAAATCACTGCGTCTATAATCGTTCTCATGCCATGCCATGCCATTTCGGGATAAAGTCAACATGAATATTAAAATGTTTTATTTGCGTCATTGAATTACACGATTCCCACCGGTATTATTCCCGTTTATTTTGATGCTATCGGTCGTCTTATATTAATGTTCGTATCTATCAGAAGCCAACCAAACTTGGGTTCGAAGCTTGTAAACGGGTAAGGTCGAAATTCTTGGCCCTTGTACGTAGCGACACAAACTTATGGAAATTCGTTTCTTTTTCTTCACTATAACTCATTGTCTATGAGTCATAAATTGACAGGCTGGGCTTCAAGTCCAATGGGCCAAAGTTAAATGCCTAGTGGGCCAGACTTGTACTTGTGTCCGCAACCCAAAAAAAAATGTAAAAAAAAAGTGGAGTGCAATAATCATTTTTCAATTACCATTTACCACCAGGCCGGATCAAAAGGTTTTGAAAATCACAGTCGGCGGTCTCGTAGATGCTGGAGGTTTGCATGATTTGCAAGGGAAATAATTCGAAGAGAGTAAATTTCTAAGTTTTAAGCTTCCGTCTTTTTCATATATGCTAAAGAAAATAATACAAAGTGGGCACGACCAAGTTCAAAGAAAAAAAAATCATTGATTATATAAAAGTAATACCTAAATTTTTATGAAGTATATGCGACCTATAAAACCCAGTAAGATGGGATGAATTTGAAGCACAGGATAAAGGAAAATATTATTTATTTGTTTTTATTTTCCCTAATTAATTGGATCATGCTTAAAACTGCGGCAGAAACCAAGGCATTGGCCTAGTGATTAAGATTTGGGACTTTTCCCGAAGTCTCAAGTTTGAAATCTCTCAAGTACAATTAATTCCTTGAGGCTAGTTCATATGGGGCTTTGTTCATGGGCTCGCCGCATGACAATGGAATTGGGCCCCCAAGTTAGTCGAGGCGGACATAATTGGCTCGGTCAGATGAGTTACTATTAAAAAAAAAAACCTGCAACGTTGATTCAGATAATCATGGCGCTTTAATTTTAATGCACATTGCTCATTATTTTATACACTTACACACATTTTTTTCTTTTAGGTATGGGATCCTCTCCAATGGTCATGTTAGGCCCATTTGTAGGCCTTTATCGAGCCTACTTTGATGATTAGAATTCAGAAATTGTTCACATTTTTAATCTCACGAAAATTATCAACAGCGTGAAAAAATTAAATTGATTGAATATCGATTGGTATGATTCTAAAATGCATTCACCACTACAAAATATTTTCCAGCAGCCCACTGAAATAGGGGTTCGGCCATTTAAGTGAAGGTACCATCAAAAGTGGACCTGTTAAGTGAAGTTGGAATATAGTCCACAAAAAGAAGCCCAATTCTGTCAAATTGGAAAGCCCACAACAATTTTAACTAGCCCAAAGATAATATTTTCAAGGCCGAGTAAAATCTTTCTTTATCGATGAGTATATATTGTTCTTAAGAGTATTAAATCAGAAAAGTTTTTTTTTGTTGGTAAAGTAGGGAAAAAAACTCATCTTGTGACGTGCCTAAAGCGTTATTTTATTATTTATTTTTTCCAGCCGGTCCCAAGTCCAGATTAAGGAGAAGGTTTGTGCGTTAGGTACCTGATAATCAGCATGTGAAAGTCACGTCAGATCTTTATGACATGAATTCCAATATAATTACGAGTCCTTGAGAGAGCTTAGTAGAAAGTTCTTTTTTTGTAGTCGGCCGCAATTGATTGGGATGTTTATAAGGCTCGGTTTGATTTGATTTGGTAAAGTATGGTAAAAAGTTTTTTTCCTTTAGTAATGAATGATTAAGATTAGTCTTGGAGTAGCATCTTATTGACTATCGATCATGAGGTGAAAAGATTTTCCATCTTGAATTCGATCTTGAACTACCAACCACTGCGTAGACTTGATGTGATGTTAACCCTTAAGCCAGTCAGTTACAGTTTGTACTGATAACATATCCACCGCCCTTGGAGCCAAAGATGCTACATACACAAAAAATTTATTCAGAAAATTATGCATAATTTGAAATCAACGGAGTGAATCTGAGTCACTAATTTCAAATTCTAAACAATTTCTAAATAAGTTTTATGGGTACTTAGCATTTTTTCCCATGAAACCTTCGTCTCGTTACTATACGCTCTTGCATGTATGTGTATGACGTATTTTAAGCTATGCAAAACTCATGCCTTCTATGTTTACACAGGGCTCAGCTCCCCTTCGTACCGTAATCCTTCATATTTCTTCAAAATATTAGTACTATTTGATTCAATCTCGAGTAGACAACAATGATCTAAATCATTCATCTCGTGGACGTCGCATAGCCATTACCTCTTAAGAGAATCAATACAATCGGGCATCAATACATACATAAACAAACGGTCTTTTGTTTTACAAAATGGATGTACATAATTTTGAACTTCCAACTATACACTTTAAATAACTATGAAGGCATCTATACAATCTAGTGGTTGAGTCGGTTCTTTTCATAGTATTAAACAGTTAAAAATGTATAGTTCTATCCCCTACTCGATGGTTGAAATGATTTTTCACATGAATGTTGTTCTTTACAAGATCTAAGTCGTGAAACGGTTTGGATCATTGTTCATTGCACGGGATATGATAAAATAAAAAAAAAAACAGAAGAGAGAGAGAGAGAGAGAGAGAGAGAGAGAGAGAGAGAGAGAGAGAGAGAGAGAGAGAGAGAGAGTTTGGAGGATTGGGGTATGGGAGCTCACCCCTTTAATTTGCTTAAACCATTTTAATTTTATTTTTGAACTTGTTTTACTTCAACCTCATTAACTGGATGCAATTAGCAAATTTAAGGTGGGAAAGATTATCACCAAATTAGCTTTCCTTGTCTTCTTATTAGAAAAGGTAAAAAGGCTATACCAGAAAAAAGGATCATGACTAAAAGGAGTGCCATCTTTTTTTGTTCAACTTTTCTCTACTTTGTGCTTCATGACTTCACCTCTCCCTTAAAAACCATGAGATATATACATGTGGTGTTCATAAAAGTTTATACATTGAATCCTCTTTAGTAGACAAAATGTCATATCAATTACAATGCACAAACCTTCACTTGTGGAACATGTGTGGTAGAATCAACCACAACGGGTTTGGCCAAGCGAGTACGAGAAAGGAACAAGTGATTTTCCTCCATGAGGACGTGTGTCCGACATCCCCAAAGGCCAATCGTTACAAATCTTGGGGCAACTGGAGGGTTTGTTCCTGTCGTAAACTTCAAAGTCTAAAATTAATCAAGGTATGTGCAAGTTGGCCCAGACATCTGGTTATCAAAGAAAAAATCTAGAACAAAATCCAATTATCACAATATTGAAATCACTCCAATTTTCACTAAAACTCATATTTTACAATGTGTGGATGCCAAAATTGGCATGATTTTCATAGTGCAATAGTCATTTTCCGTCATGTTAAAGGCCTTACATGACATTTGAATTTGGCATTGAGTCAGAAAGTAGTGTCAAATTTGACATCAAAGATGATTTTGCCATTTTTTGACAACAAAAGATAGCACAGAAGAACATGCCATGGTGACTACTTTTGGAATGTCTGGAGCCTTTTCTTTAAGTTGTGTCAAATGCTTGCTATGGTTTTAATAAAACGCCTACAATTTTGTTGATTTAATAAAAAATATTTGAAATGCTCGCACGCAATAATGCCGCATGAAAATGACTTAAATAACCTAGCTGTACAAGGATAAAATGAAGAAGCTAGATATACCAAATACAAAACATGGGAATCAATAATCCTTCCTTCACTTGTGTTTTCATTTGCCATTTAGTTATTCTCTCATAAATTTATATATGTAAGAACAATGGTATCTTCTACAAAGCTAGAGAGGTATCTTCTACTTTCATTATATCTCTGGACATTCGGAACAGGAATTTTCTTTTTAAAAATGCGCATTAGGCGATAGATATAGGTACCATACTTTGGGTGTTAAATTTAGAGGGGGGAGAAGCTTTAACTTAAAGAAATTTGTTGAACTAGAGGAGGCCGATATAGCGGAAATGATCAATGCTCTTGATGGCTTAGAGGATAATAATTTCGTGGAGGAAGATGATGACATCGAGAAAGGTGCCTCTCTTTCTTTGGAATTCTAATTCCAGGGTATTGGCGGTTTTTGGTTTTGTTTCCTTTCGTTTCGGTTTGTTCTTTTGGTTTTAGTTCGTTTGTTTCGGTTATAGATTGTTTGTTTGTTTTAGCAGGTGTGCGCGGCAATAGAGACAGATTTGACCATTCCCGCCTCTGATTCCCAAACCCATATCTCCCTCTGTCCCCGCCCCGATCCCTGAACGGGAGATTGCCTTTGCCTTCCATCCCCACCCCGAACGGGGATCGGGGATCCCCGCCCCGATCCGAAAGTCATTTAAGAAAGAAAGAAAAAACACTTGAATTTTTTAATTTTTTTCCTGTTACAACATATGTGTCACCTAAGCCAAATAATGAAAAATATAGCAACAATTGTCAAAATTTCAACAAAAATCCCAACCAATCAAATATAATTGCATTCCTGCCTAGGGTCACAAAACAAAATGAATTACATTCAAGCCCCTAAAAATGTATTACTGCATGTGCATGTGGATTTTTTGTATATAAATTATAAACTAGTAAATATAATGGATTTACCTTACTAGTTAATAATAAATTTAGGGGTTTAAATGTAAATCACATAGTAGATATATGTAATAAAAACGGATTGGGGAACGGGTTGGAGGAATGAGGATCGGGGAACATTTTGTTCAATCAGTAGATAAATTAATCTTTGAATCAATTTTCAAAGATGAATAGAAATCTTTTTGCCGATCGCACACACAAAAAAGAATAAAAAGAAAAGAACAATGGTTATGAGTTATCACAACCTACAATTTTTTTTTTCCTAGACCTCATTAGCAAAAGTGAATCTTATAGGTTTATTGTTTTACCCCCTTCCAATGTATGAGGATTAAAGTCATTTGGAAGGTATCAATGAATGTGCATTTGAGGTCCCTATCTATCTCTATAAATAGTTAAATACTGATTGAACAAAATGTAGTAATTTAGAAACATAATCATGTAAAGGGATTACATGCTTATAACTGAAAGTGGGATCAATGATAACCTTCCCATATAGTTATCATTATCTTTTTTAGTTGTTACAACCTAAAGTACCATAATTTATGAGATAATCATATTAGTTGGCCAGTGTTTCAACACAAATGTCAAAATTATCAGGCGATCGGACCATAGGAGACCTACCAAAACACCATAGTTATAAATATATTGAGATATAAGGATATAGCTATAGTTTCTGAAAAGGTGTAGAATCTGTAAGTTTTTCCGCTCGATTCAGCATGTTCCGTTCGAACAGAGTTTTAGGCCGTCCGAACGATCAACGCGTATCAGACTCGTTATAAAGCTTTTTTATGGTTTCTTTATGTATTCTTAAACAAGTACATCAATTTTTGCATAGAGAGGAGTACGAGATCTCACATGTACCCTTTTGGACGTCTATTTTTGCACATAGTGAAACTCTCAGTCTTCTTGTTTACATCGAAAGTATGCCAACCATGTAAAATCCTGGTATTCTTTGAGTTTGCTCGCTCTATCTCTTTCTCTTCTCGGTTAAAACCAGTTTCATAGTATCATCACACATGGCCGGCTCAAGGCATTTGGAGGCCCTAGGCCCAATCGTCAGGTAGGATACTATATAATTTTACAATTAAACAACGATAATGGAATAATTTATGTATATAGTTATTTAGTGATATTAAACACTGAACATGCTTTTGTTCTAGTGGCATAGATGTCACCTTGGGTTACTTTTTACACAGGTTCAACACATGGTAGCTCCAAATTCCTACAATGGAATTCTTTTTTGACAAATAAACACTTAAAAAGAAAGTGTTAGGGCAAAATTTGACTTACAACACAAAGAGCCCGAACATCCGGTTATCCAAAAAAAAAAACTAGCATTTCTATTTATGATGCGGAAAAGCAAATATTTATAACTACTCGTTATAGGGGGGGGCCAGCAGAATTACGGATGTAAATGCATAACCAAATAGGAGTAGTTATTTGGTTTGGTCATAATATTCTTTTGCGGGATAGATCACGATTAAACAATAAACAACAATGTTAGTATTGATCAGACAAAAGTTGACTTGAGGACACTTTGACGTTAAAGTCAAACCCTAATTTAGGAAGTACTGAGCATGAAAATCATTGTATCGATCTCTCAGGTTATATCATGTATTTTATATAGGGCGAGTGACTAATCCTTCGAGCACCACGTCATACATAGGGGCGTAGCCAGGATTATACAGTAATGTGGGTACTATGGCCATGTTTGTTTGGGAGGATATGGGGGTTGGGATTTGGGGTGAGTTGGAGTGGGCCCCCTTTTCCAACGTTTGTTAACTCTTTTTAGGATGGGATTTGAAATCCTCTACCAAATTTAATCCCACTCCGTACGGTATATAGAATGGGATTTTCCAAAGGCTAAAACAACAAAAAAGTGTTTTCCAGTGGTTATATCATGTTGAACACAAACACCGGATATTGATTTCCTCTATCCATTGATATCCCAAGGATTTCATATCCCACCCATATCCCATCCATTTATCTCCGATCAAACAAACGAGGCCTATAAATTAATCACGAGCTCCGAGAATAGCCAAATTTCAACAGCAACATAGACACCGACGAGTTGATAGTTGTTGACGATGTGATGGTGACATACATCTTGCAACATGAGAAATAGGAAGGTGGCTCCGCTAATGCTCATACATGGCTGGTAGCCTTCCAACGGTCACAACCTCAGATATGGCAAAAACCCTCGCTTGGTCCCATCCATCCGATGCAAGATCCTTTCGTGACATTAATCATAAAGTCTGTCAAACACATTAGTCGGTGTGCCACGTGGCTGAACTCAGACATTCATGGAGTGCCAAGTGTTTAGGATTGTACGTGCTTAAATTGTTCGTTTTTTTTTTTTTTGTCATTCATCATTCCTAATCTATTACGTTGGGAGGGGGGGAATGAGACTCAATTCCGGGATGCAATGTGGGGCATCCAATGGAGTGCCAAGTGTTTAGGATTGTACGTGCTTAAATTGTTCGTTTTTTTTTTTTTTTTGTCATTCATCATTCCTAATCTGTGTTTTTTTCCTGTTTGGTTGCGTGGCGGCTTTCGGTGGTGGGTTTGCCCGTGCCCCGGCTTCTCCTTTCCCTCTGTCTTTCGTAGGCCGGTGCTCCCCGCCGGCTGCTACATCTGGGAGTGGCTGGCGTGTGCTTAACGGCGAGGTGTTTGCTCCGGTGGTTTGTACGGCGGCGGTGGGGTTTGGAGTCTCTTGGGTTAGGGTTTGGTTTGGGCGGGCCGGCCCTTGGTTGGGCCGGATTTGTGGTGTGGGCTATATTGTATATTTGGGTTGCAGTTGGACTTCATTTTTCTTATTTTATTTGTGACTGCTTAGACCCCTAGGTGCTGGGCTTCGGCCTTTGTGGTGTACTGTCCAATTATTTGTTGGATTCCCCTTCCCTCTCCCCCGTTTTTAATAAAATTCTATTCCCGATCAAAAAAAAAAACTAGCCACCACTTGCGCTTCAATTGTTCGTTCGATTATGGACATTTCACGATTGGCTCCAACAGTGGGCCCCACGCTCTCGAGCCCGTTTGACACTTCAATAACGCAAGTTATACAGCCTAATAGTCCTTTTTGGGCTTTGAGTTCCCCTCTGAGTTAAGCCCGACATCAAATCCTTTGGCCCTCCACATTCATATATTTAGGATTTTTTTATTTCCAATCTTAGAACGTCACTACTACAATAATGCATAAAGACAGGGCTTAAAAACAAATAGATCACAGTTTCTATTGAAGTGTAATATTTTTGAAGTACATATACCATCTCAATTGGGCGAAAATATTAAGATAGTAGCTAAAACTGAAACATTATTTTCCATTTTAGATCACGCTTTTCACGATTAGGAAAGATTGGTACGTAAATTTTGGTATATGAATGTAATTTGAACGATTTTTCGTAAATTGTGGTATATGAATGTAATTTGGAGGTACTTGGTGCAGGTCAAGGTTTTTAACTCATAAGCTTTAGTAATCCATTCTCAGAAAAAACCTTCAGTAATCCTCTTGCTGTAATTTCTTGTCATTGCCAATAAAAAGCAAATTCCTTCATACACAGGTTATAGCCATTTATTATTGATTGCACATAATGATATAGTAGTATCATAGGATATATTAGCGAATTTCTATGCATCGACGAAGAGTCGTAAAAAAAAAAAAACCCGAAGATCGTCCAAAATCTTGTCAATCATTATTATTCTTTGTTCTAATTTTGTACAATTTCTTCTTCAAACATCATAAGTTCGATCTTCATGTTTTCCTTAATTAAAATAAAATGAAGAATCATTTATCATCATCAAAAGATTCTCCCTAGGTTGGTTATGTTCTTGACAAAACTATCCCATTTTTAAAAGCATACCATCTCCTGTCCATTGCCCTAGTAATTAAACTCGGCATATGCAATATGTCTCTCTTAAATATTACTCTCTCTGTCCCAAAATTTGTGTATGGTCCGGAAAATTTTCTTTTATTTTCAAGTCCTCATTTTGCAAACTGAAGTAAATTTTTGGACAGAAGGAGCATAAATATCCTTCCTCGGTTGTCCACGTCGTAGTCAGTAACTAGTTTTGTGAACATCCAGGGCTAACTCACGTGACCACCTTTGTACGCTTTCATAGTGAAAACTCAACCAAGTTAATATCTATTCTTTTAACGCTTGTAATAAAGAAAGAGATAACTAATTTTGTTTGTGCAACAAAATTAGGTCATTTGTTCTTAATATGCTTCTTGAACATAAACACCAAATTTCTAAGTATTTTCCATAATATATTAATTGATTGTTAACTTTTACAGAAAAAAAAACTCATTGATTGTTATGAAAATTGTTATAACCTGTATACCTGATTAGAAAGTTATGCTGTCAAGGTTCAAGTCTTGCGTAGATAAATTTGTATAAATGAATCAAGCTAATGACAAAAGACAATGCGTTTCCATTAAAAATGTCAATAATTCATTTAATTAGGAGAAATGATGAGTTGTCTTGAATAGTAAATTTTTTTAACTAAATACCGAAAATACCATTTATAAGTCAATACCAGAAACTCTTACAAATATGTCTCATAGTCATAAGTCCCCTAAGGGATGGTTCGAATTCGAAACATTTCAAGGGTGAACCATTGATTAATATTTCGTTCACCACTCTTACCTTAAAATTACTTACCAACTTAAGCTCGGTGGTAAATGGGTTTTGAGAGAATTTTGTGATGATTTAATCCGAAGCAAAAGTTCTGAGTGAAATGCGAGCCTACATTGGCATCTTGCAGGTGGTTCTCCGATAGCCAACCGTTGGATCAATTTATCGCTGGTCTTTTTCTTCATTTGATTTGGTTGTTTTTTTTTTTGGCTTTCCTGCATGCCTTAGCTGTTTGTTGGGGTGCAGACAACCTTTAGCAGTACCGGGGGTATGGGGGCAGGAGCCCCCAGGGACCTCGGTGTGTAATTTTGGCTATAGGCCCGACCTAATTATTTCACTGTTAGTGTGTAATTAGGTTAATACGTTTTCAGATAAAACAGTGAGAGAAGCGAGAGAAAACGTAGATCTCAGAGAGATTGCAAGAAGACTTGTACTCTTGATTTCGATTTCATAGTGGACTGGTGTGACTCCCGTGGTTTTTCCTCGCGTTGAGGTTTTCCACGTATATCTGTGTCTCATTTTCCTTCCGTTTTTCATTACGCACGATTACTTGTTTTTCTGTTCTGTGGTTCATTGTTTCCAAGATTCGTAGGGGTGTTGTGGGGTTGCGAAAATCCTAATACCGTTAATATTTGTTTTTGTTGTATTTGTTACACACGATATGCTGGATATCTTGCTCTTCCACCCAAAAAAAATGCGAGCATACAACCTTGAAAATAACAGAGTTAGGAGCACCACTCAATCCTCCGAAGAAGTCTGAGTTCTCACCAATTGAATTAGACCGAAGTGGCTGATTACTTCCTAGCTAGTCCAGACATTGCAAAGTTTTGCTAGTTCCTACCAAGAGTTGGAACAAAGATTGCTGATCAAGAGTTGGTAACATACCAATTTTTAGACAAAGGGGAGCCGGATCTGGGGTTTTCAGATCCGAATTTACATCATCAGTGGCGGCGGCATGATCTTTTCATTGTGTGTGGAGCTGATGTTTCCTCTCTCACTATTGTTAAGAGTGCTTTAGAGGAATTTCATGCATATTCAGGGCTGCAACCTAATCTCAATAAGAGTGCTATTTTTCTTGCTGGTGTGAGGCCATCTTTGCAAGCTCAGTTGGCAGCAATCCTTCCTATCCCAGTGGGTTATTTACCAGTGAAGTATTTGGGGGTTCCACTGATTACCTCAAAGCTTTCTTATCATGATTGTATTCAGCTAAAAGAAAGGATAATTGCTAGAGTAAAAAGTTGGACTTCTAAGCTTCTCTCTTTTGGTGGTAGAGTCCAATTGATTCAATCTGTCCTATGGAGTATGCAAACTTATTGGTGTTCTATATTCATCCTTCCTCAAAGGATTCTTAAGGAAGTGGAGGGAGTTTTGAGAGATTTCTTATGGACTGGATCAGTGTTAAGGTCTTCGGGTGCCAAGATAAGCTGGAAGGAAGTTTGTTCCCCTAAGGAAGAGGGCGGGTTAGGTTTCAAGCCTCTGAAGTTGTGGAATAAGGCTTCAATGATGCGTCACATTTGGGCCATCAGTACTAAAGCTGACTCGTTGTGGATTAAATGGGTCCATACGTATGTGATTAAACATAAAAACTTTTGGAGTATGTATCCCCCTCAAAACTCCTCATGGACAATGAGAAAACTCTTTAATCTGAGAGGGCTTGCTAAGCCCTTAATTAAATACATTGTGGGCAATGGAAAAGATACCTTTCTATGGCTGGATAACTGGCATCCTCTTGGACCGCTACTAGACAGTTTTGGGGATGTTGTTGTTCGGAATATTGGAAGCTCCTACCTCGCAAAAGTATCATCTATTCTCGTTAATGGTGAGTGGAATTGGCCTAGGCAAATAAGTGAGGCTAGCCGCACAATAATGAACTGTTATATCCCTCCTCCCAACCTTGATATGTCCGATGTGGTGACTTGGATTCCCTGTGCTAATGGGGTTTTTTCAGTGCAGTCAGCTATGGCTGCAATAAGAGATGGAGGTTTGCCGGTTCCTTGGTGCTCCGTTGTTTGGTTTAAAGGGAATATTCCCAGATGGGCCTTTATCTTGTGGTTGTGTTGTAAAACCAGATTAGCAACAAAAGATAGAGTCAGATTATGGAATGCTGCAGTGGATCCGGTTTGTGCTTTATGCAATAGCGTGAATGAGACTCATGATCATCTGTTCTTCGAGTGTTCTTTCTCTAGAGGGATTTGGGCTAATCTGTTGAGGAAATTTGGGATTGTGAGGCCTCCGTCCATTTGGAGTATGGAGCTTGCTTGGGCAATGCAAAACATAAAAGGATGGAGTATGGGTGCAGTGTTGTTCAGATTAGTTCTGGCTGGGTCAGTGTACCATTTATGGATGGAGAGAAATGCTAGGATTTTCAGGAGGCAAGCGAAGACCAATACCGCCATTTGCTCTGCATTGAAGATGATGTCAGGGGCAAGGCTAGTTCTTGGCGGAGGATTAAGAAGTGCAATACCAATACCAGATTGTGTCGTATCTGGAATGTCTCTCCTAAGATTTTCGGTTGTTAACTGGATGATTTTGTGTAGCTCTTATTCTTGTGGATTAGAATAGTTGTCTAGCTTTGTTTTTGGCGTTAAAGGCTGCTGCCTTTTTGATGTTGTTGTTGTTTTGTTTCTTGTTAAGGGAAGTATCCCTTGTGTATCCTTGGTTTTTTGGTATATAATTGACATTTACCCGGAAAAAAAACTCCGGCGAAGAATCCTGCGATTCTGTATTTTCTATATTTTCTGTTTTCTTTTGTTTTTTTCTCTGTTTTTTTTATATGTTGTTTTGGTAGGATGTTGTTTCCGTGCTTTGATTTAATGGATTCTTCTACTTCTTTCTTTTAAAAAAAAAAAAGAAAGATTGGTAACATACCTATTAAACTACATTATTGTCGTTTCGGGCCTTAACTAAAACTATGTACCTTTTGCAATCTTGTCCTAAAGCTATTAGACTCTTGCCAACTATTTCTGTGGTTTGGAAATGTTTAGTACTTCTAATGAAAAGTGACACATGGAGAAGTATGGTAATAATAGGCAAAAAGTGAAGAAATTAGGCAGTTAGTTAATTAGGGAATTACCATTTGGGCTAATTGACAATAGTTCAAAAGTTGAAGTGTTAAATTGATAAGAAAATTCAAAGTTTGAAAGCAAATGATACTAATAAATGCACTAGGGTGTAAATTGTAATCTACCCACAGGTTTATTAAACAAATTAATGAATGTGTGGTTATCAAAAAAAAAAAAGTGTAAAGTCATGGAGAAAAATTCGGTATCGAGCGGGTATGGTTCACGTCGTGTCAAACTCGAATCTTGCCCGTCTAAAATTGTCTTGGACGGCCCAAATTTTAAAGTGAGAAAGAGGAGAGAGAAAGAGAAAGTGTTGGAAAAAATCTAAGCTGTTCAAAATATCTTTAGATGACCAAAATGTGCGCTTGTACACCATGTGTACCATATCCGCTCTACACAAATTCTTCTCCAAGTCACGACTCACCACCATATATGATACTCCAGTATATGGACAAAAGAGTTAGAAGGTAATCTTGCAACTAATTTTACACACAAATGAAGGAATTATTAATAAATGTTGATAGAGGTACAACTTTGCCAACTTGCCACATGGATTTTTTTATCTGGTACAATACTCCAAAAGTGCTACTCCTAAAAGAGTTCAACACGGATTTTGAAACAGGTCATTCATCTTACACACATTAACTATTTTTTTTCCCCTTTTATTACCTTTCGGATAACTCTCCCTTAGAGCATGTCCAAAGATAGACTTTGCTAATTGGATAGTTATTTCTATGATATAGGAGTAGCAATAAATAATATCAGATTGACATTTTACAACAATGTTGCTCCAATGGTGCAAATGTTGTTTCTTTGATTTTTCACAAAATGTAAATTTGATGAGAGCGGTAGAGACAAATGAGCATATCAAATTATAGGAATAGTTATATCTTGTGCTATATTTGACACAACATATAGCTATAGGTAAATATAGCATGTGTTTTATATTATCATTGGAAAAGACAATTTGAATCTTTATGCTATAATATACGCTATAGCAACACATTAAACATATAGCATGCTATTGGAGAAGCTCTTCGACATACTATTTTTGTAAGAATGTTGACATCAAATTTCAAATTACACAAAAATGTACATTCATTTTGAGTTATTTGGACTCCAAGGCAGATGAATGAAGAAACATTTGCAAAAAATGTGAGGAATATTTGTATAAATTTGTGCAATGAGTAGTAAAATTTGTCTAAACTATGTCATCTTATTCCCCTTTTTGACATTACAATAATGTCTTTATGACAATAATTATAGGGACAGAGAATTTGAGATGATCCGACGACAACTCTAGTCATTTAATTCTGAGTTATTTTACGTAGTTTTCGTGCTACAAGAATAGGATCAATTGAATACTAGATGCCCTATACTTTGCTATTTCCTGGTTCAATTTTCTCTTGTTTCTTTTGGCAAAGTAACAATGTATGCTCACTGTATGGTAGATCTCAAATTACAACTCATTCATTAAAGCTTTTACATATTTGGAGCACTAGTCTTCAAAGCGGACACGGGGAGGCTGTCGTGCAACCAACGCACAGCAGCTGCTATGTAGTCTAAAACAGTGACGTTATGTGGGCAAACCAAGTGGTTTTGCCAAATGCGATCTTGTGGGACCCACTTTCGGGCCCCACATAAACGATCCGAGCCGCTAAATAATTTTAAAATAATTATTCAAGTAGTCTTGAAAAAAATCAGGCCCATTTGATATTTTTAACGTAATTTATCTAATTTGTTTGGTTTTCATTCAGAATTCAGGACCCTGTAATTTGAAAGAATATTTAAGAAAAGTTATACAATTTTGTGCTTGGTAATACATTGATGTGAACCATAGGTATAAAGAGCAAAGAATAATAAGCTCGAGGATGAGTCTTCCTGACTCGGTGAACAATAATGCAATCGCAATTTTCAAAATTTCTATTTTTTGTTTACTGTTTTAAAATGGTAATTTAAATAAAAACATGTACATAGTAATGACTTTTAAAAAGAATTATCTAGAACATTATTTTTTTCAAATCTTGACAGCTTGAATTACATTAGAGAAATATTTAAATACATATTTTTAAAAGGGGAAAAAGATATGCCCACCTCAGCAAAACCTAGAGGGATAGAGACATACATGGAGTGGATTCAATTACATATCCACTCCAGCTGTTTTTCTAAGAATTTATTATTCAATTTGATTTGCTTTTTATTTTATTACTCCAATTAATATACTATACAGTATATTTCAAACTTAGCTACACAACAAACGAGAGAAAGGGACGGGTGGATGAATATAGACGCTCTAGGCCGGTGGGTAGCAAAAAAGATGAAACCACTCACACGCGCAGCTGTACAGCGCGTGCCTCAACAACTGGAAACTACTGTATTTTTAACCCCACCAAATTTGGTGGTTTGAACCTAACAGACCTGGTTATTTGTAGGTATCAAATTCTTAAGAATTCGATTCCCAGTAATTATATTCTTATTCTTATCCAAGAAAATTCTTGGAAATTTAATTTGATTCCCAGTAATCATATTTCTATTCCTACTTAAGATTTCGGTTATCCAAACATAGCCTAAGTCAGCGGAGCATTATAACTGCACATCAACTCAAGTTAATCGAAAAATGTATAAAAATATGATCTTGTTAGATTTGTTTTACATTCATTTTTTTTTAGTCATGCTAACCGTCATTGCTCAAAAACCCACATTGTAATTACGTGGCTATCAATCTTTGATTGACTTAATTTTATTTTTTTTCCAAAATTGTGATTATCATTTCTTGAAGGCTACTTTCAAAGTGCTCTACAAGCCCGTAGTGCATCGCCGCAATACAGGAATTCCAAGCCGTAGGATTGAGAAAGATGTAGTATCTATCCACTTTTAGAATTTTCTTGATGACATTATGTCAGTTATATCAAATATCTTATTGATTGGGGTTTAAGATATGTCATTGTAAAATTTACACTTCTCTTGAGAAAAAATAAATTGACATGTTCAAAATTACGTATGTCAATGCGTGATTTACATAATTTTTGACCTGACAAATGCTTTCAGTGATATTTAAAAAGTGAATGATCCCAGTTATATTTGTTTATGGTCTCAAACAAATTATAACAATATCAAATGGCAGTAATAAATAAAAAATTACTACACGATCAACAAAAGGCCAATTCAAACATCTAAACTAACTTTTTCCCAAATCATCTGTTCTAGATGATTAAAAAAATAAATATTAATGGTTCATATTTGCCAACGAAACAAAATACACATAATAGACATTTTTTCATGATAAGTTTTTTTAAGAATTTTTAATTCCTCAACTCAATACGTACTTGAAAAATTAAACCCCAAAATGAGTCATTTCTTACTATCAGCTCACTGGGTTGACAATAAGATAAGAAGAAGACAAAAAAATTACACTCCTCTTTTTTCTTTTTCTTTTTTTCACTTTCTATATACTCCATACATTTCTATACATTTTTCGTATATTTCGATACACTTTTAAAATTTTAACAACAGCCCAGTTAGGGCTGTAAATGAGCCGAGATGCTTGCGAGCAGTTTGCGGCTCAGCTCCGCTCATTTACTAATTGAGTCGAGCTTAGCTCGCAAAAGCTCGGGTCGGCTTATTTAAATAGGCTTGTTAAGTAAATTAGTTTGACTTAGCTCATTAAGGGCTCTGCTCGTTTACAATCGAGCTGAACTCGAGCTCGAATTTTGGGCTCATTAAGCAAGCTCGCCAAGCTCGAACATTGCAAAACTTAGTTCGGTTCGACTCGTTTGCAGTCGTAAATCCAATTGTCTGATTTTAGAATTTTTCTCGCAAAATTGAATCAAGAAAGTCAAAAACTGTGCAAGATTATTTACAAAAGTGTAAAGTTTAAATTTCCCAAAGAAGATCTAAGTTGTACTGTAAAAGTGAGCTCGTGGTTTATTAGTTACCGTGATTGGACCGTGACTTCCACAGGCATAACGGTATCGCGTAGGAGTTGAGTTCAGGCATATTCTAATCAGATAGTACATATTTGTAGAAAGACCCACAATGTTTTCCTGTATTGCACATATATCCTCTATTAATCATGAAGTATATCACACATTCATAATTACAGCCTTTATTGTTGGTATTGATGTAGTTTTAATGTCGCCTGTAAATTTACAAGATCTATGTAAGTGTGGTAGTTTGCTACTGTATTTCTGAGGTAGCATTAATTAAAGCCTAGTCCAAATTTAGGATAGTTTATGTGCATATTTATTTGATCAAGTTTATGTGCATATTGAAAACACAACTATACGTAAAACCACCGTGATTCACGAACAGGGGCGGCTCCACCATTGCCCCATCGAGGTCAAATGACCTCGCTGGGTTCAAAAAATGCACCAAAAATAAAATAAAATTTAGATATAAATAAATTTTTCATTAGTATTGTTAGCGCTGGGTTACTCGTGCGAGGTTAAAATAAATGTTTCAAACTAAATTTGAATCAAATTGTTATAGCCCTAACAAAACAAAACAAGTCTAACCCAATTATGAGATCCCATTATATACTAAACATTTAAGGATAGTGGTCGTCTAACATTAATTGGTTCAATGTGGAAATACTAAAAAATTGAAGGGAATACTTCTTTTCTCTCTCCATCGGCAAACAAAATATGAAGAATCGTCGTGGGATATTGTAATATAGTGAAATCTCTTTTTATCAAACGATGTAATGTATATGAATGTCTTTTTTTCCCTATTAGATTTTTTTTCATACAACTTTTCATTATAGACACACTATGTATTTTTGTCAGCGCTGAATGAAAATCCTGGAGTCGTCCCTGTTCACGAACCCATGTAATTAACTTTTTATGTACTACCGTTATTTTGGTTCTGTTTTATTGTCTGGATCAATTTAAAACCAAACATTGGTTGAATATTCTATTGAATTTTACATATTTCGATACAAAAGAGGAATTTATTCAAAGCATTACCTAAGATTAAGCAGGATGTGTCAAACTCGGTGAATCACTTGGTGTCGTTTGTACAAGATGACCACCATGATTCACGAACCCCTGTAATGAACTTTTTATGTACCATTATTTTGGTGTTTTTTTTTTGTTGTTGTTTGGATCAATTTAAAACCAAACATTGGTTGAATATTCTTGTGAATTTTTACGTATTTCAATGCAAATTAGGAATTTGTCCAAGGCAATACAGGATGTCTCAAACTCAATAAATCTCTTGTCATTTGAACATGATGACTATTGTAACTCACAAGTTCAAACTCCATGTAATCAACTTTTTATGTACCATTATTTTGGTGCTTCAATGCTACAAATGTTTTGAAATAGCAGAGAGGATTTAAAGAAAAAAAGAACACAGGGGCATATTGTGAATATGCATAAAAAAGAAGGGCTTCTTCCACAAAAACCCACTGTCAACACTACACAAAAATCCAAACAAAAGGAAATAAAAAAATCTTGAAATAAAAAAAGACAAAGCTTTTTCTGAGGAGAAAACCCCAAATAATGGAGGTGAGCAGTGGGGTGCCATTGGATTTTGCAGATGAGAGAGAGTAGTGAGAGAGAGTAAGGCTTGGAGAATCCCAATGCACAGATAGATAGATAGAGAAACAAGATCGAAAGAAAGATAGAGATAGAGATAGAGATAGGGAGAGATAGAGAGAGATAGAGGGGGAGGGGAGAGAGAGAGACAGCTGAGAGTGTCTACTGTCTGGACTCTCTGTGCGGTTTGTCACACCCCCAATCAATCTGCAAGAAAGAAAAAATTAATCCCATGTAACCAGTATTTTAGTAGTTCATCCCCTTTCCCCTTTCCCCTTTCCTTTCTCTCTCTAGAATCTCATGATGCCATGATCTGAACCCAGATTCGAAAAACCCAGATCGGGACGGCCATGAGAGAGGATCTCACCGGCGGCATAACGCCGTCGCCGTCGGATCGAATCGCCGCCATCGCGGATTACGTCTCTCCATTTCCCGACCAGATCCTAGACAACGTCTTGGAAAACGTGCTTCACTATCTTACCTCACGCCAAGACAGGAACTCTGCATCCTTGGTGTGCAAATCCTGGTTCCGTGTGGAGGCCCTCACCCGATCCGACCTCTTCATCGGCAACTGCTACGCTGTCGCCCCCCGCCGCGTGACGGAGCGGTTCCGACGCGTGACGGCGGTGACCTTGAAGGGGAAGCCGAGGTTTGCGGACTTCAACCTCATGCCGCCTCAGTGGGGTGCGCAGTTTAGCCCCTGGGTGGTGTCGTTTGGGCAGTGGTATCGTGCGCTGGAGAAGGTTTGTTTGAAGAGGATGTCTGTTAAGGACGAGGATCTGGAGCTGCTTGCTCATTACTTCCCCTTGTTTAAGGAGCTTGTGCTGGTTTGCTGTGATGGGTTTGGGACTAGCGGCCTCGCTGTGGTTGCTAACAAGTGCAGGTATTAACCTTAGGGTTTGAATTCGGAGTACTAGTTGCCAATACCCAATATAGATCTGTTCATTTTTTGGTTTTCTTGAAATTAGTTGTTGTGAATTTGTTGCGCCTGATTTGGGTTTATCGATAAAGATCCATAGAACTTAACCCAGCTCGCAGGTTCGATTATCACCGCTAACAGAAGATCGTTCGGGTCAATGGAGGTTTTCCTGATCCTGAAATTTAGGGCGGGGATTAGTCGAGGTGCTTGTAAGCTGGTTTGTTAGCTTCAGAGCCGGGATTAGTTTGAGGTGTGCGTGAGTTGACTCAAACACCAATTATGGGAGAGAAAGACGTTAACTTTAGGCCCAATGGAGGTTTTCAAATTGGTGGTTGTGAATTTGTTGGGTGTGATTTGGATTTATGGGTAAAGATCCATAAAAGTTCGTTGTCACAACAAGTAAGGGGCTGACTTATTGTGAAAGATCAATGATGTATTGCTCGGTCTTTGACTTCAGACTGCAGGATTAGGGATTAGTTGAGGTGTGTGTAAGCAGAATTAGCCGGGGTGCGGCTAACTTAGTCCGGACACTGTTTATAAGAAGAAAATAAAGATTCACTAAAGTTTGAAATTAACTCATGTTTTCGTAATTTGTTGTGGAAAAACTTTAGATTCAATTGTTACCACTAGTAAAACATCCTTGGGTCAATGGACGTTTCCCCCAGTTCCAAAATTTAGGGCCGGGGATTTCGGGGTGCCATAAGTTGGTTAAGTCTGTTAACTTCAGCACGCTGATTAGTCGAGGTGCACGTTAGTTAACCCGATCACCAGTTAAGAATGAAAAGATCCATTGAAGTTTGGAATTAACTATTTTTTCCGTAGAATGTTGCATACACTTTTGTTTTCCATGGTTTTATGAACAATTAAGTTCTCCATTGATTTGGTATGATTCTGGTGAAAAGGATTGGGCGCTCATCTTTTGTACTCTTAATTGGACAAAACTTTTGGGGAAAGGTTGGTGATGCCACTTATTGTTCCGAGCAAATCTGCAACTTATTGTTCTGCTCTGCATCATCTATTCTGAACAAATCTGAAGTCTGAACAAATGAATTATACATTGTGGCTTTCCTTGGAACTAACTGGATGGTTAACTTAAAATCTTGTGAAATTGTAACGGTTAAGGCTCTGTTTGGGTTTCTAAGGAGGGAATTTGAGACCTCAAATACAGGTTTTGAACATATGGATTTGACAACGAGCTTACGATCTTTATCATACTGGATTTGAAATAACCTACTTAATAGGAGCAATTTGAATTCCTTCATGTTAGACAATGGAATAGTGTGTGTTCTGCATTTTATGTTCATCACTGCTCTTTGCTTAATACCAGGAACTGATAATGGACTGCTTGAAAACCACTTAAAGAGTCCAATTTAAATTCTGTAAAGTCCGTAGTGGGAGAAGATTTTGATTTCTTTGTGCATCTTGAAATGATTTATCTCAGGAAACTTCGAGTGCTCGATCTTATTGATGATGAGGTTATGGACGATGAGGTTGATTGGATTTCATTTTTCCCTGCGGGCGAAACTTGTCTTGAATCTCTAATCTTCGATTGTGTCGAATGCCCAATAAATTTCGAGGCATTGGAGCGACTGGTGGAAAGATCTCCTTCGTTGAAGAAACTTAAACTGAATCGTTACGTTAGCATCGGGCAGCTTTACCGTCTAATGATTCGGGCTCCCCGGCTCACACATCTTGGTACAGGTTCATTTAGCCCTTCAGATATTGTTGCTCATGGCGATCAGGAACCAGATTATGCCTCCGCTTTTGGTGCTTGCAGCAGATCGCTAGTTTGTCTCTCAGGATTTAGGGATATCGTTCCGGATTATCTCCCTGCAATCTACCCAGTCAGCGCTAACCTCACCTCCCTAAATTTTAGTTACGCCAACATCACTGCAGAACAACTTACACCGGTCATCTGCCACTGCCACAAACTCCAGATTTTTTGGGTACATGTTTGATTTTGCTCGTGTGTGTTTAATAATCGATTTTTTTGGTATGGGGTAGTCAGATTTTTTGGGTAGTTTTTTGTTATGTGGGGGATTTGTTTGTTCATGTTATAGTTATTTAATTTTAATTTTTTTTTTAGTGAAGGCTTGCTTTCTATGTCTACAGGCACTCGATTCGATCCGCGATGAAGGACTACAGGCAGTGGCCGCCACATGCAACGATCTCCGTGAGCTTAGGGTTTTTCCTGTCGATGCTCATGAGGATGGCGACTGCCCTGTTTCTGATGTGGGTCTCCGTGCAATTTCTGAGGGTTGTAGGAAATTGCAATCAATTTTATATTTTTGCCAGCGAATGACTAATGAAGGAGTCATAGCCATGTCAAAGAACTGTCCGGACCTTTTGGTGTTCCGTCTTTGTATAATGGGGCGTCGTCGCCCTGACTACATTACAAAAGAGCCCATGGATGAGGGTTTTGGAGCCATAGTCAAGAACTGTAAGAAACTCACACGGCTCGCCGTATCTGGTTTGCTAACGGATAGGGCTTTCAGTCTCATTGGACAATATGGGAAACTGGTTAGGACCCTTTCAGTTGCTTTTGCTGGAGACAGCGACATGGCACTGAAATATGTGCTTGAGGGATGCCCTAAATTGCAGAAGCTTGAGATCAGAGACAGCCCATTTGGAGATTCAGCTTTGCGTTCCGGTTTGCAACATTTTTACAATATGAGGTTTCTATGGATGTCTTCGTGTAGGTTAACTCGCCAAGCTTGTAAGGAGATTGCTCAACAAATGCCCCATCTTGTGGTCGAAGTGATCAATGGGAATATGGAGGAGGAGGTGAAAGATGACTTTGTTGACATTCTATACATGTATAGGTCCCTTGAGGGTCCAAGGGCTGATGTACCAAGCTTTGTGAAAATCTTGTGAACTTGACTTTAAGCGGGTTTCCTTCATTACCCACGAGTTGATTGCTCTCTGAAACGATACAAGAAGCTGCCTTTGTTCTTGGCTTGAGCTCGATGGACTGCACTTGAAAGCCGGAGCACTCTAAAAGGGCCTGCTTATGCTCTGGTTCTTCGAGATGGCGCATGGAAACGAGCACGAGCTTGATGTTGACTCCAAACGAGCACGAGCTTAACTTTGAATACCATCGTCTCTGAATGGATTCAACAATCCAATGTTGTTGTGTTGGTACGCATTTAAACTTTTTATGTTTCTCTCTGCATTGTTATTCATTTCCATACAATGTAGTTTTCTAGAGTTAGCGACGAGGAGGAAAATCATTCAGCTGCATTTGAAGATTGATTAGTTATTTGTTATGTACTATTACACTGGATCATATTTGTTGAGGGTCCTGAAATTCAGAAACTATTTGTTCAGACCTATTTTTCCCTCTTTCAGTAGAATTGAGTCATCTTGTTATTCAGTTTGGTGTTAGTTTTTGTAGCCTTTGAAGTTGTAGCTGGTGAGAACAAATGGATGCCTATAATGCTAAATGTTCTTTTTGTCTTATCTCTTGACAAAATTTGTAATTATTCTGAAATGTATTCTTCTTAGAGAAAATCTACATACGAGCCATTTTCGAAAAATGAGGCAGGTTTAACTGAAGAATTTGGATTTGCGAGCATGCAAAATGGCTTATTGATATTTTGAGATTGTTGCTCTAATGCAAACTATTTTTGTTTTGGACCGGGGTGTTGGTGTGTGCCCTGGTGTGCGTACTTCTGCTAATCTTAACCATTGATTGCGAAAATGGGCTGCTCGGATGTCGCACACCAGAATCCCCGAGTCCAGCTATTTTTGCATCTCTAGTAAAATTTGTAGGAGTTTTTATTTTCAGATATGGCTGTTGACTTTATTGTTGTATTAGTGTGAGAAAATGGGTAATAAATGCCAAATATGCAAAATGGACCATGTTCTAGTGGGAGAGGTTGTGTTCTTTTGCTTTTTCTGTTTGTGTAATGATCAGTTTTGATAGTGAGACCCATTAATGATATGAGGAAAAAGTATTTTGTACAAGTACACATTGCATGGACCTTGTGGGTTCCACTTCATGAGACGAGGACTTCCCCCACTACTTTTTGGTTCCTTTTCACTACCTTGTGGACGGTCCTGATTCTCTCTCACATGCATCTTTCGGGAACTCGCTCCGCACTGGAGACAGAACTCGTGTGAATCCATAGATTTGGGTTGTACCTTTATGATGATTTGTCATCTAATAAAACTATGGTTACTTTAGGGAACTCTTTTAAGTAGTGCACTAGAGATGCCCTAAGCATCTATAAACAACGTCAGCTCAGGTGGATATTGGTAAGTGCTTTTTTTTTTATTAAATTTTGTAACAGGAAAATGAACGAAGATTTGATCAAGCTGATACCGATATTAATGGAGCTGATTTTTTATTAGGTTTAAACAAATTGAGTGACTCCAATTATATATGTGGAATCCCGAAGTGGGTCTCACAATTCGGTGTACATTTGGTGTGCATCAATTTTAGTGTACCCATAGTCGCACTTTGTTATTTTGGTCTTTTGAGTATTCAAGTTAGGTTTCTACAGCCTGTGATTTCATCTGTTACTGTGGCATTCCGTATTTGGGAACTTGGTTTCCTGTGATGTAGGGGTACACTATAGAGTTATAGTGCGGTGTAGGGGTATCCGAGCCGCTCATCTTAGCAATTAATTGTTCGGATTCTATCTCGGTCCGTCTTACCTCTATTGTCTAGAAAATTGAGTCGTTGCTTGGAGGCACTGCCGCGTGCTGCCGTAGGCTCATCTCTCAGCTTTTATGTTTTATTGATAATTTCTTCTTATTTTAGACACGTTAAAAAATCGTTTATATATCATTTGTTTTATTTTTGTTTAGATGACATCTAATCGGTAGGTGATCAACAATTCGTGGTCCTCATCTTCCATTTGTTCCAGTTTTGAACCGCTGTGGACCCATTTCCGATACAAAATTTCACCTGTATATTTTGTTTTTCACAAATGTGAACCGTTGACATAACTATCGACGTCTAATCAAGCTGTTTTTTTTTTTTTTGGGGGGTCGTACTTTCTTATGATAGCTAAAATATGACACTTTGATTCTGGTGGTGGTTCTTAAAGTAGAGCATATGTGATATGTGCATAGGGCTGCAAACGAACCAAGCTGTTTCCAGCTCGGCTTAGCTCAGCTCGTTTAGTAATCGAGCTGAGCTCAAGTTTGAGTTTTAGGCTCTTTTAGTAAACGAGCCGAGCTTTAACACTCTAAAGCTCGGCTCGGCTCGTTTAAAGCCAAGTCAAGTTCAAGCTCAAGTGTTTAGCTCATTTAATAAACGAGCTGAGTTTGAGTTCGACAAAGCTTGACTCAGCTCATTTGCACCCGTATGTGTATGTGGGGTGAAATCTGCTTTCTTTGTTGTAATGGTCTTTGGCCAAGATGGTACTGGAAGCAAAGCTTATCAACAGAGTGGGATCTGACTGTGCAAGAAAACTAAGTGATGGGAAACCAAGTTTGCCTTTCATTTCCTGTCTATGCCATTTATAGGTGCAAAAATGACTGTGACACAAACTTTGTGCCACAACCAACCACAACCCCACTCACATGGGTGTGGGTCCCACATGGGCCCCACATGCGGGGCCCTACACCCCATGTGAGTGGGGTTGTGGTTGGTTGTGGCACAAAGTTTGTGTATGTCTTATAGGTGAAAGTGGACCAAACCCAATTTATTTTTCCCTCGTCCCCAAGGTTAGTCCGGTTGGTTGGTAATTTGTTTTCCACATAACCGACTAGGATTCGCTTCTACAAGTCAGGCCGCAAGAACGTAATTTCTTGTAAATTCTTTAGTCTTGACGTGGATGATCTGTCTTTGACCGCACGGAAAGGAGGACGAAACCCTATGTATTTTTTCCTCTCTCTGAGTGTCTTTTGGGGGTGGGGTCGGATGCTGCAGCAGAGGGAGGGCCAGTAAAGGACTATGGATAAGAAGAAGAAATGTCGTGGTGCAAAAATTGAACTTTCAAAAAGGATTTTGATTATTAGTTTTTTTTTTTTTTTTTCAGTTCTTGGCTTTATCCATATATTGCTTACAGTGGGTACAGTGCATGGACGACTACTGTGCAGAGAATTACAGCCATTGCTTTTTTGGTTTTGTATTTATCTTGGCAAAATTGGTCCCCCTTTAATTATATATAAAAAATGACTGAATTGACATATTTTTGCAAGAAAAAAAAAAAAAGAACTCCATATTGGAGAAAAACTTGACAGATTTAGTTATATGGTTTTCGGATCCGGTGCAGGATCGATTTTGATAATTGAAACCATTCACATTAAGAGCTAACAAGTTCATCAAATGTGAGAAATCACGATAATCGAAAATTGCAGAATAAGTGATTAATTCACATTTATCTTTAACAAATTATGATCCAGTATGTAAAATCTTTTTTTTAAAAGGAAATATGTGTTTTCAGATTGCGTTAAGCGAATAATGATCAACATGATCTTTGCCATGAACGATCTTCTCTTCTCGACAAACTCTATGAGACGAATGATTTGGACTGTCGAAATAGTTTGCGAGGAACAAAAAGCAAAAATCGGACCACAAAAAATTTCTCCAAAATTGGGGAAGGAAATAAATTTTTGAACTAGCTATACCACACCAAATTTCTCCAAGATGGTTTTCAATAATGCAATTGCTTTACTTCTGAACTTTTCATGACCACTTTTCCTATTTCCATAATTGAATGTAGTACGTCACCAAAGACATTTTTAAATGAAAATGACCATAAACTATTGTTCATTCATTGATCTCCCTTTTGATGGCTCTTTCCAAATTATAGAAATTTTATTTATGGGAAATTTACGATAATTTCAACACTTAGGTTGAATGAATGGTGACAAGTACAACTTTTATGGGTCGAATTTGCAAAAGTAGCTTAACCAACAATACTAATTTGGTACTGTTTCTATCCCAAATTGTTGGTCATGTTGGAATTTCAATACAATTTTTAAGCCGTTCATATCTTTCAATCTATTATATATTTAGAAATTTTAAAGACATTATATAATAGCATTAATTAATATCTACTATCAAATAAATTCCATATGACACATAAAATACGTTATAGATTGAAAGATATGAATAGTTTAAAAATTGCATTGAAATCCGAACATGACCATAAACGCAGTGGACATAGGTCATTCCTACAAAAGAGTTTATCTAGCGATTTATAGCCACGCAACATACGCTTAAAATTTGTAAATGGTTCAGATTTGTGCACATGATTTTTTGTACACGAACTTCTTTTAAATATTATATTTGTAAAGGATTTGGCTCCTCTCTGGTAATGAGAGAGTAGTTTCCCGTCCAGTTCCTTCTTTTTCGGGCTCATATTGGGTCGTATAGTACATAGATCTCGTCAAGAACTTAAATCACACAAAAATCTGTGTTGATTAGATATCGTTTGATAACTAATCAGATCAAACTAATCTTGGAAAAAATGTATTGAACTATACAAATTGGGGGGGAAAAACCACATTTTTCATTTTTTTTAAGATAAATGTTTTTGAATCAGGTTTCAAAACGATATCTTATCGACAATAACTTTTGAATGACTAACGAATCAGATTGTTAATGTGGGCCAGGTATGAACTCGAAAAAGGAGAGACTAGACAGATGAGCCTCCTTTTGTAGAAATTTTCGTTGAAGTGATATGTGAAGAGATTTTTGTGATGTTTTACCGGTCAACATTATTCAGTGGGTAAATTACACTGGCCTCCCCTGAGGTTTCTGACTTGTACACTGACCACCCCTACTTTATCTGAAATAGCACTGACCTCCCCTGAGTTTTATATTTTAGTATCAAAAGCACCCTTCTATTACTTGGCCGTCAGTGACAGTAACGGGAATTGATGAGGTAAGCCATTAACCTTTGTTGAATTCCCAAAATAGCCATTGACACTAGTTACAATCTAAATGCAAAAGGCTATCTTCTTTTTCTAAATAATGATCATGAATGAATACTTAGAATATAATTTATTGGTGGGCAATTTCTATAAAGAAAAATGAAACGAATTCTCCGTTTGGCTTTTGCTGTTAAAAAAAAAAATGCCGTTCAAAAAAAAGAAAAATGAAACCAAGATAACAAAACATGGGAATACTACCAAATACACGTCTTTTAATTCAATTTTTTGTTTAACAAATGGATGTGTCCTAGTTCATAAAATACATCAAATAAGAGTATAAGTAAGTCATTTTCAGTTGCTTTGCATCACTTGGGTACTGAATTTTCTACTAATACAGTAGAAAATTTGTGACGTAGAAAATTCTGCTACTTATTGTGTTGTGATGTGCAAAATGGCAAATTTTCTACTGTATTAGTGTAATCCAAAACTAGTGTCAAGGGCTATTTTGGGAATTCAACAAAGGTTAATCGCTTACCTCATCAATTCCCGATACTGTTACTGACGGCCAAGTAACAGAATGGTGCTTTTGATACTAAAATATAAAACTCAGGGGAGGTCAGTGCTATTTTAGTAACAGAAGGGTGCTTTTGATACAAAAATATAAAACTCAGGGGAGGTCAGTGCTATTTCAGATAAAGTAGGGGAGGTCAGTGTACAAGTCAGAAACCTCAGGGGAGGTCAGTGTAATTTACCCTTATTCAGTTCAATTTTTCCCCTATATTTTTCTGTATATCCATATATTTTGTGGAAAATGATGTCCACAATAACGACTGATAGTCTCTCAAAAGCATCTTCCAATCATAACCGTCCAATCCGTTCCCACCCGACGTACTGAAAAACAGTACTATGGACAGCTCAATCAACCCATTAAAACGGTGAAGACACTTTTTTATGGCTCGATAATGGTGAAGACACTTTTTTATACGTAGAGTGCAGCCTTGGATCCGTTGGGCTTTTATTCAGTGGTTAGCAATTCTGGAACGACTAGCTACCAAAGATAGGCTCTCTTCTTGGGGAATGCCGGTGGATCTCAATTGTGTGCTCTGTCTTCGAGAAGTTGAGTCTCATTCTCATCTTTTCTTTTCTTGCAGCTATGCCTGGCAGGTTTGGTCTTTTATTATGGACTGTAATGGAGTTAGTAGTGTTTTGATGGATTTGTTTGAGATTTTGTCATGGGCAAGACAGCATAGGGGTGGCTCTTCCATGTCTCATACTGTTTTCAAGCTTTCGGTGGCAGCAACTATTTTCAGCAGCAAAGCATGGATTGCAGCTCTTTGAAGATTACCATTATTCGGGATATTCGTGCTTGTATCAGTTCTTGGAGAGGTATCAAATCCTCCTCACAGAATCTATCCATTGCTGCTAGTTGGGGTATTTCTCAGTGTATTTTTTCCCCTTGATTGTTTGGGGTTAGTTTCTTGTTTTCATTGTTTCGCCCAGTGATTTTCTGGGCTTGTACCTTGAGTAAGGGCTAGACCCTTGCAGTTTGCTTTTGTTTGTGCTTTATGGATATCGTAATTTCCCAAAAAAATTCCTATGGGCACATTAATTATTTTTGGTAATCACAAAGACGTTTTTCCCCCCCTCAATGGAAAGGACTTCCGGACCAATTTACGACGCCTCAACTAGTTCTCTCCCCGGTCGAAATTAAAGATAGGCTATTGACATCAAGAGTAAGAAATTCTGTAAAAATTACTTTATTCTGATCTGACCTTAAAATTAAACCGGGATTATGTAGGTAAAAACCTACCTACCTACCAACAAGGGGCTAATATTACAATCGTTTTGAAATTTATTTGATTTTATCATTTGGGAAACTTAGCTTGATTAATTTGTGGTGGGTTGTACATAGATATAGAAGTTCTTAGACTCATCCGATATAGATATACTTGAATTCCGATTTTTTTTTTAATCCAAGTGTATCGTACTCCCTTCGTTCCAAATTACTGGTCATTTTTTGGTTTTTCAACTTTTTAAGCAAACATGAAATAACTGCATTGGGCAAGTTTTCCAAATGACAAAATCAGCTACAATCAACATTTACTAAAATCTCGAGTTGATTTTATCAAAGGCAAATTCGAAAGTCTTGGGTTGACGTTAAAATTTAAAAAGGTTGTTAAAATGTATGAAAAGTGTATGCAAAAGTGTGAAAATATATTGAAATAAGTGAAAACTATATGAGAGTGGTTTTTTTTGTCTATATATATGTGCTTATTGTCAGCCCATTTTGGGTGACCATAGAAAATCCTTTTATCAAATGAGCAAGATTTTTGCTAACATCAAAGATTTCACTCACCCTAAGCAGATTCATTAATTAGCATCAGTGCCTTTACATTTTCACTTTCGAATGAAATAATCATCGTTCGTAAATGAGTTATTTTGAAAAATTAAATAAATTTTATTTTGACTTTTTAAAATACCTTAACAATTTGAAACATCTAAAAAATGTAGAAGGGACAAGCTTGAAAACATATTTATATCTGGAAAAAGATTCGGAACACATACATGCGAGTGTGCACAAGGATAGGACGGGTACACATTTTACTTTCTCGAAAAACAAAAAATAATAATGCTACAAATTGTTGTAAACTTTGGAGTTTGGGCGAGTTGTTGTACTTTTGGGCGTGAGGCCCCACAAAACCCATCACCGAGTCGGTGGGCCACGTGGACGGTATGGGAGGCTCTGGACACATTAATGGCATTTGTACATTGCATTAACTTTAATGACCTGGATTATTCATCGTTTAATTCACATAATTAATTGTTAGTAGTAATTAATACCAGTACTACAATAAATGGTGAGTGTTTAGTCAACGGAGATTAGGGTTCGTTTGAAATTTATGAAAAAGAAGAGGAAACAAAGTTAAACAAATTTCCTCACCATTGTTTGATTAGTAGGGGAGAAACAAGAGAGAAAATAACAAATTGTAATATTGCGAATAATGAAAAAAAAATCATTTTCTTTTCTTTTCTTTTTTTTTATCATTTTGGGATCGAGTCCTATTCCCCCTCCTGATGTAATAGATTAAGAATGACCAATGAAAAAATAAAAAAATAAATAAATTGAATCAAGTGATTAGTTATAGAATAACCGCTTATCAAAGTGATTTTATAGTAAATTGTGAACCAAACCACTATTTACGGGTTATGAATTTGAAGGACCAAACCAAACTATAAATATACGGTTCGGGATTTTAATATAACTATAAGTTTTGAAATAGTACTTTCAGTATTTTTTTTTATTTTATGAAAGGGCACTTTAAATAGTTTTTAGAGATGATATCTCAAATTTAAGCGAAACGTGGTTTAAAGCTCACTAACATCAACCAACAAAAGAAGAGTAAAATAACTGTAACTAGAGAATGAATAAGGCCATGGAATAAGGTATTAAATTAGGAAATTAGTTTCCGAGCACAAATATTACAAAATAAATTGACTAAGTCCAAACCGTCTATTTTAGGGTATTGAAATTATAAAAATAGGTTATCATAAGAATTAATTATAAGTGAAAGAATAGGTGGAATGGAGGATTAATTAGGAAATTTATTGACTATAGGAAAACATTTATTCGATGTGTCTAAATAAATTTTATATATATATCATACAGTTCGAATTGATTTGGAATCGGAATCGTCAATAGAAATTCACAGACCAAACCATTTAACAGGTTTCTAATTTTTTAAAGCGGGACCAAACCACATTACTCAAAAATCAAATCAAACCACTTGATTTGGATTGAATTCGCGGTTTGATGGTTTTTAGTTAAAGTCACGTTGTTAATTACTAAAGTAGTTCTTTTGGCTTTGCTCTAACTTTAAATGAGGCTTCTATTAGTAGACGGTGAGATTAATCTCACAGAATAAATGAAGTACGTGTAAGCTGGTCCGAATACCTCGTTATCAGTAAATTTACTCGTAGTACTTCTTTTGGTGACAGTGCAAGTTGATGGCTTCTTAATTCTGCCACCGCCCACCGGATCTAATCTGCATTTTAAAAATCATTACTACATATTTATGAGCAGATTGCTATGGAGCGTGGCCGACATTTTTTGACCTGTAACGGATTGTTTATCTATATTCTACCAACGTTTGGATCGAAGAAAAGGAATCCAAGTAATGTGTGTTTTTCTTTTAATTTTTGTTTTCAAATTTTGCGCTTCTCCCATCTTACTATTATATTCTCTGATTTTTCTTTTCAATTTCGGGTCAAACTTTTTTCCCAAATTTATTTCATCTCAACGAGATAAATTCAAAATATGATACTAAATTTTTAGTAATACCAAAATTAAGTTCAGATTGGTTGAATAAGGAATTTGTTCTCTAGAGAATCTACCTCATGTTTTAGTTTACTTAACTCAAATTTCTGCCATAATGCTGATAGTTTTTAACGAGCTGAATAATAAGCTGTTTAGTTTGACTAAAAAACTTAACGAAATTTAAAATGTGTCCAAACTAGATTTTTTAGAATTAACAAAAACAGTTTTAGCATTTTCACCACTTTTTAATTTATTTATTTTTTATGCTGGTGGGTTTATCATTTAAGTGGATATCCAATGAACTTTTAAGACATTTAATTAGAGCCAATTTACAACTTTTTTTTATATATTTAATAGCCCTAACACGAAATCGATGTTTGGAAATGGATTTGGACACAAATGTGATCAGAGCTATTCGAAGTACATGGCCTCACACAATAGCCCTAATTTTATTTATTTATTTATGAAAATGGTTATTCGTGATTTGAAAAATAGTTTGATATATGCTCTCTAAAACCTGGGAATTTAAAAACATAAATTTTAAAAACTGTGAACCCGAAAACAAAAATTAAACATTGAAAAGTCTAAGAAAACATAGAGTTAACCGATCTCTTGCGTGTGATAGCATCTCTTCAACTGTGGAGTTCTTTTCCAAAGAAAGAGATATATAACGAAAGCTTTTGGAAATTGAGGGCATGAAATCCATTTTGATTTGGCGTACAAAAAATTAGTACCAAATTCTTGACTTTATTGACATGATGTTCATAATATCCTCAATACTCTTCCAATCACATTACTCTACCCCAGCTCAGGTCACGTGCTGCAAAAACCTCTCTATCTCTATTCTCATACACTTTTAACCGTTGGATTACACAATACTATGTGAAGATAATGGTGTGCGATCCAGTAGCTGAAAATGCAAGGGAACAGAGGTATGTGATATGTAACTCAGTGGCTAAAAATGCACATAAACAGAGATACAATGGCTTTTTCGGTACAAGAGATTTGAACAGCCTCAATCCATCCTTGTTACTCCTGTTGCCTGTTGGGGATGTGTATTTTTCAAAGGGTTCTTGAAAACACTTTGTCCCACATTGGCTAACTACTAAACATTTTAGACCATTATATGTGTGAAGGCTTAATGAGTTATTGAATAGTAAGACCCAAAGAGAGACACACCCAGGGTTGCCCCAGTAGTTAGGGCGAGTGCCTGACTTTAGGGGTAGTCCCTTTGGTCAGGTGTTCGATTCCCCACAGGGTGAGTACCTGTGCTAAGTGAGGGGCCGTGACTGGTGTGGGTTGCGCCAGCTCCCTCTGAGGTTTGGGTCGTGCAGTGGGTCCAATTAGTGGCCTATTGTAGGGTTGTTCCTCGGTTATCAAAAAAAAAAAAAAAAAAGACCCAAAGAGAGGCCTCGCGCGCTCAGGAAAATGGGCTAAGACCCGAGGCAATTTGAGGAGTTCAATCCGGAAATCAGTTAACTGGGTGTGCGTTGCGAACCTTGCACGCAGGGGGATCCACATACGACAGTTTGCCTCACGTAAACTCAAAAAAGTTTTTTTTGTCGTTCGCCGTTACAAAAAAATGTTTAAAACATGTGCATAATCAGTGCACAGATTTTGGGGGGCTAAGAGCGAGAAGGTCGATGGGGCTGCACATACGACAGTTTGTCTCACGTAAACGCAAAAAAGTTTGTTTTGTCATTACATAATGAAAAAAAAACGCGTGCTTAATTAGTGCACAAAGCCGTTACAAAAAAATGTTTAAAACATGTGCATAATCAGTGCACAGATTTTGGGGGGCTAAGAGCAAGAAGGTCGATTGTGTTTTGCATTTCCGGCCTTCTTCCGTGCAGAGAAGATCGAGACAGAGGCTGTAATCTGGGTTGTTTTATCCTGGAGACGGCGTGGCTGCTACTGCTTGCACAGTGAGGATGGAGCCGTGAAACGTCTTAAAAAGAGCGACCTGGTCTGCGACTCAACCCAAAATAGCAGCCAATTTCTTCCTGTATTTTTTGTTTGTTTACAGATTCGAGGTAAAACGTTCCACACTCTATACAGTATTTCTAACAACTCCTTTGCGTAACTTCGTTAAGGTTGTCAAGATGATGGAGAAATATGTTTCTCAATCCATCCTTGTATTCTTTGGATTACCATGGTGTCAAATCGTACCATGGAGGTAATATGAGGATAGATTTGAATGAGGTACAAGATTGAATTGCACATGGAAACACATGCTAGAGTTTGAAATAGATATGTCAAAATATGCGGATTGTTGTCCTTTAGTCATTGAACGAAAATGATATAAGTTTAGAGTTGAGAAAGAACAAGGTGTACAGATTTAATCTAAATGATGCAAAATGGCAAGCAAAATCCTTTCATGTGACGATCTCTTATGCAAAATGAGATCGGCTATAATTTCTTAGCTCATCACATGTACATCACTATAACAAACGAATTGAATTCATCTCCAAAACAACAAATTCGTAGCTAATGCTTTTAGCAACAAAAATTTTTTCACCCAATTTCGTCGCCAGAAGCAACCAAATTAGAAAAAGACTTAGAGTGAGGTTCCCATTTTTAGATTAAAGTCCTAAAAGTACTAAAATTCTTAAAAGTAGTTGATAGATCCTGTCAAAATCTATGTTTTAGGAGTTTTAGGAAAATGAGTAACTCACCCTTGGAACTTTGTACGCTGTTGCTCATATTCGAACACGGGACATCTGGTTTCCAAACTTCCACTCCAACCACTTTACCACTTAACATTTCATTGACATATAATATTGAAAAATTTAATATATAACTATTTTTTCGATAATTTTCAATGTAATCTATGTTTAAATTAGATTGTTAATTTTGAAAATGAGAAATTAATGAGAATTACATTCGGCGTTTGCCTTATTCGTCGCCAAATAGGCCCTATTTCACGGCGAAATTCAATTTCTCATTTTCAAAGTTACATTTGGCAACGGAATTTGGATTTCATCACTAGATTTCGTCACCAAAAGTATTTTTTTTGTTGACGTGAAGTGTTTATTTTAAGAGCAACAAGTGATTAGTTATCCGTTGCTCATAGAATATATATGATTCGACCAAGCATATACCATTGTTAAGACAATATTATTTTTGCATGAATGCTATGCACATCATGATCTGCAAAATAAATGTTTCAGATTGTCAAATAAGACCAGGACCATTGTTAGTTTTGCGTCACGTGAGGGATTGACACCGGAAGGATCCTGTAATATTAATTAGCTTCTTAAAAATACAGAACCCAGGTACAGGCAGCAATGACTGTTTTTCTTATGGGACAGTTATAGATAACAAGTTATTTGTAATGTTACTTAAGTTCTTTTAACACTTTTTCTTCTTCTTTTTAGGGTATATTCTTTGATTCATTGTTTGGCATGTGGCCACTACACCACTACCCCACTACCCCACTGCTCCTAGTTTTTTCCAGAAGCTCTTAAAGATTTTCTCCACTGATCTTCAACAAACTCATTTGACCCCTTGAATATTCGATTGCTTCAAAGAGCTTTGACCCACTTGTGATCAACTACCTACCTAACAGCCACCAATTCATTGGGTGCTTTATAGACTTCTTACATACATTGATTTGGAAAGAGAAAGTGATTGAAAATCTTCCCGATGATTTCTCCTATAGAACAAAAGAAAGAAAACCTCTTTAAGTTTTAAACTCAAAGGTTAGCACTTTCTGGCCCAAGAAGTTGGCCAAAATTTCTCTCAATTTCTAAAAGCTTGCATTCGTGATTAAGGAGGGGCAAAAGGGGGTTCTCTCATGGTCAAAAAAAGAAAAGAAAACCTTCTTCTACGAATAAGTGTGTATATACATGGTTGCGCGGACCTACATGTATCCCAAAGGAGCACATCTACTTAATTGCATGTATACAATTTTTAATACACAGTATGATACGATATCAGACCCGTATCCTTATTTTCAATGGGGAAGCGATAGCGGAACTCGTGAGAAGACGCTACTTGACACCTCCTATGGTAGAATCCGAGTTCTGTGTAGTTATATATAAAGGTACTATAATATGGGTAACAGCTATATCTGTCGGATCTTTTTTTAACTCTCCCTCCTAAAACAAATTAGTGATAGGAAGGGTTTCAAATCAATTAAGTTTTCAAAGCATTCGACATCGTACCTGCCACTCAATTTTTAATACAATCGCAGGAAGTGACATTGTATAACTGAATGCACGGCCACTTTGGGCACAACAATTAATATCTATCTTTGAAGTTACTACAAAATAATGTTGTTCAAAAATTACAATGGAGGTTAAATAGAACGAAAAGGAAGATAAGAAAGCAGAAGATCCTTACTGAGTTTGGGGTAAATGCTAACAAATTGGCTAATAGAGATTTGGAAGTTTTGTCGTATTCTTTGTCATCTCAGGATATTCGCAACATGAACAAATTTCTTCTCAAGGAAGCTAAAGAGCTTTTTTCTTCTTTCCTTTCTTCTCAGAACATTCAGAGTAGGAATTCTCTCTTCAAGGAAGCGCGTAGGACTTTGGATTTGAAGCCCGTTTTAGGAATTGAAGTTAGAGGGGGAAGAAATTTTATTTTAAAGCAATTTGTTGAAATGCAGGAGGAGGAAATGGCAGGTAGAATTAATGCTCCTGATGACTTGGAGGAATGTGTTTTCTTAGAGGAAGATGGTAATTCTCTTTCTCTGGAGTTTTAACGGCGGGGTCTGAAGGGTTTTGGCTTTTTCTCTAGCTCTTAGGTTTTTATGTCGGTTGTCTTATTTTGGAGTTTGAATTGTTTTTTTAATTCGTGATTTCTTCGGTCGTAGGTGAGCGGTTTGGTTTTAGTGGGTTGTGGTGGTCCGGTTGTTTTTTGGTGCTTTGGTTGGATTCTTGCCGACCTTTTGAGTGTAGGTCTCGGGTAGCTTTTTGCCTGTTTGTTTGCCTGAGATTCTTTTAATCTTTGTTTCCATTTTCAAAGATTAATAAAATTCTTTTTGTTGATAGAAAAAATATCTATCTTTGAAGTTTGAACTTCTAGTCACAGTCACAGGGAGAGACAACCAATGGTTACAAATAAAATTGTGGTCACTGGTCATTGGTCACCCTCCATCAAAGTGGCTTTTCAAGATAAAGTTGGCCTAAGCAGCTTCAACCGGTCAAAATTCCATTGGAAAGAAGAGTACCTGATGTTACTAACATGGTGGAGCCCAGTTTGGTCTGAATCGACTTCTCACTCAATTCAACACCTAAACATATCACCAACCAGCTAGCCTTTAAATAAGCTTACAAAAAATACTATTTCTACTAGGCTATGGTTGCCTACGTGGAATTAATGAAAATAAAGCAAAGCCTTTCATCATCTTTCTTCATTGAGAGGACTTTGTCCAACCCTTTTTTTTGTCAAGCTTTCTTATCTTATTCAAGAAAAGAATGAGTAAAGTTCATAATTAAAGTTGCATAATTCTTTTCAAATCATCCCTTTTATGTTGTGATCCATGTTCAACCCCCTAACAACAGGTTCCAAAAAGAGGGCACGGAATCCTTGTCCCCAAAATAATCATGACTCAAAAATCGTGACTCCTTCCGTTCCAAAAAGTTAGTCCATGATCAGGAAAAGTCGTGCAAAATTCGTGACTCCTTCCGTTACATAGTTTTTTAAATTTCTTCTCACCCAATTAACGATTTCAATTAGTTCTTTTATTTGGTACGAAAAAATAAAATAAAAATCATGAACAATTTTTTTATTTTTTTTTACTTTTTTATCTGAAATTGCACGATTTTTCATAATGACCTAGTGTTTTAGGAGGGAGGGAGTGTAAAAAAGTACTACCACTGTCCGTGTTTGCTTGTCCATTTTCTCTATTCCACGCCCCTTGAAAAATTGTACTACTACATATCTTTTAATAAGAATATCTAAAAATATACAATATGAATCCTATTTTGATAGATCTCAATTATTTATATTATACGAAATTTTCAAAATCATGAAACCCTTTATAAATTAGAAGACGTAGACAATTTAAAACTTAACACGAATGACGAAAATGGACCAACAAGCACGGACGGATAGAGTATAGAGCAAATGAGAGGGTAGCGTATATTTAGCCACATGTGTACAGATTCAACTACGCGGTTAGTTATCAGGGGACTACAGCGAGGGCTGTGCATAGAGCGATTTTCTCGAGTTCTTCATCACAATAGAATAGCCACATCCACGTTTTATGAACCACTTAAGTCTCTTGTGTTCTTGTTTGATATTCTTGCGTTGTTCTTTATCCTACTACATATGTATTCCCTATATCCTGCGTTAAGGTTACGCATGTTCTTAACGCTCAAAGACATTGTAGCTCACAGTGCAGTACTAAAACAAGAGGATAAGATTTTTTAGAACAAAAGTTACAAAAGAATTCGTGGTCTCGCAAAGGGTAGCAGCTACCAACAAGGCAGCCTTTCTAGTTGTTACCACTTTACGTGGACCGTCTTATTTATCGTGGAGTAATCATTTAGTAGTCCCGGAGCACATCCATGCTATGTTCGGGATCACTCCAACACCACATATTTAAGATACCTGCCATCTTCAATCAGATGAATTTTTATGCACAAACGGATTAGCAAATACCACTTGCCTTTTTATCATTTCAATTTATTACGGAGTTAACTGTAGCAGATTTAATATACATGCTATCGATAATTTGGTATGATCCTGATTCCTGTAATCTTGGCAGCCCAATCAGCCTGCAAAGCCAAAAGAATGTTTCACATTGTGTGCACTGCTGAGAAACATGACAGCCACTCAAAAAACTGCTTTTATTAAGAGTGGATAAAACAAGTGAACATTTTCTGTGTTCATCAATGCATAATGAACTATTACTATGCACTATCTACTCCCACGCATACATTGAATTTCAAAGTATCACTCGGAGTGCGTATACATACATCCGAATGAATTACTGAGAGTAAACACATTAGTACTCTGCTACTTACCCAGAAAAGAAGAACGGACGTCAATAGGAAGGCACACACTCTGACAAACTAGATCAGTTTTTCACACTTTGTTCTATGACTATCCACCACTTCAAATTAAGGAATAAAACTGCGCATTGCTAATGATATTTCCTGTTTTGCAGAGAAACAAAAGTTATCTGAGGTCCTTTCTCACTGGAAAATCTTATGCAGTAGTTACGTACCCTTCTATTTTGCAGTGTCGTAGAGTTGAAGGAATGTATCAAATACATGCAAATCTTCAAGAGATAATTAACCATTTCAATGAATGATAAAGACTTACATTCTGTTTGGGTACTAAAGTGAAAATTGAAGTAATTGCTGCAGAAGCTAAATTTTGTGAGCTTTTTAATTTGAATGTCTTTTCTACGTCTCTCTAAGGTTACAGAGAACAAACTTCATGCACGTTAAGCATTTCGAATTTGTTGTTTCTTCCTAAATTTTCAAGAATCAGAGAGAGGGAATCTCCTAATGAGTAATGACAAGATTCTTCTCAGTTCCCAGACTACTTCCAGTACTCCTTTGTTTGCTAGGTTTTCCTTTCACTTCGTAAGTTATATCGTATAGTTCATACATAAGTTACATGGACATGATCAGTACTAGTGCCAGTCTAAGTGTCAAATTCATCCAATCCTCGCGTCCAGTATGTCACGACAAGGCAAAATATCCATATTCCTTGCGATCATGTTTCCTCTATTGTCTAAGCATAAACGAGTTATTTGCCTAATGCCAGTCATGTAGAATTCCATGCAATATGGAAGTTTAAATCTCGACAGATTACTCTAGGAAAACATGATTGCAAAACTTAACAGTTAAGACACAGAACTTGTAACCATACCAAAGGTCGAGCGCCCAATATGTGTACTCTATACATTTTAGAACACCCATTGTAACATAGGTTGTTACGATGTTCTGCATGGAAAACTTGATCACACATGTTGTTTCATCAAAATCACTACAACAACATAAGACATTCGATAATTGAAGAGGTATGCATCATTAAGCTTATCTGACAATGTATTTTTTTCCCCCTTTAGGACAGTAAACTGTTCGAATTCAATAGAGTAGGGGCAAAATCCCGTGAATTGGGAATCACTTGGAAATGGGGTTTTAAGATATTCCACGACCAGAGACGGAGTTAGGATTTTTGTATAGGGGGCGGTATGCCGGGTATATCTATGGAGGAGGTGTGGGGCTATATAATTTGATGACTCTTTTGGTTTTCATTGTTGGTGTACTCGGAAGAATGACTTAATATTGATCATGATAGTTATCATTTACAAAATCATCTTACCAGTTATCACAAGATTCATAACAAGAGTAAAAGAACAAAAAAGCCAAAAACGATTTTTCTTTTTCTTCTGATAGTCAGATAAAACCTTTGTCATCAACTCCTCCTAGCAGTACAAAGTGCGACGAACTGCACAATGACCTAAGTAATACGATAAGTGCTGAATTAAAATGGTCAGTAAATCTTACTTAGAAAGAACTAGGGGGTAGCCTCCTCCTGATCAACAAGAAATCTAGGAGAAATAGAGTTCTCTCTCAGCTGATGTATCAGAATAAAATGTTGCTGGAATGCTAGTGATGAAATGGGCTGCGGCTGGGATATGGGATTAGAACTTGGCTCAGTCAGGCTCCAGGTTGATGCAATTACTACTTTGGGTTATTGAAACTGGAGGTTGCTATTGGATTTTATTCTTTGAAATGTATTGACAATCCATGCTAGAACCAATTGGGTGATTCCCTTTGGGTTTTGGTGCTCCTGTTTATAGCACCTTGGTTTTCTTTTTATTTTTGTTCTATTTTGGTTGATCGCTAATCAACCCTTCTCTGGGGGCGTGTGTGGCATATGATTGTCATCGTGTTACAGGAGTTGCAACAAAGTTGGGATGTTATACACTCGCTCATTTTAATCCATGTAACCTTTGCATCGATTAATAAAATATTTTTGTTGTTTAAAAAAAAAAAGGGTATATGGTGGAAGTTGATGATTATAGCTATCTACACTGATAGTCTGATAGTGGAACAATGTGGCCACTTATTAAGTGGTGTGGACGGTGATCCAAACTTTCTCCGCACACAACTTTGGAACGGTAAAGAAATCAAGAACAATGTAAACTTGCGCTTTCATATTGACCGGCATGTCAGGTTTAATGCCTTTCGTGAAGTGTCAACCACATAATGTTGAGTACCCAAAAATAATTCGAGAAGTGTCAACCACAAAATGTTGAATACTCAAAAATACACCGGCATGTCAGGTTTAATGCCTTTCGCCGCTGATATCTCCTTCTTCAACATGCCACCCAGATGGAGAATCTATGGAGACAACAAGAGGTTATTCCTGTGCATTCAGTCATGATTTTGAAGATAGACTGGGCCAGCCAGATCATCAAAGGAGGCCTTGCGATACCTGGAGGATGTACAGGTAAGAATATCAATGCATCAGATACAGGAAAGGATTTGTGAAAGAACCTCAAACTAAATGCACCTTGCTGCGTATTTTACTTCTGCTACGTTTTACGCAATCGCTAGAATACAACACCACGTTATCTAAATAGGACGTATGCCAGTTTGTAACCACCTGTAAAAGACTTGGTAATTGTGTTGGTTTTCCAATTAATATGACTTTTATCTCAAACAATCCCCATAACCGCAACTATACAACATAATCAAGAAAGTACTCGTTAAAAGTGAAACAGTCCAGCATGCGGGGGCAATCGATGTTAAAACTTTGCAGTCAACAGTTAATGCACAGGAGAAGAAGGTGCAGCACATGAAGGAAGGAACAATAATTACACCAGTGGAGTGTGATCAACACTCTAGAGTCCCAAAGCAGTCTAGCTACGTAGCTCTAGAAGGGCCTGAGGAGTATAATGAGGTGAATTCAAATTCATGCCTAGGCTTGGATTCCTTAGTTGAAAACTCAGAAGGCTTAATTAATGAGATTCATGAAGGCAACTCTGTCCGGTTCTATAAAGCCCAGGAGAATGAAGCCCATGTGATTGAAGAAGTAGGACAGGAGAAACCACAAAAGGAGGTTGTAGGAAACTTTCTACATTTGGAAGGGCCACTAGTAATTGGGTCGAGTACTAATATCCGTACTTCTATTTAAACCCAAGAGAAGCTAGAGAGGCTCTGGGGAAAAAAGATACGAGATGGATGCATGAATTCTGGAGATTGCGAATCTTTTGAGAACTCCATCTCATCTTTCATGCAAGATGATGGTCAGAACTTGATAATAAAGGAGCTTCAGTCAACTACAGCAGTTGGAACGAAATTGGGTATTGAATATTCGTATGCAGACGCTCTGATGATGAAAAGAATGATTGAAGAGGATACTAATAATAGGTTTGCTCCTTTGAGGAGGAGCAACTCAAACTGCTGAAACTTACAGGTTGAATTAGGTACTCCTCTTAACTATGAAATTAATTTCATAAAACATGAGGGTTTGAGGAGCTTAGTGAAGAAAAAGCACAGAACTATGGGGAAACATTGAGGTTGGGTTTACTGAATCAGGAACCTTTGGAAATCAGGGGGAAATCTAATAATGTGGAATCAATTTTCTTTAAAACCATAGTCGATAACCTCAAATAGAATTTTCATGGCCTATATTCCGTGCTTGGGTATTCTGTTCAAGTGATGGTTATATTCATCTAGGCCCAGGTTCTGCTGTTGTGCTCATAATTTTTGGTACTGCTGGAATGGAGGTGTATTGTCCAAGTGCTCCCCAATGCCAAATGATCCACTAGGACTGAGTTTTTTTTGTTCTTATTTGCTCTGTTTCTTGTAATTCTTTTTTTTTTTTCCCTTTCAGCATTTCGCTGATTTTTTCTCTCCCGGCCTATACTCTGCTTTGTGCTTTGTATTTGACTTTTCCTCGATGTACCCTTTGTTGAGTTCTGATAAAATTTTGTTGCCGATAAAAAAAAAAGTGAGACAATGAGGGCCAATCTCAACGGCATTAAGCTTAGAAGGGAAGAAAGTTATAAACTTAAGTGGAGGTGGGATAGATATACTCGTTCTTTCTCAGTCAAATGCAGGTATGAGAAGTGGGAACAGGAATGCAATAGTTACAATTGCAATCATGGGAAATGCCAAGTGTTCAAAAATTCTAATTTTTGACACTCATTCCAGTTTTCTAGATAATTTCTGGATAGAATTTCTGGGTATGTAGCATTGCTGGTTGCATCATATGCGGCTCCACCTTTGGGGTGCGTGGTCAAGTGAACACCCCAAAACATTTTTTTTTTCAATTTTAGAAGTATTGATTTTTGTTTTGGGCTTTATTTGAACACTCATTCTGTATTTTGAACACTCATAAGTTCACATAATTTATTGGACAATGCTACATTACGCCCCAATACGTATATTTTTGGTAGTTGTTACGTATGATTTTGGCACTTGTTACATATGATTTTGGTTATGAATTCACTATTCACGTCACTGTCTATGGTAACCTTGTTACGTATGATTTTGGTATTTGTTATGAACCGCTAGGGTTTTTTTAAAAATTCACTATTCACATTACTATTTACGAATTCACATTACTGTTAATGGATATCAACCAAAAAATATGTAACAAGTATAAAAAAACACATGTAATGGGGATTACCGTACGCCTGCTTTCAAGGGGGCATACCATAGATTTTTCCTAATTCGTTATTTAACACCTACAATACATTAGTTGAAACAAGGTACATAAAAAAATTTAAGTACTTCTATATATCATTTTTCAAAAAAAATTCACCGAATTAGAGTACTGATTGCCGAATACTTTAATTCGGTGCAAAAAATTCAAAAATAATACACGAAAGTAGTTAATTTTTAATTTGAAAAATGATATGATTTTTCGTAGTGGTTTTTGGAACAGAGGGAGGGAGTGTCAAAATGGAGATTTTGTGAAAGATCGACATGGGTCGAGATTTTCTGAAATTCTTATACACTGATTTGTGACATTTCACTAATTCTTTTGGTCGCCAGAAGTGGTCAGCCAAAGGTGGGGTTGGTGGTTGGCTAGAGTTGTGGCGGTGATTTTTTAAAATTTTATGTTCAAAATTAGAATTTTTAAAAATTAGTGACATTTCACTAATTTTTTTGTTCGCCAGAAGTGCTCGACCAGAGGTTGGGTGGTGGTCGGCTGGAGGTGGGGTGGTATTTTTTTGAAATTTATGTTCGAAATTAGAATTTTTAAAAATTAGTGACATTTCTCTAAATTTTTTGTTTGCCGAAAGTAGTCGGCCAAGGATGGGATGGTGGTTGGCCAGAGGTGGGGTGGTATTTTTTTTAATTTTATGTTCAAAATTAGAATTTTTAAAAATTAGTGACATCTCACTAATTTTTTTGGTCGCCGGAAGTGGTCGGCCAGAGGTGGGGTGGTGGTCGGCCGGAGGTGGGGTGTGAATTTTTTTGAATTTTATGCTCGACATTAGAATTTTTAAAAATTAGTGACATCTCACTCATTTTTTTGGTCGCCGGAAGTGGTCGGCCAGAGGTTGGGTGGTGGTCGGCCGGAGGTGGGGTGGTATTTTTTTGAAATTTATGTTCGAAATTAGAATTTTTAAAAATTAGTGACATTTCACTAAATTTTTTGTTTGCTGGAAGTGGTCGGCCAAAGATGGGGTGGTGGTTGGCCGGAGGTGGGGTGGTATTTTTTTTTTAATTTTAGGTTTGAAATTAGAATTTTTAAAAATTAGTGACATTTCTCTAAATTTTTTGTTTGCCGAAAGTGGTCGGGCAAGGATGGTGGTGGTTGGCCGAAGGTGGGGTGGTAATTTTTTTTAATTTTATGTTCAAAATTAGAATTTTTAAAAATTAATGACATCTCACTAATTTTTTTGGTCGCCGGAAGTGGTCGGCCAGAAGTGGGGTGGTGGTTGGCCGGAGGTGGGGTGTGGATTTTTTTTAATTTTATGTTCGACATTAGAATTTTTAAAAATTAGTTACATCTCACTAATTTTTTGGTCGCCGGAAGCGGTCGGTTAGAGGTGGGTGGTGGTCGGCCGGAGGTGGGGTGGTGATTTTTTTGAATTTTATGTTCGAATTTAAATTTTTTAAAAATTAGTGACGTCTCACTAATTTTTTTGGTCGCTGGAAGTGGTCGCCAAAGGTGGGGTGGTTGTCGGCCGGAGATGGGTGGAGATTTTTTTGAATTTTATGTTCGAATTTAGAATTTTTAAAAATTAGTAATATTTCATTAATTTTTTTTTGTTTTTATGTTTGATTGCAAAAGTTTCTTGTCCTTCCCCTTAAAAATGTCAAATATTTTTTGTTTTTATGTTCGATTGCAAAAGTTCTTTATCCTTCTTTTAAAAAATGTCAAATGTTTTGAATTTTTGGCTAAATGGCCTAGATGGCATAGGTCGGAGATGTTCTAACACGGGTTTAGCTCAAAATATTCTCTCACCTCCAGCTGTACAGTCGCAAGAGACAGCCTCAGGACAACCGTCCGATCACCCAACCCAACGGCCGATCACTTGCTGGCCAACATCACCACTCCGCGTTAAGCCAATAACAAAAGAAAAAACACGTCACAACCATCTCCATTACCCACTCGTTCAAACCAAAAACTTCAAATCTAACGCTCGCTAGATCCTCGTTTCCTTTTTTGTTTTTGATTTCAAGCCACCGAATCAGCAAACAATTCTCTCTCTACCACAATCGGCAATTTGATCTCAACAAATTTCTTCGTTCTAGGGTTTCTTTCTGTTTCGATTGTGTCAAATTCGTCCTTCTCCAATGGCGTCCAGTTCCTATAATAGAGGCAGTGACTACTACGGCGCCGCGCCATACAGATCGAGGTATTCCTGTAATCCCACAGAATTTATCGTTTTCATTTGTGATTTTCCTTCTATTTGTTTGATTCTCGTTGATTTGGAAGAAAATATGAAGAAAATCGAATCTTGCCATGGCGGTTTCTGCCCTAACGCAATTGGGTTGTTGTTGGTTTTTTTTTTTTTTTGCTTTTCGTTCTCTTCGTTTGTTCAGCTAATCTGCAATTGTTGAGATGGAAGTTTTTGTTTGGGTTTGTGAATGCAGAGAAGGGCTTAGCACGAGACAAGTGGCTAGTTCCGATGAAATCCAATTGCGGATTGATCCGATGCATGGGGATTTGGATGATGAGATTACTGGTCTCCGTAAACAAGTTCGACAACTAAGAAACGTAACCCCTCTCTCTCTCACTCACACACACACACACACAAAAGCACGAAGGCTGCCCTGTATCAATTTGGTATCTTGTTAGTAACTCACACTACGCACACGTTTATCACGGAGTTGGGGACTGCTGAATCTGTGATCCGCTCATTTATTTGGTATTTATATTGTAGAGCTTGATGAGTAGTGGAGTAGTATATTTTTTGAGACAAGAAAATCAAGTTTAATTGGAGATCAGAACCATGAGTTCAAATGGAAGTTATATTGTGTTTTCTGGGAAATCGTACTTGGTGTCATTTTCGCAAGACCAGTATTGGTTGACCCCTGAGTTGCAGATGTCCATGTACATGGATGGTCTACTCGAAAAGCTATGTAAAATGAAGAGCTCGGATCAAATTTTAGGTACTCCATTTGTTGAAAGCTTGTTCGAGATTGGTTTGTTACATAAAGAAACTAAGCTTGAACTACTCGTTATTCTTTCAAACTAAACTTGAACGAGTTCCTTGCTTTGAAAAGCTGTAATGTTTAAGAAATTCAAACTTGTCATGATCAACTGGATTTATGTGTGATCAACTGGGTTAATGTTCGCTTCAGATCGGCTTGCCTGATAAAAAAGCAAAGCTTGAGCACATTCTTGTAGCTTGTTAAGTTTTGAAACCGAGCTTAAACAATCCACTACTCTTTATTAGCCCTACTTGCACTTAATTTGCAACCCAATTGAGTGACCTTTAGTAAAATATCAGCACATGTCCCTGCACTGTCAAGTCTTCTTTATATTTAGGTGAAGTGGTCTTGTTTTCTTATGTCATTTACCTAGGTCTCTTCTCTTTTTCTCCTGTTCATAAGATCCTATCTGTTGCTCTGATTTCTACCAGGTGCTTACATATTTCTCTGTACTAGGTTCTTGGTTGGATCGTATTTTGGTATATAGTAGATTTATTTCTAAGTGGTATGCGATTGTAATAAAATGCACAAGCACCGTGTGTGTCCTTTGTGCAAGGATGAAGAAGAGAGCCCTGACCCCCTACTTTTTAATTGCCACTTTTGTACATAATATAGTTGCCGTAATCTGCAAATTACATGTAGGGTTCCATATGCATAAGATACATAACTTCTCCCTAAGGTCATGACAACATGTTTTCTATGTAAGAAAACAACTTTTGGGGCAAAACTTGGCCTAAAATGGAACTGAGGGTTCTGGATGGGTGTTGTTTTCTGAAGTTGAAGCATAAGTAGTTGACCATTATATTTATATGTTTATCTTGGCCTGAGTTTTTTTTTTCCCCGTTCATGTCATTCTGTTTGTGAGCTCTTATTCAGAGTCTGGTGTTGCAGGTGGCTCAAGAGATAGAATCAGAAGCAAAGTTTCAGAATGACTTTCTCAATCAGTTGGTATGCCGAGAACTTAAAAACCCGTTTGATGAAGAACGTATTTCAGTTTTCTTTATTGCCTGGAACATTTCCTGGAATAGGATCTCTCATATTCTCAATTTATGACTTAGACACAATTAACTACTTTGATAACATGTCATCACTTCTTTTTGTTGTCAATTATCTAAACTGTGACTTGGGTTGAGTAAGTTTTAATGGTAGATGAAGTTTATGGACTCTTTAAGTGGAAATAGGATAGGAGGAAAAGATAAAATTGGTATGCAGCATGGACAATAGGTAATTAATTAATGTTTATGTAAGGTATAAGGTTCACATTCTGCATCTTGAATTAGGTAGGAGCCTAAAGTTTAGGAGGTAATATTTAACTCTAGCATATAAGAATCGATCTTGTTAAAAACAGAAGTGACCTTCCCATAAATTTTTGAGACCACGTGGTGATATTGTGGTCCATCTTACTTTCTGTACTGAGATTCAGGATCAAATCAACATTTGATCTGCCAATGGAAGCAATAGATTGGTGGGAGTCATTGCTCAAGCTAGAGTGGAACGAATAATTGAATAGATGGTACCAGCTTTGTTAGAACCTACCTAGAAGGACCGTACTCATGTGACGTGAGTGTAGGAATGTGAAAAAATTGTGGAGTCGGGAAGAGAGAAATTTTTTTGTTTTACATTTGGTGTTAAAAAACATCTGCCATAATCACGTTGACTGCTAGGAAAAGGAGCCTGTTTGTCTGCAATATAACAGCAAACTCGATTCACTTACGTCCTTTAAAACCATATTACTTTTCCACAATGACCTAGGCAAGTCTTTTAATGGGAGCTTTTTTTATGGATCATGTACCAAATACCAATAACCTTTTGTACCCTATTTTATAGTTCATATCACTATATACTATTCAGGGGCTTCTGGTCTTGTTTCAATCTTCAGATTGGTAACAATTGCATTTGGGTACATAAGAATTTCTCCTAATTGAATATTGGTTGGTGGTTATTTTTAAGCTAAGTTTCCACTAAAAATACCGTCTTCCCCGCTGTAGTCAAAAGTGTATGTTGTTTCTGCTAAATGTCTCAGTTGATGTACTAGAGAATGACTTGTGGGAGAATACCAAAAATACCTCTGAAAATACTGAAAATACCATAGAGGAATTTTAGCCTTATTGTGATATTGAAACCTGATTAAACTTTTTTTTTTATAATTCTACTGTATCAATTATCCATATCAAGGTAGTTGCACTTCACCTCCTTAAAAAATAGGACTGCTTTCTGAAGACGTTATGTTTTTCTTGTATGCGACAGCAAATGACAATGATAAAAGCTCAAGCCGGGGTCAAGAACAACATGAGGCGGTTGAACAAGAGTATCATCCAGCATGGGGGAAACCATGTTGTCCATGTAGTGCTTTTTGCACTTCTCTGCTTTACTGTGGTCTACTTCTGGTCCAAACTTTCAAGAAGATGAGGTTTAAAATTCAACTGCTGCCCTTTCAATGCCAATTGCCTAGGCCAACTGGATATACTGGAGTGTTAGGAAGATACAATTTCAGTTTCTTTGTGGAGCTGTCGCCATTACTAGTGCTCTCAAAATGTTGAAACATGAATTCTTGTAATCAGGGTATAACTGTTGTGTGGTAAATATGACTTGTCGAGTTGGAACTATGAGTTCTGTTGATGGAATCATTGCTTCATCTGTATTCAATTGCTGACATTTACGCTTCAGCTCAAGGCGTGATAAATAAACTGCAAAATGACATCCTTCGGCACTTGTAGAACTTGACTGTTCTGTTTTTCATCCTTGCATGAGTTTATGTTGTAGCCATAAACTTGGATCTTGTTTAGTTTCTTGGTGTTTGCTGGGACCAGTTAAGTTGGTCTGAAATAGCCATAAACTTGGATCTTGTTTAGTTTCTTGGTGTTTGCTGGGACCAGTTAAGTTGGTCTGAAATCAAGTGAGTGTCGTCATATTATGTCCAATGCGTATAGACCTTGTTTTCTGATCGGATTAATCGTTAACGGATGTAAATATTTTAGGGCCAGTTCCGTTGACACAAAATTGGACACACCAAATGTAGAATACTCATTTTGGACACACCAAATGTAGAATACTCATTTTGGAGTTACATGGAAATAGACTGTTCTGCTTACGCTAACGCATAAATGTTATACACAGATTTGGTCCTGATCTGGAAAATCCATGACCTGAAAAAAGCACCATCTTGCACAAGGTCACAAATGCAGTTTAAAGAATGAGAAAAATAGGCAGCACAGCAATGTTTCTAACAAAACTGATGGCACAAACCGGTGATCAAGCAAATCACCAACTCTCTATTTACATAACCTGTACATAAGATTATTCGGTCAAGTTTATTCAATTGGATCAGATTAGGCAAATACAGGTCAATAGAAATTAATGTCGGATCACACTGGAAAACTACAGAGGGCAAGGCAAATCAGATCCCCATTCAAAAAACCGGGCGATTTAGTGGCGGTTGTGTCAGTCGGTCAGGTCTTCATGAATCGGAATCAAAATGCTTTGCACAGATTGTTAGTACTCAAGTTAGATGAGCACTGCTCCCTTATTGGGCTTGTGGGCCCACACAACCTGCTTCTCTTCGGTTCAGAAATTGTCACGTGCGAAATCGCTACTGCTAGTGCATCCACCAAGCCACATTCATCTTCTGTCGATGACGCTAGGATTCCGCCATTGCTGAAAGAACCACCGCGGGTTCTACTTTCATCCTGCTCCGATCTAGATGTACTGGATAATAACTGGGAAGGAGGGGCTGATTGACTCTTTGATTTTGACTTGATGGATAGAGACCTTAAGGTGCGCTCAGTGTAGAACAGAATCCATGGATGGGCTGAATTACATCAGTTAATGTAAAAATTATTAGCAAGTTTAACAAAGAATCCAAGGTTAAGCAACAATGAGGAATTACTGATAGCTCTTGATCACAACAGTAATTAATATAAGGAAACGGAATGATAACCCCTCTGCCCTCTATTGCTGATCCCCGTTCCATTTTAGGAAGTCCAAAAATGTATGTCCATTTTGACAAGTCAAAACATACAGTTTGTAAGTTTTCAAATCTAAGTATTTTTTTTTTAACCGGAAAAAAAGTAGCTGCAGGTATAATTGACTTGAGTGGGAAACAAAGGATTAGTGCTGGAAATAAAGACGTTGGTCCCAATTCAGATGCATTAATTACGTACCCTATGAAAGTTAGGACTGGCAAAAGGGACCGGCAATAAAAATAGAAGGTTGAAGTGGTTAATGAGAGCGTATGTTGCTGATCATTCAGATATGGTTCTAGCCTAGTAACATAACAAAGAATTAAAAACCCTTTCTAGAATATAACTAGGATAGGAAGCTTACTTAGAACTTCATCTGCTGTGATCCTTGCTGCAACATCCCTCGTAAGAATGCGTTCAATCAGATCACGGGCAGGTTTAGATATAGACTCCCAAATCCCAGTGTGGAAATCGAGCTCCACATTCTTGATTTGCTCGAAAACTGCATCTAACGAGTCTCCTTGAAATGGAAGAACGCCAACCAAGAGAGCATGTAAGAGGATTCCGGCACTCCATATATCGACTTTCTCAGAATAATTGCCTGACAGAACTTCTGGGGCAACATAAGCAGGGCTCCCAGCCAAACCTGTTAATCTCTGACCTGCAATGTAGCAATTGCTCTATTTCATAAGCAAAGGGAAAGAATATCAAAAGGCAAGTTGCTAAGTTACTAAGTAAAATATGCGTCAATGAAAAAGAAACATAAACTCCAAAAATATTGAAGCGGAAAGAGATTTCAGTGTTTTTTTTAAACTCACACCCCCTTTGGGGAACAAAAAAAAATCATAGTTTAGGAAAACTGGAAAAACACACACGACACAGCCAGCACAGCTTTTGGAGGCTTGGCAATTAAACAAACCGTTAATGTGTTTGAGTGTTATGGGTAAGGAAAAAAGAAAGTCACTCTGCTGCCTTCTTGAAGATAGTAGGAAAATTCTTACATGACAGGATTGTTAAATAAAACTACATGAAAGGGTAAAGTATTCTCAGTCTGCACAAAGGGGGAGCAAGATTTCACAAAGAGGCAAAGAGCCATGTCAATTGGAGAATAGGTTTGAAGGATAATGGCCTAAATAGATTTGTCTATTTGAGCATTAAGCAACATGTAAAAGATGAGCTCGGTAAAAAAACCCAGCAATCGGAATGTTCAAATTTCTCTAAATAAAAATACTACTAATATCTTAATCGACATAATCTAAACTGGAAGTTACAAGAATATCTGAAAACATGTAAAAAAAAGGTCCATGCTCACTACAACCATTGGTCTTAAAAGAGCAGCAATATCGAGATATTAAGGACTAGAAAAACAACACAGAATAAGTAAAGGACGTGTCAGATATTTTACCATTTGCTACCCTCATGGCTAAACCGAAATCTGCAAGCTTGATCTTCCCTGAAGTTGAGAGAAGAATGTTTTCAGGCTTTACATCCCTGTGAACAACTCCCATCTCGTGACAATACTTAATCACCAGCATTAACTCCTTGAATATATTAGCAGCTCGGTGCTCAGAATATCGAACCTCCTTGGACATCTGATCAATCAACCGCCCACCAGAACATAACTCCATCACAAGGTGAAAACATTCTGTATCCTCATACACTGCTTCCAATGTTACAACACCTGGATGACCCGATAAATGCTGCATAATCTCCACCTCACGATGAACAATCTCCTCCCCCTTTATAAGAGTCTTGCATGCGAATTCCTTTCCAGTAATCCTACTCTGACACAACCAAACAGACCCAAATTTACCTCTTCCAATAGTCGCTCCCGCGATATAATCATCCTCAATCTTATTCTTCCTACCCATTTGGGTGGCTATGTCGATACACCCTATCTTCCTCTTCAATCCCCTTCCAGGTAAAACCAACGACGAGGTTCCACATGGTGGAGCCGTAGCAGCAATACCCACAAGCCTACTTTTACATGACCCAACATGCTCATCATCCACAACATCTTCCTTGCACCTCTTCTTCAACCTTGCATAGTCTTCCAAAGAATAATGGGTTCTCAATTTTGATAAGGAGGACCGCGAGGTTGATTCTAAAACTTCCTCCTCTTTATTTTGGTACAAAAGTTCACTCCCTTTCCTCTTCTTCCTCATAATACTCATATCACACTCCCGAAAATAATTCAAACTGAAATAAACCAAAACTCTAATTCAAAGACAAGCGAAAGGATCACCCATTCTACTTTTCGACTTTTTTGACAACCTGAAATTAATTAGCAAAAATGTTTGGTAAGGAAACTCATTCAAATCAACTACAAACAGAATACACAAAGCTGAGCTGAACAGAAAAAGTACTAGATAGATGTTCAAATAAATAAATAAAAAAAAGAACGTGAACTCATAGAATAACATGACTTCATTTCGCTAACGAATGCTTGGTTGATTCTAAAATATCCTCCTCTTTATTTGAGTTCAAAATTTTCATCCTTTAATTCCTCATAATCAAATAACACTCCGTAAAATTCTTCAAAACCCTAATTCAAAGACAAGCCACATCAAACCAATAACCCTAATTCAAAGACAATCGATAGGATCACCCAATCCAGTCAGTACTAATTTTTAACGAATTCCACTTTCGCCTTTTCAGAATACCCAAACTCAAATTTCCATTCATATCTACTATAAACAGCAGATACCCATCAAGTTGAACAAAACAAGAGTAGTAGATCGACGAAAAAAAAAAGGGTCATCCAAATAGGGAAATAAAGGCAAGAAAAAGAACCTTTAGGTTTTCAGATTGCAGAGGCAATGAACGGAGAAGGTGTCTGAAGAAGGTGACGAGTATACGATAGACGAATCGCTGGCGAATAGAGAGAAGAAGAAGATGAAGATGGAACCCTAGAAATCTGCGACGGGTGATTTTGGGGATTTGGTTTCGGCCTTTGGGAAAGTTCGGGGTTTTTTTTTTCTTTTCCTCTGGTGGTAACAGAGGAGTGTGTTGCGTTTTTACTTTTTGACAGAGAGGCAGGTCTACGTGTCGGCTATAGCCTATAGGTCTGGAATGAGAAATTAGGGGAATCTTAGATTCATAGAATGATCTCTTTATGGTACTCTCTTGTCCAGTTTTTAATTGGATTTGGAGTCAACAAATTTTCAGAAATTTTTCTACCGGCACTAACAAGTATACAAAATATTACGCTAATATTTTTGTGTTCGATAATACATTAATGTGATAGTAACGTGTTTGTACAAAATATTACGCTAATATTTTGGATTCATAGAATGATCAATTATTGTACTCTCATGTCCAATTTTTATTTGGATTCGAATCAACATTACTTTTTAGAAATTTTTCTACCAGCACTATCAAGTATACAAAATATCACGCTAAATGTTTCTGTGTTTGTTAATGCATTAATGTGGTAGTTAACATGTGTATATTTTAGTGTAATAATTTGTAGATAGTTGATGTTTGTAGCATTACTCTTACTTTTTCCTTTTTTACTTACTATTTATACAATTCGTTTTTGCAGAGTTTACACTAAAGTATTTCAGTATTTTTTATATTTTTTTCATAAGTCATTCTTCTCACATATACATGATACATCAACTGATTTAATAATTTGAAGTTCAAAATATCGAAAATATCACAATGGAAATTCACCTTTTTGTTTTGTTTCAATTTTGTGATTTTTTCTATGAGAATTCTGATTGTGTTTGTTCTGTCATTCATTTTTTCTTACGTCAAGAGATTCAAGAATTATCTCATGAATATATTATAGAACTGTTTGGGTGAGGATTAGTAATTTCGCTTGATTGATATTAATTTCTACTACCTATAATAAAAGAGGTCAAGCTGGTGACCTAAAAAGACTTATATGCTCTTTGCCTTCTTTAGTTATGCCCCATACATCCTCCTAAAGCAAGAAAACCACCGTCTCACCTTATATGCCCTTTGCCTTCTTAAGTTATGCCCCTTTCATCCTCCTAAAACAAGAAAACCACCGCCTCACATTGTCTGTATTTGCTCCCTTCACCGAATTTTGAATCTTCCCCCTATACGTACTGCAGTTCCACTCAAGAGTTTAAATTAGGTGGCAGACAACATGTTTGATTAAATACCGAAGTGAATATTAGCCTTCTTTTTAATCTTTTACCTCCTTTAACACTTTTTTATGATTCTAAGACAACAATTTCATGCTTGGAACATTTGGTTCATATATGTTTTGTTGGCCAATTTGTTGCTTTTATGTAACCACCTATGGAAAAGAAAACGTCATGTCCCATAAAGCTCCATTGAAGCTTCACACTTCGTTTCTATAGATTTATTACGTTCACGGTAGGGGAAAAAAAAAAAAAAAGGGAAAAGAAACTTGCCACGAACATGAAGCATTTTCATGACAGGTATGTGTTGTATATTCATAGTACTTCTATAACATGCAGTGTAGCAACCCAAATCACACCAGTGTGATCATTGATCTCCCTCCAATTAGCTAGACGATCGCTTCCTTGTACATTGAGCCACTGTTTGACACATGTTTGTGTCCTTCATATTTTCTATTCTTCCACTAAAAGATGGAGACACCTGCCAATGATTTTACAAGATAAAGTGCATTCTTAAGGCGCAACATGCCACTTTTCGGGGAACCTCCTCATCTAACTTGCATTTTAGAAGTACTTCGCAACTATAAGAAATAACACCCTATTTCGCTGTGGTTGAATAGGAAACAGGTTGTCACAATGTTTGCCAATGATAAATACCCAAAGGCCAATCTCACTGCCCAAAGTCAGATGGAAAAAACGAAAAGGTCCTACACAAGAGAAAGGGCGCGTAATCAGAGCACCGAGAAAAGATGAGAGGGGTGAATATACATCATTGTCAGCAGGAAAAAAAAGAAGAGATACTTAGGAAGAGGAGGGAGTGCAATGTGCGAAGATAAATAAGATGTAAAACATACACGTCCTTCCACCGAATCCGATTATGCAACAAGCTTCCGATTACGCAACAAGCTCCCACACCACATGACGTTTGAGCGAAAAAAAATTTGTGCATGTATAGTTTTCATACAACATCCATCAAGATTTGTAGCTCATGTTGAAGCACGTGCAACACACGTGCCTGTGACTAGTATATCTAAATAACGGATCACTCAATTTGTTTTTATCTCTACAAAATTAATCTAGTTTTAATTTAAGGAGGTTGTTATTTTCAGTGGTATAATTTGCTAAGAGTTGTAACTTTGTTTATATATTGTCAAAGGTTAGGTCTATTTCTGATCCTCCTATGTCTTTATCTATATCAATTAGAAACACAAGTACCGTTATTGTTGTGATGAGCAATGCTACTGTGACAATATTTGGTGACCATGTTTTGCGTACCATGTTACGTGTCATGAGTAATAAATTGGTAGAATATGGTTTACTATATCACAAATGAAACTCATTTTCATGTCCAGAGCAAAGGTCCTAGTGTTTGGGTTGCCCAAACCCAACCCCAAGCTTAGTTGTCCACTTAATATGAAGTCATAAAAAAAAAGATGTACAAGTAAAAAATATATGTATATCAACGCGTTACATTATACTTTTAGCTTGAATTGCATCAAAAAATCAAAATCAAAATATAATTCCGGTTATAGTGCTTTTATAATTAACATGATCCAATTTGAAGAAAAAAACTTCTCCTTGCTTTTCTTAAGCGAATTCTACTTTGTTTTACTATCCGAGAAAAGTACGCTTCCCTTCTATTGATAATCAGTTCTCTCGAAGCATGATTCTTGGACCAAAAAATCAAGGTCTCCTAAGAGCTTGAGGAACCAAGAAAAATACATGTGTATCTCTCAAAATTTGGCCGAACACATAGCTTGCCCTGATATTTTGGAAGCTTAAAGCGAATTTAAATATTCCGCCCTAAGTTTTTGTGAACAAGGCTCAATATAGGCGGCTAATATAAGGTAAATAGATTAAATATTGTATTCTAGTTACGTAATTTAACTAAATATTTTTTATAAGAATTTTTATACAATTAGAAAAAAATAAATCAAACATAATAATGTACCGTTCATCTATATGCTTTCTCTAACTAATCATGTTATCAACTTTACTCATGTAAGAATACTATTTTAAACAATACAAATTATTTATTTAAATATTTTCACAAAGTTTGTTCAGTGAAAAGAAATTATTTTAGTTTATTTATTGTCAATAATTATTTATTTGTGACTTCGATTTGAAAAGTTAAAAGTAAAACTAAAAAAAACTAGTGAGAATACAAAAAACTTATGAAGAAATTTATGGTGTGCAAAATATTTGAAACCTTGGACTTTAGAGAAACATTTACAAGTACTAAAGCTTAACTAAATTGTACTACCAGTGATGCAAGGGTTTTCTTTTATCTACATTAGATCAAAATCAATGCTGGACTTCTTAGTTTAGGGCATCATGATATTCGAACCCTACCTACTTCCCTTGGAATACATTATTTATAATATATATATATCTTGACAAAAAAAAATTCTTTTTTTGGTTACTCCATCCCGGAGGTTGTCCAAGCTCGAAGACTTGTTGGGCTCACTCCTGAGCCGGCCTAAGACATGTCACATGATATCTAAAACATTGTAAAAAAATTAAAATGGGGCAATTTAGAAAAATGTAGAAATAAAGATGGCAAAAACTTACTAATAAAAGAGAAATGCTAATGGGTGCAATATTATACTACTAATTAAGAGTACAAAAAAGGAGTAATACTTTTTGTACCCTACAGGTGCAATGGCAGCAAGATCCCTAATAAAAATACACATTTCAAGAGCAATACGGCGCCGTTTGAGATCACGATACAGTCATACTCTATAGTTTATATATACCTCGTTCGATCAACGCTAATCATATTGTACATCTTCTCCACAAACAATGGCAAATCGCATACAAACAACCTTAAACCCTCCCAAACCCCTCACCTCCAAAATCCCATCAATCTCTCTCCTCACTTCACCATCTTCATCGTATAAACCTATATCTAAATCCAAAAAACACCCAACAATCTCCGTCTCAGTAATGTCAAGCAAACAACAACAACAGCCTTCTTTGGACAGTTTGAGCAGCAGTGAACGCAGGGAAGAAGTTCTCCAGGCTGTTAGTAACTCGCTTTCTAATTGTCTCTCTGAGACCAATCTTCATCTAACTGTTCCTGGTCTCAAATCCAAAACCAGAGGCAAGGTACTTTACTTTCCCATACCCAAATTGATTCAATAAGCTCGATTCGTGTATTTTGGATGTTGGTTTTGGTCCATTTCCTTCTGGGTTTTGGTTTCTTAGAAAAAACTGATGGCGAAAAGAGAAATTTAGCTAAAGCCCTGATTTTGGTCGATTTGTGTATTTTGGATGTGGGTTTTGGTCCATTTCCTTCCTGGTTTCGGTTTCTGACAAAAACTGATGGCAAATAGAAAAATATAGTAGAAGCCCTGATTTTGCCCGATTTGTGTGTCTTGGATGTGGGTTTTGGTCCATTTCCTTTTAGTTTCTGAGAAAACCTGATGGCAAGAAGAGAAGATTAGTTAAAGGCCTTAATTGTCATACTCTGTACTTAACGAGCATAGTTGAGCACACATACACACACGTATATATACTCTGTGTGACCTTCGTCTAACTATATAATTTTTGTCCATTACCGGCAAGTTATGTCCGTTTTTGTATAAAAGATAACGCACTCGATGAATTTTCAATTTTTGGAACTAATTTAAATTGAAATCCACACTTTTTTTTGTGTGTGTGTGGACATCCACACATCAGTATGAGAAAATTTCAAAGGATTATGCACACAATTACTTTTTTATTTTTGGATCCGAGAAATGAGAAGATTTCGTAATGAAATAAATTATGGTACCTTAGGGAGTAGGCCTATGAGTATGTATTTCAGTCGAGCATGAAATTCGATAGGGTTACGCATTTTCTTTTATACCCATTTGGACTTTCTCAGAAACCCCAGAGGGTCCAAAGTGGTTTTTTTTTTATGTGCTGGGAAAATAAATGCGCTTTGCTTTTTGAAGGTTAGGGATATATACGATGGAGGGGATTATCTAGTTCTGGTCACGACGGATCGACAGAGTGCATTTGACAGAGTTCTTGCTTCAATTCCATTCAAAGGCCAGGTTATTGCCCATTTTGATTTCACTTTTTGTTCTCTTGGTAGATCTATAGAGGTAATCAAAAGCTCGTTTTGGAAGTTAATTGCAAAATTTAGTGTCACAGTCATTGAATAGCTGTTCCCTATTGTAATTTGGCTTGCCTGATCCAACTTACAGGTTCTGAATGAGGCAAGTTTGTGGTGGTTTAATAAAAGTCAGCACATTACTCCAAATGCAGTTGTTTCAGTACCAGATAAGAATGTTACAATTGCGAAAAAATGTTCAGTTTTTCCTGTCGAATTTGTTGGTAAGATATTGCAGTTCCATTATATTTCTTGTTATTTCTCTCTTACTTGCAATGCATGCTATTTGCACAAACAAAAATTGTCATTAGGAAATTTCTAGGTGTATGTATTACATATCAATATTGCTAGAGACACTAAATAAGTTACAAACTAATGTACTAAATGTACATATGGCACTTTTTTAGTGGATGAGCCTACCCATGTATTGCAACATCCATTGATGTGGTGTTGCCAAGTACACATTTAGCGTATTTGTTTGCAAACTATTTAGTGTCTTTAGCATTCCTCCAGTCTGTATTTTTCTCTTACCTATTTGTAAGAAATCTTTTGTCTGTTTTGTTGCTGACTGTAAAAGGGAAAAAAGAAAAACCTCCATTGATGTTATGTGGAGCATTCTTGCTTCTCAGAAGTTTCTACCAGTGTATTCTGTGTCCTCCGAATAAGCATGGTATATGTTTCAGACACCCGTTTTCAAATTGGATACTAGGAACCTCTAAGTATATTTATAGAAGCATTCTACATTTCATAGTGTGAAAATTTATAGTGATTTGAAGTAGCTGTCTAAAATGTATCCACTAGATGTGCAACTTTCGGATCAATATACTGGTATATGTAGATTACACATGACCAGACCTACTAATTTATGCCTAAGTCAATCTTATTTAGATGAGAAGTGTCTTTTTCTTCACACCACTGTTCCCAAGAGCAAAAACTTGAGGAGTTTTGCGAACTTGTGGTAGGAACGGCTAATGGAGAACTTAACAGTCAGACCTGGTGCTCATGGATCTAAGAGTTTTCTAGTTGGAGGTTCCCTACTTCTTGGGGTAGGGTTCCAAATGGATACAAGTAGCTGAAAGCAAGTGATTGGGAAGTTGTTTGGTTGAATTGAGCATGCAAGTATTATAGAAATGCATTTTTTTTTTTGTATATTCTCTGAGGAGATTCATATGATTGTGTATACCTTTTACATTCCAGTGACACGTTAAATATTCTTGCATATAGTTTATAATATTATGTTTCACATAAAAGCTCCATTCTCTTGTCATCTGTGATTTTGAGAGCATATGATTTGATATTTCTAATTTGAATGAATAGGAGTATTCTGGTCATGCCATCAAGTTTTTCATGGATGCTTATTATGTATTCATGTGCAGTCAGAGGTTACGTGACTGGAAGTACTGATACATCGCTGTGGACTGTCTACAAGAAAGGTGTCCGCAACTACTGTGGCAATGTCCTCCCCGATGGTGTGTTTTTTATTTGATTTGTAGATTCACTGATGTGTTTTTTCTGTTTGTTTCTTTGCTTCATTATAGTCTATATCAACATGTAATAGGAATGGTGAAAAACCAAAGGCTACCTGCAAATATAATTACACCAACAACGAAGGCTGTGGATCATGATGTTCCTGTTACTCCAGATGAGGTTTACTCTACTCTTTTAAATGCTCGGCTTTTTCAAAAAAAAATTATGTGTACTTGTTATCTTCTCTCTTTGAAGATATCAACTGAATCTATTATTCAATAATAATTCCACTTTCAATATTAACCTGAGAAGTTCGTTGCGCGGCAGTTTTTAGGCAAGTAAGAGGGAGAATGAGTGAAGAGTGTTCTAATGAAATAAAGAATTCGTTCTCTTTTAAAAATAAATTTATTGTAGGAGTATGGAATGCTAGTATGTTACCTATCTTCCTTGTATTTCAAAAATAGAAAGAGCTCATGAAAAATGGTTGAAGCATGTGCATTTTGCATATCAGCAAGTAGAAGCTTGTTTTATTTGGTGAGTTTGTGTAAAAAAACCAAGCAAGAGTAATGTTATGGGCCTTTCTGTTCGCTTTTCTTTTTCTGTTCGCTTTTCTTTTTTGTGCTGTTGTTTACTTTACTTGCACCTCCGATTCTTCTGGTAATTTATTGTTTGCAATGTATTGTAATATAATTGCTAAACAACACTGCAACAAGTACTATAGTTAAACAAAACATTTTTGAGTGCGAATGAGAGAAGGTTGAAAAGTAGAGAGAGAAACCTAGATTTCCCTAGGGCAGTTGAACCAAAGGTGAATAGAGGGAGAAGAAAGGGAAAAAGTCCTAGAACTACTAGGTGCTTGAATCATGAGGATAAGAAGATTAGCAGAAGATGGAGGAAGGGATATGTCTGCTGCCTTCTCACATCTAGAGTCACTAGGGGCCTTGCACCCCGAGGAGAAGAAGATAAGGGGAATGGATTGGTGTCATTGCCTCTAAACTACTCTATGGTTTCTCTCATATCAACTCGCAATACCCTGGCCATACGAAATCACAAAGCTTACCTTACTACCAAATGAAACGAAAAATTACTCCACTATCCGTTTCTTCGTTTTTATGCGGATCGAATCACATTAGTGTCCCATAAGTTTCTGAAGTGTCCCTAATTACTGTTCATATGACTGCAGCAAGAACAACATGAACAAGAATTCATCAATCATATATCAGCAAGCATTATAACTTGAAAGGGGCCAATGACTAGATTGACTTCTTGGACTTGTCTTCAATATTTTACGGGCCTATATTATTATGTAATACTCCCTCCGTCCCTTAATGTTAGTCCACTCTTCCTTTTTTGGCTGTCCCAAAATTGATGTTCACTCGTGAAAATCAAGGACCAAAATTAATTAAATTTCCTTCTTAGCCCTTCTTATTTGAGCAAATGGCAAAGTTTCTTTGTACCAAATTCTAATTTAAATCTAAGGGACAAATGTGGAAAGTTAAACAATGAAAAGTACAATGATTATGTCCCCCAAAAAAGTTGGAATCCTGAAGTGGGACTAACATTAAGGGACACAGAGGGAGTATATGAATATCAGCAGACATTATAACCTGATAGGGGCCAATGACTAGTTTTTTTCCTTTTTTTTTTTGAAAAGGGCCAATGACTAGTTTGACTGCTGGGCTTGTCTTCAAAATTTTACGGGCATATGTTATTATGTAATATTGGTCATACCTGCAGAAGAACTATATCTCAATGGTTTTCAGATGAGTTGGGTTATAATTATGGCATACACGCTGTTCAACTCTGATAGCATCAATGATCAAACTCAATCAACTTGACCTATGTCCACCTTTGTTTCCAATATTGAAGCAGATTAGGAAAATTACAGCACAGACATGTGCGATCGGCATGTAATTGGCGTATTCACATGTTTATTGGAATGTCAACTAATTTTGAATATTGAGTTCTTTACTTGAGTACTTTGGCTTCCAGATAGTTCAACGTGGGCTGATGACTCAAGCGGATTATGATGAAGCAAGTAGTAAAGCCTTGAGCTTATTTGAATATGGGCAGGTGCCGAATCTCATAATTCTTGCTAAGCTTTATATTTATGTTTTCCTCCGAAGTTAAATCTATGATCAGATTTTCTGGACCACATCATTTATCTTTGTATAATACACACACATATTAATCACCCACATTTACTCTTCAACACAAGAACTTCCTCTCTCAGACTCATGTATGTATATGTACCTCACGTCCACCAGTTTGTTATGAAAGAATTTCCGTAATCATTGCCACCTTCGTCTTTCAATCCCATCAACTGCCTCTTCGAATCTACTAGGGGTATATTTATTGTCAAATACCAAGAGATAATAGTTCACTATTTTACACGTAAATGAAAATATTTTCTAAGGCTATATATTTGAAGGGACCCTAATTTTCTACATGTATGAAAAAGTAGTTGCAGCACATAAAAAATGTTTGTGTTATTAAGTTGCCCTCATTCCATCTGTCAGATGGGAAGGATGGTAACGGGTCGGGAATTTACCTCGTCATCATTTGTGTCATTGGCTACTTAGTACCACCAGTAGTCCTTGTTACTATATGTTGTAGGTAAAGAAGATTTCTGTTGATTCTGATAAATCATTTGTATTTTCATTTCACAATGGTGGAACCATATTCTTGTTTTCAAACCCTCCACATTGCATGGTCTATTGGTTTGTTTTTTGGTTTCTATCAGCCATGGACTTTTACGAGTTTTGATTGCTTATGTTCTCAAGAATATTTTCCTTCAAATTTTCTAGTCACTGCAAGTCATGGATTCCTTGGTTCAAATTGTGCCCCTGTGGCATATGTTTCCAGATAGTTTTTGTAACTTATGTTGGCCAATTAAGTTAGTGTCTTGTCTTTCTGCATATGGGTGACGTTTCCTTCCTACTTTTTGGTTAAATTATATTTACTGTTAATGTGTACCGATTACAGCGTGTTGCTGCAGAACATGGCTTAATATTAGTAGATACAAAATATGAATTTGGAAAGGGAAGTGATGGTGCGGTGCTTTTAATTGACGAGGTAAGTTATTGTTCTCACTAAAGCTTGTAGGCTTTCACTCATGCTAAATGACATCAGTGAGAGATCTGATTTCCTGTATGTCAATGCTAGGTCCATACACCCGACTCGAGCAGATATTGGATTGCCAATTCTTATGAGGAACGCTTTTCGAATAGTCTTGAACCAGAGAACATTGATAAGGTTATTCAAAGTCAATTGATTTTTGCTTGTTGCTCTTTTGTCTTTCCTTCTGCATTAATTTGCTATGAGGAAAACAACGTGGTTGGTGATCTTATGTGAGCATGTTCCTTTTTGTGGCATGCATGAATTTTGATTTTACATTCCTTTTATTACTGTTCTCTTTTCTAGTACAAGAGTTATTTGATCCTGTCTGGACATTTGGCAATTTGCTGACTACCAGCTTACTTGAAACGTTGCTAGGAGTTTCTGCGGTTGTGGTTCGTAGCTAATTGCAATCCATACGAAGATAAGGTGAATCCATTTTCTCAACCATGTTTGCTGTCACTTGGAAGTCTATATGAAGTAATGAAATGTTCTTTCAAATTTTCAGGTCCTCCCGGATGCTCCTAAGGAACTTGTATCCGAACTGGCATGGAGGTATGCTTTAAAGTGGTTTTGTATAGTACGATGGTCATATTTAAAATACAAAAGGGTGAACATGGAGAAAAACATGTAATTGAAGTCTGTCGCGGTGATTTATGTTTCTTCTATTTTCTGGTTTACTGGTGTGTGCCTTTAGGAGACTCTTCTTCTTGACTTGGTCTGTCCATGTGTGAACCTTCCAGACATTTATACTGTCCAAGGGAGCTGTTTTCCATTGGATTCTCTCTTTTTGTAGCACAATTAACATGTAATTCATATGTTCATTTAGAGCAGCCCCATCAGGTTGCACCTGCTCCTCAGCTGTGCACACAAATCTTGAGTTAGACTTGTGTTTGATGTTTCTGAGAAATATTTCCCAGCATTTCGCACCTGTGTGTCACAATGTCAGTAATTATTAGCTGCATCTTAATAGGTCACTAAGACGTGAAGCTTGGAAAATGTGGGTTCGTTTTAAATTGTCGGAAATGCTATGAGTTGATGCTTATATAATGATGCCATCTCAATCGTAGCAACTATATGATGAGCCTCGTTAATGTAAACTTCCTGTTTGATGATACAGCCTAGATCTTGTTGCCACCTTACGAATTTCCGATATCAGACGTGCCCTTTTTTCAACTTGTAACCTGCTGTTATCAGCGAAGTTGTATTGATTTATTTTTTTCTGTTCATTAGCAACTAGTCGGTTTATTTGTTAGACTCTGGTTGAGAATAAAGTTGACTTCTGTTGAATTGCTAGAATAGGATGTGTTTCCCAGTATGTACAGATATACGAGATTGATTAGATGAAATCATGTCATATTTGTTAGACTCTGACTGAGAATATAGTTGACATCTTTTGAATTGCGAGAATAGGATGTATTTCTCAGTATGTACAGATATATGAGAGTGATTAGATGAAATCATGTCAAGATAAGTAAACTACCAACTCATGCAGAAGCTATTGCTCCTCTCGTGTAATCTTTTTTGGTGGATTCGGTGCTATGATTTTCTTGTTCACCAAAGGTAGTGCCGTAGTGGCTTTACCTCCATGGTTAGTGGGTCACTTTCCATGTGGCAATGCCATCTCATCTGTTTCTTTGATTCTCTTTGGAGGTGACACCTGGACCAATAAGATGTGGACTTGTAGCTTCTCCTCCCCTCCATCTCCAAGTATCTTGTTGTAGTCTGATAACACCAAAATCTCTCTCTCTCTCTCTCACACACACACCCCCCAAAGCTGAATTTGTTCTCACCCATCCCAACTTTGGTGAGTTAGCACCACCTGATTAGTGTTCCTCATATTTCCGAGAAGGCTCACTCTACTAACCTAGTCACTTCAATTCACCCACGTCTTCTTCAGTCACAAGGAGCTAATTGGATCACTTATAGTCGATAAAAACCTGGTATTGAAGCTTAGTGGCCAATGCTTGGTTCATGTTACGGTAAGTAAAGATTTTGGTGTTTGTCCTTGTTTGGTATTGTATATGTTTTATAGTCGATAAAAACCTGGTATTGAAGCTTAGTGGCCAATGCTTGGTTCATGTTACGGTGAGTAAAGATTTTGGTGTTTGTCCTTGTTTGGTATTGTATATGTTTTATATTGCTGTCAACCTTTAAGATTTTGGTGTTTGTCCTTGTTTGGTATTGTATATGTTTTATATTGCTGTCAACCTTTAAGATTTTGGTGTTTGTCCTTGTTTGGTATTGTATATGTTTTATATTGTTGTCAACCTTTAAGATTTTGGTGTTTGTCCTTGTTTGGTATTGTATATGTTCTATATTTCTGTCAACCTTGTCTGGGCATGTGTTCGTACAGTCCCCATGTTCTTTTAGTTGCGAGTTGGCAGTATAGCATATATCAGCAATTTAAGCTCATCTTCATTGAGTTGATCTTCGTTCTTAAATTTTTTACCTCTTGTTTTGATTGTTTTTCTTTTAACTTATTAAGATGCAGAATTTGTGCTCTATTTGCTTGCTTTTTAGTTTTTAACACTGATATCTCCCTTTGATGGCAGATACATTTTCTTGTTTGAGACGATAACAGGGTCAAAATTTGAGATACCAGCAATGGAGGTAAAAGATGCAGCTCAATATTTCTTATTTTCTTCTTGGGATTTTGATGGATATGGTGATTTATTAACGCAGGAGCCTATACACGATCGGATCTCCCGAAATGTTGCATCGGCACTGTCATCCCTAAAATAATTTTATTAAATTGTGCACTACTCGGCCAAAATATTAGCGGGAGATGACCAGTTCAACTGTGGTCCTTGCAAGATTTCCCAATCAGGCTGGATCGAGCCATTAGATCGATGAAGCCGAATTGTTGTAAAACTAGTTGAGATTTTGAATGCTACATTACTATGGTTGGTTTGGTTTATGTGATGATCAATACAAGTTTGTTCAATGCAAGATTTTCCGACAAGGTTGGATCTAGGCGTTGGATAGACGAAACAGAATTATTTGTAAAACTAGTTGAGATTTTGAATGCTAAATTACCGTGGTCCGTTTGGTTCTCGTGATTGTTTGTAGCTGATGGTGCTTTAGGTTTTCTGTTTATTACTGGGGAGGCTGGGGCCATGGTTAAGTGTAAAGTTGTGTTTGGTGAAGGTTTTTGTCCTTGGTAGCAATTTTCAAGCTTCGTAGGCCCCTGATTAAGTGATACCAAGGGTGCAAAGTCAAACATTTTCCAGAAATAGTCCAACTGATTGACCGAGTCACCATTTTTGAATTTTCCAAACCATCATGTATTGGTACACTAGGTACAAGATGTCGTGCGTAGCACGACTTTTATGCCCGTTAGTTTTTTGTGTGATCGTTAGTTTTATGCCTATCTGCTTTCAGATCCCAGGCATTTATCCTAATTAAGGATGTTTTAATTAAGTTCCAGGAACGGAATAAAGGCATCTCAAACTTTCCCTTTATAAAATTCATCAATACATTGAACACTCCAAGTTTTGTTATTTTGTTACCAGTACAACATGCTTTGTCCGATGTGCATTTGACCATTGCTTGATCATATTAGGCAATACCTTAAATCCAAGAAACAAAGTTATAAGCAAAAATGGTAATATATAATTTGATATTATATAATCAGACTAAGTAAACTAATTGAAAGTTTCAGATTCAGGTTTCGGACAGAACGTGAACTCAGGTATGATACTTAACTACCGAGGTTCATGCGCAACATATCTGTCTTTTTTTCGGCAGATCAGAACACGAGGCCACAAATTCACCTTCATGTTTAACCTTGGACACACACCATCCACCTCCAAGCCTCTTCTTAAAACAAAGTAATTAACACGAACATTAATAAAAATGGATAAGTTTTCAAAGTCTGATAAATAAAAGGAAATCTTTTTCAAGCGAACAATGACAACTTGAGGGAGGTTTGAAGCGTCTATAAACTATTCACATATTAGCCACTTCGCTTTGGTCAGAAAATAGGTTAGAAAACTTCTTTGAAAGACTCACAAAAATATCCTGACTTAAACAAAAAAATTGCCATCCACTACAAATTGAAAAAAGTTAAATGCCAAAGTTCGTGACAATTAAAAAGGGACGGAGGGAGTATAATATGATCATGTTTACTATGACCAATTATTCTATGATGTTAGGGCACGGTCACATGGTGCTCTAACACCCTTATCCAGCACATGTACAATGTGTGGTGGATGAAAGTTTTATTGCATCACGTGGCAATGCCTCAAAACCATGGAATAATTATTCAGTTTGCTAGAGGTACTCCTCAAAGGAGAATCACATGACTTGGGGGCCCATCCACCTTCAGCAACCTGAAGATGTGAACAAATTTCCACAAATCCAAGACAGCAAAAGCAAATCCAAGAACTAAAAAGAAACCGTATTGCACTACATATTAGAGTAATAATATAAATTTGAACCAGACTCCAAACATAAAACAGGCATAGCAGAACCTTAAACCACAAAATTACATGCCTTACCAATCGTCTGAATTTTGAAGTACAACACAAGATTGATGGAAAAGCTAACCATTTGAATATATGCAAACCATTTTGTTTTTAATTGAAATGAACTCGTATGGATTTTGTTAAGTGTTAAGTACGTTGGAATTAACTGTCCAAAAATGAAAACAAGCACTTGAAGCCTCGTCCATCTAACTCTTTCCAGTTTCATGATCCCCATGGCCTTGCTCGAGATCCCTATATCGAGGTGGATCTGTTTCAAAACAGTGAAGATGTAGATCTTGTACGTCTCCACGCTCTTCTTCTCTTTCTTATCTCCGGCAGCAGCAGGGACGTGGGCTTCCTCTCCGTCGGGGCCTTCACGGCCTTCTTCTGCTTCGTGGGCTTCATCTCGGCCATGGGTGCCATTGAAATTAGGAGAGATAAATTAGATTTTGGGAAAGGGAATTGGGAGATCTGAATCGCTGCGATTTGGAACAGTGGGTCTTGGTATTTCCAGGGGATTGTCAAGAAGATGGAGGAAGAGAGAGAATGGAAGCAGTAGATTGAAAAATTAGACCAAAATTTGTTTAAACCCAATACACTGAATAATCTCCAACCTCTCTACATCTGGGCACTGTAGATGGCGCGCAACTCGAGCTCAACCACAAAGAGTTTATTTCTCGCAGAAGACGTGTGAAACCAAACAACATCTCTAGCAGGCATAAAAAAGTAGGCAAACAAAAAGACGAAACGGCCCATCCAATGGCATATAAATCACGAAAAAACCAACAGGCACAATCCAAAATTGGAGGGTAAAATCGGCCAAATTGGCCAATTAACCAAACAAATTCAATTTGAAGCCTCTCTTATTGTTAGTGGTTCTTTTACTTCTTTATAACAAAATAATCGAGTGCGAGCGTGCCAGAGAGAGTTTCAATCTCCTCCCTCGGATTAACTTTGGAAAAACCAAATCTAATCAGGCGATTGTGTTGTATTGGTTCAATTACCTCAATTAAGAGGATTTTTTCTTAACAAGTGAAGAAATGCAAACCAATATACTTAGGAAATCAAAGAACAACAAAGAAACAAGATACTTCGATTGATAAATCAAAGATAAACTTACTTCGAAATTGCCTCCAACTTCAAATACAAGAACTTCGAACATGTGATTGTTACAAGAACAATCGAGATTGATCATAACTACTTCCTAATCTACTTCGAACTGAGTTCGAAATCCTAAACTATTTTGCCAATGAACAAACCAAGCATCAGTTTTTTGATAGCTGTTTGTTGAAGATTTGTCCGGGGGGTTTTTCACTATTTAATTTCTTCTATTTATAGACGCTGCTTGCAGTTGAACTTCCCGCCCAATGAATTTGAACTTGGCTTGCTTCGAACTCTAACTTCTACTCTTCGAGTTGGCAGTTTCTTCCCTCTTCCACGTTTGAATTTGAATTCTTCCAATTCTTCCTCCAGAAGCTTTTATTTTGAATCTGCACAATTGTTTAAACTAACTCAAATGATTACGACTTAAGGAGATAACTACCTTTCAAGAAGTACTCCACGTGTTCTAAATGCCATCTGCAGGGCCGGCCCAATGACAAGGCCTACAAGGCCTAGGGCACCTAAAAAAACCCCCAAAAAGGGGCACTCCAATAAATTTAATTTTTGGGCTAGGTAGGAGTCTTTTAAAAGCCCAAAATGTAATAATACAACAAATAAAAGGCCCATTCCAGTAAAGGCCCAACGCACATTAAACCTTCTAGTCCTTCATCCCCTTTTATGTCCTTCTCTTACCTCTTCTGTTTCTTCATTTCCCGATGTGGGACTGAAGGAAAAAACCAACCCCTTTTTCTTTGGCAAAAAGACTTGGCAATATTGTGTTCCAATCAAGGTACCAAGAGACAGAGCACTACTTCTACTGCTGTGAAAGACGAAGAACAGGAAGAAGAGGCATCACCATTGAAGGTGTTCGGTTGTTCCACTAAACCAAGTGGTTCCTCTTCGAATTTTCTAACCCCTAACTGATACATACTTGCTCGATTGCCCCATCTGCTACGAAAACCTAAGCATCCCTGTTTTCCAGGTTTGTATATTAATTCTGTGTACTTTTCAAGATGGGTTGAAGTGGCACGTTTATGAATACTCCCACCCTTTTGTGGATTCAATTTTTTATGGGGACATAGTGAGTATATTATGCAAATTTTTACTTTCAACAATTGTTCTTAGTAGTATTATTTTAGGGAAAATGCTAAAATAAGCCTAGTGGGTTTAAGGTTTAAAACATGTGTTGAAATGTGTATAAAAGTATGTATAATCGTATTGCGATTGTTGCTGGAATTTTTTTTTTTAAGTGTCGTACTCTTAACCCTTAAGGGCACAATTTTTACATTAGGCCTTGGGCACTTCCAACTCTTGGGCCGGCCTTGGCCATCTGCTTTGTTTCACAAGTCAATTGGCCGGCCTTGGGCACTTCGAAGTCAATTTCTATTTTATCCTTGACTTGTAACTGCCAATAACCGTTTTTCGATTTTGAGAAACAATACGACATCGTATTTACTCAAAATATATTCCTTTAATCAAGTGTATCTTCATCAGCAAGCAATCAGCAAGCAATTGCCAATGTTTGACATTTTTTATTACGTGTCAATCAATTATTAGATTTGTTAATTTTATATGTAAATACTTATATAAGCACTCCGTTTGTGGAGATATGATCCTATATATAGATACAAGCAGGGAGAGAATCTGGAAAGAAAACTTAAGCATGGCTGCTGGGGAAGGGGTGAAGTTTATAGGGTACTGGGCGAGCCCGTACGCCTGGAGGGTCGAGTGGGCTCTGAAGCTGAAAGGAATCGATTACGAGTACATCGAAGAGGATCTTCCGAATAAGAGTGCCCTTTTGTTGCAGTGCAATCCCGTGTACAAAAAACTTCCCGTGCTTATACACGATGGGAAACCTGTGGCAGAATCACTCGTGATTATCGAGTACGTAGATGAGGCGTGGAAGGAAAAATACCCACTGCTCCCTCGAGATCCCGGTGAAAGAGCCAAGGCCCGTTTCTGGGCCAAATTTGCTGACGAAAAGGTATTAATTAGAGAAGCTTTTATAATCTTCTGTTTTTTATTGAGCTTAAATTATCTCTGTTTGATTGACTACCGTTCATAACCGCTTTTAGAAATGGTACGCATGTCAAAGGGCTACAAATGCTGTTCGCGAGCAACGCGTGGCTTGGCTCGTTTAGTAATCAAGCCGAGCTCAAGCACGATTCGAGTTTTAGGCTCATATAGTAAACGAACTTGGTAAAGCTCGGCTCGGCTCGTTTAAGAAGACTCGTTAAGTAATTTACCCTGCTTGGCTCCTAGCTCGAGCTTGATTTTTGGCTCATTTACTAAACGAGCTGAGCTCGAGCTCTATAAAGCTCGGTCCGGCTCGATTCGTTTGCACCCCTGAATGTGTGAGGAAGTTCATGTTGTACTTTGTTGTTACGAGGTTTTAGTTGTCGAATTATTGTGGTAAAATAAAAGAACTGCATATGGTACTATTGTAGTTCTGTTTCAATTAGACCATTTAAACAGACACACAAATTCTGCCATCATTTCATGAGAGAATTTATGTAAGTGTTTGTGCGAATCGTGACCTACTTTAATGCGTAAAGCTCTTATGAATATTATTATTCAAAAGGGGCCGGACCGGGTTGGACTTTGGGTAATTCTCAAAACCATCTTATGTATTAAACGGGACTCAAAAACTCGACTCAACCAATTCTTATGGTTCTAATCTTAGAATCAAAGTGGCAAAGTTTAAAAAGACGGACTGGGTTGGGCAGGCTAGGGATGGTGTGCACCCCGATATAACATTGACCTCAGTACCCTATCTTCGAACCAGGAGAATATTTTTTATTGTTCTCTTTTTTCCAGTGTGCCACCCCAGTCTTGGCTACATTCTACAGCCAAGGAGAAGAGCAAGAGAAACATGCAAAAGAAGCTCAAGAGAATCTCAAGACTCTAGAGAGTGGACTTGAGGGGAAACCATTCTTTGGAGGAGAAACAATAGGCTTTGTGGACATATCAGCTGCTTGGATTGGAATTTGGGCTAAAATTACTGGAGAAATTGTGAGCATAAAACTGGTAGATGAAGAGAAAATTCCTTTGCTCTGTGATTGGCTCCAAGCTGTCCTTGAAAATCCAATTATCAAAGAGTGCTTGCCACCTAGAGAGAAATTGTTGGAGCATAACAGAAGTTACCACAGGATGTTGATGGGTGCAGCTTCAACTTAATTGACAAGTTTTTAATGGATCTTTAGTGGGTCTTTTGGGGAATTATTCAACACAATGTTTATGTTTTTGTCATTTTTGCCAATAGAAAAAGGGAAATGATTTTCATGCCCTTTTTTTAATTTTATAATTGCACCCATTTTCTTGTCTTTTAGTGAAAAAATTGCGCACTACAAGTGTGGGTATGTAACTTGGTTTATAAAAATGGGTGGTTGTAGCATTGTTTACGAAATAATTGGCTTGAAAGCGTTTTTTGTACTTTAGATAGTTTTGTGACGTTTCTAAATGTCTACTATATTAGATTATCTAATGTACCTTTTCTTCTTTTTTTGGCAAGTAAATTTTATTTCACCAAAAGGAGCAAAAACTACACAACCACCGGGGCATACCCCTGAACTATACATAAAAAAAAAAAAACGCCAACAAAAACCAAACAAAAAAACCCAAAAAAAAAAAAAAAACCAAGAGAAGCAACCAAAAGTATTATTTCGTTCTTCTTTTAAGTTAAATTTTAATTTCGAAAAAGTGACTAAGAGAAATATATAAATAATTAACAACTGGGAGCCAATAATGTTTGCTCATTTTTTAGGAGGCACTGTAGCAAAAATAACTCGGTAGATAAAATTAGGGAGGCCGGTAAAGCGCATAGTTTAAGATTTTCCTCCTCAATTTAGTTTAGGATGTGTTTTAGAAAGGTTGATGTGGATTCTCTCATGGAAACAATTTATTTATTTTTGTTATCATTAATTTGTTGGGAGCAAAATAACTATAGGCCTGACATTTGAATATTATCACACAAACCCTTACTCTCAGGAACGTTTACTGTTGTCTTGCACTGAATGTTTCATGGTCAAATTTAGTCCCGTAAGCACATTGGGTTATGTTCTGATTTTCAAATCCCAGGGATCAGCCCAAAGTTTTGTGCACCACATCTTCAATGGTACCGCTTTTATTATTGGTTTGGTCTTATCGGCCGACCGATTGATGATACAGTTTTGAGCGTCTCCGGATCGTCTAACTTGCAAAAGAACTAAGGGCACCGGTGTGGTGGCCAACACTCTCTGACTCCGATTCCAAAGTCGATCGAGATTGTAGAAAAGTATAAAAAAGGAGTTCTAGGGTTTTCCTGTTGAGAGGATCTACCGATCTACCTTAATAGGTGGGTCGAGGTGTGTTTATATAAAAGGGTAGAATCTTATTATTACATTATTTTTTTTGAACTGGAAAAAGGGTGGGAAGGGGCGACCGGCGTAGCGACTCCCATGGGCGTGATCATTGGGGTTCTCGACCCACTATGGAATGTCCAGTTGAGCCATAGCTACTGTCCGAGAGGACAAACCATCACCACAACACCACCTAGGAAACTAGTTGGCCAAAGGCCCTCCACACAAATACACACAAGTCCGAGCAATGGCATGAGAGGGATTCGAACCTAGGAGGTCCATGCACGTGGCGGGAGGAGAATCTTATCCCACTCACTTTGGCCAACTAGACTACCACCTCAGTGGTAGGTAGAATCTTATTAGGATTAGGTCGTTTCGACTGAGGTGTGTGGATTAACTTGGCTGCTATCAGGTCCAATAGCACAGCTATCATGATCCCTTTAGGATTAGGTAGTTCTGCAAAACAAGGACAGTTAATGGTTTTTCCATAGGCTATGAGGTGGTACAAGAGAGTCCTTGTACGCTCAGAATCCCTTTTAGAATGGTTATATGGTCACCGTGACGATTCCCGTGCTTGGCCACGTATGGTCTGAGCAAAGTGCATGCCGAACTAAGCGAGATGTTGCAAATCCATTAAAGTTATGTCCCACACCACACGTTATTGGGTTATAGCATTTGAGGAGGAGGAATGCATTACAGAAAAATCAAGACTTACCCCATCTAATCAAAGTTAGTCTGGATAGTAAGATCCGAGGGTCGAGAAAAAGCAACCTTTTTCTCCTTGCTCGTCAATTAAGATCGGATCTACTCCTATCTTATTTGTCGACATGGATCCGGGTCAGTAAATTCTATTCATGTAATTTTCGCAGTATGATTTGTTTGTGAAAAGTCATTATGTTTTGGTCTCTGGCACGTTGCCCTGACCATGGAAAAATGATTATATCTTTAAGCTTTGTAGGCCCCAATAGTGACACTAAAGGTTACAAAATCAAACATTTTCCAGGATTAGTCCAACTGATCATTGACAAAGGGCTCAGAATTGCTTTCTTCCCACTCCGCGGTCTCCATTTTTGAATTTTTCGTCCATCACGTATTGGTACACAATGCCATGATCCTATATATGGATATATGTAGGGAGAGAAATATGGCAAGAAACTTAAGCATGGCTGCTGGGGAAGGAGTGAAGTTGATAGGGTATTGGGCAAGCCCGATCGCCTTGAGGGTCAAGTGGGCTCTGAAACTGAAAGCAATCGAGTACGAGTACATCGAAGAGGATCTCAAGAATAAGAGTGCCCTTTTGTTGCAGTGTAATCCCGTACATAAAAAGATTCCCGTGCTCGTACACGATGGAAAACCTGTGGCGGAATCACTTGTGATCATCGAGTACGTGGATGAGGTGTGGAAGGAAAAATACCCACTGCTCCCTCAAGATCCCTGTGAAAGAGCCAAGGCCCGTTTCTGGGCCAAATTCGCTGATGAAAAGGTACTAATAAGAGAAGCTTTTATAATCTTGTGTTTTTTGATTGAGCTTCGATTATCTTTCTGTGTTTGATTGACTAACTTCATACCGAAAAACTAAATATATAATCTCACGTTGTACTTTGTTTTTTACGAGGTTGTAACTGATATAATGTCTCAAATTAGTATGGTAAAATTACAGAAGTGCCTATGGTACTCGCTATCACAGTTGACCTTTTGTAGAGACGCACACGTTCTCCCATCATCTCATGAGAGAGAATTTGTACAAGTGTTTGTAGATTGCGAATCGCGATCCATCTTCTCCCGTTAAAGAGATGTTGTTGTAGATGCTCACATATAAACCGCAGATTTCAACGTTAATGCGTAAAGCTCTATCTAACTGAGGAGTAGCCGTGTGCTTGTGATACATATTGGATCTTCTTTTCTTTCTGTTTATGATGGGAAGTGGCCTACTCATTGGCTAGAATTTTGCTTTCATACGGCACGAGTAATTGGTTCAAATCCTATAGTAACTAAAAAAGAAATTTGTTATGCACATCCATGAGTTTGCACTACATAATAACGGCACGTAAAACTAGAAATTGATCGTTCGTAACTGTAAGAACCATAAGAACATGTAAAAGTAAGAATGATGAATATGTATGGCGGTTTCTTAATGTTTCAATCAATGGACTAACCAACTTTTATAGCATGAGAATAAGATTATAAATATTATTATTCGAATGGGGCCAGGCCGGGCTTTAAGGGTAAATTTCAAATCCATCTTATGTATTTTAAGGGCTCAAAAGTCAACTCAACCAACTCCTATGGGTCTAATATTAGTACCCAACTTCAAAAAAAGCGGAGTGGGTTGACAGGCAGGACGATGCGCACCCAGATATAACATTGACCTCGTTATCCTATTTTCAAACCACCAAACTTTGTTGATTGTTTTCTTTTTTCCAGTGTGTGCCAGCACTCCAGGCTACATTCACCAGCCAAGGAGAAGAGAAATCTGTAAAAGAAGCTCAAGAGAATCTCAAGACTCTAGAGAGTGGACTTGAGGGGAAACCATTCTTTGGAGGAGAAACGATAGGCTTTGTGGACATATCAGCTGCTTGGATGGGAATATGGGCTAAAATCACTGAAGATATTGTGAACATAAAACTGGTAGATGAAGAGAAAATGCCTTTGCTCTCTGTTTGGTTCCAACAAGTCCTTGAAAATCCCATTATCAAAGATTGCTTGCCACCAAGAGAGAAATTGGTAGAGCACATGAATGGTTTCCACAAGGTACTGTTGATGGCTGCTTCAACTTGAAAGGTTTTATGGCCCTTTTATGGCTCTTTAGGGCAACTATCTAACACAAGTCTTTTGTCATGTTTATCAATAAAACAAAAGGGAAAACTATCTGTGTGTTAGAGCATCCTCATATGTTTCTCTTTTGTACTTTAGATAATGATGTTTTTAAATGTCCACTGCATTAGAGTCGCTATTATAATATTATTTCTTCTTTCAGGATTAAGCTCTGTTCCGCAAACTGACTTGAATAAGTAAGTGAAACTGACTTATTGAGTATAATTGAGTTGATGTGTTGTGAGAGACTGACATGTCTTGATAAGCGCAATAAGTTAGTTTTGAGTTTAAGTTAGTTTGGTGAAACAACCTTTTAAATGCTCATATAAAGTCATTCATGCATCTTTAGGGAATGCCAATATTTATAGTTTGCGATGTCTCTATTTCTGAAAGTTGAGTTTCACTCTTCTCATCCTTGCTAGTATGTTTTAGCTCACCATAGAAGTAGGAAACAAATCCCCATAGCGAGAGAACAAGAGAAACCCCTTTCTCTGCTTGAAACTTTTCGCGGTAAAAAATAACAGCCAAGATTTCTGTCACCAGAAGTAGAACGGCGGTTATAATAGCTGAAAGCAGAGATGAGGCAGAGAAGACGACTCCTATTGCACCTAGGAAGAAACACTGCCAAATAATGCCACTGGACACCAGCACCACATAATATCTTCCTTTGCCAAGTTCAAAATCTCTAGCCTCTTTCGGAATGGCCTACAAAATATGAAGAGGTATTAGTCAGCTTTAAGGGCAAATTCAATATCATCCCCTTTTGGCTTGCTCTGTGTGCACTGTAATTCCCTGTGATTTGTGGTACGAAGTAAATCGTTTGCACCGTAAACAGATAAAGAGAAACGACTTATAAATGTCAGTGCATAATATAACAGTTGAAATACTGGCATGGCCAGTACTACTTCCGTACTTCACACCAGTGTGACCGGTACAACCTACCAGTATTTCAACTGAAACAAATTTGAAGGTTCAAGGTACTGTTTTTATAAAAATACTATGATAGATACTGGCCATAACTGGTTCGGCCCGGTATTCAAAAGCTTGGATAAATAATACATACTACAAGGGTTTTTACTTTATTAGTTAGTTATGGTTTGGTCATTGGCTTGTGCTGTTAAGTTGATACAGGGGTATAAAGGAGGCTAAAAACCTTGGGTTAATAGGGAAATATCGGTGTTGTCACTGGTTCTGTTTTTTTGTTTTGCTTTGTATCAGTTTTTATTAATCTCGTATTGTATACATAGGTTGGCTGCTCGCCAAACTTGTTTTTCTTTCCGGGGTCTAGAGTGACATATGATTGTTTTTTATAATAACAAGGTGTCTTGGTCAGTTGACGCACACCTCGATTAAGAAAAATCATACATAATCTCGTATAAATGAGGAATGGAATTTTGGTCCGAACCCAATCCCACAACCACAGGCCATGGACCTTAGGCTACGAGTTCACGAGAAGAAACGCCACCACGGTGAAAGAACTCCCGTTCGCATGAAGAGCTAGAACTCCCTCTCCTACGGTGAGCAACGCCACCGTGTTTATCATCGAATAGGGAGTGAACTTCTGCCTCACGAGATGACGAGAAGAAACGCAAAAACCGCGGTGAAAGAAAGTTTTGAAGCGTTTATTAGCGCGGAGCTGGATACAGGGAGGCGTGCCACCCCATAGGCGTAGAGGTAGTCGTCGAGGCCGGTGAGGACGCCGATGAAGGCGGAGGCGGCGAACACCGGACCTTTCATGAAGAATACCTTGGTGGTAGAGCCTTCTTTGCGGCGGCGGCCAAGGTAGGTTATGAGGAGAGGGATGAAATTGACGGGCCAACCGGCGGTTTCCAACTAGCTCGATAGCCATACTTTTTTTTGCACGGCAAAAGAGAATTTATTAATCTTTGAAAGCGGGTTACAAAGATTAAAAGGAAACCATGGCGAAATGGCATCACAACGCAAAAGAGACATCTCAACTAGGTTGGCACCCCTCTTTGCGACAATCATATTCCACCACGGACCTGAAAGGGGAAAGGAAAACAAAAGGTTAACAAGGGATCATCAACCTAAAGAGATAATACAACCAAACCAAAACTACGATACAGACAACCCAATCTAATCACCAGAGGACATAACAGGCCAATCCTTGGTTGAAAATAGAATAATTAGGGGATTGTTCCACCATAAAATCACCATCGAGAGAGTCGTAATGAGTGCCCATTGAAACTGGAAGCTTAGAAATAGCAAATAACGCAGCAGCAGCAGCCATATGATCAGTGCCGGCCCCGATATTTGGGTTGCCCAAGCCCGACCCCTAACTTGGTTGCCCTATTAATATTAAGTCATAAAAAATTAAAAGATATAGAATTAAAAAAATTCAAGAGTTATTTTAGAAGTCCGAAGCAAACTATCAATATTAGGCTCTCTACTTCTTCAAGAGTCGTTTTTAAAAAATTACAAAATTCAAACAAAAGGATACAATTAGTATAAATAATAAATGCAAAAAAAGTATACAGGTTTTCATTTTTGAAGAAAATACGAAAGTATTCTCATATTTTAACTTTGATTTGTGTAAAAATTTAATAAAAACGTGGTAGCTCGATCGATTTGTTCACCAGTGGGATAATTTTTTTTAATCAAATGTAAAAAGAACTTGTCACTTATACATTACTGTTGTTTTTGTGAAATGCTAATATCTAACAAAGTGATTGAGTAAAATGACTTTCATGATATTGTAGATTGGGAAGGAAAAAACAAATAGTAGAACCACACTAAAAATGCAAATACATTTTTTTGGGTAAGTAAAGATTTTGTAAAACCAACAGACAAACAAGATCAAAGGGGCATACCCCAGTTAACAACAAACAAGATTTTATAAAACCAACAAACAAACAAGATTAATGGAGTAGAGAAAAAAGCGAAGAAAGGCCCTGTTGATAAAAAGAAAAAATGGATCCCAAGTTGCAAAAGAGCCATGCAGTTGCTGAGAATCGAACACTACCCATCAGGGAAATTGCATTACGCGCAAGCCGTCATACCAAACGTATCAATAGTACAATTGCATGAAACTTTTTAATATTTATATATATAACTTACATTTTTTTTTTTGGTTGCCCTGGCCCGGGGGGTTGCCCAAGCCCGTGGGCTTGCGGGGCTTACCCCTGGGCCGGCTCTGCATATGATAAGAGCAAATTGGATCTCAGAACATCAAAATAGAGCAGCAGCAGCAGCAAAATAAAACAGCAACAGCAAGCCAAATGTTAAGAGCTAACTGGATTTCAGCGCGGCAAGGTAAATAAGCAGCAGCACGCCATGTGATGAAAACTTCAAGGATGATGTTCGGCAAAATAGAGTGAGCAACCCAGATATCGAAAATACTGTGGTAAAGCAGCTAAATTCCCCATGAAAGATCTGAGCTTTTAGTTGGAGAAGTAGAATAATATGCAGTAACAATATTCACTCAGAAAGCCTTGAGGTGACAAGATCCAAATGATATGAGAGGAAGTACTTTGAAACCACCCGACAGACTCAACCACCTAGACAAACCATAAGGACCCGACAGAGACAACCACCCAGACACAAACTTAGGAAAAGAAACAGAGACCACAACCACCCAGACCAAAAGCAGACCCAACAAGTCACCAACAGAAAATAGAAACAAACCCAAAAGATAACCACAGAGGTGAGGACAACCAAAAGAACCAGACACAAAGCAAAGCTCGATAGCCATACTTGGTTGCCGCCGTGGATGAAGTAAACACGGATGACCCTGGGGCCGCCGCAGTTTCCAATGGCCAGGAGCATGGCGTTTAGCAGTAGGAGAGCCCTTCTCATTTTCTTGTTAGGATTTTGGTCTGTCTTGTCCATTTTTGGTATGGATTGTTCCTTTAGACAACTGTTAGCTACATTTTTGGTCTATCTTGTCCATTATATGATGTAATATTATCCATACATGATTCCATTTGACTGGGCTACGTACGTACTTAAGATGACTTAGTGCCCCATCATATTTGCGGTAACCAAAAAGTAAGATTTTGGTAAGACCACTATTTGACCAGCATGAGTGTCTTCTTACCAGTACGTAAAAATGCACTTTTACTGGTTAAAGAGCGGTCTTATCATCGAGATATGCTACACAGACAACATTTTTCACACAACACCCACACAACACACTCACATAGGGGTGAGTCCCACACGTGGCGGCACGTGTGGGACTCACCCCTACATGAGTGTGTTGTGTGAAAGTGTTCTGTGAGTAGCTTTTTTGCTTATCATCCGTCCGGGCAGGGGCGGATGTACATTGGGGGTGGGGTGGGCCCTGGCCCCCCGCACTTCAAAAATAAATAAATAATTGCAACGAACAATATAAATATTAAAGCAGGGAAAGTTTCAACCAATAGTGAGCTTTGGCTCAATGGTTAGAGTGCTTTGCTCCACACTTCCATCCAGAGTTCGATTCTCCCAAGGTGCACAACTCTGTTTTTTTAATTGCAACTATAATATTCACTTATCTCTCTCTCTAGAGGTTTGTAATTTTTTTTTTATTAAATGGAGAGAAACATGACACAATTGGACGCTAAATTTTGTTCTCAAAGTTTAGCATTTTCTCTATGTTTCTTTACGGACTATGGTAGGAATTAATGTACAATGAAAATTAAATCACAAACATGTCGATTTACATAATTATATGAATAAATTACGGATTACTCATCTTTTTTATATGTAATTTATATGACTTCCTATTAATTTTTTTCTTCATATTTTTCCATACAACATGTAATTAGTTTTTCATTGACTGGTGCCATCCCCGTGGCCGAATCTGGGCTCTGTCCCTAATTTCCAGTGTCTCAAATTATCAATGTTTACATAGCCGTCAAGCTTGCAATTGCAAGCTAATTTGACAAATGTTATAACTGATTTTTTAGGACCGAGGATGAAGGTTAGTCCTCTCTCCGTAATACCACCCATGAGAGGGCAATTCTGGCCTCGTCGTAGGTATCGACCGAGCTATCAAATGCCTATGGCTTGTGGCTCCCCCGGATTGAAAATCCTGGCTCCGCCACTGCGTCCGGGAGTTGACAATAGAAGAATTATAATAATATATGTTGTATCACATCGTATCGGGATATGGCGTACAGAGGAGTATTAATTATAGAATATTCTTTTCTATACACCATAGACTTTCATTTAACTTGTGTTCTTCGGGCCCTCGGGGTGTTTGAAAGAAGTGAGAAATTTTTCAGTGCCGGGAGGGTACCATGTGGTACCCCCTCAGCGCATCTAGGCCGTCCATTTTGACTTTGGGCAGTCCGGATTTGGAGAGAGAAAAAGGATTGGACGGTTTAGATGCAATGTTTGGGTACCACGTAGGTGTTGGGGTGCAGACAACTTTCAGCAGTACCGGGGGCCGCCCCCTAGCGAAAACGATATTTGAAGGACCATCCGAATTCCATGTGCAGGATGGTTATTTGTTCAAAGGAAATCGCTTATGTGTGCCAGATTCTAGCCTTCGGCTGAAAATTATTAGAGAGTTGCACAATGAGGGGCATGTGGGTCGTGACAAAACTTTTGCTTTAGTATCGGATTCTTATTTCTGGCCAACTTTGCCTACACTTCTTAGCCCCCTAGGTATGTCAGTGCCGGGGTATGAGGCCAAGTTTCGAGATATGCTCCGGATTTGGTGGATACGGATGCTAAGAAGTGTAGGCGGTTCAGACTTGGTCTTGACGATGATGTTGGGGCAGGATTAACATCATATAGGGAAAGAGATTATGCGGATTTGGTAGACATGGCAAGGAAAATTGGCAAAGACGTTGAGAAAAGGTCTAGTGATAGGAAACAATACAAGAGGAGTAAGGCTGAAACGGGTCAGGGTAAGCAAGCAAGCAAATCAGGTGGTTATCATGAGGGTGGAAATAGATTTTTACATTTGAAGGGGCAAAGTGGCTACAAACAACAAAAAGGACGAGAACAAGGAGCTAGTGTGCAAAGTTTGGGAGGAAATGGTGGGTCAAGTGGCGGAGGGAATCTTTTCCAGTGTTTTCGATGCGGCTCACCTGTCATCGTGTCAGAGATTGTCCAGAGGCGTTTAAAGGGATAAGATGTTATAATTGCGGAGAGATGGGGCATGTTGCTAAACAATGCACGAGTACTTCTGTTGGTCGGAGTGGTGGAGCGAGTGGTTCTACTGCACCGGGAAGAGTGTTCGCCATAATACCACAAATAATCGAGCAACCCCAGAAAACGGTGATAGGTATCTTAATGGTTTTCAGTATTTGTGTCATATGTTTTAATTGTTTGTTATGGGTAACTAATTTCGGGGACGAAATTCCTAAGAGGGGGAGAGTTGTAATACCCGCTCCGTGTGTTTAGATCTTAATTCACATTTTGGAGTAATTATGAGTTTAGGGCTTAAAATTAATGGAAATGATAGTTGAAGGGGGGGGGAGTGTAATTTTGGCAGGAGATATTTTCTCCTTCACCTTTTATTTGGTCTGATCCTAATCTTCTAATCAGAGGAGAGAGAGAGAGAGAGAGAGAGAGAGAGAGAGAGAGAGAGAGAGAGAGAGAGAGAGAGAGAGTTCGGAGGGAGAAGAAGAAGAGAAGAAAAAGAGGAAAAATTGGGGAAAACCCAAATTAAGAGAAAGGAACGGGCACGTCTGATGTGTCGAAACAGTAGTTGAACCTACCTTTATTTTTTAGGACTAAGGTGAGTGTTTGATTCACAGATGTTTTTCATTCGGGTTGACCTTGTTAAATGTTATTGTGGCTGCGTGCCGAGTTCGGCTGTTGTTTAGGCTTCGTGCTGAATTGATTATATATTTCTATTTAATTTTGTTATATATTGTTGTTGTGGCTATGTGCCGAAAATGGCTGTGTGCCGAGTTATTACGCTTGTTTTCTTTTTGGGGGTTGACTGTAAAGTTTGTTTGAACTGCATCTATGTCTCATAAACACTCTTGGAACCTATTTTGGGTTTCAGTTTTGCAGGTGGTTTTTGTTAGGTGGTGTCCACTGCTAGTCCCGTGCTGCGAGTCGTGCTCTCTTCGGGGGGGCCCTTGTCGGGAGTTTTGCTAGTTAGGTTGTGTTTTGGGAACTGGAGGGGTTTGGCTTTGGGCCAGAGGTAGTTGCTGTATAGTTTGTTAAACTCAGCTGGCGTTGTTTATTTAAGACTTTCGTTGTAATCCGCGTGACGAGTTTATATCTTGTTTTGTAATTATATAGTGGTTCGAGTTTTCTTTAAGTGTGTAATTCTCAATAAGGGGTTGGGAGCCAGTTGACTGCACACTGGGTCGGGTTTGACTCGCCTTAGTGTTGATTCGGGGCGGGTTGTTACAGTTGGTATCAGAGCAGAGTAGTAGGTCTTACATGGGATCGAGTGGGTGTTGGGGCTAGAGATATACTAGATCATGAGGTGTTGTGTTAGGGTGGGTTAGCAGTGGATTTAGGAAGCCGGTTGTTCACTGTTGAGTAGTTAGGAGTTAGTTTATCTAACATGTGAGTGCTAAAGATATATTATTGTTGTTAAAATGATTTGTAAACATGTAAATGAGTATGGAATCTGGAAATGGGGGTCAGCCTGAAGGTGAGGGTTCCGGGACAAGGGATATAGACAGGGTACTTGCAGCAATGGTACGATCGTTCGGGGCGGGTTGTTACAATCGTTCTCTGGGAAATCTTCTTCGTAGTTTGGTGGGGGAGTATTTCAAGAGTTGGGATCAGAAGTTAAGTCAAGCCGAGTTTGCGTTTAACCATTCTGTCAGCCGTAGTACTGGTTTTCTCCTTTCCAGATTGTTTACGGTTTCAATCCTCGCTCTCCGATAGATTTGGTGCCTGTCCCAGATTTAAAACGTATTCATAGTAAGGCCGAAGACTTTATTCAGCAGTTGCAGAATATTCATAAGGAGGCCGAGCAACACCTTCGTGACTCTACTGCCAAGTACAAACATGAAGCCGACAAGAAGCGGAGGTTTGTGGAGTTTGATGTTGGCGACTTTGTTTATGTTGTCCTCACTAAGGATCGGTACTCTGCTCATGATTACAATAAGCTTGTTACTCGCAAAATTGGACCGGTTGAGATTATTGAGAAGATCAATCCTAATGCTTACCGGTGTCATGTTCGTACATCGGATGTGTTCAACGTTAAACATCTTGTTCCTTTCAAGGGTGATAGTTCTTTGGATGAGGAGGCAAATTCGAGGTCAAATTTCATTCATGCAGGGGAGGATGATGCAGATTGGGTCGCGTGCCGGTACTTGGAACAGCTCGATAGAAAAGTGGGAAAAACGGCCAGTGGCGGATTGATCCGCGGTTCTTATGGTTGAAGCGAAACGACTCAACGATCAAGGCCCATCGTTTAAGACCCGTGGGCACCGGTGGTTTTTGGCCTAATTCCCTCGTTTAGGCCTCCGAAACATCAAATTTGTCGTTTTAGGAAATAATCAATCTGCTAATTACTTGGTCAATCCAACTCCGTTTAGACCTAGGTTTTTGGCAGTAGCTATCTTTTTTATTCTAGTTTCCATATTTGAGACTAACTCAAATATTTCCGTTTTTGGTAATTTTCGTAATTTTCTTTATTTTATGTTAAGTCGGCAATTGTTGCCTTTTCCCGTTTATTCCTAGGGTTTCCGTAGCCTATATATTGATATTGTAAGCTCTCGGGCTAGGGGGTTGTTTATTGATTAATAAAATTTCGAGTTTTAGAGAGTTTCTCTAATTCTTGTTCGTGATCGTTCTTGTTCATCTTTTCTATACGCTTCCCTACAACAAATAATAAATAGGCTTAATCGTGGATTGGACATCTAATTATATTGTTCAATATTTGTTACTCATTAGTCTAGCCTTTATTGCCAACTTTTGTTATTGCAATTAACTAGCAACGTCCATTGGTAATGGAAATGTTAAGTAAATAATTATTCACACTGTGTAAACTACTATTGTTTTAGTTGGTCATGTAACAGTACTTAGGCGCTAGGATATCCTGATTTGAGGCGATGGAACACATCGACATCCCTTGTGATAATCTAACTTAAATAACATACTAACATCCTTGGAAAAAAAAAAACCGATTTAGTGATTATGATAAATATTTTTTAAAAAATTAATACCTTCCCTTTATTGTACCTTTGGCTCATGAATGTTCAAAATCTCGATATGGTTTCTTGGTTCGTAAAAATCAAGTGTCGAATCTAATCAAGCAAAGTGCATCGTAATGGTCACTATTCAAAAATGGCACACCGTATTAGTGTCTAGTGTTTCACCAACTGGCCATCTAGTGTGTGAATCTGTGTCAATCCCCTCACAATCATATGCCACTCCTAACCCTAGAATTAATGAAGGAAACAAGTTAGCCAAGAGTACGTTACCCGAAACTAAAACTGCAACCCGAAAAAAACCAGAACAATTACAAAGTGTTTGAATTTTCAAAAACTCATTAATCTCATTCTCATGCTTAATTGGAGCAGGTTTAGAATTTGAACTTAATGGTTAAAAGGACAGATCAAGTTCTACATACCAAGCAAAGCATTCAGTAATGCTCATGTAAAGTCATTCATGCAACATTAAGGATTAATGCGAACACTTGTTGTTTGCGGTGTCTCTGTTTCTAAAATTTGTGAATCACTCTTCTCATCGTTGCTACTATGTTTTAACTCACCGTAGAAGTAGGAAGCAAAACCCCATAGAGACAGAGCAAGAGAAATCCCTTTCTCTGCTTGAAACTTTTCACCGAGAGCAGAGACGTGGCAGAGAAGATGACTCCTATTCCACCCAGAAAGAAAAACTGACAAACAATGCCAATGCACACCAACACCACATAATGTTGTGCCAAAATCCGAAGTAGAGAATATAAACAAAACCAACAAGAAAACAAGAGACAAGGATTTACGTGGTTCCCCCCCAAGCACGGAGCTCTAGAGGTACGTCCACAGGGAAAGAGCAAGAGGATTCACTATAAACGGGGAGAAATACACAGAGCCGGCTATACCCGTAACTCTCACTTGAAGCATCCACACAATATCTAGGGACAAATCTCTGAGGCGCGATCTACAGAGCATCAAACGTCACACACACACGAAAGAGACACACACAAACTCTAGATATCTCAAATCCCAACTCAAGACTACACTAATGGAACAACCAAAGAAACCCTAACATACTACGGGGAACCCCATGGGGGCTCCCTCAAAGGGATTCACTCAAGAAGTCCAAACCCTAATAGCCCCCAAGGCCTCTATTTATAAGAAAGTACAAAAAATTAGGTCAAAACCCTCATTAAAAAACGCAGCCGCACAAATTCGCGCATCGGTAGTCCGGACTAAGAATCGGTGGTCCGGACTATGGAGGCAGAATGTCCAAAACACATCCCAGACCCTCTGGTCCGGACCAGACTTCCCTTGGTCCGGACCATAGGTCCACCAAATGGCTTTTCGCACCAAATTTCGCACTTTTTTTCGACCGTCTTGAATTCAAGGCATATCTCCAACACATAATACATGGCTTTGCCAAGTTCAAAATTTCTGGCCTCTTTGGGAATTGCCTACAAAACGTGAATAAGCATGTTAGCTTTAAGGGTAAATCCACCTCATCCCCTTGTGGTTTACTTTGTGTGAAGTTTACTCCATTTGATTGTGGTCTAAAGTAAAATGTTTGCACCATAAAAGGATTCAGAAAAACGATAAAATGCCCTTGAATATAAGTAGCCTCAGAATGCAAATATTTTTTCTGGTTATCATTATTCGTTGGAAGCAAAATTAATTGTACACCCTCTTGTTTAATTTATGAAGCGTTTCGCTCCCCTAAGATTTCAATATAGCCACATAACCTCTTACTCTTTGGAATGTTGCCCTTGCTGCTATATACTAACTTGCACCAAATGGTTTTGTGCTTGTTTTCGACCCAAGGTTCTGACTACCATATCGGTTGTTTTACCTATTTTGCTATTGGTTTGGTAGGTACTGGTACTGGTTAATTTTGGGTACTGTTTCAAATGTATGGCAATAGAAGATAATGTATATAGTGAAATTTAGAAAATTTAAACATTCAAAATACAAGAACATTTTATCTCAAATATCCTATAAATGTAGTAATGAGATGGATTCAAAAAAATAAAAAAACATTAAACAGTTAACTATCCAAAATAATTTGTAACATGTCTGTGTGCAGCGTAATATTTCATTCGTAATTGATCAGAATAACACTTAGCTTTTATTATAGAGATAATATGAATTATGAACTATTTGAATTATTGAAGTGTGACTCCAAATGACCACACATTTGCGAGGGTGAACAAAATTAGGCCCCGTTCCGCTAAAAAAAAACAGTTTTGTTTTAACTCAAAAACTAATTCATTCCACTAACTAAAAATCCACAATAAACCAACAAAAAAACTACTCCATTCCACTAACTTAAAAAAATCAAACAGACGTACAATAAGGTAAATGTACCCAAATCATGTGAAATTACGAATCTGCCCTCCCTTGTCCTTTAGCCCCTCCTAACCAGTAACCACACACTATCTCCCATCCCTCTCCCTTCCCCCCGCCGCCACACCTCACAAGCCCTCAATCGGTTCCTTCCCACCATCCCACCCCACGCTATTACATATCTGAGAGCGAGAGAGAGAACACAAGTACTACGTGCCTGTTACTCCATCTCTCAACTCGCCGATTGCCGAGCTGTGGACGGAACTGCCGCCATTCCACTAAAATCAGGAACTTGCTCTTCGTACTCCCCGATTTGCAACTCCGGAGCTCTATTGATTGCACGAGACACGTGAGTGTATGCAACTCCGGAGCTCTATTGATCTGCAACTTCGGTACCTTTTTGGAGTTTGCTAAAATGGTTCACTCACCTTTGATTCTCATTTTCTACCGTGCATTTTACGTGTTCGCCAAATGCCCGAGAGAGTAACAAACCAAAATAAAATATTGACATAGAAAATTCCTGATTCTTAGAAAAGGGAGCAATAGTCTCCGTACATATTCCCATTAGCTACTGTGCCGTGGGCCCGTGGCTTTCAAAAAAGGGAGCAATAGTTGTTTGGGTACAAGGGTAGATTGGTAATTTGGTAACATAACTAAAAAAATCAAAAAACCAAAAAACTACATAAACAAGTTAGTTTTTTTAAAAACTAAAGATAAAAAAAAACAAAAAAAACAAAGTGACTCTTGACTTCATTTTCTACCGTGCATTTTACGTGTTCGCCAAAATGCCCGAGAGAGTAACAAACAAAAAATAGAGAGAGACCTTGAAGTCATTATTGATAATCATGCCAATGGTGCAAACTAGAGTGGCAAAGAAGCACATAACCAACTGAATCTCCAACACCAAAGTATAAGTTATAGCCTGTATTGCCTTCTTATATGTCAGCTCCACCAACGGCAATATGAACGCGAACAAAACCGCCGCGGCCACTGTCATGAAAAACCCTGAACAATACTCCTTTTTCACCTCCCCTTCGGCTGATCCCGGCTCGTTTGAAGAGCCAGACCTCCCGCTCCATCGGTGAGCAACACCACCGCGTTTATTGAATACGGAGTGAACTTCTGCTTCACCAGAAGAAACGCGAAAACCGTGGTGAAAGACAGTCTCGAAGGCGTTTATGAGGGCGGAGGTGGGGATACGGGGAGGTGCGCCAAACCATAGGCGTATAGGTAGTTGCTGAGGCCGGTGAGGACGCCTATGATAGTGGCCGCGACGAACACTGGACCTTTCATGAAGAAGACATTGGTGGATGAGCCTTCTTTGCGATGGCGGCCGAGGTAGGTTATGAGGAGAGGGATGAAATTGTCGGGCCAACCGCCGGTTTGTAACCAGCTCGATAGCCATACTCGGTTGCCGCCGTGTATGAAGTAGAGGCGCATGACCATGGGGCCACCGCAGACTCCGATGGCAAGGAGTGTGGCGCTTAGTAGGAGGAGAGTTCTCATTTTCTTGTTGGGGTTTTGGTCTTTCTTCTCCATTTTTGGGTTGAATGAAATGAGGGGAAATGGCTCTTGAATACTTCTACTTCTGTTTCCTTCCTCGGGGATTGAGGAGGTGTTCCACTAACCCAGTTTTTTGAAAAAATTACTTTTTCACGGTTTTTTATGTGATATGTTATGAGAGAATGACCTGTCTCGGTATTTGAAAAAAACAGTTTTTTGTTAGTGGAACACCCCCTGAGTGAGAGAGCAGAAAGAATTTCACAAAATGAAGTAGACATTATGTTTGTGGTAAAAACTTGTTTTTTTTATTTACAAATAGGATGGGCAGGGGCGACCAGCGTTGCAAGCTCCATTGGGCGTGACCATATGGGCTCCCGGCCTCCCTGTGGAATGTCCGGTTCGAGCCATAACTACTGTTTGAGATGACAGACCGTTATCACAGGCACCACTTTGGCACAACATGGTAAAGGACCCTCCACGCGAAACGAGTTTTAATACCTGCACCACCTACCACCAAAGGAAGCAGATGTGATATTTTTCCATGTTTAGTTTGGTTGACTATTTGTTAATCATTTGTTATTTTCCTGGGTCGTTGTGGCAATTGATCACCGTGAGGAGGGGTGTCATCTTTGTTGGGATGTCTCCTCGCGTTGTGATATTTTTTGTCTTAACCCCTTTTAATCTTTGTAATGCATTTTCAAATATTAATAAAATTCTTTTTTGCCGTTCAAAAAAAAAAGAAAAGGGCAGCAGATGTGGAGTGCAGACGCGGAGAGAGGGAGTCTATTGCAAGCTTGTGGTAAACTTGATGTGAAGTATTTAACAACCAAGTGCAAATTGTTCGGTGGATACTAAGGATAAGGATAGGTTTGGCTAAATAAAAAAATTAAAATTTTTAAGTTTGGCTTATTGGGGACTTAAATAATAATCCTTTTATTCTCTTGAAATTAGAAAATCATCCCGAGCATTTTGAGGAGTTATGTTTCCATCCCGAGATTCAAATAAATCCTAAATTGCCCTTTATATATACATAATATACATATTAAGAGATTGATGACTAAAACAAATGTTGCATATAAGAAGCGATAGAAAGTGGACCATTTTCAATATTTGGAGGTCCTCCACTGCAATTAAGGGATTTGGGGATAAACCCAATCCTTGATATCTCTCTACTTCAAACTCAATCCCTAATCAAAACCAGAAATCTCAGATCAACACTCGTCCCTGACTCCTCGCCATCCCGCATCGTCATTCCACCATCCCAACATGATGGCGACTCAAACTCCAAGGAGCGATTCAGATTAATGGAGGGCCTTTTAGACTGGCAATAGTACATCTTTTTTTATTCGTATCCAATTTCTGGGTTCTCATTTTGAATCCAACGTGTGAGGTTTGTGGGTTTAGGTATCGTAATCGGTTCTTTATGCGGATATGGATTTAGCACATCTATTTTTTGGCATTTTGATTTCTGGTTTTCCCCTTGTTCTGCATCTTCCTTTCATATATACTGAAGAGTTCTTTTTCTCGTTTCTTTTCTTTATTTTATCTTCCTTTTGGTTTATGGTCAATCTGTACACAGTGTACAGTATATCAATGTATATTTTTACAAGTTGTTTTGGATTCCTATTCATTAATCAAAGACCTGAAGGATGTGGCTTGGTTATTCATCCCCCTCTATTTGTTCCTTTCCCTAATTTGTGCCGTTATTTCATTTTTTCGTTGTATGCCGTTCCAATTTCTGGGTGAAGAATTCACTTCAATTTACCATATTCATTGTTAGGGATATATTTTTTACCATGATTTTAGCTAGGTCAATTGTAAGATTTTTTACTTTTTTTACCATGATTGATATACAATTCGAATTTTTGTTCGCTAATTTACCATGAAATGTGTTTTAAATTTTGGATGATTGGATGATATTCATGGTATTCAAGTTTTAGATGGTATTCACAGTGTACCATGAGATGTGTTATATTTACCATGTTTTTTTTACTACTTATAAGCTTACCATGTTTTCTCATTAAATTTTACCATGTTTCTTTTATTTTTTAACCATGTTTACTTATTTATTTATTTTATTAGAACCTTATGTGATTACTTTTTTTTTTACCATGTCTTCTATAAAAGAGCCGCTGCGCGGGCTCTACACAAATAAAGAGTATGTACGCTCGCTGCCGCGGGCTTGTATAGATAAGGAGTATGTACGCGGAGAGCGTACATACTTCTTATCTATGTAGGCCCGCGCAGCGGCTATAGTGTCCTAAAATTTTTACCACGAACATTAAGGCTTCTTTGTTTACCATGGTACCATGTTTAGAGGTCATTAAGTGTTTTTTTACTATAAAACTGTAATTAATTTTGATATTTTTACCATTATTTTTACGTTTATTCAAGTTTATAATGAAAATCAATTTATATGGTTTTTTGTATTCAAGGATCATGGTAAAAATTCTAATTAAGTTTGATAAATTAAATTTACCATGACTCGTGATCGATTTGTATGTATTAAAAAATTATGGTAAAAAATAAGTGCCTTACAGAAATTATGGTAAAAAACAAGTGCATTACAAAAATTATTATAAGTTTGTAAAAATTTAATTGAGAAATAAAAAGTTAAAGATTTGATAATATATATCCTATAAAGATTTGAAAATTCAGAATTCAAAATCTTCATTTCTATTTCTGTTAATATTTTGAAATTTGAAAGTGATAAAAGGGGTCAAATCCCTTAATTTAAGGTAACTAACAACTAATTAGAGTCCCACTTTATTAGGAAACTAAATAATATATTAAATAAGTATTTTTATTTTATCTTAAACTGAAATTTGTTTTGAAATTTTTACCATGATGTTTTATCGTTATTCAAGTTTATAATGAAAATAAATTCATTTGAATTTCTGTTTTCAAGGATAATGGGTAAAAATGCTAATTAAGTTTGATACAATATATTTACCATGACTTGTGAAAGATTTTTATGCATTCAAAAATTATGGTAAAAAATAAGTGCATTACAAAAATCATTAGTATAAGTTTGGAAAATTTAATTGAGAAATAAGAAGTTAAAGATTTGAAAATATATATCCTATAAAGATTTGCAAATTGAGAATTCAAAATTTTCATTTTTATTTTTGTTAATATTTGAAATTTGGAAGTGATGGAAATGGTCAAATCCTTTGATTTAAGGTAACTAACAACTACTTAGAGTCCCACTATATTAGGAAACTAAATGATATATTAAATGAGGGTAGATATGGTATATTACAAGAGAAGAGGATGAAAACATAACCATTCAAATTGACTGGGATGAAAATTTACATGATGTCTGAAAACAGGATGATTATTTAATTACCTCTATTTTTTACACTAATACACTTGTGTGGAGATTCAAATTTCTGACATTTCAATGAGATGCATGACTACTTTTGACCTTCATACGCGATACAGAAATCTTCCTGACCATTTGATGTTAGCTTATCCAAAAATGTTATGCGTTAGAAAGTTTATACCGAACCATAAAGAGAATGTGCTCATTTGGTAGTATGACAGATGGTTATTCGCTGGTCAAGAGTAACGCACGCGCTCCCAAGTTTGAACTACTGTACCATGTCAGTACACAGCCAATAAACCAAGCACTATAAGGCAATTGTAAACTAATATAAATTTTCTGGACAGATCATATCATAATGAAAAATGAAATGCATGGAACGCATATATAATTAGTAATAAAAAAACATTTTACATTATTTAGGCTCTAATTAGGCGCTCTCAATCCGATCTTTTAATTATTAATTGACACTCTCACGCACCTGCATTGACGCACACACGGCGAACTCGTGACTTATGGCGGATAAACGAAGCAAACGAGCTGAGCATGCAGTGACAATTCCACACCCACTGTAAGGAATTCATCTGAATAGAGTTAATTGAAATAGTAATGGAAATCAGCCTTTGAGCACGGTTATTCATGATGTGAAGACAATTTCTTGCTGGAACAAACTCAACTCTTGTTCATGTGTCCCGAGGTGCCAATGAATGTGTGGATCACCTAGCTCGGATTGACGCGGAACAAAATGAAGACTTTCTAGTTCTTGCGAATTACCTGCCTTCTTTGAGAAAGTTCTTGATTAGAGTCTTCCCATGCAATGTTATGTGCCTCTTTATGTTTTTGTTGTACTGCTGTAACCTCTCTGCCATTCTCGATGGCAAAACTCTGTTTTTCGTCTACCTTCGTTTAATGCACATCCGAAGGACCAAAAAAATAAAAATAAAGGAAATAGGCAGAGATCAGCTTTTCATTGAATACCCCTAGCCTAAAAGCCTAGGGCCGCGGATGGAGTTGAGCAATGGATTAATGTTCAAGTTTGAAAAAACGAACTTTACAATTATGTTCAAACTTAGCTTGCTAATGTGGGCGAGTTGATTTCCATTCAAGTTTTAACAAGGTGGTCATGAGTATTTTTAGAATTTGAATTTGACGGTTTTGTGGAAATTGGAAAGGGCAGATCACTTTTTTCTTTTTCTTTTTTCGATCTGCAAAAAAGATTTTATTAACTCCAAGCAAAGCATTACTATCAAGTAATGCTAATAAACATTCATACATGAATCATCACTACGGAGTGCCAATACTTAAAGTACGTGGGGTTTCCGTTTCTAGAATTTGAGTTTCACTCTTCTCCTTATTGTGTTTTATCTCACCATAGATGTAGGAACCAAATCCCCATAATGAAAGTACAAGTGAAACCCCTTTCTCTGCATGAAAATTTTCGCGGTAGAAAATAACTGCTAGGATTTCTATAACTGGGATTAGAACGGTGGTTATAATAGCAGAGAGTAGAGATGAGGCTGAGAAGACGACACCTATTGCACCCAAGAGAAAACACTGATAAATAATGCCGAGGCCCGCCAGCACCACATAATATGTTGCTTCGCCAAGTTCAAAATCTCTAGCCTCTTTGGGAATTGCCTGCAAAACATGAAGGAGCAAAGTTAGCTTTAAGGGTAAAGTAACGTCATCTCCCCATGTGGCATACCCAAAATATTCAGTTGTAAGACATCCACAGTAGACTCTTAAAGTGGCTCCTAGGTAATACTTTTAAAATTTAGCAAGTCATTTGATCAATTATGGTCTTCAATGGGCTCCTAATACAAGCTCCTAATGGTGGCTCCTAATACAAGCTCCTAATGGTGGCTCCTAAGAGCAACTCCAACACACGCTCTTTTCTTTAAAATGAAGAGTGGAAATTAAATTTTGAATAGTCAAAATTAAATTTAAAGAGTGAATGTGACAAAAAAGTTGATGGGTCCCTCTAAACAATACAACTTTTTGAGGAAAAGATGACATAAATTACAAAATTTTCCCTTAATATGTCACTTCCACTCTTCATTTTAAAGAAAAGAGCATGTGTTGGAGTTGCTCTAACCCATTAGCTAAATCTAAGTAGCCTTATAGCTAGCTTCAAGTGAGACCCAAACCCTTTTAATCCTTTTTTTATGGGACCCACACTTTTTTTTATTACTTTCTTCACAAAATAGAAAATTTTCTTGCTAGTTCATTGAGTGCACGCATGCTCTCTATATTTAGCAAACTCTAGAAGTATAAAATGGACCCTAATTAGGCTTATGTGTACACCATAGGAGTCAACTTAAAAACAATTTTTAGGAATCCCACCGTGGATGTCATCTTTAAGCTAGGCAATTGCAAGTTTACTTTATTCCTTTTGTGTACCATGAGATTTATGGTTTAAAGTAAATCGTTTGCACCGGAATCGGATAAAGGAAGAATGTTTAAATTCCTTCAATATAAGTAAACTGTAATGAACCTGTATTATGGACGAGAATTGAAATAAAAAAATTTATAAAATATTTTAAGAACGTATATTCTTACCGCAATATATGTAATAAAGATAGATAGGATTTTTTTTTTTTGCAAAAAAAAAAATATGTTTTTTTAACTTAAAAAAAGAGATTTAAAGATTAAATGGACTGAGGGCACATTAACAAAATGCCACGCGAGACTCCCAAAAAAAAGAAGAAAGAAAGGCAAGGCACCAGCTAAAACATCAAGGACCAAAAAGGAAAAGATGGCCAAACCAAACTCCTCTAAACCTCATGAGACACCAAAAAATACCAACTATTGTAGAGACGAAACGAAACCGAAGCAAATTAAAGCGTAAGAAAACCAAAAACTGGAAATCCCCAAACCTGCAACAGAAACACAGCCAACTCCAACGCACCAGTTAATATAAACTGCCTAGAACAAGTGCATCTCTCTCTAGCGTGACCTTTCCTCTCCCTCTCTCTCTAGAGTTTCTTTTCCAGACCCACCGCCTGGGGGGGGGGGGGAGGCTCCTGCCGCTCCTCCTTCCCTCCTCCCCCCGGGCTCTCCTCCCTCTCCGCGCCGGATCTCTTCCCCGCTTCTGGTCACTATCTTCTCCTCCTTGCCTCCCTCTTTTCCTCCGTCCACCGCCGGTCATCTCACTTGGTGTTTCCGGTTTTGCCTAACGGCGTGGGATCGCCTTGTCGCCGTGGTTTGTGGCTCGTGCAGTGGCGGCATTTGTCTTCTCTGCGATGGAGCTGTCGTTGCCGCTTGGTATCCTGGTTCCAGTTTTCTCAGCCATCTTTCATGGGGGTTTATGTTGATCCTTGGTGGTTTTTGGGTTGCTGGAATGTGTGGGATGCGCGGAGGCGAGGGTTTTCGTTTCGGTTTTCGACAACGCCTTTTGGATTGTGTTCGTCTTGGTGGTCGGCGTCAGGTGCGTGGTGGTCAGCGGTTTGGCCGGCGGGATTGATCTGTGTTTTGGTGTTAGGGTTTAGAACTTGATTATGGGCCTGGTCTGGCCCTTGTTGGCTGGGCTTGGACCCTACGGATTGTATTTTCCTTTTTGGGCTTTGCCCACTGATGCTTGGACCTAGGTCCATTAGATGTTGGGTTTTCAACCTATGTTGACCCTTTTCCCCTCCCCTCCTTCCCCCTCTCGATGTACCCTTATCGAGTTCAATAAATTTCTTCTTCTGTCGAGCAAAAAAAAAATATAAACTGCCTAGAACCGAGCACTAGAAAACAAAAGGAGGAAAAAAAAGAAGACACAAATCCAAAAACAAATGCCCATACCACCATAGCTAACCTCGAACAAATTCAAAAAACAAGCAATGGAGATAAATAGGGTTAAAATTCCAAGGAAAGAGAGGTAACATCCTCCAAATCATCACTATCACCATCCTCTAATTCAACAAATTCACCCTTCTCCAACACATAGTAGGGTAAAGTGAGTTTCTTGTAGGTTTTATTCGTTATTATTTTTATTAGGCTAGTTAGTTACTTTATTTTTATTAGGCTTTTCTTGTTTATAACTATCACCCTTCTCCTAGCTAGTTACTTTATTTTTATTAGGCTTTTCTTGTTTATAACACACCTTTTGAAATATTGTTGATCCTGATTTTGTACAGAATTATTCTAAAGCCATTGTTTAGTTTGAGAAGTTCCAAAAAGGAAACAGGCGCAACAAATCGGGACGGAGGGAGTAATTTTTGTTGGGGCTCGGAGTGTCCTCATGAATTTGGTTACACAATGCCACTCTTTGCGACCGCTCTAAGAACAGACTTGTAGGTGCGACATGGAATTCCATAAGATACTTAATTGAAGCCCTTCCTAACACCAATTGGTTTTAGGAGAGATAGTGGAAAAGTGGTCCGACAGGTAGCATCAGAGCGGCCGGGTCGCTCGTTATATTAGGGTTTTTTTTTTCCTAGAGCGGATCATTAGTAACAATAAATATGAACACCAATATGAATCTTCCGTCTAGTCATACACCTCTCCTAGACAGTGAGAATTTTGACTACCGAAAATGTCGAATAAAAGTTACTATGAGATCAGTTGATGAGAAAATTTAGAATTCATGCGTTATAGGATATAGATATCCCGTGAAAACCGTAGAGGATAAGCTAGTCCTAAACTTACTTCAGAACTGTCTGTCACGGAAAAAGAAAGGTACAAGCCAATAATTGTGCTTCAGACATATTGTTTAGTGTTGTGGATGTAACAAACACCGTAAGATAGTAAATTGCGAAATTGCGAAAGAAGCTTGGAACATTTTAGTGACCTGCCATGAAGGAACAGATGTTGTTAAGTAATCTAAGTTACATAGACTTATTACTTAATTTGAAGTGATTAGAACGCAAGAGGAAGAGACTTTTAATCAAATTTACTTTAAAATGATCTTATTGTCAAATGTTGTGAAACGTTGGGTGAGCCTATTCCTGCTTTTACAGTTATTAGAAATATTTTGCGTTCTTTACAAGAGAGAGAGAGAGAGAGAGAGAGAGAGAGAGAGAGAGAGAGAGAGAGAGAGAGATTTTACTGTAGAGGGAATAAGAGAGAGCCAAAAAGAGAGTTAAATGATGGAGAGAGATGGGAGATGTGTCGCAAGAAAGAAAAAGGAGAGAGAAGAGGTTGCTTTTGAACTTAGAAAAAATTACAAGGGTAAACTTGTCATTTTCTTACTTCTGTTAACGAAGTAAGGGGTTTTTTGCATTTCGCATAGATGAGGAGGTCTGTCTGGACGATTTTAAGGGGGTCTCCGTGGAAAAGAGGCATAGATGAGGGGGTCTCCGTGAAATTTAACCAAGATTTTAAACAAAGGTTACTATGCTTGAAAGTAAACGAAAATTCAAAAAAAAAAATATGTCGAAGAGATTGTTGGCTCTTTTGCAAACCTATGGGTCAGACATGTTTCAAAAGGAGGATTTGATCTAGGTGTGCTACCCCTGTCTAGTCGAATCTCAGAAATCTAAAACTAAATCTTTGGCGAAGCCAATTGCTTTTTCAAGCTCTCAAAGTGAATCTAGAGGTTCAATTTATGATGATGAGTATGATCTTAAAGATATGGATTTATTTACCAAAAAGATTAAACAATTTTTCGAGAAGAAAATGACCAAAGGTGATGGTAATAAAAATTTTGAAAATAAAGGAAAGAGTGAATCTTCTAGTGGTAAAGAAAAGAAGGGAATAAAAGGACCATGTACAGGACCAAACGTTATGAGTGTCATGGATATGGTCATCTAGCTCATGAATGTGTTAACAAATTGAAGAAGAAGACTAATTTCAATACCAACATAACTTGGGATGACGATAATGAATTCGACAACTCTGAAGAAGAACAAGTAGATCAACCAAACTCTATTGCTTTTGGGGTTTCTTTACAATCTTATGTTAGTGAACATAAATCCTGTGATGATAGTGAGAATGAGGAAGGTGACGAGGTTGAGAGTTTCATGAATTGAAGGAGTCTTATGCCAAATTGTAAAAAGTGAGTGTGAAAATTAGAGAGACTGATTTCAAGTTGGCCGAAAAATTTAGAAAATATAACATAGAGTTGGTGACAGCGAAAAATGAAGTAGAAGAATTGCAAGGCCTTTTAATTAGTGTTACTAGTGACCAGCTGAGAAAGGAGATTGAGAGCCTTCAAGAGGAAAATAGGGTCTTGACTGATTCTAACACCACCGCTAACGATAAAATAGAGATACTAAATAGTGCTTTTAATAATGCTAATCGTTAATTTGAGCACATGGATACAAATATTGTAAAGAGGTAATTCCAAAATCCATGCTACAAATATTAGGAGTAGTGCTAAAAAGCATCATAATATTAAGGCTAATACTGATAAATTAATTCTACATGTCATTATTGTCATGTTAAGGGTCATTTTAGACTTAACTGCTTTAAATTAAATGGCTATTCTATCAGTAATCTTGTAATCTTGATCATGCTTCTCAAAATAGAGATATTTATTCTTGTGGTTATGACAAACATGTGCCTACATGTCAAATTTTTTTTGGTGTGAAGGGCCTTATTTGACCCAGCTAGGTGTTTTCAACTGTACCCCAATGCTTCTTTCGGTCATCCCATTTTAATAATTATGGCGGTAGAACCCAAGAGCCTAGACGTAGGTGACTCCACATGAAAAGGTTATGAATATGAACCTTAAACATGTGGTCTCTTTCATAAAGCCTCCTCACCCACTTGAGGGGGACTTTATCGTGATATAAAATGTAATTCGTATCAATTGTTGCTTGGATTGACTTCACGAGGAGAAGATATTTTGACAACCTAGAGTGACATGAGAAAAGCGGTTTGATAAGTGGTATCAAAACCAGGAGGTCATGGGTTCAAGACACGAGAGCGTCATCGTGAGGAGGGATTGTTGAGCCCGGAGTGCCTATATAGATTTGGTTACACATTGCCACTCCCTGAGACAGCTCTGAAAAGAGACGTGCGGGTTCGACGTCGAATGCCATACAACTATTAATTAAATTCCTTTCTAACACCAATTGATTTTAGGAGAGATGGTGGAAAAGCGGTCCGACAAGAATTTTTTAGTGTTGTTTTATTATTCGAAGACTGTTTGTAGATTTTCCAAATTCATTAAACCTAATATTGAGGACGACGAAATATTAGGATAACAATAGCAAGATAGAGTTATAAACACTTGAGAAAGAAAGGGCATACTCCACTTACACCCTCCCTATGGTTTTGGCCATTTGTGATTATACGGTACCACTGTGGATCAATTTGTTGCATTCGCACTCCTTGTGGTTTTAAAAAATGTGCATATGCACCCAATTAACGGAAGAAATTCTTTCACCATTGACGAGAAAGGCTTAAAGTCATATACGTCCTCATCTTCTTCTTTGATTCTTTCTTGTTCTTAAACCTAAACAATTTATTTTTTGTACAAAAATTAGATTTGACTTGTTCCTAATGTAGAGTTTGATGAGTACTACATTCATACCAAATTCAAGTCTATTGGTAAATGAAACCTCATTGTCGAATACTGTATAATTTATTAAAGTCATTTTTCAACATCAAATTTACATTTCCTTTTAGGATGAACCCGATCACTTAGTTACATGAAGTTCGATTGAAATGATTTTCCACAGAGATATTCTATTCTTTGATTCACACATTATGAACGATTCAGATTTAATTTTTACTGTAATGGTTAGATTCTAGAGACGTGTGAAGTACACATCCGTTAACATGTATGCATCCGCACATTTTTAAAAATTTGAAGGAGTGTACAATAAATTGAACCACAGGGATGTAACCACACATATATATAGTCCAAACCACAGGAGGTGTAACTGAAGTTTTCCCAAGAACACCTGGAAGACCAGAGAGAGAGAGAGAGAGAGAGAGAGAGAGACCTGGAAGTCCTTGTTAATAACCATGCCAATAGTGCAGACTAGGGTAGCAAAGAAGCACATAACAACTTGAATCTCCAAAACCAACGTATAAGTAATAGCCTGTCTTGCCTTCTTATATGTCAGCTCCACCAAAGTCAATCCAAGCCCGCACAAAGCCGCCGCGGCCACCATCATGAAAAAACCAACGTAATACTCCCTCTTCGATTCGTCCTTCGGTTGATCGCTGCTCATGTGAAGAGCCAGAACCCCAGCTCCTACGGTGATCAACACCACCGCGTTTATTGAATACGGCGTGAACTTCTGCTTTACGATAAGGAAAGCGAAAACTGCGGTGAAAGACAATTTGGAAGCATTCACCAGGGTGGAAGTGGACACGGGGAGGCGTGCCACCCCGTAGGCGTAGAGGTATCCCTCGAAGCCTGTGAGGGTGCCTATGACCGCGGCCGAGATGAACACCGGTCCTTTCGTAAAGAAGATTTTTGTGGTGGATCCCTCTTTACGACGGCGGCCAAGGTAGGCTATGAGGAGGGGAACGAAATTGACGGGCCAGCCGGCGGTTTCTAAACAGCTCGCAAGCCATACTCGGCTGCCACCGTGGGTAAAGTAGAGGCGCATGACCATGGGGCAGCCGCAGCTGCCGATGGCGAGGAGTGTCACGTTTAGTAGTAGGAGTGCCCTTCTCATTTTCTTGTTATGGTTTTGGTCTGTCTCGTCCATTTTTAGATTGAATTTTTCCTTTAGACAACCATATACGTACTTTGCTGCTTTTCCCTCTTGGCTTATGATTGTTGATGTGTGAGGCCAGGAGGGTGCGAGAATATAATTGGGATGTTTGCTTTTTGTTGTGAAAATTGTCTTGCGGTTGATCCTTTTAGTCTTTGTAATTAATTTTAAAAGATTAATAAATTTCTTCTTTGCTGATCAAAAAATATATATGTGATCATTTTGTGACCATGTTTTTTCACCAGTATTGAATATCGTATGATGTAACATTATCCATGCGTGACACCATTTTGACTGGGCTACGTATGTTGATTCAAATCACATCGTATCAAGGTTGTAAATAACAGTTTCGCGATGCGTAACTGTAACAGTTTCGCGATGCGTAACTGTAACAGTTTGATTGCAACAATTTCGGTAGTATCGAAAGTTACGCAACGGGAATCGGTTGTAGCAGTTGTGAATTCTTAAAAATCATTTTTTGGCAAAAAATAATTTTAAATTACTTAAATAACCCGTAGTGGTCGAGTATCGGCCGTAAACCGGTCCGTGAATTGGATACTGCCCGACACATAACGAGAACTAGCCGATACGCATGCGATATTTACTCTCGCTGGTATACAAGGGGTATAACGGTATCGAGAGCCCAAAAACCGTCATGTAACGGCTAATACGTTAGGTAACATACAGCTGGTATTTAAAACTATGATGGTATCAAATATGGTGTACAGATGTTGATGTTTTCTATTATTTTGTTTTGGTCGGCTTTGAACTTTTGTTGATGTTGAAAAGAATTTCTCTTGGTGTTTCTAGTCAGAATGACTTGTCTTTCCAGCTGCACATGTGACGCATGTAACAACTTGAAAAGGAGCAAATTTTTAAGTTTCAAGAGTCGATCCCTTCGGATTTTATTGTCTTTCTTATCATGGAAGAATGAATAATTTCTTTGATTTCATAAACAAGGGCTTCCATTTGGAAAAAAGAAATCAAATAAAATAATTCCTTTGGTAATTTAGCTTTGAACCATTGATTTAAGAAATTCTTAATGCTCTCTCTCTCTCTCTCTCTCTCTCTCTCTCTCTCTCTCTCTCTCTCTCTCTCTCTCTCTCTCTCTCGTGTTCATCTTTGTCAGTACATTTGCATTGCACCAGGGATGGTGGCTCGTCGGGCCTGGGTTTCGACTCCCTGTCTCCCTCGGCTGCACCGTGGTGTACTCATAACCACCACGAGTGGCAAGTAGATTCATGGTGTGAGTTCACTGAGTTGTGAATATAGTGTCACGCGGAATAGCAAGCAAATAATACATTGCATGTAAACTAATATGCTAGGTTGTCGACAAGGTTACGATGAAGGGTAAGCAAGATCACGTTAAATAGTACTTTTTTGTCCCAATTTGTTTATTCATTTTTTAAATGGCAAAATTGTTCAATATAGAAGAATTTCGACAATGGGTACATCAAGATGGGAGAGGGGAGAGAAATTCAACTACAGGTTGAAAAAACAAACAAACAAACAAACAAAAGACAAAAGAATTGCCCAAATATCAACCACCCGACCTGAGGACCAAAGCCTCACTCCGTCAACAAAAATGGACCACATCATGCCACCACCGCAACCCACTACTGTCAATAAAGAGATCACGCTATGCCATAGCTGTACTCAATAATGCCACTGTTGAAAAAGATCACACAAAACCTGACACTAAACTCCACAAAATCCACAAGTGGTGGCTAGCTCATGCGGTGCATCCTAGGCCCCCCCCCCCCCCCATGTAATAGATTAAGAATGACGAATGTCAAAAAAAAAATCCACAAAATCCCCCCAAAAGCTGCTCACCCAACGAAGAGATTAATCATACTCCCTCCATCTCATTTTGATAGTCCAATTCGGTATCTAATGTAATTTTAAAATTGTTAATATTTTTCAATCTGCAATATTTTTAGTACAACAGAACTAATTGAGATCTATCATATGAGATCTATCTTACACATAAAATTCATTATAGATTGAAATTAAGTTATTAGCAATTTAAAAATTATATTGAAGACCAAACTGAACTATCAAAATGAGGAGGAGGGAGTACGTTGTTGGGTGCACGCAGATACAAGACAGTGCTTGGTAATATGTTAATTGATTCAAATAGTTTAGTCATTTGATTAAATACTTAATCAAATCACTATGTTGGCTTTATTCTATTGTATCAATCGTCACTGACCATAGATCTTGACTACCAACCCTGCTAACCATGTTATATTGATAAGTTTAAATGCTCAATTGAAACCAATCAATTACATCCACTTTAGTCAATTGTATCGATTCTCCCAGATCAATATCAACCATCATAAGTATTAACTACCACGTCTGCTAACTATGTCATATTAATCAATTTATATGGTTCGATCGAGCCGTCCATTGTCGAAATGAACGGCCGAATGATGTGCACTGCACCGTGTAGTGCATTTTGTGCACTACAGAGACCCCTCGGCCCAACACTGTTACATACCCAGAAAGTACCTAGAATTTGAAATTCAATGGCTTGATTCACTAGGTGAAATTCTGGGTACACATTATAAGTACATAGACTTTTTGAAACTTTTAATCCCTAGCTATAGCTCCTGATCCTGATGGCATTGGGTGTTGTGGAGGGAATGCACACAGCCAGTCGGTTCTCGGCTGCTTTAGCCGTCCCCGGCCGTCAAGTTAGTTGGTCTTCTGCAATCAATTATATCGAATCAATCATGTAATACGCGCGCTAATTTGGTGGTATTCAATTGACTAATCTGTAAACCACACTTACCATCATATTGATTCAATTATGTATTATGGGTGTTTTAGTCTAGCCTTTAACTTTAAATATTGAACCCATATTTTGTTTTGTAATTTTTCAAAAATATTCTTCACAAATGACCGGGAAGGTTTAGAGGAGCCACTATTTAAGTGATATTCTAAGAGCAGTCACTTTATGCATATTGTCAAAGGTTAGGTCTTTCTCCAATCATTCCCCGTTTATACCCTCAATGATTGGAAACTAGACGGATTATGTTATTGTTGTATTCTTCACAAATGACCGAAAGAATTAGATACCCGGAAAACAGATACTCCCTCTGTCCCTTTTTAAATTATCCATATGGGAATACGTGCAATTTCAAACCCATAAAAACATATTTCGGTATATAACTTTTTAATTTGTTTTATACCAAATTAAAGTGCTCATTGAAATTGCTTTCCCAAATGAATCACTTAAAAAGGGACGGAAGGAGCAGTAAAATAGTTGGAAAGAAAGGAGGATCTATATTGTTTTCTTAAATGTTACTCCCTCCGTCTCATTTTAAATGCTCCCTACGTATATCCGTGCCATTTTGAAACGTCTATATCTTTTTATTGGTAAGATTTTCAAAGTTTTTAAAAATTTTGTCTAATAGAACTAATTGAGATCTATCAAATAAGATCCATATTGCATATAAAATACATTATAGAATGAAAACTATAAGAGTTTTAAAAAAACACGCATAACCGTAGGGAACATTTAAATTGTGACGGAGGGAGTAGTACTTACCTTTCCCATCTGTAATATAGGAAGAAAATATACAAGGACGATACCACTAGGAAGGAGGGATTGAGTGCTACATACCGCTAGGAAGGGGACTGATATCGATATCACCTCTCCTCCCCCTACCTTCTATTAGACCACTACTAGATTAAATCTTGTTTGAGCTAGCTAGTAATCTTTTTTACTAGCTAGATAAGTGGCTATGCCTGTTACATTCATAACAGACTAATATTTTTCTAACTAGATAAGTGACTAGCTAGTAAGCTTTTATAGCATAAGGAAAATTATTCAATGGTTCTTAACCAACACTAGTATTTTATAAGGGCCAGGCCACATTCGCTTTGATTTTAAGGGTTATTCTCCATCGTTCCTATTTATAAACATGCAAAAAAACTCAACACAATTCTATGTGAGTCTTACAAATTAAGCAATAATCAAATTCATTATGAATGCGGGTTGGGTTGGGCGGTCTAGCAAGCCGGTGTCTCCTATATATCTTCAAACCAACAAACATTATCAAAGATTGCTTGCCACGTACCGAGATAGAAATTGTTAGAGCAAATCAATGGTTTCCAATAGGTACTGTTGATGGGTGCTTCAACTTGACATGTTTTATGGCTCTTTTATGGGTCTTTTGGGTAACAATCCAACACAAGGTTTCTGTCATGTCTATCAATACAACAAAAGGAAAAAGGATCATTTCTTCCTTTGCGGTGTTTGTGTTATGTTGTGCCCCAAGGATCAAAACCAAACACACGAAACACACACACACAGACAAAACAGATTTTCACGTGGTTCTCCAAAAGAAACGGGTACGTCCACAGGCAGCGGATTTCAATGTGAGCAGAGATTACAGAGGTTTTTCTCACACTAAAACCTATACAGGAAACCCACTCGTTTCTTCTCTCCCTCACAACTCTACATTTCTGCTGTACTTTACAATTGCAGACTACGTGGGTATTAATAGGGGAAGAATGCAATTGGATGCTGATTGCATTTATTGAGAGCATATCCATTTATCAAGTTGATGATCTCCATAATCTTCAGAATATCAAACGTGGGTTTGATAGTCAACTTCAGCAGCCTTTGTTGAATTTGAGCCACATAGTCCAAATCTCCAACATGTTATGCAGGAGAGATCTCACAAAATGGTTATGGAGAACAAGAGTTATTGTTGTCTTGAGTCTTTTGCATGTTCCTGATACGAATTTGGAGATGGACCATAATTCTAACTCAATCGAGGAGTTCTTCTTAGCTTAGGAGAAAATTAAACAATAGGGAACAACAAGGGGTACTTCATGGGCCCAAGGTGTTACTTGTATATGATACCGGAGTTAGGATGTTGATTTATTTTTTTGAACGGCAAAAAAGAGAAATTTATCAGTCAACTATAAAGATTACAAGAGATTAAAAGAACAAGATAAAAAAACACATCACAACAAGAGGGCTATATTCCAACGAGGTTGGCACCATACCCTTGCAATCGACAATCATATGGCACTTGAGCCTTTGAACAAGAATGGCTGGCAAGTCCAGGTACATGAAAGCTAAAGTTAAACACAGACGTATGCAGTCGAAGAAACCCACGCCATGCTCGATATGGAGATGTTTTTAGGGAGGAGCAAGGACACTCGATCCTAGGTTTCTATGGACGTTTGAAAGACTGCACAAGCCTTGAAACTGAGCTTTGGGGACTTTTCAGAGGCTTAGAGTTGGTCCACAACCAAGGGATGGAACCATTGGAAATTGAATTGGACTCTACTGCTGCCATTCCCCTTCTCAACGAAAAGCACCGAGACCACTCACCCCATGTGGTGCTAATCAATGAATGCAAAGCTCTAATCGTTATCACTAGTTGCAACTTGAAGCACACACTGCGAGAGGGAAACAAAGTGGCTTACAGACTTGCCAATATCGGCCGCGGGGCGGATCACGAGGACAAGATGGTGTCCCGTATCACCCCGATGGATGAGACTATACCACTCCTCGAAGCGGACATGAAAGGAGTGGCATCATGAGCGTTTCTAGTTTTCTGTTTTTCTTTCCATTGTACCAAAAGAAAATAATGGCTGGCAAGTAATCAACTAAAATCAAAGGGAACAAAATAAAATAGGAGTACATGAGACCAAAACAAGACCTGACTCCTGAGGCATATGCTAGAACAAAATTAACAAGCCCTGCTAGGATGTTGATTTATGTTATCCTTATATATAACAAAAAATTATTTTATTATTAAATGTTATTCTAGAGATTATTTTATTCTTTATTTTTAAGTTACATTTACCTTTTCGTGAACCCAAGTTTTCATCTGTTGGGGTTCTTCGGTTGGTCATTTCTTTTGTCAACACAAGTTTTTTCCATGACGAGTTGCTGCTCACAATACCAAGTCGTTATTGTGACCGGGTTTAATTGTTTGCTTTTTATAGCATATAATGTGACCAAATCACACTTTGGTCGCGAAATAGCAACTACGACTAGCTTATTGCAACTACATTTGTGACCAGATTTTTTGGTCGCAAATTGACGCTTTGAGTCCACAATGTTCCTTGTAGAATCTCTAAATTTATGAGACATCAGTAGCAATTTTTAAATGGATTCGTGGTCTCTTTGAGTTGATTTTTAAATGGATTTGTGTCCCCTTGATTTTTCTTGTTCTAAATTTTTTTCTATCCTTTTAATACTACGTTTTAGTATTTGGAAATAGCAGTAAACCTTTTCCTTTTTCTTTTTTCATTGGTTTGTTGGTGCACATTGAACATGGGTGATGTCTGAGCCATAAGTTTAGTGGGAAATTACTGGGAAAGCCACGGTTCCCATATATACAAAAGTTATGGTAGAAGAGGGAGCTTAAATGAAGGGGAGGTTTTGGTGAGAAGGGATCAAACTAAAAAGTGTTGGGGGGTTTTTTCAAAATAAACAAGTTATTATTTGGGTGTTTTTAAAATATTCCTATTCCTTTGAACAGACACATTTTATACGTGGAGTGTTACAACTTTTAGTTTTTGTGCCTAAGAGTTGTGTTGGTTATTTTTGTGGAGAGAAGTGAAAAGTTGCATCTATTAGTTTTACTCTAATTATATGTTGTTAGAGCACCTCCAGCCCTTACCCTTTTTTTGAACCAAATTCAAAATTTGGGTAAAATTTCCCAAAACCCATCTCCAGTCATTGCATCAAACTCATACCAAATTGAGTTTTACTCAATTTTTTACCCAAATCAAGGGAGAACCAAGCCTTGAACCAAATTTCAAATGGCTACTTTTTGGTGGTAGGTGGTGGTGCTTGCTGGTGGTGCTTGCTGGTGGTAGAGGTGGTGCTAGTTTTTGGGCAACGGTGGTGCTGGTTTTTGGGCGAGGTAGTCATCGTCGTCGTTGTCGTCGTCATCGTCGTCGTGGTGGGTCGACGCTGGTGGAGGTCAGAGAGGTGGTTGTAAGGGTAGAGAGGTGGCGGTGGCAGATCTGGAATGTAAGATCTGGTGGTCTACGGTGGTGGCTATGGCGGTAGTCTACGGTGGTGGAGAGAGGAGATTGGGAGATAAATTGTTTTTGATTTTTTTTAAAACCACATTTGAGTAAAAATGTTGTTGATGACTGGAGAGGGTGTACCCAAATCAAGCTTTTTACTCAAATTTAAGTGAAAATTTGGTTCTGAGTTTGGTTCAAGGCTGGAGTTGCTCTTATTGAATTTAAACCAAAAGGTTCTTACCCGAAAAGTTGCCTACGGTTAGTTCGAGTTAGCACCGAAAGGTGCAATGTTTATATGATGAGATTAACTCAATTGAGGTGCCTGTTCCTAAGAGTTGTAATTCCTTTCCTTTGGGTTGCATCTGTTAGCATCCAATGTGATGCTTGAAGGTTATAAATAGGCAAGGGATCCAATCCGTAGGATCAGATTATTGAACTCTCACAAAAAAAAAAAAACTTCTCCTATTATAAATTTCGGCCTCCCTACTGTGTATTGTTTGTCTGGCAAGAAACAAAACACAGTGATTCTTGGTTTTTCTTATTATCACATAGCGGATATTATATCTGTTTTTGTTTGTGCAAACGCAGACAGAAAGAACTTCGAGTTCGATTTCGTTGTATCTTGAAGGCGGATTTGCTGAAACCCGGTGCACACCAATTGGTGGAGGCAAATACTGTCTTTAGGAAAGCGTTGTTTCAACGCGCCTCGAATTGTTTTGCGAAGCAGATTGGAGTAGCAGTGACGTCGCCATCATCATCAAATTTTTCAGACCGGCTTTCCCAACAAAAAGGTTATGAGCAAGAAAGATGCAAAAGGGACCGTTTTGGTTTCTAATCGTTTAGATTTTCTTAGAGCGCAAAGAAGATTTGAGAGTATTCGCATGAAAATTTAATATTTAGGGCGTAGTTGTTGATTCAGGTGGGGATATATTGTGGGAGAAATTTGTGATAGTTTGGTTTCTTGCCAACTAGAGAATTTTTCTTTGAGTGTTTTATATTTTTTTCTTTCATTTTGTAATATTTTGTTATTGTTAATGAAATATTACTTTATTGGCTGTTCCAAAAAATTTACAAAATTTTAGCAAAAACTAAAAAACACGATTTTTTTTAATAAAGACAAAGGAAAAAGTAATTTAAAAAAAAAAATCAACTTGACTAACACCTTGGCTTAATTAAGCTAAAAATGGGAAACTAGCCCTAAATTATATGCCCTACCATTTGCACGCTCTTATGGTTGTTAAAGGGGAAATGTTTGCATACAACTGTACATAAAATAGTCTAGAAAAACAAAATCAATGAAAATAAGTTGCCTGACACCTTAGCTTAGCTAAAAGCTAAAAATGGAAAACCAACTGTCGGACTGTTTTCCACCATCTCTCCTAAAACTAATTGGTGGTAAGAAGGTTTCAATTAAGTTTTTTATGACATTTGACATAGCACCCGCAAGTCTGTTTTTAGAGCGATCACAGGGAGTGACATTTTACAACCAAATCAATGGAGCCACTCTGGGTCCAGCAATCCCTCACTCACAATGATGCTCCCGCGACTCGAACCTATGACCTCCTGGCTCTGATACCACTTGTCGGACCGCTTTTCCACCATCTCTCCTAAAACCAATTGGTGGTAGGAAGGGTTTCAATTAAGTCTTTTATGGCATTCAATACCGCACCCACAAGTCTTTTTTTAGAGCGGTTGCAGGAAGTGTCATTGTATAACCAAATTCACGGGGACACTCCGGGCCTAACAGAAGCCCTAAAGTATATGCCATATGCAGTTCAAAAAAAAAGTATATGCCATACAATTTGCACACTCTTAGGTTGTTAAATGGGAAATATTTAGATAAGAAAAACTGTACATGAAACAGTCTAGAAAAAACTAAATCATTAGAAAAACTAAATCATTACTGTCTCAAGTACAATTTTTTGGACCCTTTTAAACCCCTTGTTAAATACTCCCTCCGTTCCTATTTGTTTGTTCCACGCTCTCTCTCTTACTTTTTTTCAAATCAAAAAATTAAGTGCTTCCATATGTCATTTTCAAATTTTTTCGCACCAAATTAAAGTACACGATGAGTACTTTAATTCAGTGTAAAAAAATTTGAAAAATGATACATGAAAACACTTTATTTTTTTTATTTAAAAAATGACTCGACTTTTCGTAGTGGACAAACAAATAGGAACGGAGGGAGTACTTGACATAAGGTTTCAATTTTCACACGAACAAATTGTCCTACTTACATTTTGAAATTTTCTCCACCTTCTATCTCCGAAGTCCTAACTACTTATTAGAGGAGAAACAGAAGTAGGAGCATCCCAAGAGTCATTTTCCTCATTTCATTCACACCAGAAATGGAGAAGACAGACCAAACCCCCGACAAGAAAATGAGAACTCCTCTCCTCCTACTAAACGCCACACTTCTCGCCATCGGAGTCTGCGGCGGCCTCATGGTCATGCGCCTCTACTTCCTCCACGGCGGCAGACGAGTATGGCTACCGAGCTGGTTAGAAACTGGCGGTTGGCCCGTCAATTTCATCCCTCTCCTCATAACCTACCTTGGTCGCCGCCGCAGAGAAGGTCCTGCCGCCATGCTGACATGCTCTTCCTCATGAAAGGCCCTGTGTTTATCCCCGCCGCCATCATTGGCGTCCTCACCGGCCTCGACGACTACCTCTATGCCTACGGGGTGGCGCGCCTCCCAGTATCCACCGTCTCCCTGATAACTGCTACGAAACTGATTTTCAACGCGGTGTTTGCTTTCTTCCTCGTGAAGCAAAAGTTCACTCCGTATTCGATAAATGCGTTGGCGTTGCTCACCGTAGGATCAGGAGTTCTGGCTCTTCACACGAGCAGCGATCGGCCGAAGGGGGAATCGAAGAAAGAGTATTACGTAGGGTTTTTCATGATGACGGCCTCGATGGTTTTGTACGGTCTTATATTGCCGTTGGTGGAATTGACGTATAAGAAGGCAAGACAGGCCGTTAACTACACCCTGGTGTTGGAGATTCAGTTGGTTATGTGTTTCTTTGCTACTGTATTCTGCACTATTGGCATGGTTATTAACAAGGACTTCCAGGTCTTTCTCTCTCTTCTCTCACACACACACACTCTAACCAAAATTACTTCGACGTTCCGGATTTTAAATAAAATATCCTCTCGAGTAGTTAAACTATTCACGTGAATAGTTTATTTAAAATTCAGAACATTGATTTCTAAGATGGACGGTTGAGATGCGTTGCGTGCATTTAGCGTACACATGTTATGCTTACCCATAGCCGCGTTGCACACTAACCAAGTGTACCATGTATTCAAGACACAACATCAGAAACGTACAACAGTTTTTGTGGCACTACATGCAATGGTGGAACAAGGATTTGAAGGTGGAGGTGGCTTAAAAAAAATCATTATGTTTAATGTCAAAAAGAAATACATGTGTCCTAAGATTAACTATACAGTATACATAATACGAACAAGGAAAACACTTGTCTTCATAGGTTAATCATCTGTAGGGTAAATTTTTGTTAAAAAGGAACAAAATCTCAAAAATTGTCTATGATAGATTCTAAACGAAATTTCAGACAAGAAATTAGTGAAAGTAAACATACATTTAAGTTAGACAACTTCTCTCATCACTTTATATCATTCTTGTAAAAAAAGAAGAAAGAAAATTCAAATTCAGGAAAAAATTCGGGTAATTATTATTACCATTATGGGTGTAGACTATATACTACTCCCTCCGTCCCTTTTTAAATATGTTACTTCATAAATTCAACTTATTAAAGATGCATCATCATTATACCTTTCACATCAACTTTTTCCTCCAATTTATACTTTTCACATCAACTTTTACCTCTACTTTTCAAAATTATCTTCCACTTTTACCCATTAACTCTTTATCCACCAACGTTTCAAAAGGGCAAAATGATAATTGTACAAATTTTTACCCATTAAATTTTCAAACCACACACTTATTTAGGGACAACCCCAAATGAAAAGTTAAACGTTTAAAAAGTGATGGATGGAGTAATAGTTTTAGTGATTTACTTTGCAATTAATGTTTCTGGTATAGTGGCAAGAGGACTTAAGGGTGGAAAATGCTAAAATAGATCCAGTAGGCTCATGTTAAGATTTAAAATGTGTATTAAAAATGTGTGAAAAATGTATAAAAATAGGTGTAAATGTATTAAAAAATGTAAAAGGTGCACTGAAGTGCGTTATTTTTTGTGTATATGCTTATTATGTGGCCGGCCTGTAGACACACATTAACAAGACCGCTTTAAGATTTATGGTTCCAATCCCATCCGTCTTAACTCATAATTGATAGCTTTAGCCAAAAGGCATTCCTAACTCATAATTGATATATAGCTTTAGCTTTTGTGTGGTAAAAAAACAATTAGCCTAAGTACCAAGAAAAATTATCTAGAATGTATCTAGAAAGTGAAAATCAGTAGCCCAAATTATTATTTGGGTACATTTTGGATGTTTTTTCTGAGTGTGTAGTAATGTTGGTAAAAAAAAAGGGGGGCCAAATTTAAACACGCAACCTCTGGTATAGAAGGCATTAACCTTTCCGCAAGACTACACACTACTAATATACAATTTTTGGGCATATATAATAAACATACACAATTAATTTTTCAAAATTTATTTTTTTAATTTCTTTTTAAGAACAAGGATAGCACGTGCCACCTCGCCCGTCTTCTGTTCCGCTTCTAATTGCATGATTGATAGCGGGAGAACAAACGCTTTGAAACTATTTTATAACCACTAATTATGTATTGTCACGCATGATGTTGTGTCTGATGATGTCTTTTGAAATTGTGTATGTAATATTAGTGTTCAAGCATTAGGATGAGAAAAAAACGGGGAAAAAAACAAGCCGATTGAAAGAAGAAAAAAAAAGGGTTTTGTTTGTTTGGATTTTTTAGACAAATTAAATCGGCTTAGTGTTGCTACACAATTACTAGGCCAACTACCTTTTATTATTTAGATTAGAGTTGTAGTTGGCTATCTGCTCAACAGCTCCGAATTTAGAAACCTAAAAACTTCCAATATGGTAATAAGCAAAAAAAAAAAAAAAATATCCAACCATAGCTTGCAATGTTGTTTCATGATGAATATTATATCGGTGAGATATTATAAGTTCTAATACTAATCCAGATTATTGGATTATTCATTTTGTCTTTATTCAATTTTTTTTTGAATTTGTTAGTTTTGCGTAAAGATTTTGTGTTTTCTGGATTTACCTCGACGAGACGAATTTAACAAGTACAAAATTATGGTCAAAACTCAAATTTTTTTAATAAAGCCAAAATTAATCCAATAATCCAAGTATTTTCGGCTTTATTCAAAAAAAAAATATTTGGTTTGACCATAAATTTATATTTGTTAGATTCGTCTCGTCGAGGTAAATCTAGAACCACAAAATCTTGATGCAAAACTGACAAATGCAAAAAATAAAAATAAATAAAAATGAATAAGGACAAAACGAAAAAACCAAAGAACCGGATTAAGTTTTTTTGCCGAAGGACCCCGAATAAAGTTCAATATTATTTTGAACGGTCCCGCAAGGAATTTGTTTAGGTGCAATAACTAAAGCTAAACATAGGAGTTGTGTTTATGGAAACTAACAAAGCATTACTTTTCACCATTATTTTCCATATTAGACATAAATGTTTTTTTCTAATGTCAATCTTACCCTTCTTAGACATGATTTCGCCATGTAGAATTTTACAAAGCACACATTTTAATTTTACTTCTCAATGGAAAGGAGAAATTTTCCATCCAAGAGGGCAATCTCTAATACCATCATTCACTATAACTTGGAAAATAACAATTGGATATTACTACCACAAACAAACAAAAAAAAATTAACTCACGAGTCTCAACTTTCAACGTCAAAAAAATCGAAAAAAAATTACAGTTGCATAACAACCGTACAAAGCCTATAAGATAACAAAATTGCCTCCCAGACTAATCCCACTTCGCATTGCACATGCTTTTGTAGCCTATTGGAACGTCATGTAGAGAGTGTCGCTGCCACAAGTTCTTTTGTCTCCTTGATCTGTCTTTTACAAAACTGCAGCTTTGTTTTTCCTATTTTCTCTCCTTTTTGGTTGTTTCTTAAAGATAGAGCTAGGAAGATAATTTACCAAAAAAGATAAGGGAAGATTTTAAAAAAAAAAAAAAATTAGGGTCAGTTTTGTCATTCAAAATACTGTTTGACTTTTTTTATGGGAATGATTTGTATTCTCAATGTGATATAACTAAATCTTTAAATGATAATAACTTTATGTAATATATGTAATTTATGTACTTAAACTTGTGCCCCGGAGGCACTCTTTCAATTGACTACTGTTATTTGATGTTTCGAAAAATTTTCAGATAGAGAAACGCTCCGTAAATAATTAAGTTGTTTCCGGTGTTCCACTAAGAGAGTTTTGTTTTAAAACTGTCTTGGTTTTTGTGTTCACACCTTTTTATGTGATGTATTGTGAAAGGACGACCTATCTTGATTTTAGGAAAAAACTAGTTTTAAAAAAAAAACTAGTTAGTGGAACACCGAGTTAGTGAGTTTAATTACATATATTCAAGGGCATTAATTTAGTCGTTACTTTATAGCACAAATCACATGGGCTATAGTGCAAAAAGAAAAACCATAAGGCTAGGGGAGAAAAAAGAATTTCCCCATTAAGCTGTTTTTTTCTTGTTTTTGGATCACCCATAAAACTGACTTAAGCCTAATTCATATTTTTTTAAGGCGATTCCGAAAGAGGCTAGAGATTTCGAACTTGGCGAAGCGACATATTATGTGGTGCTGGTGTGCAGCGGCATTATTTGGCAGCTTTTCTTCCTGGGTTCAATAGGAGTCGTCTTCTCTCACTCATCTCTGCTCGCTGCTATTATACCTATCGATCTTTGCCACTCTATTCTGCACTATTGCCATGGTTATTAACAAGGACTTCCAGGTCTCCCTTTCCCTTCTCGCACACACACTCTTACTAACCGAGTGTACCATTCAAGACACAACACAAGACGCAACATCCTGCAAGATATTATGTATATAACATGTAAGGACCCGCATTTTTTTATTAGTATTGGGTCTGCATAAATATGATGTGTTGCATTATATTTTGAAATATATAATACGATAGTAATTTCTACATCATGACATTCGGAATATTATCTTAGCCTCACGGGGAATTTTGGGTATTTTTCTGAGAACGAAATCCGGGCAACATGACCGAGCGGAGCTCAATTTTACGCTACCATTAGGAGGAGTGCCTCATGACCTCATGCGTGAGTTCAATACCAAGACAACTCAAGCCTCCAAACGTCACCCAAGTAACGCCCTTTAGCTTAGGGTAATTGACGGGTTCCGAACGTTCCCAACGGTTCAGATCGTTCATCCATACGCTTAATCTGCAGGAATTAAGGTAGAACTTCGGTAAACTTGCTTTAACGTTATGTATGATGATCTTTTTAAAATCTTGACCCGATTCTTGGTTTAGGAAGTAAGGGTTATAGGTAACATTATATTATGTTGACTGTATGGACCGATCAATTTACGAATCGCTAGAATGTGAGAAAAATGTCTCTCGACACCAAAAACGAGTGTACACGGACTGAACCACAGTAAACACACTGCCGAACACTGTTCACGCATTTTCGGGCCACGTAGTGTAGTTTTACGTTGGAAATTATGCAAATTATGCATACATTGGGGTAATGGTAGTTTTACGTTGTTCTACTTAGTGTCACCACTCACGGTACTACGTTACCATGGTATTGCCAGGTACAGGCGATGATATGGAGTATTTAGAAGATAATCATGTAGCAGTTGAAGATGTTGTTGAGTTGACCGAGCCATGGCTAAACCAGTAGTTTAGTTGTTGGCTCTGTGCTTTTAAATATTTTATTGAGGTTTCAAGTTTGTAATAAAGACACATTTTATTCTAGTACTTCATGTTTAAAAGTTTGTAATAAATCACTTTCAACTTTATTCGCTATTGTAATATTTTAACAATGTTTGTAATAAATGGGTTGTGTTTCTCTAATTTAATTTTAAAAATATATATACGCAGCTCAAAGTTCTTTAAAATCCTTTTATTAACAAACCGAATTTTTGGGGCGTTATAGTTGGTATCAGAGCTTAGGTTTAAGATTTCTCGAGTCCGTGGGTATTGGGTGATATCAGTTTTCGTGGGTTAAACTTGGGTAGATAACGCTATATTATGTTCTATTCAAACTACAATAAAAAAAAATATACATAATAATTTCCTTCGGTTAGGTGGATTGGACGTTCATGTAATACTGCATTTATAATAGTGTGGTACCTAAGTGTTACTTGAGTTGACTTTGCATAACATTACCTTGATTAAATCTTTTACTTTACTATGTCACAATAGGAGTAAGGTATTTTCTGACATTAACTTATTATCTCGTTAGATGGCTGCTAGAGCTGGCCGTCGCAATGGCAACAACCACGGCAATGGGAATGGTAATAATCTACCACCACCTCTAAACCGTATGTTACTCTTTTTCGAGTTCAGGAAGCAGCGCCCACCAGTTTTTCGTGGGGAACCAGACCCGAAAGTTGCTCATGGGTGGCTAAGACAGACCAAGAAGATGCTAGAGGCAATGGGTATTCAGCGAGACGCAGATAAAATAGCTCTGGCAACGTACCAACTTGAGGATGAAGCTGATCGCTGGTGGGACTCCATGAAGACGACGGTGCAACCAAACACAATGACATGGGATGAATTTGAGAGAGTTTTCAATGAGAAATATTTTCCAGCTCCAATCAAGCAGGAGATGATTCAAGAGTTTTCGAAGTTAACTCAAGGAACCATGATTGTTACGCAGTATGTGACACGATTCATGGAGCTTTCCGGCCATGCCACATCACTTATACCGGATGATGCTGCAAAGGCTAGAAAGTTTGAGTGGGGTTTGGATCCTACTTAAGGGGAAGCGTGATTAGCTTTGAGTACAAAACTTTTGCTCAAGTTATGAACTCAGCTTTGATCCACGAGAGAGAAATGTTAGACTCTCAAATAATTTTGAATCAGCGGAGGGCACCACAATCGCAGGAAGGACCTGTGCGCAACAACACCAACAACAGGAACCAATCAACCCAAAAACCTTGCTCTATTAGACCTCAAAACCAATCCAGGGGATATCAAGGCCAATACCAAAACTATGTCAGGAGGTTTTACAATTGTGGTCATGAGGGTCATATGCAAGCATCATGTCCCCAAGCAGCGGGAATGGGATACCGTAATCAGTCAGGCTATCAGCAGCAAGGTCAAAGTGGTGGTCAGCAGCAACAACAGCGTGCACAGCCGCCGCCACAACAGAAATTCAATGGTAACCAATACCAAGGAAAGAATCAGCAACAACCACGTCCACTAGTTCGGAATCCAGGCAATGCTCGAGGTCCGAATAACAACCGGCCAGTAGCTGGTGGTCGCATATTTGCACTTCTGGGGGAGGGAGGGTATGATCCCTCGGTGATCCAAGGTACCATTATTTTATTCAACTCCTAGGTACGAGCTTTGTTTGACACTGGCGCATCACATTCATTTATTTCTACTGCTTGTGTATCATCGTTGGGGTTAACGATTAGAACGACCTTTTGGTGTAGCTTCACCTTTGGGCAGTGGTGACTCCAGAAATTTCTATCAATGGTGTCATAATTGTTACGAATTGATAAAAAATTTACATTGAAAGGGAACACTTGAAAAATACTACTACTAGTAAACGAACGGAATATAGAAAGTAGTATAACATATGTAACTTTGTATACATGCAATATATAATTTCATATCTCAAATTATGTATTTATGTATAAATGCATGTAGTCTATTGTAAAAAAAAATGCATAGTCTTTTGAAGGTGCTGGTAATTGCACATTTGCACCCAATAAAATACCATTCAACCAAGGGTTTCAAGTCATTTTTAAGTGGGTTCAAAGCCATTTTGCATACAGTGGAAGGGTAAAAACTTAATGGGGTAATGTAAGCATTTTCTATCCCATGGGGTCACCTAACCCCCCTACTCTCTAAGTAGCGTCGCCCCTGCCTTTGGGTGGTCACGTGTCAGTAGTATTAGTTTGCAGATCATGTGATCTGGAGATATCAGGTACGAGGTTAACTTGTGATCTCCGAGTTATCGAGATGATTGACTTTGACATGATTTTGGGCATGGATTGGCAATCTGCTCATCGTGTGGTGATCAACTGCAACAAGAAGGAAGTAACCGCTTACTATCCCGAGGGAACTTACTTTAAGTTATAAGCAAGATCCTCTATCGAACCATCGACGCTCAAGATGGCATAACAACTTATCAGGATGGCTAGCGAGTCTTATGCTTGAAGAAGATTGACCACATGGAATTGGGATTACCTCGTGTGGTATGTAAGTATGCCGATGTATTTTCAGACGATTTGCCGGAGCTACCTCCTCATCGTGAACTAGACTTTACAATTGAGTTGCAGCCAGGGACTAGTCCGATTTCTATGGCCCCACATCGAATGGCCTTGGCTGAACTTCGTGAGTTGAAGACTCAGTTGCAGGACCTACAAGACAAGGGATTTATTCGGCCCAGCACTTTGCCATGGGGGTCACTTGTTTTATTTGTCAAGAAGAAGGACGGGACTATGCGTTTGTTTATTGACTACAGGCAGCTCAATAAGGTGACAATCAAGAACCGTTATCCACTCCCGAGAATCAATGACCTATTTGATCAGCTACGTGGATCTCGATGTTTTTCAAAGATTGACTTGCGGTCAGCTCCGTATCAGGGATGAAGACATACCAAAGACTGCATTTCGGACTCGATATGGACATTTTGAGTTTGTTGTGATGCCTTTTAGTTTGACCAACGCACCTGCTGTTTTCATGTGCCTGATGAACAAGATCTTCCAGCCATACCTGGACCAGTTTGTAGTGGTGTTCATCGACGACATTCTTATCTACTCACCATCCGAGGAGGAACACGAGCTTACGAATTGCTCTACAAGTTCTGAGAGATAATCAGCTATATGGCAAGGCTAGTAAATGCGAGTTCCGGTTGAAAGAAGTTAAGTTCCTTGGGCATGTTGTGTCCGAACAGGGAATTGCGGTGGATTCTAGCAAGGTAGATGCGGTCTTGAATTGGAAACAGCCAAAAACAGTGTTTGAGATCCGCAGTTTCCTTGGACTAGCTGGTTACTATCGGAGGTTAATACAAGACTTTGCAAAATTGGGACGACCAATGACCTAACTGACTCAAAAGGGAGCTAAGTTTGAATGGGATGAAACGTGCGAGCTTTCCTTTAAAGAATTAAAGAAGAGGTTGACCACTGCTCCAGTTTTGATCATCCCAGAAAGAGACGTTGGATATACTGTGTACTGTGACACACCTAAGGAAGGATTGGGGGTTGTGCTGATGCAAAATGAGAAAATTGTCGCTTATGCCTCTAGACAATTGAAGCCACATGAGAAGAACTACCGGACCCATGACTTGGAGTTGGCTGCAGTTGTTTTGGCGTTGAAGTCATGGCGCTATTATTTGTATGGGGAGAACTTCGAGGTTTTCACCGATCATAAGAGCTTGAAGTATCTTTTCACTCAGAAAGATCTGAATATGAGACAGAGAAGATGGGTGGAATACCTTGAGGACTATCATTTACTTTGTTCTATCATACGGGGAAAGCCAATGTCGTAACTGATGCACTTAGTCCAAAACTGAGACAAGTAGTAGCCGCTCTAGCTATAAGAGAATGGAAAATGATGGGTGCTATCAATGAGTTTCATCTTCAGCCAACTTCTACTAGCGAGGGAGCTTCACTGTTTGCATTGGTTGCTACACCGACTCTACACTAGGAGATATTGAAGGTACATAAATTTGACCAAGAGGTTGATTTCTTCAAATACCGTCTAGCTATGGGTGCAGGAGGGTTGGTATTACATGCGAACGGAAGCCTGAGGTTTCTGGGAAGAGTTTTCGTGCCAGATTTTGGTACGCTTCGGCAATCTGTACTCAAGGAGTTTCATAAATCAAGTTTTGATGTTCATCCGGGAAGCAACAAGATGTTCCAGGACCTTAAGCGACAGTACTGGTGGAACAGGATGAAGGCTGACGTCGCCAAATTTGTGGCTACTTGTCTTACATGTCAGCAAGTTAAGGCTGAGCACCAATGACCTGGAGGATCACTCCAGCCCTTGCCTATACCAGGTTGGAAATGGGAGCATGTTACCATGGACTTCGTAACAGAGCTTCCAACAACTATCAAGAGAAATGACGCCATCTGGGTTATTGTAGACCGCTTGACGAAGAGTGCTCATTTCCTTCCAGTTCAAGTGTCGGATACGATGGAGTCTTATAGTTACCTCTATATCAATGAGATTGTTCGTCTACACGAAGTTTCGGTATCGATTGTGTCAGACCAAGATCCTCGTTTTACTTCTCAGTTTTGGTAGAGTTTGTAGATAGCTCTAGGTACAGACCTTTACTTTAGCACCGCTTTTCATCCACAGACTGATGGACAATCCGAGCGGACAATTCAAACATTAGAGGATATGCTCAGAGCTTATGTGTTAGATTTCAAGGGGAGCTGGGAACGCCACCTGCCACTAGTGGAGTTTGCTTATAACAACAGCTTCCAAGCAAGTATTGGGATGGCACCTTATGAAGCACTATATGGAAGACCTTGTCGATCTCCAACATGTTGGACAGATGTCGGAGAGACTAGCTTGTTAGGACCAGATCTTGTACGAGAGACGACAGAAAAGGTACAACTGATCAAATAGAGACTAGTCACTACACGGAGTCGGCAGAAGAGCTACGCCGACAAGAGGACCAGACCGTTGACTTTCAAGGTTGGTGATCATGTTTTTCTAAAAATTCAACCTCGCATGGGGATTATTAGATTCAGGAAGAAAGGGAAGTTATCGCCACGATATATTGGACCATTTGACATTTTGAAGCGAGTTGGGGAAGTTGCTTATCGGCTAGGCCTACCATCGCAGATATCACGGGTCCACAATGTTTTTCACATATCAATGCTGAGGAAGTATATAACGCATCCTAGTCATATCCTCTATTGGAAGGAGGTTACACTAGATGATGGTGCGACTTACGAAGAACAAGCTGTCAAAATTTTGGACGAACGGGATAAGGTTCTTAGAGGAAAGACAATCCGCCTTGTCAGGGTTTTGTGGCACCATCAAAATTTGGAAGAATCAACATGGGAGCGCGAGGACACCATGCAAGCTAATCATCCTCACTTGTTTGTTGACCAAGGTATCGCCTTTAATTTCAAGGACAAAATTTTTGTTTAAGGGGGGTAGGATGTAAGGACCCGCATTTTTTATTAGTATTGGGTCGCATAAATATGATGTGTTGCATTATATTTTGAAATATATAATACGATAGTAATTTCTACATCATGACATTCGGAATATTATCTTAGCCTCACGGTGAATTTTGGGTATTTTTCTAAGAACGAAATCCGGGCAGCATGACCGAGCGGAGCTCGATTTTACGCTGCCATTAGGAGGAGTGTCTTATGACCTCATGCGTGAGTTCAATACCCATACAACTCAAGCCTCCAAATTGGTTGCCAATTAATTCCACTTCTTTTCTCATTCCCTCTCCACATGCCTTTGTCTCCCCATGATTTCTCTTTTTCTTTTCTTTATAGTCAGCATTCCTCTCCCTCTTTCAGGAGATGAGCATCCTTCTCTCCCCTTACCAGAATTATTCCCTCTTCTTCTCCCTCTCAAGTATCTACATCCTCTTTCGTACCAAGATCGACCCTTTTGGATCACACCCAAATAATGACCTTTTCAGCTTAGGGTAATTGACGGGTTCCGGATGTTCCCAACGGTTCAGATCGTTCATCCATACGCTTAATTTGCAGGAATTAAGGTAGAACTTCGGTAAACTTGCTTTAACCTTATGTATGATGATTTTTGTAAAATCTTGACCTGATCCTTGGTTTAGGAAGTCAGTGTCATAGGTAACATTATATTATGTTGACTGTATGGACCGATCAGTTTACGGATCGATAGAATGTGAGAAAAACGTCTCTCGACACCAAAAACGAGTGTACATGGACTGAACCACATTAAACACACTGTCGGACACTGTTCGCGCATTTTCGGGCCACGTAGAGGCAAAATTAGGAAAAGTGTAAAACTAGCTCTTCAAATTCCCTACGTTTTGATATATAATTCGACTCAAACGGAGTTCGATGTAAAAAGTTATGACTGAAATACTAAGACTGTTTGAAAAACTGAAATACTAAGACTGTCTGAAACTGCAGTTTCAACAATTTTCCTCTATTCGGGCAGAAACTTTGGAAACCCGTAGGATATGATTTAGTCGTAGGATTACAATGAAACTTGGTAGGAAGATAGGTTGATGTCTTATCTACGTATTGACACGTAAACGGACCAAATCCAACGGTTAGATCTTCAGGAATTGAAGTTTTAGCAAACTTTGGCAGATTCGACACGTTTTGTTCGTACGCACTTTTGCCCAGTCTAAGAGCAGATTCGGCCTTAGCTATAAACACGGGAGTTGTGACTAAGACAGAGAATTATTACTCTGTCGAATTTCGTAACTTTTGGGGAAGTATTGGTACGTTATTTTGTTATAATTGTAAATTGTTGGTAACCGGTAATTTCGGGATTTACATGCCTTGTTAAATTGCTATTGTGGTATTATCCGTTAATTTCCGTATTTGGTAAAATTGAGTTCGTACCTCTTGGTTAAAAGAGTAATGGTTAGCGAGACTTAGTGTGATGATGAGGATGAGATGGAGTATGGAATGTGAAAAAGATGAGATTGGGGAATGTGGTGAAACCGTGTCTGATCTAGAGCCATGTTATGCCGTGAGCCGTGCCGAGGGAGGTGAATGGGAACATAATGAATGGGAACCAGGTGACGGGTTGGTCTTGAGCCGTGTTATGTCTTGAGCCGTGCCTTTTCGTGAGCCATGCTGTGTCGTGAGCCGTGTTATGTCGTGAGCCGTGTCGAGGGTGGCGTAAGAGAACACAACGAATGGGAATATGGTGATCGGGAACACGGTGTATGGGAACATGGTGAACGGGAACATCGTATGATTGACCACGTTAATAAAACTCAGGATAAATTAGTGGATTCTGTTGGTTAATATTATGTGTGGTTTTGTGATTATGAAAATTATGCATACATTGGGGTAAGGGTAGTTTTACGTTGTTCTACTAAGTGTCACCACTCACGGTACTACGTTATCATGGTATTTGACGCCAGGTACAGGCGATGATATGGAGTATTTAGAAGATAATCCTGTAGCAGTTGAAGATGTTGTTGAGTTGACCGAGTCGTGGCTAAACCAGTAGTTTAGTTGTTGGCTCTGTGCTTTTAAGTATTTTATTGAAGTTTCAAGTTTGTAATAAAGACACATTTTATTCTAGTGCTTCATGTTTAAAAGTTTGTAATAAATCACTTTCAACTTTATTCGCTATTGTAATATTTTAACAATGTTTGTAATAAATGGGTTGTGTTTCTCTAATTTAATTTAAAAAATATATATATGCAGCTCAAAGTTCTTTAAAATCCTTTTATTAACAAACCGAATTTTCGGGGCATTACATAACATTACTAGGTCAACTGCCTTTTATGTTTAGAGTTCTAGTTGGTTATCTTCCAAGTTAAAATGATAATAATCCAACACCTACACAGTTGCAAGGCTAGAGGTCTAGCTGGTTTTACTTTTATTTTGTTTCTTTTTCCATTCAATTTTTCGTTGGATGGAAGTCTAAGCCTTTTTTAGCCCTTTTCTTGTGGCTTCTTAAGGTTAGATCTTCTTATTCATGTACCTTTTGTCGAATTTTTAAATAAATTTTTTTACTGATAAATTTTTAAAAAAATAACCGAATTAAAAAAAATTATATAAAAAAAAAAAAGCGCTCCACAACTCCGAATTAAGAAACTTAAACTTCCAAAATGGTACCAACCAAAAAAAAAAAACCAACCATAGCGTGTAATGTTGTTTTATGTTGAATATTATAGCAAGCTGGATTGGACATCTAGTTATCAAACAAATAAAAATAAAAATAAGATTCAATATTATTTCCAAAGTCCCTAACAAGTGCTCGTGGGGCATTTGTTTAGATACAATAAATATACCTAAATATAGGAGTTATGTTTTATGAAAACTTTTTTTTTTAACGATAATTTTTTTTATTAATCTCTGAGTGGATATAAAGATTAATAGGGTAAGAAGCAATGAAACTTCAGACCCTAGGAAAGAAAACGAAACAAGCTGGCAAGGTGCCAGCGAACTAAGATCAAAAAAGCTTCAGGACCATTCCATGAAACTGAAAATAGAACAGCAACATTGAGCAAAGAAGGAGCTCCAAAACAGGCTGAAGCATTATAGGGATTCTACAATATTTTTAAAACTGAAGATAAAGTCATCCATGGTGTAGACATTTCCCCCCATTTTGGATTTTACCCATAAAGCAACTCTGATCTTGATGAGGTCAGTAGATCCATTCCAATCAGGGGCTTTTTCCTCAGAAACCAGATTATTTCTCAAATTCCAGATTGTCCACAAAGTTGCCATGGAATGACTTCCCAAATGACTTTCTTATCATTTTTCAGATTCCAATCCTTCCACCATAAAAAGAAATCAACCACTGTTTTGGGAGTAGCCCATTGAACACCCCACCAATCCAGAATTTCTGTCCACAGTTGCCAAACTGGATCACAGTGCAGCAAGAGATGATCAACTAACTCCAGCTGTAAAGAGCAAAACTTGCAAAAGGTTTCCTCTTCATTTTGGATAATGCCAATTTTGAGAAGGTATTCAGAAGACTTAATTATGTCGAGATGAACAAGCCAACAGAAACATTGAACCCCTAAAGGGGCTACATTACTCCATATAAGATCAAAAACTGCATTTGCAATTGATGTTTGAGGTCTAGCCATTTCATAAAGCGATTTGACAGAGAAGGAGTTTGAGGAGCTACCTGCCCATACCAATTTGTCATTCTGCCCAATAGAGATCAAGATGTTTAAGCCATCAAGGATTGTGAGAAGCTCATTCATCAGGTCCTGCTCCCAAGAGAAAAGCCTTCTTCTAAGTTGAAACTCCCAACTATGTGATTCAACTCTTTTTGATAGCACTTCCCCCAATGTTTCATTTTGCTTACAAATTACTCTGAAAATGGGTGGGAAAGCCACAACCAAACTTTGAGATCCCAACCATGCATCCAGCCAGAAGAGGATTGAACTGCCATCTCCAACTTGAAGCTTGGCATTTTCTAAGTAGACAGAGTGCATGACAGGATTTATATCCCTTGTCTTGACAAATTAGTGTTTGGGAACCAATCACTTCCTTCCCCTTTGTATTTGGCCTTAATTACCTTCCTCCAAAGGGCATCTTTTTCCAATCCAAATCGCCACCACCATTTTGTTAATAGAGCCTCATTCATATCCTTTAGATTTCTGATTCTAGACCCCCATTGCTCTTGCTTTGAGTTACTTTAGCCCATGCTACCATATGGAGCTTTCTCCTAAGGTCTGTGCCTCCCCATAAAAACTTTGCTTGAATGGATTCCAGCGTTTTTATCACTCCATCGAGCATTTTAAATAAAGATATGAAGAAGATGGGCAGGCAACAGAGCACAGATTTGATGAGGACAATTCGACCCCCAAGAGACAGGTATCTTCTTTTCCAAGAAGCAAGTTTGGCTCTGAATTTTTCAATTACAGGTTTCCAAGTAGATTTGCGTTTAGGACTAGCTCTAAGGGGCAAACCTAGGTACTATTTAATTGGCAAGCTTTGCACTTGACATTCTAAAATTCGAGCAAGCAATTGGAGCTCAACTTCAGGCACACCAATCCCACACAAAATTGTTTTGTGAAAGTTGATTCTCATCCCAAAAATATCCTCAAAGTCCCCCAATAGCTTCTTGATAACTTGAATCTCCTCCTTTCTAGCTTCGCAGAATACCAAAGTGTCATCGGCAAATTGTAAGTGGGTGATGATTGGTCCCTCACTTGTCATTGCTAGCCCACTTAGGATACCTTGGTTGACAGCCTTTTTAAACATCCAGTTCAAACCTTCAGCAGCTATGATAAAAAGGAATGGAGAGAGTGGATGAGGATCTCCTTGACGAACTCCTTTTTGCATTTGGAATTCATTGCATGGGGATCCATTCACTAAGACTTGAATCCATGCAGATTCTAAACATTCTTTTATCCATTTAATCCACTTCCTAGGAAAGCCCAAGAGTTTCATTGGCCTTGTTCGTAGATTAGATGGATAAAAGAATGTTTAGAATCACACGACCCTCACTGTTAACATTCTTGGGCTTTCCTAGGATAAAAGAATGTCTTGGGCTTTCATTTTATCCCCGTACTTCTTTGCAGATTCTAAACATTCTTTTATCCATTTTATCCATTCATTGCATCGGGCTCTTGTCGCTATTATTTTGTAGAATGTTGTTTCTGTTGCCAGCACAACACCATCACATCTGCGGCTATCAGTAGCATACATGAGCACTGCATGTGTTTTTCCATAGGGCCATATCTGATACTGATACATGGGTCAGAAGCCGTTTTAACCCTTTGAATTGGCTTTCTGATGCTCTCTTACTTTGCCTCAGCAAAACTTCTCTTCTTGAATCGATCAGTTACATGATTCATCGTTTAGGAATGGTTAACATGTGCAATTCTAGGCCTCTTTCAGCCAGAAAAACAAGCAGCAATAGTACTCCAACACAACAGTGGCCATTTGCAAATTAGCACTCCTCTCTCTTTCATGATTACAAAAATTAAGACAATGAGGTCATAATTCTGCAGTGATATGATTATGCATGACGTGCATGATTCTGACAAAATAAAGAAAGGAACAACCATCACCACAACACTTAACAAGCAGAAATATTTGGAAACTACGCCTCAAAGAAACATGAGAATATCGGCTGTGTTTGGTTAGATAGTTTAGTTTAGTTTTGATGATGTCAGCAGGTGTAATGAGTGGAGAGAGACAGAGAGAGAAATGAGGGAAATGATGATGTCATCAAAACTAAAACTAAAACTAAACAGGGAAACGAACAAGGCCGATTTCATATTTATCTACTGTTCCATCGTAACAAGGAAACGTGTGTGGAATTTGATGCAAAAGAGATGCAAAGAGCCTAACACAAGTCATCATTTATAGTTCCATGAAGAGTATTAGACTAGAAAGGAACAACCATCTCTTGTTCGACAAATGTATGAACATCATTGAAACAAGAGTAAATCAAGCGGTTTAAGTACCTCCTGAAGAAGAATACTACAGCAGCAACTTACAGAACAGAACATTCATGGATAACAAAAAACAATGCCCATAATAAAGCAGCTCCTAGCCCAAGAATGAAACCGAAGTTTAAAAAAAAAAAAAAAAAAAAAAACTTTAGGTGGAATCAAGCCCCATAAGTGCCTCCAAAAGGGCTGGAAGATGAAGCTCTAAAGAGCATATCTACTAGCTAGATCATGGTTTTGTTGCAAAATGTTGAGAGTACTGCTGCACATAGTTAATTTGCTGGACTAGAGCCTGGATGTTCCTTCCCCATTATCTGCAAAATAAATTTGAACCATCAGTAAGTATACATGTACGAAGCAAACTAACGGGTCCTCTGTATGGTGAGAAAAGAGAAAAGATGAGAGAGAGAGAGAGAGAAGATTGTGGTTCTCTCTAAACTTTCATCAAAAAAAAAATTTCTTTCTCAATTCCTCATCCTTTTCTTCACAACTTCTCATCTCTTTTAACAATCCAAACAAATGTCAAAATTCTCCTTTCTTTTCTTTCTCACCCTTTCCCATCATCCAAAGGGGCTGTAAAAGCAATGGGTAATAGCCCATTAGATGGGAAAGAGATGGCTAGAAGCTCGGTGCACAGAGAAGAGTTATAGCAAGAACTGGAAAGCTGAAACTCGAACATTAATTCAAGACTTCCAGTTGTCCTTGTTCAAATGGATCAGCCAATGCAGCAACAAATCAGTGACGTTAATGAAAGTCAGATTCTGATTCTGATGAATCCAAAAGATTGGGGACTAATGCCCTTTAGGTTTGTTAATGCATGACTCTTTCATCCTACATGTCTACAAATCATCAAGGAGTGCTGGGAATCTCAGGGGTGGGGTGGGGTGGGTTGGATAAAAGATAATTGAGAAACTCAGGGAAGTAAAACTTAAATAACCGAACAGAAATGAATTTGGGAAGGTGGATGCTAAGCTGATTGCCATTGAGAAACAATGAATCCCATGTGACCATATTCAGGAGCAAAGACTACTAGATGATGATGAAAAAACCATAAGGAGAAAGCTCAGAGATGACTTATGGCAATGGGCTAAGCTGGCTGAGAAAATTTGGAGGCAGTAGTCAAGATCAAAATGGATTACACTTGGAGATAGAAACAAAACATATTTCCAGTCTGTTGCTAGCAACAGAATTAGGAGAAATTTTATTGGCTCCATCAATCTCAATGGACCACAAGTTGATGATCCTTGTGACATTAAGGAGGCAGCAGTGAACAACTTCTCAAACATTTTAAAGGAAAAACAACGGAGAGGACCAGAGCTAAGGAGCGAATTCAAGAGGAAATTAAGTGGCTTTGAAAGTGCAGAAATTGGAAAGACATTTCCCCAAGAAGAGATCATGGAGCTGTTAATGAGTACTGCACCTTTTAGGCTCCAGGGCCTGATGATTCAAACTCAGCATAGTAAAAAATGCTTGGAAGTTCATAAAGCAAGATTTTCTGGATATTTTCAAGGAGTTTCATGCTAGTGGCAACCTGGTAAAGAGTCTTAATGCTATTTTTGTCGTCCTAATTCCTAAAGTGGAGGGCCCATCTTCATTTCAGGAGTTCAGACCAACAAGCATAGTGAACTGTGGATACAAAATTCTATCAGAAGTCCTTGAAACAGAGTCAAGAAGGTCTAACCATCAATAATAGGGGAGTCACAAGCTGCATTTATTGAAGGAAAGCAATTGGATGGAGTTTTGGTTGCAAATGAAATATAGATAATTTGGAAGCAGAATGGGAATCAAGGATTGATCTTCAAAGTGGACTAGGAAAAGCCTAATGATAGTGCTAACTGAGGTTTTTTTTGCTAAAGATGTTGGAGAGTCTGGAGTGTCAAGGCAAATGGGTTTCATGGATCAAGGAATGCATGTCAACTGCAGCTCTATCCATTCTTGTCAATGGCTCAACAACTAAAAAGTTCCCAATGCATAGAGGATTGAGATAAAGATAATCCCGTTTCACCTTTCTTATTCAGTATAGTTGTTAGCACAACAACTAAGACTAAGTAAAGCGTTGGAAAACTACTCATGCATTTACTAGTAATTGTTTTAACTTTGATGGTAATTAGAAATGCCACATTCAGGAAGTGAGGATAAGTGACAGAAGAGTATCCAAAAGGTATCTGATACTTCAAGGACAAAGAATATTCAAAATTATTGATTCGTTTAAAAAGCATCAGATAAGTGCCAGTGGGTATCCAAAGAGCATACGTATCTTATATCCTATATTGACATGACACGGATATGACGGCCATCTCTCTATACTCATGCAGTCATGCTTCATAAGTTAGACTCCAACCTTTTTGAGTGGGCCCTCGCCATTTGTGTATGATCAAGTATACTATCTAAATTCAACATATGTCACTAATGAACACCCTATATAACTCTGACTACCATATTTATTTATTTTTAACAGCCTGATTACCAATCTATATAAGGATCAGTAAAGGATATATGGATTTGCAACCTCCAAAAACCTTTAAATATAGAAGCTCAAGTAGTAGTAATACATGATACGTATAATTAGTCAATTATTAATCAGCAAAAGAAGGGACAGAGTCGTTTCTATGTTGGAAATATACCTGACAACTCTTTGAACTTTCACCTAAAGAAGCTTCATAGTGTCTCCGAATCTGTCCTCCATGATTAGGAGAGACAAGGGTCTCAATGTAGTTTTCTTCAGCTTTAAATCTAGTGGGCATGCCAGAAACAAACATGACCCTCATTGTTTCTTTTTTCTGATTGTACACAACTAGTTTGTCTCCGTCAGATCCATCTACTATCTCTCCGTTAACATCTACTATCTTTCCATATGTGTCAAACACAAATTCGTCCTCTGCTGACATACACAACACACGCCGTACAACCACCCTGTTGAGAGTCAACACTACTCTCCATAGTTCAAGAAGATTCTAGAATGTTCTAGAATATTCTGGAGAAGTCGAGAATGTCCTAGAATATTCTAGAACTTTGTGGAGAGTGCTAGAAGGATCTAGAATGTCCCGGAACATTCTAGAATATTAAAGAAGCTTGAAGATGCTAGAAGACTCCGGAAGGATCAAGAAGACTATGGACCTATGTGGAGTTTTCTAGAACATTAAAGAAGGAATGAGCCAAGAGTATTCTAGAATGTTGAAGAAGGTTGTACACATCTATATAAAGGGTGGAAGGCCTCATTTGTGAGGTGTGGTGAGGAAGTACCACCTTGGTGGTGATGAAAGCACCCCTTGGGTGGGAGAGTACCCAAGTGGGGGAGAGACCACCTAATGAGTGAGCACAAAGAGTGTGCCTAGATATTGTAAGTGTCAAGTGAGAGTTATATGTATCTTCGTGTGAGTGTTGTCAAGTGAAGTGAGTGCGAAGTGTATGTACAAGAGTTAGCATATACAATAAAAGATTTTGTTTGTTCCGCTGTGTCGTACTCAACATGTGGTATCAGAGCGGGTACGAACCTTGGGAAATAGGGAGCAGTCTGGCAAGTCGTACCTTGGGAAATAAGGAATAATTTGGCGATGAGCAGATCGAGTGTTTGGCAGGTCCGGCCAAGAAGTTCACGCTGGGAGGTCGAGTCAAGGTTCAAGCATCTATAGGAAAGGGCTACCTTGGAGCAGTAAGGAACAATAAGGTGGAGTCGTCCAAGAGGGAAAAGGGCTACCTGTTGTAGGTGTGAAGCTACCTAAAGTGAAGCCGCCAAAGACGTCGACTATGGAAGCGTGATGGTTCAGTATAGGTCGATCGAAAGAGGTTGAATTTGATCGAGGCAATCCAGAAGTTTATGCCAAGACGTCGTTTGTGGAGTCACAGCGGAAGTCTGTGAAGAGTGTGATGGCCAGGGACCGTCGGTGAGGCCACAGCAGGGGACTGTGGGAGTGTGACGGGGAGGCCTTAGTTAGTAAGGTCAACCGGAGATTGTGGAGGGTGTCACAGCCGGGGACCGTGTTTGAAGACGTCGTTGGAGGGACTGTAGAATGTTGTCCAGGATTGCGAAGCTCGTTTCGTCAAGCACCGTTCATGGAGGCACGATCAGAGTTGTGCAACAGAAGCATGGAGTTTCTGATGGGATTGTGAAAGGTCGTCGAGATTGTTCTGGCACCGACACGATGAATGATCAAGACTATCTGCAACAGTCTTGTGGTTAAAAGAGTGATATCAACACCTAGTCGTTTGGGGACCGACACGAAGAACGGTTAGGACTGATATCGTATTACCATCAGGAAGCAACCAAAGAAAACAAGGTTAATGATCATGCAAGACAAAGCAAGAAGAGTTTGCCAAAGCAGAAGATGGAGAGTCAGTGTTGAGGGGGAGTGTTGAGAGTCAACACTACTCTCCATAGTTCAAGAAGATTCTAGAATGTTCTAGAATATTCTGGAGAAGTCGAGAATGTCCTAGAATATTCTAGAACTTTGTGGAGAGTGCTAGAAGGATCTAGAATGTCCTGGAACATTCTAGAATATTAAAGAAGCTTGAAGATGCTAGAAGACTCCGGAAGGATCAAGAAGACTATGGACCTATGTGGAGTTTTCTAGAACATTAAAGAAGGAATGAGCCAAGAGTATTCTAGAATGTTGAAGAAGGTTGTACACATCTATATAAAGGGTGGAAGGCCTCATTTGTGAGGTGTGGTGAGGAAGTACCACCTTGGTGGTGATGAAAGCACCCCTTGGGTGGGAGAGTACCCAAGTGGGGGAGAGACCACCTAATGAGTGAGCACAAAGAGTGTGCCTAGATATTGTAAGTGTCAAGTGAGAGTTATATGTATCTTCATGTGAGTGTTGTCAAGTGAAGTGAGTGCGAAGTGTATGTACAAGAGTTAGCATATACAATAAAAGATTTTGTTTGTTCCGCTGTGTCGTACTCAACACCCAGGATTTGCAATTGTAAATTTGGTCCATGAGTCTCTTATCCCGTACTTCTTCATCATCCAAACTTCAGTTCTTCCTCGAGCCGTATCAACAACCAAACAGAGAGAACCGCCAAGAACCGCCATGCAATGATCACGAAGCACATCATAATAATCGCAATCAATATCATCACACAAAGCAGGCAGCTGGATTTTCTTGAAAGTCTCATCCGACAAATTGAAAGCAGCAAGATTCACAGGACTATGACAAACCCAATGGAGACGCTCGTTAAAGTAAAACCCATCAGGCTGTTCCGGATAGTCGTGATGTGAAACTTTAATTTCCCTCCAAGCATCAGTTTTCATTGAATACACAGCCATATTAGCATTTTCACCATCAACGCAATATTCACGGTAAAGGAGAATAACAACCTTGTAATCATCGGTGGATGAGTCGTAACCCAACCCACGTAGAAGATAATGGTTACCGTCAATCAAATTATATAGGTGAGAGTAAGGGGATTTGGGGAGTTTCTTGCATTCTGTAGTGAATGGGTTGAACAAGAAGTTGGAATTACCCTGATCACAAATCAGAACCAAGCCATTGCAAGAGCCCGAGACACTGATCCACTTGTCGTCGGAGTTTCTTCTTTTCTTTCTCCTTGAACTGCTTGTGGTTGGAAAACACAGTTTTTTTGCAGTGGGATTTTCCGCGGCGGGATCGAGGGAGTAGAGAGCGTAAGAGGGAGAAATGAGAATCGTTTTGTGGGGTTTGGTGGTGGTGTTGGTTATGTGGTGATGGGTTTGGGCGAATTCTGGGGAAGAGATTTCGGAATTCCAAGAGTGAGAAACACATTTGAATCGGGAGAGAGACTTGGTGGGTAGGAAAGAGAGTACGTGGGTGATCATTTCCTTTGGAAGGCGACTCCAGATAGAGGAATTCATGGTTACACTACTGTCGTCGGAGATAGTAATGGTCGTCTTCTACAACAACTATAGTTTGGAATTTCAGATTTCTGATCAGATGATGCTTTTTGGTTTTAGGGTTCTTGTGCGTGAGAATCCCTTTGTGAAGAGAGAAAGAGAGAGAAGCATCAAGCATGGCTACTTTTATTTGTAATTTTATTTGAAACTCATTTCATTTCTTTGGGACATCCCTATTTTGACGGAAAAAATTTCGGAACCGAATGGGATACCATGTGGCCGAGCTTATGTGGTATTTCAGCCACGTGATACTCAAACGTAGCATTCAGGCCGTCAAAAAGTGTATCAGACGACCCAGATCAAAACCCTCTCGTCCCTTTCTCTCTTCATAATCCGGACCATCCAAAACCAAAATGAATGGCCAGATCACGCGTGGGTACCACGTGGCATCCGCTGCACTGAAAAATTGCTCCTATTTGACAGTTTTAGAACACTTTGTAAGACTTTAGACAGGTAACAGCAAAAATCCTTTTTTTTTTCCTTCTAAATTTGACAAGATGCCTCTACAAGTTGAATTTTGATCAAAATATGCACAATAATTTTCGACTTATTATTGTACATATTTTATGAAAGTTTGACTTATACGCACATTGCAACCGCCGAAAAGGAAAAAATGGTCAATATATTTCAAGAACATTTATCTATTTTTTTCCTATACAAATCTCTCAAAATATGAAAAATTCCATCACCACTTGGCACTTACATTAATTACCGAAAGTATTCACGTCCAATTTTAAAATTCCACATCTTTTTCCAATTTTAAAACAATAAAACAGATGGAAGTCTTGGGATGCATAGGCATTATTGGAATGGAAACAGACAAAGTATGAAAAAAGACAGAGTTGTATGGCCTCTTTTCCGAGGAAATATTTTCAATGCCAAGCGGGTACCATATGGCATACCCGGCGAGCATTTTGGCGGTCAAAAAATATATTAGACAGTCATTAATAGTTTACTTAAAATCTGGACCGCTGATTGAGAAAATGAACAGTTGTGATGAACGCTCAAGCACAACGTAGGATGGTGCCCACTCGACACTGAAAAACTCCTTCTCAAGCAATAAATAAGGACTAAGAGCATCTCCAAGTGTCTCGCCATTGCTCCGGCGAGACCAAACTGGCGAGGTTTCTCAACAAGATCACCCACCGCCTCACCATTTTCTAGTTTCACTTTTTGGCTCACTTGCCTCAGCGAGGCACTATAGCCCTCACCCCAACATCACCGCAACAGTGCCGTCGTTTGACTCCTTTGGCCAGTGAAAAATCTCTCTCTCTCTCTCTCTCTCTCTCTCTCTCTCTCTCTCCCTTCGTCAAAGATCGTCCATGACAGAGGCTGGATTTTGGTGGGTTTTTGGTCGAATTTCATGGCCGGACGACTCGGAGGGCCTACGGGCAACTGTGGTTGCAGCCATGGCAAGAGGCAGTGATGATTCTTACATATCTGAGCCTTGCTCTGTGTGTGTGTACGTGTGCATGTGTTGATTTTGGCCGGGTTTTGTGTTAATTTTATTCGAATGTTTTGTTGATTTTGGTTGGATTGATGGTGGCGGTGGGTCTGGTGCAGTTGGCCGGTGCGGTGGATATGGCTGTGTATTTGTGTGTGTGGTTGTGTTTTTTTTTTAGGTGAAATGGCTAGTTTGTTTGGTAGAGGTGATATTTTTTGCCTAACTTTATCAGTGAATTGCACATTTTCTTGGCAATTTGTTGAGGATTCTGATGAGTATGCTTGATATGCTCTAATAGTTTAGAGGGAGAGATGGGATTACAAACAGGAATTTATTGGAAAAGTAACACTTACCTTTTTCGAAAACATGGGTATTATTTTTGGTTTTAAGGTTATTAATAATGGTTAATTGATGAAAGAGTAATTTTTGGGTATTAAGTATGCTGATGAATGATTAATCTATGATAATATGTACCATTTTCGGGTATTAAAAATAATTAATCTTAGAAGTAACTTTTTAATACTAATTACTCCCGTTTGTGAAGATAATTCACTCCAAAAAACCTCTAACTTTCAGATAAAAAAATAAAGCACTTTTGTGCATGACATCTTACATGTCTTGATATAAAATTAAAAAACTAATTGATATTTTTATTCAAAAAATGCACGTCGTTTTATAATAGACCATCTTTGTAAAACAGAAGAAGGAAGAATATTGATTTTGAATGTCACCTCCGACTTGACATCCTGGCTCTATCCTTGGTTAAATCATATGCATTGGCAAACTCTGATCATCAATAACACGTTTTCAAAAACTTCTCCTCGGTGAGCAAATGTATGAAAATTAAAGGGGCACTTAAATAATCATCCTTTTACTCATTTGAAATTAGAAAATCATCCTGAGTCTTTTTAGGAGTTATGTTTCCATCACGAGATTCAAATAAACCCACTTTTGCCCTTGATTATATATAAAATACATACTAGGAGATTAAGGACTAAAACAAATGTTTATATATATATAAATACATACTAGGAGATTAAGGACTAAAACAAATGTTTATATATATATAAATACATACTAGGAGATTAAGGACTAAAACAAATGTTTTCATCCAAAAATTCTTGGCCTATAGGGTAAAGTTTTTTTATGAAAAACTACTCGGATCAAGCCCTTCCTGGTAATATATATATATATATATATATATATATATATACACCGTGGGGTTCAAGTCCACACCTGCCGTTAATAAGAAAAAATGGTGTTTTTTTGTGTTGCAAATGTTTTTTGGAAAATCCGAGCCGTCCAATGTGTTCAGAAGGTGTTTTCAAGGGTCCACGCGAAAAATCTTCAAAAACAAATACCGGGAAGGGCTTGATCCAAGCAGTTTTTCGCAAAAACTGTATTTATATATTTTTGCGAAAACTGCTTGGATCAAGCCCTTCCCGGTATTTTTTTTGAAGATTTTTCGCGTGGACCCTTGAAAACACCTTCTGAACACATTGGACGGATCGGATCGTCAAAAAAATGTTCGGATCATGGAGGTCCGGAAACGGGATTCCCGCACTAGAACCGGATGGTATATATATATATATATATATATATATATATATATATATATATTTGCTGATTTCTTGTGGGGACCTTTTAAAACACCTTTTAAACACATTGGACGGTTCGGATCATCGAGATTTAGTCCGAAAAGTGGAGGTCCGGATTTTAAAAACTTGTGGGATCCTTGATAGGAAGTGTAATAATGATAAATCACATTAAAAGAGGATGAAAACATAACTCCTTAAAGTAAAGGGGCTAAAAATCTACATAGTGTCCATAAAATGCATGAATATTTAATTACCTCAAAATTAAATTACTGATGGCAAGGTAATGAACAACACTATTAGGGTAATTAACTTTTCATATAACTCTTAGTCAGGGATCAGTTATAAGGGGCTGAACCGTCCACTTTGACCTATTTGGAAGAACTTTTTGGACTCATTTAGATGAGCAGAACCATTCATTATTTAGAATGAGATCATCAGCCATTCATTAAAATCTATCCCCGTAGCTATCACATGCACGCCCATATTTTATAACTCAACCGGTCATTATTACTTCATGTATATTTATTGAAGATCAATACTACTACGGTAAGTTTTAGAAGCAATAAGAAGTTATGTGTACATGTATGTTCTGCAAAATATGAATAAAAAGTGGATATATATGTTTCTTCTTCCACATAATATTACAGTATTCATTAGATTTCGTGCTTGAATTTCAAACTCAATGTAATGAAAACTTAAAAATCCTAAATGTACATATTTCACGTTCTAAGTTTCGCCCCCTCCTCTTTGCAAATCCTATAGCTCTGTCCCTAATCACATATGCATAACATCTTGTTAATCATTCGGCATTTTAAATTAGCTAAAACCAGGTTCATAAATTACATAATTTGAACCAATAAATCCATGACTAATGCAACTATTTTGTGCAAGTAACGTACAATAGATTCTTTATAATACTCTATCAAACTATTTAAGACATATCATTGCTCTTTCAAAAGTACTACAAGTTATCAAATATTTAAGACATTATTGCTTTTTATTTCGAATAATGAGAACTAGCTAGTAATCACTTTACAAGAAAGAGGGTAAAATGGATCAAATTTTCACCTTCACTTGTCAGTAGACATATTTAGATGATAGGCCATTCATAAATGGAATAGTAGATTAAAATAGAGGGACGAAGTGTTAGCAAGGAAAATAAGTACTTTTAGACTCCTTTTTTTTATGCGAAATTTATCAAGTTGTCCTTACTTCAAAGAGAGAGAAACAGAAAGAGAGCGAAGAGCGAGCTGTCTCAACTCCATTCACCCACACTCCTTCTTAACGAGGAGTTATTTGAGATCTATTTTGGAATTGTGTGCTTTTATTATGTATATATATAGAGGGAAAAATGTGGTTTGCAGTGCAGAGTGCACTGTGTAATTTCAGAGAGTATTTGTGATTACAATAAAAATGAGGGGCTATTACTGAAATTTACCCTCTTTACTTTTTCTCTAGAGAATCTAGACTAGTCACCGCTGCACGTAACGGTTTACGTAAAACCCTACACCGAAGAAACAAACAAACAGGGTTTATCTCCCACCGATGAATGGACACGGCGTCGCACTCCACTTCTCCGATCTTTCGCCGCTGACTGGCCTCCAGTTTCTACAACCCTAGCTCGGCTGCGTCTTTTGTGGCTTTATCACTTCAAATGCGCAGATTCAATTCATTGGGGCTTTCCCCCAAATCTCTGTTGCGTAATTTCCTGGTAACACAGTTTAAATTGATTATCTTCTGCTGATTAGTAGTTTCTTTAATTTTGTATACTTCATGTTTTCAGTATTGTATCGTTTTTACTGCAGTTTGGTCGGCATTTTCAGTCGCCGGTGGGTATAAAATCGGTACTTGATCGAGGAGACCTGAGCGGAATCGACTCGAGTTACCCGACATTTCGACGAACATTAGTTCACCGTCGCGGTGAGAAGTAACTGATGACTGTCATAATTTTTACCTATTCGCAACTTTGTGTATTTAGAAAGTGACTTTATTTGGGTAAATTTACATGTAAGAATTAGCTAATGAGTTGTAATTTTTAACTCTTCACGAATGTATTTGTTTAGGAAGTGACTTTGTTTTGGTAATTTTAAACTTATATGTTTTGTCGATATTCTTGTGCATTTAAGAATTTCTTAAGTAATGAGTTTGGCGCGTGTATTGCGTGTGCATTTATAGTTTGAAAACCTTGAAATAGTACCATTATCTCACTGTCTTGTGCGTATAAATTGTGATAGAAGCATGTTGCAAAATTAAGATTAAACTCAAAGGGCCTTACCTATTCTTATTCCCTTTCTGTGGTGTACCTTTACAAACACCTTGAATGTAAAAAAGACCTGACAAAATGTGACGTGGTAGTCCACAAAAAGCAATAAAGATTCTATTTGTGGAGGTCAGAATAAGGAACCTATCAGGCAAAACCAAGAAATGGAGTTAAGCATGAGTTGACAACAAAACAACGGAAAATCAGCAACCAGAGAAACCTAGAGTTGGGAAGGAGGGAAAAACAGAATTGAAGCACTGTTTTGATGGATCGTTCAATGGGTGTTTGAGTAGATTAGACTTGTCATCACCAGATCTTCTCCAAGCATTTCTCTTCTGGTTGCTTTTCCTAGGAGATAATGCATTGCAGAGAGACAGAGAAGAGGCAGAGAGACCGCCATGAAGCGGTTACCAAACTCGGATGATGGTCCATTCATAATGCAAACTTATCAATTAAGAGAAATCCATATGCCCACAGTTGTATTTTGACAGGAATGAAGAGCCCCTATAAAATAAGAAATTATTCTAAATTGGAATTATGGAGTCGCAAAAGGATTGATATAAGTGCTGCTTACACAATAAAAGAATAGAACTGGAAGAAAACAACGGAAAAAATCTTATGCCAACAGTTGTATTTTGATAGGAATGAAGAGCCCAAATTAAATAAGGAGTTATTCTAAATTGGAATTACGGAGTCGCAAAATTGATATAACTGATGCTTACATAATAAAAGCATAGAACTGGAAGAAAACAACAAAGAAAAGGTGAGGATTTGGAGTTAGATACTTTGCTATGAAAATATTGAACTGCTGGCCCGTTACTAGGTATGCCATCTTCCTTTCTGTCATCCTTTCTCATTCTCTGCCATAATGTTCTCTATAAATCCTCCATATGGAAAACAATAGATGTTTCTTTCCCTCTCCGAATCATCCCTATGGAATCGTATGACCATTACAACTAACAACTATGGAGCTATGGCTGATAGGAGCACATTACACACTAGTGGTTTGGTGATCGAAGTACGGTAACCGCGATTGGTTGGTTTGGTCTGGTGTCTAATTTGGTGAAAATGTTTTCTGTCTTCCAGGAATAGTTGTATGTTCTTGGTGGCATCTCCGTTATGTTTTTTTTGAGAAGTTTGTTTCTTTCTAGTTTTAGTGATCCCACTACTTGTTTAATGTGCGACAGCAATTCTTGGAAGAGTGGGCTGCGTGAAAGATTCAACCTTTAGATAACTGAAGCGGTTTAACTTTGCATGATTTTCAATATCTTCTTTAGTGAACAAACACTCTGATCTTGTTTGAATTGTATCAAGAGGTTTGAGTTGTGTAATTTTTGAATATAAGAGGTGGTGTAGTACACCCTTCAAAATGAGGACACCAGAATGCGTTCTCCCGTTATATATAAAATATTGATTGATATAGATTATGGGTTTGTCCAAAGATGCAAGGGAACAACCCTAAATTTTCAGGAAACTGATTTCCCTCTCTTATAATATATGCTTTTTGAGAGATGGTCAAGACACTATGCGTATCAAGAAGAATTCATGTCATTGTAATGTAAGGTGCCCAATAGTTGGTACTTGGTAGTGGTCTGGTTTATTGCCAAGTAGTTACAAGTACGTGTGTTCAACCGTATTAAATTTAAAAAAAAAAAAAATAGATTGTTTGTATTGACTATTGAGTATGGATTGATTGTTATGAAATAATTTGCCTCGTTCGACAGATTTATACAATTGCAGTTTTGAGGAAAAGCATGCTGAATTTTCAACCATAAGAATGCTGCAAATGAAGCGTTTTATTCATGCTACAGGTTTCCCTTCCATGAAAACCACCTTTTGTTTTCGGTGACTCCATCATGGTTTTGTTTTGACTTTTTGGTTAAACTATTACTCCTACTTACTTCCCCACTGTATGTGATGATATAATTTCTTGCCCCAGGATGTCGTTACTATCCAAAACGTGATTGTTATGAAACTCTTGGTGTTTCTGAAGATGCAAGTCGAGATGAGATTAAGAAAGCTTTTCATGCCGTAAGTGCATTTTTCAAGGTTCATCTGTTGGCGAGGGATGGGTTTTATTTGCAATCTCCTGCATTTCTTATGTGTAATAATTTTATATTTCTCTAATTTTGTGTCCATTTTGCATTTACAAATAGACAAGACTGATTATCCATCTGAAAAAAAGTATAGTGCGGAAAAGGACCCGCTGGTTTCTTTTCTTTTCGGAGAAAATTTTAAGTTCCAACTTTAGGCTTCGGTAATTAAGGTGGAAACAGGAGCTTTTGGTTTGGAGGCTTTGGGTTTACAAATGGACAAGTTGACTGATTATCCATCTGCAAAAAAGTTTAGTGTGGAAAAGGACCCACTGGCTTCTTTTCTTTCCGGAGAAAATTTGAAGTTTCAACTTTAGGCTTTGGTAATTAAGGGGGAAACAGGAGCTTTTGGTTTGGAGGCTTTGGTTTTACAATCAGTTGAATCTAAATCGTGAGATGTGTTAGGCCAGTTCCTCCTGTATTTACCATTACCGAGTACAAAAAGCTTTCCTCTTCAGTTGGCAATTTCTGTAAGATACTAAAGTTTCCTTTGGAGGAGCTCTCTCTTTTTTATTTTCTCGTATATCACATATATATGTCGGGATGTACCAGTAGTATACACTGAAGTAGTTATCTTTTTTGTATCAGAATCGTGTTAGATGGGGGCCAATTGGCTGGGGTACCCATTATGTACTGTGTACACATTGCATGTGGGATATTTATGAAATTGCATACTGCTATAGTTGGCAAGAACAAAATGGAAAGATCCCTACCCAAAATTGTAGGCATGAGAAATTTTCGCTTTGGACTAGAAAAGAGCTTTCCACTTTTGCAATCAATACTTTCCCCACGTACAGACAAAGTATGAAAATCATATAAAGGGTAGTTTTCAAGCCTTCCTGATTTATTTTATTTTATTTTTTTAAGGCTGCCTTTAGCCCATGAAGTGAGGAAGATTTTCCCGTCGAGGCATAACCATGTCCAAAAAGAGAGAACGCTCCAACAGCTCATTTGCCGCTAGGCATTGCAATAATGGGACTAGAACTCCTTTCCATTGCCGCTAGGCTTGGATAATCTGACTGTTGAGTCTTTGGATAAGATTGGCCTCTTACAACCCATTGCCTCTTCAAGCTCCTCCATCAAGCCCCATTCTTTTCCATGTTGGGGGACTGGTGACTGAATAGGCTTCTCATATTTGGCCACCTGGCACTTCATTGATCATTCAGCTGTGACCTCATAACTCTTGGTCAATGCTCTTTGATCGATCTTGGACTGGGAACCCGTCTTCCTGTGTCTCATCCCTCATTGTCATACAGGCAGTAGAGGATTCTTCAATCCTCATGCTCATTGTTTAGCGTTACCTTATAAATCAAGATATAGGTGAAGTTACGAACACTCATCCTCGTAGTTGCAATCCGTTGCGCAGATCAACTTTAGCCACTCGTTTACGACTTTTCGTGGCACCGAGCTAGTAATCTCATGATCAGTTGCTGAGGCCAAAGGAACCTCGAAGTCCTACCATCTTTTGAGGACTCCTCAACTGGCTTACGGGCCTAGTCACCCTCAAGTCCTCAACAATCCACATATGATATGATTGTGATGGATATTAATGAACTAAAGGTTGAACACTCTACAGTTGATAAAGCTTAGTTTAAAACGATCAACATGTCAGTATTTTATTGTTACCACAGATCAGGCATTAAACTCTATGTTATAGTCTTAGACCAGTGACTATTGTTTTTGTTTCAGAAATTTATTTTAGGAGATGTGAATTTAGAAGTACATGCAACCCTTCCCTAGACCCTGCAGTAGCGGGGACCTCGTGCACTTGGTGTCCAGAAAATAGTTTTGCCTCTCCAATAAAGGTTGACTGCTTGGAATTGGGATAAGACAGACAGTACTATGTGGAGAATAAATTTCATTTGGATGACCATGCTTTCAAGTTACAATGATTTCGATAAAGAAATATGTCAAATTTCTGATTTTCCATACTATGTCCAGCTTGCTAAGAAGTACCACCCAGATGCAAATAAGAACAGTCCTTCTGCCAAGAGGAAGTTTCAAGAGATAAGAGATGCTTATGAGGTTTGTATTTGTCTGTTTGTGGCTTACCTTCTGCTCATTTGTTTGATGGCTTTAGTTTAGTCCTCTTTTGAGGTTTGATCATTAGTACACACGATAGGAGCAGTGACAACGATCACAAGTAAATAGAATATAAAAAAACACATGTACTCGTACCTATTTGACTATTTGTGCATATCTTAACGAATAACAATACGCATGGCAGGGTAACTTATTGTTTTTGTGAATAGCTTTGTGCTTTAAAATTCTTTCTCTATGATTGACAACGTTGTGCATCCCTTTGTGTGGAAGGTGAATCACAGACACTGCAAGATGCCGAAAGGAGAGCGCAATATGATAGGGTAAAAACTCTTTTCTCATCGTAAATTTGCAAGTTATGATTTTTATCAGTTTTCCCTTTTTTTTTTTTTTTGGCTGCATTTGGTTTATCTTTTCTCTTCCTCTCTTTCTTCATGCTGTTAGCAGAGATGAAATGCTATGATTTGCTATACCCGAATATAGTTCTTCCACTCTAAGTTTTTACAACTAGCTGACTTTTTTCTTCATGTATGTCCAACAAAGGAGCGCTATAGGAGTTCAGAGGATGTAAAGTACGCTGCTAATGATGCAGAAGGGTTTAGATATGCTTCTAGTCATCAATTCTCTGGTTCATTCCATAAAATTTTCACCGAGGTAATTTGCATCTTCGGTTTTAGACTATGTTCTTAAACAAATATTGACTTTATGCAATATGGATATTGTACGTATGCTGAATGATAATTTATCACAGATCTTCGAAAATGAGGCGGAGAATTTTGCAAGTGATATTCAGGTTGACTTGTTATTCCTAGCTGCACAAACTTGTTATTCCTAGCATCGGTGCAGTAAAATTAATTTTCTATGCTCTTGCTAAGATGGTTGCACAATATTCTGTATCTAATGTTATAGGTGGAGCTGTCACTCTCATTTTCTGAAGCTGCTAAGGGATGCACCAAGCACCTGTCATTTGATGCAAGTGTTCCTTGTGATTCTTGCGGTGAGTTAAGTTCAATTTTATTTTGCAGTCGCATGGCATTTGGAAATATCTTCCACGATGGAATAGCTTCCACTAATTACTTTGTTAGAGCATTGGTTGCTGTCGCACATGCTTATTCTTTTCCCTTGGTTAAAGTGTTGTCTATTATGTTGCCTGAAAACTAATGTAACCGCTTGATTGCTCGTGTCCTTTAGGACCTTCTGAGTTGGGGACTAGAGAGTTGTACGTATGCGCTTCCCTATGGCTAATGGTTAGTGGAAAGGTGGAGGAATGAGAAATTGCAAATGGGTGGTTTTTGAGATTTTTTTTATGGTCAGAAAAAAGGAGAGTCCATTGCAGAAACGCAGAGAGCACAAGCCGTATGCAATCCTCAAAAAAGGTTAAGACAAAATGGAACAAAAAAAGAAAAAAATTTCCAACGTAATGTCATAAACTCTGGCAAGCCAACCATCTTAACACAACCCTGAAAAGATCTCCTCCGTACTCAATTTTCCTGTGAAAAGTTAGCAAAAATCCAAAAATGGTTATCATGCGATTGGTTTTTGAGACACCCATTCGTTACATGCTATCGTACTACCAATACAGTAGCAATCACTAGCTCGCTGTCTATCAATCTCTCATGCAAATTCTGAACAGTGGGCATTGCCATCAATGCAAAACAAGTGATGCAAACCGGAATATACTATAGATATTTTAGAGAGAGAAACTCCCAAAATGGGATACAAAGAGTTAAAACTCTTGATAATATATTCTTAAAATGATAAAAGCTACCAAAATGAAAGACTCACACCCATATTTATAGACTCAAGACCCTACTAACCCTAAGGACACTATAAATGACAGTAGTACCCTTAAATTGTACTGCATCAGGACTCCCCCTCTAAAGAAAACAACTTGTCCTCAAGTTGGACAACATGACTCAAAACAACTAAATAAAGAAAACATGGAACTACAAAAGTATTTATTATGTAGCTCCGAAGTAGGCATGTGGCTGCATTTCTTTGATCCGTGTCATCCTCATGCAATAACCCATCTTCAATATGAGCTTCCTTTTATGAACATTCACTGCATCCATACTCGTGTGCAAATAAGTCACCCATTTGGCTTGCCCCTTATGAACCACAATATCCTCAAAGTAACACTCGACACATACTCCCAAAGCATCCCTCAAACAATTCCTTGTAGAATGTAAAGAAGGCATCTCCACATTATATTCAAAGCTTGCTTGATTGAAGACCATGCCTAAAGGATCAATAAGTTGCCTCGAGTACTCTTTACCCTTCTTTGGCAACTCTTGAACTAGATTGGGTACCAAGGCAATACAAACTTGAACATCTAGGGCAAACTCGGGAGGCAACACTTCCGAACCATCTTCAACAAACACTTCATCAAGTTGTGGAGTGTCTAAATCATTCTCATAAGGTTGTGTGTCATCTTCAATTTCAAAGTCACAATCATCAATCTTCATGTCATAACTCTCCTCTAAGACTTGCTCACTATCTTCCAAAAAAATGCAAGGCTCATAAATCGAAATACTAGACATTTCTTGTTCTTCATGACTACCAATGTCCTCAAATCCTTCTTCTTCATTGTTACCATCCATGTCTTCATTTGAACACTCATCATAAACGGGAAGGTCTTCATAGTCACCTCCAAAGGTGGAAAAATCTTCAAATCTATCTTCAAACTCCCCTAACTCTTCTCTTGGCAACTCATCAAAGATCGGAACACTATCATACCCATACTCTTCATTGTAACATGATTCTCTCACCTCCTCAACAAAGAGGGAATTAAGAACAAGCTCACTAGCTTTTTCACCAACTTGCAACTCGAGAATTGGTTCTCCATACTTGAAGCATTCGAATATTCCACTAGGCTATGAGTTTCTAGCCTTCAAGGTACCGATTAAAGGTTGATTCTCCATTGGGACAGCCCCCAAGGACTTCTTCTTACCAAAACTAGTCGAAGAGTAGGCATTGGGATTATGATGGAAAGGGAAGAATTCCTCCTTGAGTTTCTTCTTCATCTTATCCCAATATCTAATTCTTTCTTTGCCTCTCCCTTGTCGACTAACTTTGAGTTGTGTCCACCAATCCGAAGCTCTCCCTTTAAGGCAACTAGATACCAATTTCACCTTCGTTTCTTCGGTAACATGATAATACTCGAAAATACTCTCAAATTCTCAATGGAGTTCGACCAATCAACGAATCCCGGTGGACTCCCACAAAACTTGGGAAGTTCATTATCACCCAACTTTGCTCTACGCCAATGCGGAGCTAACAAAGAATCCTCAAATGGAATTCGAGAATTCTTAACATAATCACTACCTTTGGTTAGAGGTTGCAAGTTACGCACTCCCTCAATCAAAGTAGTAAATTGTTTACTCAACTCATCGATCTCATGGTTTCGGTTGCTAAACTCAACATCTTCACCTTTATTCACCAAGAATCCTTTATCTCTACCTCCTCTCCTACCCCTAGCTCCTCTATGAGCCATAACAACACCCACAATCAACTTCCCCAATCAATTCAAGCCCAAACAAGTAATACCCAATCAATTGGGACCCCAAACTTCAACAAATCACCAACAATCACCAATAACTACTCCAAATATTGACCAAATCGAAACAAATCGCAACAAACTTCGATAAATAACACAAACCCAGTGAAATCTGACCTCAATACACTGCTTCGAGTGCTGAATAGTGGTTTTCGAGTGCTGAACAGTGGTTTTGGAGTGTTCAAACACTGATTTCGAAGCTGACCCAGGGCTGTCAAGTGTCTTAAACTCCAATCGACTTCTATTCGAACTCCAATCGAGTAGTTTGAGTACAGAATAGAGAATTTCGAGCACTGAAATAGGGTTTCGAAACCCCTATCACTTGATTCGAGCACCACAGCAGGGTTTTGAAGGCCTGACAGTACCTGAACAGTGATTACGAGTGCTGAACAGTGCTGTCGAAGGCTGAACAGTGCTTTTTCGAGACTGAGTCGAGTGATTACGAGTCATATACAGCAAGAATCGAGTTCGAAATGGCCCTACGACCTTCGATTGGGGTCGAACCAGCTTCGAATCAACAGATCGAGGGTCGTATTGGTGTTTTCGAAAGCCTAAACCCAGATTTCGAGTTCGAAATTGGTTGGATATGGTTCGTACAGGTTCGATTATGATAGTTGGGGCTTGATTTAGGGCTAAATGAGTCTGGAAATGGGTAGATCTGGAGAAAACGAGCTGAATGGGTAGATTTGGGGTTTTCTGATGAGTTTTTCGGCGCCGTTTTAGGGTTCCGGCGAGGTAAGTTTCCGGCGAGATTTTTAGGCGAGATCAATGGTCAGGATCTGAGCTCAGTGCTTTGATACCAAATGATGTAAACCGGAATATACCATAGATATTTTAGAGGGAGAAACTTCCAAAATGGGATACAAAGAGTTAAAACTCTTGATAATATATTCTTAAAATGATAAAAGCTACCAAAATGAAAGACTCACACCCATATTTATAGACTCAAGACCCTACTAACCCTAAAGACACTATAAATGACAATGGTACCCTTAAATTGTACTGCATCAACAAGTACCCCAAAAGTGCGAGCACCCTGACCTGTGGAATCTCCGACTTCCATTCACCAATGGTTGTACACTTGTACATTTGCAGCGGACTATGGGGAGGCATCAACATGTCTTCCCGCTATGCCCGAAATGATTTAGCGAATAATGTCTTGCCTCATTTGTAAATAGCTCTATAGCGTCTCTTCTCCAATCCTTTGTCTTGATCCTCCCCTTGTCGCCATCGCGACTCTTCCCATGCGACACCCCTTGCACCACCTTCGACCTCGGTGGCGATCCAGAACCTCTTCATATCACATCGTCTACAGTGCTTACCAAAGGCTTACGTATTTCTATAGATGTTGAAAGTTTAGTCCCAATGTCATTATTGAAGCCCCTTGCAGTGCATAAGACTGAAGTCACTACTACTGTCTTTCTCATGGTCGAAAGCTTAGCCCTGGTTCTCATCTCTCCCTCTCTCCCTCCCCACTTCACAAGAAAATCATATTTGAGTTGTTGAGTCATGTTATAGTGGTTTGGTGTCTATGCTAATCAATTGGATATTTTTTTTGTTCACATGGCACTGAGGGACAATGTTTAGAACAGGAGGAGTGATTAAGTAATTAAAATTTCTAATTGTATGCATAGTATTTAGTGTGGTGATGGGTTATTTGTTTCGTTGTCTCTCTTTCATCACATCCTTCTTTTGTTCCGTCCACTAATCCATGCTGGAAGTCTCTAAATCGTTATTCATTTCCAAGAGTCCAAATTATTATTCATGTACTATATTAGTTTAGTTTGGATGTGTTATGTGTTTAATACAGTGGAATACAGGGTAGGTTTTGAACTTCATAGTCATTAGTTAGTTACAAACTCAATAAATGCTTCCCACCTTGGAAAGTTTTCCCCCTCATGTTGACTCTATTAATGTTTGTGGCCTGTTTTTTTTCCCAGTTAGGGATCACAAGAATTTGACAGAGGGAGTAATTTCTTAGTTTTCCTCCTCCTATGCCTATTTTTTGCTTGTTGGCTGCAAGCTGATGCAAGAGTGTGTTAATGGTTATGGGAATTGTCATATTAGTTTTAGTCTAAGGTTTCTTTTTAGTTTCTAGTCAAAGTGTCTTTCAATCTTCTAGTCAATGTCTTTTAGTTTCTAGTAAAAGTATTAATTAGCCTAGTAATTATAGTTTGAAAGTAGTGTTTTGACTATCTAGTAAGTTGTGTATTTGTTTTAATATTGTCTAGGTATTTGGAAGGTCTCGTTGGAAATTGTGTACTCTAAGTCTTGGAAGTGTAATCTTTGTAATACCTATAAATAGGTGATCTAATGAATGAGAAGAAGAGAGTTTGAGTTTATGAATTATTGTGCAAGTGCGTCTTGTTTTGAGTGAGTGATTCCTCCTATAATCAAGCGAGTGGCATCCACGATTAGTAGCGTTGAGTGGCATCTGCTACCCCTAGTTGAGTGGCATCCTGGGACTATCCCTACCCTTGCAGGTTTTGTCCTGCATCACTAGCAATTTGTGCTTTTTGGAGAGGCATTGCACATGCACTTTTTTTATGCATTAGGAAAAATAGCTATAGTTGGATATATGATGAATTGTGATTTCTAATCTGAAGGTCGAGTATGTCCTAATGAGGGTTTTTTGTCTTTTTCTTTTTAGCCAGTGTAGAACTTTGGGTTTAAGTCACTCTTCGCAGAATTTATTGCTTCACTTGATCTTGTATCGTTTGGTTTGTGTTATTTTGGGCTTTCCTGCATCATACCTTTGGCCACCCATCGGAAGTTATCCATATCAGCTCTTTATAGACAAAATATTGGACTTCAATTTCAACTTTTACCTGTTATGGAAGTCCTGCCACTATGTAGGTTAAGATGTTTCCTAACTTTCATGTATACCTTTGCATTTGTCCTGATGCTAATTATCTTCTTCTTGTTACAAGTTGCATTGCTGCCATTGTAAGTGAGTGGACCTTTGGTTATGTTGTGATGCAGATGGACTTGGTTACCCACTAAACGCCAAGGCTAGAATTTGTCCGGCTTGTGATGGCATTGGGAGAGTAGGTGTTTCGTTTACTTAAACTCTTGTGGACTATTGAGCTCCTTCATGGCTCATGCAACTTGTTTAGCCATTTATTTTGGAGGTGACACAAGTCATTTCGTTAATCTATTTCCCCTATCCTGTTTATCTCTACAAGGTTACCATTCCCCCTTTCACTGCAACATGCAGTACGTGTAAAGGATCAGGACGGGTTATTAAGGTCTGATTGCTAAACTGATGACTATTCTGTGGAACTTGATACGTGGATACGAAGAGTATATTATTACTGCTAAACTGAGACTATTCTGTAGAACTTGATACGTGGATATGAAGAGTATACTATTACTCCATTGAGTTTGATTTTTTGAAGCAAACAATACCCATTATGTTCTTTCTACGTGACCTTTTATGGTGCAGGAATACTGTCAGGCATGCCGAGGATCAGGGGTGGTTGAAGGAGTCAAGGAGGTTAAAGCTACAATACCAGCAGGTTGATTTTGTCAAAAACTGTCTGCAAGCTTAACTAGTAAACGCGTTTCGCAAGTCTTGGGTGATATGTGCTTGGAGGTTGTATTATAAGTATACTTTAGTCCAAGATGAATGACGGTATCTGAATTCTAAAATTGCAGTTTCTAGATATCTTAGTAACATTGGAAGACTGACCACCTTGGGTTTTTTCTTTCTGCATGTTACTAAATGGTGAAGAATGATGAAAATTTGACTTTCTACCACCTCTTTTTCATGATAGGCGTTTCTTTTCCTGATACTTGATGCAAATAATCTTAGCACTAAGTTACAAGTAAGTTTATTTTTTAGCTTACTTACGTTGAGCATTAGTTGGCTAATACCTTTTATTCTTTGTTCTCTTGAATTGATCAGGTGTGGATACCGGCGATACAATCCGTGTTCCAAAAGCTGGTAATTCCGGAGGACGAGGAACTCAACCTGGCAGCCTGCACATAAAACTGAAGGCATAATGTTACTTCTCCTATCGATAATCCGTTATAACTTGATCAACGTTTGAGTGCTATTTGAGGCTTCTGACAGGCTGTGTATGATTATTATTTTTCACTTAGAGATATTTACTGCTAGAATGTTTGTTGATAACAGTCTTCAGACTAGTGAGTTTTTGTGTTAACATGATACTCTTATCATTTCTTGTGTTTGGTTGTGCTATTTGTTGGAGGTTCAATGTTGAAGTGTGTTGTGTGATATATGTTAACTTCAAAATTCTGAAGTCCTAATAGACTGCAGCTGGTATGTAGGCCGCCAATTATTTTGAATTAAGGGACCTTCAATGCCGGATAACTAAAATAGGCTACTGCTGAGTCATTCTCGACAGACAGCTCTTGTGGGAAAAAATTGTCGTAAACACTTATCAACAGAATTGTGTATTAAGTCATTTTCCTGTTGAATTGTTTTCTTTGTTTTTTGTACGTGTCATGTTCTATTTGTTTGTTGTGTGTGCTCCAACTACTTGCTAACGGATTGAGAACTTGATAAAAAAGCTGTTAGTAACATTTGTCATTTCCCCATTATGTTCATCAGATCCTAAAGGCTAGAATAAGTTTGGTAAGAAATTAGTTGTTTGTGAGACTATTGATAAGTGATACTTTGGTTGAGTACTAGAGATGCTTTTTGTAGAAACTTTACATCCAACCCAAAAGTTTTAAGCTTTTAGGTGGAGAGGTTCCAACATTATATTAAATTCTCACCCATTTCATACCCAAGCAATTTAGGATATATTTCCTTGACATCTCCCCTCATGTGCAGCCCGTTTTGAGGTCTGTTACGTGTAGCCTCTGTTTGGGTCCATGATTGTGCACCATTTTTGTTGGGTTTGTCTTTGTGGGGTGTCGATTGTGATTTTTTTTCCAAATGTGGATGTGATGGGCCCTGCTTTGATGCCATGTAGAAACTTTATATCCAAACCAAAAGCTTTGAGCTTTTATGTGGATAGGTCCCAGCATTATATTAAGTCACCCATCCGTACTTAAGCGATGTGGGATCTATTTCCTTAAAACTTCTGCTTTCAGGTTTCTGTTGCCACAAGGTGTTTAATTTCCTATTTTGCCTTAGGAGTTCCAGTCGTTGCTGGCCTCCAATGCTTGTTCTCATTTCTTCTGAAATGTTTATTGTCGCTTTCAGGTTGCTGAAGATCCCATTTTTTCTAGGGATGGTGCAGATATTTATGTCGAATCTAACATTACCTTTACACAAGTGAGAACTATATTCCTTAAATCCTTGTACGTGTGCCTCATTTTGAGTTTTCACATTATCTCTATGTCGGGAACTTTTTGGTGCAACAGAAGTTCAAAAAAAAAAAAAAAAAAAACACAATCAAAACATCAAAAAATTAACTACAGGAGGGTTCCACTTTGAAATTCCTCTGAAGAAACCTCAGTAGCAACTGGCAAACATTTCCAGGATCTTGTCTGGAGGGAAGACTAGGGCCCCAAGGGAGGGGTCTTGGTCAATCCCTGTCTTGGTCAATTCCATCGGACTAATAGTGATGAGTGTTATGTAGCATGGACGATAATTAACAAATGAATAAATAATTTTTGTTTCAAAACCTTTGCAAACATAATTATGATAGATGCATGAAGCATCAATACACTAAAGCAAGCATCATATAGACATCATGTTACCCTTTTAACCCAGTATATTTGAAGTAATACACATATTCCGCCGACATAATGTAAAATTTATCCCTTATTGTGTCCCCTCGTAAAAGATTAATTAGATTTAATCGACAACCCACGTGGTGTGTCCTGTACATTTTTTGCTGAGTCCCCTGCATGTCCTGTGTCCATGGTTGTTGGACATGGATATGGCAATCTCTAGGACAGTGCTTCATAGGTGATGAGATAAATACTACCACACCCCCATGGTATTGTATCTCATCTTTTTATTGGACTACTTTAGGTCATTCTTTGCAGTTTACAATTTGAATATGTACTTCTCAAGTGTGATGCTGTTATTCTACGTTTGTGAGATAGTTTGGTACCAAACTAAAGCATCTTTGGTAATTGTGAAGCTTTAATTTCTTAACAGGCTATTATGGGTGGTAAGGTGGAGGTACCAACATTGTTGGGTAAAGTGGACATGAAGGTATGGTGCTTATCTCAACTTTCTGTTGTCTTAGTCTTCTAAACTACCATTCCTAACTTTTTGTTTAAGGGCTTCTTTTATTATTATAATTTTTTGATTGGCTTATTTAAGGCTTCTTTTAATGGCTGTTCTGGTGAAGATAGAGCTTTAGTTTGGGCAATTTCAATTACTAATTGTTACCACCTTTTGTCTTTGAATGGTGGTCCATTTAGATACCGAAGGGGGTTCAGCATGGACAGCTTATGAAGCTTAGGGGCAAAGGTGGACTCAGATGACAAAAATTGTTCTGCAGAATAATAGATCATTTATCTGCCATCTCTCTCTCTCTCTCTCACACACACACACACACACACACACACACACACACACAAAAGCGCTTACTGTTGGTCTATGCAGGGTTGCCCAAACATGGCTTTCTCGTAGATCATGGGGATCAATATGTTCGTTTCCGCATTAACTTTCCTACGTAAGCCTTTTTCCTAGTAATAATGTACATTGTTTGCATCTTCTTTATGCTCTCTCTCAAGTTTTACTATCAATTACCATCTTCTCGAGTTGTGTCGGATAGCTTAGACTTATATTTGGGCCGATTTTCTAACTGGTTAAGCTTTTGGGACGATTCGAATTCTATGTTGGTATTAGAGGCAGCAGAGTAACAAAGAAAGGTTCTAAAAGTACCTCAATTAAGAAAACTTGCAGAAGAAATTGGTATACTGGCCAATTGGTTTTCTTTTTCTCGTTATATATTGGCATGATGGGTGACATGACACAGCTCGATTTGTTTGAAGTTCTGATTAGGAATGTATAATCTGCTTAGGAACTTGAACAGAGGTTGCAGAACTGCCATTGATGAACTCTCCAACCAGTTATTAGGATAGCAATAAGTATTGCTTCGTGAAAAAAGAAAAAGTTAGTTTAAGCATCGTTACCATGGCGATGCTTTCTGCTAGTCATTTTGACCTCAATCCCCGTGGGCTTTCTCAAATATGAAACTTCGCAAAAGATGGGCCCTGAGGATTATAAGTTTATAACATCGCTGTTACACTGGTTAATTATAACCTCCAAAACTAGTATATGATTTTGGGGGGCCTCTCCATTCATTGCCAATTAGTTTTAAGTCGGATACTAACATGGTATCCGAGCTAGGCTTTTGGACAAGACTCTATGTTGCTGGTGGTTGGTTCCCCCTTTGTTTGTCGTTGATGGTTGATAGTTATCGTATGTGTTGAATCATTTGTTTACCTCATCACGTGCGAGTCATTGGTCGCATGTGCGGGGAGTACGTGCAAGGGAGTGATAGAGCTCGTCCCACATTGGTTAATTATGGTTGTCATATGTGTTGAATCATTTGTTTACCGCACCATGTGAGAGTCAGGGGTAGCACCTGCGGGAGTGTTAGAGCTTGTCTCGCATGATTAATTATAACCACCAATGCTAGTATATGATCTTGGCCGACCTCTCCATTTGTTGTCAATTGATTTTGAGTTGGATGCTTTAACAATTGCCATGCAAGAATTCAGTTTGTGTGGTTAGTTTTAATGCTTTATCCCTATGTTATGCTTTAGACTTTTGTATGAGTGGTTTTTGAGAATGGGTAAAATTTAATATTTGAAGGTTAAAAGTTTTTCCAGATTTCTCAAATGACATTTTGAGAGAGTGGTACTAATTAGGACCTAGTTTTAGTAGTTTGATTAAATGCTTATTCCCCACATACCATTAGTGCTTCTTCTCCAGGACTTTACACTAGTGCTTTTATATGTGAACAACCACTATCAAGGTGCTGAGTCAAGTCAGGGAGGTAGCTTCTATTATGGGGCCGAGTTTGAACTATACATAGATTTGAAAGTTGAGCTGAGAGCCTGATACATTTCTTTCCCTTTTCTTTTATGGTAACCTTCCTTGTTCAATGAAGGGGTGGTTGAACAAAACCTAGATTTTAAAGTAAGCTGAGAGCCTGAAGGCCCTAAACAATTTTTTTCTTTTATGGTAACATCTTCCTTTTCAAATTTTCTATTTTTGTGCTACATGTTTTCCTATGGTCCAACTATCACATGGTCTTGGGTAGAACTCAACCCTAAAAGCTAGCTCATGAGTGAGGGCGCCCTCACGCTTATATATTTCATATTACTTTGGTACTCAGGCGATGTGGGATTTCGCTTCACACCAACAACATTGTCTCACTTGATCGTAAAAGACGTACGACATTTCGTGTTTCTTTTCTTTTCCTTTCTTTCTTTCTTTTTTTTTTTTTTGGGTGTAACAGACATTTCGTGTTCGAGCAATGCTAGTGGCACTGAATAACTTACAAACCATTACACTAAAAGTACACGTCATTACCATATCAATGCATGATGTAATGCATGGGTGCACTCATCTAATAAAATAATGCTATTGTAGCGACGCGCTCCAGTTGACCTGCTAACCCTTAGCTTAACCACGTGTTCAAAAAGTTAACCTCGAGTTATACAGTAGTTCATAGCGTTTATTATATATCCCATTCATATGCCACATCTTGCCAATGTAGGACTTACTGGGATGGGCTCTCACAATCTCCCCACCTTATGATGCAACATCCTCGTTGCATTGCCTAACAACTTTTTACCCTTGTGGCCATGGAGTGGCACTAAGCTCATACTAGAGCCTAGAGGTGGCCCCCACTAGATAGACTGGAGTTGTGCTCTGATACCATCTAAATTACTTGCCCCAGCTCAACCTGCTAACCATTAGCCTAACCACGTGGCTCAAAAGTTTAACCTCGAGTTATACACTAGCTTGTGGTGTTTCATTACATATCCCATTCATATGCCACATCTTGTCAGGAATAGAAGCGGCTTCGAAATAAACGAGACCAACCAACAATAAACATAGAGTCAAATTACACATCCACATAATAGAATCTCATACCCCGGCCCTCAGTTTACGCCTCACCTGCGTTGCCCTCAGTTTACGCCTCACCAGCGTTACCAAGCCCACTCTGTGGCTTCAGCTATTAGCCTAGCTCGGCCACATACTAGATAGTTCCACGGCATCCAGCCACCACACACACATAACATAGCTCAACAAGAATTCATAGAGTTCAATGAACAAAGCATACCAAAAGAATTTAAAAGCAGGACCCCAAGGAAATACTCCAGAGATTTAGAAGTGCATTATATACTTTGGGTACCTAAATCAGCATTGTGTTTTTGTAAAATGATGCTTTGGAAACTGATTCGTTTGTTCTTTTATGCTACAGAGTTGTAAATGAGCGTCAACGTGCTATATTAGAAGAATTTGCAAAGGAGGAAATTAGTCATGAAAATAGCGCATCAATTGAGGGACATTGGTAAGTTTTTTCTTGTATGTTTAACTCATGCATTTAAGGTGGGGTTAATGACCTGGACACCCCCTGTAAGTATACGTTTTCCACCAAACACCCCGTGCAAGAAAAAAAACCTACGACGACACCCCCTCTATCTTCCAAACTTTACCCCAAGACCCCTTCCGTCTCGAATCTCAAAGTTCCGGGTCATGTTTTGATGATCCAACCCATTCATGTTTAAAACATGGTTTTAAGGGTACTCGCCAGAAATCGGCTCAAAATATGTTTGGGAAGTGCTTGATCCAAACAATTTTTCATGCATGAAAAATTGTTTGGATCGAGAACTTCCCGATCATATTCTGAGCCGATTTCTCCATGGGTACACTTAAAAGCATGTTTTAAACAAATTGAACGGTTTGGATCATAAAAAAAACTGATGGTTCGAGACGATTTTAGAAGAAAGGGTAACGGAAGGGGTCTTGGGGTAAAGTTTGAAAGATAGAGGGGGTGTCGTCGTAGGTTTTTTCTTGCAGGGGGTGTTTGGTGGAAAACGTATACTTACAGGGGGTGTCTAGGTCATTAACCCATTTAAGGTGACCATTGTTTATTTAGATTTACTGCATATCAGACTTGTAACCTTCCGATAGCATACCAACTTCAATTTTATTCAAAATGGGCAAACGAGAGATGAAATTGATGTAGTTTCTTTCCTATTTGCCTATTTCTTTTTTAATATTGTTCCTCCTCTAAAACACATGCAAAAGTATGCATGTAAAGATAACCATCATTTTTGTAGTGATGTATGTATGTGCAAGGTCTCGTTAATGTGCTGTTCAGCTGTCTGTTTAACCGTCTAGTTCTAAATTTCACTCCCTCTGCCCAATGGATACCCTTTTCAGCTAAAACATGCCTCCTAACTGTTGTTTCTTTTACTTCGAATATTTGGATGGGTTTTGTGATGTAGGAAAGATCATCTACTGGACATGTATTTAATTAAGCTGCTTCAGGCTGATTTTCTGTTACAGGATTGTACATATTTTGAAATTGGCCACTTGAAAGAACCTAATGTGAGGCATTTGAGTTCTTGGTTCGTACATCACAGTAATGTTTGAATTTAGATTCATATATAGGTCTTATAGTCCGTCGCATAGTATTGCTCGCATAGGTATGCGGCAATGATCTTGGTGCCAAGTTCTTGGTCTTTCACTCGGAATGATATAATGAGCTGGTTGCATTGTTGTTCATTCGTAATTGCTCCTTCAGTAACCATTCTGAATGTAGTGTGCATTCTGGAAATGCATAACAGGCTTTATCAGCAGCTGTCTACTGCTTGAACTTACAGGTGGCAGCATATTCTTGATCGTGTGATGGTTCCAAAGTTCATGCTTGAATGCTCCTTCTTGGTATTGATCCTTCTGCTGCTCAACAAAATCGTGGGATGAAAAACGTCTCCTGGGCACTTTTGATGTAAAATCTGCACCCGCTATTTATGCTAGAAGGCTTGCTGCTAGCACCCTCAGCACAGGTTCCTTTCATATGGTTGAATTGACTTTGCTTTTCTGCAAAGTGATGATTCTTCCCGTGATTGAAGGTACAAAAGTTCATATTCATCTTGTCATGCTTTCTCCTCATTCATCAGCAGCGATTCATTCAAACACAGAGTTGCTTCTACTTTTGTTTAGAGCTTATAATTTCTTATACAGGCGACATATATCACATGTACACAAATGATTCTTTTATGGTTAATAAAAGGAAATTTCCTCACATTCCAACTTGGATGTCTGTTCTTTTTAACATGCTGAACTGGGTCTCTTTTATGTTTTCAATAAATGTCATTTTAATTTCCTCCCGAACCAGTACGGTCATAATTACTGTTAAAGCATCTAACTTAAAACTAATTGGCAATGAGTGGAGAGGCCTCCCATGCTCATATACTTGCTGTTATAATTAACCAATGTGTGACAAGTTCTAATACTCCCCCGCACATGCGATCCCTGACCTGCATGTAGATAAACAACGGATCCATAACATAGTGATCACAACAAAAAACGAAACAAGGTTCACTTAAGGCACAAACAACAGGGCAAACAAGTCTTTCCAGAGTGTGGTCCAAAAGGCTCTGAAAGCCTAGCTCTGATACTATGTTAAAGCATCCAACTCAAAACTAATTGACAATGAGTGGAGAGGCCACCTAGGCTCATATACTATCTTTGGAGGTTATAATTAACCAATGTGAGGCAAACTCTAACAATTACAATCAACCATAACAATAAAATATGAATATATATATATTTTTAAAAGCGAGATGTAAGGCCAAGGATACTTTATGAGACATAGTTGGGCCACAAGAAAACAATATATGAAGGGAGTGAGTGTAGCTGAGATGATGATGATAAGATGGATGAGGTTTTAGTGCAAGAAACAAACAACTAGAAACGAATACATTGTGAAGTGGTGAGAGTTGGACTAATTGAAGCCAAGTTGAGAGTGGACATGGTAGGATTGTTTTACTAATGTACCATGGAGATCAGTAGATGTGCTGCCCTCAGGGGCTCAGAGCAAGTAACCAATTTTTCCTTTAACCTCGCCTCACATAGAGCATGCATGCCATTCAGAAGAAGAATCGCAGTGTCTGGACATCCAAGCTCAAACGTTCAGGCATGAGTCACCGGGTTTCACATACTTGCATAGTCATCTCAAGTGTTATCAAAAGGCGAAGAAAATAGGTTTAATGCAAATGTGATCATGTTAATGGTAATGCTAGGAGAGAGACCAAAATAGACGATGTATTCTAACCTAAGAGATGATGATCGTCTTTAATTTAGCTAGGAATGAAAATGAGCAGAGTAGTCCAACTGTTACTTTTTTGGTGTCTGTATTGTGGTCTATCAAGTAATCAACACTGCTTCAGTGACTTTCAATTTTCGAATCATGGAATACCTCTTGAAAAAGAGAACTAACTGCATGGAACTGAAAGGACTCTGCTATGACTTTCTTTCCTGCAAATTGATTGGGCCATCACTTTTATTTTGACATGGAAGTTAATAAATGAATTTAAGGATTTTCTGCATGTTAATAACCTTTTTTGAATACGCCAGATCAAGTTTTTACATTCATTTCATGCACACCACTCATTAACAATAGTAGTCTTACACCAATTCATGAAGGAGTGCTAATACTAATAGCTACTGGCATCTCTGTTTCCGGAGTTTGAGTTGTACTTTTCTCCTTGATATTTTTTAGCTCACCATAGAAGTAGGAAACAAATCCCCATAGCGAGAGAACAAGAGAAACCCCTTTCTCCGCTGTAAACTTTTCCTTATAGAAAATAACGGCAAGGATTTCTGTCATTGGGAGTAAAACGGCGATGATGATGGCAGAGAGTAGGGATGAGCCAGCGAAGATGACTCCGATTGCACCTAGGAAGAAACCCTGCCAAACTATGCCACTGCAAACCAGAACCACATAATATGTTGTTTCCCCGAGTCCAAATTCTCTTGCCTCCCTCGGAATTGCCTGCAATATTAAGGTGCAAGTTAGTTTTATGGTATATCTAATTCGGTATATAATGTCTTTCAAGACATTTCCTGCGTACAACACAACTATTGAAACCTTCGTTTAGTTAGTGTTATTGATTTGCACTGTTATATATATATGTATGGTCTTGTGTTTGCTGGTAGCTCTCTTTCACTGATCTGGGTAGACCTTTCTTCCTTTCTTTCTTGTGTTAAGAAAGAGGACATTTACTTTTTGATTTCCAGAAATCAGTTGATGTTTATCGTTAGGTCAAAGCATTGGAATCACCTACTTCCAATTGGGTTTCCCGATTTTTACAAGTGATGGCAAGGTTCTAAAACTTGCTAGGCGCTCCCAGGGCAGCTGGGCAACTTCTAGCTTCCAGGGCCGAGTACTCGGCGCCTAGTCGGGCAATTAGTCGGGATAGTCGGTCTAGTTGAGCTAGTCGGGTTAGTCGGCGAGGGGCCTTCTAGAGCCTAGGCAGCAAGTACTCAGCCTTCCAGACCTTCATTTAGAACATTGTGATGGTCTCACATGGTCCATCTTTTGCTACTCTACAACTTTAACTTGTTAGGCTGGATCTGGATGTGAGCAGACGTGTATAGAATTTGGGTAAATTCCATCTTTGTCAAAATTGTTTATATGCATGTTCTTCAGGCCCTTTTAATTGGCCTGATTATAGAGAGTGTTGGATTTGCATATCTATAGAGATCACACTTTCACTTGTTGAATCAGCCAACCAGGATTTCAAATCGCGGTATCGGGAAATGATATGGTATTGGTGATATGGTCATATATCGACCAGTGCATAAGTAATGGTATCGGTGATCTGAATTCTTATGTAATGCCCAATATGATAAAGTACCCAATATGCATCCCACAACGTATTGGATGAGCAATAGCCATCCCACAAAACGTGAGATACACAATACCTTAGGGGTGGTGGTCCAAGTAATATTGATGTGCCGGGATTTGATAAAAAACTAATCTTCATCGAGCAACTGCTTGTCAGTAAATTGGTGGAATATCCAGCTGCAGGTGGGGATCCTTTGTCTGAATTGTCTGTCACAACTCCCTGGCCTAGTTTCCGCTGTAATCTGAGATATTCTTCACACTAAAGATCAAATGACTAAGCCACACTCAGTCCCCCCTTTGACATATTCTTGCTACCTTCCAGGATCGTTGTTCTCCCCTCGCCTTCGCCACCACCACGACGGCTTGATTTCTAAAACTTGTTGATCCCTTTTTCCTGTGTTCTAGCGAATATATCTCTTTCTGTCTCTCTCTCTCTCGCTCTCTCTATATCTATTTATCTAATCTCTCTGTCATAAATGTGTATAGGTTAAATGCAATTTGTATATTTGAGAATAATTAAGACACACAATACATATCAATACGTACGCTTCAAGTTCTATGTATATGCATATGACGTTTTAATACTAGCATTATCTATAGCTTTCCTTTACATTTGCCCATGGTTTTGCAGATTAGATGGTACACTAATTTTCTTAGTTAAGCCTTTAGCAATCCATTCTCGAGCTCTGGGGAATCAAATATCAGGTTTCGCAGTTGAGTTTTCAATTTCTTGAATCAACGTTTCGTTTCTTGTAATTTCTACCTACCCTTGAGGGGTTATCGATGGGAGAGGGCAATTTGCCAAAAGAGAGAACCTTGTTTGGTTGGCCCGGGGGGTTTCTCAATAGAGAGCAGATTGGGTGTGGCTTTAGTCATTTCATTTTTGGTGTGGAAGACACGTGTCGTATTATGAGAACTGCGGCGACTGAGGAGATCTGAAATCCAGGATGATCGTCTTTCATTTGTTTTTTTCCTATGGGTTGGGGGATAGTGGAGAATTCTATGGTCTTTTTAGTTCTTTTGGTGTCCACACGTAGGGCTGCAAACGAATTGAGCTGCTCGCAAGCACCTCGTAAGGCTCAGCTTGGCTCGTTTAGTAATCGAGCTTGAGTTCTTATTTTAAGCTCGTTTAGTAAATGAGCTCGCTAAAGCAAAAGTTCATCTCATTTATGTAGGCTCAGCTCGTTTAGGAATGTTGGTTAAATAAATTACCTTGATTCGGCTCGTTTAGCTTGAATACGACTCTCTTTAGGACCACATCTTTATTGTAATACTACCAATTGATTGATTGAAACGCATTGAAAAAAGAATCTGAGAACCCGATATTTTCATATCTTGTCTTGGTCATCTGATGTGTTATTTGATAAGACAGTAGAGGCATTTATTCATTAAATGATCACATATGACTCTTCTGTGAATTTGGAATTTTTCTGTAATTATGTGCGTTGGAGATTGCGTTTACGGCTGGTAAGCAGTTAACCAAACAATTGGGTATACCAAAAGGTTGGGATTTTTTCATTTCATGTGTCACCAATATATTAGTAACCAGGAACCTGCGTCCCCATATCGACCCCCTATCTGTTGCTCGCATCCCAAATGGCTCTCACTGCACAATTTGCGTTTCTTCTGGTGAAGCGAAAGTTCACTCCGTGTTCAATCAAAGCAATAGTGTTGCTCACCGTCGGAGCATGAGTTCTCATACTTCATACGAATAGTGACAGGCCGAAGGGAGTGTCGAACAAGGAGTATTATTTGCTAGGTGCAACAAATTGGGTTTTCCCAGTCGAGTAGGACCATGTCTTCCTATTGAGAAATCATGGGTTTGATCTCACGGGGTGGATGTGCTTCATTCTTTTATTCTTTTTTTTTTTTTTTGGTGGCGAGGAAGAGTTTCCGGAGATGAATCAGGACTCATCTCTTCAACCCCTTCTATAACTCTTTTCACGCGTTTACGTGAGGTGAGGTGACACTAAGGACAAATTGCTGCCGATGTGAATTGACCCTGCGACTGTAGGGTGGTAAGCTTCGCCAAGGCAAGTTAGTTAACCACTATGAAAATCTCGTTGCTGTTTCATTCTTTACTTTCTCTTGTGGCTAAGTGTAAACTTGAACCAACCCCAAGGGGTTGGCAAAGTGGGCATAGGTCGTATGTTTGAATCCCACGGAGGCCAACTATCCCAAACCTTGGGGCCGCTGGGTTATGCCCGGTCGTTATCTTCAGGGTCCCGAAATTAGTTGAGGTGCGTACAAACTGGCCCGGGCATCTGGTTATCCAAAAAAAAAAAGGTGTAAACTTGAACCGACGTTACTACCTAGTATTGGGTGGATCGGAGGTTTTATTTTCTAATCATTATTTTTTTATTTGGATAATAAAAGGGTGGACTAGATTTCTTTTTTTGAACTGAAGGGTGGACTAGATTGAACTAGCGGGAAGAAACTAAATATACTTGAAGGTAAGAAAAGGCAATACCCCTCCATCTATTCATTTTACTTTGGGGTGCTTTTGCAAATAAGGAAAGTCGTATATAATCTTCTGCAAATGGTGCAAGTGATTCTGGTCCTGTTGCATAAAAACCTTAGAGCCCATTGGATGGAGAGATTTTGTGAAAAAGAAAAGAAAGGGGTATGATTTCTAGCCAAATCACTCATTGAGATTGAGTATTTTGGTGAGAATTCAAAAGAAAAGTATAAAAAAGAAATGTTTTGATTGGCTCTTCCATTTCCCGCAAAAAATGGTGAGATTTGGTGAGAAAGGGCTCCCCTTTGTTATTCCCCCTTCTCACCATCCAAAGGGGCAGTTAGGAAACCGGCAAGTAATTGAAAAACAACATACTACAATGGCGTATCCAGGATCATGGATTAGTGTGGGCACTACAAATTAACCACGAGTTCCAAGAGTAGCCATGCTTCAACAACAACCTACACGCTTACGAATTGATGGTTGACAAAACCGTAAACCTTGATATCTCCGAAACTCAAGAAGCTCTTGGAGCCAGGCCACAAGAGAAAAACCCCTTGTGAATTCTCTAGTCCCAGCGTGGATGATCTGCCTTTGACCGGACCGGAGAGAAGAATAGTCGAAGTAGACATAAGCTGACCGAAACACAACTTACCGTTGGGGAAAAAGAAAAAAAAACGTTAACAAAATAAGAAAGGACAGTGAGGGCAGTTGCCCACACCGGCCTTAAGGTGGCTCCGCCACTGGCAGACTATGGTATTATAGTTTGATATTTGCAATGGAAACATTAATGTTACAGTTTCCCTATTAAATAAGGACACTTTACTTCAGTCTGCAGTGTCTGCGGTTTGGTGTGCCATCCTAGAAGATTGGATATGGTCAGCCGGCATGTGCTCGTGAGTGAGTGTGTAGATCCAATTCACGGATTGGTTCACGATCGTTACGGCTAATTCACGGACGTGTACCGTTGTTTAAAACCTTAATTGCAAAGAGAGGGAGAGAGGGTAACTGACCTGGAAGTCGTTGTTGATAACCATGCCAATAGTGCAGAATACAGTAGCAAAGAAACACATCACCAGCTGAATCTCCAACACCAGCGTATAAGTGATAGCCTGTCGTGCCTTCTTATACGTCAGCTCCACCAACGGCAATATAAACCCGTACAACACCGCCGCCGCCACTGTCATGAAAAAACCCATAAAATACTCCTTGTTCGACTCTCCCTTCGGCCGATCACTGCTCGTGTGGAGAGCGAGAACTCCTGCTCCAACGGTGAGCAACGCTATCGCGTTGATTGAATACGGAGTGAACTTCTGCTTCACCAGTAGAAACGCGAAAACTGCGGTGAAAGCCAGCTGGGACGCGAGTAGCAGAGAGGAGGTCGATACGGGGAGGAGGGCTACCCCGTAGGCGTAGAGGTAGTCGTCGAGTCCGGTGAGGACACCGATGACGGTGGCAGCAATGAACACCGGACGTTCCATGAAGTATATCTTGGCAGAGGAGCCCTCTTTGCTGCGGCGGTGGAGGTAGGTTATGAGAAGGGGGATGAAGTTGATGGGCCAGCCGCCGGTTTCCAACCAACTCGATAGCCATACTCGGTTGCCGCCGTGGAGGAAGTAGAGGCGCATGACCATGGGGCCGCCGCAGGCTCCGATGGCGAGGAAGATGGAGTTTAGTAGAAGAAGAGCCCTCTTCATCTTTTTGTTGGCTTGTTGGTCCATGTCCTCCATTGTAATATGGATGGAGGAAGATGTTCTTTCTCCTTAGGACATGAAGGAAAGAGAGAGAGAGAGAGAGAGAGAGACTAGACAAGACAGTTCGATTTATATTGAGTTTGCGAAGACTTGTTCTGATTGTATTTAGGCCTGATTTGGCTAAATCCAAAAAACTGATTTTTTGGTTTTTTTCGTTTTGTTTTTATTCAAAAGAAATTACATTTTTTAGTTTTCAATCGATTTTTTGTGGTTTCTTAGCTTGTCTCGACGAGAGAAATCTAAAAAGTATAAAATTGTTAGCCAAACTTAAAGTTTTGTGAATAAAGACGAAAAATTATTCAAAAAACCGGTTTTTTGGATTATTGTCTTTATTCACAAAACTTTAAGTTTAACTTATAATTTTATACTTTTTAGATTCCTCTCGTCGAGACAAGTCAAGAAACCACAAAAAATTGACCGAAAACTAACAAATGCAAAAAAAAAATTGAATAAGGACAAAACGAAAAAAACCAAAAAACCAATTTTTTTGATTTAGCCAAATCAGGTCTTAAAACCACACATAATAGTGTATGTACAAATGGATACTGCTAATGGATACAAAAATGATAGGTACACACCCATCTCAACCACACCCCCTTTCACATGTGTGGTGGGGCTCACCCGGTGGGTCCCAGTGGACCCCACCACACATGTGAGAGAGGATGTGGTGGGGAGTGGTTGAGAGGATGTGTACCTATCACTATTGGGATGGATACTTCCATATATAGCTAGTGAAAAAGTCTTGGCGTAGATGATCTGTTTTAATTTGATCGAGGAGCTGAATAGTTGAGGACTTGAGGTGCATTAAGCTGACCCGAATAATCCAAACTTTGGAAAAAAGAAAAAACAAGTCTAGTGAGAAAGTATGGTAAATTTGCCAATAAGTGGGTTCAGTCCATATCCAGCACAGCCTGTGGGGTCTAGGCTTGTATTTTGGATAAAGATGTATGGTTTTATATTGTATACTTTGTCAACATGGTAAGCATTGCTGTAATATTTAAATAAACAGTCGTTTTCATTGCAATGGGGCATTTGAGTGATTTTTTTTTTATTTCATTAAAAAAAAAAATCCTAATTATCCTACGATTTTGGTCAGGATCTTTTGTCCCCACAATCTTGTCGTCGTTGTCTTATCTTTATGGAATTATGGTCTTTGGAAAACTGCAGCCATCACACACGTTCCGTAATTTCTAAATTAGAATAGGTATAATAAACTTGTATTTTTCATGCACAAAAGCCCATTTGTCGAATATGAGCAATCAACTGCATTCGAAAATAAAAATAAAAATTGAAGGGCTGAAATCTCATCACAGGTCTCTTCGAATCATTACCGGACCAAATTTAGAAACACTTAGAGGTAACGGGACTACAATTTGGGGTTCGGTAGTGCCCCAAGACATTACACAAGTGTAGTGCTTTTGATCCGACCGTTCATCTCCTTAATTAATGATAATAGAGCAGAGATGAGCCACCGAAGATAACTCCTATTGCACCCAAGAAGAAACCTTGCCAAACTATGCGAAAGCAAACCGAAATTTCTTGCCTCGCTCGGAATCACCTGCAAATCATTACGGTGCAATTTACTACATTTCATGTAATCTTTATACTTGTGTTCTTGGGTTAATGACTTGATGGGTTTGATGGTAGATCTCTTTTACTGGCTTGAAAATCCCTGTCTCCCTCTCTTTTTTTATGTAAGTGATTGTCTTTTTAGTTGAAAAAAGAGGACATCAAGTTTTGATTTTTTTACAAGTGGTGGTCTCACACGGTCCAATTTGTTTGGTACTTTTACGACTTTGACTTGTGTGTTGGATAGTGACTGACTGGCATAGGATTGAGTAATTATTGAGAGAGTTTGGGACACCAGTACGTGCTTCCGGCACGTGTCCATTGCTTAGCTAAGAGGGCGTTGGTTTCAGTTATGCATTTTCTAGTCGTAGCAACTTTTGGATAGAGTTAGGGCAGATTTATATAATTCTTTGTAGGTTTATTGTTTTGTTGTTTTTTCCCTGTAAATTGCTTATTTATCATTTGAATTTATCTCTTTAAAAAAAAAAATGATATATACATAATACTTCTTCTGCCCTTTTTTTTATGGCCCACGATTCTATTTGGGGCTGAAGTGTCCATTCTAAAAAGTTAGTGAATAAAAGTTGATAAATTTTTCATTTTGCCCTTCTCAATAGATTCATTTTAGAAAAGTTAGTACGAAAAAATGTAATGATGATATTTTAATTAAAGGGTAATTGTGGAAAGTTAGAATGTTTGAAGTGTAATGATGATTTTCCTATAAAACTTTGAATTTACGAAGTTGAACACTTTAAAAAAGATAGGATGGAGTATATAACAAAGTCTTAAATCGGCTAGCAAAATTTATGGATGATAGGTAAGAAAAGATATTTGAACTGTTCTTCTTAGTTGTTTGCTTTAATCTTCATTCATTTCTCTCACTTTTTATTGTCGTATGTTACTCAAACTTTGTGTGGTGGGGGAAGAGAAAATTTTCAATGCCCTTGGGCATACCATTCGACCACAATCATGTGAGGTACACTTTCCAATGTGTAGATCCCACATGCTTGTGTGGTCTAAAATTGTGTTCAACCATGCCCGAGGGGCATTGAAAACTTTCTCGGCGAGGTAGTGAATATTGGACCAAATTTAGAAACACTTGAGGTAACGGGACTACAATTTGGGGTTCGGTAGTGCCCCAAGACATTACACAAGTGTAGTGCTTTTGATCCGACCGTTCATCTCCGTAATTAATGAAAATAGAGCATAGATGAGCCACCGAAGATAACTCCTATTGCATCCAAGAAGAAACCTTGCCAAACTATGCGAAACACCTGCAAAACATGACGGTGCAATTTTTTTTCTACATTTCATGTAATCTTTATACTTGTGTTCTTGGGTTAATGACTTGATGGGTTTGATGGTAGATCTCTTTTACTGGCTTGAAAATCCCTGTCTCCCTCTCTTTTTTTATGTAAGTGATTGTCTTTTTAGTTGAAAAAAGAGGACATCAAGTTTTGATTTTTTTACAAGTGGTGGTCTCACACGGTCCAATTTGTTTGGTACTTTTACGACTCTGACTTGTGTGTTGGATAGTGACCAGGGGCGGAGCCAGAACTAAATGTCAGTGGGGTCAAATTCTTAAAACAGAATAATAGAACAAAAAAAAAAAAACACCAAAATGTGAAATAGAAATGAGTTAAAATAGATAGGGAAAAATGCACTTTACCTACCTGTAGTTAGCGCGAATTGCAGATCACCTACCTCACTTTTAAAAATGAGCAAATGACCTACCTATGGTTTTGGACTAAACTGCTACCGTTAGGTTTTCCATCCGTATTAACGGTGTTTGTGAGCAACGCACTGAATGGCAAGTGTAGATGGAGAAAAACGTGTTTCCCTCTAAAAATGATATTTTCTTCTTCCTCAATTGCCCCTCCAAGATTTATAAAAGTCAAACCATGTATTCTCTCTCTCTCTCTCTCTCTCTCCCCCCCCCCCCCCCCGACAACACGTCTCCGGCGAGTCACAGCATCCCCTGGCCGCCCCTCCATTTCTGGTGATTCCCTTCTAGGAAAAGCCATCTCCGGCGATTCTCCTACCTTCTCTCTCTCTCTCTCTCTCTCTCTCTCTCTCTCTCTCTCTCTCTCTCATTCTGATCAATTAGGGCTGAAACCCTCTCATGTCTCTCCAAATATACTCATTCTGCATAGAAAAATCATCACTTGTGGGGATCTTGAATAAGACCCAATCTGAATCGGACTGATCAATTAAAAAAAATCTAAATCAGACCATAGAACCTAGTGTAATGATTTGGATCAGAACATAGAACCCAGTTCACCTTCAACACTGACCAATTAAAAAAAAAATCTAACCCGATTGCAGCAGACCCAATCTAAATTCGTGTGGAACTGAAATCAACCACTGTATACATACATACACATGCGTAATAAGATTGGGGGCTTTGTAAATTGAAGAATAAAAAAACCCAGTCGATATATTGTTGAGGGATCTGGATTCCTCATCACCAAAAAGTCCATGAGAGTTGAACCTAGATCAAATAATGCAAAACAGTACCCAAAGAATACACATCCGTGTATATAGATGAACCAACAATACGAAACCCAGTCACCGCCCAGCTGCCGCCATCAATCAGTACAAAACCGAGCCACCGTCCGTCAAACCGAGCCTCCGTCGATCATTGAGGGATTGATCCAGGCGCTGTCAACTTGATTCTCGCCTTTGTTGCAGAAGTAAAACAAGAGATGGAAAGAAGAGGTGCGTTGATGAACAGGAGGGGAGAGAGAGAGAGAGAGAGAGAGAGAGAGAGAGAGAGAGAGAGAGAGAGAGAGAGAGAGAGAGAGAGAGAGAGAGAGAGACAGAGAAAGAGGACTTGATTGTCGCTTTTGGGTGTGGATGATGACGCTGAATCAGATGGAAAAAGATAAAGGGTAGGATCAAAGTTGGAATCAAGCTGGCTGTGTAAACAAATAGGAAGAGGAGAGTAGTGTTTAACCAAGAAAGAGAGGAGAAGATATGCACTGTGTACATGTGGGGAGGAAATTTATCCAAAAAAAAAAAGTACAGGGGCATCAGAGTCAATTATCATTTTTCTGTTAACAGAGTTAGAGTTGCAGTTTAATCCAAAACCATAGGTAGGTCATTTGCTCATTTTTAAAAGTGAGGTAGGTGATCTGCAATTCACGCTAACCACAGGTAGGTAAAGTGCATTTTCCCCAAATAGATATCTACTAATAACATATAATTTCATCAATTGATCTCCCAAAAGATACACTGAAATGTCAAACAAAATTAGTTTAGATATACAACCTATAACCGCGTCCACAACTGACCACAAAAAGCTACACTTGAATGCCAACAAAAAGTAGCTAAGCAGGTATCGATTTAAAACCTATAACAGTGTTTACAAGTGACCCCGACGATTTTTCATATTTTGAAATCGTAGCATAATAGCCTCATTTGTGATACTATTAAAAATCTCTCTCTCAATATACACAATCAAGTTATCATGCAACCATTGATCATCCATTCGGTTACGAAGTCAATTCTTCACAATCTTCATGGCAGAAAATGCTCTTTCTACTGTAACTATGCAACAAGTAAAACTAGAGCCAAAGTTAAAAGTCTGAAAACCAATGGATACCCTATATCTTTTTGGGTCTCAACCATCTTTTGAGAAACAACACCAATTCCTTTCAAGTTTGATACCTCGACACTAGATTGCACATCAATGATGAAATTCTCAAGTTGATCCGAAAGTGCCAAAAGCTCAGTACCGGAGAAGTCTTTAGAATAAAATTCGGCCAAGCGGTTCAACTTTTGGTTGTCAAAACTTGCAAATGAGTTGGATGGACTTAGACATGCAACACAAAAAAGCAACTCGGCGTCTACCTCATTAAAGTGATTATTTAGCTCTTGGAGTTGCATATCTATGACAATACAATATACAACAACTCGACGCAATTGGGTGTGGTAAGGAGGGCAAGTAGTGGTGAAGAAAATTAGAGAGTTACAAAGAAAATTATTTGGTCTGGTTGGTCAGTGTAAGGAGGAGTGGTAAGGAGGAGGACAAGTAGTTTTTTTTTTTAAAACTGAGGAGGGCAAGTAGTTGGGCAAAAATACCATGTACAAGGGGCAAAAATACAAAATTCTACAAAATATTATACATATCTTATTAAAATTTGACACCTCAGTGGGGTCAAGTGACCCCGCTTGACCCCCCTTGGCTCCGCCCCTGATAGTGACTGACTTGCATAGGATTGAGTAATTATTGAGAGGGTTTGCGACACCAGCGCTTCCGGCATCGCTACGTGATACTCCACCACCCTTATGTCCATTGCTTAGCTAAGAGGGCGCTGGTTTCAGTTATGTATTTTCTAGTCGTAGCAACTTTTGGATAGAGTTAGGGCAGATTTATATAATTCTTTGTAGGTTTATTGTTTTGTTGTTTTTTTCCTGTAAATTGCTTATTTATCATTTGAATTTATCTCTTTCTAAAAGAAATGATATATACATATATAATACTCCTTCTGCCCTTTTTTTTATGGCCCACGATTCCATTTGGGGCTGAAGTGTCCATTCTAAAAAGTTAGTGAGTAAAAGTCGGTAAATTTTTCATTCCGGTGGGTGGCGCGTGGTGTTTTTGGGGTTGTTTTGTTGGTGGCTGTTTGGATTTGGTTGCCAGAAACAGAGATGGGTATGGAGGTGAAGCTACTTTGGGTCCTGGTGTCCGGTGAGGTCGTCGTTGACGAAGGTGACCTTGTTGTCACCGTGGAGGGTGTTGGTAGCAATTGGAGGTGCGGCCTTTGGGTTGCAGTATCTGTTCAGTGTCGGGCTGTTGTGTTATGAGGTTATGGCGGTGGCATGACGTGATCTCTCTCTAATTAATCGATGGTGGTGGTGGGCTACGGTAGGTCCTCTACCTCACTGATAGCGCGGCGATGAGACAAAGGCTATCAGATAAGTGATAACTATTGTTCTGGAGTTTCTTCTTTTGTTATTTTTTTATTCAACCTTTGATTTGATTCGCCTCACTTTCCCCCGACTCAATGTACCCATTGTCGAGTCTATATATTAAATAATTTTGCCGTTTCAAAAAAAAAAAAAAACTTAGGCCTTGTTTCATATAACTTTCCTTTTTATTTTTTGAGCTTTCCGAGTTTTGTTTTTGTTCAATTTTTTTCATGTTTGTTTGTTTTGTGTCACTCTATTGATTTATTTGGATGAGAGGAATCAGAAAAGTACTCATAAATATTTTGGCCGATGCTTGATTTTTTTTCAGAAAAGACAAAAAAAGGCGTCCTTTTGGACTTTTTGGAGTTTTCTTTTTAAATCTTTTTCGAAAAATTCAAGTTTTTGTCATAATTTTTTACTTTTCTTATTCGTCTCGTTGCAATCCACAAAAATTTGATGCATAACTAACACGCAAAAAAAAAAAAAAAAAGAGAGTAAAACCAAAACCCCAAAAGAAAAAAAAAGTTGTACATTTTTTGAAGTATAAGAAAAGTTATGTGAGTTGGCCGAAGTGCCCTTTTTTAATCAAACTATGATACGCAGCTGACTGAATTGGGGTAGAGCCGTAGAGGTCACATGATAGCTCAGGTGTGATGCAGAGAAGAAGTTAGGATTCGCTTTGGGGTGGGTGGTGTATATTGGGTTTATGCTAAGCGGTGTACCTATAGTTTTTTATTTATTTAATTTTACGAGAGATGCTAGGAGTACAACTATCCAGACACAACAACGAGTACAATTCTTTACATACACGTGGGTCTCACGTAATAAATGTGTATGAGACTTACCTGTATGTAAGAGATTGTATTCGATGTTGTGTTCGGATGATTGTGTTCCTATCATTTCAACATTTAACATCAAGGGAGTCATTGGACCAATATCTGGGCTTTGAAGCTGATGCCACGTCCGGACACAAACATATCTGAGACTGAGAGTTACAAATACATTGGGGACAAAAAATAAAATAAAAATAAGTGATAATTCTTTGTAGGAAGGCCTTTTCATATAGAAGACCTGGAAAAAAAGAATTTAGAAGTGAAAGCTGACTATTTCGATTTTGTGCTAAACTACGAACCAAACCAATTCAAATCAAAAGATTGTGAACCGGGATTCTCTTTAAGTTGAGGTATCATTCGAACTATTTACAATCGATTCTGTCAATCAAGAATTGTCCCTATAAAATAAAGAAAATTCTATCGTCCGCCCAAAGTCGTCCTTGACCGGTAAGAGTGAATCTTACTCGTAAAAGTATATGCACTCTTATCGGTTAAAAAGCATTCCTACCGAAAGATAATCTACTTAAAATAATATACTTAAAACTACTTAAAACTATTCTTAACAGATTCGTTTAATGTTATACTAAACAAAAGTTACTAGGCCCCAACAAAAGACAATTATGCGTGACTTTTTTTTTTCTAAAGGATGTTCCTCAATTATAGAATAACTTTACATATACACTTCTTATCATTATTTGGAACGCTTTGGAACCAAACAATTATGCTTGTTTAAAATTAAGCATGATTGGAATGAGGAAATATGTGTTTACTGTTTCAATTGGGGCTAGCTGCCATAGAAGACTTTTGGAGTTAATTGATTGAGATGGAAATTCAAAGCTATCCAAATAGATATCTCTGGCTTCTCCCCTTATCTATTTCCATGTAAAAGTGTCTGAGTTACATGTATTACGTGTGCAAGAAATAAGAGCGAGTGAGATGAATAAAGCACCCTAGTTCCTGTTTTTGTTTGTAACTCTATTGGAAATGGATGGCTATACAGGAGCGCCATAGCGAAGATCCGAAAGCTCCTTTCTACAAAAGATCTGGAGAGTGTCTTTAATTTTCAGAAAGTTTATGACGTCCAAATTAAAGCGATTGGTGGAAGGTATGTAGTTATAACTTTTGCCAATGAAGGTATCAGAGATAAGATTTTAAAAGAAAAATGGGTGTTGAACTGGTTCGAAGATATCAATTCTTGGAACGGTGAGCATGCCAATAAGGAGGGATTTGTTTGGATCTCTTGCTTCGGGATGCCACTTAGCGCTTGGTCCTCGCAAACTTTCAAAGAGATTGGCAGTATCTGGGGAGACTTTCTTAAGGTGGACGAGAACACCTTGCGAGGAGGTTCATACGAAAAGGGCAGATTTTTATTGCTACTGACCAAACGCATAGGATAGAAGGGGTCGTTGAATTAGTTGTAGATGGGATAAGATACCTTGTCAGAATTGAGGAGGAAGCTTCTTTCAGAAAGGTGGAATCTAGAAATTTTCTTTCGGAGAATGCTTAAGTGTTTGGGATAGACTCCGTGAGTGTGAATGATGATCAGCTTTCACAGGTTCCAAAGGACCCAAAGGAGGATCATACTTTGGAAAAGCAATTTGAAGAGGTTTCAAATTCTCTTCATAGTTTAGACTCGTTGTTGATGGAATCTTTTGCCCAATCCTTTCGTGGCAAAGACATAGGGGTTAAATCGTTTGGGTTTCGCATGAGCTCTGAAGATAGTGACCTTATTCAATTAGCAGATGACGATGAAAATGATTGTCATTCCTTGGATCTTATTTCTGCAGATCCTCTAATTAATTATGTGGAACTCAAGCGCCGTAAGAAGAAAAGCCGGACAAAGCAAGGGGGTCACAGGAAATCTATTTCCTTATGGAGACCTTATCCTCTGAAAGCAACTCTTTTTTCCAAGCCTCATAGCTTGGACAAAAAAGAGAGCTGCTCGAGGAGGTTAAAGCTGGATATGAAGAATTTAAGTTCAAATGATACGTCTCTTCTTGGCCCGAGACCTCTTTCTTTGGGGGATTGTCGGCTCTCTGAATCTGGATCCATGCATAGGACTCAAGAGGAAGTAAGCAGCAAAGAGAAAAGGATAGAGGAAGAATCTATTGCAACAATGACCACTGGAAATAATCTTGCAGTTAATCTTTGTTTAGAGGATGAACTAGTCTTAAAGGAAATGATTGAAAGATGAATTGCAAGCATACTCTCAAATGGCTAGGAAATGGGAGGAAATCTTTTGAGAGGTATAGGATCTTTTGATTTTTGCTGGAGGGTCGCAGAGATGTTTGGGTGTGATAAGGGTTGATATCGGTCGGATTGTTGGATTATAGGGGTTGTTCTTAATGGGGCTTTGTGGTTTGGCGGTGCTTGTTTGGTTTTGGCTTCTTTGGGAGTTTTTGATTTGGCTGCTATTTTGGCTGTATTCTGTTTCTTTCTTTCAACCTCGGTTGAATTTCCCTCCCCCTCTCCCTTCTCGATGTCCCCTTATCGAGTTTCTTTTATAAATCTTCTTTTTCTGATAAAAAAAATTAAATTGTATGACAACTTGAGTGATACAGTAGTACATATTTGGTGTATCCATTTTGAGGCAAGCCTCCTCTGTTTCTTGCACTCATCATTAGGAGTGAAAAAATAACCGACACACCCGAACTGATAGGCGCGCGGGAAGCTTGCTTTTGAGCGCCTAAGTAGGGTGGTTTAGCGCGTTAGACGTGCGGTTTAATGATCATTTTTCTCTTTAATGCGTGCACGGTAGTGTGCTTGGTGCTTGCATGAGTTTCCCAGGTAAAAGGGGGATTTTGGCGCGCTTGTTGCATGGCTTGAAGTGGAGCTGGACGTGGGAGTCGAAGTTTGAGACTTGGATGCTGAAAGAGGTTGGCTTAAGGAGTTGGTATCGATACCCCCATAAGCCGTATCGATACCAACTGGTTTCAAAGTGCACAAACCGTTCCAGAATGTTTAGTATCGATACCCCTCAAATAGGTATCGATACCTACGGCTTACGCGGAAGAAGAAAAGATAAGGGTTCGGTATCGATACCCCTATTATGGGTATCGATACCGAGAGCTTACGGCCTAAGGCTTGAGACTACGTCGTTTTGTTGGTCGTAGAACTAATTCCATAATTATGTAGTTCGGTTTTCATTAGGATTAGGAGTTTTAGTATAAATATTCATGTTTTAACCCATGCTAGGGTTCCACGACTTTTACTTAGGTTTTGTGTTTTCAAGTTTTCGGCTACGGATTCAGAGTTCTTCATTCAGCGTTTGCGTATTAACAGTCAAGTTCAACTTTTCCCTTGCAATTTCCGGTATCGTTTTCTATTGTTTTCATACTTTAATCTCCAAGCATGTTTAGATCTAGGTTTAATTTGTTTTCTGCAATTAGCATAATCATGAGTGAGTAGTCGCTTCGAGTGTGGTTGCGGGGCGAAGGCGCCTACGTCTAGATTAATCAGTATTTCACCTCGGGGCTGAATTAAATCGATTTTCAAGCAATTTTGGGAACTGGAAACTTTTCTGACAAACAAACCCAGGCATTGCCGGAATTCGAATGCCCACGGAATCTGGTGACAGGTGGTGCGCATTTGTTAGGAAGCCTTTCTCGTATTCTGAAATCAGTAAGAGGATTAATTGTGGCCCGAGTAAATACCAGTTAGGCTGGGCGTGGACGCTGGGTTCCCTCAGCTGTGCTCTCTTTATTAATTTGCATTTAGTTAAATCAGCTTAGTAATTTAGTTAGTAAATTAATCTCATTGAACAAGGGGTGGCTACCTAAGAGCCAAGATAAACTGTGAACCCGTCATCTTTGAGTCCTGCACACGTTCGTCCGTCTCTGTGGATTCGACTCCGGTACTTCCGGATATTATGCTACATCGGTCGAGAGTCCTACGCTTGGGACGCGTCTTTATTTTAAGTCACCCGAACGGTCAAGCACGAACCGACAGAACAAATCAACCAGAATTTTTGGTTTTCGGTCGGTCTAGACCAGTGGTCGGTCGGTTTCGGTCCTGGAATGTAGTGATAGGTGCCGAAAAGCACCCATTGAACCTTGTTAATTTGTACTTTGTTAGGCAAATTAGGTTGTTATTTGATTAGCATATTTGTTAGTTAATGGTGTTGCAGGTGCCGAGTGCCCGGCGACGTGGAAAACATGCTTTGGAGGGGTCTAGAAGCGTCGAGGAAGCAAAGAGGAGCAAACGAGGACCCAATGGCCAATTTTTGGTACCATGGTCCGGACCACCCTTTTCCCCGTCCGGACCATGGTCTCCGCGAGCTCCAGGAAACAAACTGCATTGGTAGTCCGGACCACGGGAAACCCCGTCCGGACCATGGCGACGAGAATTAGCTTTTTTTTCTGATTTTTTATGTAATTTCTGGAGCCCTAGGTATAAATAGAACGACCTAACATTATTTTAGGGTTCTGGAGATTGGTGAGAGGCTATCTAGAGAGAGAAAAGCTAGAGTTCTTCATGCTCTCCATGCGTTCTTCAAATCAAAGCTTGTCGATCATCGCCATGTCCGGCTAAACCCTTTTCTAGGGGGAAGATGAAGTTCTCCACCAAGTAACCTTGTTTTTCTGCGTAGATTATGGTTATTATTCGAATCGGATTACATGTTAAGAACTCAATTTCATATGATCAATGAAATTATGGTTTTATTCTTCCAATCTATTGTGTATTTGTATTCACGTGTTCAAATACCGCAATCATGTAATTGTTTTCAATGGTGCGATTGGAGTTCTGAGATAGATTATGCTCGTAAGACGGATCGTGCCGCGATAGTGAGACGGTCCGTGCTATGGGATAGTCCATGCCTTTTAACAATCGCTATATCTTCTCGACGATTATCGTTAGGGTTTGCAAGCCCTAGCGATGATCCTTTGTGATTCGAATATTAATCATATCTATGCGATGCTTGGTTATGCGGTTTGAATGGATTCTAAACCCTAGACTTCCTTCCCAAACAGTTTCACCTTTTAAATTATTGCAGTCTTTAGTTAAATTATTTCACCAACAATCAAACCCCTTTTTACCAAATTAAATTAGAGGTTAATTGGAATTAACGCAACTCAGCCATTTGTCTCCGAGGATCGACACTCGGACTTAACCGCTATTCTTCGAAATAAAAGTTAATTCCAAGTTTTTAAATATTTAATTTTGACTCGGAACGACACGGTCATGTAGAAAAATAATTATTTCGGTTCGGTTCGGTTGTCTGAAAATGCCGAAAACAAAAGTAGAAAAACCAATATTTTGAATACTATTTTAAAATTTTTTAATTTTCTTATCCTAGGACCAATCTGGTTCGTTTATCTCTAACTCGAAGTTATAACAAAAAATTCTAAAAGTGATGGGTTTGGCCCAAGAAGTTTTTTAATTTGGCTTGAGTAGGCCCATTTTGGTCAGACCGAAATCTCCGACCAGACCGACCCTCCCTGAATTGAACTGAAACCAACATAAAATTTGTCGGGATCGGGGCATAACGTTCTAGGACAGATCAAAACCGAACCAATTGCACTCCTACTTGAGTCATCATGGCTTAAATCCACATACCAAACAAATTGATTAACTTTTTTACTTTCTAAACTGGTGGCAGACTACACTATAAAAAAAAACGCTCGGCTTGGACTGAATTGGCGGTTCAAACGGTTTTCGTGCTCACTCATTCGAAAGCTATATATTGCTTCTTTCATCCTTAGCATAGGTTCATACGACTGCATTAAACATTCCTTTTAATTTTCTCTCAAGAGACGAGCCTTCCATCTATAGAAGGTGCAAAAGTTGGTACTCTTTTTTTTGAACGGCAAAAGAATAAATATCATTGATCTCAAAGAGGTACAAAGATAAAGGAGCAAGGAGGAAAACATCATATCTAAGAGAGAGGACCAAACTGCACTCGCAAGAAGATAATCATATGGAGCTCCAAGACCCAAGCAGTTGGCAAGGCACCAACAGCACCAGATACATAAGCAAATAAATGACTTAAAAGAAAGAACCAAAAATTGAATGACAGACCCTTCTCTTAATAGTCTAGCAATCAGAGAACATTTGGAAGGAACTAGATAGAGTCCAAAACACTCTGAAGCCTGAAAATATAATCCTCCACTGAGTATTTATCACCTCTGCCTCCATCACCCTCTTTTGTGTTTACCCAAAAAGCTACCCTGGTTTTGATAAGCTCGATAAGCTCGTCCCAATTTGGAGCAGCAGCTTCAAAGATGAGAGCATTCCTCTTGTTCCATATGGTCCACATGACTGCCAATGGAATGCAATCCCAGATAATTTTTTTTGATGCTTTCATATTCCAGTTATTCCACCAAAAAAGTAATTCCACCACAGATTTTGGTGTCACCCATTGGACACCCCACCAAAGCAAAATTTTCGTCCATACATTCCAAACAAAATCACAATGCAACAGGAGATGATCAAGACTTTCCAAAGTTGAATCACATAATTTACAGTTGGCTTCTCTTGCATTCTGAATCATGCCAATCCTAAGTAAGAATTCAGAAGTTTTAATTCTTCCAAGGTGAACCAGCCATCCAAAGCATTGCACACGATAAGGTGCCACATTCCTCCAAATAAGATCGTAAGCTGAATCAATGATGATAGCATTTGGTCTAACAAGTTCATAAAAAGATTTTACCGTGAAGACATTTGAACTGCAGCCCGACCAGACAAGTGTATCTTTAGTTCCACTGATGGCTGAAATGCCAGATTCATCCAAGAATTGATAGAGTTCAGCTAGCATAACCTCCTCCCAGTCGTATAATCTCCTTCTGAATTGTAGGTCCCATTGGTTTGCTTCATCTCTTCTTGCCAGCACCTGACTGAGAAGTTCATCCTTTGAGTTAACCACCCTAAATAGTGAAGGGTATGCTTCAGCTAGGCAAGGGTTTCCAATCCAAACATCATTCCAGAAAAGGATTGAGCTTCCATCACCAACCTTAATCCTTACATTTTCAAAGTAGGCTGCAAATAAATCAGGATTCCTTGACCGGACATTCATGATATCTTTCCAAATGGTGGAAACATTCCTATGGGTTCCAATCGTAGGAAACCAACAACTCACCCCCGTCTTATATTTTGCTTGTATTACTCTTCGCCAAAGGGCTTCCTTTTCAACTCCGAACCTCCACCACCATTTAGTTAGTAAAGCTTCATTCATTTGTCTGATACATCTAATGCCAAGACCTCCATTTTCTCTTCTCATTGTGACTCTAGACCAGGCAACCATATGAAGTTTTCTTTTAAGATCAGATCCCCCCCAAAGGAATTTTGCTTGAACGGAATCAATACATTTAGCCACACCTTCTGGCATTTTGAAGAGAGACATGAAGAACCCCCCCAAAGGAATTTTGCTTGAACGGAATCAATACATTTAGCCACACCTTCTGGCATTTTGAAGAGAGACATGAAGAAAATAGGAAGGCTGAAGAGGACAGATTTAATGAGGATAATTCTGCCACCAAAAGACAAATATCTTCTCTTCCAAGTTGCAAGTCTAGCTCGAACTTTATCAATAACAGGTTTCCAAGTGGATAAGAGTTTTGGGCTGACACCCAAAGGCATGCCAAGATACCTAACAGGTAATTTCTGAGAATGACAACCAAATACTTGAGCAAAGTGTTGTAAATCCTCATCAGCAATGCCTACACCACATAGAATGGTTTTGTGAAAGTTTATTCTGAGCCCAGACATATCTTCAAACCCTTTTAACAACTCCTTGACTGCTGCAACTTCTTCCAATTTTGCATTACAGAAGACAAGAGTGTCATCTGCAAACTGCAAATGGGTGATGCGTGGTCCCTCATTGCCCATAGATAATCCACTGAGTGTGCCTTGCAATAATGCATGTTTAAACATCCAATTTAGCCCTTCAGCAGCAATTATAAAGAGAAAGGGAGATAGAGGGTCACCCTGTCTTACCCCTTTCTGCATTTGGAAATCCTTACAAGAAGAGCCGTTAACTAATACAGAAATCCATGAGGAAGATAAGCATTCCTTAATCCATGAGATCCATTTTGAAGGAAAGCCTATAATCCTCATCATTTCCAGCAGATAGTTCCAATTCAAATTATCAAATGCCTTCTCAAAATCCAACTTGATAATAAGTCCTTGTTTCCTTCCCTTTTTCCAACTGTCCACTACTTCATTGGCAATTAGAATACCATCCTGAATGTTTTTGCCACCAAAGAAAGCTGACTGAACATCCCCCACAATGACAGGAATTGTAGTTTTCAATCTTGCTGTAAGTACTTTAGACAAAATTTTATACATACATCCAATGAGACTAATTGGTCTAAAATCGGACAAACCAATGGGATTATCAACTTTAGGTACCAAGGTGATAAAAGAAGAGTTGATGCATTTTGGTAATCTACCATTCTTATGAAATTCATTCATAAAAGCCAAAATATCACCTTTCATGAAGCTCCAACTCTTTTTGATGCTCAGCATATTAAATCCATCAGGGCCGGGGGCCTTGTTCCCATCACAGTGTTTGATAGCACTCCAAATTTCCTCCTCTGTAAATTCTGCAATCAGATGAAGGCACAATTCAGAATCAATTGTGCTACCCATCATGTAACTGGACATTGGTCTGACTGCCACTTCCTCAACATAGAGGTTCCTGAAATGATTGAAAACTGCTTGCTTGATGGCCACTGGATCTTCAACTGTTGAGTTCCCAATTTGAAGAGAATTTAAGCTATTCCTTCTCTGTCTAGATGAGGCTAGAGCATGGAAAAATCTGGTGTTTTTGTCCCCCAAAAGATGCCATTTAACTCTAGATTTCTGGTGCCACACCCTTTCAATATGTCTGCTCAGCCTCCACTCATCGAGTCATCTTTTCTCTTCATTCATCAGCAGCAATTTTATACAATGTTAATAGGAACAAAGATGTGATCAATATATGGAAATGATAGGAGAGAAGTACCAAAATAGCCTAGGCAACATATTGCCTTCAACATATTGTCCCGGCGGACATGTGGGTAGGGTTCGACTCCTCTCCAGGGCAGGTACCGCGATTTACCTGGTGGGTGGGTCGGGCCGGTAGTTGCTTTGACTCATCCGGAGGTTTACACTTTATATATAGGTGGGTCCAATTAGTTGCCCTTCCAAAAGGTGGTTCCTTCGTCAGAAAAAAAAAAAATTTGCTTTCTCCGATTAATTAATAGGGCTAGGCAACATGCTAGTGTTAGAGCTTTTTGTGAATAGGCTTAGACAAATTTTACATTGATTTCAAGCAAAACTCCAATCTAGATTTGTCATTCATGGTGAAGTGATAACACTAATTTCTCGTGGCATCTCTGTTTCTGGAGTTTGAGTCTCACTCTTCTCCTTGCTATGTTTTAGCTCGCCATAGAAATATGAAACAAATCCCCATAGCGAGAGAACAAGACAAACTCCTTTTTCTGCTGTAAACTTTTCCTTATAAAAAATAACAGCTAGGATTTCTGTCACCGGGAGTAGAGTAGCGATGATGACAGCACAGAGCAGAGATGAGCCGGCAAAGATAACTCCTATAGCACCCAGGAAGAAACCCTGCCAAACTATGCCACTGCAAACCAGAACCACATAATACGTCGTTTCACCGAGTCCAAAATCTCTTGCCTCCCTCGGAATTACCTGCAAAAAGTTAAGGTGCATGCAAGTTAGTTTTATTTGCACTCACTTAGGCCTACTGTCTTCTTCGACTTTTCATCTATATACAACTTTTGAAAGCCTTGGTTTAGTACTCCTAAGTTTTGTGTCTGCATGGTCTTGTGTTGTGTGTACATTGTTTGTGTTTGGCGGTAGATCTCTTTTACTGGAGTGAAAATTCAGTTCTTGGTAGACCTTTCTTCCTCTCTTGCTTTTTTTTTTTTTGATGGGTGGCCCGATGAACGAGACTTATATCTCTAGCCTGTTCCACAGCCATTTTCCACGTGTTTGTGTGAGGTGAGGTGGCTTCATAGACAAACGGCTGCCGAGGAAAATCGTCCGCCGAAATTGGAGTGATAAGTCTTACCGAGACGAGTCGATTTACCAATGTGACAATCTCTTGGAATTTCTCCCTCCCTCTCTCCTTGTCGTAAGTGGTTTGCCTTTTTGGTTGATGAAGAGGAAAAGTCAACCTTTAATTGGAAAGAGGGAGTTCCAATTGGGTTTCCTAAATCCATATTTCCTAGTGGTGGTCTCACTCTCTAATGGTCCATCATTTGGTACTTTACAATTTTAACTTCTAGGAATGTAGGTGGATTTCCTCATTTGTCACAGTTGCTTCCATGACATTTCTCTTCAGGCCGGTTTGTCATGAATAACCAATCTCACAAAACACAGATGTGGAGTACGATACTTTAGGGAGGTTGTGGTCCCAGTAAATGCCGTAATTTTGGGAAACGAGAAACCCATGTAGTGCGACATCTGAGTCGTTTATCGTGTAATCAATGGTCCTGTTTATCTCGGCCCTTGCAAATTTGAGCCGTCCATTCACTACAAGAACTTACACCAATGCCGACTAAAAATGCCGAGTAAATTATCTTACTCGTTGAAAGTATACCTTTCCCGAGTAAAACTTATACTTTAGTCGGGAGCAATGTAACGCCAATGCAATTTTTTGGTGGAAATTTAATATCGACTAAAATTTACTCGGTAGTTGGTGTACCATTGCCGAGTAAATTATCTTACTCGTTGAAAGTATACCTTTTCCGAGTAAAACTTATACTTTAGTCGGGAGCAATGTAGCCCAAGGCTATTTTTGGTGGAAATTCAATGCCGACTAAAATTTGCTTGGCATTTGTCAATTTTTTTTAATACTAATTTTTTTTGCGCCAATTTAAAAATTCACGAAATTATTGGCAGGGTATTTTGGTATTTCCCAAGCAAAATTTAGTCAGCAATTGTGTACAATATTTCCCGACTAACTTACTTACTCGGCATTTATCAAATTTTTTAATACTACCTTTTTTTGCGCCAGTTTAAAAATTCACAGAATTGTTGGCGGGGGATTTTGGTATTTTTCCGGCCTAAATTTAGTCAGCAATTGTATAAGGATCAATTGCCGAGTAACTTATTTAGTCGGCATTTGCCAATACCCGCTTATTTTATTTTATTTTTTGAGAGAGAGAGAGAGTTGGACAAAAAAAGAAAGAAAAAAGTGTATAAAACGTGTGCAGCCCTTATTAAATTAGATTATAGAAATTATATAAAGTAAATGCAGCCACCCCTCTCACAGACTCACAATAATGGACCTCCACTTTCTTGACCAAATTTCGATGATCGAAACCGTTAGATGTGTTTAAAACGTGGTTTTAAGGTCCTACACGAGGATTTGGCAAAAAATACTGCTCGGAAGGGCTTGATCGGAGTAGGTTTCTGTAAAACTATTTTACGAAAACCTGGTCCGATCAAGCTTTTCCGGGTAGTTTTTTTTTGCTAAATCCTTGCATAGCACTTTAAAAACAAGTTTTAAATTCATCTAACGGTTCCGATTTTGAAAATAATGATTAGGTGGCCTTGAAGTAGTCCATTATAGTACTGAAATTTTACTAGAAGCACTAAATGTATTCCGATCATGTGGTGCCGATATCGGATGATCATCGATTTTGGGGAGAATGATAGAATTGATAAGCTATTAAATCGTAACGGTTTAGATCAAACATTCGGAAAAATGATTCTGCACCTACCTTTCAATTCTACACATCGAACTTACTTAGTTTTGAACCAATCTATTATGTTATAGCATAACGTACGATAGCCACACAATAGCAACACAATTATGACGATCCACACCGTTCACTTTGTTTGTGTTGATGTTTTAATGAGTCTCGCCAATTTTTTCGACTATCGGATTTTGAAAGGCCACTCATCGCAATACAATCATGACGATCCTCACCGTTCATTTTGTACAATGGCTTTTGGGGCCTATTTTTTGGTCCCACGTGAATAATCCGAACCGTTAAATGATTTCAAAATAATATTTTTGTATGGCATTGCAAAAAATCAGGTCAATTGGATATATGGGTAAACATATGGGTACAGACAAGAATGCACAGAAAATGCACCAACCGTGTTCGGGGACCCACTTTTGGGTCCCACACGAGTGATCCGAACCGTTCACTATTCTTATAAATTTTTTCCAAGGGGCCCCACAAAATTTCAGCTGAATCGGACGGTTAAAAGTGCTCGAACCAAAGTCCCACCGTTTCAAGCAAAAAAATTTTGATTGAAATGGTGGGACTTTGGTTCGAGCACTTCTAACCGTCCGATTGAGCTGAAATTTTGTAGAGTCCCTCGGAAAAATGTTCTAAGAATAATGAACGGTTCGGATCACTCGTGTAGGACCCAAAAGTGGGTCCCCAAATAAGATCGGTGCATTTTCTGGACATTTGGTTCTGTACGGGTAGTTGGGTCCCTTAATTTTGGAGGTAAAGTTTAAGTTATTTGGGGTATTTGGGGTTTCTCGGCATTTTCTTCCCAGCGGGTTTTGAAAAACCCCAGGAAGCCTTTAAATTTCGTACGGTGCCGGAGAAAAGGAGAGGCGCCTTCTTTTTTCCCAATTTTCCCTCAAATATTTCACTTCCCCCCTTATTTCCCCGCTCCCCCAAAATCACAAGCCCTAGAGCTCTTTTACTTCCTCTCTCGTTCTCTACACTTCTGGGCGACTGGATCTCACTCTTAGCTGCTCCTCCGCTCAGGTATGGCCTCTCTCTCTCTCTCTCCGCCCCCTCTCCCCCCGTTCTCTCTCTTTCCCCTCCTCGGTCAAAAATCAGTAGTTGAAGGTGTGAAATCCAACCATTAAGGGCAAGGTTTTTGGCTCTCTCGTGAAATCCGACCATTAAGGGTGCGAAATCCACCCATTTAGTTTGTAGCACTCTCGCCTAAGCCAATTTTTAATGGATTTAGGGTTTGGTGATGGGTTTCAAACTGGGTAGGTTCTCGATTGAGTTTCGTTCAAGACCGGTTTCTGTCATTGCATATGCCCTCTATAACCACCTCTTGGGATTGGGTTTGTTTTTTGTCGTTCAAGACCAGTTTCTGTCGTCCTGTTCACGGAAGGCAAGTATAATGGGAGTAGTTTGAGTGTTTTGGGGCGGAACACGGTGTTTTCCACCGTGAGAGAGTTGCCGGTGGTGGGCGGCAGCGGTCTATTCCGGTTCGCGCGTGGGTATGTACACGCCAAGACTCTGGTTTAATCTCACCAGTGGGGATGCTACTATGGAATAAAATGTTTATGTTTTCCATTATTGATAGTACCTCTGTTTTTATTTTTGCTTGACATCTATGATACTGATGTTTTCTTTTTGCATCATCACACCTGTGGTTATGGTTTGTTTTGAATAAGCTACAAGTAGTTTGTTTAGCATTTAACTAATTGGAAAAGAAAATTATACTTGGCACATGTATGCCTTTCTCTATTTCTTTTGATAATTCTACTTGGCACATGTATGCATTGTGCTGCTTGAATCATTTTTCTTGCATTTTTAATTGTTTTGATACTGTCAATTTCTTACCCAAGAATTTAATGGATAGTTCCAATACTTTTTTACATACAATGGTCCGTGAACTCCGCAGAATTCAACATACGACTTTAGAACTCTCTCTTAAGCAATTAACTCATCTCAATCGGAACACCTATCTGTTTCCTTTTCCTTTTCCTTTTTCATCTAATATAAGAGCAACAACTTTCATCACCAAGCATCTATCAAAAGGTTGTAGTTACTTGGCAATTTTTGAAAGGAAAAAGTAGAAAACACCTTCGTGCTTTTAAAAGTAGTAATACAGAACTCATCACTATTCAAATATTTGAATGACCTGGTGAGCAATCAATGGAGTTTCTCCTCTAGCATATTATTGACTGTAAATGATAGTTAAATGATAAGGGAAGGAAACACGCGATGAAGCCTATTACACATTACATACCGAGTTGAATTGTTCAATTTTCTAATGTAATACATCAAGTTGAACTAGTGATATACGTCGATGCAGGATATCGGGGTGATTGATTGACGAAGAAGAGCTACTGAAAGCAGCATATCTTCCGAAAATCCAATTTTTAATTGTAGAAATGTCACGTAAGTGCTTTCGTCTATTTGAGCCTTAAAAGTAGCACGTCTATCAAAAATTATCTTTTCACGTACTTATTTGTATTGATATCCTCTCTCATTATCGTTTTTGATCATTTCAGCTATTGCTGACATAGACACCAGTGGCATTCATGCCTTGAAAGAGTTACACAGGAGTCTCCAAAGGAGAGATGTGCACAAGAAAAGAAGAGGATCCAGTTGAGTTCTATCTAGTAGAGTGTATTATAGAAGCTGTTAATGTGGAGTAAAGGGATCTTTATCCACAAAAAAAGGTATGAATATTGTCCTGAGATTTTTTTTTTTCCTTCTGTTCTTTTCCCCTCTAGTCATGAGTGTATAAATTTATGAGCCAATAGTAATGTAAAGCCTGAAGCACTTGAATTTATTTCATTTCCAGTTTTGTAATTATTTAGAATCTGAGTTGGCAAGAAGTTTTGTTACTGCTTCTTGTTGAACCAGTGCAATAATGATAGTGTGGCATCTTAATGATAGTTGTGACTGCATTTTGTTTCATCAACCAATATTAAGAGCATTTGGCAAAGTCTTTATGTTCTACTCTTTGATTATGACTTTGAGGTGAAGAGATAATACTATCATAAGATGCTTCGTTGATTTTACAGCATAATCCTTGGTCTAATTGTTCTTTTTTTTTTTTACAGATCGATTACACTTTGATGGAGTATCCTATGGTGCTACTTTCAAAGTTGGACTTTGGCTATAGATTTGCATTTTGGGAGTTTGAATACGTTTTTTTCAATATTTACGGAGTAACCGTGCTTGGACAATCTTTTCAATTTGCGCTCTAGGAATATGGATTTAAGATGTTAGGTATGAACCTTTATTTTTGAAAGTTATGAATGAAATTATGTTTTCGAATTTCAATTTCTTATAATTGTAGTAGGTTTGCAATTGTGGATGGAATGATTGTTGATAGTGTATTGCATGGGAATGAAAATGTGGAAATTTTGTAATAGGCAACCTTTGCCGAGTAAACAATGTCGGTCGCAATTATTATCCTCCATCTTCATCCTCTTGAGAACATATATTGACTAAATTTTACCCGGTAAAGTGCACACATTTACCGAGTAAAATTTGCTTGGTGATTAATACAACCATTTACCGAGTAAAATTTAGTCGGGGAATAGTGAAACCATTTACCGAGTAAATGTTTAGTCGGCGATTAGTTTGCCCCTTTACCGAGTAAATTTTTAGTCGGGGATTAGTATACCCTTTTACCGAGCAAAGTACTTTTTGCCGAGTAAAACATTTTTTAGTCGGCAAATACATTCACCGAAGGTCCTTCGCCGACTAACGTGCCGACTAAATAATTTAGCCGGTAATGGTTTTCAACGACTAAAAAGCCCCTTTTGCCGAGTAAATTTTTAGTCGGCATTGGTGAAACTCGTTGTAGTGATTGCCAAGATGAAATCCGAACAAAAAATTGTCAAAATGAATGGCTTTGAATGTTGCACTAGTCTACCGGATATACTCAGTCATTAACAGTCTGTTTGTTAGCGGGATATGTTTTTTAGGGGAAGAGAGAGATATGATAAGATGGGGGATAAAGATGTGCATATGGTTGGAAAGGGTATTAGTTTAGAAGGGGAGATTAAAATTTACTTGGTTATTTTGTTGTTGTAGGAGGGGTATATAAGCGGTTGGATAATGTAAAATTGTGTAAAGTGTCCCTTTTATCCCAAATAAACAAATTGTGTAGAAAAGATGTGTGAGGTCAATGAGGATTAAATGGTAAATGAGAGACCGGATATGTTTTAGATAGGGGGGTTGTGTCTAAAATTAGTACCCTTGTAGAGGGCTTAGCCAAATAATATCTAGGATGCAAAACTCAAACAAACACCGGATATGTATATCATATCCGGTTCTTCCTATATCTCACCTTTATATATCTCAAACAAACAGGTCGTGAAGGAACAAATCGATGGCAAATTGACAGTAGAGTGGGTTCGAGGCACTCCAACTCCATTGGAATCCAAGAACCAAGAGACAAATCCCGAAATCAAACCAAACTTGATAAAGGGGTTCACGGTGAGCCGGCCGGATGGAATAATTGCCAGGTAAGCTGGTCCACAACTTTTTACTCATAATGCTGCTAATAACCGAATGGATTAAAAATTAAAATAGAGGGAAAATGACATACACAAGAATCCAATACTATTAGTCTTGTATGGAGGCTTGACCAATATCATGTCATTGTGATGTGATGTTTAAGAAGGCAGTACGCATACTTTAAGGGGTGCTGTGCGGGATGCACGGCTGTGGGACTCATCTCGGGTGTCTCATTGTTTGATCTGAACTGTTCATTTTATTCGTCTCGTTGAGTGTTTATACCAAACATAAACCTAGCTTTGTCTCTGAGATATCTCTCGCTCTGTCTTTCAATCTTCTCTCATTCTTTCGTGCGCAACAGCTTTGAATACTTAGATGAAAATGCTAAAAGAATTTCATTCGTCTTTTGTTAAGGTTTAAAAAGTGTATTAAAACATGTAAAAAATTATACAATTAGATGAAAGTCCTGTTAACTTCTATTAGCAGGATCGTACTTAGATTAGTTAGAGGGCTTAATTGTTTGCCAATTAGTAAAAATAAATATCGTTTGCTACAATTGATGCTAGTGATTTGTGTGGTTGGCGTGTCTGCCTAGAAAATAAGATATGGTTATGGTGTGTGCGTGAGAGTGAGAGAGAGAGAGAGAGAGAGAGAGATAGTACCTGGAAGTCATTGTTGATAACCATGCCAATAGTGCAGAACAGAGTAGCAAAGAAACACATAACCAACTGAATCTCCAACACCAAGGTATAGGTAATGGCCTGTTTTGCCTTCTTGTACGTCAACTCCACCAACGGCAATACAAATCCGTACAAAATCGCCGCCGCCAGCGTCATGAAAAACCCCACAAAATACTCCTTGCTCGACTCCCCCTTCGGCCGATCGCTGCTCGAGTGAAGAGCCAAAACTCCCGCTCCAACGATGAGCAACGCCACCGCGTTGATCGAATACGGAGTGAACTTCTGCTTCACCAGAATAAACGCGAAAAGCGCCGTGAAAGCCAGGTGGGAGGCAAGGATCAAAGAGACGGTCGATACGGGGAGGCGGTCCACCCCGTAGGCGTAGAGGTAGTCATCGAGTCCGGTGAGGACGCCGATGACGGCGGCGGCGACAAACACCGGGCCTCCCATGAAGTAGAGCTTGGCCGCGGAGCCCTCTTTGCGGCGGCGTTTGAAGTAGGTTATGACAAGTGGGATGAAATTGACGGGCCAGCCGCCGGTCTCTAACCAGCTCGTTAGCCATAGCCGGTTGCCGCCGTGGAGGAAGTAGAGGCGCATGACCATCGGGCCGCCGCAAGCTCCGATGGCGAGGAAGAGGACGTTTAGTAGGAGGAGAGACCACTTTGGTTTTTTGTTGGTGTTTTGGTCCATTTCCGCCATTCTTGTATCTACGACACCAAGAATTGAGCGTGTCTTTGGAGCTAAGAGATTAGTCGAGGTGCATATGCGTAAACTGACGTTAACACGAAAGAAAGAATTTTGCAAGTTTGTGTGTGGTCAGAGAAGCTCAATTCAAGTATATAGACTAGAAATGAAGCTAATGTTGTGGTGTACAAAAAATAAAAGTGTAGAAATTGTAAGGGGGGAGGACCAAATCTAGTCCACAGTAGTCTGTGAGATATGTCGATGCTAGAGAAAATTCATCACTCATAATTTTACTAGTCATTATAGAGTTATCACCAGATTTGACATCAAAATATTCTATTTACAAATACATGGCGTAAATTGCAAGACGGTTTAATAAGGTTAACAAATTTATTTCACTAAAGACAGATCGAGAGACGGATGAGTTTGATCCCCGCGCCACCTCAATTTGCGAAATAGTTTTATATTTAGTTTTCTTTTCTCAAGACATATCAAACTTATATGGTTATATATAGCGAGTCCTCCGCCCAATGTTTTCTAAAACAATTTAACATTTTACAATTGTATATGATTACATATTTTAGATCTTTGTAATTGTATAGGTTGATCAAAAGAATATTTACGATAATTAACTAGATATTATTTTTTGTCGATAAAAAAAAAACTTGATATTGTTTTTTGTATTGTATAATACCAAAAATTGATATCACATTTAGTATCTGGAAAAAAAAAAGCTTAGTATTCGAATTCGACCATCCGACGTTGAAATCCTACGTCTGTCTTTGTTGACAACGTGATCCATATCTTTTAAAACGACGTCATATGTTTTAAAATTAATAGTAGTTATTTTATGATGTCCTCGATTGTAATGTTTAATACTCCATAGAACACCACAACACTCACAATAAAAAGCAAAACATTTTAAAGCATCTCCGACACGTGGAGGACCTTTCAGAAGAACAAAAGTCCCACATTGCTTAAGAGTGGAATGAGTGGTCCCTTAATATATGCTTAGACCAGTGTACTAATTATTGTCAATTGGTTTTGAGATGGATATAAAGTTTCCACAATTTCGTGGGTCAATTTCATCAAATGAGTGGACTTGGAGTCTCTGCAATGTCCCAAAGCACTACACCTCATTAATTGTCAGCCATCTAAAATCTCCATTCTACCATTCACTAAGACAAACTGAACGATTTCCCCTCAATAGTAATTCGTGGTTAAAATCAGCATTATGTTTTTCTAAAATGATGCTTTGGAAACTGATTCGTTTGTTCTTTTATGCTACAGAGTTGTAAATGAGCGTCAACGTGCTATATTAGAAGAGTTTGCAAAGGAGGAAATTAGTCATGAAAATAGTGCATCAATTGAGGGACATTGGTAAGTTTTTTCTTGTATGTTTAACTTATGCATTTAAGGTGACCATTGTTTATTTAGACTCATGCATATCAGACTTGTAACCTTCCAATAGCATAGCAACTTCAATTTTACTCAAAATGGGCAAACGAGAGATGAAATTGATGTATTTTCTTTCCTATTTGCCTATTTCTGTTTGAATATTGTTCCTCCTCTAACACACAACATGCAAAAGTATGCAGGTAAAGATATCCATCATTTTTGTAGTGATGTATGTATGTGCAAGGTCTTGTTAATGTGCTGTTTAGCTGTCTAGTTTCTAAATTTCACTCCCTCTGCCCAATGGATACCCTTTTCAGCTAAAACATGCCTCCTAACTGTTGTTCTTTTACTTCGAATATTTTGATGGGTTTTGTGATGTAGGAAAGATCATCTACTGGACACGTATTTAATTAAGCTGCTTCAGGCTGATTTTCTGCTACAGGATTGTACATATTTTGAAATTGGCCCCTTGAAAGAACCTAATGTGAGGCAGTGAATATGGGGAAAAGAAACAATTTGAGTTCTTGGTTTGTACATCACAGTAATGTTTGAATTTAGATTCATATATAGGTCTTCTAGTCCGTTGCATAGTATTGCTCGCATAGGCATGCGGCAATGATCTTGGTGCCAAGTTCTTGATCTTTCACTCGGCATGATATAATGAGCTGGTTGAATTGTTGATCATTCATAATTGCTCCTCTAGTAACCATTCCGAATGTAGTGTGCATTCTGGAAATGCATAACAGGCTTTATCAGCAGCTGTCTACTGCTTGAACTTACAGGTGGCAGCATATTCTTGATCGTGTGATGGGTCCAAAGTTCATGCTTGAATGCTCCTTGTTGGTATTGATCCTTCTGCTGCTAAACAAAATCATGGGATGAAAAATGTCTCCTGGGCACTTTTGATGTAAAATCTGCACCCGCTATTTATGCTAGAAGGGTTACTGCTATCATCCTCAACACAGGTTCCTTTCATATGGATGAATTGACTTTGCTTTTCTGCAAAGTGATGATTCTTCCCGTGATTGAAGGTACAAAAGTTCATACTCACCTTGTCATGCTTTCTCCTCATTCATCAGCAGCGATTAATTCAAACACAGAGTCGCTTTACTTTCGTTTAGAGCTTATAATTTCTTATACAGGCGACATGTATCGCATGTACACAAATGATTCTTTTATGGTTAATAAAAGCAAATTTCCTCACATTCCAACTTGGATCTCTGTTCTTTTTAACATGGTGGACTGGGCCTCTTTTTTGTTTTAAATAAATGTCATTTTAATTTTCTCCCCAACCAGTACGGTCATAATTACTATTAAAGCATCTAACTTAAAACTAATTGACAATAGTGGAGAGGCCAATGTGTGACAAGTTATAAGTAACCAACGTGTGACAAGTTATAACAGTCCCCCGCACGTGCGATCCCTGACCCGCACGTAGAAAAATAAACAATGGATCCATAACATAGGAATCACGACAAACAACGAAGCGAGGTTCACTTAAGGCACAAACAACGGGGCATCCAGTTAACAGATTGTTGTCCCAAAGCCTAGCTCTGATACTATGTTAAAACATCCAACTCAAAATTAATTGACAATGAGTGGAGATGCCACCTAGGCTCATATACTATCTTTGGAGGTTACAATTAACCAATGTGAGACAAGCTCTAACAATTACAATCAACCATAACAATAAAATACGAATATATATATATTTTTTAAAAGCGAGATGGTAAGGCCAAGGATACTTTATGAGACATAGTTGGGCCACAAGAAAACAATATATGGTGTGAGTGTAGCTGAGATGAGGATGCTAAGATGGATGAGGGTTCAGTGCAAGAAACAAACAACTAGAAACGAATACATTGTGAAGTGGTGAGAGTTGGACTAATTGAAGCCAACTTGAGAGTGGACATAGTAGGATTGTTTTACTAATGTACCATGGAGATCAGTGGATGTGCTGCCCTTAGGGGCTCAGGGCAAGTAACCAATTTTCCTTTAACCTCGCCTCACATAGAGCATGCCATTCAGAAGAAGAATCACTTCGTCTGGATATCGAAGCTCAAACGTTTAGGCACGAGTCACTGGGTTTCATATACTTGCATAGTCATCTCAAGTGTTTTCAAAAGATGAAGAAAATAGAGTGAACGAAAATGTGATCATGTTAATGGTAATGCTAGGAGAGAGACCAAAATAGACAATGTATTCTAACCTAAGAGATGATGATCGTCTTTAATTTAGCTAGGAATGAAAATGAGCAGAGTAGTTCAAGTGTTACTTTTTTGGTGTGTATATTGTGGTCTATCAAGTAATCAACACAGCTCCAGTCACTTTCAATTTTCGAATCATGGAAATACCTTTTGAAAAAGAGAAATAACTGTATGGAACTGAAAGGACTCTGCTATGACTTTCTTTCTTGCAAATTGATTGAGCCATCACTTTTATTTTGACATGGAAGTCAGTAAATGAATTTAAGGATTTTCTGCATGTTAATTGTAAGAGCCAAGTTCCAGAGTTCTTTATTTTGGCAATTCCGTTTGACAAAACACACATTTACATCGAGTTGTAATTTTATTTTTTAGAGTGTCTGTTTAGGTGTGGAAATGAATCATCTTTTTATGTAATGGTTGAGAGTGCGATAATATGTTTTTTAGTGGTGAGTTGGGTAGGTTATTTTACTAGTTCAGAAGTTCCTCAAGACTTGCTCGAGCAACATATCCAGCAACTCTTCTGTCAAGAATAACTTCAGGACTTGCTCGAGCAACCTGTCGAGCAAGTTAGGCGTGGACAGCTTCTATAAATATCGATGTGCTAGGGTTTTGTTATTATCTCTCATAACCTATAGCAGCCGCACTTTTTGGAAGAAGAGAGAGAGAAGTTTCTTGATCTTTTGAGTAATAACCTTGGAGTCTCAACACAAACGAACAATCGTACAACTACATGTTCATCTCCAAGAAGTTCTCTACAATCTAGAAGTGATTTCTAGGAAATACTTTTGGTGGGATTCCAAAAGTATCCAAGGAAGGCTTGTGCGATTCAAGGCGTTGGCGATCAAGATCACTGGGTGCGGTGTACGTGTGACTCGGCAGGTGATACTTAGAACTTTGTGAGGATTTACATCGTTTGGATAGGTATTTCTGTAACTGCACAATGAGTATAGTGATTTTGATTCCTTCCCGTGGTTTTTTACCCATTTAGGGTTTTCCACGTATATCTCTGTGTTGTGGGTTTTGACTGCTTGCGTAATTTTCTGTTGGTTGATTTAATTAGTGATTCGCATTCATACTGTTAGGGTTTTAACAGATTTTAAGGGAACCCTGATTTTTCATTAATAACCTTTTTTGAATATGCCAGATCAAGTTTTTACATTCATTTCAAGCACACCACTCATTAACAATACTGGTCTTACACCAATTCATGGAGGAGTGCTAATACTAATAGCTACTGGCATCTCTGTTTCCGGAGTTTGAGTTGTACTTTTCTCCTTGCTATTTTTTAGCTCACCATAGAAGAAGGAAACAAATCCCCATAGTGAGAGAACAAGAGAAACCGCTTTCTCGGCTGTAAACTTTTCCTTGTAAAAAATAACGGCAAAGATTTCTGTCATTGGGAGTAAAACGGCGATAATGATAGCAGAGAGCAGGGATGAGCCAGCGAAGATGACTCCAATTGCACCTAGGAAACCACCCTGCCAAACTATGACACTGCAAACCAGAACCACATAATATGTTGTTTCCCCGAGTCCAAATTCTCTTGCCTCCCTCGGAATTGCCTGCAATATTAAGGTGCAAGTTAGTTTTCTAGTATATGTAATTCGGTGTATAATGTCTTTCAAGACATTTCCTGCATACAACTATTGAAAACCTTCGTTCAGTTAGTGATATTATATATGGCCTTGTGTTTCGTGGTAGCTCTCTTTCACTGATCTGGGTAGACCTTTCTTCCTCTCTTTCTTGTGTTAAGAACAGTACATTGACTTTTTGATTTCTAGAAATCAGTTGATGTTTATCATTAGGTCGGAGCATTGGAATCTCCTACTTCCAATTGGGTTTCCCAATTTTTACCAGCGAAGGTCTCACATGGTCCATCTTTTGCTACTCTACAACTTTGACTTATTAGGCTGGATCTGGATGGTGAGCGACGGGTTTAGAATTTTGTTAAATCTTTGTCAAAATTACTTCTATGCTATGTTAATTAGGTCCTTTTAATTGGCCTGATTAAATAGAGTATTGGATTTGCATATCTATAGAGATCACACTTTCAGTTTTTTAATCCACCAATCAGGGTTTCCAATTGCCGTATCGGAAAACGTTATGGTATTGGTGATATGGTCATATATTGTCCAATACACAAGTAGATAACAGTATTGGTGATCTGAAATCCCGTTGTGTAACAGCCAATATGATAAGTACCCAATAGTCATCCCACAAAACGTATTGGATGACCAATAGCCTTCCCACAAAATGTGTACCTTAGGGATGGTGGTCCAAGTAATATTAATGTACCGGGATTTAAAATCTTCATCGATCAAACACTTAATCAGTAATATTTTCTCTCTATTCTCAAAAAAAAAAAAAACACTTGATCAGTAAATTGGTGGAATATCCAGCTGCAGGTAGGGATACTTTGTCCGAATTGTCTGTCACAGCTCCCTGGTCTAGTTTCTTCTGTAATACAAGACGTGTTCTTCACACCAAAAATCAAATATCTTACACACCCAGCCCCCCCTTTGACATCTTTCTTGCTACCTTCCAGGCTCGTTGTCCTCCCCTTGTCGCCGTTGCCGCCACCGCCACCACCACCACGGCTTCAGTTCTAAAACTTGTTGATCCCTTTTTCCTGTGTTCTAGCAAATAGCTCTCTCTCTCTCTCTCTCTCTCTCTCTCTCTCTCTCTCTCTCTCTCTCTCTCCATATATACCAGTGGGAACTTAGTCTACCTATATATCATAAATGTATATAGGTTAAATACAATTTGTATGTTTGAGAATAATTAAGACACAATATGTAGCTTCAAGTTCTATGTATATGATTATCTAAAGCTTTCCTTTACATTTGTCTATGGGGTCATGCTACAATGTGCACCCTCTAAAAATTACTCAATATGAGATTTTGTGACTCAAAATATGGCTGGAGATACGAAATGCATATGGTATGCCACTCATATGAATAGTCACAAAATCTCATATATTTCCAGAAAATTTCATATTTGGAGTCACACAATCTCATATTGGATCCATGCGGACTTTGCTACAGTGCGTGCGGACTTGCTACAGTGCGTGCAGACTTGTGCAGACCTCATATTTGGAGCCACAAAATCTCATGTTTCCAGAAAATCTCATATTTGGTGCCACAAAATCTGATATTTTGAGTCACAAAATCTCATATTTGGTGCCACAAAATCTGATATTTTGAGTCACAAAATCTCATATTTTGGAGCCACAAAATCTCATATTTTGAGTCACAAAATCTCATATTTGGTGCTACAAAATCTCATATTTGGAGCCAGAAAATCTCATATAGTCAATGGTCAAAGGTGGCACAAATCCCCACACGTCATACGTGGCGCAATCTTGGCCGTCCATCCGTATGGGGTGCATACCGTATGCCATATCATATTTGGAGCAACAAAATCTCATATTTGGTGCCACAAAACTCAGATTTAAAGCCACAAAATCTCATATGGGGGGGGGGGGGGGGGTGCACATTGTAGCATGCCTCTTGTCTATGATCTTGCAGATTTAATGGTACACTAATTTTCTTAGTTTAAGCCTTTAGCAATCCATTCTCGAGCTCTGGGGAATCAAATATCAGGCTCTCGCAGTTGAGTTTTCAATTTCTTGAATCAACGTTTCGTTTCTTGTAATTTTTACCTACCTTGAGGGGTAATCGATGGGAGGTGGCAATTTGCCCAAAGAGAAAACCTTGTTCGGTTGGCCCGGGGGGTTTCATGGCTTTAGTCATTTCATTTTTGGTGTGGAAGACACGTGTCGTATTATTGTGTGTTACGACAGAAAACGGCGGCTACTGAGGAGATCTGAAATCCAAGATGATCTTGGCTTTTGTAAGGACCAAATTCCAGAGTCGTCTTGTTTTTGGCAATTCCATGTGACAAAACACATATTCAATATCGAGTTGTAATTTTCTATTTCTAAGTAGGCGTCTGTATAGGATTAGAGTGGAAGGAATCTCTTTGTAATGTAATTTGAGTGTTTGTGTTTTTAGTCGGTTGTCGGCGTTCGGAACGGGAAGATCAATCATGCGATCAATCGGCTTCTCAATCGAGTACCTCTGATTATAGCACAAGCCGCAGGTTGCACAGGGCGTACGTTTTTCAGAGCATAGTGACTGATAATAGGATCGATCGGGTTGTTAATCGGCAATGCCCAAAAAATTCGGATCTACAATGACCCGATCAATCGGCTTGCAATGCGATTGATCGGATTGGCAACACTCTATAAATTTGGCATGTTTTTAGATCTAGGCAGCCGACTTGAAAAAAAGTGAGCCGTCTCTCTTTGGTCACTAATATATCAAAACCCTAGAATATCGAGAGTGAATCTTGAAGCACAAGATCAATGGAACTTTAATCAAGGCTTCAAGAGGTTTCTACATCAATCATCAATAGTCAAGTTCAAGTTGTTTTCCGGTGGATTTCCGGAAGAACGTTTGGAAGGCTCGAGGATTCGAGGCAGCGGCAATCAAATACTGGGTGTGGTGAACGAGGAGTCGGCAAGTACATCTTGGAGCGATTGTGAGTGATTCAAATCGTAGAGTAAGATTACTTGTAACTACACAATGGTTTTATAGTGTTTGATTCCTTCCCGTGGTTTTTACCCGTTTTGGGGTTTTCCACGTATATCCGGTGTTCATCGTTTAATTGCTTTTTGTTTGCGATTGGTTCATATACTGGTTGATGTTATTATTTTTATTGAGATAAAATAACCTAGCAAATTATAAAACCTAGGCGATCTAGGATTTTTCACTTGGTATCAGAGCGGGTCGCTCATATTTATTTTGTGATTTTGTTTCACGAGCGGATCCTTATTTTTTTAATTTGCTGGTATGGATTCACTAAAAGAAAGCAATTTTGTTTTTCAACCTCCGATTTTTGATAAGTCTAAATATGTTGCATGTGCTACATCTATGTTTCCTGGTGCAAATAGTGCTAAACCTAACTGTGAGAATATACGTGATATTTCAGACAATGAGGATAAATATGATGTGGAAACTATGGCTTTGTTTGCAAAAACCTTTAAACGTTCTTTCAATACAAAACCTAGTGTAGGATTAGCCACCAAGTTAAAGCAGTGTGAGAAAGAAAAAAATGATGCTTTGTATGAACTTGATTTGCTTAAACGAAAAAATATAAATCTTGAAAATGACATGCATAATATTTTTGAGACTAATAAGCTTCTTGAATTGAGAGTAGCAAAATTGCAAGTTGAACTTGACAAGGCGAATGCTACTTTTAAGAAATTGAATGCAGGTTCACAAGCTTTAAATGAAGTTTTGTCATCTCAAAAGGTGTCATCGGATAAAGGTGGACTTGGGTATAAAATAAACGAATCTTCAAAATCAAAAGCAGGAGGAAAAATGATATTTGTCAAGGCGGACAGCAGTGCACCCACTACTCCTGTGGCTAACAAAGTCAGGTCGCCCATCAAAGAGAACAATGTCAAACATGCTCACACAAAGCCTCCGAAGGTAACGACACAAAGTGTAACGGTTGAAAATCCCACCACCAAGAGCAATGAGGTAAAATTTTCTAAGTTTGTGCTTATTTGTCATCATTGTGGTGTTCAGGGTCACATCAAACCTCAATGTAGGAAATTGCATGCATCACGTACTTCGAACATACATGTATCCCATTCGCATGATAATGCCAAGTTTATTCCTACATGTCATTACTGTAATGTTGAAGGACACATTAGACCAAATTGCTTCCAATTGCATGGATATCCCTCTACAGCTCGTAGTTTTATTATTCATAATAAAATTAAACGTTTTAAAACAGCTATAAAACATGACAACATTAAAAATTCTTGGGGCAAGTATACTAATTGTCGTAATGTTAGGAACACAACATTTAGGAATATGACCCCTAAACCTATGCCTAAGAATCAGGGTCAGATAGTCCCAGTTAAAACCAGAGCAATTTGGGTGAGAAGGTCGGACTTGAGACCTCAAGTGAATATTTCTATGAACCCTCTAGATGACACTGGATCATCCGGAGGAGTTGACCTTGCTTTTTGAAGTTTGATCTTGGTTCCATAGTCTAGGTTGGTCTCAATTGCTTATCTTGCTCCTAGTTCTATGGGTTTAGTCATTTATATTTTCTCTATTTTGGATCACTATGTTTATTGTTATTGAATTCATATGTTCATATTAAAAAAAAAAACAATTCAAATATTTTAAAATCCCCTAAAAATGTTTTTTTTCTATCGCACTGTGGATGCCTCGAGGTTGAGTTTGTTGTTATGAGATTTGACATCTTAACATCTTGATAGTGTATGAGCATCCTATTTGGTTCTTTCTTGCGATGTATTTGGGAGTTAAATGTGTCATGCCTTATGACTTTATGATCTCCACCCCTGCACGTCACAGTTAGTAAGATTACTTAGAGAGGAAAGTGAATTCTCATGCACCTGGGTATGTCTTGTCCCTTCTCTCGGCGATTGACCATTTTTTTGGCATCATTTTTTTTTGATACAATGGTTCATTGAGTGCAGATAAAAAAACAAAAGGAAAAAGGAGTACAGTTTAAGAAAAATATCTATATATGCTTATCCGGGCGTTCATTAAGTAACCGGGCAATCAGGGTGAGGTACTCTCTCTCTGAGTGTTTGCGTCAAAAGATGGATAGACCTCGTGAAGGCATTTGTATTGGACCACTTTCCTAGTAACCGGATCATTCGGCTCTATCCAGTCCGAATATTCGCGTCAAACGGTAGTGGGGTAAAAGAGAATACCTTAAAGCATTCGTGATTGGACCATTCGCTTAGTAACCGGGCATTGGGTATGAGGTACTCTTACTCCCAATATTCGCGTCAAACAGCAATGGGGTAAAAGCGAAAACACAAACTATGAAATTCTATCAAATATTAAATATTAAGTTGAGGGAGAGTTTTTCTATTTTCGGTGGCACAAAATTTTGTATCGATGAGTGTCTGGTTTGACTTCGTGAGGGGGAGAGTGCATGATATTCCAATGGTACATGAGAATTTTTCGGATGCTTGGATAGTGATCTTAATTTTCTATGATGTGTTCCACACACTCACCATTGTCACAAGTTTCATATGTCATGGTGCATTTACCTCTTCACTATATCCTCGATTGGTCTTATTTGATTTGCACCGCACATGTTAATGATGTTTTGCTACTCAAATCTTATAACCAAAAACTTGTACCTCAGTCGGTTTGATGCCATCTTGCAAACTTTTGTGTTCATTTTTCTTTGTTTCGAGGCTTTGTCGAACCATATTTTATAGAGTTTCTAGTTTTTTTTTCCAGCAAAGTGCTTGACTACCTTCAGTAGTTGCTTGAGCATGGTGTAGGGCAACTCCACTGTTTCTATTTTTTTCTCCAAGCACTTGAAAATTGCTCGAGCAGTCCGTTGGGCATTTCACCTGTTTTTTCCCCCCTATCTTTTGCTTATTCTCCTATTTAGAGTAATTTTTTTTTACAAGAATGGGACAGTTGTGAATCAAGAAAGGAAATGTTTAGTGCCTTTTTCAAGTGGATTTCCTACCATTGCTTTCTTGTTCTCAATATTACATGGATAAAAAAGGAAAATGTTTAATGCCTTCCCACCATTAATTTCTTGTTCTTAACATTTCGCTCCTTTATTAGCAGCAGCCAACGGGTATTACATACGAGGGGTAGTAATGTTCCTTTTAAGTATCTTCTCCAACTTCCCTCTTTGTTTAGTAGTATATCCTACGTGGTAGTTTCTGTTCGTTTCTTAGTACTTCACTAGTATCCTACGTGGTAGTATTTTGGTTTTGTGCTGCTCTCTAAAAAAAAATTAATACGAAAAGAAAGGAAAAAGAAAAAGAGAATGTGACTTTGAGGGGGAGTATTTAGCTTGCTCATTCGTTAATCACATTGAGGACCTAGCTCGGTTTGACTTCTTGAGGGGGAGTTCTTTTGAAACTCTTAGTATACATGAGAACCGACGTACTTAATGAGTTGAGCTTGAATATGATCTTTGTGATTCACACACACACACACTTTATCAATCGGCCATGTTGTGTGTTGCATTCTTAGTCTAATGTCTCTGAAGTGCGTTTCACGATATTTGTTCAAGTTTTTGTCTTTATGTGTGTGTTCATGGTTATTAACGATAGTGATAAGAGTAGGTGTGTCACATGTGATTTTTTTTCTTCTATTTACTCATATTTTTAGTGTTCCTTTTGCTATATAAAAATGTTGTGATAAAAAATTAATATTCATTGTTTGAGGGGGAGTAGTATACCCTGGCAAAATTAATATATATTTATTCATGAAGGGGAGTTAGTTTGATAGCCCGAGCTTATATGAGAAACCTCGTCTGTGTTTGATAATCTTGAGGGCTACTAATTTGTCACCCACACACCTTTGTCATCGATTCGTGTTTAATGCACATTTATGTTAGTAGTCACCCCTCTCATAAATTTTTATTTGGTTGCTTTATTGGTCATTAATTGTTTAGTGCTCTTCCACTCGCATTTATTACTTTATAATTTATCCTATTTGCCCTTTGTCACTCCATGTCAAAAAGGGGGAGAATGTTGAAAAGGGGAGTAGGTTGCTTATTGCTCTAATTTGGTTGGATGTTCAGTTTTATTTGCAGCTTCTCTACAACTCGATCTCAGTTCGTCTTTTGAATTCATTTTATAGGAGAGATTTTCATTGTAGTGTGTTTTGTCATGAAAGTGCCAAAGGGGGAGATTGTAAGGACCAAATTCCAGAGTCGTCTTGTTTTTGGCAATTCCATGTGACAAAACACATATTCAATATCGAGTTGTAATTTTCTATTTCTAAGTAGGCGTCTGTATAGGATTAGAGTGGAAGGAATCTCTTTGTAATGTAATTTGAGTGTTTGTGTTTTTAGTCGGTTGTCGGCGTTCGGAACGGGAAGATCAATCATGCGATCAATCGGCTTCTCAATCGAGTACCTCTGATTATAGCACAAGCCGCAGGTTGCACAGGGCGTGCGTTTTTCAGAGCATAGTGACTGATAATAGGATCGATCGGGTTGTTAATCGGCAATGCCCAAAAAATTCGGATCTACAATGACCCGATCAATCGGCTTGCAATGCGATTGATCGGATTGGCAACACTCTATAAATTTGGCATGTTTTTAGATCTAGGCAGCCGACTTGAAAAAAAGTGAGCCGTCTCTCTTTGGTCACTAATATATCAAAACCCTAGAATATCGAGAGTGAATCTTGAAGCACAAGATCAATGGAACTTTAATCAAGGCTTCAAGAGGTTTCTACATCAATCATCAATAGTCAAGTTCAAGTTGTTTTCCGGTGGATTTCCGGAAGAACGTTTGGAAGGCTCGAGGATTCGAGGCAGCGGCAATCAAATACTGGGTGTGGTGAACGAGGAGTCGGCAAGTACATCTTGGAGCGATTGTGAGTGATTCAAATCGTAGAGTAAGATTACTTGTAACTACACAATGGTTTTATAGTGTTTGATTCCTTCCCGTGGTTTTTACCCGTTTTGGGGTTTTCCACGTATATCCGGTGTTCATCGTTTAATTGCTTTTTGTTTGCGATTGGTTCATATACTGGTTGATGTTATTATTTTTATTGAGATAAAATAACCTAGCAAATTATAAAACCTAGGCGATCTAGGATTTTTCAGCTTTCATTTGTTTTTGTCCTATGGGTTAGGGGATAATGGAGAATTATATGGTCTTTTTAGTTTTTTAGGTGTGGAGAGTTTTTTTGGTGTCCATACCTAGGATTGCAAACGAATCGACGAGCAGCTCGCAAAGCTCAGCTTGGCTCGTTTAGTAATCGAGCTCGAGTTCCTGTTATAAGCTCGTTTAGTAAATGAGCTCGCTAAAGCAAAAACTCAACTCATTTATATAGGTTCGGCTAGTTTAAGAATGTTTGTTCAATAAATTACCTTGATTCGGCTCGTTTAGCTCGAATATGCCCGTTAGGACCACACCTTTATTGTAATACTACCAATTGATTGATTGAAACGCATTGAAAAAAATATCTGAGAACCCGATATTTTCATGTCTTGTCTTGGTCATCTGATGTGTTATTAATTTGATAAGACAGTAGAGGCATTTATTCATTAGATGATCACATATGACTCTTCTGTGAATTTGGAATTTTTCTGTAATTATGTGCGTTGGAGATTGCGTTTACGGCTGGTAAGCAGTTAACCAAACAATTGGGTATATCAAAAAGTTGGTATTTTTTCATTTCATGTGTCACCAATATATTAGTAAACAGGAACTTGCGTCCCCATATCGACCCCCTATCTGTTGCTCGCATCCCAAATGGCTCTCACTGCACAATTTGCGTTTCTTCTGGTGAAGCGAAAGTTCACTCCGTGTTCAATCAAAGCAATAGTGTTGGTCACCGTCGGAGCATGAGTTCTCCCACTTCATACGAGTAGTGACCTGCAGAAGGGAGAGTCGAACAAGGAGTATTATTTGCTAGGTGCAACAAATTGGGTTTTCCCGGTTGAGTAGGACCATGACTTCCTATTGAGAAATCATGGGTTTGATCTCACGGCGTGGATGTGTGATGCAGAACAAGTAGCAGCCCAGTTCTATGATCAGTTGGACCGGTCGAAGCTTAGGAGGCCCAAACAGCTGTTAATTGAAAATTGCCAATTTCGGCAATTTATCGACGAGTTCGGAATAGGCCCAAACTTGGTGGGCTGATGGTGGAATTCGGCCAAATTCATTCGTTTAGGCCTTCAATTTAGTAATTTTGCTATTTTAGGTAATAATTAGATTATGAATTACTCTTAGCGTGTAATTCCGTTTACGTTGTTTCCAATTGGGAATTTCTTATTTTTCTTTCTAGTTTCCAATTTTGGGAGTTTCCCCAATTTCCGGGATACTTTATTTTTTTAGGTAAGTTTTGCTAGGGTTTGCTAGTTTTCCCTATAAAAGGGCATGTAACCTCTATCATTATTCATCTTTTATTCAATCAATATTATTTCTGAGATTTCCTCTCTCTTTTTTTGTGGATTCAAGAACTCTCGTGGATTCGAGCACCTATCTCATTTGGAATAGTACGCTAACTATTCTATTGTGAATTCCGATGCGTCAATGTGCTTCATTCTTTTATTCTTTTTTTTTTTTTTTGGTGGAGAGGAAGACTTTCTGGAGATGAATCAGGACTCATCTCTTCAACCCCTTCTATAACTCTTTTCACGCGTTTACGTGAGGTGAGATGACACTAAGGACAAATTGCTGTCGATGTGAATTGACCCTGCGACCCTAGGGTGGTAAGCTTCGCCAAGGCAAAGTTAGTTAACCACTATGAAAATCTCGTTGCTGTTTCATTCTTTACTTTCTCGTGGTTAAGTATAAACTTGAACCAACCCCAAGGGGTTGGCAAAGTGGGCATAGGTCGTATGTTTGAATCCCACGGAGGCCAACTATCCCAAACCTTGGGGCCACTGAGTTATGCCCGATCGTTATCTTCAGGGTCCCGAAATTAGTTAAGGTGCGCAAAAACTAGCCCGGGCATCTGGTTATCCAAAAAAAAAAAAAAGGTGTAAACTTGAACCAACGTTACTACCTAGTATTGGGTGGATGGGAGGTTTTATTTTCTAATCATTATTTTTTATTTGGTTAATAAAAGGGTGGGCTAGATTGAACCAGCGGAATAAACTAAATGTACTTGAAGGTAAGAAAAGGCAATACCCCACCATCTATTCATTTTACTTTGGGGTGCTTTCGCACATAAGGAAAGTCTTATATAATCTTCTACAAATGGTGCAAGTGATCGATTCTGCTCCTCTTGCATAAAAACCTTAGAGCCCTATTGGATGGAGAGATTTTGTGAAAAAGAAAAGAAAGGGGTATGATTTCTAGCCAAATCACTCATTTAGATTGAGTATTTTGGTGAGAATTCGAAAGAAAAGTACAAAAAAGAAATGTTTTGATTGACTCTTCCATTTCCTGCAAAAAATGGTGAGATTTGGTGAGAAATGGCTCCCCTTTGTTATTCCCCCTTCTCACCATCCAAAGGGGCAGTTAGGAAACCGGCAAGTAATTGAAAAATAGCAGACTACTGTGGCGTATCTAGGATTATGGATTAGTGTGGACACTACAAATTAACCACGAGTTCCAAGAGTAGCCATTCTTCAACAACAACCTACACGCTTATGAGTTGATGGTTGTTGACAAAACTGTAAACCTTGATATCTTCGAAACTTGGCAAGCTCTTGGAGCCAGGCCACAAGAGAAAAACCACTTGTGAATTCTCTAGTCCCAGAGTGGATGGTCTACCTTTGACCGAACCAAAGACGAGAATAGTTGAAGTAGACATAAACTGATCGAAATACACCTTACCATTGAAAATAATAATATAAAAACTTAACAAAATAAGAAAGGACAGTGAGAAGGCAATTGCCCACACCGGTCTTTAGGTGGCTCCGCCACTGGCACACTACGGTATTATAGTTTGATATTTGCAATGGAAACATTAATGTTACAGTTTCCCTATTAAATAAGGACACTTTACTTCAGTCTGCAGTGTCTGCGGTTTGGTGTGCCATCCTAGAAGATTGGATATGGTCAGCCGGCATGTGCTCGTGAGTGAGTGTGCAGATCCAATTCGATCACGGATTGGTTCATGACCGTTACGGCTGATTCCCGACACATGCGCGCTGTTATATAAAACCTTAATTGCAAAGAGAGGGTAACTGACCTGGAAGTCGTTGTTGATAACCATGCCAATAGTGCAGAATACAGTAGCAAAGAAACACATCACCAGCTGAATCTCCAACACCAGCGTATAAGTGATAGCCTGTCGTGCCTTCTTATACGTCAGCTCCACCAACGGCAATATAAACCCGAACAACACCGCCGCCGCCACTGTCATGAAAAAACCCATAAAATACTCCTTGTTCGACTCTCCCTTCGGCCGATCACTGCTCGTGTGGAGAGCGAGAACTCCTGCTCCAACGGTGAGCAACGCTATCGCGTTGATTGAATACGGAGTGAACTTCTGCTTCACCAGAAGAAACGCGAAAACTGCGGTGAAAGCCAGCTGGGAGGCGAGCACCAGAGAGGTTGTCGATACGGGGAGGAGGGCTACCCCGTAGGCGTAGAGATAGTCGTTGAGTCCGGTGAGGACACCGATGACGGTGGCGGCAATAAACACCGGACGTTCCATGAAGTATATCTTGGCAGAGGATCCCTCTTTGCTGCGGCGGTGGAGGTAGGTTATGAGAAGGGAGATGAAGTTGATGGGCCAGCCGCCGGTTTGCAACCAGCTCGATAGCCATACTCGGTTGCCGCCGTGGATGAAGTAGAGGCGGATGACCATGGGGCCGCCGCAGGTTCCGATGGCGAGGAAGATGGCGTTTAGTAGAAGAAGAGCCCTCTTCATCTTTTTGTTGGCTTGTTGGTCCATGTCCTCCATTGTAATATGGATGGAGGAAGAAGCTCTCTCCCTAGGACATGAAGGGGAGAGAGAGAGAGAGACTCGACAAGATATTTTGATTTACATTGTGTTTGTGAAGACTTGTTATCTGATTTTATTTATAACCACACATAATAGTGTACAAATGGATACTTCCATAGCTATCTAGTGAAAATGATCCCGGTGTGGATGATTTGTTTTTGATTGAATCAAGGAGCTGAATTGTTGAGGTGGATTAAGCAGACCGTAACAACCCAAACTTTGGAAAAAATAAAAAACAAATCTAGTGAAAAAGTGTGGTAAATTTGCCAATAAGTGAGTTCAGTCCATATCTAGCACAGCCTGTGGGTCTAGGCTTGTATTTTGGATAAAGATATATGGGTTTTACATTGTATACTTTGTCAACATGGTAAGCATTGCTGTAATATTAAAATAAAAAGTCGTTTTCATTGCAATGGCCAATGGGGCAATAGAGTGAATTTTTTATTTTATTTTATTTCATTAAAAAAAAATCCTAATTATCCGGTAGTGCCTCAAGACATTACACAAGTGTAGTGCTTTCGATCCAACCGTTCATTTCCGCAATTAATGATACTAGTGCAGAGATGAGCCACCGAAGATAACTCCTATTGCACCCACGAAGAAAACTTGCCAAACTATGCGAAAGCAAACCGAATTTTCTTGCCTCGCGCGAAATCACCTGCAAAACATGACGGTCCAATTTACTACATTTCATGTAATCTTTATGAAAATTGATACGCTCCCCCCCCCTAACATGCATCCCCCCCCCCCCCCCCCCCCATGGCCCCACCCACTGCCACCTCCTTAATGACTATTTTACCCCTCCTCCCATCCTTTAATTACACAAAAAGATTTATTCAATTGTAAATGTGCTAAATGTACATTGGTTTAAATTTCCATTTCACCACAAAAAAAAAAAAGATTATTTTCGGTGCAAATTTGTGGTGGCATGCACTGACTTTTTTTTCATTGGGTGGTTTAAATTTCCGTTTCACCACAAAAAAAAAAAAAAAGATTATTTTCGGTGCAAATTTGTGGTGGCATGTACTGACTTTTTTTTCATTGGGTTTAAATTGATTTTTGATTTTTGATTTTAAAGTTTTTGGAAAGAGGCAAAAAAATAATTTACTCATACTTTATTCTTTGACTTTTGAAATTGGACAAACATTTTCGGATTGGAAAAAGTATGTTTGTGGACCAACAAATCCGGATAGAGGGAGTATATTAATCCGGAAGCATACGTCGGATGAAGCTAAAGGATGGGTTTTAAGTTATGATCTTAATTTGTGGTTCCAAGCACTAGGCGTTGTGCCGGGACAACAATTTGGAGGAAATATTGATTAGGGCTGAACATTGTCAACGTTATTGTAATATTTATTCACTTTAAAACGTGATTGTAATATTTATTTACTTTTAAGCGTGTTTGTAATATTATTCACTTTTAGAATTTTTTTTTAAATTTATTATCATTGTTAAGACAAATTAATTAACTAATTAAAATAATATAAAGTTTCTAAATTAAAGTCAAATTTATATGTCAATGTAAAAAAATAATTTACTTGCAAATATAATTAAATAAAATCCCCTATTTTTTGCACTTTCCTCTGCTCCACCCAAAACAGATTTCAATTACAAATTAGATCTGATTCTCGGGAAACAAATTTAGGGAGAAGGAAAAAAAAAAAAAAACCAAGAAAACGATTTGGCAACTATTACCAACCAAGGGGAAAAAAAAACCCAGAAAAAATAAAGAACTAATTAAGTACTTCAATAGGAGAATTCCAAACGGTGTACACGATCTCTTAGAATTCCACTGTACAAAGCCACCCGATTCGCAGGATCGAAGAATTGGCTTCGTGGGTGGGGAATCTTGAGTCGCGGGAAAATGGGTAGGTGGGAAATTCCTTTCACGGCGGAGGGCGAAGAAAACAACGGCGCCGGAGACGGCCATGGCTGTTGCTAAGACCAACCCAGGTGAGTTGATAATGGAAGACATGTTCAAAATCCTGATGAAGAAGAAGACAGGGAATGTGTTGGTTTCTTGGGTTTTTTTTTTATAGTAATTATATAAATAAAGTTAAAAGAAAAAAAGATAAAAGATAAAAAGATAAAAAGAAAATAAAAAGAAAAAAAAAGAAAAGGAATTTGGCCGAAAAAAGAGGTGTGGGCTGGTGTGAGGGGTATTAGGGGAAATTGGGGTGGGGCCGGTGTCAGGGGGGATTTTCAGGGGCGTGCCTAACAACACTCGTCTTTTTAGTTGAAAAAAGAGGACATCAAGTTTTGATTTTTTTTTTACAAGTGGTGGTCTCACACGGTCCAATTTGTTTGGTACTTTTACGACTCTGACTTGTGTTGAAAAAAACTAATTTTTTTTTATCGAAAACAACGTTTTCAAAAATTTCACATTTCAAAAACTATTTTAAAAAACTTTTTCAAAATTAGTTTTTTTTACTGAAAAAACTTTTTCCAACGAAAAATTTCAAACAAAAATAGTTTTTTGTGTGAAAAAAAAATCTCTTCGATACTTTTGTCTATAAGCTATTTTTTTATAATGAAAAACGATTTAAATTTTTACTAAGGGGGTATTATATAAAACGGTTTTTTTAGGGTGGAGATTATATACTAAGGGTACTACGGTCATTTCACACAAAAAGTAGACATCGTTAGATTTAAAGTAACGGCAAGGGAGGTAAGTGACTATTATTTTGAAAAGTAAGGGAGGACAGTGGAATTTCAAAAAGTATAGGGGAGGTCTCTATATTTGTTAGAAACCTCAGGGGAGGTAAGTGAAATTGACCGTTTTATAATTTCCTATATATATATGTACTTATGAGAGGATGATCTAATGAGGACTCTCTCATTAAAATTCCGTGAGGACCTAATGGATCGGGGTCAAATATCGACGATCCGAACTGTTTAATATGTTTAAAACGTGTTTTTAAGGGTCATAACGAGGAATCAAAAAAAAAAAATACCCGGAAGGGCTTCATTCGAGCATTTCTCGATAAATTGTATATGTACGGTTATTATAAAAACTACTCGAATGAAGCCCTTTCGGATATTATTTTTTGGTGATTCCTCGCGGTGGCCTTAGAAAACATGTTTTAAACACATTGAGCGGTTCAGATCGTTGAAATTTGGCTTGAAAAATAAAAAAAGGGATGGTTCTCACGGAGGAGATCCGTGAGAGAGTCCTTAGGAGATCATGATTATGTACTTATGTATGTAAAAAAAAAAAATTATTTGAAGGTCTAGACCTGTATGATTATATCTAGGGTGATTTACCTATATATCCCTTCGACTTTACGCGAAATATCATTTTGGTCCTTCATGTTTCAATTTCGACATAAAAAACCTTCAATTTAAAGAATTGGTTGCAATGTGATCCAAATCTCAATTTCCGTTAGTTTTTTGGACGGAAATAGACCACCTTCCATCCACGTGACCAACATTGAGGGCATAAATGTCCTGGCAAAAGAAAATTCGTTATGCCATTAAACCTAGCGTCTGCCTTTTTTTTTTTTTTTTTTTCTTAAAAAAAAATCCCTGATAAAAATCTCTCTCTCTCTTGTCTGTGAACCATGAATTTTCTCTCCAAGCTTCGCCTCAAATCAATCCAACGCGGGAACTTCTCATCATCATCATCATCCATCCAAAACCCAGACTCCAAAACCCCACTCACCTCCATACAAAAATCCCTAACACTAGAATCCACACCTCTAACCGAATCCAACTTGAACAGCAGAGCCATCAACGTCTCGTTCAACCTCAACCGCTCCTTACTCTCCCTCCTAATCAACTCGACGGTGCCCTTGTCCGAAATCCGTCTCTCGATCTCTTCCACTTCGTGTCGTATTGAGTTTATCTTCTTCACGCTCTTTCGAATACGGAAGCCTCTGAAAACCTTCTGGATCTTCAACGCCGATGCCGATCGGGTGGTTTCCAAGCTGACGAAATGGACCGGGATTGAGACGACCTTGGATTTGCGCTGGACCGGTTTGACTGGTTTTACTCCTCTGAAGTTTCTGAAGAGCGGAGATTCCATTGTCTCGAGCTGTTTTTCTGAGAAAGATACGGTGATAAAATGTAGAGTAGTACTTTTGGGTTTTTTCTAAGAAAGATACGGTTTTGTGAGTCGGGTTTGTCTAGTTCGGTGTACTCGTTGTTAGCTGAGGATGTTGGGAAGGTTTTGAAGATTGATGAGGCACGGGAACTTGTCGGGCAAATGAAGGAGAAATACTCCAAATCTGCTGACATATGGAGTCAAGTTGAAGAAATTCTCCATTTGTTAGTTAGGGTTTGGGGTTAATTGACAGAGATGACAGAGATGAGAGAGGGAAACGATTTAGAAAGGGAAAGGGGAGGGGAAGTGGCATTTATTCCCTCAATGTTAGTTACGTGGATCGCAGGTGGTCTATTTCCGTCCAAAAAACTAAAGGAAATCGAGATTTGGATCACATTGCAACCAATTCGTAAATCGAAGGTTTTTTATGTCGAAATTGAAACATGAAGGAGCAAAATGACATTTCGCATAAAGTCGAAGGGATATATAAGTAAATCACCCTTATATCTAATATTTTTGACATGTTAAGGTTCGTTGTTGTTCGAGTTCGACTCATACCTAGGCATGTTTGGCTTGAACTCGGCTCATCAAATTTTCATTAAGTTCGAGCTCGGTGCAAATTTGCTTAAAAACTAAATGAACGAACTTAAAGACCTAAAACTTGGCTCAATTCGTTTGATAAATCTTCGTATCGTTTGATACTGCTTTATTTGTTAGCGATTACAGCCACTATAAGGTCCTTTACTTTCCAATTGTGAGAGAGAGACGGAGAGAATGATACGTTGAAGTCGTCGTTGAAAAAGCTATTACTCTTAATCATAAGTTTATATTTTTTGGATTCGTCTCGACGAAATGAATCCAGAAATCACAAAATCTTGACGCAAAACTAACAAATACAATTTTTTTTTTAATAAAGACAAAATGACAAAAAACAAAAAGTAGTTTTTTAAATTTAACCAAAGGAAGACTGAGTCTCCAAAACCAACGTATGAGTAACAGCCTGTCTTGCCTTCTTATAACTCAGCGGCATTAAAAACCAGCCCACAACCGCGGCCGTCATCGTCATGAAAAACCCTAAATAATACTCCTTCCTGGACTCCCCCTTCGGCCGATCGGTAGTCTTGTGAGCAAGAACTCCGGCTCCATCGGTGAGCAACGCCACTGCGTTGATTGAATACGGAGTGAACTTCTGCTTCACGCCTTCACCAGAAAAAATGCGAAAACCGAGGTGAAAGTCAGATGGGATGCGGTAACCAGAGAGAGGGTCGATAAGGGGAGCCGGGCCACCCCGTAGGAGTAGAGGTAGTTGCAGAGTCCGTTGACGACGCTCACCGGAGGTGGGTTGTGAGAAGAGGAATGAAATTGACAGGCCAGCCGCTGGTTTGCAATCAGCTCGATAGAAGTAGAGGCGCAAAACCATGTGGCCGCCGCAGGCTCCGATGGCGAGGAAGACGGTGTTGAGTAGGAGGAGAGGAAGATTTTTGTTGCCAACGTTCACTTTTTTGTGGGCTTTTTCCTCCATTTTCCCCTTTGAGGTTGGATCGATAAAGACAGTAGGAGTAGGATAGAAAAAAATTACAGGGTTAATGTGATATTTATAAGCACATATAAGAACGTACTGAATTGGGTTGGTAACTCTTGATGTGGTGAAAATTAATGTGTAGTAAATCACGTCGAATGTAGTCCACAGGTGGGGTCTAGTCAAGGGATGATGCAAGCAATTATTGAAATAGGTCCCGTTACGTGGTGCTTCAGTTGTTACGTAGTGGCTATTTGACTCTCCAAAACCGTTGCACACAAGTATACCGTGTACGATAAAAAATTCTCATGTGCGTCGATTGCTGGTTCTTGATATCTATATTTTCGAATTCTAGTTTTGCTCACTTCACTGTTGCTATTGCCAATATATACCTAATCGTTATGACTACTTCAAGTTCTCTAAAGAGGAATATACTTTCAAAAAAAATTATGACCACTATTTTTTATTTTCACTATATATCATTCGATGATTTCGCTATCATTAGACTACTTGAAATCTTTTCAAAAATAATTTTCTCATTGTAACAGGGGAATAACTTGATATCAGTGACCTAAATAACATTTATATTTCATTGTTGGATACTATTGGATTAACGCCGGGTGTCCGTTTGATTTCTGGGTGTCTGTTTGAATTCAGGGCTGTTTTGGGATTCAGCTCTTGGTGAATATTGGGGTGTGCAATGCTCTAGTTTTGTTGGTTTCTGGCAACTCATGTACAGTTTTTATGGCCACTGCCCTCACGATACGGAAACCACAATACTTGAATCCATGCATTTACTCCCAATATATTGGTGCGTGATGTAATTTTAATTTATATTAAAAACATGTAATATTTTGGAGGTCCATATTGTATACACCCAAAGTAGGTAGTGTTTATGGTATCCTTTCCCTGTGAAATATTCCAAAGATTAATAAATGGTTCCCTTTTTTCTGTTCAATAAATAAATAAATAATGAATTTCATATATTCTATGCTGATGTGCTCCATCATGCTAACTTTGTGTGGTGCTGCTAGTTGCTGATTATTGCGGATTATGCTAATTCTGTGCCAACTTAATAGATGCTGGCGCTGCTGTTATGCAAGTTGCCGGCCGGTGAAGAAAAATAGATCCAAGTTCCTACTAATTAGTTCCTAGCGGTGTTGTATGGAGTACTTCATTGGGATCCTATTTTTTAGCTTTTCATTTTTAACTTTTTGGTTTTTTGGATTATGGTGAGAATTTGTTTTGAATCTGGGAAGAATGTTTGAGAGAAATATGTAAAATACATTTTGCAAAAGGAGTAGTGTTTGAGAGATATATGTAGAATACATTTTGTAGGTATTTTTGTTAATTAGATAGTTCTATAGAAAATTGTTCAGATGAAGCCCTTCCGGGTCTTTTGTTTTTATGAATCTTCGCGGGGACCCTTAAAAATACATTTTAAATACATTGAACGCTTCGAATCGTCGAAATTTGATCCAGAAATGAAAGTCCACACAGAAGCAAAAATGGGGATCCCTTAGGTGAACCTCATTATATATACATATAAATTGTGTGTAAAATGAATATTGTAATGGAAGACAGGTAAAATAGACAAGTTTATTGGAGCTTTGAAAGAAATGCGGATAGGTAACATGAAAATTGTGCATTGTTAACTAGCATTTTTGGCTAACCACTAGTACACATGCTATTAGTGACCAGTTTTTGTGTGTTAGAATTGGTTTATCAACAATCGATCTTATTGCACATTCACTTGGTTAACCTATGACTTTTCTTTGACCAACAATGCAAGCCCACTTATTTTTTTTACTTTTTGTTGATCATGAGCTCGGTTTCATGCTACGTGGCACTCTTACTCAGGACTTGATAAATTCGCCAAAATTAGGTACAAACACCTTCATATTCTGGAAACTATTGCTTCCAGAATATGTCTCTTCAGACTATCGCTTCTAGTTAGAAAGCGCTTCTTCGAACCGGTGCTTCTAGAATGCCCCTTTCCAACAGGTCACAAATCGCAATATGGTTGTTCGCTCTGTTTTGAAATTTGAACCACTGCCAATTTGGAATAGCTCCTTTTGGAAAAAAAGAATAGATTGTGTAACTTTACGGCTTTGGAAAAAATTGTTGGAACCTGTAATCCATAATTTTCTTCGAAATTGGAGATGCATGTATTTAATGTTGGATACATGGTATTTTTTTGAAAAGCGAAGAAAGATTTCATTAATCCCGAGGGAGCCAAAGATGAAATCAGTACAATAGGAAAAGAAATGCATTGAGAGAGGTTCGGAGACATTCCTACTACTGCTACTCGCAAATACTTAACCTACCTCCCCAACCTCTCGATATGTTAATAAAAATGCACCCTGTTGGTAAGATACCAAAACACCTAATTTTGCCCAGACCGAAAATACAATTCTCAATGCAAAACAACCCATGCCCCTACAACTCCCAATACAAGCTGTAAATAGTAAATACAATAAAGCCCATTAAATGTATTCATGTCCCCTTCACGTTCACCCAAGCGCCACTAGCAGATTCGCCGGAAAAAAGCACCGACGACCACCCAAAAACTCATCTGCACGTTCGCCCTCTCCCCAATGAAAACCCAAAACACTATAGCGTCACAAATTGTCTTCCTCTGCATTAGTAACCAAGCTCGATCATTACCTCCAATCTGTCGCCCATCGCCGATCCAATCTCATCATCCGTCGCCGATCCTCACCTTGTAATTACCTTTCCTTTTGCTTCACTGCTGTAACACACGAATTCGAGTCCTGCAATAAAGACAAGAAAAAGATGCACAAAATATATTTTATTGATTTGATTTGAATTGAATGCGGGTACAATCTCTATTAAATTCTTTACAATAAAGAATAATTCCTCTGATTCGATCTCCGAAGTTGATGGCGCAACCTAACGGCTATAGAAGCTTGATCGAGGGCTTGAACAGCTTTATCTCGAACAAACGATGAATTTGAGGCGCGATCTTCACTAGCTGATGTGTAGATCTTCGATTAAAGTTGCAATCCAACGGCTGTAGAAGCTTGAAAGAGTGAAGCTTGATCGAGGGCTTGAACGGCTTTATCTCGAACAAACGATGAATTTGAGGCGTGATCTTTGCTAGCTGATGCGTAGACCGTTGCTGTTGTAGATAAACCGGCACGTAGCTTTGGGTGCTTGTTGATTCTCCACAGGAGCTTGAGGGATTTGAGAAGAACTTGAGGAGCCTTGAGAAATACTTGAGAGCGCTCTCCAATTTCCTTGCCTGAAGATGTTTCGAATGATTTGAGTTGTTGGTTGATTTGATTTGATGAACTTGCGAAGAAATCGGCACGTTGTTCTTGGTGCTTGATGATTCTCTGCAAGATGTTGAAGAACGTTTGAATTCTTGAAGAGTGCTTCAGAGTTCTGGTTGAATGCCAAGCGAATCTCTTCCCCTCTTCTTCAAATGAGCCTCTATTTATAGGCTCAATGAGAGGGGCTTAAGTTTGGAAAGATCTCAAAGTGAAGATCTTAATTGACTTGATGTGATTTAATTGCCAATAAAAAAAATTGAATTGATTTCCAATCAAGAGGATTGATTTCCAATCACGAGGATTTGATTTTATTTTACTTCCAATCAAGAAGATTTAATTTAATTTCCTAAAAAGAAGATTTTGACTTCTTCTTTTTTTGTTTAGGAAATTAAATTAACCCAAAAAAGAGAAATAATATATTTATTATTTAACTCTCTTTTAGAGTTTTTCTGAATGGGCCTGTACGTTTGGGCTAGCCCAATTTCTTGACCCATTTGGCTAAAACGCAATGGCTATGTTCGGTTGAGTAGTTTAGTTTAGTTTAGTTTAGTTTTGATGATGTAAGCAGGTGTAATAAGTGGAGAGAGATAGAGAGAAAAGTGAAAAAGGTGATGATGTAATCAAAACTGGAATAGTGCCAAACTGGGGGGAAAACCCCCAAACGAACAGGGCCAATGTATTTTTGGTCTTCGACAAATCTCAAAAGGACTAAGCCCATAAATTTGACGAGCCCAATATTCATTTGAAAGTGTTGACCATGATTTGACTTTTAATTAATCAAGATAATTTATTCATCTCAATTAATTGGACGGCGATTAGACAATGCCGAAGTTTTAGTGTATACAACTGCCATCACCAAAACCCACGCACAAGTCGATGACATACCTCCTCCCTGCTGCGTTCCTCAGATCGGATTTCCCCTGCTTCAAAGTTGCCGTCGACATAACCCCAACACAAGCCAACCGGTCTTCGTCGTTGTAATCTGACACCCTTTGTCAACCCCCAAAACATGTCAAAATGAAGCCTCAACGTCGGCAAGTATACCAAACTTGCCCCATACGATGCCATCTCTTGCTCGTGGCAATCGCCCCTTTCACCGTTTCTGCTAGAAAAACCCTCGATAGGACCCGTAGAACCCTTCAAATCACCCATCCAGCGCTGAAAATTGTTAGTTCTGTTGCCATACCCCGCATCGACCCTCCAAAGCCATAAGACGCTGCAAGTTCACCTCCTGAAAACCCTCACCCCTATACCTGTAAACGCTGACGAATACCTCCGCTGCCACACCACCATTTTGGTGTCTCAAACCACCACCACAGCTGCTACTCTCCCATCCGCAAACACCTCGAAAACCTGCAAAAAAAAGAAAGAAAAAAGGAGCAGAGGAAGAAGGAAGCGGGGAGGGAGAGAGAGAGAGAGAGAGAGAGAGAGAGAGAGAGAGAGAGAGAAACCGCCTGGGGGAGGAGGGAGAAAGAGGCAGCGCCTCCCCCCCCCCCAAGCAAAACCCTAGCCGCCTGTTTGTTTTCTAGAGAGAAGAGGGAGAGAGTTTGTTGAGCCGTGATAGCATGTAGTTTACCTCACCATTGAAGAAGGGTTGGATACATGGTATTAGTATATTCTTATCACATTGGAATATTTAGTCCTCTAGGGACTTGTGATATGTACATTCTCTAAATTCATCTATGTAGTCCTATAAATGGACATCAATGTTATGGTTTAAGAAATAAAAAGAAATCCATCAATCACAATTATCTTCTTTCATACTAGCAAGCTCTGGTAAAGTTTTTGTGTGCAAGAACTCTGTAGGGCTCCACCTTATATCTCCAAAAATATCTTCTTTTCTATCTTTTTATTTGCTTCAGCTGTTAGCAAAAAAACCAACAAAAATGTACTGCGACATTCTTTCCAGAAATTGACCTCCTCAGAAATTAATAGTACTAATTTGACATGATGAAATTTAATGCCTTTCGACACTTTAAGTTTTACATTGATTTGAAGCAGAACGTGCAGCAACTCTCATGGATTGGTAACACTAATGGCAGGTAGTGGTATCTCTGATTTCGGAGATAAAGTTTCACTCCTCTCTTTGTTATGTTTCAGCTCACCATAGAAGTAGGAAACAAATCCCCATAACGAGAGAGCAAGAGAAACCCCTTTCTCTGCTGTAAACTTTTCCTTGTACAAAATAACGGCTAGGATTTCTGTCACCGGGAGTAGAATGGCGAGCATGATAGCAGAGAGTAGCGAAGAGCCGGAGAACGTGACTCCTATTACACCAAGTGTGCAAATCTGCCAAACTATGCCGCTGGCAACTAGCACCACATAATACGTTGTTTCGCCGAGTCCAAAATTTCTTGCCTCCCTTGTAATTGCCTGCAAAAGAGAAAGGTGTAAGTTAGTTTTCTTTTACACTTGGCTACGTATATCATATTTTGCATAGAGTTTTCATGTATACATATTTGAAAACCTTGGTTTTGTTAGTGTTATTAAGTAGCTGTGTTAATTTGAAAAAATCCATAAGTTTCTTCTGTCCAAAAAAAAAAAAAAAAATGAAAAAATTTATCGGTTTTCCTCTGATAATGTATCGATTTTGGTTCCTCTGATAATGTAACTCTCGTACACAAGTCCAACCAACAATTCGGATTGGTATCCCTCGATTCCATCCATCCGCTTTTGCCCGTTTCAGGCCGACTATGGCTGATAATTGACCGTCAAGTGCTCTGACGTGAAAAATCATTCCTGAAAAAATAATTCCGCTACACCCAACTTTATGTATCACTAGCATCGATCAGAAATGTACTTACCACATGCTCAATACTGATCACTGTATCCTGTTAAAATCTTTAATGTTATTTGCTACTAACACCATATTTTCCATAGAATGTGCACGATGTGTTTTTGAGTTACCGTTTTACTAATAATTAAATGAGATGCTATTTTACAAGAACCAATGTAGTGCCACACCACATGTTCTCTATTTTGTTGTGCAAAACTTTATTGTTTTTCATTGCAATTACTGTGTTCCAACTTTGTTAAGAAACTACGACTATTTTTGTTGGTTAATAAGGAAAATCGACTGGATTAGCTTCGTCATATTTGTCACTCCTTTTTACTCATAACTTAGACAAACATTTTAGGTGTTCTTGTCTCCATTATTATTCACCCCTAATACTTTTGGAAAATGTTCGCTTTTCATTTTTTATTAATGGTCCCTACCCGCAAAAGAAATCAGGTAAGGAGGTTTCTACATCTTCTTTATCTTCTAAGGAGGTTTCTGCATCTTCTTTATCTCCTTTTGGCATCCGTAATAGGAATTCTATTTTTCTTAAGAATTCTCATATGGTGATGGATGTTGAAATGGATGATGATTTTCTAGCTGATTTGGAGAAGGATTGTTGTAGACAGGAACAAGATGTGGTGAACAATGATCTTCAATCCACATTGGAGGTGGGTAGAAGATTGGGAGTGGATTTTGTGGAGAATGATGTTCACAACATAAAAAAGATGATTGAATTGGAAGCTAAGGATCTTGCGAAATTGCAGAGGAGCTCCTCTTCTTGATGGTTTTGTTGTGAGTCTATTAAGGGAGTGTGGTTTTGAGGTTGTTTTAGGTTTTGTCTTTTTGTTTTGGGATGCTTTTCCGGGTCTCTGTCGTTCTGCTCATGGTTGCTTTTTGGTCCATAGGCTGTGCTTTGAGGGTTGGTTCTGTCGGGTGTTGTTTTGTTGGGTTTGTTTTGTCTTTTTCTCTCCCCTATCTAGCATTTCGTTGGATGGGGTCTCTTTGCTAGTCCCTTGCTTTGTGCTTGGTTATGGCTCTTCTCGATGTACCCTTTGTCGAGTTTTAATAAAATCTTGTTGCCGATCATAATTTTTTTTTTTTTTTTATAGATTTACTATTTTCATTAGAATGTTGTGGAATAAATTCCATGATTTTAGTAGCATGCACGCCGACTAAAAGGTGATGCTTGCTGAGTGAATGGGTTGATTTAAAACTTAGGAGGAGAGTTGGGAATATTTTGCTAATTGCCAGGTTGCCGCAAATTTCTTCCGCACCCGTTTCATTGGCTAATTGGTGTGAAGTCCATCGGAAGGTCGTAGATAGGTCAGGTTTGAATTTTCATGTCAACAAACTCTTAAGGTCATTAAGAGTTATGTCTGGTCGTTACATTCAGGGTCTCGAAATTAGTCGAGGTGTACTCAAGTTGACCTGGATATTTATAGGTACAAGTGGGTACGTAGATGTTCAATAATGTGGTGAAACTGTGTAGAATTTTTTTTCAATAGAGGTCAAATCAAATCTAGGCAACATATGGGGGCCGGTCATGTGATGACGGGAGGGAGCGATGATCTAAGAAGCTGCCGCTAGTTGGTACATCGGTTGTTATGTAGCGATTTTTTGGCACTTAAAGTTGTTTCACATAATTTATATGTGAGAGTTTTTGAATTTTTTATACTTTTAAGGTTTTGTATTTGTTCGAGTTTTGATCATTATTTTAATTTGTTTCGATTCTTATTGTCGAGGCGAATCGGAAAACTTACAAAGTTTGATGCAAATTTAACAAATGCGAATTTTTTTTGATTAAATACAAAAACCAAATGTGTATAAAGTTAGAGGGAAGAAGGCGTAATACTTTTCACATATGTTACTCTATCAATGATGTATTGGTGCATAAATGTTACTCAAGCTCAAAGATTTAAATCAGTTGCTGCGTAACGTATCGGCTACTAGGCAGGGGCGCCGACACATACAAAGGAGGGGGGTCAGCCGACCCCGCGGAAAAAAAAAAAAATTTACTATTACTATACTAAATTTTTTTTAAATTTGATATTTGAACCCCCCCCCCCATTTTTGGGGTTGAACCCACTAGATATTTGAACCCCCTATTTTTAGTTGATCATCACAGCTAAACATGTAAGCCTCGCCACCGTGAAAGACATACCGAATCCTCATTGGATTGGACATCGTCTCGTCGTTGAACGGTCGGCCCATCGCTTCCTAGCTCTGGCCTGATTCGCATGTCTCTCCCCCCTCCTCCTACGTCCCTCCTCCTCCTATGACGCATATTATCTTGTTTTATAAACTGCCATGAAACACAAGGCAGCCACTACATAGACCAATGCCACACGTCTACCTATCATTAAGCATGTAAATGCCACATATGCCCATGCCCATATAAACTTGACAACTAAAACTCTCATGCAATTCTAATATTTTCATGTACTACTAGCCCCTTCAATTTTCCTTCTCTTTAATATACCACCTCAAAATCATTTAATCCTTACCAATTTGTAACTATGCACAATTCTCCGAGCACCTCACGTGCACACACTCTCACTTGATAGACAACTAGGCATTGCATGCTTCCATATACATCTACAACTCAATTCTTTATAATATTCAACTAACTGAAAATCAGACTTCATAAAAGAAATAACCTTTTATTTAAATACTGGGTATTACATACATGTTCTCTTCTCCCAGTCCACTTCGGCACTTCCCAGAAGGCAGAGAAGCCCCTTCCCAGTCCATTTTGGTGGTCAATTGAAAGCCCTAAACTACGAAGGAGAGAGAGAGCCAGAGAGGTACATGTTCTCTTCTCCAAAGAGAGGTTGATTTGTCTAGCTAAGTTATATCCATCTGATTTTTCTCCTCTACAACTCATGATGCTTGATGATCAACTTGAGAACTACATTGTTGATGTGCGCTCATGTGATGGAACGATTATGCAACGATTCCACCCTTCCGCCCTAGAAACCATGATGCAGCGATTCCAAAATATGAGACCGCGTCGTGGGCAATTGTAAAAGCTTGTGTAGCTTCTTTTTTTTTTTTGGTGAAAATTGAAAACAGTGAGTATTAATATATGCCTTTTAATGATATATATATATCTTTTTGTTTATTAGGTTGACCTTTAAACTTGATTTTTGTTGGAGCAAGATTTTTAGTTGTTATTACTATGACCCCACATTTCCAAATTCCTGGAGTCGCCACTGCTACTAGGTAGCGGTTTTTGGGTCATACGGTACGTACCAGTACACCATGTTATATGGGTGCTACAAATAACTCACACCTATCGTCCGATATATAGTAGCTACTTATCGATTTTTATCGATATTTTGCTCAGTTCACGGCTACAGAGTGACTGCTACAGCAGATTCAAGTGCTCCGACCACAAAAATAATTTAAGAAAATTCAAGATCCTATGTGGCATGTACACCACATAGTTTCGACTTTTCAACAAAAGATTCCTTTTGGGAATAAATCCCATGACTGCTACAGCTAGTTTGTTTTTTTTTTTTGAACGGTGACTGCTACAGCTAGTTGGTACTACGTAGTTTTCATCTTTTCTAATTGTTTTTTGATTCAGCTTTCCAACTACTTTCCAACAACTTGTTTCAACTTTTCAACAAAAGGTTCCTTTTGAGAATAAGTTCTATGTGGCATGTACACGACTTGTTATGGGACCCTGCTACGGGTACCGAAGATTTTGTACAGAAAATGTACAAAGCGTTCTTGGGAATTCATTTTTGGGTCCCATACGAGTGATCCGAATCGTTCATTATTCTTAGAACATTTTTCCGAGGGGTCCCGTAAAATTTCAGCTCAATCGGACGGTTATAAGTGGTTCAACCAAAGCCCCACCGTTTCAATCAATTGTTTTTTTGATTGAAACAGTGGGGCTTTGGTTGAACCACTTATAACCGTCCGATTGAGCTGACATTTTACAGGGCCCCTCGGAAAAATATTCTAAGAATAATGAACGGTTCGAATCACTTGTATGAGACCCAAAAGTGGGTCCCCGAAAGGGTTCTGTGCATTTTCTGTCCGGATTGCTATGTACCCGTAGGTTTATCTTTATCCCTTGTTATGTGTGTGTGATAGTGTGTGTGTGAGAGAGAGAGAGAGAGTGAGAGAGAGAGAAGGGTACCTTGAAGTCATTGTTGATAACCATGCCAATAGTGCAGACTATAGTAGCAAAGAAACATGAAACCAACTGAACTTCCAACACCAACGTATATGTAACAGCCTGTCTTGCCTTCTTATAACTCAGCTCCAAAAACGGAAACACAAACCCTCCCACAACCGCCCACGCCAACGCCAAGAAAAAACCTAAGTAGTACTCCTTACTAGACTCTCCCTTCGGCCGGTCGGAACTCGTGTGAAGGGCCAGGACTCCGGCTCCAGTAGTGAGCATCACCACGGCGTTGATCGAATACGGACTGAACTTCTGCTTCACGAGAACGAATGCGAAAACCGCTGTGAAAGTCAGATGGGATGCGGCTATTAGTGTGAAGGTCGATAAGGGGAGGTGGGCAATCCCGTAGCCGTAGAGGTAGTTGCAGAATCCGCAGACGACACCGATAATGGTGGCGGCCATGAACATGGGTCCTCCCATGAAGACGAGCTTGGCGGCAGAGCCGGAGCCCTCTCTGTGGCGGCGATGGATGTAGGTTATGACAAGAGGGATGAGATTGACGGGCCAGCCGCCGGTTTGCAACCAGCTCGATAGCCACACCCGTTTACCGCCGTGGATGAAGTAGAGGCGCATAACCATGGGACCGCCACAGGCTCCGATGGCGAGGAAAATGGTGTTTAGTAGGAGGAGATGGAGATTGCGTTTGTTACCGTTCACTTTTTTGTTGGCTTCTTCCTCCATTTTCTCCATCGCCGCTGGATGGATGTAGACTCGAAGTCTGATGAAAGAATTTATGAGAGAGACTCAATCCAAAATGTAGACTCTGAAAATTGTGTAATTATGTGTCTGTTAAGACCACTTATCTGATTTTTAGATGAAAAATAGGCAAATTGATGCGAACATCTAGTTATTAAAAGAAATTATCTGATAATATACAAATGAGTAGGTTCCTGTTCTATATAATGTGGTGAAAGTTTGTAGCAATTTTTTTCAATAGGGGTCACATCAAATCTAGTCAACATATGGGGTCCCGTCATGTGATGATGGGAGGTGAGCTAGCAATGATTTAAAAAGCTCTAACAATGCTAAAGCTAGGTACACCACACATGCACACAAAGTTGACGTGGAATATGAGAAGAAACTTATTTTGTAGGGGAGTCACATATTAGGCTTCTTTGCAGTTGTCATATTACATTGGTCTGCTTGTAGTGCGGATAAATGATATATCCATTTGATTTTCCTAAAAAGCTGCCGCTAGTTGGAACATCGGTTGCTCTGTAGTGGTTTTTTGGCACTTTAAAGGGTTGTGTTCACGTAATTTATGTAGTGGTTTTTTGGCACTTTAAAGGGTTGTGTTCACGTAATTTATTTATATGCGTTTTTGAATTTTTTATACTTTTAAGGTTTTGTATTTGATAGAGTTCTGATCATTATTTTATATTTTTTCGCTTCCAACTGTTGAGACAAATTACAAAACTTAAAAAGTTTGGCACAAAACTAGTAACAAATACGAAAAAAATTTGATTAAAGACAAAAATTCAAAAGTGTAAAAAGTTGAAGGGAAAAAGGCTTTACTTTCACGTATGTTGCTCTCTCTCAATGATGTATTGGACCATTAATGTTGCTCTCAAGTTCAAAGATTTAAATCGGTTGCAACGTAATGTATAAGCTGCTACGTAGTGGTTTTTGGATCATCAGATACCGCTACATCATGTTATATGGGCGCTAACAGAAACACACACCTATCCTCGATACTAGCTATGTACTGGTTTTTATCTAATATTTTGCTCACTTCACGGTTCCAAAGTGACTGGTACAGCCAGTTCAAGTGCTCCGACCCCAAAAAGAATTTAACAAAATTCATCACTGCTAATTCCCACCACTTACGTATCATTCAATAGTACTGCTGCTATCGCTACACCACCACTACTGCTACAGGTATAAAATTCGCTACCACTATATATGCATACTGTTAGTGCATATAATTCATATTATATACACACACAAACGCAAAAATGAATGATCAATTAAGGGATCCCTCATCGAATTTGGTGCGGATCTTATAGATCCGAATCAAATTTTGATGATCCAAACCGTTCAATATATTTAAAAGTGTTTTTAAGGGTCCCCACGATGAACCACACAAAAAAAAAAAAGGCTTGATCTGAACAGTTTTTAATAAATATTTAAACACATTGAACGATTTGGATTATTGGAATTCAATCTGGATCTATGAGGTCTACACCAACAGTTGCTGAAAAAGAGAGATTTCTTTTGCTAAACAAGATGTAGGGTACATTTTATTTGTATTAGATTCTCTTTGAGGATAACATTTGTGTTTTGGCAGTGTTTTGTCATATCTCATCACTTTGAAAAAGTTAAGATAATGTGGAGCACTTCTAGCATTTTATGGTTTGTTGGTAAGAGAAAAGAATAGAAAAGAAATGGAACCAAAACCAATTATTGTTGCACTTTTCAGTGTTGTCAAAAAACTTTTTGATCGGCAAAAGAAATACGAAGGCTAAAGAAGATGCTCCCTCAAGAGACAAAGGAGTAGCTTGACAATGAAAACTAACCCACGAACCCAAATAACAAAACACGTCATTGGTTTTGTCATCAGTGTGCCATTATTGGTCTGTGTTACTTTTTTGGTAATTAAGCAACATTAATCCATTATGCCTTTGAGAAATTTACATGATACTCCCTTCGTACTTAAAATCGTAATTCTAACTTATTTTCTTTCACTTCAACTTTTACATCTATTTTTCACTACTTATCCCTATCAATTTAATAATATTACCCATTAACTTTTCAAAAAGGAACCTACTTTAAGGGTAAAATAGGAAATATACCCACTAACTTTTCAAAACACACACTTATTAAGAAACAACCCAAAATAGAAAGTTAAACACTATAAAATGACAGAGGGAGTACTACCGATCCTTCAAGAATTGGAACAAATGTGTGATCATTGTTTATATTAACAGCAAATTTTTTTTAATATGCCTCTAACGCAAATCATATACCTCTTGAGATCCAAAAGATTGAAAGGTTAACAAGAATACAACCAACCAAATAAACGAAAACAGCTTGAACCCAACACTAAAACAACAAACAAGATGTGATCATTACTATAGAAAATGCAAGGACGGAAGGACCAAAATAGACAGCATAGTGCAGTGTAAGAGGCGACAATTGTATTTAATGACTTTGTCCCAAGAGATGGCTAAGTGGTCTTTGCCTGTTAATTAAAGATTTACTCAATCCACTACAAGAAAATGGGTCATTTCCAGCATTTTTTTCCCTGGCATTTCAACAAATGCCGGGAAAAAATGACCAAAAAAGTACTATTCCAGGCATTGCAAAAATGCCGGTAAAAGTTGAATTTCCGAAAATTCTTTATTTTATACTATAAATATTTTTGTTTGACCCTTAGGAACCATATGTGTGCTAGCACAGTTGGTAGTGTGCGTGCGCGAGGGGGTGAAGGTCACGGGTTTGATTCCTGGGGCGAGCAATTTCTCCCCAATTTTGCATGCCACGTGTGCGCCATGCGGGCACCAAGTGGCTACCACGTGGCATTTTTTCCCTAATAAAGTAGTCGACTTTCCCCGGCATTTGTTAGTATATTAACGACACGTGTATAGACAACATATGTAATAAATGCCGGTAATGCTTAAAAAATGCCGGTAATGCCCTTTTCCGGCATTTGTGGTGGCTTTTTCGGCATTTGTCAAATGCTGCTAATAGTGAAATTTGGCGTAGTGATCCTAATGTGTCACTACAACAAAAACTACCTATGACGACGAAATTCAAATTTTCTCGCCAAATGAGTCTTTATGGTGAAGAAATCAATTTCGTTGACAAAGAGTACTCTATGTCGACAAAATTATATTTCCTTGCCAAAAAGCAAAGATTTGGCAAGGAAATGAAGGGCATTCATTTGGCGACGAAATTAACTTTCCTCGCCCAAAAGCTCAGATTGGCGACAAAATTACCCTTCCTCGTCTAAGGGCACCCCTTTGGCGAAGAAATTATCTTTCCTCGCCAAAAAGCTAAGATTAGCGAGGAAATGAATATTTCCTCGTTAAACGGTACCCATTTGGCGACGAAATTATCTTTCCTCGCCAAAAAGCTAAGATTGGCGACAAAATTATTTTTCCTCGTCAAAAAGCTAAGATTTGGCCAGGAAATGAAAATTTCCTCACAAAAAAGGGCACCCATTTGGCGACAAAAATTATCTTTCCTTGCCAAAAAACTTAGTTTTTGTGAGGAAATAAATGTTTAATCTAAGAATTGATTCCTTCCCATGATTTGAGTTAGAAAAAAATATAAAAGGGTTATAGAAAAATATTAAATTGTCACAAATGTTAAATTATAAAAAGAAAAATATTAAATCAGAAAGGTATAAAAGACTTATGCGCCGACTATCCAATCCGGGATCCTAGATTGGAGGTTTTTTGATGTTTTGAAGGTTTTAAAACATGTTTTTGCATGATCCAAACCGTCCAATGTGTTCAAAAAGTGTTCTTAAAGGTCCCAACAAGAAATCGTCAAAAAAAAAAAACGGGAAGGGCTTGATCCGAGCAGTTTTTCACAACTGTACATACACAGTTTTATGAAAATCTGCTTAAATCAAGCCCTTCCTGGTATTTTTTTTGGATGATTTCACGCGGGGATCCTTGAAAACACATTAGACGGTTCAGATCATGAAAATTTGATCCGGAACTATGAGTCCCGGACTTAGGGATCCTGGATTAGATCCACACTCACGACTTATAAAAGGGTATACAAAAATATTAAAGTATAAAAATAAAATCTTCAGTAAAAGAAAATGACATTAAAAGATTTAAGAAATAAGTTTAAAGGAACATTACAAAGAGACTAAAATTAGACAAAGATTTAAAAAACAAAATTAGTGAGTTGAAAAGAACTACAAAAGGTTTATATATTCAAAGTTGTAACACTTTGCATTGAAAAGGAAGTTGGTGTGGTGGATGGGTCGCGCATTGCTAGAGAGGAGATTGCTTGTTTTATTCTCAGCGAAGGCGGAGAAGCTGGGAATTGAATTTCCTTTCTTTCTTTTTTTTTTTCAGGAGTTTTAGTGAGGAAAATTTCCTTGCCTATTGGCTAGAATAGATGAGGAAAAATGTCGTCGCCAATTGGCCAGAATAGGCGAGGAAACATTTTCTCATCAATTGTTCAGAATAGCCGAGGAAAACAAAATTTCCTTGCCAATTGGCAAGAATAAGTGAGGAAAAATTTCCTCGCCAATTGGCAGAATAGGTGAGGAAATCTATTTTTCCTCACTAGAATACCTTTTGCGACGACCTCTTGGTGAGGAAACCTGGCGAGAAAATTTTTCCTCGCCAATTCCTTTAGCGAGGAAATTTGGTGCTTTTGGCGAGGAAACTAAATCCTCACTATAGACCTTTTGTTGGTCTTGTGATATTTGATTTTTCATGCCAGTGATCTTAGGGCCAGCTCACCACCAAAAGGTCGCGGGAGGAGGTGTCGGGATTTGTCCAAAGTGGATGCATACTTTCCTGTGACAACCTATGTTACCACAAAAAAAAAATCCAATGGCGACTTGTTTGGCAAATGAGATTTCACTACAAGAAAAAACACCAACGGTGACACAAGAAAATGTCACCAAAGGCCAAATTTTTGTCGCTCATACCTTTCGGTGACACAAGAAAAAATGTCACTGTATCCGTGACACTGAAAGTCAACAGTGACAAAATTGTGTATTTGTCATAGAAAGTTTTTAACCGTGACAAGAATATTGTGTCACGGAAGAGAGATTTTCTGTGACACGGATGTCACCAAAAATTAACAGTGCCAATAATATGATGTCACCAAAGAGAGATTTTCTGCGACACGATTGTCACTGAAAGTATACACCGTGACAACCATTTGTGTTGTCACCAATAGTCTTTCCTGGTTCACACACAAGGGCGACAACCTATTTTGTCACCGAAAGTATGACTACAGTGACACCCTATACATTGACAAGTCAATTTTTCTCATTCATGGTCAAAACACTTCCAAACATACACCATCCATTGTCATAATAGCATTAGCAAAATTAAGAAACATTCGTAGATAGTGTCAAATGATAATAATAACTCAGAACTAGTCACTCAAACTAAGTCTTTAGGTTAACTCCCCGAGTGCCAAAAGTCTTCAACTCCATTTCATCATTCACCTGTACACAAGGAAAAGAAAAACACAATTATTTAACATCAAGTATACAACTCTAAATTGAAAATCTAGTTCTTTAAAGCTGACATGTTGTGATTAGAATTTATATGAGGGTTGAATTAGATTTTCACATTGTCATCAAGTTCCATTCATTAAGAGCGAGCTGGTCAGGCCATTCTTCCGTCTGTAAGAAGCATGGACACTTAAACGAAGGTGGCGTGTCCGTGTCTATGTCCGTATCCGACACGTGTGCGTGTCTGACGATGTGCAAATATACATGTATGCTAAGGATGAAACTTTGGTCCTTGTAGGGCAATTTACTTCCGAAACAGACAACTATTTGAACAATAAAGTAACCAAACTGGCTTTTTTCTTGCTAAGCATGCAGAAAACACACAGAAGAAGTGTTTGCATTGTTTACCTTTGGACCTTGGCCAAATACAAACACCAGAAACTGAACATAACAAAGATTGGGAAAAGTGTGAGCTTCACCTTAGGCTTAAGCACAGATACAACTTTACACCATGCTTTAAAATTTGTGACTCCAGATCGAACCTTTATTACTTCACCTGCTACACCAATGAAAGGAAAAATTCAGCCCGAAAAATGTCTAACAACGCTTTTATGGTTTACATTATAAATACCATAGCTTTCGTAGCCGTGTCAACTAGGCAAATACGACTACGTGTCCCAAATGTCATTTAGGTACAAAAAAAAAAAAAAAAACCAAAGCAAAGCAAATGCAACAAAAAGCTGAATGAGTAGTTAAGTTGCCAGACACAACATCATGGGAAAGCATGCTTGTAGAAAAGCTACCATAAAATTGCAGTCATGATCAGCCCCTTTGTTCCTAGAAGTACCACAATGCTCATGTTGACTTTAATTAGTACCCATGTTTAATTAACTATTGTAAAAAGACAGTTGTAGACATAACCTTTATATAATCATCTAACATATTCTCATTACACCAAAGGTGAATAAGCCTCTCAATCTAATAGATTACAGACCAAGGTTCTAATAGATTACAGACCTAGGTATTGGCAGCTAGATACAAACGCAGAAGCTGGCTTGGTTTGCCATTATATATTCTCCGAGTCAATGACAAGAGGGGTATAAAGAGACATCAGTAGTATGTCATCTGAGAAACATAGAGTACTAGATATGTTAGGTTACTTAGGATAACAACTATTTGAGCCCTGTTATTACCCAACCAACATACACTTAGACTCGAATGGTGACATAACATTCAAGAGAGTCAAAAGGAAAAGGCAATACAATCAAATTGGATCAAGCTATTATTAAAATTGTAAGATTCAATTGTCCCAATGGTAGTCGCATAAACTTGAAACTTTTCATGCCAATAGTAGGAATATTCATAACTAAATGAACGTATAGTAAGTTTATAACAAGGAGAGTAACATTTTAATTAATGTGTTAAGAGCATCCAGTTTGGAAATTAAAAAGAGGAAAACTGCAAAGTAAACTTATATGTAAGATATGATAAGAAAAAATCCAAGCTGAATTTTGTCCACTAAACTTTGCTTCAACGGGCCATGAAAATCTAAGCTGAATTTTATCTTATATGTAAGATATGATAAGAAAAAATCCAAGCTGAATTTTGTCCACTCAACTTGGCATCAACAGGTCCATGAAAATCTAAGCCGAATTGTTCTTATATGTAAGATATGATAAGAAAAAATCCAAGCTGAATTTTGTCCACTCAACTTGGCTTCAACGGGTCCACGAAAATCTTATCCATTGAACTACAAGACGAATGCTCGAGAAAGATTTGAACAAGCTCAAATGTACTACAAAAAGCAATATACAACACAGTTGACAATACAAGCTAAAATATTGGACACTCACATTTTTTTGCCTTGGGTGCTCTGATCTCTAATGAGGTCTTTCATTTACCTCATTACCAAAAAAAACTTTGCATTTCGCGCATGCAGTTGTTGCGGACCCTATAAGACGAATCCTTGTTGCAAAAAAAACTCACATTCCTCGTTTGTAGGCCGTTTTACGTACTACATACAAGGAGTAGATTCAAATTTAAAAAAGCAACTATACACAATTTTTAAGGGCACCTAACAGAAAAATAAAAGAGCAGGTAATTTAATTGGAATGACATCTTATAAGGGCGAATAAAAATATAGACAAAACATGTGGAAGTGGAACCAAACCAAGCAAAGAGGGAAATCCTTTCCTATGTTACATGTATCATACAAAACCGTGCATTGCATACTTGATTAATTGGTGTCGGACAATTGTTTTCGTTTACTATGACAGCAAGAGATATACTGCAAAAGCTTTGAGGGTCTTGCTTGCTTCTCCTTTATTAATATAAAATGGAGTACAACAGTTTCCTTAGGGGCAAACAAAGAAGCAAAAATATAATTTTTACATACTGAAAGTTCTACAAGGTGCGGACTATCCATGAACTGATTAGGGTTAATAATCCACTTATTCTGGTACTTGTTCAAGCCAGAGTTGGGCTGATCGCATCATATAACACATTGTTTTCTCAAACCATGATAAAGTTGACTCTTTTGGGTTCTCAGGTGGCATTTGGTTCCTGTGGAGGGGTGAATATCAACTTATCATTAAATCTTAGACCTTCTTCCGCACAACATGGGCAGATGTTTGTATAACATTCTGGACCTCTGTTATAGAAGCTAGATAAGAGCCATATAGCCTAAGAAAAAGTCAGTTGCTTGCGTATATCATGTAGAGGTTAATTGGAGTACTTTGGTGTCTAATTCATGAAGGGTTCTCGTATATATCTTCTATCTATCAGTCTATCAACCTTCTTGGTCGTCCACCACAACAACAAATCCTCGTGAGCCCATCCAACTTAGTGGCAATTTAACCGAAGGAGAAGAAAAACTGAGGCATTGGCTGCCACATAGACCAACCGTTAGGCACAAATAATAACCTTGAGACTTTACCAAGCAAGCAACCACTGCCCATTATCATTCCTCTTTAACAGATGAAACCATCAATGATAGCCCTAAATCTCTGGGGCCAATGTACCCACTACAACTAAAACTGTAAATTTAACCCTAAAATATTCCTGAGCCCATGAATTATAAACTCAAAAATTGATCACACTCAAATCGGAAAAAAATCCTAGAAGATGAATTTAGCAATAGTTATTTGTGTTCTCTTACCTAAATATGAAGACGTGAGTGGCGAAGGCTACGTCCAGCGACACAACTTGTTCGGCCAAAATATGTTAGACAAAGAGATAAACCCACTTCATTTGTTGGATGAAGCCGGTTTGTTTCGGTGACGGGAGAGCGAAACCACTTGATTTGTTGGATAAACCCACTTTATCACATGGAACGCTGGGCAGAATTGAAGAATTTAAGGTTTAATTAGTTGGGTACAGAAAGAGGCATAGATTGGGCAAGTAACTTTTTATGGTATTTGAACATAATGTACTACGACTTTCTTTCAAGAAATTGATTAGTGCACGTGCACTATTATTTTGACGTAAAAATGTAGTAATAAAATTGCAGGTCTGTCAACATTTTAAGTTTTACTTTCATTAATTTTGAAGCAGAACTCATGGAGTGGAAACACTAATAGGTAGCGGCATCTCTAATTTTGGAGTTTCAGTTTCACTCTTCTCCTTGCTATGTTTTAGCTCACCATAGAAGTAGGAAACAAATCCCCATAATGAAAGAGCAAGAGAAACCCCTTTCTCTGCTGTACACTTTTCCTTGTACAAAATAACAGCTAGGATTTCTGTCACCGGGAGTAGAATGGCGAGCATGATAGCAGAGAGTAGCGAAGAGCCGGAGAACGTGACTCCTATCCTACCTAGGAAGCAACCTTGCCAAACTATGCCACAGCAAACTAGCACCACATAATACATTGTCTTGCCAAGTCCAAAATCTTTTGCCTCCCTGGTGATTGCCTGCAATATAGTAAGGTGCAAGTTAGTTTTCTTTTACACTTGGTTTCGTATGTAATGTCTGCTTAGAGTTTTCATGTATACGTACTTCAAAACATTGGTTTAGTTTGTGTTCTGAAGCAGCCGTGTTAATTTTGGTCCTCTCACTTTAATATCCTTGGCAAGAGTAGCATTGGAAAATGACAAACCAATTGGATATTTTAATTAAATATATCGTGTTCGATGTTTCATTATATTTTTTGGTAACACGAGGTGTTCATGGTCAGTTTGCATGCAACTTGTATTGGTATAAGCCCAACGGCACTTAGATAACATAATTCATTACAAAAATCTTAGACAAAGCCAAACTATTCATCTAACTGATGCAAAACAATAAAAGCACACGACAATCGATGTCTTTCATCCCAACCCAGGCATCTTGCCTGACACACACATTCAACTGAAAATTCATATTTAGAATAAGCAGTCGAAGACAAAAGATAACAAATACCTAGACGATCAGAGGGACTCCAATCAAGTATGAGCAAGATTTTATAAGAAAAACACAAAATCTGTTGGCAAGAAACGAACAAGACACCCAATAGCCCGAAAACACCAAAGCCCACGAGGGCCCAAAGCTAAAAGAACCTAATCTCCTCCGCTGTGCCGCTGTCCTGTTTCACAAAAACACTGCTACCCTGATCAACACCTGATGCCCTTCATAGCCTCTGCCTCATTCAATCTGGTAACCCAATGTTGCTGGCACTTGCTGCCATAAACATCACCCCAATAATCCAAAATAGCCCACGACTTGCACCAATCCTGAACAGCCCCAAAAACGCCCAAATATTCACCTAAATAGTCCCAGAAATTAATCACTCAAATATACGCCTAAACATCACCCACAACAGCCCCAAATCTACACCAGAACCAGCCCTAAAACAGCCCCGAAACAACCCCAAAAAATCGCTGCCCCAACAACCCCAAACAGCCCCAACCGGCCTTTAAATCAACTCCTGAACAGCCAAATCGGCCTACCCATCATTTCCTCTTAGCTTCCGTTTATTCTTGTATTCCTTTGTAATTGCTACAATATTGTTTTGTGTCTTTCTTGTCTGCCTTCTTGCCAAAGGGTTAAGAGTGACAAATGACTGTCTAGGGCTTTGGGGTGTCAACCTGTTGACATGTCTCCTCTCCGTTGTGATTATGCTATGGCCTTGGTCTTTTAATCGTGGTATTCCTGTTTTTATGATTACTAATTTCCTTTTCCCAAGCATAATGAAAAAAAAAAAAAAAAAAACCCCGCTGGAGGGGGCAACAAAATTTGAACATTTGAGTTTATTTCCATTCCTTTATAATGACACTTTCTTAATTGGAATAACTCCACGTGTACCAGTACTCGTAAACAATTAAAAGTTTTTAACGGAAGATAAATTGAGAGTACACATCCATGATATGAGTAAAAATAAAAACATCCTATGATGGTTTAGTCATGCACAACGAAATTTAGTTGCTTGCTTGATGCCCTCCCATAGGGATAACAACTGAGCAAATAAATCTTTAACCGCAAGCTAGAAATTTGCCTTAATTAGTAAACTCGTTCAACATCGAACTAGATAGCACGTATAACAAAAATCGCAGACACCAAATTTGTTTAAAGATTCAATCTCGAGTCACCAATTTTCATAGAGTTATCAAATGACGAAGACATGAGATGGAAGGAAGATGTAATCACTAGTAACGAAAATACTAGGAGGGAAGAACCAAAATCGACATCATAGAGTAGTGTAAGGCAGTGATTGAACGAAAAGAGCCGAGTTGAACGCCTTTCAACATTTTAGGTTTTACATAAATCTGAAACAGTATGTTCAGTAACACTCGCGGTCGTGGTAACGCTAACAGGTAGTGTCATATCTTTTTCTGAAACAGAATGTTCAGTAACACTCGTGGTCGTGGTAACGCTAATAGGTAGTGTGATATCTTTTTCTTGAGTTTTAGTTTCACCCTTTTCCTTGCTACGCTTTAGCTCACCGTAGAAGTAGGAAACAAATCCCCATAACGTGAGAACAAGAGAGACCCCTTTCTCTGCTGTAAAATTTTCCTTGTAGAAAATAACGGCTAGAACTTCTGTCACTTGGAGTGCAACGGTGATGATGACAGCAGAGAGTATAGATGAGCCGACGAAGGTGACTCCTATTGGACCTAGGAAGGAACTCTGCCAAATTATGCCACTGCAAACCAGCACCACATAATACATTTTTTCGCCGAGTCCAAAATCTCTTGCCTCCCTCGGAATTGCCTGCAAAGTAAAGGTGCAAGTTGGGTTTCTTTTACAAATTCTTAGTCAGATGTACAATAGAAAGAGAAATGAGAGTACTAATTAGAGAGAAAATTTACTGAGGACCGTGCTATGAGACGGGTGGTTTCTCAAAACTTGGTTTGGTTTAGTTTGTGATCTTAATTTTGGCTAAATAAGTCGACTTATTTCTTGTCTTTATTCAAAATTTTCTTACATTTGTTAGTTTCCTATTAAACTTTTGTGGATTATGGATTCTTCTTTACCGTAAAAACTCATGACCCAAACTTAATTTTTTTTCTAATAAAGCCAAAAAAATCTGGCGTTTTGACTGATTTTTGTTTTTATTCAAAAAAATTTGAGTTTGGTTCATAATTTTTTACTTTTCTGATAACTCTTATTGAGAAAAATAAATAATTAAAAAACAATTGACCTGAAACTGAGAAATGTGGAAAAAAATTGAATAAGACAAAAATAAAATAAACTAAGGGCTAGTTTGGCATAAAAGTGGTTTTTGGATTATTGGTTTTTTCGTTGTCTTTATTCAAAAAAATTTTGCATTTGTTAGTTTCGCATTAAGATGAATAATCCACCTATTTTGGCTTTATTCAAAAAAATTTGAGTTTTGACCATAATTTTATACTCGTTAGATTCGTCTCGCCGAGAGGAATCCATAAACCACAAAATCTTGGCGCGAAACTAACAAATGCAAAAAAAATTTGAATAAAGACAAATCGAAAAAACCAATAATCCAAAAACCACTTTTAGGCCAAACTAGCCCTAAGTGGCAATCTGTTTGTGTTCCTTGTCAGGTCAACGTATTGGCATACTTTCCATATGGGGCTTCTGCAGCCTGTTTGATTGGCCGGAATACACGTTTGATGTGATTCTGAATCTTTTTTATTTTTTGAACAGGAGATTCCGAATCTTTGGAGACGTCATTTGGAGTTAATTATATAGATGAAGTTTGTGATGAATTTCACCCAATAAAACTTTATCAACAGCCAATTAACAGAATTTGAAGTTACAGAATCAAGGACTTGGTGTTTGTCTTGTAAAGTAATAAAACTAAGTTGTTTTTTATGTGGTATAGTCAATTACACTAACAAAAGATTTATAAATTGATTGAGTCTGTAGAATCAATTGTGCTAAAATTTCTTCGTATGACTAAATTATGAGTTAGTATTAAAGACGTTGACAACGAATATAATGTGCAAATTGGATCGAATAATTGAAGAACCAACCGTAAACCATATTGGGTGAACAAAAATTTCAGAGCATTTATATGTTTTTTTATTAGCGTCCTGCCTTCCGTTTTTGTTCATTGGTGGTGCTTTGTAGTTATTTCCTTGATCCATTCAATTTTTGTATAACTTTCTAAAAAATAAAATTTCTTTTACCCAAAGGAAAAAAAAAAAAAAAGGGCCCCAAGGCACCCAACCATATCAGTCGAAACTCGAAAGGATTTGCGGTAGCGGTAACGGGAGTATCGAATGATACGTAGAAGAATTCAGGTGTCTCGACTGTGAAGTTTTCAAATAGTTTTTGGTGCCAGAGCACTTGAACCAACTGTAGCGGCCGTGGCGTTGAAACATAATTGGAATCGGCTGATACGGGTGTGAATTTTTTTATAGCGCCGGTGTAACAGGGTGTAGCGGCACGTGGTGGACGATATTTATTTAAATACTTAGAGAGAGAAGGATACCTTGAAGTCATTGTTGACAATCATGCCAATAGTGCAAACTAGAGTAGCAATGGAAGACATAACCAACTGAAACTCCAACACCAGGGTATACGTAACAGCCTGTTTTGCCTTCTTATAAGTCAGCTCCATAAACGGCAATATAAACCCGTACAAAACTGCGGCCGCTACCGTCATGAAAAACCCCATGTAATACTTCTTGCTGGACTCTCCCTTCGGCCGATCGGAACTCGTGTGAAGAGCCAGAACTCCGGCTCCTACGGTGAGCAACACCACCGCATTGATCGAATACGGAGTGAACTTCTGCTTCACCAGAACAAACGCGAAAAGCGCGATGAAAGTCAGATGGGTCGCGGCTAGTAGAGAGGAGGTCGAAACGGGGAGACGGGCCACCCCATAGGCGTAGAAGTAGTTGTCGAATCCGGAGAGGAAGCCAACAACGGCGGCGCCGATGAACAACCGACGTCCCATGAAGACTAGCTTGGCGGTGGGGCCCTCTTTGCGTCGGCGGAGGAGGTAAGTTGCGAGAAGAGGAATGAAATTGAGGGGCCAGCCGCCGGTTTGCAACCAGCTCGATAGCCAGACTCGGTGGCCACCGTGGATGAAGTAGAGGCGCATGACCAGGGGGCCGCCGCAGATTCCAATGGCCAGGAGTGTAACATTTACTAGAAGGAGAGCCCTGTTCAATTTTTTGTTTGCTTTTTCTTCCATTTCTCCCATTGAGCCCCAAATCCTGAAACGAACCTGTCGATACGGTACGTATCCGCCGATATTCAAAACTATGATAGCAAGAGTTTGTGAGAGATACAGATATATAGATGTACTTGACAATTGAGTTACAGTGTTTGATATTTAGAACCACACATACGGGTATAAATGGGTACTAAGTGCCTCTTAATTTACTGGTAATGTGTAGTAGATGCCTATTTTGGGAGTTAAAAAAACAAAAAAAAAATTACAAAAAAAAAATAAAGAAGAGATTTGCCAATAACGGGCCATGTTACGATGCAAGCAAAAAGATTCAAATTCAATGACCGCATCTGGCTTCCTCTAGTACCAATAGAGGCAAGATACCAGCACTAAAAAACCTACAAAAACAAAATAACACGGAAGGAAAATAAAAAAAATATGAACTAAGAACTAAAATAGAATTAACTAAAATTAAGTAATCGTGCAAACAGTTCCCGACAATTGCACCAAAATTTAATTGTGTTGTTTGCATATCAAAATATAGTCATAAAATCTTGGAGTTGACAAGTACTATTTCGTATAACAGTGGCCAAAATCAAGTATCGTTCGTCAGTGATTCACTGGCTAAGTTACGTTAAATTCAGTTAATTTATAAGTTAAATTGAGAAAAGTGATTTGATTTATGAAAACTAGAATTTCTAAACAGGAGAAAGTAAGAGGTTTCGAAAATGTGTAGTAGATTTGCCTAATTTGGCAGTTTAAAAAAACAAAAAAAAATTGCCAATAACGGGTCATGTTATGATGCAAGCTCTGAGATTCAAATTCAATGACCACATCTGGCTTCCTCTAGCACCAATAGAAGCAAGAGACCTTTACCAAAAAATCTAATACAAAAACAAAATAATATGGAAGGAAAGAAAGAAAAAAAAACTTAAGAATTAAAATAAAATTTACCAAAATTACGTAACCATGTAAACAGTTCCTGTCAACTGCGCCGAAATTTAATTGCGTCGTTTCTATAAAACTAGGAGTTAACAACTGTTTTTGTACAACAGTGTCCAAGTTATCAATGTCAAACTCTCTGATTTTTTTAAGAAAACTACAGAATCTGGACTTTCTAAAAGTGAGCAAAGGCAACTCAATCAAGATGAGAAGTTATTGAAAGCAAAAACAAGAAGATCTGAATTCTCGAAATATTGAAAGATGGCCGAATCCATTTGGAAGCAAAAAAAATCTAGAATCTCTTGGCTAAAACGTGGTGATAAAAACACTAGGTTTTTCCAGGTATGTACCAACAATAGATTCAGAGAGAACTTAATATGGTCAATTAGATGCAATGGGGGTTTGGTGGAATCTCCCTATCTTATCAACGAAGCTGCCAAGGATTATTTGTCTCAATTTATTTAAAGAATCCCACAGATCCAGATCCACTCATGAAGGTTTTCCCCCCAGAATTATAACCTGTAATGAATCACTCTCATTGGAAAAACTCTTTGAGCTGAACGAGATTGAAGCGTACTCTCAAGGACTGCAACAGCTCAAAAGCGTACTTTCATCCATACGCGCTTGCCGCCGTGGATGAAGTAGAGGCGCATGACCATGGGGCCGTCACAGCCTCCGATGGCGAGGAAGACGACATTTAGTAGGAGGAGAACCATCTTCTTTTTTTGGTTGACGTTTTGGTCCATTTCTTCCATTATAGCACCAATAGAAGAAGTGGACGAGATCTGTCCAATAGTGTTCGAGTCAGTCTACGCAACAGCAGCGAAAATTGAGAAAGAGGAGATAGAAAAAATGCTCAATTCAAGATATTGGCTAGACAGTTGAGTTTATTGTGTTTGTTTTGGACATTTTATCTGATATTTAAAAGCACAGAGTATAAATGTAGCGAATTTCCTAATAATATGGGGACGGAGGGAGTAAATCTGAAGAATTATCTGAAATAATAGACCGATCGAACACCAAAACATTATCATTTCCTGGGTAGGTTGATTAGATTTACTCCCTCCGTCCCTTTTTAAGTGAGTACTTTGGCTAGACAGTTGAGTTTATTTAATACGATTTTAATAAAATTTGATAATCTATGCAATAAAAATCATAATCATAACATTGGAAAAAAAAAGCGACTACTACTAACATACAAATGTTAGGTGAAATACTCTCCTCTAATTTAAATTAAAATTTTTGAAAAATTTGAACTTTTTCGTATGAGTCCAGTAATTTCAAGTTCTTAAAAAAAGATTTGCACCATATATTAAAGTTCTCCTGAAGAACTCCAATTTAATTACGGTAAATTTTTCAACAAATTACACACTACTGAATAATTTATTTTTTTATCTAATTAAGAATTTCTAGACTTTTCATAGGGGCGAGCAATTTGAGATGGATGCCTGATGGAGCATATAATAACGTGATAATATGGAATAATCTTATCCCAAACTATTTGTTCGATGGGATATCCTACAAAATTATACATATTAATTGGTTTATTATTTGTCATGTAGTTCCGTCAAATTTGTCACCTATATTTTTGGGTGGGCTCCACGTTGGACTTCTCTCCACCACACAACCCACTTGGTGTGCATTTGGGGTGCATTTTTAGTGTACTCATAGCATTTTTTTATGTTCTTTTGAGTAATGAATTGCTCTTTTTACTGCCCCAAGTTGAACTCCTCTGAAGTCAGTTTTTGACTATTCCAGCTTATTTATAAAAGGTTTAAATCTTTTTTAATGCAATCTCCAAGAATTTTTTTGTGTCATTTTCAGCATATCCCGTTGATTCTCTTGAACCACGATCGTTTCTGTAAAGGTGAGCCAAATTGATTTTGGATTTTTTGTCATGTCAAGGTAAGTTGTTATATAGGCTTTAAAATTGGAGAATGTTTTGTTCACCCTCGTTAAATGAGGATGAACGTGTTCTTTACTTTCATTGATGAAAAAAATGTGGGTCTTACCATAAATTAATCACATTATTATTAAAGTTGATCATGTGGACCCAACAAAATTCCCACCAATCTAATTGCAAGTAATGTTTGCCCTTTTTGAATGAGGGTGAATAAAATCGAACTCTTAAAATTGCACCTTTACTAAGAGATCTCAAAGCTCTCCCAATGTGCGGTTAAACAACATTCTTATTTAAATCTGAGTTTCGTTTTCAATATAAGCTATAGAACAAACATAGGCGGCTGCAGACCCAAGCACAGGTGTGCAGCTGAGCACCCTAAAAGAGCATCTTCAACCACCTCCAAAGCTAAAATATGGAGGATGGATATGACGTATTCATGAGGGGAGATTGTGTGATATATCCTCCCTTTTCTTTCACTTATTGCACTTTATTGGAGAATATTAGAGGGACACATCGTACTTTTTCCTCCAAAATGGAGCAAGTTGGTACTAATTTCCAATGAAAGTATTATGACAATTTATTGTTATTCCGTCATGATCTTTTCTTTTTCGTTTTTCATATGTGGCCCTATGCCGTCTTTTTTTTTTCCCTCTCAGCAAAAGAAATTTATTAATCTTCATAAAAATACAAAGAATAAAAGGATCAAGGACACACAGATAAAACACTACCCGAGACCTTTGCCTTTTTTATTCTGGCTGCTATATAATAGGGTTAATTTGGTCTCTTCTGTCTCTCCAGCATCTTATAGATTGTCTCTGTCATTGTGATGTATAGTTTTCCCTGTCTATTATAGCATATGTTGTTAATTAATTACCTCAACACTCAGTAGCATGTGTGGTGTCCACTTCTAAATCCATGTGTTGGTTGAACCTATGAACTTGTTAAATACTGTATTGGTTGGTAACCCTACTTTTACAATGTATAGCTAGCTCATGCTAATTTGAGAAATTGATGACCAATTGTTTCACTTGCACCTTCCTCCGTCCCATTTTGTTTGCCAATTTTTGAAGATCGTGTCCTCGGTCAATCGCTTATATCTTCTAACATGAAATTTAAGAAATATCCAAGATGAATTTTGTTTGATATATTCTTAATTAGTTCTAAAATACAAAATTTTCAAAATCATGAAAAACATTATAGATTGAAAGATATAAGTAATTAAAAATTGACATGGTCTTCTAAAATTAGCAAAGAAAATGGGATAGAGAGAGTATATCTCTCGAAACTCACTTTCTAACTATGTGCTATCTTCTTCACTTGGGATGCAACGCCAAGTTTTGACACCAAACACAATCAATACATTTCAGAATTCGGTGTTGACAAATTTATTTCTAAAGACTGTAAGTCAGAATCCAATACTCACTTATTGTTTTGCCTTTTAACGGCGTCCATTGGATTTTCGAATCATATGTATAGTTGAAGGGGTTAAATATTGAGTTTTAAACATTGAGCTGGTTAAATATAAAATGAGTGATAGTTGAAGGGGGCTTGTTGTTATTTCCCCAAAAAATTGAAGTTTGAGTCACACAGCCAATGCAGAAACCCGCCCCTTCATCTCACCCATCAATCCATTTTGTTGTCTGGCCCGTAAATTGACTTCATCTTCTGGGTCAAATCGACACTGAACCACAAAATGGACCCGTCCACTTGCAGCTTCTTATGTTTGGACCAGTCCAATTGCAGCTTCTTATGTGGGCTGGATTCGTAACCACAAAATGGACCCGTCCACTTGCATCTTCTTATGTATGGACCCGTCCACTTGCAACTTCTTTGTGGGCTGGATTCGTACTAATTGCTTTCTTACAAGGCCCATGCTTAGATACAGTGTGTCGCAAAAGAAACGGAAAGGTTAGTGATATTTAACATGCTTTTTAATTTTTAAAACTATTTTCGTTCTTTTTCTTTTTCTGATTCCTGTTCCGATTTTTTGTTATAAGTTCTCATATAATTGATAATGGGCAAATAAATTAGGTAAATGAGTCGAGTAGTTGATGGTTAAAGTTGATTTGAAAAATTAAAATCTTCAAAACTTTTTCCGTTCTCAACTTAATTATTAGGCAAGCCAAACTCAAACAAACATTAATCGTGTGGACAAGTTAGAACTGGGTTACCGAGGGATGTTGGGATAGGGACACATTAGGCTCTGTTGTAACGGACTAATGGGCTTCATCCTGGACTAAAAAAAGCGATTGAAATCATTCATTTTGTTCGGTTCATTTAGTTTTTTGGGCTACGCAAGAAATCACACTGTTCGAGCATTACTAAAGACAGGAACCAAACACATTTATGTTGCAACTTTGTCTAAAATTCTTAACAGCCACTAATTTTTCCTTGAGATTAGTTTAATCTAAGCCACACCAGGTTGTTTAGTTTATAAAGAGATACTAGTATGCCTTTGGTTGTCCGACCAAATCATAAGAAGCACCAAAATTTCTTCTTGGGTAGGTTCTGATGGCATTGTTTGGGTTGATATTTTGCTAGTTGCCCAATCCAAACAGGAAGAAAGCACATTTTGAGACTAGGCCGCAAAACAAAAATGATACAGACACACCCTCTCTACCACACTCTGCCACACCCCATCTCACATGTGGGGTGGGTCCCCCCCATGTGAGAGGGGGTGTGGCAGAGTGTACGTGGTAGAGAGGGTGTGTATGTATCATTGTTCGCCGCAAAAACATCTCTAGTGAATTCCTAGTCCCGATGTGGATGGCAATATGGCATGCTTTTAACGGTACTGGGGAGGGGATGGGATTTAGTTGAGGTGCATGTAAGCTGGCCTAGACATCTCTAACCACCAAGCTGGGGAAGACCACATTAAGATCAGATCAAGCAACTTCCTCATCGCTGTTTAAAGGGGACTTTAAGGGATTTGCTTAATTTTCAACGGCTTATTCCTTTAAGGGATTTGCTTAATTTTCAACGGCTTATTCCTTTAAGGGATTTGCTTAATTTTCAAAGTCCAAATAAGCCTCTCCATTCCAGTGCTGTAGATCCTAGTTTAGTTTTTGTGTTTGACCACTCAAAAGATTTACTTCTAGGAAACGTAATTCCAGGGCATATGCAATGTAATACGTACATGCATGAACACATATATATACCATATATCTAAGCCATGAATGCATGTATTAATATGTACTATATTATACACATGAATGGGAAGAATAATACGCTCTTTAGTAATTGGACCTGTACAAAAGCATCATCTTGATTTCCTTAATTAATTTGAACTCAGTACTATTTTGTATTGAAATTCATAACACTTGCATAGATATTCATGGGAATTTTATAAAGTTTATAAATTTCGTAACATCAAGACAAATTCAATTCAATTAAAAACAATGATACATACACACGCACTCGGAGACACTCTGCCACACCCCCTCTCACATGTGAGGGGACCCACCCCACATGTAAGAGGGGGTGTGGCAGAGTGTGTCCGAGTGGGTGTGTATGTATCATTTTTGTTCAATTAAGGGGTTGCATGCAGTAGACATTCAATTTTTTATCCATTTGATGAATGAAATTTCTTTTTCCTATAAAAAAAAACAGTGCAAAAAAAAAAAGGGCATTCTTATTTCCTTCTTTGAATACGTAGTACAAATGAATACAATAAATAAACAATTTGAAATCACAAACACACAGAGTATTATGCAAGAGAAATACTTATGTCCTCTGATGTCTTTCACCGATTATCGGTGGGAGAAATCGGACGATATATGACAACACTTTTGTTGTATTAATAGAACTTGCGTTCCTTTGAATGTTGCAGCACGACACAGTCTTAGCATTGTTGAGAATAGCTTGGAGCATAGGTATTAGGTACGAGGTTCAGGAGCATGCGGCTGATAAGGAGGATGAGATTCATATGGGCCTCCGGCGCCACCACTACCTCCAGCACCACCACTGCCGCCGCCATTTATTCCTCCACCTTCACAAATTTCTCCTTCTCCAGTACTTACAGCTTCAACAGCATAACCAACTTCTTCGTCCTCAACACATGGGACGGCTGCCAGAACCATGATTGGCTTCTTCTTCTTTTTGGCTAAGCAGAATAGAAAAACAGCAAGAAATGCAAGGAAAAACACGCCACCTAGTGAGGCACACACTACGATGACAGTGGTGTGGTTACCACTGCCCGAAGGTGGTGGTGTCACAAGTATTGGCATGACCGGTGGCCGAGTGGGGTACTGTGGCGGCATTCCCACTGGAGGAGTATTGGAGTATGGGGGCATGACTGATGGTGCAGTAGGGGATTGCGTCGATGGAGCAGGAGAGTGTGGTGGCGTAACTAGTTGCGGAGTAGGAGGTTGCGGTTGCATGACTGGTGGTGGAGTTGGGGACATTGGCGGCATGCCTGGTGCTTCACTAGGTGTTGCGGGAGTATGGATGGGAGGGGGTTGAGCGCAATGATGACAAAAAGGTGTTGGTGGTGGTGTTCTGTACGGCTTGTAAGATGCCGGTGGAAGTGGGGGAGGTGGAGGTTGTGTTGTCGGATATTTACATGGGGGTGGTGGTAGGACTGGCGGCGGCGGTGGTGGTGAGTAGTATGGATAGGCGATCGACGGTGGTGGTGATGGTGGTGGAGGTGAATGGTATTGGTAGGCCATGTGAATGTTCTTCAAAAACGGCATTTTGTGAAACTAGTCTAGAAATCGTTTTAGACTTGTTGGAATGGGGAGCGGACCATATATATAGTAATACACAAACCCGGAGCCTTAAAACTTTAATCATAACGTACAAGCATGTGTTTCGTCTCTATTGAAGCTTACGTGAGCTGTATTCACACTTAACCCATAAAAAATAATTAAAAAAGGACACTAACAAAGAAATTAAATAGACACAAAAAATTAAAAATTCTCATATCTAGCTGTCTAAGGCATAAATAATTCATTTTGCTTGGTGAAATAAAAGGGTAGGTACAAACAGCACATGCATAAAGTAATAGGTCATCATAATCATGCATGGAGTATATAGTATATCGGTATTTGTATGTTACAAGCGCGGCATCTGTACAATGCACAATAGCACTAAAAAAAATCGTACTTTGTTTAATTATTTAATACTTCATCCGTTCTTAAATAAGTGTCCACTACGAAAAATCATGTTATTTTTCAAATAAAATTATTAAATGCTTCCGTGTATCATTTTTCAATTTTTTCCGTACCGAATTAAATTGCGACACTTATTTTGAACACTTTTTTCTTAAGAAAACAAAAAGAGATCATGTTGTCCAGGCCCTGGGAGGCCCTATATAGAGGCTTGTCTGAAATTGGGGCGTTCGCCCCTTTTGTCCAATTTGGACGCATTTGACCCTCGATTGGAAATTGGGCTGTTGGTTTTGTTGTTGTCTTGGGATCTGATTGGGGGTGTCATCGTCTTTTCGGGAGCTTTTGCCCATTTTCCAAATTACTACTTTTTATGGGTTTTCTGACCGTACTAAAATTTCCACTTGTGTCCCATTTTGCATGCTATTTTGTTTGTTTGTGTGAGGGCGCTTCAGTCATTCTGTATCCTGCAGCTGTTGTACACGTTTGTTCCCATCATCACTGGCGTGAATCTCTCTCTCTCTCTCCCCTTTACGCTTTCCTCCCTCTCATCTACCTACTTTCTCTCTCTCTCTCTCTCTCAGAAGACGTCGAAGAAGACAAATCAAAGAGGAAAGTCACGATGCAGTAGAGATCAAGGCGGACTGAAATTAAATTCCAAATCTTGGTTTTGCTCGATTTTCCGGCGAGTTTGAATTTGACAGCGAGATTCGCAGCATCTTCGTTTCGACGGCGAGATTCCGGTCAACGACGACTTCGACTTTGACAACGAGGTTCGGATGATTTCGTTTCAGTGGTTAGTTTGAGAAATTTTTCATTCGTTTCAGGGGGTTGTTTAGAATTTTAATTCATAAATTTGTGAATCAATTTAAGTGGTGGTGATTTGTGAAATTTAAGGGCCAAAATGTCTCCGGTGCCGACAAACGATGAGGACGGTTACAAGGATTACCTGATTGAAGAAGAGGAAGGTATCAATGACCCCAACGTGTTCGGTCACAGGTGACACAGACAAGGACAAGTCTTAGAAGCCTCACAAATCACCTCCTTTGAACGTGTCCCCTGGCCCTCGAAATTTGCAGTTCCGTTTCATCTTATTTCCACGGTGAGTTCCACACTTGTAGGATTCTCGATTCAAGCATTATCTCATTTGATTATTGTTGAGGTTTCTTAGATTAATTCAAAAATTTGTTGCAGTGAGCTTCGCTTCTATTTCTCTGTTTGCATGTGTCTGGCTTGTGATTATAGGGAATGTCTCTCTCTGTTAATCTGTGGCGCCTCCACTACAACTGGTTGGGTGCTTCGTTTGTTATTAGTCTTTACTTCTTTATTGAGATTTTAATTTTTTGGGCTTTGGTTTTGGGTTACTTTGTTGATTCGAAGTTTGGGCTACTGATTTGGGAATAAGAATGGGTTTCCCTTTGGCCCCATTATTTTGGAGACTTTTACCTGCACTTTTGTGTTTGCTTTATTCGTAATTTGGGCATTAAGATGGGTTTCGCTGCATCCTTACACCAAGAGTATATCCAAGGAATCAATTTTAGGGTGAGTTTTTGAATGGATTTCATCTAGATTTTATCAAAATCTGATAAAATCAAGCCTTGATTTTATCCATTCGTGCAGAGAGTTGATAAAATCTTAAATTTTTTAATGCAAAAATCTAAGATTTTATCAACTCTCCTCACGAATGGATAAAATCAAAGGCTTGATTTTATCAGATTTTGATAAAATCTATTCGGAAACTCACCCTTAATCTAAATGACTAGAGGAATCAGGGTTTAGAGGTTCTTGGTCTTTGAAATTTGAAAAAGCGTCACTTCAAGCATTATCATGGTATTTTGACCTTATCTTTATCATCGGGGAGGCCGCTTAGGCCATGGTCCAAAAATCGTAGAAGACCTAAATTGGGGTGTCTACAACATCTCTGTGCAAGCCATTTCTGCTGCCACAATTAGTAAATTTTCGGAAAATTCCCTCTTCTGCAGGCATTAATCATTCTCTTTAATCAAGTTTTCTTCCTCTTGTTCTAGTCCTCGCTAATGATAACAAAACATTAGTGTTTTGCTTTTTATACTTGTAACTTATGAAGCACCGAAATCTCTGGAGGTCAACGTATCGTAGTGTCTAGACATGGCTAGAAACATGTATGTGTGTCTCAATTTTTTGATTTTTTTTTTTTTTGATTTTTTTGCAAGGGACACAGAGTGGGACACGACGGGGTCAATTTGTAAAATTATAATTTTTTATAGGGTAATAACATAATTAGCCGAAAGTTTTCGCAAAATGCTGTAATTTACCATTTATATACTGAATCCTCCACTCCAGATCGATAAATCGATCAAATTGGAACCCTAGATCGAGCAGGAGATGGAAGACGGCTGTGTCCCTCCATCTCGTACGTCTCTCTCTCTCTCTCTCTCTCTCTCTCTCTCTCTCTGTGCAACAGTTCTACCTGTTTGGGATGTTTTTGCCAATTGAAAATCAATGAAAGGCGTGATATGGCACTGTCACTGTGATAAACTCATGAATATACCTCACACGTTTGTGTTGGTTCCGAGTTGGCCGTCAAATTGATCTTTTAACTGATGAAGATCTGGGTATCGAAGTTTGTTTCATTGAAAAACAAACTCGTTTGATGCTAAGTGTTTAGGAAAGTGGATTAAGAAATCGTCGGGTCCTAGATGTTTCGTTTTGTCCACTTTTTGCAATTTAAAGTTGAATATATATATAGATATATATATATGTTCCGATGTCCGTGCATCTTAGCTGCTTACATCCACGTTTCTTCTTGTTAGATAACTTTGATTTATCGCTTGATGTCCCTCTTATGCTCATCTCGGCCACAGTATTTTGTTTTTCTTCATCATTTTTCTATTTCTTTATTTTGTGGAGGGTTGGACATTTACACTTGCGTCATCGTCATTTAAAAAAGTTATCATCATTTTTCTGCCCTCTTGGACGTGGCAAACTACAGTTCATGCTCGGTTTAGTTCCTCATCTCTTGAAATGTTCATGTTTGGTAATTCATGTTCAATTGCAGGTCACTGTTGAGGTGCTAAATGGAAAAGTGACATGTGATGGTACCTTGTTGAGTGCTGATTTTTCTTCGAATATTGCCTTTATAAAGTTTACGCCTCCTGGACAACAAAAAGTAGCACCGGTTGCAAAAATGTTTGCAACCAACGCATTGGCTGTGGGTTGTACCAGTCAGGGTCGCGGATTGCATGACACAGACTTTACTTATTGCCTAGCTTTCACAGGGTACTTAAAGTTTATTTTATTGACCTGGGATTTCTCTCACATATATATTTAAAACGATGGAGGTGTTATACTGACTATAACTTGTGCTGACCTTTTTTCTTAGTCATATGCTGATCAATGAGATCGAAATCAAGCAGACTGATGCAAGGACTTCTGGGCAGGATATACACGCAACTGTTCAAGCATGATCTGTAACTCTCTCTCTCTCTCTCTCTCTCTCTCTCTCTCTCTCTCTCCCCGCGCGTGAGTCACAATGTACTGCTATATGATTGCCTAACACATGAATTCTTTTATTTGACCTTATCTTTTGCGCAGTCATGTTGTTCTAGTGAAAGATATTGACAGCCAGTTGTTTTAGGTTTGTAACGCTAGAGGTTTTAGGTCCTAGACTCTTAGCAGAGATGGGCGTTTTTTGTTGTGGTTTCTCCTATGTACTGAATATGTGAATTATGAACTGCTCAAGGATCATTTATTTTAATGATATTAGCCCATTGTAGATGCAGAGATTTTGCAAATGAAATGGGTGAATTTGCACAAGGTTAGAAGATAGCTCACTGTCAGCTACTTTTGAAGTCAAAAGTGAACAACGAATTGCATATCTTGTTGCAATATGTCATGGTTGATAAATGGTGTCAAAAATGATAGACACCATTCATCAACTGTTGACTTGAGGTATCTGTTTATAAATATTCTTTGCCCCATGATTAGTTCTTCGAAACACAAGGTGCGGAATTGGACTTGATCAGTACGCCTGTCAACCATTTGGAGCGTTTCCTCTCCTGGATTGTGTGCGTGTTATTGTCTTTTTCCCGGATACCTGGATTATCAAAAAAAAAAGTAAATGGTATAAGTAACGAATTATATTATTTGTTTTGTTGTTCGAGTGCCATATTCATATGAACAGCTAAAAATCTGTTGGAAGTAGTATTTAACTATGTTTGCCTGGTCTATCCCGCCGTGTCCATTTCCTCTTATTTTCAATTTTTTTTTTTTGGAATTAGCATGTAACGTGTCTGTATCCTTGTCCGTATTCGTGCTTCGATTTTATTGGCACCATTGCCTATTTTTCAATTGGTTATGTGTCCTAAATTGATTAATCTTTTATTGATGTTCTTTTCATTATCTGGGCTTATATTTTGCATACCATACATCATTCTGATGATCTTCTTACTGTGTTCTTCACTTTACACATACTGTGATGTAGGGTAGTGTTATTGGGGGACCTCTTGTCAAGCCAGAGCTAGGAGTTATTGGTATCATTCACTATGTGGCTGGCCGCAATATCATAGCCACACCAATCGATGAGGTTTTGAAGTATCTGGAGTGCTTGTTGGAACACAGGTACGATCATCCAATCCATGTTTTTTTAACTCATCGATGGTTTAAGAAAGAATATCATAACTTTATCTGTACAGCATGGTTGGGGGTATTCTGGGGAATAAAAGAGAAACAAGGTTTACACAACTCATTGTATTGAAAAACTCGGTACACGTATTACAATCATACACACAAGTTAGTCTTTACTCTAAACTTCTCTTTTGTCTCCCACAATTAAGTTTACTAATCCAACACTCCCGTTAAACTTAATTTGTCTTGACACTCTGATCTAGCTTTAGAGCACTTCTAGGCACTCCATCTTCTTTATGGTTATTCTTCTTCACCATTTCTTAACATTTATTGGATTTTGTCTAAAATGGACTTCCTTTAGCAAGAGTAAATTTACCAGGGTTTTTGTTGCTCAGCATTGAGATCTCATATATGTTTCTATACAGAAAGTACTGTTGCATTGACTATCTTGTGATCTGTAGGGAACAAGATCCATGGTGCATGTAATGGAAAACAAACTCGAATTGCCATTTGCTTGTGAAGCAATGTTAAGTTATGCGTTTTTTTTTTTTTTTTAAGACTCTCGTGGGAGGCAATCTATGTAACGCCCCGACTTTTAACAAATAAAATGATAAAAAGAATTATAAAATAGAGTTAACTTTTGGTGACCCATTGACCGTTAGGATTAGAAAATATATTTTTGTGTGACTTAAAGTCTATAAAATAAAATAGTGTACTTCTTTTGGTATTTGTCAATTTTTCAGGACATTTTAAGATGTTATTTTTAAGCCCCACTAACAGTATCGAGACGCGGAAATGTGGCACGAGTCGCCGCGGGATGAAGAACTTGGAGGGCAAGAAAAGATTAATCTAGAAGGGGATTACATGGCAGTCAATGAGTGGGTCAAGTCTCCTAACATTAATAAGATGAGATTTTATTAGATTTAATAAGATTATATTAGATATTAACTTGATTTTGCTAATTAATGCAAGACTCTTCTAGTAGTGGAACCTTGGACATAAATAGGCTTCCAAAGCCTTCCCTGCCAATAACCCCACACACACAAACCACAAACCACAGACCACACCTCACACACGGCAGTGAGAGAAAAAGAAATAAGAGAAGAGGAAAAGGAGAGCAAAGAAGAAGAAGAAGAAAAGAGGATAAGGAATAGGGAGGAGGTGAGTTGATCACTCTTTTTCCCCTCACATTTTCTCACTACTTACTCGCATAATTGCACCAATAAAAATTCTAGGAGAAAATAACTCAATAATTCCCTTTGCGAAAATTCATGAGCAAGAGTCGATCCTAAGTGATGATCTTATTTACAACCAATATTAGTTTGATAAAGTAGAATCCTTCTAATCCCTTTTCCTAAGTGTATTTGTATTTAATAATATAATACTATTTATTGAAGTTATTATGTACCGAATGTAAGAAAAAAATGGTATCCTTCGTAATTAGTTGCATCGATAGTAAATCTCAGTACATGCTTGTATTCGGCAGTGACTTCGAAAAATCATAGAAATTTTTCGGACCATTGGTAAATTCTGATTTTTATTATGGAGATACATTAAGATGTTGTCTTCAAATGTCTAGTTTACCTTAAGCTCATCCAACGGTTGGATCTTTGTCAATAATTGGTTTTCTAAAAGCTGCCTGTTTTGGGACAGATTTTGTTCAACCCACTTCAAACCAAGCCTAAGAGTATTTTCAAGACAAACGTTCAACAGGAAATGTGTCCCTTACATCCTGAACTATTTTCCTGTAAAATATTATGATTTTTGGAGATGTTTTGATATGTTTTTAAAATTCATTTTGTTAAGAGCAAAATCTGGCTTACTCAACATCTCACTAGATCTTGTAACAATTTTTTGGAGATCTTAAAAATTAAATTTAAAAAACTGTTTTTACTGGAAGTTTTATGGGTTATGTTGAACAGGTGTGAATTTTCTTGACCCCTGAAACGACCTCGTTAAGTCATAGACTAGCCATTTGTTATGTGGTGTCAAATCTAGACATGTAATGGTGAAGTGTGCTTTGATGTCAATTAAACAAACTTACAAAAAAAAAAATGTTTTCTTAATAAGAATGTTCGTAATACCTTATATTAAGAACCAGTACAATCTCGTGACATTCAGACCTTGTTTGATAATTTTTTTTTGCCATATACGAAGGCATCAAAAATCTGAAAAATTCGGGAAATATTCATGGTTCAAACATTAGAAAATAAAATAAAGACTTTTAGTGTTTCTAATTTTTAATGTGTTATTCAAGGACCCGATACGTCTTAGTAAATTCTACAGTAGAATTTGGACTCAAGAAGGTGAGTTATGAATTATCCTTGTTACATGAGATTTCTCGCAAAAATTTATGTTCGTATTGAAGTTATGATTATTTACGTATGAAATTCGTTTAAAATATACCATGGAATTCTAATGTTTTGCTCAGTTTTTGGAAGAAAATAGTATTATCGATACATCCGGACGATGTCCCTGAATCTGGGGGACGTTAAAGATACCAGTCGGAACGGTGTTATAAGGGCGGAATGGAAAGGGGCACAGCCAGGTGTTCAATTGAATTGATCAATTCAAGATGTTATATTGGGGGTCGCTCCCTCACAGCTGGCAGAAATCGTCGGATGGTATATCGTATATATTTATGGCATGTTATGTTATGTTATATACAAGTTTGTTTACGTATTTTGGTTACCGTTGAAGCCATGAAAAACGGATCACGCCATGATTTTGGTTACAGTTGAAGCCAAGAAAAACTGATTCTATGACTTAAGCTTCATTGACGAAAAGTTTGGTTTAAATTCCATGGCAGATCGTGTAACTCTGATAATTCATGATCTCACACAAGTAGTGGCTTATGTTGCTGAAATCTTTCCTTTTTCAAGTAATCAGAATTAGAAGGACGGGTCGAGTACCTATCTTATTAAGCTTGTGGTCGTGTAGTCAATAAAGGAAAAATGTAACCCACATTGCCGTTAGTATAATGAATAAACGACTTTAGTATTTTAAGTTTGTTTTCGCTGCTGTTAACTTATTGTAAAAAAAAAAGTATCGACAGAGGCCTTTGGCGAGACAAGCTCACTGGCCGGTCACGATATTAAAATCCGTTAGATTTGGGTCGTGACAGAAGTACAGAGGCCTTTGGTGAGACAAGCTCACTGGCCGGTCACGATATTAAAATTCGTTAGAGTTGGGTCGTGACAATCTACCTACTATGTTATCAACTTGGAGGAGTTTAATATCAAATTATGATTTCGTTATGTTGTCATTTCTCATGTTATCTAATCTACGTACTATGTTTTAAGCGCTGGTAGTTACCAGTCGTGTTAAAGATGCTGTAAATTTTTTTTTCGAAAAATGTCAAGTCAATTCCATTCAAGAAAATGTCAAGTCATTTCCATTCAAGAAAATGCCCACGGGCGAGATGGATTTCATCAGAAACATTAGGAATGAATCAAAACTATCAAAATGTAGACGGTGGCACCCTTGCCCTAGGAAGACCAACAACTGGGCTAAGCTAGGAACTTGTCCACGATCTGATAGTAGAGATCCCGAGGGTATTTAGCTCAAACCTTAACACTGATCACGAGATGAAATCGTAGAAAGAAGCACCCAAAAAGGGGCTAATAAATCACCTATGACGGGTTAACAGCTAAACCAAAAGGACAAACTGAAAAAAAAAAAAAAAAATCCTCCGGTGGGGTAACCCGTTGACAGATCCGTGGGCTTATTGCAGCTGCAAAATTTCATTGATGGAGACCATGAGTTTGCATAATCGTAATGTAGAGATGCTCGTGCTCGAGTTCAAACGGGTTTTGACTCACTAAGTCTGCCCTTGAAGACTCGTACCAACAAGCCCAAAAACTAAATCTAAGAGTAAAATGAGTGCTGATCACAAATCCATCACCAAAAAAGAGCAACTGCCTCATCAATTTTTCCATTGCCAAAAAAATCCATATTTACGTGATGAAATTTTTTCAGGCACGCTGTTCGACTCTCCAGAATATATAAGCATCACAGAATTAGTAGTAGAGAGAGAGCTTAGTGAAACGATGGACATTGGGAATCGAACCCACATTGTATATAGCCTGTCAAAGGATTTGGGCCTGCCGGGCTTTCGAGTGGGCCTGATTTCCTTGAACAACGGAAAACAACTATCGGCCGCCACAAAAATGTCTAGCTTCTGGTTCGTTACATCTCAAACCCAGTTCTTCCTTTCGAAAATCCTCGCCGATAAGAGATTTACGAAAAACTACATTAGAACTATCGAGGAGGATTAAATAGAGAGAGGAAATACTTGTTGGTGGGCTTTTGAATGTGGGGATAAAATGTTTGGAGAGCAATACTAGGCTTTTTGTTGGGCCGAGATGAGGCATTTGCCAAGGGATAATTCATTTGAAGGGGAAATGGAGCTTAGGGATGGCAATCTCGGCCGACCCGCCCCTATCCAACCCGTCCCCTACCCATTCGGAGAGGGGATTCGGGTAGGGGATGGGGATTATTTTAAAAAAAAATCGGGGATCGGGTAGGGGAAGGTATTGTCAGTCCCCTACCCGATCCCCGCCCCTCCCTGCATCCCCCCGTCCACATATATATATACCGAAAACTTCTAGTCCACACCTCTCGAAAATAAGAAAAAAATGGTTTTTTTTTTGGTGTTGCAAATTATTTTTGGAAAATCCGACCCGTCCAATGTGTTAAGAAGGTGTTTTCAAGGGTCTACGCAAGAAATCTTCAAAAAAAATATCGGGAAGGGCTTGATCCAAGCAGTTTTCGCAAAAACTGTAAATATAAAATTTTTGCAAAACTGCTTGGATCAAGCCCTTCCCGGTATTTTTTTTTTTTGAAGATTTCTCGCGAGGACCCTTGAAAACACCTTCTGAATACATTGGACGGATCGGATTGTCAAAAAAATGTTTGGATCATGAGGCCCGGAAACGGGAATCCCGTTTTAGAAGTGGAACCTATATATATATATATATATATATATAGAGTCCGGATCTCATCCGGGACTCCCGGATCCGGGACTCCACCTTCCCGATATTTTTTTGAAAATCCGATCCGTCCAATGTGTTCAGAAGGTGTTTTCAAGGGTCCACGCGGAAAATCTTCAAAAAAAAATACCGGGAAGGGCTTGATCCAAGCGTTTTTCGCAAAACTATAAATGTACATTTTTTGCGAAAAACTGCTTGGATCAAGCCCTTCCCGGTATTTTTTTTTGAAGATTTCCCGCGCGGGCCTTAGAAAACACCTTTTGAACACATTGGACGGCTCGGATCATGCCAAAACATCTTCTAAATGCTTCAAAACGCTTCAATCCGGGATTTCCGGGATCCTTGATTGGATAATTCCCGTATATATATATATATATATATATATATATATACGGGGAGGCTCCAGTCCGGGATCCCGGAAATCTCGGATTGAAGCGTTTTGAAGCCCTTCCCGATATTTTTTTGACGATCCGAGCCGTCCAATGTGTTCAAAAGGTGTTTTCCAAGGCCCACGCGGGAAATCTTAAAAAAAAATACCGGGAAGGGCTTGATCCACGCAATTTTTCGCAAAAACTGCATATTTACAAAATTGCGTGGATCAAGCCCTTCCCGGTATTTTTTTTTGAAGATTTCCCGCGGGGGCCTTGGAAAACACCTTTTGAACACATTGGATGGTTCGGATCATGAAAATTTGATCCGGAACTATGAGTTCCGGACTCTCTAGTCCCGGACTAGAGAGTTCCTCTATATATATATATTTTCCACCACAGCCGCTCGGCCTGTCTGTCTATAACCCTGGTCAGTGGACTACTGGACTGGTTATAACTCTCACATGGTAAACTCTTCTAGTAAATTGCATGTGATGTGAAGGAAGTGTTAACTCTTCAGCAGCACGTGATGGAAGTGCTGGATGTACATTATTGGGCAAAGTTCCAAACAACTCGAGCTTTTGGGACAGTAGCAAGCTGATTCACTTTAAAGTGTAAGACTATTAAAAAAAAAACCTACACATTAAAGAGCAACTATTTTTGGATCCCCGATTCCCCGTGGAGATCCCCGTTCCCCGCATCGGGGCGGGGATGGAGGTTAAAATAAAATCCCCGGTGGGGATCGGGGAGGGGATGAGGATTGATATAGGTTCAGGGATCAGGGATGGAGGTAGTGGTATCCTCCCCCTACCCTCCCCATTGACATCCCTAATGGAGCTTTGGAAAAAGATTGTTTACAAAGTTGAGATGAATATAAGCCCTGGGCCGGTTGGTTTCAGATTTGCTTAGCGAATGTCTTGAAAGAGGCCCTAAATATCTCGATGAAGCGGATGAAGGCCTTTGTTAAGCCCATGGGCCGTAGGATAAATGATTTCAACCAAAGGGAAGTGGTTTGTAAATTACTATTTTTAAGTGAGCTTTCCAGCTGTCGTTGTGTGAGAGGGAGGCAGACCGTTAGCCTCATGCAAAGGAAAAGGGTATTAAGTGCAAGTGAGCACCGCCGGCTTTCCCGCGGCACACGCTGTTGTAGGTTCCACTATAAAGCGATTAGTTACTACAACAATAAATATATAGAGAAGAAAAAATCTTGAAGCACCAAGTAGCGATGGAACCATTAAACTGTGTGAAGATGTCTCTCCCTTGCACGAGATGATTCCAAGTAAGCATAGACAATAAAATAATATCAAATAAATTTTTGCTTGGGTTAAATTTTTTATTCATATAGCAGTCACCGCATCTAGCTACGGCAAATCAAAAAAAAATTAATTCAAAAAATATCTCTGAAACTTAAACTTACAAATAAGGCCACGACCATGAAGACCCAAATATTTCTCTGCAATCCCTCAACACAACCACTCAAACCTCTCGTAGCATCTCTTTGCTTTTTGGCAGCCGCGAGGGATTGGGGTTCGTTAGGGTTTCCAATCCAACGCCGAAGGGCTTCAGAAGCTGCTAGTTTTGACTTTTTCAACACGCTAAACACTATGAATAATTGGCCTATTTTCTAGTCCAATTTTATGAAATAGAAAGTGGTGGAAAAATCGACTTCCATAGTAATCTCCTAAAGAGGAGTTACATAATATTTTGAGGCCAAATATTTACTTTAGAAACGATGCACACGTTCAAGAAATTGAAAAATAATAGTTCAAAACAAAATTTTGTACTTCTCCGATATTAGGAGAGCAATTCAAATTCGTTTGATTCCTTAGGAAAATAATATTCCAAAAATCATGGGAAATCATGGTGTGTTAGCCAATCAAAGTTTTAATTTTCACTAATTATGTCCTTCACATAATTATCTAAACAGAATTAATTGGTTACCAAATTAAATACTTGAATGATTTTCTTTTGAAAACAAAATAGTCAAACAAATCATGGGATAAGGAAATCATGCAATCGGTTAATTTTTGGATAAAAATCAAGAAAATTTTAGGATACGATATCTATCATTTAAAATGGTAATTGAGCAAGTCTTAAAGGTTTCCTTTTGAAGAAATCCCATGCTTATAGTAATTGAGCAACCCCTAAAGGGTTTTTTTTTATATTTTTTTAGGCAAGTCTTAAAGGTTTCCTTTTGAAGAAATCCCATACTTATAGTAATTGATCAACTCTCAAGAGTTTTTTTCCCCCAAACAATAGGAGATGGAGGAGTCCTGGCTAATTGAACTAGCTCTAGTTGGTTATCTTAAGATTTGCTTTGAAAGGTGGTTGATTTTATTTTTCATTCAACAAATTTAGAATTCCATCAGTCATGGGATCACTTTTATATTGACATTGCTCAGAAAATCTTGCAATAGCCGACACTTTAATTCAAGTGGCAGTAAATACTAAGAGCATCCCCAACAGATTAGCTATATGGGCTTTCTAAGGGCATCCACAGTGGGCTCTTAAAATGACTCCTAGGTGAGGCTCTTAAAATTTTAGCAAGCCATTTGATCAATTATGGTCTCCAATGGACTCTCAATACAAGCTCCCAATGGTAGCTCCTAAGCATGACTCCTAACCCATTAGCTAAATCTAAGTAGCCTTGTAGCTAGCTCCAAGTGGGACACAAGCACTTTTAGTCTTTTTAGACTTATCAATTTATGAGACCCACACCGTTTATTATTTTTTTCCCACAAAATAAAAGATTGCTCTTGCTAACCCATTGAGTGCACATATGCTCTCTAAATTTAACAAGCTCTAGGAGTGAAAAATGAGACACTATGTGTATACCTTAGGAGCCAACTTAAGAGCTATTTTTAGGGAGTCCACTGTGGATGCCCGAAGCTATTTTAACTTCAAAAGGACAGAATTTCTCCGACAACAGATTAGCTATACCGTTAGGTATTCACCTTCAGCTACAGTTCTTGGGTAAATATACCCAAGCACTGTTCACACGCAATCCTCTTCTCTCTCTCTCTCTCGGCCTCTCTCCTCCTCCTCCCTACAAAGGACGCCCCCCTCTTTCTCTCTCTGCTCGTTTTACCTCTGCAAGTCGATGGACAGCGAGGGTTTGGACTGCTACTGGGTTTGAACGACAACAAATGGGTTTGGATGGCGACGGGGTTTGAATCCAGATCCCTCAACAATCAACAACGATTGGCCAGCGCAGCCACGCCTTGTGGCTGCAAAGCACGCTGCACAGCACTTGGCTGTGCAGCACCCCCCAGAGTCCCAACCAAATAGCCTCCTCTAGCTCAGCAGCCTAATGCTGCAAAAACCGCCCACTTAATTTTTAATAATCTGCACAAGTACACTAATAAACACCATCTTTTGTATTTGGACTAAAATAATTATGTTTTCAACTGGGCCATGTTTTACTTTTAGTGGGCCATTTTATTTTAGTGTGTTATTTAGTTGGGCCCTTAAAAGGCTGTTCTAGTGTTAGGCCCAAAGCCCACGATTGTCCATATAAAAGCTTGTAAAAAAATTAGTGCTTCCCCAAAGTTCCCCTGATTCCTAGTTTGTGCGTTTTAGTTCCCAAATGCTTGATTGGTTTCAAATTTCTCCACTGATTAGGGGGTGTTTAACTAACTAGTTTTTAAAAAAAAATTAGTTTTTCTAAAAACCAAGACATGTCACCCTTTCACAATACATCACATAAAAAGGTGTGAATACAAAAATTAAAGTAGTTTTAAAACAAAACTCCCTTTGTGGAACACCCCTTAATTAAGCAAAGGTAAAGGCTAATCTAAGCCAACAGAGTGATATTAGAGCTCGGTTAAGGCATCTACAGTGGACTCTTAACATGGCTCTTAAGTGAGACTCCTAGTTTTAAGCAAGTCATTTGCCAAATTGTGGTTTTCAATGGGCTCCCTATAGAAGCTCTAAAGGATGGCTCCCTAGCATGACGTCTGCCACACTAGCAAAGTTTAGTGAGCAAGTTGTGAGTAGAGAAAAAAGAGAGAAAGAGAGAAGGAGAGGGAGGGGGAAATGGAGGACCCGATTATATTTTCACTGGTAAAAAATCAAAACGCATTCGGATCGCGCGTCCAAAATACGATTGGACAGCCAAGGGATGGACAACACAGTGCAAAGCACCCAGATGCACAGCCTCCCTCCAGAAAATGTGGTTCTAGTACCTCCTCCGTCCCATTTTATTTGTCAATTATTCCTTTTGTCTTTTGGGGGTATATTGCCTATATCTTTCGTTCTATAATATTTTTACTCCCTCTGTTCCATATTCTACGGGAGTGCGTGCATTTTGCACACAAAAAATAACGTGTTTATGAGAACTTTTTTCGAAAAAGAATTACACCAATTTTTTCTTCTCAATGAGATCTTTAAATTGGTTTAAAGTTTGTTGAAAAAAATTAATGCTTGTACATTATTTTTGCATGCAAAATGCACGCACTCTCATAAGGGGCAAACAGTATGGAACGGAGGGAGTATGATTTAATTTCGAGAACTCCGTATTATGGAATAAATTGAGATCTATCAAATAAGATCTATATTGAATATTTTTTGAGATCCGTATTAGAAGATATAAGCAAAAGACACAAAATAGACAAAAAGAATAATCGACAAATAAAATGAGACGGAGAGAGTATAGAGTTCCGTTGCCGGCTTTAATTATGTCTGGAGATTTCTTTCATTTTTGTTTGCTTATGGAGTCAGGGATAGAAGAGGATCGTATGACATCATCATGAGACACACTCTTACGAGTTGTAAGTGATACCGGTAAGCTTTCCCCCATTTAGGGGTGGCTATGGATCGGTTCAGTTGGGGTATTGTCATATCCGAACTCATTATCCAAAACTAGATGGGTACTCAGAACCAAACCGAAACCCAAACGGATAGAGGAAATTGAAACAATAACTGAACAATCGGGGATCGCTTCGGTTCGGGTATTCCCCGTTAAATTAGAAAACAAAATAAAAACGAAATAATTATAAATGAAATTCAAAGATGAAAATTAGTCAAACTGGAAATGTCACAGATCCATCAATTTAAAAGGTATGCTTATATGCATCTAAATATTTTAAATGCAGACCAGTATACATCTAAGTAGAAATTCAATGCATTGAAGCTATGCACAAGCTAAATGTAATTACACATATCCGGTTCGGTTCGATTCGGGAAACAGTTCGGTTATCAGCTCAAACTAGAACAGAACCGAGCCCTTTTGGTTATCTCACATCCCATACCATACCCGCACCCACAGGGAATATTTCGGTTATGGTTTGGGAAAATAAACCGATTATGGTTCGGGTACCCATCGGTTCGGTCAAGATTGTCTTCCCTATCCCCCACCACTATTTAAATCGGCCATTACCTAGCGTCTGGGCCGGTTCGTGACAGTTTCCGTCTTTTGATACCATTACACCTTGATCTACTAATGCCATGAAAAATCGTACGAGTTTAAACCGGTTCCAGTTTATATATCCGTTTCTGATTCTTGGCAGGGCAGGCTGTGACATTTTCGGGTGCCTAGTGCTAAACTAAAAATAAGGTTCTTTACGAGTCCAAAATCACATTTCCAAAAACAATTAAAAAAAATTCATATTAACAAAACAATAATCAAACAATATATATATGATATCAACAGAGTACTTAAGTATAAGTAATATGCAAACATAAGCTAAATTAAGACTAAAAGAAATTGACATTTAGTGACAACAATTTTTGTCACTAAGTTGTCATTAAAAGTGTGTTTCTAAAAGTATTCAGTGACAATTTTTTAGTGAGTTATTACTACTTAGTGACAGCTTAGTACAAAAAACTGTCACTGAATACTTTTAGAAACACACTTTTAGTGACACGTTGTCACAATGTTTTTTCAGTAAAACTCAAATTTTTTGTAGTGAGATTTCAAAAGCATAACCACTCTTCTCGTAATTTTAGCAAGAAAATAATTACTTAAGCTTTTAAAATATTTTGATAATTTTTTTTTTGATAACCGGATGTTTGGGTTACCTTGCGCATACCTTGACTGATTCCGGAGCTCTAGAGGTAACGGTCGGGCAAAACCCCCAGTGGCCCGAAAAGATTGCTAGCAATGGGAATCGAACATGAGACCTTAAGTGGAAGCAAACCCCTAAATTTCAAGACTAAAGCCAACCCCTTAGGGTTAACATTTTGATAACGCAATATATCTTCAAATTGTAATTTGGTCACGTTGATCTCATTATGTGTGAATATTATTATTATTATTATTATTTTTTTTTTTTTTTGCGTGGGATGTCTCACGTGCTATGCACAACTGTGGGTTATGTCTCGTTGTTTGATCCAAACTGTTTATTTTAAGTTCTGTCTCGTCAAGTATGTATACCAAACAAAAATGGAGATTGATCGGACATCGATAACTATTTGAATCAGTCGAGGTACACGCAAATTAACCCAGACATCCGGTTATCAAAAAAAAATCACCTACAATGGTTTCTTTCACTGTTTCGTTTCCATTAAAATTGCAATATGAAAACATAGTTACTGATGTCTAATTAGTGATAACTCACTAAAAAATTAAAAGTGTGCTTCTAAAAGTATTCAGTGACAATTTTTTAGTGAGTTATCACTAATTAGTGATAACTCACTAAAAAATTGTCATTCAATACTTTTAGAAACACACTTTTAGTGACACGTTGTTGTCACAATGTTTTCAGTAAAACTCAATTTTTTTGTAGTGAGATTTCAAAAGCATAACCACTCTTCTTGTAATTTTAGCAAGAAAAGTATTACTTAAGCCCTTAAAATATATTTTTTTGAACTCCAGCCCTTAAAATATTTTGATAACTTTTTTTTTTTTATAATCGGATGTCTGGGACTCTGGGTTAACTTGCGCATACCTTGACTGATTCCGGAGCTCTGGAAGTAACGGCCGGGCAAACCCCTAGTGGCCCGAAAAGATTGCTAGCAATGGGAATCGAACATAAGACCTTAGGTGGAAGCAAATCCCTAAATTTCAAGACAAAAGCTGACCCCTTTGGGTTAACATTTTGATAACGCAATATATCTTCAAATTGTAATTTGGTCACGTTGATCTCATTATGTGTGATTTTTTTTTTTTTTTTGAGCTGTTGTGTGGGATGTCACACGTGCTATGCACAACTGTGGGGTCTACTGTGGGTTATGTCTCGTTGTTTGATCCAAACTGTTTATTTTAAGTTCTGTCTCGTCAAGTATGTATACCAAACAAAAATGGAGATTGATCGGACATCGATAACTATTTGAATCAGTCGAGGTACACGCAAGTTAACCCGGACATCCGGTTATAAAAAAAAATCACCTACAATGGTTTCTTTCACTGTTTCGTTTCCATTAAAATTGCAATCTGAAAACATAGTTATTGATGTCTGATCAACCTGAATCTCTATGTGGTAAACATACTCGACTGAGACGAACAAATGAACCATTTGGATAAAACAACGGGACCCCGCTCCCCGCTACGTGTGATTTTTTTTAGACTTTTATTGTATGTAAAACAATAAAAAGGCCCCCTAAAATTTGCATATTTAATTTTTTTTCGAGCATAAAACAGCGGTGTTTTAGACAGCTGAGATGGGTGCATGGACTCGAACACGTGGTGTCCGTCTGGCACCCAAAAATTTCTCTGACTTACAACATATCAGAAATTTACGTCTTGTTACAGGAACTCTGGCTAGTGAAAATCTCCTACATTAGTAGATTTGTAGGACTTTGATGGTTTATGTATGGTTGGGTCTTTCAATCGGACTCTCTCGGGACACCCTGTGGGCCAATTCGTATAAGCTTGGGCCTTGGGCTTTCTTAACGTGGCTCATTTGACAACTCAGTACATATTTGTCATGTATCTATTGACATGGAATCTTTTCTACGTAAGCAGCTGATTGTGCAAAGTTTGTTTGTTCATACAGGCAGTGTGACTTGGGGAGATTTTGTTTGCTCTACAAGTTAGCAAGAGCCAGCCAATTTTTCATAAAAAAGGCATGATAGTCTTCAACTGCAGAAAAGTAGTGCGAAGAACTAGTAAGAATTGTGCCCACCACCTAATTCGTGACCCATGGCGAGATTCCTCTACCGCTCTATAAATGGAGGCTCGATAAGTGTCTTTATCATATTCAAAACAAAGATATTGAGTAATAGCACGTATGGCTATGGCTATTTGAATTTCATTTTTTCAATTGTCCAATTTCGTCAGCAATTGCAGAAAGCCGGTCCATACGTAACATGCACAAACAGGCTTTCTGCAATTGCTGTCGAAATTGGACAATTGAAAAATGAAATTCAAATGTTTAGAGCTCTACCATTTCTCAGAAAGAGGTTTAGCGCTCTACGATGCTCTTGAATTTCATTTTTGAGTTGCCCCATTTCGACCGGTTCCAGTACCACTGTCTTTCTATTACTATCAGCAATTTATGGTGTCTTCTTTCAGTCTACATTCAGCTGTAAATTGTTGGCACTGGAAACACCGAGTCTGGTTCTCTACATGCATTGACTGCTATGCTTCTTCTGCACAAAACGATTACTTTATCTTGGAATTGATTACGAGTATACTATTACAACCCCTCACATAAACGTGATATGGCTTGTTTTGTGGTTGGATGGTTAATTGTGTTTGTAGCATCTCTTGTGAATAGGCGAGACTAAGTTTAACATTTATTTCAAGCACAACACTTTGTAATACTAATCTGCAGGCATTCATGTAGTGATAACACTGAGAGCTTGTGGCATCTCAGTTTGTGGAGTTCGAGTTTCGCTCTTCTCCTTGCTATGCTTTATCTCACCGTAGTAGTATGAAATAAATCCCCATAGCGACAAAACAAGACAAACACCTTTCTCTGAGGTAAACTTTTCCTTGTAGAAAATAACAGCTAGGATTTCGGTCATCGGAAGTGAAACGGCGATGATGATACCACAGAGAAGAGAAGAGCCGGCAAAGATGACTCCTATTGCCCCTAGGAAGAAACTTTGCCAAGCTATGGCATTGCAAACCAGCACCACATAATATGTTGTTTTGCCGAGTCCAAAATCTCTTGCCTCCCTAGGAATAGCCTGCAAAATAATGAGGTGCAACTTATTCAGATTATTATCTACTTATTTAATGTAGTCTTATTAGATTATTATTTACAGAAGGAGCAATATTTTTTCATTATTCTACTTCATTTTTCGAATAGAGTTAACCAATATTTATCATACAATATTCATTTTGTAAAGTTATATATACACTACAAATTATGAAATATAGATAATCATATAATAAATGTCTCTAACATAAATAAATGAACATTCTTTCTCGGACAGAGCCAGTTCTTACTAAAGAATAATTGAGTGGTAGCACCAAGATGCCATACACCCGTTGACAAAGTGGTGTATTTCTGTGGAGTCCACTAGTAAATGATGTTTAATCCTCGTTTTGACGTACCCTTACGGTGTTTCTTATTAAAACTCTTCTTTGTTTTTTTTTTACAATCAATATATGGTTGGTTTGTCTCTGTAGAAGATATGATATCTTTGGCCGGCAAGAAACGGAAAGAGAGAGAGAAACCTTAAAGTCATTGTAGATAACCATGCCAATAGTGCAGAATACAGTAGCAAAGAAACTCATAACCAGCTGCATCTCTAACACCAGCGTATAAGTAACAGCCTGTCTTGCCTTCTTGTACGTCAGCTCCACCAACGGGAATACAAATCCGTACAAGACCGCGGCCGCCACCATCATGAAAAACCCCAAGTAATACACTCTGCTCGACTCTCCGTTCGGCCGATCGCTGCCCGTGTGAAGCGCTAGAATTCCTGTTCCGACGGTGAGCAACACCACCGCGTTAATCGAATACGGCGTGAACTTCTGCTTCACCAGAATGAACGCAAAAAGAGCAGTGAAACCGAGCTGAGACGCGATTACGAGAGAGGAGGTTGATACGGGGAGACGGGCTACACCATAGGCGTAGAGGTAGTCATCGACTCCTGTGAGGACACCAATGACAGTGGAGGCGACAAACACCGGACCTCGCATGAAGACGAGCTTGGCGGCGGGACCGTCTTTGCTACGGCGGTGGAGGTAGGCTACGAGAAGAGGGATGAAATTGACTGGCCAGCCAGCTGTTTCCAAACAGCTCGATAGCCATACTCGGTTACCTCCGTGGATGAAGTAGAGGCGCATGACCATGGGGCCGCCGCAGCCTCCGATGACGAGGAAGATGGCGTTTAGTAGGAGAAGAGCCTTCTTCATCTTTTGGTTGGCGTTTTGGTCCATTTCTCCCATTAAAATATGGACGGACGTAGAAGTTTTTCGTCCTCTTACAATCAATAATTTATGATATCCGGGACAGTTTACGTTCTACGCTACGTGCTTTTCTCTTAGATCAAAAGAATTGAGAAGGAGAGAGTGGAGACAGAGAATCTCAAATCAGGATTTTGAACAGGCAGCTGACTTATTGTGTTCGTTTAAGACATGTTATGTGATATTTATAAGAACATATGATAGTGTTCAAATGGATGGGTGTAATAACTTAGTGAAAAAGTGTAGCCAATTTGCCAATAATATTGCTGTCTATATGACGTGAAGATGGTCGACTCTAATTACCTAAGGCTAAGATCTTATTTCTTTTCTATATTTAATTTTTTGGGGATACGAGGAATATATTTTTTAATCTATTCAGAAAATTGCGACAATACAAACGTCTACTTGTAATAACATACATAGAGTGTTCAAATGGGTACCTCTTAAGTTAATGAAAAAGTTCAGCCAATTTGTCAATAATTTAAGAGTTGTTTCAGAAACTCACTAATTCCCAAAACTGAAAAATGTTTTGGTAAGATAATCTATTTGGCTTAACTCTTTTGTTTTTAGTCATAAAATTTTTGCATTTGTTAGTCTTGCGTCAATTTTTTTTGTAAATTATTGATTCGTCTCGATAAAAGAAAATTTAAAAAGTCAAAAATTATGAACAAAACCATTTTTTTAATAAAGTAAAAAAATAATCCAACAATCCAAAAAAAATTTGGCTTTATTTGAAAACAAATTAGTTTTGACCATAATTTTTTACTTTTTGAATTTCTATAGTGTGGACAACTGAATAATCTAAAAAAAAATTGACGCAACACTAAGAAATGTCAAAAAAAAAATGAATAAAGATAAAAATTTATTCCAATGGATTATTTTGCAAAGAACACCCTGACCTAAAAACTTATTTATTGCGCTTTTCACAATATATCAACTCAAAAAATTAGCTTAAGCTAGTTTATGACTTAAGTTAATTTCTCAAACAAGATCTAATTAAGGATTCATAATTCAACCCCAATCTACCTGTGGTGTCTTTTTTTTTTTCGCTTAGGGAAAAAAAATTATAATCTTGAACATGAAGTACAAAGATTAAAGGTCTTTGACTGGCCGGCCCTCTTTTTGTAAGGGTGTATATACCCGCCTAGGCCCTTCTCATGTCACCCTCTCCTCCATCTCCAAGCTCTTTTTCACTCATGCGCAGGAGCTTTCAACTTTTTGAAGCATTATCCTATGCGGATGAAACATGTTATATCTTATTTTGGAAAAGATATATTTTTAAAACTTACTAAACGAGATGTTTAAAACAAGATCCATAGTGATAATGAAATTATGTGCACATAAAAATAATTATTTACAATCATACCCCCATATTCCACACCCTAAATGCAGAATTCACACCCTCTCTGTACAATTACACCCCTCCAAAATTCACACCCCCTAAATGCAAAAATCACAATTCTTATCAAACAATTCACACCTTTGTAATAGACAATTCTCACCCCTGCAACAATTCCCACCCCCTATAACACATAATTCGCCGACGCATAACAGACAATTCACACCCCATATAAACATACAATTCACGCCCCTGAAACATACAATTCATGATGTCCATAATGCGCTTGCTTATTTTGTTCCTCACCTAGACACTGGTGATGGAAATCCCTCTAAGTTATTATGCTATGCTGTTTTGTTTGTTGTTGTTATATTCTATGTTGGCTAGTTTTCAGCTTGCAACAACTCCATATTTGTATCAGGTTGCCTTTATTAATGCTATTTCTATCTCTTTATAGAGGAAAAAAAATCTATACACTTCTATTTGGACGTACATGACAGCTTTCTTTGTGCGTGGAAGGTAATTTCTTTTGATGTGTGCAGTAATTTAGAAAGGAAAGTATCATAGAAATACACCAGCCTATTTTAACCTAATTAAAATTTAAAACACACTCAAATCTCAACGAAAGTTATAGTGTGTGTATAAAAATTCACAACTTCACAACGTTACCTTCCACACACAAAGTATTCAATTTAAGTCAGATAAAATAAACTGAGGTTGTGTTCGGTTTGGATTTTGGATTTGGGATTTGGGTTTTAAGTGGAGAGAGAAATGAGATTAATAATTGGAAATATGAGGTAATTATTGGAGAGATAGAGAGAGAGAAATGAGAATAAAAATTGAAAATAGGGATAATGATTGGAGGAAAATAGGGATAATAATTGGGTAATAATTTAAAATTTGGGTTTTGACACCCAAACCGAACAAGGCCCGAGTAATCCCAATTTCACTTGTTTGGGATTCGAGGCTTGCTGCCTATGAAGTCATTCATGATGTAGTTACTACACTAATAGCTTGTGGCATCTCTGTTTCTGGAGTTTGAGTTTCAATCTTTTCTTCCTTGCTATGTTTGAGCTCGCCGTAGAAGTATGAAGCAAATCCCCACAGCGAGAGAACGAGACAAACTCCTTTCTCTGATGTAAACTTTTCATTGTAGCAAATAACAGCAAGGATTTCGGTCGTCGGGAGTAGAACGGCGATGATGATACCAGAGAGCAGAGATGAGCCGGCGAAGATGACTCCTATTGCCCCTAGGAAGAAGCCCTGCCAAACTATGCCACTACAAACCAACACCACATAGTATTTTGTTTCACCAAGTCCAAATTCTCTTGCCTCCTTCGGAATAGCCTGCAAAAATATTGAGGTGCAACTTAGATTTCTCAGTAGCTAGCTAAACATTAAAACATATAATGGTTTGTTGTGACTTCACATGGATGCTTTTTGGAAATATTTAGTATGTGCAGCACTCTATGACTTTAAATATCAAGAGAATCCTCAACAAGAATTTTAATATCGGTCGTTACGTATTGTATCGATCATATGTTGCAGTTTTTCGGTCCTCCAACCGCTACACCCTGCTATACTGACACTAGAAAAAATTCACACCTGTATAGGGCTATAGGCCAATTCCAACTATGTATCGATTTTTATCCGATTTTTCGCCTGCTTCACTGCCGGTTCAGGTGCTTTGGTGCCAAAATTATTATAAAAAATTCACCGTCACAACACCCATTTCCCCTTATGTATACACCTGCGATCACTACACTGCTTTATCTACGACTACGCAGTCCGCTACCGCTATTTAAAACCTTGATCTCGGGTATTTTCAAATTGTGGCTCGGTTGAGAATAAACTTTGAAAAGCCCTAAATCGCTTTTGGAGCTTACAAAGTGTGATTGAAATGGATCATAGAGAATCGGCTGCCGGAACGAAAAGCTGCCTTTGAAAGTAGCTTGGATTGCCACTGGGTGAAAATCCAAGCAGGGTTAGAACTTAGAACATGGCAACCGGATAGATAGGAGATTGATGAAGAAATTAGTTATATGGAGAAAGAGATATTTTATGTATAGATAGGTGATTGATCTTTGATTGTTTGGGAGCAGGGTCAATTAGAGATCCTTCAACAGAGGTTTAATGATTTTGGACAGGGGAGATTGCATGCAATGGGTTTTGACTTGTTCGAAGAACCAGGCCACCGCCGCCACCCTTAGTTTGGTGTCAATGTTTTGGATGAAAAATTCATTTCGACCAGAGAAATCTAAAATGTGTAAAAATTTATTAAATCGTGAAAAATTACTAGTGACAAAATAGTCTAGATTTGAGCAATCTAATCGTCCTCCATATGTACGGATGTACCCTTATCGAGTTTTTGAATGGAGTTTTTTTTGTTTTTGCGAAGGAAAAAATAATGATTTGGGTGTCTTCCTAGAAGATCTGAGCTTGGCCGGCATCAGGTGAACCTGAACCGTTCATTTATTTTTACTGGATATTTTCGGAAAAACTTTTCATGTATCTTAGCAACTCTGAAGATATATATATACCTGGAAGTCCTTGTTAATAATCATGCCAAGAGTGCAGAATACAGTAGCAAAGAAACATATGACCAGCTGCATCTCCAACACCAGCGTATAAGTAATAGCCTGTCTTGCCTTCTTATACGTCAGCTCCACCAACGGCAAAACAAACCCGTACAAAACCGCGGCAGCCACCGTCATGAAAAATCCCAAGTAATACACTCTGCTCGACTCTCCATTCGGCCGATCGCTACTAGAGTGAAGCGCCAGAATTCCTGCTCCGACGGTGAGCAACGCCACCGCGTTTATTGAATACGGAGTGAACTTCTGCTTCACCAGAATATACGCAAAAAGCGCGGTGAAAGCCAGTTGGGATGCGATCACCAGCGCAGAGGTTGATACGGGTAGGCGAGCACACCCGTAGGCGTAGAGGTAGTCGTCGAGTCCGGTCAGGACACCGATGACGACGGAGGCAACAAACACCGGGCCTCGCATGAAGACGAGTTTGGCGGCGGAACCCTCTTTCTGGCGGCGTTGGAGGTAGGTTATAAGAAGTGGGATAAAAATAACGGGCCAACCGGCGGTTTCCAACCAGCTCGATAGCCATACGCGCTTGCCGCCGTGGATGAAGTAGAGGCGCATGACCATGGGGCCGTCACAGCCTCCGATGGCGAGGAAGACGACATTTAGTAGGAGGAGAACCATCTTCTTTTTTTGGTTGACGTTTTGGTCCATTTCTTCCATTATAGCACCAATAGAAGAAGTGGACGAGATCTGTCCAATAGTGTTCGAGTCACGCTACGCAACAGCAGCGAAAATTGAGAAAGAGGAGATAGAAAAAATGCTCAATTCAAGATATTGGCTAGACAGTTGAGTTTATTGTGTTTGTTTTGGACATTTTATCTGATATTTAAAAGCACAGAGTATAAATGTAGCGAATTTCCTAATAATATGGGGACGGAGGGAGTAAATCTGAAGAATTATCTGAAATAATAGACCGATCGAACACCAAAACATTATCATTTCCTGGGTAGGTTGATCAGATTTACTCCCTCCGTCCCTTTTTAAGTGAGTACTTTGGCTAGACAGTTGAGTTTATTTAATACGATTTTAATAAAATTTGATAATCTATGCAATAAAAATCATAATCATAACATTGGAAAAAAAAAGCGACTACTACTAACATACAAATGTTAGGTGAAATACTCTCCTCTAATTTAAATTTAAATTTTTGAAAAATTTAAACTTTTTCGTATGAGTCCAGTAATTTCAAGTTCTTAAAAAAAGATTTGCACCATATATTAAAGTTCTCCTGAATAACTCCAATTTAATTACGGTAAAATTTTCAATAAATTACACACTACTGAATAATTTATTTTTTTATCTAATTAAGAATTTCTAGACTTTTCATAGGGGCGAGCAATTTGAGATGGATGCCTGATGGAGCATATAATAACGTGATAATATGGAATAATCTTATCCCAAACTATTTGTTCGATGGGATATCCTACAAAATTATACATATTAATTGGTTTATTATTTGACATGTAGTTCCGTCAAATTTGTCACCTATATTTTTGGGTGGGCTCCACGTTGGACTTCTCTCCACCACACAACCCAATTAGTGTGCATTTGGGGTGCATTTTTAGTGTACTCATAGCATTTTTTTATGTTCTTTTGAGTAATGAATTGCTCTTTTTACTGCCCCAAGTTGAACTCCTCTGAAGTCAGTTTTTGACTATTCCAGCTTATTTATAAAAGGTTTAAATCTTTTTTAATGCAATCTCCAAGAATTTTTTTGTGTCATTTTCAGCATATCCCGTTGATTTTCTTGAACCACGATCGTTTCTGTAAAGGTGAGCCAAATTGATTTTGGATTTTTTGTCATGTCAAGGTAAGTTGTTATATAGGCTTTAAAATTGGAGAATGTTTTGTTCACCCTCGTTAAATGAGGATGAACGTGTTCTTTACTTTCATTGATGAAAAAAATGTGGGTCTTACCATAAATTAATCACATTATTATTAAAGTTGATCATGTGGACCCAACAAAATTCCCACCAATCTAATTGCAAGTAATGTTTGACCTTTTTGAATGAGGGTGAATAAAATCGAACTCTTAAAATTGCACCTTTACTAAGAGATCTCAAAGCTCTCCCAATGTGCGGTTAAACAACATTCTTATTTAAATCTGAGTTTCATTTTCAATATAAGCTATAGAACAAACATAGGCGGCTGCAGACCCAAGCACAGGTGTGCAGCTGAGCACCCTAAAAGAGCATCTTCAACCACCTCCAAAGCTAAAATATGGAGGATGGATATGACGTATTAATGAGGGGAGATTGTGTGATATATCCTCCCTTTTCTTTCACTTATTGCACTTTATTGGAGAATATTAGAGGGACACATCGTACTTTTTCCTCCAAAATGGAGCAAGTTGGTACTAATTTCCAATGAAAGTATTATGACAATTTATTGTTATTCCGTCATGATCTTTTCTTTTTCGTTTTTCATATGTGGCCCTATGCCGTCTTTTTTTTTTTCCCTCTCAGCAAAAGAAATTTATTAATCTTCATAAAAATACAAAGAATAAAAGGATCAAGGACACACAGATAAAACACTACCCGAGACCTTTGCCTTTTTTATTCTGGTTGCTATATAATAGGGTTAATTTGGTCTCTTCTGTCTCTCCAGCATCTTATAGATTGTCTCTGTCATTGTGATGTATAGTTTTCCCTGTCTATTATAGCATATGTTGTTAATTAATTACCTCAACACTCAGTAGCATGTGTGGTGTCCACTTCTAAATCCATGTGTTGGTTGAACCTATGAACTTGTTAAATACTGTACTGGTAACCCTACTTTTAGAATGTATAGCTAGCTCATGCTAATTTGAGAAATTGATGACCAATTGTTTCACTTGCACCTTCCTCCGTCCCATTTTGTTTGCCAATTTTTGAAGATCGTGTCCTCGGTCAATCGCTTATATCTTCTAACATGAAATTTAAGAAATATCCAAGATGAATTTTGTTTGATATATTCTTAATTAGTTCTAAAATACAAAATTTTCAAAATCATGAAAAACATTATAGATTGAAAGATATAAGTAATTAAAAATTGACATGGTCTTCTAAAATTAACAAAGAAAATGGGATAGAGAGAGTATATCTCTCGAAACTCACTTTCTAACTATGTGCTATCTTCTGCACTTGGGATGCAACGCCAAGTTTTGACACCAAACACAATCAATACATTTCAGAATTCGGTGTTGACAAATTTATTTCTAAAGACTGTAAGTCAGAATCCAATACTCACTTATTGTTTTGCCTTTTAACGGCGTCCATTGGATTTTCGAATCATATGTATAGTTGAAGGGGTTAAATATTGAGTTTTAAACATTGAGCTGGTTAAATATAAAAGGAGTGATAGTTGAAGGGGGCTTGTTGTTATTTCCCCAAAAAATTGAAGTTTGAGTCACACAGCCAATGCAGAAACCCGCCCCTTCATCTCACCCATCAATCCATTTTGTTGTCTGGCCCGTAAATTGACTTCATCTTCTGGGTCAAATCGACACTGAACCACAAAATGGACCCGTCCACTTGCAGCTTCTTATGTTTGGACCAGTCCAATTGCAGCTTCTTATGTGGGCTGGATTCGTAACCAAAAAATGGACCAGTCCACTTGCAGCTTCTTATGTATGGACCCGTCCACTTGCAACTTTTTTGTGGGCTGGATTCGTACTAATTGCTTTCTTACAAGGCCCATGCTTAGATACAGTGTGTCGCAAAAGAAACGGAAAGGTTAGTGATATTTAACATGCTTTTTAATTTTTAAAACTATTTTCGTTCTTTTTCTTTTTCTGATTCCTGTTCCGATTTTTTGTTATAAGTTCTCATATAATTGATAATGGGCAAATAAATTAGGTAAATGAGTCGAGTAGTTGATGGTTAAAGTTGATTTGAAAAATTAAAATCTTCAAAACTTTTTCCGTTCTCAACTTAATTATTAGGCAAGCCAAACTCAAACAAACATTAATCGTGTGGACAAGTTAGAACTGGGTTACCGAGGGATGTTGGGATAGGGACACATTAGGCTCTGTTTTAACGGACTAATGGGCTTCATCCTGGACTAAAAAAAGCGATCGAAATCATTCATTTTGTTCGGTTCATTTAGTTTTTTGGGCTACGCAAGAAATCACACTGTTCGAGCATTACTAAAGACAGGAACCAAACACATTTATGTTGCAACTTTGTCTAAAATTCTTAACAGCCACTAATTTTTCCTTGAGATTAGTTTAATCTAAGCCACACCAGGTTGTTTAGTTTATAAAGAGATACTAGTATGCCTTTGGTTGTCCGACCAAATCATAAGAAGCACCAAAATTTCTTCTTGGGTAGGTTCTGATGGCATTGTTTGGGTTGATATTTTGCTAGTTGCCCAATCCAAACAGGAAGAAAGCACATTTTGAGACTAGGCCGCAAAACAAAAATGATACAGACACATCCTCTCTACCACACTCTGCCACACCCCATCTCACATGTGGGGTGGGTCCTCCCAGGGTGGGTCCCCCCCAATGTGAGAGGGGGTGTGGCAGAGTGTGGTAGAAAGGGTGTGTATGTATCATTGTTCGCCGCAAAAACATCTCTAGTGAATTCCTAGTCCCGATGTGGATGGCAATATGGCATGCTTTTAACGGTACTGGGGAGGGGATGGGATTTAGTCGAGGTGCATGTAAGCTGGCCTAGACATCTCTAACCACCAAGCTGGGGAAGACCACATTAAGATCAGATCAAGCAACTTCCTCATCGCTGTTTAAAGGGGACTTTAAGGGATTTGCCTAATTTTCAACGGCTTATTCCTTTAAGGGATTTGCTTAATTTTCAAAGTCCAAATAAGCCTCTCCATTCCAGTGCTGTAGATCCTAGTTTAGTTTTTGTGTTTGACCACTCAAAAGATTTACTTCTAGGAAACGTAATTCCAGGGCATATGCAATGTAATACGTACATGCATGAACACATATATATACCATATATCTAAGCCATGAATGCATGTATTAATATGTACTATATTATACACATGAATGGGAAGAATAATACGCTCTTTAGTAATTGGGCCTGTACAAAAGCATCATCTTGATTTCCTTAATTAATTTGAACTCAGTACTATTTTGTATTGAAATTCATAACACTTGCATAGATATTCATGGGAATTTTATAAAGTTTATAAATTTCGTAACATCAAGACAAATTCAATTCAATTAAGAACAATGATACATACACACGCACTCGGACACACTCTGCCACCCCCCCTCTCACATGTGAGGGGACCCACCCCACATGTAAGAGGGGATGTGGCAGAGTGTGTCCGAGTGGGTGTGTATGTATCATTTTTGTTCAATTAAGGGGTTGCATGCAGTAGACATTCAATTTTTTATCCATTTGATGAATGAAATTTCTTTTTCCTATAAAAAAAAAACAGTGCAAAAAAAAAAAAAGGGCATTCTTTGAATACGTAGTACAAATGAATACAATAAATAAACAATTTGAAATCACAAACACACAGAGTATTATGCAAGAGAAATACTTATGTCCTCTGATGTCTTTCACCGATTATCGGTGGGAGAAATCGGACGATATATGACAACACTTTTGTTGTATTAATAGAACTTGCGTTCCTTTGAATGTTGCAGCACGACACAGTCTTAGCATTGTTGAGAATAGCTTGGAGCATAGGTACGAGGTTCAGGAGCATGCGGCTGATAAGGAGGATGAGATTCATATGGGCCTCCGGCGCCACCACTACCTCCAGCACCACCACTGCCGCCGCCATTTATTCCTCCACCTTCACAAATTTCTCCTTCTCCAGTACTTACAGCTTCAACAGCATAACCAACTTCTTCTTCCTCAACACATGGGACGGCTGCCGGAACCATGATTGGCTTCTTCTTCTTTTTGGCTAAGCAGAATAGAAAAACAGCAAGAAATGCAAGGAAAAACACGCCACCTAGTGAGGCACACACTACGATGACAGTGGTGTGGTTACCACTGCCCGAAGGTGGTGGTGTCACAAGTACTGGCATGACCGGTGGCCGAGTGGGGTACTGTGACGGCATTCCCACTGGAGGAGTATTGGAGTATGGGGGCATGACTGATGGTGCAGTAGGGGATTGCGTCGATGGAGCAGGAGAGTGTGGTGGCGTAACTAGTTGCGGAGTAGGAGGTTGCGGTTGCATGACTGGTGGTGGAGTTGGGGACATTGGCGGCATGCCTGGTGCTTCACTAGGTGTTGCGGGAGTATGGATGGGAGGGGCTTGAGCGCAATGATGACAAAAAGGTGTTGGTGGTGGTGTTCTGTACGGCTTGTAAGATGCCGGTGGAAGTGGGGGAGGTGGAGGTTGTGTTGTCGGATATTTACATGGGGGTGGTGGTAGGACTGGCGGCGGCGGTGGTGGTGAGTAGTATGGATAGGCGATCGACGGTGGTGATGGTGGTGGAGGTGAATGGTATTGGTAGGCCATGTGAATGTTCTTCAAAAACGGCATTTTGTGAAACTAGTCTAGAAATCGTTTTAGACTTGTTGGAATGGGGAGCGGACCATAAATATAGTAATACACAAACCCGGAGCCTTAAAACTTTAATCATAACGTACAAGCATGTGTTTCGTCTCTATTGAAGCTTACGTGAGCTGTATTCACACTTAACCCATAAAAAATATATAAAAAAAGGACACTAACAAAGAAATTAAATAGACACAAAAAATTAAAAATTCTCATATCTAGCTGTCTAAGGCATAAATAATTCATTTTGCTTGGTGAAATAAAAGGGTAGGTACAAACAGCACATGCATAAAGTAATAGGTCATCATAATCATGCATGGTGTATATAGTATATCGGTATTTGTATGTTACAAGCGCGGCATCTGTACTATGCACAATAGCACTCAAAAAAATCGTATTTGTATATTACAAGCGCGGTATCGGTATTTGTATGGTGCTTGAATCGGTTTTGCCCAAAAATATATTGTAGCCCTATAAATTTCTTTACTCCTCAGACTGTACTCTTCTTTCTTGAGGCTTTTTTTGCTTGTGTTCATGACATTCATAAGTATTGGTGAATCGAAATTCATTCTCGTTAGGCAAGTCCGCCATGCTCAATACACATTGCTAATACCTATCAAAATTAGCAAGCAAGCAATAGAGAGACCAGCACTGAGTAGCTAATGAATGATATTTCATCAATAGAAGAGGATTACAATGCATAGACAAGGACACTTTGTCGAGACAAAGACACTAAAACCTCCATACATTGGTCACCACCTGCCGAGATGATATGCATTTTTAGCCAGTTCTCATTTGACAAGAAAAAACGTACTCCCTGCTTGAGGGGTTATAAGCCTATCTACAAAACTGCGACTAGAAAAACTAGGTCAAGAGCGACCCTTAACGAAAAGGAGAATTATGAAGGGAATTACAAAAGGCCAAGGCCAAGGCCAAGGGCCATTACAATAGGCTTGACACGCTAGACCCTAAGCACTTGTGCAATCATCATGGGCGTTGTAAGCTGGATTGTGACACCAACCATGTTGCGTCCCTTTTTTCTAAATCTCTACTTTTCACAAACATGGAAAAAAAAAACATTTTACCTACTGAAAAAACACACGACTCTTTTGGCTTACTCATTTTTGTCAAATTGGGATATTGTCTTTCGATTTTCCCAAATTGCTTATGTTGTAATGTTTTTAACATCGAAAAGAACAAACACTTATATCTAGATAGCAAAATGTGAAATAGAGTTAATTGTTAACCCTTAAAGGCAAGTTCTTTATCGGAAGATATTCGTGCATCAATACTCAGTGCCATTAAGATAAACTTTAAAACGGCAGGTCATATGCCATTATGCCTTGACAAATTTGCACCCTTAATGTTTCTCATTCAATGTAGTGGTGTACTATTTTCTCTGTGGTCTCTTAGTACACCAAATTAGGTGTCGTACCATTTAATTAGCAACTTCAAGGTTTCGAATGGTTCCCAAAGTTAACACCAAGAATGTGGACAAAGCAAAAGAGGTTTTCTTCCTCTTAAAGAAATTAAACTTGAAACCATTATCAATGCTCCGAAAGTGTATTTAAGTATAGTAAAGAAAAATAGTTGGTAGAAATTGTACATCATGTATGGCACGCATATGGTAACTTATCATGTATTGCATTTTGCAAAAGGATTATGTATCACTTAAGATACTCTTGATAGAGAGGTATTTGTGAAACATGTGTATTTGCTGCTTATCGCGTTTCGAATTACGAGGCTTTGTATTGATCTAGATATATCCTTACAGGAAAAAGATCATTTCGAAAAAATATGATAATAGGTATGCAAATCGAGGTCTTTTATGTTTACCATGATCTCGTTGCATATATTTACAAGATTCTTTTTGTTTCTGAGGTGTTTTTGAAGCTTTTAAGTGGGATGGGGGTGATTAATACATTTAGGCCTCGTTTGATTCGCGGACTAAAATAGGTGGGATTGGTAGTCCTGGGATTAATAGTCCGGGATTATTTGTCCTGGGACTAATTTAGTACTGAATCTCACTCAATCCTTTGTTTGATTCGTGTAGGATTAACATCGGGATATCCCGTGTTTGGGACAATCCCATGTTTGGTTCCCCAAACTAAATTTTGGGATTAGTACCACAGAAATCAAGATCGAAAATCATAATCCAGAAAATCTTGGTCGAAAATCATAATCCAAAAAACACAATTGCAGAATGACGAACTCTTCCTGAAGGCGGATAAAAAGAAGTTATCAACGACGATTAGAGAGACCCGAAGTTATCAACGAAGTTATCAACGAAAATCATCCATGAAAGTAATATAAAAAGAAGTTAGAGAGACCTGAAGGCGGATGACGAACTCTTCCTCTTTATCAACGAAGAAATCGTTAAACTTGTCGAGTTCTTCGCCGATGATTTTGACGAACCAGTCGTGGTCGAGTTCTTCGCCGATGATTTTGAGAACCAGTCGTGGAGGTCACCCAGCGGCGGCACAGGCGGAAGAAGATTCCCGCCGGGCTCATCGACGGCGGTGGTGGTAACAGATCTGGGTAAGGTGGGTCTTCTCCAATCGCAGCCAATCGTAAGGTGGGTCTTCTCCAATCGTAAGGTGGGTCTTCTGATCTTCTCCAATCGTAAGGTGGGTTTGATTTTGGAAGAAGGAAAGATTTTGGAAATCTGGTGTTGAGGGAGGTAACCATGAAGAATGGGGGCAACGAAGTACAGAGAGGTAACGAGTAGGGTTTTGAGTTAAGACGATGGCATTTTTGCAATTTTCTCATCTGCCCCTTCCGTGTTTTTCAATCCCGGATAAATAATCCCCCCCCCCCCCCCCCCCGGGATAAAATAGTGACCCCCATATAGGGATTAAATCTGTCCGGAATTAATAATCCCAGGCAGCAAAATGGGAACCAAACGCAGGAAAACGTGGGATTAGACAATTTTAGTCCAATCCCAGGCGCCTTATCCTGGAATCAAACGAGGCCTTAGGGATTGATAACTTTGATTTATCGCTTGATGTCCCTCTTATGCTCATCTCGGCCACAGTATTTTGTTTTTCTTCATCATTTTTATGTTTCTTTATTTTGTGGAGGGTTGGACATTTACACTTGCGTCATCGTCATTTAAAAAAGTTATCATCATTTTTCTGCCCTCTTGGACGTGGCAAACTACAGTTCATGCTCGGTTTAGTTCCTCATCTCTTGAAATGTTCATGTTTGGTAATTCATGTTCAATTGCAGGTCACTGTTGAGGTGCTGAATGGAAAAGTGACATGTGATGGTACCTTGTTGAGTGCTGATTTTTCTTCGAATATTGCCTTTATAAAGTTTACGCCTCCTGGACAACAAAAAGTAGCACCGGTTGCAAAAATGTTTGCAACCAACGCATTGGCTGTGGGTTGTACCAGTCGGGGTCGCGGATTGCATGACACAGACTTTACTTATTGCCTAGCTTTCACAGGGTACTTAAAGTTTATTTGATTGACCTGGGATTTCTCTCACATATATATTTAAAACGATGGAGGTGTTATACTAACTATAACTTGTGCTGACCTTTTTTCTTAGTCATATGCTGATCAATGAGATCGAAATCAAGCAGACTGATGCAAGGACTTCTGGGCAGGATATACACGCAACTGTTCAAGCACGATCTGTAACTCTCTCTCTCTCTCTCTCTCTCTCTCTCTCTCTCTCTCTCTCTCTCTCTCTCTCTCTCGCGTGAGTCACAATGTACTGCTATATGATTGCCTAACACATGAATTCTTTTATTTGACCTTATCTTTTGCGCAGTCATGTTGTTCTAGTGAAAGATATTGACAGCCAGTTGTTTTAGGTTTGTAACGCTAGAGGTTTTAGGTCCTAGACTCTTAGCAGGGATGGGCGTTTTTTGTTTTGTGGTTTCTCCTATGTACTGAATATGTGAATTATGAACTGCTCAAGGATCATTTATTTTAATGATATTAGCCCATTGTAGATGCAGAGATTTTGCAAATGAAATGGGTGAATTTGCACAAGGTTAGAAGATAGCTCACTGTCAGCTACTTTTGAAGTCAAAAGTGAACAACGAATTGCATATCTTGTTGCAATATGTCATGGTTGATAAATGGTGTCAAAAATGATAGACACCACTCATCAACTGTTGACTTGAGGTATCTGTTTATAAATATTCTTTGCCCCATGATTAGTTCTTCGAAATACAAGGTGCGGAATTGGACTTGATCAGTACGCCTGTCAACCATTTGGAGCGTTTCCTCTCCTGGATTGTGTGAGTGTTATTGTCTTTTTCCTGGATACCTGGATTATCAAAAAAAAAAGTAAATGGTATAAGTAACGAATTATATTATTTGTTTTGTTGTTCGAGTGCCATATTCATATGAACAGCTAAAAATCTGTTGGAAGTAGTATTTAACTATGTTTGCCTGGTCTATCCCGCCGTGTCCATTTCCTCTTATTTTCATTTTTTTTTTTTTTTTGGAATTAGCATGTAACGTGTCTGTATCCTTGTCCGTATTCGTGCTTCGATCTTATTGGCACCATTGCCTATTTTTCAATTGGTTATGTGTCCTAAATTGATGAATCTTTTATTGATGTTCTTTTCATTATCTGGGCTTATATTTTGCATACCATACATCATTCTGATGATCTTCTTACTGTGTTCTTCACTTTACACATACTGTGATGTAGGGTAGTGTTATTGGGGGACCTCTTGTCAAGCCAGAGCTAGGAGTTATTGGTATCATTCACTATGAGGCTGGCCGCAATATCATAGCCACACCAATCAATGAGGTTTTGAAGTATCTGGAGTGCTTGTTGGAACATAGGTACGATCATCCAATCCATGTTTTTTTAACTCATCGATGGTTTAAGAAAGAATATCATAACTTTATCTGTACAGCATGGTTGGGGGTATTCTGGGGAATAAAAGAGAAACAAGGTTTACACAACTCATTGTATTCAAAAACTCGTACACGTATTACAATCATACACAAGTTAGTCTTTACTCTAAACTTCTCTTTTGTCTCCCACAATTAAGTTTACTAATCCAACACTCCCGTTAAACTTAATTTGTCTTGACACTCTGATCTAGCTTTAGAGCACTTCTAGGCACTCCATCTTCTTTATGGTTATTCTTCTTCACCATTTCTTAACATTTATTGGATTTTGTCTAAAATGGACTTCCTTTAGCAAGAGTAAATTTACCAGGGTTTTTGTTGCGCAGCATTGAGATCTCATATATGTTTCTATACAGAAAGTACTGTTGCATTGACTATCTTGTGATCTGTAGGGAACAAGATCCATGGTGCATGTAATGGAAAACAAACTCGAATTGCCATTTGCTTGTGAAGCAATGTTAAGTTATGCGTTTTTTTTTTTAAGACTCTCGTGGGAGGCAATCTATGTAACGCCCCGACTTTTAACAAATAAAATGATAAAAAGAATTATAAAATAGAGTTAACTTTTGGTGACCCATTGACCGTTAGGATTAGAAAATATATTTTTGTGTGACTTAAAGTCTATAAAATAAAAATAGTGTACTTCTTTTGGTATTTGTCAATTTTTCAGGACATTTTAAGATGTTATTTTTAAGCCCCACTAACAGTATCGAGACGAGGAAATGTGGCACGAGTCGCCGCGGGATGAAGAACTTGGAGGGCAAGAAAAGATTAATCTAGAAGGGGATTACATGGCAGTCAATGAGTGGGTCAAGTCTCCTAACATTAATAAGATGAGATTTTATTAGATTTAATAAGATTATATTAGATATTAACTTGATTTTGCTAATTAATGCAAGACTCTTCTAGTATTGGAACCTTGGACATAAATAGGCTTCCAAAGCCTTCCCTGCCAATAACCCCACACACACAAACCACAAACCACAGACCACACCTCACACACGGCAGTGAGAGAAAAAGAAATAAGAGAAGAGGAAAAGGAGAGCAAAGAAGAAGAAGAAGAAAAGAGGATAAGGAATAGGGGAGGAGGTGAGTTGATCACTCTTTTTCCCCTCACGTTTTCTCACTACTTACTCGCATAATTGCACCAATAAAAATTCTAGGAGAAAATAACTCAATAATTCCCTTTGCGAAAATTCATGAGCAAGAGTCGATCCTAAGTGATGATCTTATTTACAACCAATATTAGTTTGATAAAGTAGAATCCTTCTAATCCCTTTTCCTAAGTGTATTTGTATTTAATAATATAATACTATTTATTGAAGTTATTATGTACCGAATGTAAGAAAAAAATGGTATCCTTCGTAATTAGTTGCATCGATAGTAAATCTCAGTACATGCTTGTATTCGGCAGTGACTTCGAAAAATCATAGAAATTTTTCGGACCATTGGTAAATTCTGATTTTTATTATGGAGATACATTAAGATGTTGTCTTCAAATGTCTAGTTTACCTTAAGCTCATCCAACGGTTGGATCTTTGTCAATAATTGGTTTTCTAAAAGCTGCCTGTTTTGGGACAGATTTTGTTCAACCCACTTCAAACCAAACCTAAGAGTATTTTCAAGACAAACGTTCAACAGGAAATGTGTCCCTTACATCCTGAACTATTTTCCTGTAAAATATTATGATTTTTGGAGATGTTTTGATATGTTTTTAAAATTCATTTTGTGAAGAGCAAAATCTGGCTTACTCAACATCTCGCTAGATCTTGTAACAATTTTTTGGAGATCTTCAAAAATTAAATTTTAAAAACTGTTTTTACTGGAAGTTTTATGGGTTATGTTGAACAGGTGTGAATTTTCTTGACCCCCGAAACGACCTCGTTAAGTCATAGACTAGCCATTTGTTATGTGGTGTCAAATCTAGACATGTAATGGTGAAGTGTGCTTTGATGTCAATTAAACAAACTTTCAAAAAAAAAAATGTTTTCTTAATAAGAATGTTCGTAATACCTTATATTAAGAACCAGTACAATCTCGTAACATTCAGACCTTGTTTGATAATTTATTTTTGCCATATACGAAGGCATCAAAAATCTGAAAAATTCGGGAAATATTCATGGTTCAAACATTAGAAAATAAAATAAAGACTTTTAGTGTTTCTAATTTTTAATGTGTTATTCAAGGACCCGATACGTCTTAGTAAATTCTACAGTAGAATTTGGACTCAAGAAGGTGAGTTATGAATTATCCTTGTTACATGAGATTTCTCGCAAAAATTTATGTTCGTATTGAAGTTATGATTATTTATGTATGAAATTCGTTTAAAATATACCATGGAATTCTAATGTTTTGCTCAATTTTTGGAAGAAAATAGTATTATCGATACATTCGGACGATGTCCCTGAATCTGGGGGACGTTAAAGATACCAGTCGGAACGGTGTTATAAGGGCGAAATGGAAAGGGGCACAGCCAGGTGTTCAATTGAATTGATCAATTCAAGATGTTATATTGGGGGTCGCTCCCTCACAGCTGGCGGAAATCGTCGGATGGTATATCGTATATATTTATGGCATGTTATGTTATGTTATATACAAGTTTGTTTTTCGAATTTTGGTTACCGTTGAAGCCATGAAAAATGGATCACGCCATGATTTTGGTTACAGTTGAAGCCAAGAAAAAACTGATTCTATGACTTAAGCTTCGTTGACGAAAAGTTTGGTTTAAATTCCATGGCAGATCGTGTAACTCTGATAATTCATGATCTCACACAAGTAGTGGCTTATGTTGTTGAAATCTTTCCTTTTTCAAGTAATCAGAATTAGAAGGACGGGTCGAGTACTTATCTTATTAAGCTTGTGGTCGTGTAGTCAATAAAGGAAAAATGTAACCCACGTTGCCGTTAGTATAATGAATAAACGACTTTAGTATTTTAAGTTTGTTTTCGCTGCTGTTAACTTATTGTAAAAAAAAAGTATCAACAGAGGCCTTTGGTGAGACAAGCTCACTGGCCGGTCACGATATTAAAATCCGTTAGATTTGGGTCGTGACAGAAGTACAGAGGCCTTTGGTGAGACAAGCTCACTGGCCGGTCACGATATTAAAAATCGTTAGAGTTGGGTCGTGACAATCTACCTACTATGTTATCAACTTGGAGGAGTTTAATGTCAAATTATGATTTCGTTATGTTGTCATTTCTCATGTTATCTAATCTACGTACTATGTTTTAAGCGCTGGTAGTTACCAGCCGTGTTAAAGATGCTGCAAAAAAAAATTTTCGAAAAATGTCAAGTCAATTCCATTCAAGAAAATGTCAAGTCATTTCCATTCAAGAAAATGCCCACGGGCGAGACGGATTTCATCAAAAACATTAGGAATGAATCAAAACTATCAAAATCTAGACGGTGGCACCCTTGCCCGAGGAAGACCAACAACTGGGCTAAGCTAGAACCTGTCCACGATCTGATAGTAGAGATCCCGAGGGTATTTAGCTCAAACCTTAACACTGATCACGAGATGAAATCGTAGAAAGAAGCACCCAAAAAGGGGCTAATAAATCACCTATGACGGGTTAACAGCTAAACCAAAAGGACAAACTGGAAAAAAAAAAAAAAATCATCCGGTGGGGTAACCCGTTGACAGATCTGTGGGCTTATTGCAGCTGCAAAATTTCATTGATGGAGACCATGAGTTTGCATAATCGTAATGTAGAGATGCTCGTGCTCGAGTTCAAACGGATTTCGACTCACTGAGTCTGCCCTTGAAGACTCGTACCAACAAGCCCAAAAACTAAATTTAAGAGTAAAAGGAGTGCTGATCACAAATCCATCACCAAAAAAGAGCAACTGCCTCATCAATTTTTCCATTGCCAAAAAAATCCATATTTACGTGATGAAATTTTTTCAGGCACGCTGTTCGACTCTCCAGAATATATAAGCATCACAGAATTAGTAGTAGAGAGAGAGCTTAGTGAAACGATGGACATTGGGAATCGAACCCACATTGTATATAGCCTGTCAAAGGATTTGGGCCTGCCGGGCTTTCGAGTGGGCCTGATTTCCTTGAACAACGGAAACAACTATCGGCCGCCACAAAAATGTCTAGCTTCTGGTTCGTTACATCTCAAACCCAGTTCTTCCTTTCGAAAATCCTCGCCGATAAGAGATTTACGAAAAACTACATTAGAACTATCGAGGAGGATTAAACAGAGAGAGGAAATGCTTGTTGGTGGGCTTTTGAATGTGGGGATAAAATGTTTGGAGAGCAATACTAGGCTTTTTGTTGGGCCGAGATGAGGCATTTGCTAAGGGATAATTCATTTGAAGGGGAAATGGAGCTTAGGGATGGCAATCTCGGCCGACCCGCCCCTATCCAACCCGTCCCCTACCCATTCGGAGAGGGGATTCGGGTAGGGGATGGGGATTATTTTTAAAAAAATTCGGGGATCGGGTAGGGGAAGGTATTGTCAGTCCCCTACCCGATCCCCGCCCCTCCCCGCATCCCCGTCCACATATATATATATACCGAAAACTTCTAGTCCACACCTCTCGAAAATAAGAAAAAAATGATTTTTTTTTGTGTTGCAAATTATTTTTGGAAAATCCGACCCGTCCAATGTGTTAAGAAGGTGTTTTCAAGGGTCTACGCAAGAAATCTTCAAAAAAAATATCGAGAAGGGCTTGATCCAAGCAGTTTTCGCAAAAACTGTAAATATAAAATTTTTGCAAAAACTTCTTGGATCAAGCCCTTCCCGGTATTTTTTTTTTTGAAGATTTCTCGCGAGGACCCTTGAAAACACCTTCTGAACACATTGGACGGATCGGATCGTCAAAAAAATGTTTGGATCATGAGGTCCGGAAACGGGAATCCCGTTTTAGAAGTGGAACCTATATATATAAATATATATTTATTATATTATAAGTTTTTAAAATTTATTTTCCACCACAGCCGCTCGGCCTGTCTGTCTATAACCCTGGTCAGTGGACTACTGGACTGGTTATAACTCTCACATGGTAAACTCTTCTAGTAAATTGCATGTGATGTGAAGGAAGTGTTAACTCTTCAGCAGCACGTGATGGAAGTGCTGGATGTACATTATTGGGCAAAGTTCCAAACAACTCGAGTTTTTGGGACAGTAGCAAGCTGATTCACTTTAAAGTGTAAGACTGTTAAAAAAAAAAAACCTACACATTAAAGAGCAACCATTTTTGGATCCCCGATTCCCCGTGGGGATACCCGTTCCCCGCATCGGGGCGGGGATGGAGGTTAAAATAAAATCCCCGGTGGGGATCGGGGAGGGGATGAGGATTGATATAGGTTCAGGGATCGGGGATGGAGGTAGTGGTATCCTCCCCCTACCCTCCCCATTGACATCCCTAATGGAGCTTTGGAAAAAGATTGTTTACAAAGTTGAGATGAATATAAGCCCTGGGTCGGTTGGTTTCAGATTTGCTTAGCGAATGTCTTGAAAGAGGCCCTAAATATCTCGATGAAGCGGATGAAGGCCTTTGTTAAGCCCATGGGCCGTAGGATACATGATTTCAACCAAAGGGAAGTGGTTTGTAAATTACTATTTTTAAGTGAGCTTTCCAGCTGTCGTTGTGTGAGAGGGAGGCAGACCGTTAGCCTCATGCAAAGGAAAAGGGTATTAAGTGCAAGTGAGCACCGCCGGCTTTCCCGCGGCACACGCTGTTGTAGGTTCCACTATAAAGCGATTAGTTACTACAACAATAAATATGTAGAGAAGAAAAACTCTTGAAGCACCAAGTAGCGATGGAACCATTAAACTGTGTGAAGATGTCTGTCCCTTGCACGAGATGATTCCAAGTAAGCATAGACAATAAAATAATATCAAATAAATTTTTGCTTGGGTTAAATTTTTTATTCATATAGCAGTCACCGCATCTAGCTACGGCAAATAAAAAAAAATTAATTCAAAAAATATCCCTGAAACTTAAACTTACAAATAAGGCCACGACCATGAAGACCCAAATATTTCTATGCAATCCCTCAACACAACCACTCAAACCTCTCGTAGCATCTCTTTGCTTTTTGGCAGCCGCGAGGGATTGGGGTTCGTTAGGGTTTCCAATCCAACACCGAAGGGCTTCAGAAGCTGCTAGTTTTGACTTTTTCAACACGCTACACACTATGAATAATTGGCCTATTTTCTAGTCCAATTTTATGAAATAGAAAGTGGTGGAAAAATCGACTTCCATAGTAAACTCCTAAAGAGGAGTTACATAATATTTTGAGGCCAAATATTTACTTTAGAAACGATGCACACGTTCAAGAAATTGAAAAATAATAGTTCAAAACAAAATTTTGTACTTCTCCGATATTAGGAGAGCAATTCAAATTCGTTTGGTTCCTTAGGAAAATAATATTCCAAAAATCATGGGAAATCATGGTGTGTTAGCCAATCAAAGTTTTAATTTTCACTAATTATGTCCTTCACATAATTATCTAAACAGAATTAATTGGTTACCAAATTAAATACTTTGAATGATTTTCTTTTGAAAACAAAATAGTCAAACAAATCATGGGATAAGGAAATCATGCAATCGGTTAATTTTTGGATAAAAATCAAGAAAATTTTAGGATACGATATCTATCATTTAAAATGGTAATTGAGCAAGTCTTAAAGGTTTCCTTTTGAAGAAATCCCATGCTTATAGTAATTGAGCAACCCCTAAAGGGTTTTTTTTTTTTTTTTTTAGGCAAGTCTTAAAGGTTTCCTTTTGAAGAAATCTCATACTTATAGTAATTGATCAACTCTCAAGGGTTTTTTTTCCCCAAACAATAGGAGATGGAGGAGTCCTGGCTAATTGAACTAGCTCTAGTTGGTTATCTTAAGATTTGCTTTGAAAGGTAGTTGATTTTATTTTTCATTCAACAAATTTAGAATTCCATCAGTCATGGGATCACTTTTATATTGACATTGCTCAGAAAATCTTGCAATAGCCGACACTTTAATTCAAGTGGCAGTAAATACTAAGAGCATCCCCAACAGATTAGCTATATGGGCTTTCTAAGGGCATCCACAGTGGGCTCTTAAAATGACTCCTAGGTGAGGCTCTTAAAATTTTAGCAAGCCATTTGATCAATTATGGTCTCCAATGGACTCTCAATACAAGCTCCCAATGGTAGCTCCTAAGCATGACTCCTAACCCATTAGCTAAATCTAAGTAGCCTTGTAGCTAGCTCCAAGTGGGACACAAGCACTTTTAGTCTTTTTAGACTTATCAATTTATGAGACCCACACCTTTTATTATTTTTTTCCCACAAAATAAAAGATTGCTCTTGCTAGCCCATTGAGTGCACATATGCTCTCTAAATTTAACAAGCTCTAAGAGTGAAAAATGAGACACAATTAGGCTTATGTGTATACCTTAGAAGCCAACTTAGGAGCTATTTTTAGGGAGTCCACTGTGGATGCCCGAAGCTATTTTAACTTCAAAAGGACAGAATTTCTCCTACAACAGATTAGCTATACCGTTAGGTATTCAACCTTCAGCTACAGTTCTTGGGTAGATATACCCAAGCACTGTTCACACGCAATCCTCTTCTCTCTCTCTCTCTCTCTCTCTCTCTCTCTCTCTCTCTCTCTCTCTCTCTCTCTCTCGGCCTCTCTCCTCCTCCTCCCTACAAAGGACGCCCCCCTCTTTCTCTCTCTGCTCATTTTACCTCTACAAGTCGATGGACAGCGAGGGTTTGGACTGCTACTGGGTTTGAACGACAACAAATGGGTTTGGACGGCGACGGGGTTTGAATCCAGATCCCTCAACAATCAACAACGATTGGCCAGCGCAGCCACGCCTTGTGGCTGCATAGCACGCTGCACAGCACTTGGCTGTGCAGCACCCCCCAGAGTCCCAACCAAATAGCCTCCTCTAGCTCAGCAGCCTAATGCTGCAAAAACCGCCCACTTAATTTTTAATAATCTGCACAAGTACACTAATAAACACCATCTTTTGTATTTGGACTAAAATAATTATGTTTTCAACTGGGCCATGTTTTACTTTTAGTGGGCCATTTTATTTTAGTGTGTTATTTAGTTGGGCCCTTAAAAGGCTGTTCTAGTGTTAGGCCCAAAGCCCACGATTGTCCATATAAAAGCTTGTAAAAAAATTAGTGCTTCCCCAAAGTTCCCCTGATTCCTAGTTTGTGCGTTTTAGTTCCCAATTGCTTGATTGGTTTCAAATTTCTCCACTGATTAGGGGGTGTTTCACTAACTAGTTTTTTTTTTAAAATTAGTTTTTCTAAAAACCAAGACATGTCACCCTCTCACAATACATCACATAAAAAGGTGTGAATACAAAAATTAAAGTAGTTTTAAAACAAAACTCCCTTTGTGGAATACCCCTTAATTAAGCAAAGGTAAAGGCTAATCTAAGCCAACAGAGTGATATCAGAGCTCGGTTAAGGCATCTACAATGGGCTCTTAACATGGCTCTTAAGTGAGACTCCTAGTTTTAAGCAAGTCATTTGCCAAATTGTGGTTTTCAATGGGCTCCCTATAGAAGCTCTAAAGGATGGCTCCCTAGCATGACGCCTGCCACACTAGCAAAGTTTAGTGAGCAAGTTGTGAGTAGAGAAAAAAGAGAGAAAGAGAGAAGGAGAGGGAGGGGGAAATGGAGGACCCGATTATATTTTCACTGGTAAAAAATCAAAACGCATTCGGATCGCGCGTCCAAAATACGATTGGACGGCCAAGGGATGCACAGCACAGTGCAAAGCACCCAGATGCACAGCCTCCCTCCAGAAAATGTGGTTCTAGTACCCCCTCTGTCCCATTTTATTTGTCAATTATTCCTTTTGTCTTTTGGGGGTATATTGCCTATATCTTTCGATCTATAATATTTTTTACTCCCTCTGTTCCATATTCTACGGGAGTACGTGCATTTTGCACACAAAAAATAACGTGTTTATGAGAACTTTTTTCGAAAAAGAATTACACCAATTTTTTCTTCTCAATGAGATCTTTAAATTGGTGTAAAATTTGTTGAAAAAAATTAATGCTTGTACATTATTTTTGCATGCAAAATGCACGCACTCCCATAAGGGGCAAACAGTATGGAACGGAAGGAGTATGATTTAATTTCGAGAACTCCGTATTATGGAATAAATTGAGATCTATCAAATAAAATCTATATTGAATATTTTTTGAGATCCGCATTAGCAGATATAAGCAAAAGACACAAAATAGACAAAAAGAATAATCGACAAATAAAATGAGACGGAGAGAGTATAGAGTTCCGTTGCCGGCTTTAATTATGTCTGGAGATTTCTTTCATTTTTGTTTGCTTACGGAGTCAGGGATAGAAGAGGATCGTATGACATCATCATGAGACACACTCTTACGAGTTGTAAGTGATACCGGTAAGCTTTCCCCCATTTAGGGGTGGCTATGGATCGGTTCGGTTGGGGTATTGTCATATCCGAACTCATTATCCAAAACTAGATGGGTACTCAGAACCAAACCGAAACCCAAACGGATAGGGGAAATTGAAACAATAACTGAACAATCGGGGATCGCTTCGGTTCGGGTATTCCCCGTTAAATTAGAAAACAAAATAAAAACGAAATAATTATAAATGAAATTCAAAGATGAAAATTAGTCAAACTGGAAATGTCACAGATCCATCAATTTAAAAGGTACGCTTATATGCATCTAAATATTTTAAATGCAGACTAGTATACATCTAAGTAGAAATTCAATGCATTGAAGCTATGCACAAGCTAAATGTAATTACACATATCCGGTTCGGTTCGATTCGGGAAACAGTTCGGTTATCAGCTCAAACTAGAACAGAACCGAGCCCTTTTGGTTATCTCACATCCCATACCATACCCGCACCCACAGGGAATATTTCGGTTATGGTTTGGGAAAATAAACCGATTATGGTTCGGGTACCCATCGGTTCGGTCAAGATTGTCTTCCCTATCCCCCACCACTATTTAAATCGGCCATTACCTAGCGTCTGGGCCGGTTCGTGACAGTTTTCCGTCTTTTGATACCATTACACCTTGATATACTAATGCCATGAAAAATCGTACGAGTTTAAACCGGTTCCAGTTTATATATCCGTTTCTGATTCGGGTGCCTAGTGCTAAACTAAAAATAAGGTTCTTTACGAGTCCAAAATCACATTTCCAAAAACAATTAAAAAAAATTCATATTAACAAAACAATAATCAAACAATATATATATGATATCAACAGAGTACTTAAGTATAAGTAATATGCAAACATAAGCTAAATTAAGACTAAAAGAAATTGACATTTAGTGACAACAATTTTGTCACTAGGTTGTCATTAAAAGTGTGTTTCTAAAAGTATTCAGTGACAATTTTTTAGTGAGTTATTACTACTTAGTGACAGCTTAGTACAAAAAACTGTCACTGAATACTTTTAGAAACACACTTTTAGTGACACGTTGTCACAATGTTTTTTCAGTAAAACTCAAATTTTTTGTAGTGAGATTTCAAAAGCATAACCACTCTTCTCGTAATTTTAGCAAGAAAATAATTACTTAAGCTTTTAAAATATTTTGATAATTTTTTTTTTGATAACCGAATGTTTGGGTTACCTTGCGCATACCTTGACTGATTCCGGAGCTCTAGAGGTAACGGTCGGGCAAAACCCCTAGTGGCCCGAAAAGATTGCTAGCAATGGGAATCGAACATGAGACCTTAGGTGGAAGCAAACCCCTAAATTTCAAGACTAAAGCCAACGCCTTAGGGTTAACGTTTTGATAACGCAATATATCTTCAAATTGTAATTTGGTCACGTTGATCTCATTATGTGTGAATATTATTATTATTATTATTATTATTATTATTATTATTATTATTATTATTATTATTATTATTATTATTATTATTTTTTGCGTGGGATGTCTCACGTGCTATGCACAACTGTGGGTTATGTCTCGTTGTTTGATCCAAACTGTTTATTTTAAGATCTGTCTCGTCAAGTATGTATACCAAACAAAAATTGAGATTGATCGGACATCGATAACTATTTGAATCAGTCGAGGTACACGCAAGTTAACCCAGACATCCGATTATAAAAAAAAAATCACCTTCAATGGTTTCTTTCACTGTTTCATTTCCATTAAAATTGCAATATGAAAACATAGTTACTGATGTTTAATCAACCTGGATCTCTATGTGGTAAACATACTCGACTGAGACGAACAAATGAACCATTTGGATAAAACAACGGGACCCCGCTCCCCGCTACGTGTGATTTTTTTAGACTTTTATTGTATCTAAAACAATAAAAAGGCCCTAAAATTTGCATATTTAATTTTTTTTCGAGCATAAAGCAACGGTGTTTTAGACAGCTAAGATGGGTGCATGGACTCAAACTCGTGGTGTCCGTCTGGTACCCAAAAATTTCTCTGACTTACAACATATCAGAAATTTACGTCTTGTTACAGGAACTCTGGCTAGTGAAAATCTCCTACATTAGTAGATTTGTAGGACTTTGATGGTTTATGTATGGTTGGGTCTTTCAATCGGACTCTCTCGGGACACCCTGTGGGCCAATTCGTATAAGCTTGGGCCTTGGGCTTTCTTAACGTGGCTCATTTGACAACTCAGTACATATTTGTCATGTATCTATTGACATGGAATCTTTTCTACGTAAGCAGCTGATTGTGCAAAGTTTGTTTGTTCATACAGTGTGACTTGGGGAGATTTTGTTTGCTCTACAAGTTAGCAAGAGCCAGCCAATTTTTCATAAAAAAGGCATGATAGTCTTCAACTGCAGAAAAGTAGTGCGAAGAACTAAGTAAGAATTGTGCCCACCACCTAATTCGTGACCCATGTCGAGATTCCTCTACCGCTCTATAAATGGAGGCTCGATAAGTGTCTTTATCATATTCAAACCAAAGATATTGAGTAATAGCATGTATGGCTATGACTATTTTAATTTCATTTTTTCAATTGTCCAATTTCGGCAGCAATTGCAGAAAGCCGGTCCATACGTAACATGCACCACAAACAGGCTTTCTGCAATTGCTACATAAATTGGACAATTGAAAAATGAAATTCAAATGTTTAGAGCTCTACCATTTCTCAGAAAGAGGTTTAGCACTCTACGATGCTCTTGAATTTCACTTTTGAGTTGCCCCATTTCGACCGGTTCCAGTCCCACTGTCTTTCTATACATTCAGTTGTAAATTGTTGGTACTGGAAACACCGAGTCTGGTTCGCTATATGCATTGACTGCTATGCTTCTTCTGCACAAAACGATTACTTTATCTTGGAATTGATTACGAGTATACTATTACAGCTTGTAATATTAACATTTATTTCAAGCACAACACTTTGTAATACTAATCTGCAGGCATTCATGTAGTGATAACACTGAGAGCTTGTGGCATCTCAGTTTGTGGAGTTCGAGTTTCGCTCTTCTCCTTGCTATGCTTTATCTCACCGTAGTAGTATGAAATAAATCCCCATAGCGACAAAACAAGACAAACACCTTTCTCTGAGGTAAACTTTTCCTTGTAGAAAATAACAGCTAGGATTTCGGTCATCGGAAGTGAAACGGCGATGATGATACCACAGAGAAGAGAAGAGCCGGCAAAGATGACTCCTATAGCTCCTAGGAAGAAACTTTGCCAAGCTATGGCATTGCAAACCAGCACCACATAATATGTTGTTTTGCCAAGTTCAAAATCTCTTGCCTCCCTAGGAATAGCCTGCAAAATAATGAGGTGCAACTTATTCAGATTATTATCTACTTATTTAATGTAGTCTTATTAGATTATTATTTACAGAAGGAGCAATATTTTTTCATTATTCTACTTCATTTTTCGAATAGAGTTAACCAACATTTATCAAGCAATATTCATTTTGCATAGTTATACACTACAAATTATAAAATATAGATAATCGTATAATAAGCGTATCTAACATAAATAAATGAACATTCTTTCTCGGACAGAGCCAGTTCTTACTAAAGAATAATTGAGTGGTAGCACCAAGATGCCATACACCCGTTGACAAAGTGGTGTATTTCTGTGGAGTCCACTAGTAAATGATGTTTAATCCTCGTTTTGACGTACCTTTACGGTGTTTCTTATTAAAACTCTTCTTTGTTTTTTTTTTTACAATCAATATATGGTTGGTTTGTCTCTGTAGAAGATACGATATCTTTGGCCGGCAAGAAACGGAAAGAGAGAGAGAAACCTTAAAGTCATTGTAGATAACCATGCCAATAGTGCAGAATACAGTAGCAAAGAAACTCATAACCAGCTGCATCTCTAACACCAGCGTATAAGTAACAGCCTGTCTTGCCTTCTTGTACGTCAGCTCCACCAACGGGAATACAAATCCGTACAAGACCGCGGCCGCCACCATCATGAAAAACCCCAAGTAATACACTCTGCTCGACTCTCCGTTCGGCCGATCGCTGCCCGTGTGAAGCGCTAGAATTCCTGTTCCGACGGTGAGCAACACCACCGCGTTAATCGAATACGGCGTGAACTTCTGCTTCACCAGAATGAACGCAAAAAGAGCGGTGAAACCGAGCTGAGACGCGATTACCAGAGAGGAGGTCGATACGGGGAGACGGGCTACACCATAGGCGTAGAGGTAGTCGTCGACTCCTGTGAGGACACCAATGACAGTGGAGGCGACAAACACCGGACCTCGCATGAAGACGAGCTTGGCGGCGGGACCGTCTTTGCTACGGCGGTGGAGGTAGGCTACGAGAAGAGGGATGAAATTGACTGGCCAGCCAGCTGTTTCCAAACAGCTCGATAGCCATACTCGGTTACCTCCGTGGATGAAGTAGAGGCGCATGACCATGGGGCCGCCGCAGCCTCCGATGACGAGGAAGATGGCGTTTAGTAGGAGAAGAGCCTTCTTCATCTTTTGGTTGGCGTTTTGGTCCATTTCTCCCATTAAAATATGGACGGACGTAGAAGTTTTTCGTCCTCTTACAATCAATAATTTATGATATCCGGGACAGTTTACGTTCTACGCTACGTGCTTTTCTCTTAGATCAAAAGAATTGAGAAGGAGAGAGTGGAGACAGAGAATCTCAAATCAGGATTTTGAACAGGCAGCTGACTTATTGTGTTCGTTTAAGACATGTTATGTGATATTTATAAGAACATATGATAGTGTTCAAATGGATGGGTGTAATAACTTAGTGAAAAAGTGTAGCCAATTTGCCAATAATATTGCTGTCTATATGACGTGAAGATGGTCGACTCTAATTACCTAAGGCTAAGATCTTATTTCTTTTCTATATTTAATTTTTTGGGGATACGAGGAATATATTTTTTAATCTATTCAGAAAATTGCGACAATACAAACGTCTACTTGTAATAACATACATAGAGTGTTCAAATGGGTACCTCTTAAGTTAATGAAAAAGTTCAGCCAATTTGTCAATAATTTAAGAGTTGTTTCAGAAACTCACTAATTCCCAAAACTGAAAAATGTTTTGGTAAGATAATCTATTTGGCTTAACTTTTTTGTTTTTAGTCATAAAATTTTTGCATTTGTTAGTCTTGCGTCAATTTTTTTTTGTAAATTATTGATTCGTCTCGATAAAAGAAAATTTAAAAAGTCAAAAATTATGAACAAAACCATTTTTTTAATAAAGAAAAAAAATAATCCAACAATCCAAAAAAAATTTGGCTTTATTTGAAAACAAATTAGTTTTGACCATAATTTTTTACTTTTTGAATTTCTATAGTGTGGACAACTGAATAATCTAAAAAAAAATTGACGCAACACTAAGAAATGTCAAAAAAAAAAAATGAATAAAGATAAAAATTTATTCCAATGGATTATTTTGCAAAGAACACCCTGACCTAAAAACTTATTTATTGCGCTTTTCACAATATATCAACTCAAAAAATTAGCTTAAGCTAGTTTATGACTTAAGTTAATTTCTCAAACAAGATCTAATTAAGGATTCATAATTCAACCCCAATCTACCTGTGGTGTCTTTTTTTTTTTTTCGCTTAGGGAAAAAAAATTATAATCTTGAACATGAAGTACAAAGATTAAAGGTCTTTGACTGGCCGGCCCTCTTTTTGTAAGGGTGTATATACCCGCCTAGGCCCTTCTCATGTCACCCTCTCCTCCATCTCCAAGCTCTTTTTCACTCATGCGCAGGAGCTTTCAACTTTTTGAAGCATTATCCTATGCGGATGAAACATGTTATATCTTATTTTGGAAAAGATATATTTTTAAAACTTACTAAACGAGATGTTTAAAACAAGATCCATAGTGATAATGAAATTATGTGCACATAAAAACAATTATTTACAATCATACCCCCATATTCCACACCCTAAATGCAGAATTCACACCCTCTCTGTACAATTACACCCCTCCAAAATTCACACCCCCTAAATGCAAAAATCACAATTCTTATCAAACAATTCACACCTTTGTAATAGACAATTCTCACCCCTGCAACAATTCCCACCCCCTATAACACATAATTCGCCGACGCATAACAGACAATTCACACCCCATATAAACATACAATTCACGCCCCTGAAACATACAATTCATGATGTCCATAATGCGCTTGCTTATTTTGTTCCTCACCTAGACACTGGTGATGGAAATCCCTCTAAGTTATTATGCTATGTTGTTTTGTTTGTTGTTGTTATATTCTATGTTGGCTAGTTTTCAGCTTGCAACAACTCCATATTTGTATCAGGTTGCCTTTATTAATGCTATTTCTATCTCTTTATAGAGGAAAAAAAATCTATACACTTCTATTTGGACGTACATGACAGCTTTCTTTGTGCGTGGAAGGTAATTTCTTTTGATGTGTGCAGTAATTTAGAAAGGAAAGTATCATAGAAATACACCAGCCTATTTTAACCTAATTAAAATTTAAAACACACTCAAATCTCAACGAAAGTTATAGTGTGTATAAAAATTCACAACTTCACAACGTTACCTTCCACACACAAAGTATTCAATTTAAGTCAGATAAAATAAACTGAGGTTGTGTTCGGTTTGGATTTTGGATCTGGGATTTGGGTTTTAAGTGGAGAGAGAAATGAGATTAATAATTGGAAATATGAGGTAATTATTGGAGAGATAGAGAGAGAGAAATGAGAATAAAAATTGAAAATAGGGATAATGATTGGAGGAAAATAGGGATAATAATTGGGTAATAATTTAAAATTTGGGTTTTGACACCCAAACCGAACAAGGCCCGAGTAATCCCAATTTCACTTGTTTGGGATTCGAGGCTTGCTGCCTATGAAGTCATTCATGATGTAGTTACTACACTAATAGCTTGTGGCATCTCTGTTTCTGGAGTTTGAGTTTCAATCTTTTCTTCCTTGCTATGTTTGAGCTCGCCGTAGAAGTATGAAGCAAATCCCCACAGCGAGAGAACGAGACAAACTCCTTTCTCTGATGTAAACTTTTCATTGTAGCAAATAACAGCAAGGATTTCGGTCGTCGGGAGTAGAACGGCGATGATGATACCAGAGAGCAGAGATGAGCCGGCGAAGATGACTCCTATTGCCCCTAGAAAGAAGCCCTGCCAAACTATGCCACTACAAACCAACAGTACCACATAGTATTTTGTTTCACCAAGTCCAAATTCTCTTGCTTCCTTCGGAATAGACTGCAAAATATTGAGGTGCAACTTAGATTTCTCAGTAGCTAGCTAAACATTAAAACATATAATGGTTTTTTTTTACTTCACATGGATACGGCTTTTTTGGAAAATTGATTTAGTTTGTGCAGTACTCTATGACTTCAAATATCAAGAGAATCCTCAGCAACGATTTAAATATCGGTCATTACGTATCGTATCGGTCGTGTGTAGCAGTTTTTTGGTCCTCCAACCGCTACACCCTGCTATACTGCCACTACAAAACATTCACATCTGTATAGGCCAATTCGAGCTATGTATCGAGTTTTATCCAATTTTGTGCCTACTTCACGGCCAGTTCAAGTGCTTTGGTGCCAAAATTATATAAAATAATTCACCGTCATGACACCCATTCCCCCCTATGTATTATTCGATACACCTACGACCGCTACACTTCTTTATCTACGGCTATGCAGTCCGCTACTGCTATTCACAACCTTGATCCTCAGGGATTTTCAAATTGTGGCTCGGCTGAGAATAAACTTTGAAAAGCCCTAGATCGCCTCGGCGTTCGAGATGAGGATGATCAAGATTTGATTGAAATGGCTCATAGAGAATCGGCTGCCGGAACGAAAAGCTGCCTTTGAAGTTGCTTGGATTGCCATTGGGTCCAAATGTAAGCAGGGTTAGAACATGGCAACCCATAGTGGATAGATTGATGAAGAAATTAGTTATATGGAGAAAGAGATATTTATATATAGATGGGACATTGATCTGTGTTTGTTTGGGACCAGGACCAAGTAGAGATCCTTCAACAGAGGTTTAATGGTTTTGGACTGCAACGATAGGGGAGAGTGCATACAATGGGTTTCGACTCATTGGTAGCACCAGGCCACCCTTAGTTTGGTGTCAATGTTTTGGATGAAAAATTCATTTCGACTAGAGGGATCTAAAAATTGTAAAAGTTTATCAAACCGTGAAAAAAAGTGACTAATGACAAAATAGTCTAGAATAGAATTTTTTTTTTTTTTTTGAGCAATCTAATCGTCCTCCATACGTACCCTTACCAAGTTTTTGAATAAAGCCTTTTATGTTTTTGCCAAGGGAAAAATTATGATTTGGGTGTCCTTGAAAATCTTAGCTTGGTCGGCATCACGTGAACCTGAACGGCTGAACCGTTCATTTATTTTTTCTGGATATTTTTGGAGAAACTTTTTATATGTATCCTAATTTCTAACAACCCGCGAGATACATATATATACCTGGAAGTCCTTGTTAATAATCATGCCAAGAGTGCTGAATACAGTAGCAAAGAAACATATGACCAGCTGCATCTCCAACACCAGGGTATAAGTAATAGCCTGTCTTACCTTCATATACGTCAGCTCCACTAACGGCAAAACAAACCCGTACAAAACCGCGGCCGCCACCGTCATGAAAAATCCCAAGTAATACACTCTGCTCGACTCTCCGTTCGGCCGATCGCTACTCGAGTGAAGCGCCAGAATTCCTGCTCCGACGGTAAGCAACGCCACCGCGTTTATTGAATACGGAGTGAACTTTTGCTTCACCAGAATATACGCAAAAAGCGCGGTGAAAGCCAGTTGGGATGCGATCACCAGCGCGGAGGTTGATACGGGGAGGCGAGCACACCCGTAGGCGTAGAGGTAGTCGTCGAGTCCGGTGAGCACACCGATGACGATGGAGGCAACAAACACTGGGCCTCGCATGAAGACGAGTTTGGCGGCGGAACCCTCTTTCTGGCGGCGTTGGAGGTAAGTTATGAGAAGTGGGATAAAAATAACAGGCCAACCGGCGGTTTCCAACCAGCTCGATAGCCATACGCGCTTGCCGCCGTGGATGAAGTAGAGGCGCATGACCATGGGGCCGCCGCAGCCTCCGATGGCGAGGAAGAGGACGTTTAGTAGGAGGAGAACCATCTTCTTTTTTTGGTTGACGTTTTGGTCCATGTCTTCCATTATAGCATCAATGGAATAAGTGGACGAGATCTGTCAAATAGTGTTCAAGTCAGTCTACGCAATAGCGAGAATTGAGAAAGAGAGAGGGAGGAGATAGAAAAAATGCTCAATTCAAGATATTGGCTAGACAGTTGAGTTTATTGTGTTTGTTTTGGATATTTTATCTGATATTTAAAAGCACAGAGTATAAATGTAGCGAATTTCCTAATAATATGGGGTTCATACCAAATCTAAGTCAACCTGTGGGGTCGATTCCTATTCTTTTTTTTTTCCCCAGAAAGATAAAGAATTTTATTACGAATGAGAGCGGTCCAAAGACCGAACATCAGCATGGGCGAGACTAGAGAGATATTGAGGGACAGGACCCCCCCAACACTCCAATCTAGCACCTAATAGGGCTTCCTTAGCCAATGAATGAGAAACTCTATTACAAGAACGCTTAACATGAATAAAAGAGCAAGATGAAAATAGGGGTACAAGTACCAAGCAATCAGCAAGAATAGAACGGCAATCTGAGAAGGATTTCCCATCTTGAGTTAATGCTTGAACCACTTGTAGCGAGTCACCTTCGACAATGATGTTCGAGAATCCATGGTTGGCTGCAATGACATGAGCTTCGCGGAAGGCTAAAGCTTCAATGGAACGAGGAGACATAAGCCCAGTAAACGGAATAGAGGCAGACCTCAAGACATCACCAAGATAATCCCTGGCAACAATCCCCACACAAGAGCACTCGTCCGTTTTGTTAATAGCACCATCAACATTCAACTTAATAACATCGGGTGGAGGGGGAAGCCAAGAAGACAGATGAGGAGGAGTACCAGTGTTGTGTGGGTGGCAATCCGACTCCATAGCAGCCCTGTATTCTTCGCACAATAAAGTAGCCTTCTCAATAATCGCAACACTAGTCCAGACTTGCTGGTCAAAATGAGTCTTGTTCCTTCCCTTCCAAATATACCAACAAATAGAGGCTAAAAGAGCATGTAAATCAATCTCACCCTTACCACCCCTGAAATAATTGATCATGCTATTCCACCAATCCAGAAAGGAAAGAGAGTTCCACGTGGGTGAGACTGCCTTGACAAAGGGAGAGGATCGCCAAATATCTTTAGATAGTTTGCATTGAAAAATAAGATGCTCAATAGTTTCAACCCCAGATTTGCAACGCGGGCAATAAGGAGAGACATCAATATTTTTACAAGTTAAATTATAGAAGACCGCAATTGCATTATGAAGACACCTCCAGATAAACATTCTGACCTTATTAGGAATTTGCAGAGACCACAAATGCCTCCAAAACCATCATTGGAGGGGCTCGAACTAGATTCTCCCCTCTCTCTGGAATTGCGCGGGATATTGCATTCTCTAGCCAAATGATAAGTAGACTTGACTGAAAAAAGACCATTGTCTGAATAATGCCAAACTCCCTTGTCTGGAGAGCCTTGGGAACTAATGGGGATAGAGAGAATAGCTTCCACGTCAATAGAATAAAAGAGGCTTTCAATCAATGGAATGTTCCACATGTGGCTCCCATCATCAATGAGATCAGCAACATAGCGAATTGGATAACTGGCTGAAGTCATAGCTAGTTGAGGGCTAAGAACATGAAAAGATAAAGGGCGAGGAAGCCATGGATCTTGCCAAATATCAATAGATTGTCCATCACCTACACTCCATCGCCAACCCTTCCTTAAAATATGACGTCCCGCGCATATACTCCTTCAACCCCAAGAAGCAGAGTTCGGGCATGAGGCCTCCCAAAACGAGTTGCCATGAAAATATCGACCTTTGAGCAAACGATACTAAAGTGAATCAGGGCTATTCACCAGCTTCCAACCTTGTTTTGCAAGAAAAGCAAGGTTAAAATCATGGAGATCACGGAATCCCAATCCACCTTGATCTTTGTTATCACAAAGAGTGTTCCAACTTACCCAACAAAGCTTATGCTCTCCCTCTTTAGAACCCCACCGGAAATTTCGAATCATCTTGCACAAATCCTTACACATACTTTTAGGCAAAAGAAAACATTTCATAATGTAGTTGGCCATCGCTAACGCAACAGACTTGATCATAATCTCTCTCCCAGGATAATTAAGGAATGAATCCTTCCAGCTCTTAAGTCTTACAGAAAAACGATCCTTAACATATTGGAAAACTGCATTTTTGGATCTGCCAATAATAGAGGGCAGCCCCAAGTACTTGTCACCATGATATTCCAACTGAATATTCAGAGCGGCCGAGATCCCTTGTCTGATTTCAAGGGGGGTATTTGGGCAAAGGAATAAGGATGACTTGTCCCTGTTAACCATTTGCCCTGAAGCTATTTCATATTTCCTGTTGTGAAATTTTATTGTACTCGCAAGCGCACGAATCGGATTGAAGTATAGCAATGCAAGTGCGAGGTCGAACCCACAGGGACTTGTGTATTTTTATAGGAAACTAAATAAATTTAAATCGATAAAACCCTAACCTAGTTCCAAAAAGTTGTGATTGATTTTAAAACTAAAAATTAAACAAGCAATAAATAAAATTGAAATTGAACGAAACTGATAAAGGGAAAGTGACTGAGGTATTGGAATCCACACTCATGTATTCATAGCAACTACTCACAACCTCTTATTTATTTTCCTACTCTTCTTCGCAGTAATTTGGTGGCTAAACTCTATTACCGTGGAAAATGTCATCGTTAAGACCTTTTAGAAAAACAACTTATGTACGCCCCTCCTCGCCGTAACGTTCAAGACCGAAAAATCATATGTATCCGTTTGCAACAAATCACAAAAGATATCCAGTGCTTGAAATTAAAAGCTACATAACAGGGCTAAATAATTAGCTAGCAATCCCAAATCATGGAAAAAACATGATTGAATCCATATCCAAAATTACTAACTTAATTAATATGAGATTGGAGCGATTATTCGATTAAACCATACATTCGGAAAATAAACAGAGTACACAAATACTTACTACGAAACATGAGGCTTCATCCTCAACCCTAGCCTAGAATATTTAGCCTCTCATAAACATGATGATGAAGCTTTCTCTTCTTTTTCTTCTACCATGGTCTTTGATTTCCGCCGCAGCGGCTTATGGCGTACGTGAGATCCCCCAAAACAATAACCTATGTTCCTTTTTATACTTGCTGACCAAATTTCCTATTAAAATGGAAGGGAATAATTTTCCTAACTCTATTCTAATGCTGGCCTACCAACAAAATCTCTTCCTCTTGATCTCCACGTGATAATGCCAAACCAAATTCTTATTTCCATAATGAATGATCAAAATAGATCCAAACCAAATACTTCTTCTATAATCTTCCAATTTTCCATCTTCGGTTTGCCCATTTTTTTAGAGTAACTTTGTCAATTCCATCTTTACATTTCAGCAATATTGATTTACGGGTCCACGTCACGCTCTTTATTCCAACGGCTGAAAATAAGTCAAATTATTATATTTTCCTGCAAAATCAATAACTCGATGTGAAACACCAATAAGATAATAATATAGTAAAATTACACGCAATTAAGGGCTAACTACATGTGATGTTGGGGCCTTTACCTGTCGATATTTTGTGCTCATCCTTTCCGCAATATGTCATTAATTGCATGACAGCCAGAGTCTGTGGCTTTCCAAAAAAGAAGTGAATCATCGGCGAAAAATAGATGTGAAACTGGGGGACAATATCTACCAATTTTGATGCCAGTTAGAGCACAAACCTTTATAGCTTGTTGAATGAGATAGTGGAAGCCTTCGGCACAGAGAATAAAGAGATAGGGGGATAGTGGGCACCCTTGCCGGATACCGCGAGAAGGCTGAAAAAGCTCGCCCTTTTTTATTTTGACTTCGCAGATACGTGGAATTTGGTTTATAATTAGATAAAATTGCTCCATTAACACCGCGCCTATTTAGGTGTACAATAATTTATTTGGATGTAAGAAAACGTTACAATAGACATGCTTATTTTCGCCTTATATTTAATACGTTTTAATAAAAGTTGATAATCAATGCAATAATATTCACATCATCAAAAAAAAGGCTACTAATATATAACATACAAATGTTAGGTGAAATACTCTCCTCTAATTTAGATTAAAATTTTTGAAAAAATTAGAACTTTTTGGTACGAGTCCCGTAATTTCAAATTCTTAAAATTTCTTTGCACCATATATTAAAGCTCTCATCAAGAACTCCAATTTAATTACCGTAAATTTTTCAAACCGAATAATTTATTTTTTTATGTAAGAACTTCTGAACTTTTCATAAGAGCGAGCAATTTGAGACGGATGCCTGATGGAGCATATAATAACGTGATAATGTGGTACTATCTATGTAAAGACCCAGAAAATTTAATTACTTTTTGAAAAATCACTTTTTGGAGAAGTTTCGATTTGGTCGATAAAAAGTCCCGGTAATTGTTCCTTGAATTTTTCTAATCACAACAGTATAATCGGAAGTTACTTTTGAGTAAAGCAAAGTCATCTTTCACCCATTTCCTTCGGAGAAAAATGTGCCATTTTTTCGGTTTTGAACTAAAAGTTGGGGGATGAGATTTTGATGTGATTAGAATTTCAAAATTCTGGAAAATGTCATTGTTTCCAAATGGGGGGTACTTCCTTATTTTCATAAATAAATTAAAGTAAAGACAAGTCTTTACTTAAGTTTGGTTTATGAAAATAAGTATTGTGGTCACATATTATATACACAAGTGACATTTGGGTGTGATGTGTAATTAGAGTATTATATTAGTAGTGTGTGGGGGAAGATTTGCAAAAAAAATTAAAACATTACACTCTCTCCTCCTTCAAGCTCAAACTCCTCCCTCCTCACTCAACCACTTCAAGAACCAAGGCAATTTTCGTGTTCTACGCACGATGGGAGCTCGGGTCACCTTGAATTCACACCGAGAGCTTCAACTTCGGGATTTTGAGGTTTCTACACCTAGGGTTCCACTCATCTTCCATTTTCACGGAAAACCTTGAGGTAGGAAAAGAAATTACTACCTCCTCTAGTTATATACTTGTGATTTGTAGCATATATCTTGCTCTTGGCTTCAATTTCTTGGAAAATCATGTTTTCCCTCTTTGTATGGGTTTTCCTCACTTTGATTTTATGATCTACGAAATTGGTTGTTGATTGATGAAATTGGGAGTGGAATTGACCTCCCTCCATGTTTAATTGTTGCCCAGCATTTCTATTTTGAGCCTAAACTATCTCATTTGTGATTGGGTTGAAATTCTACACCTTAGAGGTGAAAATCTGCTTAGTGTACTGTTCATAAGCTGCTGTCCATATTTTCCAGCTGCTGCCCCTGTTATTTAGGTGGTTTCCGGCCACCCTTTGACGTCCATTTGGCCTCCAATCGTCCAAAACTTCGTTTACTTGACATATAGCAACGTGGTAACCCCAACAAAACCATTTTGAAATCATTAAACTATGACTTTGACACATGTTTTTATTGGACAATTCGTTATACGTATCGGATACAAGGCATATTGGATTGGTCGGCCCTTTTGGCGAAAATTGTGGCGTTTCAAAAGAAATGGTACTTTGGTGAAATGAAATTTGGGAAACGGACTTGTTATGAGAGTTTTAATGAAATGTTTGTGATAATGAGGTGTTTTAAACCAATGCTATCATTTGGTAAATTTTTTTATAAAGGCACACTGGGCCTATGGAACCCGGCAGAGGCACGCGGGGCCTATGAAACCCGGCAGAGGGATTAAATCCCAGTTTTAAGGAAAATGATGGTTTTTCTTCAATGAAAGAAATGAGAAATGAGATTTTGGACTATCTATTGTGTTTTGTCGAAACTCGACTTGTGGACTTGGTTTAAAATTTGTGTGAATAACTTGGATAGTTTTGGTGGAACAAAAAGGGAAACTTGGGTGGTGTTGAGTACTTGTAAATGAAAATGTTTTGAGGTACATATGGTATTTTGGTAACAATGGATACTTGGACATGACTTTGGATACGTGTTATGCTTGTTGGTGATTTTGATAAACTTAATGAATTATTGGGTATCTTGGGACACCTTGAAATCATTTTGTACACTTTGATGTTACTTTGGACACATGGGTACTTCTTGGACACGTATCGCTTGTCTTAGCTTCCGTTATGTTCTTTGATCATTTCTTTTCATGTCAACCCATATCATGTGCACTCATCATATTTATATGCCTAGCGGATGTAGTATGGTTTTTCTACGAGCTAGTGAGCTCACCCTATCTTTCTCAGGTACACAGCATGGAGCATAAGATCGGATGTTTGTGGAGTGATGCATTACGTGAAGCTTATGTATGCATGAAGATATTTTTCCATCTCAAGTTTTGTATTTGATAAATGACAATGTAACTTTTGGTTATTCAATCTTTTGACGATTTGGACTTATGTAATAACTCTAAACTTGTATTTTGGGTATTCATGCATCCGGGTACGATGTAGTGCCACCTAGAGAATTGTTGACTTGGATCAAGTATGTGAGGGAACTTGGACTTAGACTTTCCAATGGAGAGTTGTTGACTTTGACTTGTGCCACGTGAATATTTGTGATATATGATTTGTTAAAAAGCAGGGCGTGACAACTTGGTATCAGAGCATAGGTTCGAAACTTAGAAACCGTGGCGAGACTTCGAGTCTCGGGGCTTACTATATTATATAAGCTTTTCATGAAAAAAAAACATGTTTTTATCATACATTGTGTGCTTGTGTGACATTCATGAATATAGTATCGCAGTGTCGTCATACTTGTGGGTTTAGGTATAGTATTGAGTTCTACACCTGTGTTGGAGTAGTGGTGGCAGACTGGAGGCTTTGACCTTATCGTGCTAATATTTTGACTTGTGTTGAGGGAGGAAAGATTAATCTAGAAAGGTAGTGAATTTGCCAATTGTAGAAATTGTGTCTTTCGTAGTACAACTGCGTGAGCATTCTCTTATGGTGTTGTGGTGGTTTAAGAATGACATGGAAGATTGATTTGAAGAGTGACTGGCCAGCACACTGGATTTGTTTGGGTTTTTTAACAGAAGGCAATAGAAGAGACGCGGAGTAAGCAACTAGTATGCATAGTGAGCCTAGAGGATTTATGGTTAGAAAAGAATTGGGATAGTTTTACACTTGGAGACAGTTTAAACCTAGTTATTTCCGTGCCTTGGAATGATTTGAAGTTAAGATAGAAGCCGATATGTATCCTTGATGTGAGCGAATAAGTATTACGGAGAAAAGTCTATACGATTGTTGTGAAGTAACTTTGGTAGCAAAGAGTCGATGTGAAAAAGGGAAGATGAGATGAAAGAGAAACACACGAAATTATTTACCGTATGAACTGTGTGAGTACTAGTATACATTATTGCATTTCGAGTTTATGAGTTGAATACATATTGCATATCATGCATGAGCATGTAGTGGATGGGAGTGCATTGTTGTTTCAAATTTTGAGGACAAAAATTTTCTAAGGAGGGTAGAATGTAAAGACCCAGAAAATTTAATTACTTTTTGAAAAATCACTCTTTGGAGAAGTGTCGATTTGGTCGATAACAAGTCCCGGTAATTGTTCCTTGGATTTTTCTAATCACAACGGTATAATCGAAAGTTATTTTTTAGTAAAACAAAGTCATCTTTCACCCATTTCCTTCGGAGAAAAATGTGCCGTTTTTCGGTTTTGAACTAAAAGTGGGGGAATGAGATTTTGATGTGATTAGAATTTCAAAATTCTGGGAATGTCATTGTTTCCAAATGGGGGGTACTTCCTTATTTTCATAAATAAATTAAAGTAAAGAAAACTCAAAATTATAGTCTTTACTTTCAAGCAAAACATTGAGGTAGGGAAACAAATTACTACCTCCTCTAGTTATATACTTGTGATTTGTAGCATATTTCTTGCTCTTGGCTTCAATTTCTTGGAAAATCATGTTTTCCCTCTTTGAATGGGTTTTCCTCGCTTTGATTTATTGATCTACGAAATTGGTTGTTGATTGATGAAATTGGGAGTGGAATTGACCTCCCTTCATGTTTAATTGTTGCCTAGCATTTCTATTTTGAGCCTAAACTATCTCATTTGTGATTGGGTTGAAATTCCACACCTTAGAGGTGAAAATCTGCACAGTGTACTGTTCATAAGCTGCTGCCCCTGTTATTTAGGTGGTTTCCGGCCACCCTTTGACGTCCATTTGGCCTCCAATCATCCGGAACTTCGTATACTTGACATATAGCAACGTGGTAACCCCAACAAAACCATTTTGAAATCATTAAACTATGACTTTGACACATGTTTTTATTGGACAATTCGTTATACGTATCGGATACAAGGCATATTGGATTGGTCGGCCATTTTGGCGAAAATTGTGGCGTTTCAAAAAAAATGGTACTTTGGTGAAATGAAATTTGGGAAACGGACTTGTTATGAGAGTTTTAATGAAATGTTTGTGATAATGAGGTGTTTTAAACCAATGCTATCATTTGGTAAAATTTTTGATAAAGGCACGCTGGGCCTATGGAACCCAACAGAGGCACACGGGGCATACGGAATCCGGCAGAGGGATTAAATCCCCAGTTTTCATGAAATGATGGTTTTTCTTCAATGAAAGAAATGAGAAATGAGATTTTGGACTATCTATTGTGTTTTGCGAAACTCGACTTGTGAACTTGGTTTTAAATTTGTGTGAGTAACTTGGGTAGTTTTGGTGGAACAAAAAGAGAAACTTGGGTGGTGTTGAGTACTTGGAAATGAAAATATTTTAGGGTACATATGGTATTTTGGTAACAATGGATACTTCGACATGACTTTGGACACGTGTTATGCTTGTTGGTGATTTTGATAAACTTAATGAATTATTGGGTATCTTGGGACACCTTGAAATTATTTTGTACACTTTAATGTTACTTTGGACACGTGGGTACTTCTTGGACACGTATCGCTTGTCTTAGCTTCCAAAGATATCTTTGTTCCACCATGACTGTCACCCTGCATTTTAAAAGAAACAAACCACCTCAATTTTCAAATTCAAAGGAACAAGTAACTCTTGATAAACATATGATAAACAGATGCATGATTCAAATTAAATAAAATACTAGGACTTACTAGTTACTAGTACTAACTACTAAGCTGAATTCTCATTTGTAGAGTCCCTCATCAGTCATCAATAACAACAGAACCCGCCTCTGATAGCTTTATAAAATTCATAGCAAGGAGTTAGGATACGGAAAAGTAGATGACACAATAACACATGTAAAATTAAGAAAACTAGTAGATTAAAAATTACCTTCTTCCAATTCCTCCAATTCATCTAATTGATCCCGAATACATATCTCCATGGGAGAATGTAGCCAATTCTGAGCACAAATTAGAGCCTCTACTGTCTTGGGTGACAGATTACTTCGAAAGGGATCGAGAATACGTCCTTCTATGCTAAATGCCGATTCAAAGGCATCCATAGACACCGGAATCGATAGAACATCACGTGCAATCTACGAGAGGGTCTTGTACCTATCCGAATTAGATTTCCACCACTTCAAGACATCAAAATCTTTATTGTCATTTTCTCACCCCTCCATCCAGTACTTCTCCAACTCAAACTTGCTTACCAAATCATTTTCCTCCTCCAAAAACATCTGGAATTGAGACAACATATTTTGGCGCATATCTAAATGCAAATCCTCTCTAACCAAATCCAATCCCCTCGATGAGCTCTCCACATTTTGAGTTTGGCCTTTTTTACTTGTGTCATTATTCTCATACCACTCGTGTAGACGTGTCATTTGGTTTCTTAGCTTGTCTAACAACACCTCAGCTGTCTTCTTACCATAGTCAAGTACAAAATTCATTTCTAGATACTTGAGTTTGTAGCGTGGATCAAGAACATTGGTAGCCAACAACAACCAATTGATCTTATCCATTTCCCCCCAATATTTATCAAACTTGGCACGCATGCCATTCGCCAAGGCTACCAACTTTTCATCCTCACCCACACACAATGTCTTGATTGCATTTCAGATCAACATCATTTCTATAAAAATATCCATTGCATGTGACATACTTAGAACCTGAAAACTTCAAAGTTGCATCATAAAACAATTTAAGAAACTTCACATATAAGCTAGCATTCTTCTAATCATCACTAGTCGGCGGGCCAAGTGTTTCCTTTCTCGCTTTTGCTTTCCCTCTTCCTCTCCCTTTCCCTTTACCACTTTCCTTAGACTTGGACACCACATCATCAAAATCCTCATCATCGAGGGCTACCCCACCAACAACCATTTCATCACCAACCACATCTTCAGGTTCCTCAACCTCACCAATCTCATCTTCTCTAATACTCAACCGGAATAATTGTGGTTCAACATCTTCCAATCTCTCAAAAGCCGTTTGAAACATTAAAGCCCTCTCTAGCATGAAATAGGTGTAGTTCCATCGCATAGGCACGTCTAAACAAGGTTGAAGTTTAGATTTAATCTTTTCTTTTTCAACATAGGATTTGAACTTTAACATCCTTGATGGAGATGACCTCACATACCTCACGATATTTCTCACCCTTGCTATAGACACCACAATCTCTTTCACACCCTCACAAACAACTAGATTCAATATATGTGCACAACATCTCACATGCAAGAAATCATGTTCTAATATGGTAGTCTTCCTATTTTTAGTCTTCCTCTTCAAGAAATCAACTATGCCATTGTTAGAACTAGCATTATCAACCGTAAGCGTAAGAAACTTATCAATGCCCCACTCCAACAAACATCTTTCAATCTTCTTTCCAAGTGTCTCACCTTTGTGATTTGGGACAACGCAAAAGTTTATAATTTTTTTGTGGAGTTTCCAATCACAATCAATAAAATGTGCAGTGAGACACATGTAGTTCAAATTTTGCAAGGAAGTCCAAGTGTCCGTGGTAAGGCACACTCGTTGACCTCTAAGTGCACTCTTCAATGCTTTCTTCTCTCTCGTAAACACTTTCAATCATTCCTTTGCAATCGTATCCCTTGATGGGATTCGTGTCTATCTTGGTTGCACAACATGCATAAACCGCTTAAAACCTTCACCCTCTACAAACCTAAAGGGTAACTCGTCAATTATTATCATCTCTGCCAAAGCATTTTGCATGCATCCACATTAAAAGCCACAGCAACAAGATTACGATCAACTTCTCCCTCATTTGTTCCTACTGCAGGTTGAAAACCTAGAGTTTTTTGCTTCTTATCCAAATTTCTAAGGGGATATTTTTTACAGCCCGACTCTAGATGAGCTTTCATTGATGATGTCCCATTAGCCTTTGACTCAAAACAATAAGTCTTCGGACAATAATTACATTTAGCCCTATGTTTTTTACCTTTTACCCGAGGCAGTTTTCCAAAATGATCCCAAACAAATGACCTCTCCCTTCCAGTCAATCCATCATCAACATCAACAGTGATAGTTTCAGCATCCTTACCAGTAGTTTCAGCAGCAGTTTTGTTGCCTTTTCTGGTTCATTTTTTGGTCGATTGCTTTCCACTATTTCTAGTATGCACTTCAGTCACTTTACCACCAGATTCACGACAAGATCTTTAGATGAACGGTAGGGATTAGAAGTGTATAGCCCTTTAATACAATCGGTTCGGTTCGGTCAGTTTCAGCTTGTTTTAACATAAAACCGAACCGAACCGAACCGAAATTAATTTTTTTGCTGAAATATGAAACCGAACCGATCGAGTGAAAATTAAAACCGATCGAATTTTCCAAAAAACAGTCCGGTTCGGGCGGGCGGTTCGATTTTTTGGTCAAAACTTTCATCCCTACAAGTGGGGCCGAATTAATGAAGTAATGTAGGCCACATCTCACAGAGTTTGTGTATTTTTTTCCGGTTTGGTTTGTGCCTTTGGTTTTGGACCTATTTTCTAAATCAAAAAAAGTGTAAAGTTTTACTCCAAATACATACTCCACTATTAGGAAAAATATTTTGTAATACCCCAGGTTTGGGGGTAGATGGTGTTTAGTCTCACATTGGTTGTTTACATGAGTGATCTTGGGTATATAACAAACCATGTGGGCTACTACTAGTACCTTGGGCTTAAGCATTTTGGGCCATGTGGTGTGGCTTGTGGATCAAATCAAGGTACTGGGCTAGTGGTCTACATGGGGCGTTACAAATGGTATCAGAGCCCCGCCCTGGTCCAAGTGGTGGGTAGGATGCGCTCTACCACCACGGACACCAGGGGAGGTTGCTGGGACTATGCAACGATGACGTTGCATTCTTAAGGGGGGAAGATTGTAATACCCCAGGTTTGGGGATAGATGGTGTTTAGTCCCACATTGGTTGTTTACATGAGTGATCTTGGGTATATAACAAACCATGTGGGCTACTACTAGTACCTTGGGCTTAAGCATTTTGGGCCATGTGGTGTGGCTTGTGGATCAAATCAAGATATTGGGCTAGTCGTCTACGTGGGGCGTTACATATTTTAAGAATATCTATAAAAGAAATCAATTCAATTGGATTTCGCTAGAAATTCAATTGATTCTTCACTCAAGAAAATTGTGAAAAGATAAGATCAAACCCCTATCGATATCCAATCAAAATGATTTTGTACACATTTCTAAAAGAAAACATATAAAATTAAGGGTATGTTTGGCACTTGTGGAAAGGAAAGGGAAAGAAAAGAAAATACTAAAAGAGAAATTGCGAAGAAAGTGTAGTTATTTTTCTTGTTTGTTGTTGGAAGAAAGTGAAATGAAACTAGTGGGAAAATGTTTTTCCCTTGTTTGGCTTCAAGGGCAAAATAGAAAGTCAGAAATAAATTGAAGTGCTTTTCTTTTCTAGATTCAAGATTTGGAACTTTCTCCCTCTTTTCTCTTACAATTTTTTGTTTCAAGAACTTTCTAAACAAATTTCTTTTGTCTTTCTTCCTAAACTAAGAACCAAACAACTCAAGAGGAATTTTTTTTATTTTCCTTTCTTTTCCACCATTTTCCCATGTTCGAAACAAAGCCTAAACAAATTAGGCCATTCCGATTGTTTTTTCAAAATTTCGATGTGGGTTTTACATAATACATGTTGTATATCATTGCTTAATAAAATAAAAATGGGAATCATTTTTTTATATATTTTTGTGTCATATGACACTACATTTTTAACTCCACAACATGAGATATCCTAATATAGTAGGAGTATAGTAGCAGGGAAATTATTTTTTGGGTATAGGGTTGACGTGGTGCTCGCTCTAACATATTCGGCCGTCAAAAAATTAACAACGGATGGACCGGAATGAAATACCCTTTTATTTTCCTTTTTTTATTTTTTTTAATTAATCCGGCAATTTCATTCCAAATCGCCCGTTCTATTTTCAGAGAATCAAATATGTTCAAGCAGACGCCATGTTGTACCACTTGACATCCAAAAAATTTCTTAAGCATGATTTGAATAAGGACAAAATGAAAAAACCGAATTAAGTTGTTTTGTGTCATATGACAATATATTTTTAACTCCACAACATGAGATGTCCCAATATAGTAGGAGAATAGTAGCAGGGAAATTATTTTTTGGGTATAGGGTTGACGTGGTGCTTGCTTGGACATATTTGACCGTCAAAAAATTACAACGGATGGTCCGGATTGAAATACCCTTTTATTTTCCTTTTTTTATTTTTCAATTAATCCAGAAATTTCATTCCAAACTGTCCGTTCCTCTTTCGGAAAATCAAATATGTTCAAGCGGACACCATGTTGTAGCTCCTATCACCTGACATCCAAAAAATTTCTTAGGGGTGATTTGGCAATACAACTTAATCCGGTTTTTTGGTTTTTTCATATCGACGAAACGAATCTAACAGTATAAATTTATGGTCAAATCAAATATTTTTTTCAACAAAGCCGAAATTACAAAAGCTTAACGCAAAACTAACAAATGAAAAAAAATTTAAATAAGGACAAAATGAATAATTCAATTATTCAGATTATGGATTATTTGTCAAAGGAGCCCTTAGGAAGAGGATTATTCAATTTAAACGGTGTTGGTATCCAAAGAGATTATGTTTGACCAATATGGGGGCCACATTTAATTCTAATTTCTATCCAACCGTTGAGATTATCATTCTCGAGATTAACGTGTTGAGAAACGCAAACTGCATTTAGGGGGTGTTTGAGATCCAACTTTTCAACTTTTCATTTTTGGCTTTTTGGATTATGGCCAGAATGAGTTTTGAATTTGGAAGGAGTGTTTGGGAGAAATGTGCAGAATGCATTTTGCAAAAGTAATAGTGTTTGGGAGAAAAATGATGAAAATGAGTTATGGATTGATTGTTTACGATTTTGCCCTTTTTATTAATTATGGTATTGAAATGTATAAGAATATTATTTTTAGCAATCGTTTTTTTAGGGTAAGAATAGAATTTAGATTGTCTTTCTTTTTTAAGGGTAATAATAGAAAACCTCAAATGAAAGTAATTGCCAAAAAAAATAAAAATGATCCAAAGTATACAGTTATAAACATTACAAAAATTATAATTTTGATTTGTTGCACCAAAGTGCCAACCACACTGGATTATTTCACACACTCCTTGTTTATATCGATTTTCTCCTCTCTAGATCAAAAAATGGGTTTGTCTTCTCTCCACAAAAAAACTTATCTCATCTCAAGCCAAGAAAAAATTTCGCTTTCTTCTCACATACGATCTCTCTCTCTCTCTCTCTCTCTCTCTGGGTATACGAAGGAGCTATGGTCGGAGGTTGATCAAGGAGGTGAAGATCTGGGGTTTTCAAGGGAGACTAGCAGCGAACCTTCTCTCTCTATAATCCCAGGACTCTCCTTCTCTTCTCTGTCGTTCTCGAGTGTGGAAGAGGATAAGGGGTAAAGTGGCAGGGTCATGGGAAAACCAAAAAACGAGAATGCAAAATGAGAATGGGAAAAGGAACCTCTGGGCTGTTTATGGGTTTTTGCTCCAAACGTCGAAATTGAAGAATCAGTTTTTGATAACTCATTCTGGGAACCAGGCGGCCAAACAGGTAGAAGTGGAAAAGCAAAACGGGAAAACTCGAAAAATAAGCGCCCAAACCGGCTCTTAATTTTTCAATTTTCATTTGTATACGTATGGACACATGAAAAATTCTTAGGCTCTTTTTTGATGTGCCTTTCGAAAAAATAAAAATAAAAGAAAAAAGAAAAAGGTTCAGGATGCCAGTGGAGTCTTTAATGCAAGGCACCAATTGGATGTCCACCAAAACGCGTCAATTCGAGGCAGTGACTCGTCTAATCAATTGATTCAATTGTAAAGCTTGTAGCTGAATCTGAATTGTGCTGGATCGGGGGTGCATATTGTCCCTCGGGGACAGCATGCATATTGTTTGATCTGGGTCGTCCGTGCTCGGCAATGGACGGCTCGGATCACATCTTGTTCAAACACATCCAAACCATCCGCTATCAAACAAATCTGAGTCGTCCATTGCCGAGCACAGACGGCCCAGATTGGGGACAACATGGATGTTGTCTCTTTAGGGACAGCACCATCCCGCTCCTAAATGAATATAAAATTGAAAAAAATTTAGAAAAGAGTTCACGTGAACCACCTAAAAAGTCTAAACTTCCCGCTCCTAAATGAATAGAACTTTGGAATTTTTTTTTTGAGAAAAATGAGTTAAAATTTAGGTCTTGTTCTTCAATAAATTTTAAGTTTATTTTATGAAAATCTCATAAAATGAACATTTTATGGAAGGGTGATAAAATGCAATGGTTTTCTTATAGATTTTAGGAGGATTTTATGTGAATCTCACAAAATCACTTTTTTACATTTTGTGTTGAGATCGAAGTGCATAAAATGTGAGATTTTATGAAATAAAAATATGTTGAAGAACGAAGCCTTAGTATAAACGAAAAAACCAATTGTGTTTTGGCTTAATGCTTGGCTTATTTTTTCGTCTTTATTTGATTTTTTTCTTGTTTTTAAGTTTTGCATCAATTATTTATTTATTTATTATTGATTCGTTTAGGCGGGAGAAATAAAAAAAGTAAAAAATTATTATCGAACATTAAACCTTTTTGAATAAAAAGACAAAAATAAGTAAAAAAGACATTTTTACATTTTTTTCGAACTTATTCAAAAAATTGATAGTTATAATCATAACTTTTAACCTTTGACGATTCCTTTTGTCAAAACAAACTACTACTAATAATACACAATATATATAAAATATTACTAACAAACACCAAAAAAATAAAAAAAATAAAAAAAGTGTAGTTAAAACTAAAATAGTACAATACTTCTACTATATTAGGACATCTTATCTTACGTCAGGAGTTAAAAATATCTCGAGATCTTTCCAATCAGGTATACCTGATGGGCTTCCCATCAGGGACTCCTATTTCCCGATCAAATTTTCACTATCCGAACCGTCCAATGTGTTTAAAAGGTGTTTTTAAGGGTCCCCGTGAAAAATCAGTGAAAAAAAATACCGGGAAGGGCTTGATCCGATCATTTTTCGATAAAAACTGTATATATGCGTTTTTATCGAAAAATGATCGGATCAAGCCCTTCCCGGTATTTTTTTTCACTGATTTTTCACGGGGAACCTTAAAAACACCTTTTAAACACATTGGACGGTTCGGATCGTGAAAATTTGATCGGGAAATAGGAGAATTGGGGGTCTCCCTGATGGGCTTCCCATCAGGGAGTCCTGATGGGAAGCTCACTGAAAAATATCTATATAACAAATTAGAGTGGTTTTCAAAAAAAACACATTTTGTGTGCATAAATCAGAGCCCTTCATCTTGATCACACGGTAGATATTGCATAAGCCCCTTTCATCTCCCCGATGGCAATTCCGTAAATACATTGCACTTTCAAGGGCTTAGCTCCCACCCATCCAAATCATCGTGATGACCGGTGATCAGAGCAGTGGGAGTACTCCCGAAAGCAATTCCCTCAACCCCCTTCACAAACCGACCTCTCTCTCTGTCTCTCTCTATCTCCACCCGACGCTACAAATTTCTCTCATTCGGAAATCTCTGTGGTTTTCTAAGGTTTTCGCTCGAACCTTTTGACTCACTATTTCTAGGGTTCTTTCTGCCCTAATTTCCCTTTCAGAAAATGGCTGGAAATAACCGAATCTCTGACGACGAAGGTAAAAAAAAATAGACTTCTCCTCTCTCTCTCTCTACGAAAATGGGGTTTTCTGTGACATTCGCTATGAAATATGTGTTGAAATAACTTTTTCGTTTGCTAATTTTTTGCAGATGAACTGGTTTAGGATCGTCTTGGTTGTAACATCAAGGTTTGGTATTTGGATATCGTTTCTGGGCTATTACGACAAACCAAAGAAGGAAGAGGCAACTTTTGTATCTGTGGTTTTGCGATTCGATCATTGGTGCCGATTAGCTGCTCATAATAGAGGAGGCAACAGTTATTGCGGTCGTCTGAGTTCCCTGAGGAAGCAATAGAAGTTATTCCGACCACTTCCTCTCTCAATCTCCTTCCTTCACCAGTTAGGGCTTCAATCTGGTGCCGTGAAAGAAACTTCCAGTGTTTGAGCATCTTTCCTTGTGCTTTCCCCTGGTAAGATCTTCTATCACGTTGTTTTCCCTTTTGATTTAGGGGTGGTCGTGATGCAAGCATTTTTTTCGATTCTGAAAGATTGACTTGGGGTAGCTTCAGTCCAGTATTAAGATAATGAGTCATGCAATGAGTCTATGGGAGAGGGTAGTTCAGCATGGCTTAAGAGCTAGGATAACGACATCAAAGAAGGGCTTTTCAGTTTTGCTGAGTTGATCAACGAAAGAAGCATGAATACTTACTAAAGAGACTATTAGAAAAGGTATATGGTGAAGTATAAATCGTATGTCCCATGACCCCGTGTTTTTTCAGATCTAATATATAGTATGTGAAAGAAAAACGAATAACAAGAAGATATATTTGCGTGTAAAGAACGTATATGAGTGGATTGTTACTACAATAAGCTCAGTTTGCAGGAGACCCAAATGAATTCTAAACTTGCTCTAGGAATACACCAAGGGTTAACCTTTTGTCCCATCTGTTGAGCATGGTGTACTATTTTTTTTGGAGGAAAGCTTTGATATGTAAGGATTCGAGACAAAAACTAATGATGAGACCTAATCCCATAACAGCCCTACTGTTTTCATAGATACGGAAAATCTGGGTATACAATCTATTGATTGGAAAACCAATTAGAGGTTGATTGAGTTGGTAGTTCTTTGGGAATTGGATCATCTCAAGTCCCAGACGATACTATTCAGTATATTATGAGCCTCTTTCGGATCCAGTCCAATGACCTGAACTTTTCATTGTTAGAGATTGTTGCAAACATGAATCAAGCTAAAAATCACGTTACTCAAATATCAGTTGATATGATTTTGGAACATACTCACTCCGTCTGGATTTGTTAGTACTTATCTTGAGACAAATGAGTTTTAATTTCAAAAAAGCTGTGCGTACACGTAAGCATAGCCGGACTGTCCTAAGATAAACATATTTTCAAATAACTTTAACCATTATTTGATCAACATGATTTTTGATTTGATTAATATTCTCAACGAGTTCTAAAAATAAACGATTTTGCTTAATGAATTAGATCAAGAAATGGTCCCAAAATTTGGCTTAGCATGTCCTCAACCAAAAACGGGAATATCCCATTCCCCAGTTAGTTTTGGTTCCATTATTCCGAGAAACACGCTATTACCAAATCGAAGGGTCTCATACTGAACGGTTTAATTTTTTCCTTTGTTCATGAACTTTTTTCCTTATTGAGGTACAAGCTTTCCGGTTTAGATTTGTTCTTAAAATTAACATCCTCTTCACTTTATTAGTGTTGGCTGATTTTTTGTTTTTGTTTTGTAGTAAACCAAAGGAGATCAACTGAGAGAGTACCCCAAAGTAAGTTTGATTTCATTAGTTCAACTATTTCTTGTTTCGGCTGAAGCGCGAATGGTCGTATTTTGGATGTATTGGGTTCAACTATTTCACTTAGTATTTTGTGTCAAGAAGTCTGCAAGTTTCTTCTGCTAATTTGATATATTTGTTTTTGTCTATAGATGAAGTGGGAGTAACGAGGCCAACTACAACTCAAAATTGTTATAGCAGCAGTAGCAATGAAAGCCCCCCGATGATGCGCGTGAAGTAAACTATAAAGGGAAGGGAAAACTCAGCAAGCGGGAGAGGTTCGACCTTTATAGCATAAAAACGTGTTTCTGATACATTAGGATGGGATGTATTTTGTTCAACTATTAGTTTTCTTATTGATACATGATAGGGCAGCCTGTTCAGATCACTATAGCTGACCACACATTAGCGCAAAGAACTTGGTGTTCACAAGTTGACTTACTTTAGATTTATGAAGTGATTTCCTGTTTTTTGTTGGCTCATGTCATTCTCTTTAAGTTGAGGGCTGACCACGCATTAGCACAAAGAACTTGGTGTTCACAAGTCAACTTACTTTAGATTTATGAAGTGATTTGCTGTTTTTTGTTGGCTCATGCGGTTCTCTTTAAGTCGAGGGCTAGATATATATGCTGTGACTGTGAGTAATTATGAGCTATCGACGTTGCTTGGTAAATCCTTTTCTACTGGATTGTGCTGAAATTTTTGGCTGTGTTTGGTAGGTTAGAGTGATAGACATGGTTACAACTACAAGGCTGAAAACTCAGACATGTCCAGATTTTAGCATAGAAAAAAATGAAACTTCTGTCTATGGAATTTAAAACTACTACTATGTCTATCGGTGTTGCCACCGTAGCCAATGTCTACTTACACATGAAAACCAAGTCAAACCAAGTCGTGATTCATGGATCCTAACCATTGACAAGAACCCAATAAATGTTGTGTTTCCTATAAATGGAAATGACGCACCCAACATGTATGTTCTGTCGTAGCTATTGGAATGCACGTCCAAACACAATGCTTAGTATGTTGAAGCTGAGGAGCTCTAATGCAGTATGTTGAAGCAATATTCCTTCTTTCATGTACAATGCTTAGTATGTTGGAGCTGAGGTTGCTGAACTGGTCAAAGGGGTAAAAATCATCATTCGATATCTTATCTGTTATTCAGCATTTGAAAATGTTCTGGTTGGTTGTTAATTGGAAATTAGTACTGTAGTATTTACAGTTAATGCTATTGTGTTGCTTTCAGCTGTTAACGGAGATTATGTTATAGATTTAATATCAGTTAACTTAGAAATCAAGTGTGACATGGAATAGCCAAAGACGTGTTCTAGAAATCGGTCTTCGATTGTAAACATCAGGGTATCACGTGTAACTGACCACAACACATCAAGCCTATGTTGGCATTTAGTGGTAAATTTTGGAACAGTCTCTTCATGGAAATGAACGAAGGGTTTTTTTCATTGCGCATGTACTTCCCCCAGCATAATCATTTAGTTCTCCAAGGAGTTAGCTTCTCCACTTCCTATTGATCTGGTTCAGTCTATTGCTTCCAGATTGTAGCAAATAGGGTTTTTCTTTGATTTCCCCTGCATAAGTGATTTCCTACCTGTTGATTTTTCGCCAAACTCTTGATTACAGTACACAATGGATCATAAAGTTGGGGATTTAAACTTCACCAAGCTCTTGATTTGTGTGGATTTTCTTGTTTTTTGAAACAGCATTGATGCTATTTCCTCACATAGGACCTTGGATTTTTGTTCAAAACCATGGGCATTCAAACTTGACATTCCAGTTTTGTTGTTTATTCCTCTTTTTTTTTTTTTTTTTTTAAAGATAAGTACATTTCTCACTACCATTAATGAAGAGATTTGTGTGTAGTCACCACTCACCAGGAATAGACTGAAAATATAAAGAATATGGCATGTTAACTATTTTTCTTCTATTATGATACATAGGTTAAACAGTAATTTGTGGATTCACCAATACTCATGTTTGGAATTTTTTCCGTTACATATATATAAGCTTGACTTTATGAATAATCCCAACTCTAAGTTGTCTTAGTACTGAGTCTATAATAAGCCCGTGTGATACTTATTGATGTAGTCCGAACTATGTTTGTAATGTTCTTCTACATAACTAGAGCCATCCTTCAATGTCCAACTTTGTTCTATTATAATTTTCGTTCTCTTTTGATCAATGAAACATGTGATTTTCAGCCCCATTTATGTTGTCTATATTACTCATTGTGAAGTGATATTGTCCTAGATATAGTTGTGTATTAACTTTTTCTAAATTCGCTAACAAACAAGTTGGTCATGTGAGACCCACTAAAATTCTATAGTCATGGAAATTCTAAATTATGGGGTACTGGAATTAATCTATATTGCCAATCAAGTGCCTAAATGGAGCTATTTCATGTCTCTCTCTCTCTCTCTCTCTCTCTCTCTCTCTCTCTCTCTCTAAATTAATAGATCTAACATCAAAATCTTTTTTGTTTAATCTATATAACAAAATAAGGATTGCATACTCTTCTCCTTAGTGTAAGTTTTTTTCAGATACACCTTGGAACTAATTTGCCACTTTTCTTTTTGTTTTGGTCAACTAAAAAAGAAGGGCAATTGGTATCCCCGTTGAATCTGTTCCAAGATAATTCAAAGGGATGAGCAACTTCTTGGCACGGAGGGAAAAAAGGACTATGCAATGTGTTTCTGGCAAGGTAGTGTCAATTTTCAACTCCGTTGCATTTTACATGGGTATATTTTTGTACCTAGCCTGTTGTCAATTACTTGTGTTCATGAGCTTGATTATGCCCCCTTTAAAGTGTGAGCTGGATTCTGAGTCCCATTTTACTTATGTAATACTAGAATTTTAGTGAATGAGTTTGACTTAGAAGTGTATTTTTTTGGTTGTTGGCTTCAAACCATGAGGGACAGGAGTCAGTCAACGTTCAAAAAATTGAATTGACTAGGAATCTTGCTTGGTTTCATTGGTTGTGGTATTATGTTTTTTACTTGAATTCATTGTTGAATTGGTTGGACGGTACATGTTTGAAGCATATTCAGAAAGCCGGATGTAGAGTTTGTTTGAGACAAAGGTTAAAATGAAGTATAATACTTCATTTTGATTGTGTTCCATCGAACAAGGCGAAGATGATGTTTTAATTGTGCACCTTTGCCTCCGGTTATACTCAACTATACTATGTTCACCTTTGCCTCCGGTTATTATACTTGACTCTTTATTTTATCTGTAGAAAAATGTTATTTACAATGGTAAATGGCAAAACGGTAGTTCATCAAGTTGAGTACAAATTGCGTCAACGCCCCGTGCCTTCAGGCACGGGCATTCCCTAGTAGTGTTATATGACACAGAATTATAAAAAAAAGTTCCAATTTAAATTTGAAAAATACTGACGTGTGTGCACCATGTTACTCGTTTCCTAAATTACTTACTTCATTACTTCGGCCTACATTACTTCATTACTTGGGCCCCACTTATAACGTGAGAAAGTTTGTGGCTTTTTGTAGGAGGGTTATTCAATTTAGACAGTGCTGGTATCCAAAGAGATTAGGGCTGACCCCTATGGGGCTACATTTAATTTTAATTCCTATCCAACCGTTTATCATTCTCGAGATTGACGTGTTGAGAATCGTAAAGTAATCAACTTCTTCTCTTATATCTTCGGGAACTGTCTCAAAACTTAGAACTTACTTTCTTCCCCTTCGTTCTTCTTGCCCTCCTATATGCAATTCTCTCCCTCAGAATTTAAAACTCAGTCCTTTCTTCCCCTTCTTCTTCATGCTCTCCCATATACAATTCCATTCCATGATTGCTCATGCTCTCCTATATGCAATTCCCTCCCTCAGAACTTAATACTCAGTACTATCTTCCCTTTCTCCTTCATGCTCTCCCATATACAATTCCATTCCATGATGGGAAACTCGACCTCATATATTCTTCATCTATGTTATAACACCGCGATTCGTAGGTACATAGCAGGGGGGAGGTTATTCATGAAGAAAAAGACAGTTATGGATAGCTTGGGTAAGAAATGTTCTTTGGCTTAATCAGACCTTTCCAGGCTTTTATTTTCTTTTTTACATGGATTTATTGGCATCTGTTTATTTTGTTTGTGCAGGGAAAAATTCCACCCCCTGGTTGGTTCAGAAAGGCCGTGGGTTCAGAAAGGCCATGGGTTCCCACGGGGGTTAGAACCCTGCTGCACAAGGTGGCACGTGACTCAACAAAGTGAAGGTTTTCCCGCCCAGGTCGTGTCCTACGTTTTCAGCCGCATTACCAACATTCAAAAACCCTAAATCCCCTCCACTCCCCTCCAAACCCCAAGGTTTTCCCGCCCAGGATGTGTCCTACTTTTTCAGCTGCATTCCCACCCTTCAAAAACCCTAAAATCCCCTCACCTACCCTCAAAACCCTTCATCTCTCCATACCCGCCTATCTAGCACCGACATAAACATAACAAAACAAGGAAATTTCAAGTTTTCAACACAAAAATCTCCAAAAGTTAAAAAGTGGACAAACTTACCAACATTCACCCCAATAGAGGAGCTTTCCCCCCTTCAGTATTCCCTTCTTAAAGGAAATCAAGAAAAAATTAAGATACCTCCAAGAATTCATCGGTCGCAACTTCTCCAGCCTTTTCTCCAGCCCCAGACCCTTCACCTTCAAATCCCCCAATGGTAGGATCATTGACAAGTTGAAGTAACCCCAAAAGGTATTCGGATGCCCCATCAAACCTCGAAAAAATAAGGTTAGGATACTGAAAATGCCACAATATTAACTCATTGACATATTTCGCAGCGACAGACAACGAGATCAAATTAAAATTATCAATTCTATGCAATGGTTCACGAAAACCACCCGACCAAGAGTGTTGATCAACGGGTAGCCAGAAAACTCGGCGGGGCAAGGAAACCAACTTCAACGAGATAAAAACCAGGCGGCGATTGTGTTTTGTTTGGAACTAGAAAAGGAATGGAACGGTTGGGGAATGAAACTCTGCCATCCCTTGTGGAATACAGATATTGGCCTTGGTGTCCAACTGTGTGAAGATGCTCGCTAGTCTCAACCCCATCGGTAGTAAGCTGAAAGGTATGAAGAAGGAACCCTTCAGGCAAGTCCGACATCTTGAGCAATGCCAAATCGGTTCCTGAATCTATTGCAAGTGCCCTCACGTCATGTGAAACCATTATACCCCCGATGGAGACTACAGAAATAGGTCGAAAGCGAAAACCTCTCGATGATAAATCCCAGTCAATCAAACCGTGAGCCGCGGTCACAATTCCCTCGTTGACTACAAAACCAAACTGTATTTCAGACCCAATTAGTACTTCTCCATTGTTGTCGACCATGACTGCAAAAAATAAGAACATAAAGTAAATCCCTCACAGAAAAAATTGTTAATTCTGAACAAAAAATAACATGAACAAAAGAGGTCTCCATTGTTATTTTTTGTTTAGAATTAACGATTTTTTCTGTGGGGGATTTACTTTATGTTCTTATTTTTTGCAGTCATGGTCGACAACAATGGAGAAGTACTAATTGGGTCTGAAATACAGTCTGGTTTTGTAGTCAACGAGAGAATTGTGACCGCGGCTCACGGTTGGATTGACTGGGATTTATCATCCAGAGGTTTTCGCTTTCGACCTATTTTTGTAGTCTCCATCGGGGGTATAATGGTTTCGCATGACGTGAGGGCGCTTGCAATAGACTCAGGAATCGATTTGGCATTGCTCAAGATGCCGGACTTGCCTGAAGGGTTCCTTCTTCATACCTTCCAGCTTACTACCGATGGGGTTGAGACTGGCGAGCATCTTCACACAGTTGGACACCCAGGCCAATATCTGTATTCCACAAGGGATGGCAGAGTTTCATTCCCCTGCCGTTCCATTCCTTTTCTAGTTCCAAACAAAACACAATCGCCGCCTGGTTTTTATCTGGTCGAGGTTGGTTTCCTTGCCCCGCCGGGTTTTCTGGCTGCCCGCTAATCAACACTCTTGGTCGGGTGGTTTCTGTGAACCATTGCATAGAATTGGTAATTTTAATTTGATCTCGTTGTCTGTCCCTGCGAAATATGTCAATGAGTTAATATTGTGGCATTTCCAATATCCTAACCTTATTTTTTCGAGGTTTGATGGGGCACCCGAATACCTTTTGGGGTTACTTCAACTTGTTGATGATCCTACCATTGGGGGATTTGAAGGTGAAGGGTCTGGGGCTGGAGAAGTTGCGACCGACGAATTCTTGGAGGTATCTGAATTTTTTCTTGATTTCCTTTAAGAAGGGACTACTGAAGGGGGGAAAGCTCCTCTATTGGGGTGAAGGAATTATAGTAGACATACATATCGTCTAAGTTTGTCCACTTTTAACTTTTGGAGATTTTTTTGTTGAAATTTTGTTATGTTTATGTCGGTGCTAGATAGGCTACTACATAGTATTCCAAGAATATTGTCTTGTTTCGCTTAAGACAACCTTAACAATTAACATCATGAAGTGATACGCCAGTATGTATTTGTCAGTACTCTTAAGAGAAAAAGAAGCGTGCGAATTTGAGTTCGTTGTTTTTTTTTTTTTTGTTTTTGTAATTTGGGTTTAAATCTTCTTGTTTTGTTTGTAAGTACGCTGCATTTCTAGTGTTTGTCAAAAGTCCTGATGATTGATTCATGAGAACGGAGATTTGAATGATGCTCTTTGTTGAAGCTTGGGCCAACCACTTGGGCTCCAAAAGCGTCCCATTTTCCAACTTTTTTTTATTTGACCATTACTCTCTGAGTCCTTTGCTATAGTTGATTGTTAAGGGCCTGTTTGTGAAATGTAGTGCCAACTTCTAATCTGTTTTTGCTTACTTTGGATGTGCTCTTGTTTTTCTTCTCCCTCCAAATACCCCCTTCTGGACAGTTTCTAAGTGGACTGTAAAAAAATTGTGACTGAATTTTGTTGCTGGAAAGTAACTGAAACTAAGGCTAAGTTTCACTAAAGTGCTTTTCATATTCTTTGTATTCTTCCCACTTTAGACGCGGTATTAGCAAATTAGTCAAACGATAAGGTTTTCTCCTTCAATTAAAATAAGATTCTTTAAAAAAAAAATGGAAGAATAGCTTTTGCTTTGAACTGAAAAGAATAGTTAGCGGAGGAGATAATATGAAAAGAAAAGAAATCTTTGGTATGTTCATGCTAAGATAATTGAAAATACAATTCTAGATACCTTCTCATGAACTTGATTTTGCACGGATGTTATATCTCTATCGTTTTTGGTCGACAGTTATGGACCACAAAGAATTACCTAACTGAAAAGGAGAAAATTATACCATAAATTTGTACTTGGGGTTCGGTTGTACCCTAGTTATTTTCTTGCTCTAAATTTGGATCACAAAAAATGAGGGAGGAAGAGGGTTATAATAAGAGTGAGATATAGAAGTGGATATGGTTCAATGGGGTATTATTTTAGGAGGAGAGATAAGAAATTACTCCCTTCGTTCCTTTTTGTTGGTCCTTCTTTCCTTTTTTGAAAGTTCCATATTGATTGTCCCATTTCCAAAAGTCAACAAGAGATTTGTGCAACTTTCCCATTTTATCCTTACTTTTCAACATTCAATTGTGGGTATAAAAAAGACATTAAAAATGCATTTAAGTCAAAAAGTAAATTGATTGCATTGCCCAACAATACACATGCACATTCCATATGTCCATTTCAACCTAAAAAAAACATCAGTTACGTTTACATTTTTGGTTTCAGCTACATTTACATTGCATCTTTCATCATTAACAGCTTGATCCTGATCAAACAAAAAGAGTGACTAGACTATTTACAGATTTGTCCAAGCTTCAAAACCAACTACACCATACTTCAAAAACAGCTCCTTCCAATTGCAGCATTTTTCAAAAACCAATCTACCACCATTTTGGAACTGACCTGGAAGACGAGAAAAGAGCAAAAAAAAAAATAATGTTTCAACCTCGGTAATTTTTCGTTTAAGGACAAAAAAAAAACATTTAAAAAAAGAATTACTTCTTCTCACAACTCCTGCAGACTTTGTTGTAGGTGATCTAGTGATTTTTCCATAACATCAAGCTCACATTGAATTTGAATGGGAAGATTTCCATTCCTCTCCAATCTGTTTTTTCCCATATGAGGCACCTTGTAATTGATTCCACCATAAACTTTCATGACCTCAATCGTACAAGCTTGAAATGTTAAAAAAAATGGTTTAGGCTTTCTGATGAGAGCTCTTCAAATGATTTTTTGACAGCAGAAACAAGTTCGTCAATTGTCTTGGGTGCTTAGGGATGAAAGTTTTGACCAAAAAACCGAACCGGCCACCCGAACCGGACGGTTTTTTGGAAAATTCGGTCGGTTTTAATTTTCACTTGGTTCGGTTCGGTTTCATTTTTCAGCAAAAAAATTAATTTCGGTTCGGTTCGGTTCGGTTTTATGTTAAAACAAGCCAAAACCGACCGAACCGAACCGAACCGATTGTATTAAAGGGACACTTCTAATCCCTACTGTTCATCTAAAGATCTTACCATTCATCCAAAGTACTAAAGTAGAGGATCTTTCCCCCTTGTTTATATACTCGTAAGTCTGGAGAAAAAAACCCTAAACCTATTCACTCTTTTAACCCAGCACCTCACTCCTCAGGCCTTAGCCATGACCTAATCTCTCTCTCTCTCTCTCACGAAGATCGGCATCTCTCTCACTCCAATACTCCATCAGGTTTGTGAATACCCTACATTGTCACATGCATGATACATCTTCTAGTGCTGCCCTTGTTTTGCAATAGACAGATTACTACTGTACAGCTCCGTTCGTTGTGAAATCTGCTTTGCCAATAAGTAAAAACTAGAAAAAAATCTTTACTTTTTCCTGTTCAAAACCACGTTAGTAGTTTGTGGAGTCATTGACCTAATCAATCTCTCATTTTATCACTGTAAGCTTGCGCATTTATATTCACTTTGAAAGTTTTGGTCAATCTTTATATATCCAGCCAAGATCTTTGAAAGAGACACCTATAAATTCTAGTGTTTGTTTTCATGAATACTAATATTTGCTCGAAACTTATGTAGATGGATGAACCCCAGTAGTGAATCTGGTGGTAAAGTGACTGAAGTGCATACTGGAAACAGTGGAAAGCAATCGACCAAAAAACGAACCAGAAAAGGCAACAAAACTGCTGCTAAAATTACTGCTGCTACTGGTAAGGATGCTGAAACTATCACTGTTGATGTTGATGATGGATTGACTGGAAGGGAGAGGTCATTTGTTTGGGATCATTTTGGAAAACTGCCTCGGGTAAAAGGTAAAAAACGTAGGGCTAAATGTAATTATTGTCCGAAGGCTTATTGTTGTGAGTCAAAGGCTAATGGGACATCATCAATGAAAGCTCATCTAGAGTCAGGCTGTAAAAAATATCCCCTTAGAAATTTGGATAAGAAGCAAAAAACTTTAGGTTTTCAACCTGCAGTAGGAACAAATGAGGGAGAAGCTGATCGTAATCTTGTTGCTGTGGCTTTTATTGTGGATGCATGCAAAAATGCTTTGGCAGAGATGATAATAATTGATGAGTTACCCTTTAGGTTTGTAGAGGGTGAAGGTTTTAAGCGGTTTATGCATGTTGTGCAACCAAGATGGACACGAATCCCATCAAGGATTACGATTGCGAAGGAATGCTTGAAAGTGTTTACGAGAAGAAAGCATTGAAGAGTGCACTTAGAGGTCAACGAGTGTGCCTTACCACAGACACTTGGACATCCTTGCAAAATTTGAACTACATGTGTCTCACTGGACATTTTATTGATCGTGATTGGAAACTCCACAAAAAAATTATAAACTTTTGCGTTGTCCCAAATCACAAAGGTGAGACACTTGGAAAGAAGATTGAAAGATGTTTGTTGGAGTGGGGTATTGATAAGTTTCTTACGCTTACGGTTGATAATGCTAGTTCTAACAATGGCATAGTTGATTTCTTGAAGAGGAAGACTAAAATAAGAAGACTACCATATTAGAACATGATTTCTTGCATGTGAGATGTTGTGCACATATATTGAATCTAGTTGTCTGTGAGGGTGTGAAAGAGATTGAGGTGTCTATAGCAAGGGTGAGAAATATCGTGAGGTATGTGAGGTCATCTGCATCAAAGATGTTAAAGTTCAAATCCTATGTTGAAAAAGAAAAGATTAAATCTAAACTTCAACCTTGTTTAAATGTGCCTACGCGATGGAACTACACCTATTTCATGCTAGAGAGGGCTTTAATGTTTCAAACGGCTTTTGAGAGATTTGAAGATGCTGAACCACAATTATTCCGGTTGAGTATTAGAGAAGATGAGATTGGTGAGGTTGATGAACCTGAAGATGTGGTTGGTGATGAAATGGTTGCTGGTGGGGTAGCCCTCGATGATGAGGATTTTGATGATGTGGTGGTTGAGGATGTGGTGTCCAAGTCTAAGGAAAGTGGTAAAGGGAAAGGGAGAGGAAGAGGGAAAGCAAAAGCGAGAAAGGAAACACTTGGCCCGCCAACTAGTGATGATTGGAAGATTGCTAGCTTATATGTGAAATTTCTTAAATTGTTTTATGATGCAACTTTGAAGTTTTCAAGTTCTAAGTATGTCACATGCAATGGATTTTTTTATAGAAATGATGTTGATCCGAAATGCAATCAAGACATTGTGTGTGGGTGAGGATGAAAAGTTGGCAGCCTTGGCGAATGGCATGCGTGCCAAGTTTGATAAATATTGGGGGGAAATGGATAAGATCAATTGGTTGTTGTTGGCTGCCAATGTTCTTGATCCACGCTACAAACTCAAGTATATAGAAATGAATTTTGTACTTGACTATGGTAAGAAGACAGCTGAGGTGTTGTTAGACAAGCTAAGAAACCAAATGACACGTCTATACGAGTGGTATGAGAATAATGACACAAGTAAAAAAGGCCAAACTCAAAATGTGGAGAGCTCATCGAGGGGATTGGATTTGGTTAGAGAGGATTTGCATTTAGATATGCGCCAAAATATGCTGTCTCAATTCCAGATGTTTTTGGAGGAGGAAAATGATTTGGTAAGCAAGTTTGAGTTGGAGAAGTACTGGATGGAGGGGTGTGAAAATGACAATAAAGATTTTGATGTCTTGAAGTGGTGGAAATCTAATTCGGATAGGTACAAGACCCTCTCACAGATTGCACGTGATGTTCTATCGATTCCAGTGTCTACGGTTGCCTCTGAATCGACATTTAGCACAGGAGGACGTATTCTCAATCCCTTTCGAAGTAATCTGTCACCCAAGACAGTAGAGGCTCTAATTTGTGCTCAGAATTGGCTACATTCTCCCATGGAGATATGTATTCGGGATCAATTAGATGAATTTGAGGAATTGGAAGAAGGTAATTTTTAATCTACTAGTTTTCTTAATTTTACATGTGTTATTGTGTCATCTACTTTTCCGTATCCTAACTCCTTGCTATGAATTTTATAGAGCTATCAGAGGCGGGTTCTGTTTTTATTGATGACTGATGAGGGACTCTACAAATGAGAATTTAGCTTAGTAGTTAGTACTAGAAACTAGTAAGTCCTAGTATTTTATTTAATTTGAATCATGCATCTGTTTATCATATGTTTATCAAGAGTTACTTGTTCCTTTGAATTTGAAAATTGAGGTGGTTTGTTTCTTTTAAAATGCAGGGTGACAGTCATGGTGGAACAAAGATATCTCTGGTGTGGTGACTGGTTTTTGTGGCCTTATGGTTGCCATTTAATTATTTTGTTAGGAGCTATATCCTCTTTTGATTTGAATGGGTTATGTATTAATGGAACAAAGATATGTAATATGTCCAGTGCACTGTTTTTTTTTTCCTTTTGAACTGAGAATTTCTAGTTAGTGAAGATCTGAATTCCTCAGACTCTGAAGTTCTGTGTGATTTCTGTGGCATTTGTGCTTTTTTTTTTCTTTGTTAAAGGGCCAAAGGGGGTAGTGGTAATGTAACAGTGGGCTCACTGGACTGTAAAGATTGGGCTCATTATTAGTATTACGTGGTTTATGAGTGAAGATTGGGCTTTCTATAATGTGGGCTCTAATTTAGTTTGGGGGCTTTTGGGATTTAAGGCTTATGTTTGGACCCATAACATATTTTTTGGCCCAGTTAAAAAACCCGACAAAACCGACTGAACCGCACCGAACCAAATCAAACCGAACTGAACGGTTTTCTGAAAAATATGGTCGGTTTCGGTTATGGATTATAGAAAACCAATTTAATCGGTTTGGTTAAAAATATCGAAAAAAACCGACCGAACCGAACCGAACCGATTTCATCCTAGGATATCCTACAAAATTATATATATTAATTGGTTTATTATTTGTCTTGTAGTGCCGTCAAATTAGGCACATGCATTTTCTTTTGAGTAAAGAATTGCTCTTTTTACTGCCCCAAGTTGAACTCCTCTAAAGTCAGTTTTTTACTATTCCAGCTTATAAAAGGTTTAAATCTTTTTTAATGCAATCTCCACGAATTTTTTTTTGTCATTTTCAGCATATCCAAATCTGAATTTCGTTATGTAAAGGTGAGCCAAATTGATTTTGGATTTTTTTGTTATGTCAAGGTAAGTTGTTATATAGGCTTTAAAACTTCAGAATGATTTTGTTTACGCTCATTATTATTAAAGTTTATCATGTGGACCCAACAAAATTTCCACCAATCTAATTGCAGGTAATGTTTGCCCTTTTTGAATGAGGGTGAATAAAGTCGAATTCTTAAAATTGCACCTTTAATCTAAAGAGATCTTGAAGCTCTCCCAACGTGCGGTTAAACAACGTTCTTATTTAAATCTGAATTTCGTTTTCAATATAAGCTACATAACAAACATAGGCGGCTGCAGACCCAAGCACAGGTGTGCAGCCGAGCACCCTAAAAGAGCATCTTCAATCCACCTACAAATCTGAAATGGAGGATTGATGTGACGTATTGAGGGGAGATTGTGTAATATATCCTCTCTCTTTTTTCACTTATTGTACTTTATTGGAGAATATTAGAGGGACACATCGTACTTTTTCCTTCAAAATGGAGCAAGTTGGTACTAATTTCTAGTGAAAGTATTATGACAATTTATTGTTATTCCGTCATGATCTTTTTCCTTTTCGTTTTTTATATGTGGCCCTCTGCCCTATGCCGTCTTTTTTTTTCCCCCTCTCATCAAAAGAAATTTATTCATTTTCATAAAAATACAAAGAGTAAAAGAAATAAAAGAATCAAGGACACACCGATAAAACACTACCCTAGACCTATGCCTTCTTGATTCTGGTTGTTATATAATAGGGTTAATTTGGTCTCTTCTGTCTCTCCAACATCTTATTGATTGTCTATGTCATTATGCTGAGCATACAGATTGTCTTTGTCTATTATAGCATATGTTGTTAATTAATTACCTCAACACTCAGTAGCATGTGTGGTGTTCACTTCTAAATCCATGTGTTGGTTGAACCTATGAACTTGTTAAATACTGTATTGGTTGGTAACCCTACTTTTAGAATTTATAAAATGAGTCATAGTTGAAGGGGCCTTCACGTGATTTACCCAAAAAATTGAAGTTTAGTCACAGCAGAGTAAAACAAACTGCCAATTCAGAATCTGAACCACAAAATGGACATTTTGTTGTTTGGCCCATAATTTCCCTTCATCTTGATCTCACCCATCAATCCATTTTGTTGTCTGGCCCGTAATTTCCCTTCATCTTCTGGGTCAAATCGACACTGAACCACAAAATGGACCCGTCCACTTGCAGCTTCTTTTATATGGACCAGTCAAATTGCAGCTTCTTATGTGGGCTGGATTCGTACTAATTGCTTTCTTACGAGGCCCATATGCTTAGATACAGTGTTGCAAAAGAAATGGAAAGGTTAGTGTCTTAGTGATATTAACGTGCTTTTTAATTTTTAAAACAATTTTCGTTCTTTTTGCTGATTCCTGTTCCGTTTTTTCGTTTTAAGTTCTCATATAATTGATAATGGGAAAATAAATTAGGTAAATGAGTCGATCGAGTAGTTGAGTTGATTTGAAAATTTAAAATCTTCGAAACTATTTTTCGTTCTTTGCTTATTTATTAGGCATGCCAAACTCAAACAAACTTTAATCGAGTAGATCTCCAATGGAATGGATATTTTCTAAATTGTAATTCAAACAAGCTAGACGAGTTAGAACTGGGGTACCGAGGGATGTTGGTATAGGGACACAAAAGGCCCTGCTGTGACGACTAATGGGCTTCATCCTAGACTCAAAAAACGATCGAAATTGTTCATTTTGTTTGGCTCGTTTAGTTTTTTGGCTATGCAAGAAATCACACTCACCAAGCATTACTAAAGACATGAACCAAACACATTTATATTGCAACTTGTCTAAAATTCTTAATGGCCACTAATTTTTTCTTGAGATTAGTTTAATCTAAGCCACACCAGGTTGGTTAGTTTAATTTAGAGATTACTCTACCTATTACCAATTGGTTTTAGATTGGAACTCTCAAAAAGTCTAGAAAAAAATCCTATTGTTTATAGAGAGATTACTAGTATGCCTTTGGTTGTCAGACCAAATCATATATGTGAAGCGGCAAATTTCTTTTTGGGTAGGTTCCGAAGGCATTGTTTGGGTTCATATTTTGCTAGTTTTTTTTTTTTTTGCACGGCAAAAAAGAATTTTATTAATCAAATATCAAAGATACAAGATTAAACGGGGCAAGAGAAAAACAAAAAAGCCTCTCGAGACCCAAAAGATTGGAAGGCTGACAAGAAGACAACCAAACAATCAAAAGGAAAACCTAAACCCCAACGCCTAGCCAAAGAGCACCAAAACACCCCAAAAAAGAAAAGCCACTCCACCCAAACCAAACCCGATAGCAAAAACCCTCACTAGCAAAAAACAACCAGGAGCCAAGACATGAAACCATATTTTGCATATTTTGCAAGTTGGCCAATCCAAAGACAGGAAGAAAGCACATTTTGGGAGCAGGCCGCAAAAACTTCTCTCGTCAGTCGTGAATTCCCTAGTCTTGGCGTGGATGACATGCCTTTAACCATACCGGGGAGAGGATGGGATTTAATTGAGGTGTGTGCAAGCTGGCTTGCCCACCCTTAACCACCAAACCAGGCGGTGTGGAAACAGAGAGGAAAGCACATTAAGATCAGATCAAGCAACTTCCTCATCGCTGTTCTAAGGGGACTTTAAGGGATTTGCTTAATTTTCAAAGTCCAAAAAGCCTCTCCATACCAGTGGCCTGTAGATCCTACTTTAGTTGTTCTGTTTGACTACTCATAAGAGTTACTTGTAGAAAACGTAATTCTAAGGTATATATATGCCTTGTAGTAGGTACATGCATGAACACATATAAATATATACAATATCTAAGTCATCACCAAACTTCACCTCCAAACTCCCGGATTCTGTTAAGTTCCGGACCTCCACCTTCCCAAAAAAAATTTTAAAATCCGAACCGTTAGATGTGTTTAAAAGGTGTTTTCAAGGTCCACCGCGCAGATTTGGCAAAAAAAAATACCCGGAAGGGCTTAATCGGAGCTGTTTTTCACAAAAACGCTAATAAGATCGTCGAAATTTGGTCCGGAAAGTCGAAAATACCCCTAGGTCCGTAACTTAACTAAGTTAAGGGAGTTTGGATAGGAAGGGGACTCTCTAAGTCATGAAGGCATATATTAATATGTACTATATTATATACATGAATGGGAAGAATAGTACGCTCTTTAGTAATTGGGAGTGTACCATAGGCAGCATCTTGATTTCCTTAATTTGAACTCGTAATATTTTGTATTGAAATTCATAATAACAATTGCATATATAGTCATGGGAATTATATAAAGTTTATAACATTCACTTGAAATTTCGTAACATCGATCAAGATAAATTCAATTCAATTAAGGGGTTGCAGGTAGTAGTAGACAATCATTTTTTTATCCATGTGATAAATGAAATTTCTTTTCCCGATTAAAAAAAATAAACAGTAAAAAAAAAAAATGGAACTTACTTTCTACTCTGACTACACAGTACAAATGAATACAATTAATAAACAATTTGACTCTTCTTTTTCTTTTCTAAAGGAGATTAAGTTATTTCCACCACCGGTGGAAACAAAAGTTTTTTCTAAATCGATTGCATTGCGTCATGTGTCCACAGTGGTCTCAAATAGTAGAACATGAACATGTGGCGCAATACAATCGATTTGGAGGAAACTTTTGTTTTCTCCGGCGGTAGAAATAATTTAAACTCTACCTAAAGTAACAAACTACAAAGAAAGCACAAACACGTCATTGGTTTCATGTTATGAAAACAATAGCATGATACGAGGATAAAAATCCGACGATATATGACAACTTTTTTTGTATTAATGCAACTTGAGTCCTTTGAATGTTGAAGCATGACATAGCCTTAGCATTGTTGAGAATAGCTTGGAGCATGGGTAGGTGGTTCAGGAGCATGCGGTTGATAAGGAGGATGCGATTCATATGGACCTCCAGCGCCACCACTGCCGCCGCCATTTATCCCTCCACCTTCACAAATTTCTCCTCCTCCAGTGCTTACAGCTTCAACAGCATAACCAACTTCTTCTTCCTCAACACACGGGGCGGCAGCCGGAACCATGACTGGCTTCTTCTTCTTTTTGGCTAAGCAGAATAGAAAAACAGCAAGAAATGCAAGGAAAAACACGCCACCTAGTGAGGCACACACCACAATGACAGTGGTGTGGTTATTACCACCGCCCGAAGGTGGTGGTGTTAAAACTACTGGCGAGGGTGGTGGGATTGAATAATGAAGAGGTGGTGAAGCAAAGGGGACTGGAGTTAAAGGTGGCCATTCAATTGGTGGTTGATTGTGTGATGGTAGTGGACTAAGTGGAGAAGGAGCGTGCGGTGTTAGGACCGGTGGTGAAGTAGATGCCTTGGGTGGCATAGCTGGGGTTATAATAGGTGACTGTGGTGGCATATCTGGTGGTGAAGTGGTGGACTGGGGTGGCATAACCGGTGGCTGAGTAGGGTACTGTGGCGGCATTCCCACTGGTGGAGCAGGGGATTGAGACGGTGGAGTAGGAGACTGGGGTGGCATAACTAGTTGCGGAGTAGGAGGTTGTGGTTGCATGACTGGTGGTGGAGTTGGGGATAGTGGTGGCACGCCTGGTGCTTCAATAGGTGTTGGAGGAGTTGGGGATAGAGGTGGTGATTGTTGTTTAGGTGGTGGTGGTGGTGTTTTGTAAGGCTTGTAATAAGGTGCCGGTGGAGGTGGGGGAGGCGGAGGTTGTTTTGGGGCATGTTTACACGGGGGTGGTGGGTTTGGTGGTAGGACTGGCGGTGGTGGTGGGGGTGAGTAGTATGGGTAGGCGATCGACGGCGGTGATGGTGGTGGAGGAGAATAATATTGGTAAGCCATGTGAATGTTCTTCAAAAACGGCATTTTGTAACTACAGTCTAGAAATCTTTTTAGACTTGCTGCTGGATTAGGGAAATAGAAAATGGCTATGGGGAGCGGACCATATATACAACCATATATATAGCACACACACACCCAAAGCCTTAATTATTGGGACCAGAGGATCATGTAGTACACAAAATATACTACAAGGTATAATGCACTATATCCGGCCGTCTATTTCGATAATGCACAGTTAATCCAAATATTAATAGACGGTTCAATTAAATTCATTGCTCGGATTAAATCCGAGCCATTCATAGTCAAAATGGACGGTCTAATGATGCACTACTACACAGTGCAATGCATTTTACGCACTGCACCATCCCCAATTCTAATCTAATTATTAAAAGTCATAGAACTTTAATCATAACAAGCATACGTTTGGTTCATATCTAGCCGTCTAGGACTTGAATTATCCATTTTGCGTGGTCAAAAAATTGGTTAGGTACAACACAAGTGGGGCTACTATTTTACTCTGGGTATACGCACATGCCTAATATGATGGTCAACGTAATAAATCGTGTGTATATATGAAAATACACATGTATCTATATATAAGATTTTGTATATATGTGAACAAAAATCTGATGGTCAAATGACTCAAAATCATAGTTTGTGCCTTGAATTACGAGTAACTACGAAAAAAATGGCACCCATAACAATGTCATGATATGAAGATTTTAGCTGTTAAAGTTAGGGTACCTTTCTCTAGGAATGATTTTGATAAAATCTGGGCTAAAATTTAATTTTGTATATTGGCAAACTCACCCTAGACATAAGTAAGTTTATTTCTCTCGTTGTAGCTTTTTGGGCTCTTGAGGCTTTTTATGTGAAAAAAGAATTTTGCGACTGCTTTAACTTTTTGAGGAAAATTGAAAAAGCTAATAAGAAGAACAGGGCCTTAATGTCTAACTGATCAATCATAATTGATAGGTGCTGAAAATCACTCATTAAACCTCTCTAACTTGCATTTTGTTAAGCCAATTAGGTTATTATTTAATTAGCATTTGTCGGTTATTGATGTTACAGGCCCTGAATACTCAAGGACTCGGAAAACGTGCTTTGGAGTGATTTAGAAATGTCGAGGATGCGAAGAGGAGCAAAAGAGGAGCCAAGGGTCAACTTTTTGCCTTGGTGGTCCGGACCACCACATTCCCCGTCCGGACTAGCGACCCCACAAGCTTCAATGGACAATCTGCCTTGCTGGTCTGGACCACCATTTCCTCCGTCCAGACCATGGCAACGGGAATTAGTGTTTTTACGTATTTTTATGTAATTTTTAGGGCTCTAAGTTTAAATAGAACTTTTTAACAATGTTTTAGGGTTCCGAACTATTTTGAGGGGCTACTTTGAGAGAGAAAGCTAGGGTTTTTCATGTTCTTCGCGCATGCTTCAAGTCAAAGCATGTCAATGATCACCATGTTCGGCTAAACCCCTTCTCTAGGAGGAGGATGAAGCTCTACGCCAAGTAACCATTCTATTTTGTGTAGGTTAGGGTTTTAATCGAATCGAACTATTTGTTCAGAACTTGGTTTCACAAGATCAATGAAATCGTGCATGGTTTTATTCTTCCAACCTATTCCGTATTTGTACACTGGTTTTCAAATACCCGTTCATATAATTGTTTTCAACGTTGTGTTTGGAGTTCTGAGATAGGCTATGCGCGTGAGACGGATCGTGTCGTTGGGCGGCGTGACACTGTACCAATGAGACGGTCCATGCCGTGGGATAGTTTATACATTTTAACAATCACAAATATTTTCTTGACTATTATCGAGGGGGATTGCAAGCCCTAGCGATAATCCCTTGTGATTCGATTATTAACCTAATCTATGCAAAAGTCGTGGTTATGAGGGTGGAGTGGATGCTAAACCCTAGATTCCCTCTCCATCAGTTTAAATCATTTTTAATTATTGCGCTCTTTAGTTTAACAATCTCACAACCAATCAAACATCTTTTTACCGAATTAAATTAGAAGTTAGTTGGAATTAACGCAACTCAACCAGTTTGTCTCCGTGGATCAACACTCGGACTTAACCGCTATTCTCCGGAATAAAAGTTAATTCCTGATTATTAATTTATTTATTTTGATACGGTACGACACGATCAATAATACTTGTCTATTGATCTTGAAACAAAAATGCTCACCATTATATTATATGGATGCATGTTGATGTGTAGGATTAACAGAACTTTCCTTAAACATGAATGCCCAAATTATGAGACTTAAAAAGTTAAAAGGCACAGATCATCAAACAAAACTATTGTGGTAAATTCAAATTTTCGTCACAAAGGGCCAAATGATGGATCTTCGAATGAGAAAATCTTAATTTGTGAATTCAACCCTGTTCGATCGGCATAAAAATGTTTGGGTTTAGCTTTGAAATCTTAAAACAACCTGAATATCGCTTTTTCCAAAATGAAAAAAATAGTAGAAGGGAAATGAGCTAACAGATAAGGGTGCAAAAAAATATATTTGCGGGTCTCACTGGTACTTTAAGTGTACTTTAACGAGCAAGTATACTTTAGAAGTGTATTTTAGAGTACAAGTATGTCCAAACAAGTGTACTTTTTTATACTTTTAATGGGTGCAATAATGCAACCGTTAGCAAGACCCATAGTAGAATATTGTTTGAGCCAATCATAATTTTTTTTGCTATAGTTAATGTGGTAGTAAGTTTTTTTGATCGGTATGTGGTAGTAAGTTAAAGTACACCAGCAGGCAGCAGGCAAAATGTAGCTCCATCTACTCGACTCGAGACTTCTCCTTTACTTTAGTGAGCTCTATTTTTAAGAATAAAATGTGCCTTTTAAGTGACAATTTCGTTATGATAATTTGTCACATGCTTGCAGAATCTTACTTTTAGTGACAACATGAATTCTTATAGAACATATATATTAGTGACAACTTATATTTTTTGTCACTTAATGCTACTTTTTAGTGGCAACTTTGGAGTTGTCACTAATTTTGATCACTACAGTTCGATTGTCCTACAATTTTGTTATGATAATTTGTCACATGCTTGCAGAATCTTACTTTAAGTGACACCATTAATTCTTATAAAAACATATATATTAGTGACAACTTATATTTTTTGTCACTTAATGCTACTTTTTAGTGGCAACTTTGGAGTTGTCACTAATTTTGGTCACTACAGTTCGATTGTCCTCATAGCTCTCACACATACTCCACGTCCCTACATATATATGCACTTTATTTATTTATTTTGAAATGCAAAAAACTTTTATTAATCTTGAAATTGTTATAAGACTAACAGGAAGAAAGAAACAACATCATGCTCAAGGAGCAAATTATTTGCCCAATCCGAGACTCAAACCAACGATTGACAAGAAACCAATCGAGGACATCCTATGGGACAAAGCCCACCTCAAAAGGCCGAAGCCCAACATCCAGACAAAATTGTATTCCTCCCATCACTTTTTCAAAATTTAATATTTTATTTTGGAGTATCAGTCAATAAGAGTCTATTTTGTACAATTCGTGGATAAAAATTGGTATATTAATTTTCCATTCTGCTCTTAATGAGTTGATTTTATGTTAAAAAAATTTGTGAATAAAACCGCAATGACAATGTCTCCATAGAACGTTTATAAAAAGGACGGAGGGAATAGTTTTTATTTAAAAAAAAAAAGGTTCCAATTTTCTCAAAAACAGATTTTCGCCAGAACTCATAAAATTTGTGTTACTGTTTGAGGACAAAATCACGTACATATGGTGCATTGTGAGCGGTGTAGAGCAATGCTCCCAATGGCAAACTTGTTCTGGAAATTTGTGGTCGGAATTGAATACTCTCTCTGTCCCTTTTTAAGTGTTCCCTATCAGAATACGTGCAATTTCAAACCCTTAAAAAATATATTTCTTTATATAATTTTGTAAATTTTTTTATACCAAATTAAAGTGCTCATTGAACACTTTAATTTGGTGCAAAAAAATTTAAAAACATGCTGCGTACGAAAGTGTATTTTTTAACGGCTATAAAAAATACACGTTTCCCAAAAGTATCATTTTAAAAGGGACGGGGGAGTATGTACTAGTAGTATGGGTTCCAAACATATCGGCTGTGTTTGGTTAGATGGTTAGTTTAGTTTTGATGATGTTAGCAGGTGTAATGAGTAGAGAGAGATGGAGAGAGAAATGAGGAAAATGATGATGTTATCAAAACTAAAACTAAAACTAAACAGGAAAACGAACAAGACCATCATGTTTGTGCCTCTATATGTTGGATGGCTTACATATAGGGTTGGACCGAGGGGTGCGAGGGGGTGTTTGGCTCCTGTACTCTTCCCTAATTTTTTTACCAACTATAGTACATTTTTGTGCCTCTATGTTGGATGGGTTACGTATTCGGACTAAGCCAATATCTTGCCCTCGTGTTATTATAAAATCTCATGGGTAGGATTTTATATTCCCTCCATCTATATATATGTATTGAAGTGACTCTTTCACGGTTTCACCCTTTGATTCATCAAAAAAAGCTAGGGATTGGATTTTGTTCGAAGTTCATATTCCCTTCATCTAGGTGTAACGAAGTGTGACTCTTTTACCCTTTGGCCTATCAACAACTTCTAATTTGCGAAAAATTGAAAATTCATGCCACTTTTCAATGGAAACAATTAAATGCCGGATTTTTTTGCTTTCTATCCGTCATTCTTATAAACAAACGATGCTTTACGAGACAGAATGCTGGCATATTAAGAAGCAGCAGGTGAACAAGATAAGTGTAGCGGAAATGAGAATGTTGAGGTGGATGTGTGATCAGACTAGACGAGATAGAATTAGAAAAGAAACAGTTCGATTAGAAATGAAACAGTTCGCAAGATGGTAGGTGTAGCACCTATAGAGGAGAAGTTAAGGGTAAATAGGCTAAGGTGGTTTGGGCATGTTTATCATAGACTAGCGGATGCAGTATTTAAGAGAGTGGATAGGATAGCTTTGGGTAGAAACGCACAAGGAAGGGAAAGACCCAAATTGACATTAGATGCGGTAGTACGCAAAGATTTGAGTATACTAGGTTTAAGTGATGAAGCATCACTTGACAGAGCTCAATGAAGAAAAATGATTCATGTAGCCGACCCCAATTGATTGGGACATAAGGCTTGGTTTGGTTTGGTTATTCTTATAAACAAACGAGTCCCAACAAGAACTCATGAATTTATAATCTCTGGTTAATATGGCAGCTGCTTTCTCACCTGCTCCCAAAATCTCAGATTAATTTAAATTCAAACTTCAAGTTAGGAAGGTAGCAAATAAAATCTATAGAAATTAAGTGGTCCCCAAGTACAACGAATAAAACCCGAATTTGATTACAAAAAGGAAAGAAAAAAAAAAAGCCTCATATGAATGATCATTAAGGTTCATGAATGCAGTGCATGTGGGGTTCATTATTAACAATACTATTCCAAATTGTTCTACAATTGTGTTCTTAGAAAGTAGAAACTGTCATATTTATTAATGTACGATAGATAAGACATAAGTTTCTTAATTCTTATGTCATAATTAGTCCAAAGGCACACCTATTTGACTACCAATTAAGTACACATTTTAGGTTAGTGGCCTCCCCTCGTGGGCAAGGGACCCTTTGTTCCTTGGCTTTTCATTTATTTTCTCGCTTATCTTTTGGCTTTTCATTTAGTTTCTCGCTTGATGTTTTGCCTTCATATTCCTTGCACATGTGCTTGGATATGTTTCTCCTCGATGTACCCTTTGTCGAGTTCAATAAATTCTTGTTGCCGATAAAAAAAAAAGGGACCCTTTGTTCCTCCAAATCATCATCATGTCACTCGTTTTTTTCCATGTCATCGTTTTTTCTTTTGGAATTCCAGTTTTTTGAGCAAAAAAGTTTAAAACTACACATAGTTACACACACTATCTGTGTATTGTATTGCGCTTTAATGTTGATTGAAGATAGAATTTAATGGTAGATTTGGACAAACCGGCCATCATTTCTATATAATAGATTTGGATACTTTCAATGGTGAAGTCTATCACGGTGTCATTTGATGATTAATTCGCTTGTCTCAGAGCATCTTCAAGCACATACTTCATTTCTTCATATCTTTATTTTGAAGAATCCCACTCATCCATTTTTCATTTTATTTTGTACAGTCGTTTAAAGTGTAATAACTTCTAGTATCGTATCGTATTTCTTTTTTATTTGAATAAAAGTATTATAGTTGGAAAGAGATTCACGAGACTTTTAAAACAAGACCATTCATCAATATATATTACTAGTAATACTTTAAAAAACTGACAATTTGAATTTTAGAGGAAATTTAAATTTTGGAGATAATTGAATGAGTTTGTGAAAAGTAGAGATAGAAATGACGAAATGGGTTGGAATTGATGGAATTAGGGGTGCCCAGCGGATTACTCGATCTGCTTAACCTGACCAACCTGAACCGTCTGCGAACCCACCCAAGGTATGTTACAGATGGTTGCGGTTCGAGAAATATTTGTCTGGCGGTTACGATTCATGTTCGGGTCAGGTTGGGTTTGGTTAAAACCGACCAATCCCTGGACTAACTGGATAAAAAACGCTTGCAGATTTGGATGTTACCCGATCCGTCAAATCTGCAACCGAACTGACTCATCTGTATGTCACCCACGGACGGTTGAGGATCTCAAAAATGATAATCCGCAATGAGCGATTCGGGTTGAGAACCGACCCGAACCGTTCGGAACCGAACCATAGACACCCCTAAATGGAAGAGTTACATACTTCATACTTACTTTTTAAAAATAAAATACACTATATCCTTGTGTTGAAATTCTGACTCTGTTTTCTCAAGTCGTTCATGTAAGTTGTTTGGATTTGGATTCCTAGGCATATTATGGTGGATGCAAGAACAGTCAATTGTTGAAAATCAAGGAAGCAAAAAGAAAAAATGCGAATCATAGGCAGACAAAATTGAAAAGCATTATAGCACCCCCCATTCATAAAAAAAGTATACTATAAGCCATTCCTTTTTACCCGAAATGTACTTTGCTAAAACTATGGAATCGAAAATAATTTTATTCAAACCTTTCATATTTATAGAAAAATATCAAATTAGTGGGGGATAATATTTTTATGCTCTAATTATTTATGAAAGTGTTTCAGAATTCACAACAGAGAAAATAGACCTTCTCACGAATTTATAAAACGCCATTAAATGCCGTAAAGAGTCTCCCCGCCTTTTATGTCATTTAGCGTCCAGAATTATACGTAACAGAATCTTAAAGCACAATAGTAGATAAATATTAACATTCTTTATCAGAAAGTCTACAGGCATGCCAACTCGGACACACCCTTGTGTGGGACCTATCTCAAGGTCTCACACGAATAATCAGAACCATTTAATTTTTTGAGAATATTTTTTGAATGGTTCCTGGGAAAAATTAGTCCCATCAAATACTGGTAAAGGATCAGATCAAAACTTTAACAAACTTATCAACCATTACCGATATCAGACTGAGCTGATTTTTTGAAGTACCTTTAAAGAAAAAAATTAAAAAATTGAGCGGTTCCGATCATTCGTGTGAGACCCCAAAGTAAGTCTCACGCGATGTGGTGTGGTTCGGGTGGGAGCGGGGGGGCCTGTAGTGACTACAGGTGTAGTTAGTGAATCTCGGCTGTTAAAAGTGTTTTGAACGGTCCGGATCTAAAATAGTGAATAATGTAATTGTTTGCGCGAACAATTCAATTAATATCCGGACCGCCCAAAACAAAAATGGACGGCTGAGATTCTCAGTACACAACCTGTAGTGAGTTGCTCACTACAGGCTCCCTGGTTCCGGTTGGGGTGTGCCCAACACATCCATCCAGGCCCGGCCTTGAGATTTCCGGGCTCTAAGCACATAATCAATTTGGGGCCCTTCACATTTAAAGAAGCACTATAATTTCAAAAGATATAAACTAAAAAACTTGCAAGAATTTGAATTTAGAAGTGACAAATTTTCATTTTCCTCATTCACCAAATTTTCATTTTCCTTATTCAACAAATTTTTATTTTCATCATTCACCAAATTTTCAACTTCTTCATTTTCCAAGTCGTGAACTAATTGTTCCGTAGGCTTATCACTTTTAAAAAACTTGTCCATTGCTCCTCTTTGAGACTCGGCTAGTTGTTGGACTTTTTTTTTTTTTTTTTCCATATCCAGACGGGTAACTTCTTTTAAGAGGCATGATAAGCTGAGACAAAAAAAAAAAAAGCATTATTTTTTATTTCTTATCCCTTTTTAATAGATTAATACAAATTTTATTGCAAAACATTAAAAATATAATGGTTTCAATTGAAAATTAAACAAATAAACACCAAGCACAACACCAAATGCCAACATATTTATTCTAAATGCATCAAAAGAATGAAAGATTCGGAAAAAAAAATTAAAGAATTGCATACCTTTTTGTTTTGAGATTAGGGCACAAAACAATCACAAAGTGGGGAGAGAAGGAGAGCTTGTTGTTAGCTTGACTGGGTTGTAGTGGCAACTAGCAATCGGAATCCCTGGCCGCAATCAGAACTCTTTTCTCCCCTTAGTCGGTCAGTTGTTCCATTGTCGGTTTCTCAGGGAACGAATAAAGAGGATGGGTTTTAACCTTTTCTATTTGTTTTCTATTTGTTCAATTTTCAGAAATCGAGATCAGATAAAAAGGATGGGTGTCCTTTCTAAAAGACATGTCCTGGGCTTATGAGAATGTGGGCCTTTATTTTTTTCGTGGTCCTCATAAATTAAGGTGGTTGGGGCCCTATTTAGTGTTTATTGGGCTAAAAAGAGTTCTAGGGTGCTATACTAACCCATTACAGCAAGGGGCCCCTGTTTTGGGCCTTTTTTGGGGGGCCCTTTGCCACCACCTGGTGGGCTTGGCCCAAGGGCCGGCCCTGCATCTATCCGCTAGAAAAACTCTTACATGCTACAATTTCGGATCACCGAAGGGATCCATTTCACAAAATCAACACTCCAAATACTCGAGCTTTTCAAACTTTTGTATCTGAATGCAATTCATTATGACAACATACATTTAGGGTTCGTTTAGCTCCCTAGGCTAGAAGTCTAGAATAGAATTAGATAAAATGATATGGAAGTATGGAACGATCGTTTCTATGCCCATGTTTGGTTGTGTATAGATTCTCTAGAAATCCATAAGAGGAATTAGAAATCTCATTGCAAGTCGCAGGAAGCATATCATCATGGGCTTGTGAAACTTTGTGTTTGAGAAAAGTGGAATGTGTTAGGTCTCTCTCAAATCGTAGTTTGAGAATCGCCACAAGTGATTCTTTTGCGTGTGTTTACGGGCGAAAATCCAATGAGAAACTAGTGTCTCTGTCATAATTTGTCAAGAAACAAGGGTGGTCCGATCGACAATTACACCCCATGACAAGAATCTTCGTGACGAGACAAGTTTAGTAGTGATCTAAAGCACATCGCCGAAATTGACCCGCCAGAAAAGAAAGGAATCCATTACTGAAACAGTTTTTGAATAAACAGTTTTTTGTTAATAAAACACCCCATTATGGTGCGACATGATTCATGAAGGGTGTCACTTATCTCCAGACTATGTATTCGTGATTTAAGTTGTTGCCTTGTTAAACCCCAAAAAACATAAGGTGGTCTTGTTAGGTAGGACAATTTGGGATACTCTTTTAGCCAGTGAACTATAGATACCACTAAAACATATGGCAATGGTGTGGGGTATCACCCGTAAAAAAAAGAAAAAAGAAAAAAAGGGCGTTAATTACTTTTGGATCTCATAATTATTTCTCCCCCAACGGACATTAGAAAGCACTTTTGGGTGTCATAATTACTACCGACAAGGGATGTAAAGACTAAAGAGTCCATGTGCTAAGGGTTAGATTGGTAAACTGTTAAAAAATTGATGATTTCAAGCTTGTCCATGCTCATGGGCCATAGCGTAATTTTTCGAGTATTTCGGGCACGAATGAAAACAAATTAAAATGAAGATGTAACGGAAGGCACACTGGAAAAGACGAAAAGCATAAATAATTTCCCTAAAATAAAATTGAATGGACTCCTAAGCTAACACTGCCGGCGCAATATTCACGCTCAGCCGAACTCCTCCATATGGCAACCTCAATGAACACCTGACTCGGTCTCGCAACTCGTTTCCCACACCGAGTTGACTCAAGTTCCTCCTCTCTCCTCCCGACCCGCACCAACCACTTCCCCCTTTCCCTCTCCTCCTCCAACTTCACAACCCTTGTCTTTGACTCCTCCACCGTATCCCAAAACGCGTCGTTCTCTTTCTTGTTTGCGAAAAACACCGACAACCTCAACCTCTCCCTGGGCCCTAACAGCCTTTTTAAGCTCCGAGTCAACTCGTTCAACTCTCTCAAATTTAGCCATCAATCCTTTCCCCTAACTCATCGAATTAAAACCAAAATCCGATACTCCAACAAACTCGGCGCTTTACGAATCTCCTCTACCATAACCACCGGACAATCCAAATCCCTAACCAAATCTGAATTCATTAAAATTGTAATCGAGCCTTTCTTTCTCCAATTATCAGCGCGTGTGTTTTTTCCATCTGCATTTTCCGGACTATTAAAAATGCCGGGAAAACTCTATTTTTTTATTTTTTTTGTAGTAGAGCTTACTCTTAAAAAGCACCTTTCAAATATTACTATCACATAGTATTCCCTCCATCCCTTTTTACGTGGTCTGCTATCCTATTTTGGACTGTTTCGTAATAAGTGTCAGTTCTGAAAAGTTAATCGGTAAAAGTTGATACATTTTTCGTGTTGTCTTTGAAAGCAGATTTCATCTTGAAAAGTTAGTACGTAAACTGTATTGACGATGTTCACGTCAAGAGCAATAATGAAAAGTTGACATTTCTAAAGCACAATGATGATATCTTCTTAAAAAGTAAGATTTACGATGCCGGACATTGAAAAAAAGGACGGGGGACTAGTTAATGTAGTGTCCACATGTTACAAGTTAATATGTTGATTGATCCTTCTAAAAAAACCCCTCCTAATCAGCCCCTAATTAGACCGACAGAGTGTAAAAGATTTTTCTCATTATTATTATTATGCCCAATCACTTATCCTTACACAGATTTGCTGTAAAGCTGGTCCATGCTCATAGCGTAATTTTCCGAGTATTTGGGGCAAGAATGGAAACAAATTAAAGACTATATATGCATCAACATGTAAAAAAATTAAAAGCACACTGGAAAGAAAAAAAAAAGTATTAATTAAATTCCCTAAACTAAAATTCAATATACTAATCTCACATCACGCCACCGCGGGCGCAATATTCAAATGTACCCGGTCCACGCTGAGCCAATCTCCTCCATATGGCAACCTCAAAACCTGACTCGGTCTCGCAACTCGCTCCCCAAACCGTGTTGATTCAATTTCCTCCTCCCTCCTCCCAACCCTCACCAGCCACTTCCCCCTTTCCCTCTCCTCCTCCGACTTCACAACCCTCGCCCTCGTCTCCCCCACCGTGTCCCAAAATGCGTCGTTCCTTTTCTTGTTCGCGAACAATGCTGACAGCCTCTCCCTGCACCCTTCCAACCTCTTCAAGCTCCGAGCCAACTCGGCCGACTCGCTCTGACTCAACCCATCAATCCTCTCCCCCAACTCACCGAGTCGAACCAGAATCTGGTACTGAGTCGACCGGTAATCTTCCCCGACGAAATTCATCAACTCGTACACCAAATCAATCCGTTGGTACTCCAGCGAATCCGGTGCGTTGCAAATCTCCTCCACCATATCCACCAAACAATCCACATCCCTTACCAAATTCGCGTTCGTTAAATTCGTAGCTGTTGCTCTGTTTCTCCAATTTTCATCGATTCTTTGCAGAGCAGAAGAAACCTCTCCGTTTCTCGAATTACCGTCGGTTATTTGCAGAACAGAAGAAACCTCTGTTTTACTCCGGTGATCGTCGTCGGTTCTTTGCAGGGCGGAAGAGAGAAACGTACCCAAAACCCTCGAAACCGTCAAGTTACGTTCCAAAACGGCGGCGTACCATCGGACCCACGACGACAATTCCCACGTTTCCGGGTCCCGTTTATCGCGAAACCTCGACAAGTTGAGGAAATTCCGACCGCCGGCTGCCGGGTAAACAGACAGCTGGTCTTTTAAAACGACGGAGCCTTTACCGACGACGTGGTGGAGCGTGATCAGGCACTTGAGCGCCACGTAGGCATCGCGAGTGGCGTTGAGACGGTCGACGATGGCGGCGATGCAGACGCCCGCGGTGGGAGGGGAGGCATGGCCGAGGGAGAGGACGGCGGAGAGGCGGCGGGAGGACGGAGGAGCGGAGGGGTTGTGGGTGGTGGCGCGGAGGACGGCGACTTGGACGGAGGCGGCGGCGCGTTTGATCGACAGGGCGGCTTTGATTAGCGAGGCCTTGTCTTTGAAAATGCCGATGAGATTTCTCATCTGTTTTCTGTTTCGAACCATCGGAAAAAATTATGTTTCTTTTCTGAATTCGCCGATAGGGAAAAACGAGAATGTCGGATTTGAGACCGTTGGGATTTTGTACTTGGTACTTCGTGCAGTGATGAAACGGATATGTGGCTTTTTCTTTTCTATATGTGAGGAGGGTTTGTGTACAATGCGCGTTTTGGGGGGTCTGAATTGCACAGAAATTCCTGTCTTGGGGTTTCTAATTTCTTAATTGAGAACACACATGACGTGGACATTTTTAAGATTTGAGTTTGAAAATGATGTTTATGATTAGGCATATTTTGGGGGTTTTCTTTTGAGTTGAATTAATGTAGTTACGCGTAAAAATATCAAATGGGCCGTGCTAAGTCGGTAAGGTCCATTTACCTCCGTGTTAATTGTGTTTCGTGCTGGTGCTGTGCTTGTGCCCGGCCCGTCAAAAACCGTGTTTGTGTCGTACCGTATCACATTTAAACATATTATGCCCGTGTTAACCCGGCCCGTTTGACTCCTCTAGTTACGTACCGTATCACATTTAAACATATTATGCCTGTGTCAACTTGGCCCGTTTGACTCCTCTGGTTACGCAGAGAAGTAGAACTCTTCCTCCATAATTTTTTTTGCTTTGTCACGTACATAGCTGTCAAACACACCGAGATCATTCATGCTCCAACTCTTGCTCCCTACATAGTGTATCTTGTAATTTGTAGGCTATACACAAAAAATGGATAAGGATTGGGACACTATTATACTAACGAGTTTTTCATAGTCATTATTGGTGCTCTAGACGTGGACGTGGGGTATTAGGGCCATTCTTTCTCCACAGATAGAGTCAGGATATTATATTCGGGGTGACGAAATTATAAACTTAACTAGAGGATGAAAGTTTTTAAAAAATATAATGGTGGCGAGTCCATATAATTACTGGATAAATTTTCTTTCTTCTATAGAATAATTGTATTTTTTGAAAATCTTATGGTGGTGGCCGTCACTAATACTTGTCCCCCTAGCTCCATCCTCGTCGACACATTGGTGGAGAGTGCCATACTATGTGATGGACCTATAACCTGATTCATTTTAGAAAATGAGGAAATATTTGCTAACATTTTAGCAAATGATAACAACCTCAAAATCAAAGATTTTAGCAAATGGTATCATTATTTGCTAAAATCAATCCAGTTGATTTTATGGATTTCTCATTTTAGCAAATGGGTACTAATGTCAGATGAATCAAGACTCGTTAGCAAATGGATACTAATGTCCGATGAATCAAGACTCGTTAGCAAATGGATATTAATGTCCGATGAATCAGCTTCAACGACAAATTTTCAATAGCTTTGATTAATAACGAGGATTTGTCTTTTACAATGCCGTTTCTCATCTGTTTTCTTGTTTTCAACCGTCGTGATTTTTTCTCCCTTTTTAATTATGCCGATCCAGAAAAAGGAGAATATCAAATTTTCATACCGTTGCAAGCTACAATATACATAGAGGGGCGAATTCAGGCGTGTTCCTGAGTCGGGTTGAAAATTGTCAACTCTACTTCTACTTTATCAAGTGATATGGCAAGTTGCAAGTAAAAGAAAAAGTGATATGACACAAGGACGGAGCTAGGAATTGAACCTAAGGATGACACTAAAAAAAATCATGTACTTAATAAAAAATTATATATTTTTCAAAATAAATCCATACATAAGACCGCAAAAAAACATATATTTTCATAAGTTAAATAACCATCAACACTGGGACGAACACAGTTTAAAGGTCTGTCAGAGTCTCAAGATTTTTGTATGTTTTCTACTTTGGAACTTTTGGAAGACAGGAGACTTTTTGAGTCTTTTTGTTGAGTTTTGATACGTGTATACTATTTCAAATGCACCACACAATATTGGGAGGTCTCACAACATATTTCGACAATCAAAATCGTTCATTTTATTGCTCGAGACGTCTGAATCATTTATGCAAAAAATTAGATTGTTCGGGATATCTATAAGGTTTTTATTCAATATTTTTGAATAACATGAAGAATTTTAACGATCCATTTTTCTTGATGTAAGATCTTAAGGTTGCTACCAATGTTCGATCAAATTAATTTTTGATAGAAATAATGTTCATTCTCCTGATATGGCAGGTTGTATATACAGCTAAGTCCCCACTAAAAATACTTTCGGTATTTGTGATACATTCGATATTTTTTGTATTCTCGCACTCACATTTTAACTGACGATAATATCGAAAATACTCTAGTGGAAACTTACGTATGCATAGGTTGTACGTAAAATGCGCGTTTTGGGTTTTTCATGTATAGAGTCCTAGTTTTATAGTTTCTCCTTTCACATAGGAAACACGAGGTAGACTTTCTCTGTTGTCGCGTGGATCGGTGGATGGCTGGCTCTAGGAATGAATTTGGATTGAAAATGATGGTTATGACTAGGCATTTTTTGGGGTTTTCTTTCTGGTTAAGTTATATTTTGATTAGGACGGGCTGGCTCTTGTTTGGGAGAAACCTGAACGGGTTAATCTATTTTCGATCGACTGAGCAAAAAAAAAAAAAAATTAATCTATTTTCGATCGGATTCTATTCCTGACACGCTTTGATGATTAAATCGTTTTCCTTGTTAAGTTTTTGACAAGATCATTTGTGTCAAAATCAAGTGGATTGATATTCAACTAATGTTAATTTCAAAATACATTTCTTTTTGAGAAGGAAAATGCTGCGCGTAAGCACACAGGGCGATGGGTAATGGATAACGTGAAAAAATGTATTGGTATCAGAGAAAAGTAAGGGGAGGATTTCCGAACTTTGTGAGATGTGTATTGATATATTTCCGAACTTTTTGATACTATGTACATATAATCTGATGTCCATAATACGGTGGTTTGCAAAACTCTTTTGAGAAATCAGATGCTTGTCAAGCTGGATATAAAATCATTTGTCAATTAGTAGTAATTTTGTCTTTAGTCAATTTTTAAAATATTTTAATAAACTTGTTTACTTTTTGAATAAAAATAGTAAAATATGCAGAATACATTCAAAAAGTAAAAAATAAAAAAATAATTTGACTAAAAAATCATTAAAGACGAAAAAAACTTGGATAACAAAATAGTAAAAACTTCAAAAATGAAAAGCAAACAAAGTTCTCTTTAGTAGGGATCGTTGGACTTCTCAACAATGTTTTTAATATAAACAGTTTCAACTATAAAGTCTGATTTAAAGTATTAAAAAAATTATCAAAATTGGACTAGTCCAAGTTTTTACATGATTCCTTTGATTACGCGGTGAAAGAAGAACGTGCTATTCATTTTCTGACGTATAGCAAAAAAAATAAAATTTTGAACTATTCCTCCATATTTTTTATTTGGTTTTGAATATCTACTCTCTACTGGGGAATGGGGGGGCCTGCTGTGCACCAGCCGCATGGCACCGTGCCATGCGGCCATCCGAGCCGTCCATTGCGAAAATGAACGGCTCGGATTTAATCCGAGCTCAATGCCATCCGAGCCGTCCATTGCGAAAATGAACGGCTCGGATTTAATCTGAGCTCAATGCAATCCGAGCCATTCATTATTGGATTAAATCCGAGCCGTGCATTTTCGCAATGGACGGTCGGATGGCCGCATGGCACGGTGCCATGCGGCTGTGCACAGCAGGGCCCCCGCCTCCCTCTACTGGGTGCCTTCATTGCCATCTAGGGGTGTTCACGGATCGGATTTGGCCGGTTCGGATACGGATCCGATCCGATCCGGTCAAAACGGATTTGGGTTCTTAGGATCCGAGAACCATCCGTAGGTGACATACGGATGGATCGGATCGGATACGGATTTTGCGGATCGGTTCCGGATGGATTTGACGGATTGAGCTATGACAAATGGGCCTCTAACTTGGGCCAATCCTAAATTTACAGCAACCGAGAAGCAGAGAGAGAGAGAGAGTGGTTCACGATCTAAGTTCAGCTAGAACTCGTAGTGAGGCCTCGAATGGGTTAGGGTAACAACTGAAACTAGTCCCCTGCCGATCCAAAAAAAATTTGTTGCCAGTGAATGAAACCAAGAACATCACGATCTGAGAGAGAGAGAGAGTCACCTGGTTCGGCTTCATGAACTGGGGTACTGGGTAGCGAGGCGCCACATGGATGGATTGGAGAGAGAGAGAGACTTAGGCTTAGGGTTAGGGTAAATGACTGGGGACCTGGGGTAGTGCCGTAGTGGGTACTGGACTACAGGGTAGTATTGGCCATTGGGTAATGTGGTGTGGGAGTGGGACAGTGGGTAATGGGTTACAGGATAGTATAATACGCATCTTTTTTTTTTTTTCAACGGGCGGTTCGGATTTATCCGGATCCGATCCGGAACCGATCCGGAACCGTGAACTTATGTGTTGGACGATCCGCAATCCATCCGTACATACCTCGGATGGATCAACGGATGGTTCGGATTGGTTCGGATTGGTCGGATTGTCCGATCGGATGATCCGCTGAGCAGCCCTATTGCCATCTACTCGGGCATCAAAATTTATTTGAACATCCTGTGTCGTCGTGTTGATATCCGATATTTGAAAAAAAAACAAAAAAAAATTACACATGAGAATCCCTACGGTAACAAGCGATCGAGCAAAATCAATTTCACTGGGAATGAGGGAGGGGGCCTGCTGTCCCTTCGAGGGACACTGGACAGCACCTGCTATCCTTGGAGATTCCAGTCTTGTTCTGATGATCGAAACGTTCACTTTGTAGAGCTTGTCGAGTAGAACAAATGTACCAAAAATCAACTCGATTGGATATCATTAAGTACCTAATCTGTACACATATAAGTCGGCAATAATGGGTTTCAATGAGTTTGATCTAGTGTTTCAGATACATCTTTTTCAAGATAAAAATGTTCTGATCAAGCACTTAATGACATCCAATTGAGCTAATTTTTTATACCCTTACATTATTCGACGAACTCTTCGAAGTAAACGTTTCCGATCATCGGAACAAGACCGGAGTAGATCGAAATCCTTGGGAACAACAGGTGTTATCCCTTTTGAGGGACAGCAGGCTCCCTTTGAGGGATAGCACCTGTTGTACTCGGAGATTCCGGTCTACTCCAGTCTTTCACTGATACCCAAAAGAAAAGTTAATACTGCATAGAGCAAGGTGATGATAACAAATTCTTAGAACCAAAAACAGTGAAATAAGTGAAAGTTAAATTTAAATTTATTATTATTATTATTAGATTGATATATTGTCTGTACTTGGCTCTCAAGACTGCCGAATGGCAGAATCCCGGCACCTTTTCTTCTTCAGCGGTGTTCCTCCACCTAGCTAGACAGATGAGAATTGCAAACTAGCCACCACCATATTTTTTAACATTAAGAGAACGTAAGGCTTAGTTTGTTTCAACGTACAATATTTTCTTGTAAAATATTTACTCAATTTTTGACGTTTGGTTGTACATAAACAGGGGGAAAATGGTTTACATGTAAAACATTTGTTAACAATTGATGGAAATTAACTTCCCGTGGAAATGGCCGCAAGTCATTTTACTCCCGCCCCGTGCGTGCCAGAAATCCAACCACCTTTATACCTCTGGTTCATTATCGATCCTCACCAAATTCCATCTCTGTCCATAGATCTCCCCAATTTTGTTACCCTGCTCTCTCTCTCTCTCTCTCTCTCTCTCTCTCTCTCTCATGTATGCATATATCAACACGGATTACACGATTACTCTCTCAAACAATACAATTCTCCCAATTGATTCCACTGACCCAATGCATCTCTCCCTCTCTCAGAGTACTCTCATTAATGATATATATATATTGCACACCACACCTCCAGTCTAAACTCCCGGATTTTAAAAAAATCCACACCTCATTGATCCCGATCGAATTTTGATGATCCGAACCGTCCAATGTGTTTAAAAGGTGTTTTTTAGGCCCTTGCGAGAAATCAGCAAAAAAAAATGCCGGGAAGGGCTTGATCCGAGCAGTTTTTCTCGCGCGGGCCCTAAAAACACCTTTTAAACACATTGGACGGTTCGGATCATCGAAATTCGATCGGGATCAATGAGGTCTGGATTTTTTTTAAATCCGGGATCCCTGACCGGAAGTGGATTGTATATATATATAGAGGAACTCTCTAGTCCGGGACTCTTCAGTCCGGAACTCATAGTTCCGGATCAAATTTTCATTATCCAAGCCGTCCAATGTGTTCAAAAGGTGTTTTCCAAGGACCACGCGGGAAATCTTCAAAAAAAAATTCCGGGAAGGGCTTGATCCAAGCAGTTTTCGCAAAACTATAAAATATACAGTTTTTGCAAAAAACTGCTTGGATCAAGCCCTTCTCGGTATTTTTTTTGAAGATTTTCCACCTGGACTTTGGAAAACACCTTTTGAACACATTGGACGGCTCGGATTTTCCAAAAACAATTTTTAAAAGCATCAAAACACCTCAATCCGGGAAATCCGAGATCCTTGACTGGAGAGTACCCGTATATATATATATATATATAGACATCAGTATATGCATAGATACATAGACATGCAAACACACGTATATAAATGTTTTGAAATTGTATATGCACTTAATTTTGTTCTTCCAAACCCACGAACACTTCGCCCAAAAGCAGGACCTGATCAAGTTCAAGAAATAAAATATTTTGTTAAAATTGGAGCCAAACACCAGAAAATGAAAGTTTTGTAAAAAAAATTTACGGCAAACGTTTTCTGTGAAAACATTTTTCGCAGTAAAATATTTTACGTCGAAACAAACAGAGCCTAAATTTCGTAGTTTGTGGATCATTTTGCAAGCTTACTCACATTAAGATAACTAGGTAAAATGCTTCGTGCGTTGCACGAGTTCTATGCCCGTGTTTTTGTTGATGTGTTGTAATATGGTATTAGAGAAGTTGAGAAAAAAATATAGGTGAAAGGAGTAATTAGTGTATTAAATAAGGTACATGGGTATGTGTAATGTAATGGGCTGTTTATGAGGAAAAGATATGCATCATATATGAAACGATTTTGATAGTCTCAGAAAAGATGGACTTTCTCAAAACCTCTGACACACTACCGTTGTGTTCGTTTTGGTTCTTGAGAACCTGGTCCTGAGAACTCCATTTGAGAACCAAAAAAAAAATCTGCTGTGGGTCCCTCCCAACTATTACCCGCAGGTTTTCTACAGCTATGAACCCTAGCTAGAGAGAGAGGAATAAGGGCTGGGTTTTCAATGTTATCATTATCTACTGTCCACGTGTCTCAACCACAAAAGAGTCTACCTTGCAATTACCCCACCTGTTCCAAAACCTCCCAACAAAAGTGTAGGTCATATTTAAAATAAAATAAAAAAGGAGGGGGAAGGCAGAGAACGGTTTTCAGAAACCGAACAGGACTGGGTTTTTAAAAACCGGTCTCAAAACCCCAACCGAACATGGCCTACCTCATCTCAACCAAACCCTTAAAGCAAACAAAGTAAAAAATCTGGAATCCTTCTGCACCTGGCGCGAAAACCCAACACAAGAAGGCGTGGCCCACCTCTCCTGCACAACACGTGTCCACCAATCAAGCAACCATCCCGTCCATGGAAAATTAGGCAGAAATGGCATATAAATTACCAAAAAACCTGCAACCATACAAAAGGACAGAGCAGCCCATCCACCAGTGCGTAAATAACGAAAAAACCAACAGGCCCAATCCGGAATTGAGGGGCAAATTCGACCAAATTGGCCAAATGACCAAACAACTTCAAAATTGAAGCCTTGCTTATATAAGCCCTTCGGGTGTGGATACTGTAAATTTCATATGTTGAGCTTCTTTTTAGTTGGCAATTCTATGACATGTACAATACACATACATTTATGTGTATTCCAATTTATGGAGTTGTAATTTTTCTTTTCATTAATTTTTTTTGAGTTTTTTTAGGATTGTGGAATGGAATCAATTTATAATTGTTTGATTATTGTATCGTTCTATATAATTCAATTTCACTGGTGTCGTTCTTTTGGAGTTCTCTAGTCTCCAGATAAGTTACTTGAACATTGTTTCGAGCTACACAATCAACTCTAAGAAGTTTCTATAAAGCATACATTTAATTTCTTGTATGAATCTTCGGTGGATTTTTGAAGGAGTACTTTGGAAAGCTTGAGGATTCAAAAGCAACGGCAATCAAATACTGTGTACGGTGAACAAGGTGTCGACAAATCGGTCCCGGGTCAATTGGTGAGGGAGTCACAATTGTTTTAGAGAGGTTGTTTGTTCATACATTAATTCATATAGCCTTTACTTCATTCCCATGATTTTTACCAATTTAGAGGTTTCCACGTATTTCAAACATTAATCTCATAGTTGGGCAACTTTCTGTAATTAGTTTTTTTGATCGATAAAAGAAGATTTATTAAAGAATCTCGATAAGGGTACACCGAGAAGGGGGAAGGGGAGGGGACATCCAACCAAGGTTAAATGAAAGAAAAAAAGTGAGGAAAAGGAAACATCCAGAACGAAAGATTATAGAATGAAAACACCCAAATCCTCCATGCAGCCTAAGCGAAAAACACCCAAGGGAATCAAATCCAAAACAGCCACCACAAGAGCCACGCGAAGATCAGCCCTTCTATGCCTGCTCACGCCAGCCTAAACATCCTATTTCAACCTTACCACGCCAGAATACTGCCGCAACCTACCATCAAAATTTAGAAGGATCCATTTCTCTCAATAGATTACCTCTCATTGCTTAATCTTTTGAGAGAATGCTTTGAACTCATCTTCAATCATTTCTTTTAAGACTATTTCATCCTCCGAACGAATAGATACTCCAAGATTTTTCCCGGTGGTCCATGTTGCTATATAATCTTCCTCCATCCTTTTCTTTCTGTAATTAGTTAGTGGGTTACATCCAAAATTAATAAAATTGAAATCATCGATTATTTCCCATTTTTTGGTTTATTAATTAATATGTGCACTCTACAAGTAATATTTAATAGAGGAGTTTATCAAATGTTTGGATGGAGTTCGTCTTGTGAGAATTAGTTTGGGGTGGCCTAGACATTTGGTTTGGGCTATAATTTTGTGGTTTAATCCTATGTGCTTATAATTGGGTACTTTCTTTTCTCCCTTGTCCTCTAGGCTCTAGTAACCTTTTCAAGTTAATCAAGTACTAAAAAATTTCCTTTGCCCAACATAAAAAAAAAATGATAAATACTATGGCAGACACGTTTATTTGTAGTTAAAATTCTCAGAGATTCCAATCAATATTTGATAGAAAATGAACTTAAGTTACAATGTTTACATAAAAATGGAAATGGTATGTAAATAATAAGATACGGGGATTCTGTAGTGCAGCACTGCAGTGCTGCGCTACAACCCTATAATGCGGCACGTGAGCTGTTGATCTCAGTACTCAACGGCTCGGATGCCGCATTACAACCATGTAGCGCGACATTGCACTACAAGATCCCCAATTCTTATAAATAATATGGCTCAAGTCTAGAGAGACGTCGAACTCCCTTTCATTGTTAATCAATTAATTTCTCTCTAATTGCCTACTAGTTTTTTTTATAAAAAAAAAAAAAAAAACGTTTTTTTTTTTTTTTTTAACGGCCGAAGTTCTAGTAGGGTACTAGGGTAGAATGTTTGGAAGGAAAAAAATGAAGAGGTTCAACAACAGTCAAACTTTTGACTAGGTGATGACCGAGTAGGTTCCAATTGGGCGAGGGTGGATTCGGGAAGTGTACAAAACTCGGTTCAATGATAGTGTGCTTGCAGCCATAAAAAGACTTCAGGGTGGGAACTAGGATGCTAAAGAAAATTTGAGGTCCGGATATCAAATTTGGAGTCTTTACGTTGGTATCGTTTAGCTGCCTTTTTGCTTTCGTTTATAGATGTCCATTTGATTTTATGATTTAAAATGCAGAATGGGGTGGATTGGTTGAGCAAAATCCATCAGTTTCGCTGCTGGTATATTGCATTCAGGGGATACAAGGTTTATGGTTTATGAGATGATGCATGGTAAAATAGTATTTCTTTCTCCGCATAGTGCACTTCTTTGAGCATATGTATGCTATCCTAAATTCGCTTTTGTGTTTTTCTAAATAGTGTAATGGCGGCTAGGCAGCGGACCAAAAGGGTGCGAGGAAGTCAAGGGCAATAAATGGTTCATACCTCATGGAAGGTATGAAATACTACTTTGCTTCTGTTCTTATAAAAGCTTCAGCTATGGAGCCTGGATTCCCATGAACGTCAACTAATGCATTTCATTCATGCTGTTTTCTTGAATGTGTCAACGCTCACCTGTGGTATTTTTGAATTGGCAAAAATATATATCTCACTATGTTGACAATGAATCATTATGGCTAGATGTCTGCGCACAATTATGTTCTAAGGGCATAAATAGTTATATATATTAGCCAATGGCAATGGCGTTATCAATAGCTTGCACTATATTGTGATAGCTTCTCTTCTAGTGAAGAATCAAGCAGTGTGACCTAATTATTTTTGTGCAAAACACAGCCGTTTCACTGCAGATGTCAAGCTAGTGTGCTAAAAAGTTTATTTTCACAAAGGAAAACATGACCAGTACTCATCACGGGTTGGTTCCCTAATTTGTCAAACTAGAACATATGTTTATCGACTTTTCCGATTTGTCAAGCCATCAACTTTTTTTTATTTTTCGAGTTTGATCCTTGTGTAGGCTGTTGGCTGTTCTGATTTCTTTGGCAGGTATAATTGTTGTGGTTTCTCTTGATAGATTCTGGTTCTAATTCTAGCCAACCAATGTCTTTCTTGTTTATCCTTCACTTCCTATGTGGGATTGTGTAATTAGCATTTGCACTTGAAGTTTTGTTGTCTTGGAGATGTGCATTTGGGGCTCTGTTGCAATTTCGGTTTAAATCTACTTTGTCAATCTTTGCCATGAATGTTTCCCTTGTGAATTGAAATATTGCTTCATATCAATCCTGCTATCGGCTTCTCTATATACTTATGTTGTGTTTTTTCATCAAATGGCATGGGAGTTAAAAGATAAATTAACTTGGTTCTTATTCTTCATCATTTCCAATGCAGGTAATAGGACGGCTAGCCAAAAGTGTGATTTCAACCCGTCATTTTAAAAGCTCTTTCATGAAGATCAAGGATGGCATTGTGAATTTTTAATAGCTTTTTTTTTCCCCCACTCAGTTTGGCCTACGGACTTGTGGATTGTGGTGTTTCCGCACCATAATGAACATTTAATCTACTTTTGTATGTTCATAATGTTATGGACCAATCTAGTTGTGGTATTTTGTATGGATTATTAGTTTTTCCAATGAAAAATGAATTCTGTTACTTTTTCATATTTTTTAGTTCTTGGTAAAAAAAAAAGTATTGCGTGTGGGCAAGTGAATAAGGTAATTATTAATCAGTTTTTTTTAAAAAGAAAAAAAACCTTGTAGCAGCGTTTTTAGCCGCCTACACCAGCGGCTAAAAGCGTTGGTGAAATTGAGTCTACTCCAGCGTTTTTAAAGCACTGGTAAAATTTAGTCTACACCAGCGATTGCAAAAGCGCTGGTAAAATAAATGTTGTACCTTCGCTTGCTAAAAAGCGCTGGTAAAGGGATACTGCAGCGCCTAGACGCCAGCGGCTTTTTCAAGCGCGGGAATAGACCTCACAGGTCTATAGCAGTGCTTTTAGGCCCCTTTACCAATGCTTTTGGCCGCTGGTGCATCTCAAATTTCTTGTAGTGCAATCAGCCAACGGTCGGAAACCTATGCTAACTAGAATTGGGGGATCATGTTGTCCATGCAGTCCCCATCCGAGCCGTCTGTGCTAGGCGATGAATGGCCTAGATTTGTTTGGACTCAAACAGATCCGCACCGTTGATTGCCGAGCTTATTTGGGCCGTTGATCGCTGAGCACGGACGACTCGGATGGGGACTGCATAGATAGCATGCCCCCCGGGTCCTGCTAACTAGCTTTCCATAAAAAAATTGAGGTAAAATGGTAATCACCGTTCGCATGCATGAAAAGTCTTCTGTGCAATTCAGTCGTTGAAATTGTATGAGAATAGTGATACATACAAATTTTCGATATAGAAGAGATTTGTGTTCTATCATCTATGGATATCACTCATGCACACTAAGGCCTCGTTTGATTCGGGGATTAGGTGCGTGGGATAGGACTATTCGCACCTAATCCCGCACAGTCCCTCGTTTGGTTCCCGCAAAATCGCGTGGGATTAATAGTCCCAGGACAAATTTAATCCTTGTATGGGGGGTATTGTGTAATACCAAGGGGGGGTGGGACTGTTAATCCGGGACTAAAATTCTCGGGTTCGGACCTCAAATCCAAGTGGCGACTCAAACAAACACAATCTTTTCAAACCATCTCGGTGGGCCGTCGACAGAATCAGGGTTACATTTTTCTTTACTTCGAATTACATCAAATTTTAGGCTCCCAATGTCTTCAAGAGTTCTTTTTAGAAAATTACAAGATTACAACAATACAAACTCAAAGCATAAAAGTAGAAGATAAACACAAAAGTATTAGCGTTTTTTTTTTTGGAAGATTAACTATGGTTTGTGTGAAAAAAATTCATAAATTGTGTTAGCTCGATTGATTTTTTTTGCAATTTTCAACCATTGGGGATTTGTTTTTGAATGGCTACAGTACACACCTATTTTCAGTGTGGTTCCAGACTTGTTGGAGAAAAAAATAAAGCCAAAAAAAAAAAAAAAAAAGAGAGGAGGAAAAGAAGGGAAGAGGACCTGCTCAAAAAACAAGAAAAAGAATTGTCTCTAAAAGAGAACAGATTAGCTGTCCCTAACCCCATGCAATTTCCTTCGGATAAAAAATATAATGTACTTTCGCGCATAATTTTTAATTTTGTATTTACACCAAATTAAACTACTACTAGAGACCTTTAAATCGATACAAAAAAAAATGAAAATTTTTATACTTTAGAATTTTACATTGTTGGCTTGTTGAGTTGCTTTGCAATATCCTTTGGATAAAAAAATACCTGATCTGGAGTATGACTGAGATTCACGGTGGAGGAAGGATAATCGCACGTCGTCGCCGGAGTTTCACGGTGGAGGAGAGGAATCGCGACCGATCGCCTAGAATCGCCACAGCAGCCGCAACAATTTTTCGGGTTTGCGGTTGAAAAAGAAAAAGGGGGTTTGGGTTAGATATACGAACAAAAACAAGGGGTATAAGGGGGTATTTGAGTAAATTGGTAGGGGGTATTAGGGAGGATAATTTTGTAACAGGGGGGTGTTATTAAATTATACCGGAGGAAGGGGGTAGAGGGGTATTATTTTGAGGGAGGTATTAAGTTATCTGGGTACCATTTTTGTTCCCAAACCAAGTAATATTTTGTGAGACTGGGGTAAGAGGAGGGGGTATAAGTTATACCCCTCTTTAACCCGCAGCCAATCGATAAATGAATAGTTGGCATTGCCACAGCTAGGGAAGGTCCAATCATCTTTCCTGCCACCGCCAACAAACATGAAAAGATTAAGTAAAAGGCATTTGTACGTAATTACATAATTCATCTGATTTACCCAATCACAAATTGTGAAAATCATTGCATAACTATGAATTTAAAAGCTAGCACACAAATACTCACCAAGTTAAAGTCATTCCTGTCTATCAAAATTTTGGAAGAGTGATAAATATTCAAGACAAGAGTCGGGTCAGTAGGAAATTTTATAGAATTTTTATACGAGGTTTCGTTTTGGGGGGATTTGTAATGAGATGGGATTAGAATTGGGATTGGTTATAAAGTGGGATTATTAATGAGGAGACAAATCATTTCCCATGTTTGTTTTTACACAGGATTAGATCATGGGATTGTTAACAGGGCCGGCCCTAAGGTTTGGGTTGCCCAAACCCGGCCCCTGATTGGGTTGCCCACTAATGTTAAGTTAAAAAAAAAAAAAAAAAGGTACAGATAAAAAAAAATAATCAAGGTTACATTTTTCTTTACTTCGAATTACATCAAATTTCAGGCTCCCAACGTCTTCAAGAGTTCTTTTTAGAAAATTACAAGATTGCAACAATACAAACTCAAAGGATAAAAGTAGAAGATAAACACAAAAGTATTAGTGTTTTTTTTTTACCTATAATAAAAGGAAAAACTCCCACTCCTTTCGTCCTTTCTTTTTTATGGCATTTTTGCCCTTCACTTGTATTGTTATTTTTCAGGAATGCATTATTAAGTCCTTTTCGCCAGTGGGTCATTGTTGTCGTTGACAAAGGGAGCGTTCCTTAAATCCATTTGGTTGCCCATTTCCCTTGTATTCATCAATACGTGTTGTCGACTTTTCGCAGAGACTTGACTCCAGAAAATAACACTGCAAGCTGAAAGACTTTGGGAGCCGCCATGCATGACTTCAAAAGCGATCCACAAGTTTTCATACACTTATCCTCAACGCTGCTACTGAAAATTATACCTTCGATCAATAGTACTGAGGGGGTGTTCCACTAACAAAAAATTATTTTTTCCAAATACCGAGACACGTCATTCTCTCACAACACATCGCATAAAAAACCGTAAAAAACCAAAAAACTGGGTAAGTGGAACACCCCATGAGAAGCCATAGCTAGCCACAACCACCATGCGTTCTTAGTGATGCTATTGGCTCTTTTTTCCATCATAAGCCTTGATTCCTGTTGTGGCAGTATAGCTTCAAATGTAAGCGCGCTGCATGGAGAATGAGAGAGAAGCTCTCATCAAGTTCAAGGGTATCATATGGTTTCATAGGGTTTTAAAAGCAGGACGGCCCTAAGGTTTGGGTTGCCCAAGCCCGGTCCCTGATTGGGTTGCCCACTTAATGTTAAGTTTAAAAAAAAAAAAAAAAACCGAAAAAACGTACAAATAAAAAAAAAGAATCAGGGTTACATTTTTCTTTACTTCGAATTACATCAAATTTTAGGCTCCCAATGTCTTCAAGAGTTCTTTTTAGAAAATTACAAGATTACAACAATACAAACTCAAAGGATAAAAGTAGAAGATAAACACAAAAGTATTAGCGTTTTTTTTTTTTGGAAGATTAACTATGGTTTGTGTGAAAAAATTCATAAATTGTGTTAGCTCGATCGTTTTTTTTTTTGCAATTTTCAACCATTGGGGATTTGTTTTTGAATGGCTACAGTACACACCTATTTTCAGTGTGGTTCCAGACTTGTTGGAGAAAAAAATAAAGCCAAAAAAAAAAAAAAAGAGGAGGAAAAGAAGAGAAGAGGGCCTGCTCAAAAAACAAGAAAAAGAATTGTCTCTAAAAGTGAACAGATTAGAGACAGCTGGGAGTCGAACCCTGCCCCTCCAACACGTGCATGACCTTAGCACCATCAGGTGACCAACGCGCCAAGATTATTGCTTGTGTTGGTTTTGGATACTTATGTAAATTTATATATAAATTACGATTTTTTTTTCTTTTGGTTGCCTCGGCCCGGGAGGTTGCCCAAGCCCGGAGGCTTGCTGGGCTTACCACTGGGCCGGCCCTGGTTGTTAATAACATGTTTGTTTTGTCTTGGATAGGATTAGATCATGAGGTTTGGTGGTTTGCACAGCTAGGAGAGGTTTGCACAAGAGAGGTATCCTTTCAATCCCATTAGATAGGATTGCCAATACCCAACCCCCCTTGGGATGGGTAATCTCATGCTTTTGTGGGATTCACAATCTCATGGTATTAGCAATCCTCCCATTTTTTGCAACACCAAACAAAGTATTAGAGGTCCCACAGGATTCCCAATCCAATCCCATCCTCCAACCCTGGTATCAAACAGGGCCACAGCCCGCCGGATTAGGGGATGGTGAACTGTGCAAGACGCTCTATGTTGTGTAGTGCATCATTCTATCGTCTATTTTAATAAAGAATGGCTTGGATTTAGCTTGAGCACTTAATTTAATCCGACCATTTACTTTGGATTAAATCCAAGCTGTGTTTTATCAAAATGAAGGACAAGATATAATACACTATACCGTGTAATGCGTTTTGCACACTACATGTTCCGGCCCACTAGCACCCTCACTGTTTGGCTGTTTGCCCGAAATAGCAAGTTCTCTTTTCCTTCTGCTTTACCATTTTCTCATCTTCCATTGAAAAACCGAGTGGGGAAGAAAGTCATCATCACAATTCACTGTAGTGTGTGTGGTCACTATCTCACTGACTCACTGGGGACCATCAAAGTGATCTTCCAGAAAAAGTTGGCATAAGCTTCCAACCGGTTAGAAATAGCATTTGAAAGACGCGTAATCCCAGGGGTATAGATAAAGAAATCTTAGGTGGAGCCCACTTTTGTCATAAATCGTACTCCCTCCGTCCGGATTTGTTGGTCCGTTTTGGGGATTTCAATTTTTTTTCCATTACATTTTGAGTTTGTTAATTTCTATTTTATCCTCAATCTCTTCATTTAATATTCCCTTCATTCCAATTTGATAGCACTACGAAACTACGTGAAATTTTCAAATTAAAAAATAATGTAGTTGCAACTATTATTTTTTTATCAATATGGATCTTCTTTGATAAATTTCATTGAAAACTTTAATACGGTGAAAAAAAATTCAAAAATGTAAACGTATTATTTAAAAAAAATTAGTTTTGAGTTGTTATTTTATGTTTTTGGAAAGGGGCAAAAAAGTAAATTTATCATACTTTATTCTTTGACTTTTGAAAGTGGACAAATATTTAAGGACTAGAACAAATATGTTTGTGAACTAACAAATTGAGGGAGTATCAACCTTCTCACTCCATTCAACCAGCCGTTGAAAATATCACCAACCACCCATTAAATGAAAGCCCAGAGGTGATTCTCACATTCTGTTGATTATTTTTAACGGGTGGTCCAAAATTTTGAATAAAGAAGTACTTTCAATCTCCTCTGAGCCGATAGGGCTGATTATAAGTGGGTCCCCTCCGTTAAATTCTTGTACCTAATCTGCAAGAGTGTGGCAGGTCCCCTCCCTTAAATTCTTGTCCCCTCCTCTCTCGCATCAGATGATTATAAGTGGGTCCCCTCCCAAAAAATTAGCTTTTCCCACTTTTTTTTTTTAAAACTGTTTAGAAATGTTCTATAGAAATGTTTCAAATGTCCCATATTCTATTTAAAAATGTTTCAAATTATTAAAACAAAACTCTCAATTTTGTGAATAAGATCGAAAAAAGTTTTAAAACTGTCTTTTGACTTTATTCAAAAAAATTAAGCTTCAATCATAATTTTTTTACTTTTTTTTGGTATATACTGTAGAAAGCAAAATTTGGTGAAAATGTGTTGTCAAAAAAAAAATATGGTGAAAATGCAAATATAAAAAGGAATGCTAATGGGACGGAAATTGTTTTTTAACCGTCCGATTGAGTTGAAATTTTGTGGGGGGCCTCGGAAATTGTTTTTAAGAATAATGAACGGTTCGGATCGCTTGTGTGGGACCCAAAAGTGGGTCCCCCAAGCAGATCGGTACATTTTCTGGTGCCAAATTTCTGTACGCGTAGGATTATCCTTACAATAATGCTATAGGTACACCAGCTATGGGTACACCACTTATTCACCCTTAAATACACATTATCCATATGTGGCAAATGAGGAGAAGCCTATTTTTTGGGGGAGCCCCACATTGGGCTTCTTCTCACTTGCCACGTCAATGTGATTTTTTTAAGTGATTTAATTTATTTAATTTATAGTAATTTAATAAGCTAGAAAAAATCCTTTCTTATTAGCATAGCTAACAGCACGAATTCGCCTTTCATAAACAAATTTTGAAATATTCCCTCTGTCTCAAATTTTTTGTCCGTTTGTATGGGACAGCAAGAGAGCCTCGCGCGCCATTTGTGCCATTTGTAGCCCATCGGTACCCAACCCATCGATTCCCTTAGGATTTTCGACCTTCATTTTTTTATGGTTGACAATAAGTGTGTAAATTTGAAAATTAAAACTAATCTCTCTATCCCAAATTGCTGGACCCTTATGAAAAATTGTGCAAGTTTGAGATTAAAAAAATACTTCCGCATATGATTTTTGAAGTTTCTCTGCACTATGTTAAAGAGACCCCCATCAAATACTTTAATTTGGTGTAAAAAATTTCAGAAAAAATGATGCAATGAGTATTTTATTTTTTGGTCAAAAAATTACATATTTTTTTGTTGAGGGCAGACAATTTTACTAAACTTAACTAAGGGGGTGTTCCACTAACCCAGTTTTTTGAAAAAATTGACTTTTCACGGTTTTTTATGTGATGTGTTGTGAGAAAATGACTTGTCTCGGTGTTTGAGAAAAATAGTTTTTTGTTAGTGAAACACCCCCTAAGGCATTATTTCCCATGTGCTAAAATAGGAATTCCAGAAAATCAACTACAGTAGTTAATTTCTTATAAACACATATGGTTTAAAATATAGAAATCCCATATTTATTAGATTTCTCATTTTAGAAAGAGTCTTGCTAACGTGTGCCCAACAGACACACCTTAAGCACACAAACAAACAAAAATAACACACACTCCAATACATCTTTTACGTTTTTCAATACACTTTCATATATTTCTAAACACGTTTCACATATTTCAACACACTTTTTTAACTTTAACGTGTTTCTATTGGGCACACGTTAGCATTTTCCTTTTAGGAAACAAGCAATAAGAGCAGTATTAAAAAAGTCATTTTCCTTTTTTAACTTTACCGAAGTACTTAAGTGTGTGGGTACTTGTAGTAGTTAAAGCGTTGTCAGGAGAAAAATTAAAAAGGAGGAGTAGCTGGACTCTGTCCTTTCAGATTTCAGAAGGACAGCCAAGTAATTGTTTACAAGGAGTTAGGAGTGTACAAGAAAACTGAAAAAACCGTGAAATCGGACCGATCAGACCGAACCAATGGTTCTATGGTTTAATGGATTGGTTCTGATTCTAAAAAAAAATGAGAACCGGACATTTTGGTTCGGTCTCTGGTTTCATAATTAGGAACCGTGGTTTGAACCGAACCGGTTCATATATATGTATATAGGATATAATATATAATATATGCACTCCTATATACGCGCGCACACACTTGATAATTTCATCAATTTTTAAGCTTTTAAGTACGTTTTAAAGTTGCATCTGCCAGCTGTTTTTGGGTCGCAAATGTTGAAGTTTTGTGTCATAGTAGTTTAGTAGTTGTTTTAATAATGGTTGGACTTCTTAATCTATTTGGGAGTTTATTTAATTATAGTAGTTTTACGAGAAAGTTGCAACAATTTTGTGGACAATTTTGTTTTTCTTTTTTTTTGGCAATTTTTGAATGGTAACATGGTTTAGAATCGGAACCGAACCAAACCGGACCGGTCTAATGGTTTGGTGTGGTTTGGTTTCATAAGTGTAACGGTCTGGTTACGGTTCACAATTATTTGAAATCGCTAGATATGGTTCGGTTCCCTGATTTCTACAAAATCGGTCCAAACCGGACCATGTACACCACTATTGTTAACCAATTCTTCCAGAAAACACTTCCAGTATATTTTAATATGATACTTCAGTTTTATTCTTTTCTCTGGAGTTGGATGTTGCAGGTATCCCACAATCATAAATACTCCTGGCACTAATGACTAGTAAAATATTTCAGGTATTAGGGGTACACTATTTCTGGTAGAATTAGGGCAGTAAATGAACTGCGCCGTTCGTAAACTATTTGAGGCTCGGTTCGGTAAGAGCTCGTTCGAGTTCGATTCGTCTACGAAACGAACTGAACTTGAACCTCAATATTAGGCTCGTTCCATAAATGAGCCGAACCTGAACCTAAGTGGATTCGGCTCGGTTAGACTCGTGAACCCGGGGTCAAAATGTAATTAATAATATTTTAGGGGTCTACATGTAAATATTTTATAGTTGAGAAACTCCTATGTAATTTGTTGTTCTTTTATCCCTAACTAGAGTACTCTACTATGAATAAATGAGTTTTATCCCTAACTATAGAGTACTTTATTTAGTTTTCAATATTTTTTTCTCGTGTTGTTTTCTTTTGATTTCTTGATTATTGTAATAGATTTGTTTATTTTTGTTTGATTTCTTGATTATTGTGGTAGATCTACACGTAACATTGTTTTGAAGCATCTCTTTCCCATCTCACTTTGTGTTCTGAATTGCTAATGAGCCCTACCGAGCTGGATTCGAGCCTTAATTCAAGCCAAAATTCTGTTCGGTTCGGCTCGTTTGAGTTTAACGAGCCCTACCGAGCCGAGCCCGAGGTTTGAAATTTTTTTACGAGCCGAACTCGAGCTCACTTGTCTAGGCTCGAATCAAACCTGAGCCGAACCCGAACCTGACCCATATTTTAACGAACTGATCCCCAACCTCATAGGGTTTGCCTCGATTCGGCTCGTTTACAGCCCTAGGTAGAAGACCCCCAAATGGGAGTATAAGAATGTAAAAAAACTTTTAAAAGACCAAATTGGCCTTGTGCATGCTCATATTACAATTTATTCGTTAGTTACTTAATCAAATACAAAACTTATTAATTTATTACCCTTGTCAACAAATAAGTTATAATAACTAATTGCAATATTAAAAAAATTAAAAAACTTATTATATATGACAACATTTTGCTAAAAAAAATTTGGCAATGTATATGCTAAAATTAATTGGAGTAATTTGCATACACAATTCATTTCACAAATTTTTTTATTATATCCCAACACAATATATAGTAAATGAAAAAAATAGAAAAAATTTAAGTGTCATATATCCCAATCTTTGCGTATGACTATAGTTTATCAAAAGAGCAATTCAACATCTACACTTCCCTTCTGCATTATGCTCGTTTTAATTTAAAAAATGAATGTGATTATTTGTGGACTGTTCATTAGTATAAACTACTCCCTCCGTCCCTAAACTTTTGACCTTTTTGGGATTGCGTGCCATTATAGATTGCTTATATCTTTTTATTTATAACGTTTTATGTGATTTTGAAAACTTTGTTCAATAGAACTAATTAAAATCTATCAAACAAGATCCATATTGCATATTTTTTGACATTTACATTAAAAGATATAGGCATTTGAAAATGACACACTGTCCAAAAAGTGTCAAACTTTAAGGGACAGAGGGAGTAATTTTGTAGGAGGGGACCCACTTATAATCATCTGATGCGAGAGAGGAGGGGACAAGAATTTAAGGGAGGGGACCTGCCACACTCTGGCAGATTAGGTACAAGAATTTAAGGTAGGGGACCCACTTATAATCAGCCCTATCGGCTCAGAGGTGATTGAAAGTACTTCTTTATTCAAAATTTTGGACCACGCAAAAAATCACAACAAGTTCATCGCACAATTTCGTATAGTCATGGTTTAAAATATATGTTCACAACATCTTCAATGATCATGATATAAATATTAAAAATCACAATCTTTTATGGTAAAATTAACTTAATGACTTAGGGGTGTTCGAGAGCCTTATTTTTAGCTTTTTATTTTAAACTTTTTGGGTTTTTGACTTTTTAGATTATGATCAAAATGTATTTTGAATATGGTAGGAGTATTTGGAGGATATTCACAGAATGTGTTTTGCAACATGATTAGTGTTTGAGATATATGTGCATAATACATTCTGTAGGTATTTTTGTTAATTAAAATGAGAAAAGTAGAAAAGGAAAAGTCAAAAAGCTCCTCTCCCCCTACTTCTCATTTCTCTTCTCTAAGCTCAAAATATGAGAATACATTTTCCAAAAATGACTGTAGACACCCCAATTTTGAACCCGAGATACGCTCGTGCATCTCCGATGATGAAATGGATCAATCATAATTACCTGGAACTTGTGAGAATGATTTGAATTTGATCAAAACCAACCAAACACTACCCAAACAATCAAAATGTGCCAAACCAACCCAAGCACTGCCAAATCAAGCCAAGCCAGCAAACTGCCATCCATAGCCTTGAGCGCTCAAGCCCATGGCTTTGAGCGCTCAAACCCCTGAGGAGCACCTTGAGCGCTCAAGTCCACGGCTTTGAGCGCTCAACTCCCGTCCAGTCAGCAACTTGCAGAGTATCTCATCATGAGATTTCCTGCATGGGAGCGTCTGTGGTTGATCTTATACGATCCCTATACGTATAATACACCCCACTAAGTCCTAAAATACGCCTAAAATGCTTCTAAATACACAAACCCACTTCTCTCTCTCTCTTTTCTTCCCTCCCACTCACTCTATAAAACCACCCACTACCCCCTGGTTTTGGGGACGAGCTCTGATACTCCTCACCTTTGGTTTCCACCAGAAAACCACTCCTCTCTCTCTCTCTACAAAACCATTCTTTTACCATCAAAACCACCTACAATACCATTCATCAAACCCAGAAATTCGACCCTTGATCATCGATCAACCACCTACATTGTTCAATTCGTCCAGAATACAAGCCAAAAACATCCACAATCAACCTCTCAAAGCCCAGAATCAAGCTCAAATTACAAACATCTTCCAAAAGGTAGTAAAAACATGTGATGAACTCACTGTTTTGATCCTTCTGAGGAAGGCTAGTGAGTCTAAGCAAGTTCTCTATACTTGCATTGAACTCACAAAGGCCTGAAAGTTGCTTAAAAACCTTTTTCAAATCTGCAGTTACAACAGGTTTGAGCGCTCAAGCCTCTGGCCTTGAGCGCTCAAGCCCAGTTCTGAACAGGCCTCTGTTTTGCTAACTTCTGAGCTTTCTTTTGGTTTTGATCATTGTCTAAAAGTTAATTTCGTTCATGTAACACTCGAAGCAGTTTATTTCCACACCAAAACTACATGCATGAATGTAAATTAACCATTTCATGGTGATCAAACATCAAAAACTTCAAATTTCTCATATTTGACTGCAAAACAATGGCTGTCTGTCCTTTTGAAACTTTATTTTATGTCTTTGGTGGTCCTGAGGAAGTATTGAAATCAGTTTAAAGGTCAAAAAGTGGAAAGCCATGTTATGGCTTGAGCGCTCAAGGTCAGATCTTTGAGCGCTCAAGTTGTTCTTGGTTTAATTGCAGTTTTCCATCAATTCTGATGATGATTTATGATTTAATTCCTTGTTGGTGTCATCAGTGTAGCATTTGTGATCTGAACCCCTCTCTCTTGCAGAATTGGTTTGAGCGCTCAATCCATGAGCCTTGAGCGCTCAAACTGGTTCTAAAGCAAGTTTGTTTTAAGCATTTTCTGGTGATTTCTAAAGAGAGGTGATACTTGTGTGATGTTTCTGTAGTGGTTTGAAGTCTTAAAGTATCATCAAATGTTAAAAACCAGCAAGGAAAATGTTCGGGTGGAACGAGGGTTGAGCGCTCAAGTCATCACCCTTGAGCGCTCAATCCCCATTCTGGAATCCAGATTGCAAATAGTTTGATAAGACTCATGTTCATAATTTCTTGAGTTATTGTATGATTTCTGCTGTAATTTACTTCTGTGGACATTTGTATTTTCGTGTTCATCATCCATGTAGATCGCGTGCACAAGCATCCACTGTAAAATCGCATCCCTTGTATATTTTGTTATTATGTGATTCTTGTCCCCGATTCCCCATTTATGTGAATAAATCAAATTTTAAACATTTCCAAAATCCCACAAAATGTTGAGTAGAGACCGGTTCACGGACCGGGCGAGAGGGGTGCCGTAAAACCCTTCCCCTCTCGTAACCAAACCCCCGAATCCGAGAAATCTTTGGTTCCGTCAGGACTAGTAAAATCTTTTTCTATGGGCAACGAGTCATATTTTTATCGGTTTCTCGGGTTCGGACCTCAAATCCGGGTGGCGACTCTAACAATCACAATCTTTTTCGAGCAATCTCGGTGGGCCGTCCACAATGACTTTTTTAGGTACTTGCCAATCTTTCAAAATTTGAAAATGAGAATATAAACGTGGTAATAACGGTTGAATAAACAACTCGAATCATGGTAAAAAATGCCATTAACATAATCTAGATGTCATGGTAAAATTCTAATAAAGAACATAAATCATGGTAAACATATAATACTTTTAGAACTCAAATCATGGTAAAAATACTAAAACATACAATAGTGTTTATGGTAAAAACAACCAATAGAACTTAAATCATGGTAAAAATCCTAAAACATACAATAGTGTTTAAGGTAAAAACAACTGATAGAACTCAATTCATGGTAAAAATCATAAAACATATAACAGTGTTGTGGTAAAAATAACCAATTGAACTCATTTAAAATCCTAACAACCCTGCAAAATCGAGTCCCACCAACCCTTTTTCAATCCCCCCCCCCCCCCCCCCAAAAAAAAAAAAAAAAAACCTAACAGCCTTCGAAATACCAGCGAACCCTTTAGCTCCATCCGACAACCTTCATCTCAATTTACCCAGTGTCCGACGAGCCGATGTTCAAGCATCGAGAAAGAGCCACTGCTTCCACGTCTTTTTCTTTCTGAATAACGATCTGCTGCAATTTTTTTTGTTCATGAACAATTATTTGAAACACACTGAAAGGGGAGAAATCAGAGGAGAAGATTAGGACTAGATTATGGCAAAAAAAGGACGACGATGATTTTCTATGGTGGGTGATGATGGGTGGTGATCGGGAGAAGAGGACAACGGAATCAGGTAAGTCAGGAGGATGAGGATAATCGGCGGAGGCGGACGATGGCGGATGGGAGGTGGGTAGAATCCGAATGAGGTTTGCGGTAGGCAGTGGCGGAGGAGGACGAATGGTTTCCTGGGTATGAGGTTTGATTTGTTTGGGATTTCATCACTTTGAATTCATCTATATGTTTAAAATGGGGATGACAGTGCTGAAGCGTGAATTTTGGGATTGGATTTTATCCCCAATCCTTAAATTACGGGGAGGTCCTTGTAACATTTAAGTTCATCCTAATTTTCCAGCACCTTGTGTGTGTGTGTGTGTGTGTGCAGTCCACTTCCAATCAGGTATACCGGATGGGCTTCCCATTATGGACTCCAATTTCCTGATCAAATTCTCATGATCCGAACCATCCAATGTGTTTAAAAGGCGTTTTTAAGAGTCCACGCGAGAAATCAATGAAAAAAATACCGGGATGGGCTTGATTTGATCAACTTTCGATAAAAATGTATATAGCCCTTCCCGGTATTTTTTTTCACTGATTTCTCGCGGGGACCCTTAAAAATACTTTTTAAACAAATTGGATAGCTCGGATCATGAAAATTTGATTGAAAAATTAGAGAATTGTAGGAGTCCCTGATGGGAATCCCATCAGGTATACCTAATTGGAATTATATATAGCGTTTTTGGCAAAAACTGATCGGATGAAGCCCTTTTGGGTAATTTTTTTGGACGAATCCTCGCGGTGGACCTTCAAAATACTTTTTGAACACATCTAACGGTTCGGATCATCAAAATTCAGTACGAAAAGTGAAAAAATTGCTTGGTCCTCACTTTATTTAAAATGAGGGATCCCTCATTAGAAGTTGATCCAATATATATATATTAAGGGCAATAAAGGTTTATTTGAATTTTGGGATGGAAACATAACTCTAAAAAAGAGAAGGGATGATTTCATAATTTCAGGTGAGTAGGATATGAAATCAGGTGAGTGGGAGAATGATTCTTTAAGCGCCCCATATTTTTTTTGAATAAACATGCTAATGATGATAAATATGATCCACCACCCATAATAACAGGGTTTTTTTTTTTTGTCATTCGTCATTCCTAATTTATTACATGGGGGAGGGAGAAATGAGACTTGATCTCAGAATGCAGTGTAGGGCATCCAAGAGCTCTATTGCATGAGCTAGCCACTACTTGCCACCCATAATAATAGTTAGAGAATAATAAATCTAGCAAACATGCTAAATTTTAAAAAGGTACACCATCACCAAGGAATCATGAATAAAATTAAAAAAAGTAACAGAAAACATGGTAAATTTGGATTTTGCATAAATTTTCATATGGTTCCAACAAAAAATAATACCACATTTATTTTGATGAGTTCATTGGAATTTTAAAAATAACAATGCTATTGGTACACCACACATGCACACAAAGATGATGTGGCAAATAAAGAGAAATTTAATGTGTGACCGAACCTGAAATGATGGATTTTTTCCACATCTGCCGCATCATCTCGGTGTGCATGTGTTAAATTTTCATATGGTTCCAACAATGCATTTTTTCCCCAACAGCCCATCTTTTTCCGTCAGAAAGTATCAATAAAATCTCACTAAATTTAGAGGCCGTTTGGCCGCCTGTTTTTCGGTTTTTCAATTTCTCTTTTTCGCATTCTGGGTGTTTGGCCGACACACCCAGAAGTTGTTTTACCAAAAACTGTTTTTCCGTTTTTGAAGATAGAAGTCAGAAATCAAAAATAGGTTAGGAGCTGTTTTTTGATTTCTACTTCTCCTTTTCCCTTTCCAAAACACATTCTGCACATTTCTCCCAAACACTCCTCTCACATCCAAAACTCATTCTGACCAAAAACCAAAAAATCAAAAAGCCAAAAAGTCAAAAATCAAAAGCTAAAAAGTAGGTTCCCAAACACCCCCTTAATTACGTCCCAAAATAAACACATGTATTTACATATTATTATATTGCTTATATGTATAAGTAATAAGGGTAGACAATTCAAAACGATTTTTCCATTTGCTAAAATCACCAACTCCCATTTGTTTTTAGCAAAAGGAGTGCGAAAGAGAAATTTATTTTTAACAACTTAGCTTTTAGCTAATTAAAATTAAAATTGACACGAATAGAAATTTATAATTCTAACTTTTATGAAAATTTTCATTTTAGCACGCAGAAAACGTGAACATGACCGATTAAAGTGACACGGATGGGAATTTACGTGACATTTTAAAATGGACGATTTTGAAGTATAAAAGGACGTTTGCCTTCGCGTAATCAGTTCATCTGCAACTCCAAACCAGTTTCCTCTGTCTTCGAATTCGAAAGATAAAAAGATCTCTTGTTCAAGTCAACAGGTTCTCTCTCTCTCCTCTGTGTGCTCTAGTTTGTGTCTGCTAGTATGAAGGATACTTCGTTGTTGTTACTGTTTGTAATTGTCTGATCTATCGTTGTGCTTCCGATTTGTTTGCAATGTTCGTTCCATGGGGTTTCTCTTCAGCAATCAGATCGATACCATTATGCTCTTAAAGTTTTTATTCAAATGGTATTTTGGAATGACCATCAACTAGTGCAGTAAAATTTTGGTAGATCTTGGAACAGATCTTTCCCACAATCGAAAACAATTCCCGGAATCTAAAATTTGGACCGTCTGAGTTTCCTGTTTGATTTTATCTTTGATAGAATCAAGATTTGATAAAATCACCCTTGATTTTATCAAATGAGGAAAAATGGTTGGTAAAATCTCAGTTTTTTTTAATGCAAAAAAACTGAGATTTTATCAACCCTCCCCCTCATTTAATAAAATTAAGAAGTGATTTTATCAAATTTTGATAAAATCTTTTGAGTAGTCTGGTGATTTCAGTCACCATGGTGATGCCTTTTACTGTGATTGAGTTTCCACTAAAGTATTTCGGTAACCTTAGACTATAAATGTCAATTCAACAAATCATTCTCCTCACATACATCAACTAATTAATTTGAGAACTTGTAGTCCAAAAATACCGAAAATACTATATGAAAACTTACCTTGCTTCCTAGAAGATATAGATTATCTGCTGTAGATTGCTATTGTGGATCGATTTGTATGGATCTAAATGACTTATTAAAATTTAGACCGTCTAACACTTTTGGACGGTCTAGATTTGTGATGGGTACCTGTCTGCCACCCATGTTTTTCTCTCCTAGATTAGATATGTATGATGGCCTATTAACCCGCGAGCCTTTTGTTTTTGGCTGTTGGGGGCCACTGCCTAAGCAAAAATTGTCGCTGCAAATTTATTTATTTATTTTTTATAATGTAAGACTTTTGATTGGCTCCTGCCAAAACCACACTACACCAGTATTCACATGTTTGATCAAAGATTTCGGCCATTCAGATGGTTGAGGTAACGACTTAATTTTTTTTTTTCACTTTGTAGTTGCTTTTGATTTGTTAAGAGTACTTAAATATTGTGTTTTGCATTGAGTACTATTAAGACATTTGTTAAGAGCACTTAGATATTATGTTTTAAATTTTTTGTTGTTATGTGACGGCCCCTTGGATATAAAATCCTGACTCCGTCGCTGGGTTGAAAAATGACTCATTTGTCCTCTTTTATTGGCGTATAAGGTTTTCCTGCATCAAGTAGTAGTATGAAGGGCCAATAATGTCACAAGTCTTTTTTTTTTTTTTGGCTGCCACGTGGCATTACCGGCCTCCATGTATTACGTTTGGTTCAGCCAGCTAGTCTTTTCGACAATATGTATCAATAGGAGCTTTTTCATCCATTGCCCACAAACTAAGCTTGTCGAACCTAGTGATTAATGTACCAGCTAGTTTTTTTATTTTATGTTTTATTTTATTTTATTTTTATAATGACAGTATGTATTAATTAATTTCTCCTATTTGATTATCAAGTCTGAATTTTTTCACCTCCCTTAAAAGTGGTAAACAGTTTTTTTAGAACTGTGAAAAAGAGAATTTTATTAATCTTTGAACGAATATACAACGATTAAAAGGATCAAAGGCGATTAGATTATTTTTTATCGAATATACAACGATTACAATGATTAAAAAGATCAATTTTATTAATCTGGATTAGATTATTTTTTTGTCCGTATTTAAATTTTTTCTCATTTGTTAGTTTTGGATAATTTTTTGCGAATTATTGGTTCATCTCGACTAGAGGAATCTAAAAAGTAAAAAAAAATTATAAACCAAATTAAATTTTTTGTGAATAAAGACAAAAATTTGTTAGATATTTTGGCACTTTCCGGGGTTGTCCAAAAACCATCATTCATATATTTATTTTAAATTGTAATGGGTAGTTTTTTTTAAGGGGTAGTTGCTCGCTCGATGCTCCTCCCATTATCTGTGCCAAATTGACCGTTGCAAGGTAAAAAGCATTGCACAGCATATCATGCATATTTTTAAATAAAAGATTATATTTATTATTTTTAAATAAAAGATTATATGTTTGCATGTTTGCATTTCCAATAAAACTTTCTGAAAATTTGCTTTCCATATCAATCAAACGATCTTATTTTGACACACCGAAAATTTGCTTGTCATACTCATATAAATATTTTGATATCAAGCAAATGCTTTTCGAAAATTCTCTTTCCAAAGATTGTGTTTTTCTTATATACATATGTTTACATGAAGTAAACAATTTCCATTTTAACTCTCCAGAAATTTTATTACCATATATATATAACATTGGACGATCACTTTTTGGAGAGAATAAAGGAGAGATTTTTTAACTTGTTGGGAAAAAGGACTCTTAACTTGTCTTTAGAAAAGATATCAAAGAGATACTCTGGTTTTTGTTTGGAAAGAGATATTTTACGAAATATGCTTGGAAAGCAATTGGCTGGTCATGTCTATATAAGTTAGTAGCAATGACTATAGTTGGTGCACAATTTTTGGACAACAGAAAGGAGAGAAACTAAACATAATATTTCCGTTGTGCTTTATTTTTTGTTTTCGTAAAGAACACTTTTCATAGCACATATTTTTGACGGAAAAGAAACGTGAGAGAATATATATTATTTTTATTGTGCATTAGTTCTTTAAGGAGCACTTTTCATATCATATCATTTGTTGTTCGTGGTTCGTGGTGCCGTATACTACTGTGGCCGAATCTTTTTGGAGATTGATTCGGAGCCGGTTGAATCCGGAGATCGGGCGTGAAGTCTGTGGTTCATCTATTGAATCTTGAAGAAGCTCTGGGAGCATCAGAGATTGGCGAGAATAGGTAAAGGCTTGGGGGTAAGGTTTTACTATTTCGCAATCTGTACTTCTTTTTGATTAATAGAATAAAGCAGTAGTGTTAGGCCGTGGTTTTGGCTTAGGGTTATTTAGGACCCTAAATTTTTCCACGTAAATCGTGCGTATTTTGTCTCCATTTTATTTTCACTACACTACTTGTGGTTTGGTTAAATTGAATTAATCAAGAAAATTAACCAGCTTTTTATTTGATAATTTTTAATCGGTTATTCTTCTTAAAAACTGGTAATTTTTATCAAAACTCCTATTCACCCCCCCTCTAGGAGTAAATTAAACGCTTCCGCATAATTTCAATTGGTATCAGAGCTCGGTTGCTCTGTTTAGGTTTAACCACCTGAGTTTATTTCTGGGTATAAATGGACATGAACGCACCACGAGAGGGTGCCTCAAACTCGAGGCCACCCTTTTTCGACGGTAACGATTATCCGTATTGGAAAGCCCGTATGACCACACATTTGAGTTCCCTAGGAGTTAGGGTTTGGAGATCTGTTAGGTACGGCTATGAGGCCCCAACCATAGAAGATGCTACAACTAAAAAAATGAGGCCGAAGGAGGACACTGAGTGGATTTCTGCTGACAATGAGAGTTTTGAGGCAAACTCCAAGGCCTTAGGAGCCATCTATGGTGCTTTAAGTAAAACTGAGTTTAGTCGTATTTCTGCGTGCACCACTGCAAAAGAGGCTTGGGATATTCTCCAAGTCACCCACGAGGGTACAAAGACTGTTAAAACTTCGAAACTCCAAATGCTTACGACACGTTTTGAAGAATTGAGAATGCAAGAAGATGAAACTTTTGATAATTTTATCACTAAGTTGAGTGACATCGTTAATTCCTTCCATGCTTTAGGAGAACCAATCCCAAATCTTAAAGTTTGTCAAAAAGTACTTAGGTCCCTTCCCGAGAGATTTAGGGCTAAGGTAGTTGCTATCGAAGAGAGTGATAAAGTTGATGACATTCTTTTTGAGGAACTTGTTGCTAAACTTCAAACATTTGAATTGAATCATCTTTCGAAGAAACCTGCATTAAAGCATAATAAAAGCATAGCTTTTAAAACTTCTAAAGAAGAACCCTCTGTGACACAAGAGAGTGACGATGATCTTGATGAAGAGGAGCTTGCCTCTTTCGTTAAAAAATTCAAAAAAATTGTCAAGTTCCGTAAATCTGAAAATTTTCCGTCTTCAACTAGTAGGGGTAAAAATTATAATTATAGGGATAATGAAAAGAAATCTTTTATAGATAAATCCAAGAAACCCCTAGGTATACAATGTCATGAGTGTCATGGTTTTGGGCATATTCAAGTAGAGTGTGCAAACACTCTTAAAAAGAAAGAAGCCAAAGGGTACAAGGCTTCGTGGGATGATGATAGTGATGAAGGTAGTGATGGGGGTTTTGAACCCTCTAGATATTCTGTGCTTGTTGCCAACATCAACTCTCCCACATCCCCTAAAACAGTTGATCTTTCTACAACTATTAGCGATGATAATAAATATGTTTTGACTGACGAAGATTGTGAAAATAGTGAAGATGATATAGATTCTATTCATGAGGCCTATGATCAATTGTTTAAAAAGGCTGTCAAATTAGAAAAGAAAAAGAAGGAACTCATGAGTGTCATAGAAAGAATTAGTGGTGACAAGAACAAACTTAAGGATGAAATCGAATCTAAGGACATTGAGCTTGAAAAGTTAAAAACCTATAACGATAATCTGGCTGATAAGTTTGCCAAAATTGAGAGAGATTGTAAGGATGCCTTGAAAACCCTTGAAGGGTCTAAGGATAGAATTTTTGAATTGGAACGTGACCTTAGGGAGGCCACTGAGGCCATAAAGCGTAATGAGTGTGGTGCAACCCGAATTGCCGAGATGACACGTACTTTTAGAAATAGAAGCGGCTTAGGGTTCATTGATCCATCTTCACTGACTCATAAGGCTAATGAGTCCGCAAAGAGAGAAATCAAGTTTGTGAAATCTGAAACTTCTAAAAATAAGGTGATGAGCGATAAACCCGAACCTTCTACTGAATCTCCAACCATCACTAACAAGATTTCCAAAAGTAATCAATTTCAAAAGTTTAATCCTATGATTTGCCACTACTGTGGTGTCCAAGGTCATATTCGACCTTTTTGTTATGCACTTAGAAAAGACAATCAGAGAACAAAGGGGAATTCGTTTGTATCCCCTGTTAATAAAAGTGTTCGGTATGGTCAACCCAATATGGGGAGACCTCAATTTGTGCGTCAGTCTCCCAAAAATAATAAGAATGAGAATTTTCAAAAGAAATTGGGTCAGTTGGCAATTCAAACTTCTCACCTCGTCGAGGAAATAAAAAATTTGTCAACTTTGGCTAAAAATAATGGAGAGATTGATAAATTTGTTGAAAGACGAATTACACATGGTCATTTCTCACGTGCAAACACTAAAACAAAACAAATTTGGAAGAGAGTCGACGTCATTTGATTAAGTTTGGTGTTGCCTGTCATCCTAGTATGCTATTTTTTTTATATATATACACTTGTGAACATGTCTTTCTAGTTATTTATTTAAAAATAAAAAAAAACCTTCATTTTATTTTATTTGTTTATTTATTTATTCTCATATATGCGAGTTTTAGGTTCATGATCTTGCATGTTGATGCTTTTATTTTTGCTCCAAATAAAAATACATAAACATTCATATATATATATATATAAGAGGGGGCTTAGCATATTTTTTTTTAGGATGAGTAGTCATTCATGAGACTCACGCAGATGTACTTCTTTGGGAATGCATGCACGGTTCTTATTAACTCCACTCATGAGATGCATTCGGACATTTGTTGTAGCATGTTTTATGACTCTATGATCGCCACTTTTACACGTCTGGGTTAGAGAGATTACTTAAAGAAGAAAGTTGATTCTCATGCACCTAGGTTTGTCTCGTCTTTTCCCTCGGCGATTGACTGTTTTGGCATCATAATTGGATACAAAGTTTTATGTCATTCTAGAAAGAAAAAAAAAGAGGAAAAGAAAAAGAAAATACATTTGTTGTGGTTGAGATAAAATGTCTATCCGGACATTCACTGAGTAACCGGATCATTCGGCTCTATCCAGTCCGAATGTTCGCGTAAAAAGGTGTATAGATCTTGTGAAGACATTCGTATTGGACCACTTGCCTAGTAACCGGATCCATTCGGCTCTATCCAGTCCGGAGGTTCGCATCAAACGGCAGTGGGGTAAAAGAGAATACTATACAAAAAAAAGAAAATATCCTTTGTTGAGGGGGAGTTTATATTTTTTTTGGGACATATTTAGTATCGATGGGTGCTTAGTTTGACTTCGTTAGGGGGAGAGTTCTTGACGGTCCAATGGTACATGAGAATTGACGAATATTTGGATAAAAATCTTAATTTCTATGACGTGTCACACACTCACTTTGTCATAGATTCATCTTGTGTGTTACAGCTTATATTCGAATTCACTCATTGGATTGGTGTAATACAAATTTGTTCATGCACTCTTGAATTTCGTCATATTGTCTGAGCCTCATATTTGAATATTTGTTCTTCGGATTATATGTTGCATTGCCACTTTGTTTTATTAAAAAAAAGGTTAAAAAGCACTTACACCCCCTCATCTATCCCTGTTTTTCAGAGACACCCCCTCATCTTTAAAACTCATCAAAGACACCCCTTCATCTATTTTCGTTTATCACAAACACCCCTTCTGTCCACTTCCGTCTCCTTTTTGGATGGAAAATGGACACGTGACCCTAATTTGACCTAAAAGATGTAAAAATGGTCGAAAATAGATGAGCCCCACCACTAATCTGAGTAAAAAAAAAACTGAAATAATCTCTCTCTCTCTCTCTCTCTCTCTCTCTCTCTCTCTCTCTCTCTCTCTCTCCGGCCCAACACCACCACAACCACCACCACATCCTACACCATTATCAACCCCCCATTCCTATTGCCACCACCGCCATTTAAAAAGATGAAGTAGAACCAAAAAAAAAAAAACATGGCTTAAGCAATCGGCCTCTGTCCAGTCTCCAAATCTGTTGCCAGATTCGATCGACGACGCCGGGGTCCGACTCCAAAGCTATCCAACCCAAATCAAGACCACCAACTCCGAAACTATCGAGGCTGAACCGCGACATCGGAGTTCTAGAGTCTGAATCTAGAGAGAACCCTTCGCCGGAGAAAACGGAGCGCTGTACATCTAGAAAACCACAGCGGGAGAGCAGGTTTTGGATAGGGCGGTCTCGTAGGAGGAGTTGCCGCAAGGATGGGATGAGAGAGCTGAGGCAGTGGTTGGATTTTGGGCGTTTTCCAGATGCAGTAGCAGTTATTCCCTTATTTACAATTGCAATCACTCAATAGATTTTTCTGAAATCCAGCACATGAGGCCTAAGGGATACAGACAACTAAGGAACAATAACTAAATTTGCTTTTAAAATGGAAGGAAGGGGGAGCTGCTACCAGTGTCGCTTCGTAGAGAGAGATCTTCTCCAAAAATTTAGCTATGGGGGTAGGCGGGTAGCAATGGTGGTGGTGGTGGATATGGCGTGGGGTTTGGGTTTCGGGGGCGAGAGAGATGAAGGGAGGAGAGAGAGAGGGATGACAGAAGGGGACAGAAGGGTCACGTGTCCATTTTCCATCCAAAAAGGAGACGGAAGTGGACAGAAGGGGTGTTTGTGATAAACGAAAATAGATGAAGGGGTGTCTTTGATGAGTTTTAAAGATGAGGGGGTGTCTCTGAAAAACAGGGATAGATGAGGGGGTGTAAGTGCTTTTTAACCTAAAAAAAATGGGTATCTTTGGTCATTATGGTCTTAAATTCCATTCGTTGCATTTCTCTTATAGCCATATTGCCTATGTCATTCTTTTTTGTTTTTGCATATCATATAAGTCTCTCATATGCTTTCTAGTTGCCCGTGTCTCACCTTGATATCATCAATTCCTTTGTTTTTCCGTGACAAAAAGGGGGAGAATTTTCAAGTGCTATTGTTTCTTTAGGGAGATATTTCTAAGGAAAGAGTTTATTATATATGCTGAACTATACTTGGTCGTATAGTTTTGTTGAGCTGTCTTTACAGGTATTCGAAAATCAACTCAAGCTTCATTGGATAGACCTAGTTTAGGCTAGTGTTTGTTTCCTTCAGTTGCAATTTTCGATTTGTTTTAGTGCAGTTGGTTTTTGTCCCGGAAATGCCAAAGGGGGAGATTGTTAGATATTTTGGCACTTTCCGGGGTTGTCCAAAAACCATCATTCATATATTTATTTTAAATTGCAATGGGTAGTTTTTTTTTAAGGGGTAGTTGCTCGCTCGATGCTCCTCCCATTATCTGCGCCAAATTGACCGTTGCAAGGTAAAAGGCATTGCACAGCATATCATGCATATTTTTAAATAAAAGATTATATTTATTATTTTTAAATAAAAGATTATATGTTTGCATGTTTGCATTTCCAATAAAACTTTCTGAAAATTTGCTTTCCATATCAATCAAACGATCTTATTTTGACACACCGAAAATTTGCTTGTCATACTCATATAAATATTTTGATATCAAGCAAATGCTTTTCGAAAATTCTCTTTCCAAAGATTGTGTTTTTCTTATATACATATGTTTACATGAAGTAAACAATTTCCATTTTAACTCTCCAGAAATTTTATTACCATATATATATAACATTGGACGATCACTTTTTGGAGAGAATAAAGGAGAGATTTTTTAACTTGTTGGGAAAAAGGACTCTTAACTTGTCTTTAGAAAAGATATCAAAGAGATACTCTGGTTTTTGTTTGGAAAGAGATATTTTACGAAATATGCTTGGAAAGCAATTGGCTGGTCATGTCTATATAAGTTAGTAGCAATGACTATAGTTGGTGCACAATTTTTGGACGACAGAAAGGAGAGAAACTAAACATAATATTTCTGTTGTGCTTTATTTTTTGTTTTCGTAAAGAACACTTTTCATAGCACATATTTTTGACGGAAAAGAAACGTGAGAGAATATATATTATTTTTATTGTGCATTAGTTCTTTAAGGAGCACTTTTCATATCATATCATTTGTTGTTCGTGGTTCGTGGTGCCGTATACTACTGTGGCCGAATCTTTTTGGAGATTGATTCGGAGCCGGTTGAATCCGGAGATCGGGCGTGAAGTCTGTGGTTCATCTATTGAATCTTGAAGAAGCTCTGGGAGCATCGGAGATTGGCGAGAATAGGTAAAGGCTTGGGGGTAAGGTTTTACTATTTCGCAATCTGTACTTCTTTTTGATTAATAGAATAAAGCAGTAGTGTTAGGCCGTGGTTTTGGCTTAGGGTTATTTAGGACCCTAAGTTTTTCCACGTAAATCGTGCGTATTTTGTCTCCATTTTATTTTCACTGCACTACTTGTGGTTTGGTTAAATTGAATTAATCAAGAAAATTAACCAGCTTTTTATTTGATAATTTTTAATCGGTTATTCTTCTTAAAAACTGGTAATTTTTATCAAAACTCCTATTCACCCCCCTCTAGGAGTAAATTAAACGCTTCCGCATAATTTCAAAAAACTTATTTTTTTTGTCTTTAGTAAACTTTTTAAAAATTTTGATCATAATTTTTTTACTACTTTTTAGATTTCTCTCGTCGAGACGAGCTAATAATAATAATAATAATAAAACAATGCAAAACTAATAAATACAATTTATTTTCTTTTTTTTTTTGAATAAAGACAACCAATTATCCATTTTATTTTGCCAAAAAGCATCTCAATTATGTTGGTACCTAAACTCATGACAATCATATGCCGCCAAAGATCCCGAAAAAAAAAGGTTGATATGAAGTCAACCAAACAAAGAGCGTAACCAAATAAATGTCAAAATAGCATACAAATATTGCCACTAAACAGAAATGAAATGCCCTGAGACACCTAGCCCAACTGATAAGGAAAGAGTGAGTAGCAAAGTATCCAGTTATTGGCAGATAGCTAGCAATTTGTATCAACATCATTATTAGCAAGAACCAGCAGCAGCGGCATCCAGAACTACTCCAAGATACCAGCAGATAATAAATTTAGCCCAATAGCTACAAATGTACAGAAGATAAGTACTCCAAGAGACTCCACATTAGGCTTCTTCATAGCACAACTTTTAACTCCACCGATCCATACATGAAAACCGTACATAACATGCATAGCTTGAAGTTGAACTAGCAGCATCAGAGAGTTTTACAGCTGCAGTAGTAGCAGAGATATATAAGTAGCACACACAAGAAGACCCCTAGAGACACGAGACCCTAAAAGACACCTTATTAATGGACTACAGGAATGCATAGACATATAAGAGACCCTCAAAGAAGTCCCCCAAAAGCCAAAACTTGGAAGAATAGCTCAAATGTTGAGGGGGGAGGGGGAGATACATGCATCACCTTTTAAGTGGATAGAATGCCACATAAGCATATTGAATGGAGCCTAATGTCCAACTCAGCAGACTCCGCCAGTATCTTAAAGGATCGAGACGGTAGGGGTATATTTGATTAACGGAAGCAAAGTTTAGGAGTGTGATTGAGTTTTTTGAAAGTTAGGAGTATATTTGACGTTGAGGTCAAAGTTTGGGGGGTATCTTGAAATTTTCCCTATTGAGAGTGCAGTACTGTAGTTCCAATTCAGATTATCAAATGCTTTTTCGAAGTCCAAGACCAAATCTTTCTTCCTAGATTTTTTCCAACTGCCATAACTTAATTTGCAATCAAGATGCGGTCTTTAATGTTCTTCCCTCCAGAAAAGACTGATTGTACCTCCCCGCCACTGATGATATGGTAAGTTTATTTCTTTAATGTTCTTCCCTCTAGAAAAGACTGATTGTACCTCTCCGCCACTGATGATATGGTAAGTTTATTTCTTGCTGCAAGAACTTGAGAAAAAATTTGTACATAGAACCAATCAGGCTAATTGGTCTATAATAAGATAATCCAACAGGATTGTTTACCCTAGGCACCAAAGCAATGAATGAGGAGTTTATCACTTTAGGTAGGCTGCATTTTACTATGAAACTCCGGTAGGAATTTCATAATGTCTTTTTCGTTTATTCCGACCTTTTTTTATGCTCAAAAGATTGAACCCCTCTATGCCAGGGGCTTTATTCCCATCTCAGGTTCTGATTGTCTCCCATACTTCAAGCTCAGGCACTTCTGACACCAATTGTAGTTTGGACTTGTTATCCAACCCATTTCCAATTCTTTCATCAAATGTTGGTCAATAACCCATGACTCCTGATCTAAAAAGCACGGACACGACACGGGACACGGACACGGACACGACAAGCTATACACGACACGGACATGCAGACACGTCATTTCTTCAAAAATTAGGACACGGACACGTCAAATGTAAAATGTATTTCTATTATAGAGGTGTTATGAATTCATATAAACGTCTAAGGCATTGTTTCTGTCAAATTAGGAACAATAATAATATGAAGATACAAATCAAATGTCCACATATAATAACTATATAAATACACATGAACTGTAGACCAAGGGAAATTTCAATCTGGGCCTAGTTTAAGAAACTATATTTGTAACGCCCCGATTTTTCGGACACGTTAATTTAAATTATTTAATAAAAGATTAATATAAATAGAAAGGATCTCATAAAATAAACAGCAGAAATAACATAATTGTCTTAGTTCGATTACAACAATAGCATAGTACTTTGTTGGGAAATTAAATTAAAGTTTTCCAACACAAAAATAAGGGAGATTGGCTCTACAGGTTAAGGTTGAGATCTTGATCCCAATGCTCCTCTTGAGCCTGATCCACTGAAAAACCTTCTGTTCCAAAATAAGCGTCGCCCTCGACACTTACACTTCCTGTTTGATCACAATCTAGCATAATACGTCCGAGTCGCGAAGCAACATCATGGTATTATACCAGGGTCACACGAAGTATAACACCGTGAGCGATAAATCACTCAATAGATAATCTAACCCCAACCCTTACATTACATACAAGAACAACATATATAATTAAAGAGCAGTACGCAAAAGAGTAAACACATAACTGATTTCATTACTAGCCATTAACTTATATTTTCATCTAAGTTCTCAACCTAGAGAACTTTCCTCCCAAATAACCACTAAGTCTATGGCCATTTCGTGATTCAACTCCTCCTTGCTTGCCCTGACCGGGAGCCCAGATGAAAAGCCTAAGTTATCTACTTAGTCGAATTCATCAAACGCCTCACAAGGATGAATTTCCCAGGGACTAACCGTACCACTGGGCCCTCGAGGAACTAACCGTAACCTCGGGAGTATATAGCCGTGACCCGGTCTATAATACAAATCACCCTTATATCACCAAATAATTCAGTATGGAGTAATCACAAAATGCCACAACTTAGGGTTCCGAAACTTTGTCAATCCATCTCCAAAATCACTGGCTGACTGCCATCCATCTCAAAATCACTGGCTGACTGCCATCCATCTCAACATATGTCATCCGAAAATCTTATTAAATTTTCCCATTAACTTAACGACTATGTGAATTCTATACACGAACACCAAACCCGGGAACCTAGTTGTCCATTCTAGCATTCAACACGTTTATGGAAAGTGTATTGAACAGTAGAAGCAAAGCAATAACAATATCACAAGGGTCACAAAATTAGATAACATGATTCACAAGTTCACAAGTCATCACAAACCAAAGTAATCGAAAACAAGGGGCCTGAACGTAATTAAATAAAGTATAGGGTCATAAATGTAATTTATAGAAATAAGGGATTGCCCTCGTAATGTCAAGTATAAGGATAACAAACGTAATTTTACGGTTCTAGGGTCCCTCGCGAAATCTTTACTAACTTTGGGGGCCTTTTTGTAAATAAAACTTTATACAAGAGCAAGATTGTAATTTTGCGACGACGAAGGGTAGACACGTAAAATACCTTATTAAAACCCACATTGATAATATAAGAAATGTATACCATTTTCTTTTACTAAACTATTGATACTTGTAATATCTTAAATGTGAGCATTTTAACTAATTCTTTACAACATGCAAAAGGCTACTATAATAATTTAGCGTTTTGTTAATAATTGTCAAAATAGTAATTTTGTGTAAAACATCCACTGGTGCAAAAATCTAAGTAATAGAATTACTAATTTCATAAGTGATGTATAAATGTATGTAGTTTACAATTACTAGATTTCAGATTTAATAATTCTAATCTAACACTTGGCATGATAACACATTCTGAGCAAAGACGAAACACTCCAATTTTGAAATCTGTACAAAACAGTAAACGGTGGCCTTTAAATTTCTCGAACCCGTCACAGCAATTAGAAACAGTAATATCACAATTGCCTAAAACAATGTTACGTCCGCGAGGTTCATGTATCGGCCGGACAAATAATCTAGTGTGAATAAAATGGCCCAAGAGGAATTACTATCTAAAAGTCCAAGTGAGATTAACATTAAAAAGGCCCACTGGATGATTTTTAAAAAAACAACTAATGGCCCACTGTAATTTATTTACTAATGGCCCACGGTAAGGTTTAATTTTTAAAGGCCCAAGGTGACTTATTATCTAATTGCCCAAGTGATGCTATTCGGTCCAGAAATCTAAGGACGGCAGTGTGATGCCCGAATGGATTTCTTTTATACGACAGCCGGAGAACTCCATTGTTTCCGGTTACAAGCTCTCAAACAACGATTAATCATCTAAAAATCAAAATACCCATATTTATAAACAAATTTATACTTAGGGAGGTAGATTATCTACCTCTCTTCCGACGAAACGAGCGGGAAAAATGATTTGGGGAAAACAGGTTTGTTCACCGAGAAAGACAGCCGAAAGACGAAGAAATCCGACTCGGATGGTGCAAGGTGTGCTACGGACTTCCTTCTCTTTCTCCCCTTTCCCCAAAATTTCTTCTACTCTCACTCTCTTTCTCTCTGCCGTGAATGGAGGTGTGAGGAAAAATAAAACTGGGGCAGGGGATTTAAGGAAATGGAACAGGGGATGTAGGACTGGTTATTGCTCAAGGAAGGGTTGCCCAGGGGTTAGAGGAAAGTCCCTTGGTGTGTTGTTGGCCTGCCATTGGCCAAGGGAAAAAGTCCGGCCGTTTATGGGTGATCGACAAGTGACGGACGGGATGGACGGAAAACATGGAGGGGATGGGTAAAAGTGGGTTCTGTCTCATTTAGACTCCAGAGGGTTGATGATAGACATGAGGCAAAATAGTGAAACTAACTATTTGGTTAGTAAATAGGCAATTCGGTTAGGATAATTTTAGTTGGTGTAGGACCTAATTAAGAAAATTGGTTAGAAACTAAATGGATACACACACATGTATATCTATATACATGTATCTATAAATGTGAACAAAATGTAGTAAATAAGGTCCACTTATGTTAAGTAAATAAAACTTAGAATTTACATGACTTTGTAAAATAAAAATAAAATAAAATAACGGACCGTTACAATATTTTAACTTTTTGATGTTGCCTTGGCATGTTCTAAGAGTATTGCTACATGTACAAGAGATCGACAATGTGTCTAAGTAGAAGAAATATAATAAAAACATTGGACAGGTATTTAGGCATTTACAACACTCCGAAGAGTGTTGTGTCGTGTCCATGATCAACACGTATCGGACACACAAGGCCGGCCCAAGCCCTAGGCCCAAGAGGCCTGCGTCTAGGGCATCTAAGAAACTTAACATTTTAGGGGCACGCCCATAGCTTTTACCTTTGGGCTTGATTAGGAGTCTTTTTAAGACTAATATAAATTTTTTTAAAGCCCATTTGGTCTCTGGCCCATTAAACCTTTTAGTACTAATACAACTAAAGCATTGGGTTTCGCACATGAGCAACTCACTGGTGTAAGAAATGGGTTGGGTGCTCGTTTTATAATGGAAGTTGGCTTCATCACTTCTATGAGTACCCAATGTGGGACTAATAGGAGAAGTGAGAGTTTCACTTTTGAGAAAGTTTTTTAATCCCACATCGGCAGAACAAGTGGAAGTTTGCGTTCTCCTCCTTGTAAAGCCTTAAGGCGACTCTCCTTTTTTCCAAGTAGCAGAACAAGCCAACAATTGATGATGTGATTATATGCTACTGTCTGCAACTCACTGGTGTAAGAAATGGGTTGGGTGCTCGTTTTATAGTGGAAGTTGGCTTCATCACTTCTATGTGTACCCAATGTGGGACTAATAGGAGAAGTGAGAGTTTCACTTTTGAGAAAGTTTTTTAATCCCACATCGGCAGAACAAGTGGAAGTTTGCGTTCTCCTCCTTGTAAAGCCTTAAGGCGACTCTCCTTTTTTCCAAGTAGCAGAACAAGCCAACAATTGATGATGTGATTATATGCTACTGTCTGCTTTAACTATTTTTAATTTTAAAAAAAATATATGTTAAAGAGGGAAGGGCACGTTATTGTGAAATAGGCCTAGGGCACTCCAAGCCCTTGTATTGGCCCTGCGGATACAGATATGTGAGGCCGGTAGACGTGTCCGCGCTTCTTAGCTTCCGATAAAGATCCCTATAGTAATAGAATACTGCCTATTTAACATAGAAATGATCCTTAATTAAAACATCATCTACCATTACTTAATTTAAACTATTCCTCCTTTGTCTAGTAGAGGCCATGGCATGAAAAAATTTGGTATTCCTATCCCCTTGAGATACCAATTGACTCCAGACTTTTGCATTCACATACTCTCCACACTCCTGTACCTCCTCCTCTACCTTCCACGGAAATTCTGCCATCTTCAGCTTGTAAGTAAAGAACATGCAACTCCACTTCCTAACCTTTGTTATTTACCAGTAAGTTGCCATAGTCTTATGCCCCTTTTTAAGAGCTTCCTTCAGGTCTTTTATCTTCTTAAATAATCATAAATAATCTGAAAGTAGCCCAACCTTGATCCATATTTTCCTCCCAAACCTTTTTCATCACTTTTAAACAGTTAGGACTTGACGCCCATGGGTTGAAAAATCTAAACGTCTTAGGCTCCCAATCCCTCTCATCCTCCATAAGTAGATTGGGACAATGATCAGAGTCAGACATTGTTCTTAGGACTTCCCTTTGTTTTACTTTGATCTTCTCCAACCATCTAGGGTCAATTAGAAACCTATCAATCCTACTCCATTTTTCACCATTCTTAGAGTTAGACAAAGTGAAGCTTCTGCCCAGAAGTTGCAAGTCCACCAATTCCATATTTTCAACAAGGGTAAATTTCACTTACCCCTCCTGAGGTTTCTGAAAAATACAAAGACCTCTGTTATACTTTCTGAAATTTCAATGCCCTCCCTTGCTTTTTAAACTAATTGTCACTTACCTCCCTTGCCGTTGCTCTTAGGCTAAGGGTGTTAACTTTTTGAATTAAATGACCGTAGTACCCTTAGTATATATTATCCAACAGAAAAAGAAAATTTTTTTAAAAAAAAAACTGGAGTTAAAAAAATTCAAAAAAAAATTAAACAGTTTTTCATTTTAAAAAATAGTTTTTTTTTGTAGGAAAAAAACTAGTTTTGAAACTAATTTCTTAAACAGTTTTTTTTTCGAATTTAATTTTCTGATCTTTGAAAAGAACACTATTTTCAAAACTTTATTTGTTTTTAAAGTAACGGTTTACCAAAAACTAGTTTTTTTTTTATCCAGAAAAATATTTTAAAAAATTTCGTACTTCAGCATTGTTTAAAATTTTTTTTTCAAAATTAGTTTTTCCCCCCTCGAAAAACTATTTTAAACAACAAAATTTCAAAAAATAGTTTTTTTGAAAAAAAAAATTCTCTTCGAATTTTTTTTGTTTATAAGCTATTTTTTAAAAATGAAAAACAATCACTTTGTTCACTTCATATCTCCAAAAAACTTTTTAAAAAGATTCTTTCCCCATCTCTCATCTCTCTAATCATTAATCATATTTCTCTCTCTACTCATACCTCTTTATCCAATCATTATTCTCATTTTTCTCTCTATCTCTCTCCAATTATTACACATCTCTCTAATTATTACTTTTTCCAAAAACTCATCCAAACATCATATCAAAAAAAATTCTCCAAATATTCTTCTCAAAACTCTCAACCAATCACAGCCAATATAATTTTTTTGAAAAACTTTTTTAACTCTATTTTTAAAAAAAAATTTGGATCGATAATATATACTAAGTTTACTACCGTCATTTTACGCAAAAAGTTAACACCGTTAGCTTTAAAGTAATGGCAAGGGAGGTAAGTGATAATTAGTTTAAAAAGTAAGAGAGAGCAATGGAATTTCAGAACGTATAGGGAGGTATCTGTATTTGTTTGAAACCTCAGGGGAGGTAAGTGAAATTTACCCTTTCAATAAAATTGTTTAAATCTCTCGTCCCTCTATCTCTTCTAGACCCTTGCCTTTCCCTTATATTCCTGATTCCATTAAAATCAACCCCTAAACACCATGGGTCAACGTATTGATTTTTTAAATTAAAAATTGGTAGACCAAAGGTCCCTGCTCTCCTCAACTCCACAAGGGCCATAAATATTAACAAAATTGCATATGAGAAGTCGGGTTTAAAAGAACCTTTTTGCCAAGATGAAATTCCTGATGCATAATTACCACGACCACTGAAATTCCATGACATCCTCGTTGTTGTTGCTCTTTTGCCCATAATTTGGAATTTAGAAATTAATGAACAAGTTTACGGGGATGAATGATAGCCCTCTCCTCATCTTGAATTTCCATTTGCGTGATTCTACTAACAACTTCTTTATCTGATCCCTTGTAACTAGTCCCAATCATCTTTCATTACTTTCCAGGAAGCTTGGGCTTCACTTAGAAGAATTATATTCCCTTTTTTTTTATAACTGGATGTCCTGGTCTGTTTGCGCGCACCTTGACTAATTTCAGGGACCTAGAGATAACGACCGGGCACGCCTGGTGGCCCCAAGAGTGCTTGCGAGGAGAATTGAACCTGAGACCTTAGGTGAGAAGTTCACAACCCTTTGGGGGTAATAATGTCTCTAGCGGTGTCCCTCTTCTTGGAAGCGACACTGCTTCTAGTGGTTTCTCTTTTTCTGAAGGCAGTGATATGCCTTGTAGCAAACCCTTAAGTCCCAAGGCAAGACCACTTTGCCAACCACTTGAGGTTAAATAATATTCCTATAACTATGCCTTCAGTTGAAACAGAGAGAGCCACAGCTGCACTTGCATATCGAAGGTCCACACTTTTTTGTTTATTTTCTATCCCCTCCAAATTTTGGCCCATCATGAAATTCGAGAAGCTAGCGTGAAAAATTTCAGACCCTCCCTTAGAAAAGGAGCCCTGCAATCTCGGATTCATCAAGTTGAGATCAATTGAAGAAGCAAGTGATGGCATTATGGATTTCAATGGTATTCTTGTGAGGGAGAAGATCTTGGTTAAGATGGCGTCTTTTAGAGGTCCAAATGGGAACTCTGCAAAGGAAATCTCAAAGAATGATCAAACAAACAAAAAACCAACAAAGAGGCAAAACTTAATCCACATGTGAAGAAGGTTTGGTGGGAGAAAGGGAAAAGGATTCAAAATTAAGAGAACACAATGGACAAATCTGTTGCAAATGGAACATCAAAACCGTATGGGCACCAAATCAAATCTTATGAGGATGTTAGGAGGCACTTAAGGTAGATAAAGCTGGCCCTCTAATTAGACTGAATGAGGTTGCCAACGAGTGGCTTTACAGAAGTGGCATTGCTAAATTATCTCTGGTGAGGCCCATGGCTTTAATCCAAGATCACCTAAGAACCTTGGGATATATTTATATCCAAGTATGTCCCACGGGTGGTGATTTTGTGTTCTTAACTTTCCCTACCATAGTTGATTGGGACTCAACTTTCAATAACGGCAAAATGGCATCCCTGTTGGATTGGTTCCTCGATCAACTCTTTTTGTCTTGTTTGGCCAAATTGCTACGGGATTCCTATGCATGTTTGGAATTTAGCACCTTTTCCAAACTTGGTCAATTATGGGGTGATGTGATTCAAATTAGCGATGAGATGCACTACCAAGGCCTTTTCGAAATGTTATCTCATGGTAGAATGAACATGGTCTGATTAACACATAATTTTATGAAGTCGTTATAGGATATCACGATCATAATTTACATAATATTATCATAGGTGTGCTGGATATGTAATTGAAACATTATTTTATAAACTCGTTATTTAAGATACGCTTGATATGTTACTAAGGATATGGCAACTTGTGTTGTATCAAAGAAACGATCAAAAGAAATTGTGCTCCTGAAATGAAGATACTCTTATAAATAACTAACATGTGTAACCAACTACCTTACAAACTAACTCAAACACTTGTTCAATTTATAGGACTATCCTAAGATTTATCTAGACAAGTACACAAAAGTAGACAATAAATAGGTTCATGAACAACCTTTGGTCTCATACATGACTAACCTATATACATGAATGAATCTTTGAGTTATATTCATGCACCATTACAAATTCATGAATCATGTGTAAATTAAATTCATATGTCAATATCCAAGTACGTTGTATAGCTTAGAATTCCAATAGTCCCCCTTAAGCTAGACAACTGCCATGCCAAAATTCCTTTCCATTTTGTTAAAAGTACCACACTTCAAAGCCTTTGTAAAGATATCTGCAAGTTGATCTTGAGTCTTACAATACTTCACAACAATCTCTCCATCTTTAACCAAGTCACAGATGAAATGAAACTGGATCCTTTTTTTTTTTTTTTGGATAATTAAGCTTGAAACTTTATCCTTATCTGCTTGCTTTTGCCATGAAAACAAGGTTTTTTGTGAGCAAAAAAGCTGAAACTATTATCACAATGTAGCGTTGTGCCTTCTTGAGTTCTTCTAGGATCCATCTTATCCAAAGAGCTTGACAAGATGCTAAGGCAAGTGAAATGTACTCAGATTCTGCCGTAGAAAGACCACAATTGATTGCTTCTTCGATGCCCAAGAAATAACACCTGAGCCAATGCTAAAAACATAACTGTGGGGGGTGAATTCAGCGATGGATCCTCCTCGGGTGAGCCGGCTTCCTCCTCGGATGACCTGCATGCGTAACAACTCGTTAGAGCCCCACCGGCCTCTTGCCGGCGGGCACTCCGACGATCAAGTCAGCCACTAGAGAGAGAAAGCCAATATAGGGAGTAATTTAGATCTATATGAGTGTGTGTATACCTTTAGGGTCTATCCCTTGTATTTATAGCCTCCCATGTGCTTGCTCTCCAAGATAAGCATGCTCACACACGTGTGATGACATCACCCCTTAATACACTAGGCCCATGGCCCCAAATGAGTCACTTTGACACGTTAGGGTGACGCCGCCTCATCACGTCGGCCTATGCCCTTGTTTAAACGGTTAACACTAGTATCTTTCAACTTCTCGTAGAGAACCGAAAAAACCACAAGCAAATAAATGAGTGCGACAAATAATACCGAGGCTCAACATAAGCCCTTCACTACCCCGGCAACGCAAAGCAATTTCTAGCTTTATGGTCGTAGCAACTATAACTTAAATGAATCACAAAATAAAGCCAAACCTCAATACAAGCCGTCGCTTTAAGGCTTTCAAAACTAGGGGTGCTCACGGTCCGGATCGGTTCGGATTGGCATGAATCCAATCCTAATCCGCGAGTCACGGTTTTTTGAGAATACAATCCGTGTCCGATCCAAAATTCTCACGGTTCGGTTCCAATCCGAACCACGAGTCACGGATCGGTTCCGGATTAATCTGCGGATTTTCAACTTATTCGGAAAAAACAACAAACAAAGGCAGTAAGACACTAGCAAGTAGCAAATGTACTAAATAGAAAGTTCAAAGTTGGAAATTCCAATAAAAAACAACAAAGGCAGTAAGGCAGATAGTTATAGATAGTTACTTCCAGTTCACTCACAAATAGAGAGTATCTATAGTAGCACTTATAATGCTTTACCCCCTGGATTTTATAGAGATAACAATATTCGCACCATAACTCCTACAACAGTACAACTAATATATATATATATATATTGGGTGTATATAGTAGCACTCCTACAACAATACAACCAATTTTATAGTAGCACACACACACACATATATATATATATAATAATAAAATCTCACGGTCCGGATCGGTTAATCCACGGTTTCAAAATCAAAATCCGTGTCCGATCCAAAAGTCACGGTTTTTTATTTTTTGAATCCGTGTCCGGACCATTAATCCACGGTTAAAATCCAAAAGGTACGGATCGGTTCGGTCCGGACCGGATTCACGGTTCACCGTTTTTTTTTAGCAGCCCTATTCAAAACGTGAGGTTTGTAGTAAAAAAATAGAACCATAGTGCTCATACACATATTCGACATCTCAACAACAAGACAATTGCTAAAAAACTGTTCCAAGAACTCTTAAATATGCTTTGACACATTATCATCAAGATAATCCCAAAAAATAACCCAAGAAACTCTTAAATCATGCTTCGATACTTCAAATAATTTTTAAAAGCGGAGAAATAAAACGTACCGGTAATTTCGGTGTCGAATTACCTTAAACGGAGGTCACGGTTGGATCCAGAACACAGAAATTAGTCATGAACATGTCTCGAACCCTCCAAAAATGGTCTCAACCGGTCCAAAAACATTTTGAACCTCAAAATGCCCTCTAAATGGCCTTTACATCCAATAATCTACGTGTTGAATCACCTCAAACGGAGTCCACGGTTGAATCCGGAGCGCAAAAATTAGTTAGGAACAAATCTCAACCCTTCCAAAAGTGGTTTCAACCGGTCCAAAACTATTTTTAAACCTCAAAAAATATTCCAAAATGGTATTTCGGACCTTCAAAACCTCAATTGACCCCTTTGACAGCCTGCTGGCCCCTTTGGATTGTCGCTGAACCCCTGCCCGACCCGTATGACACACGAGTTGGGCCCTTGACAAAGGTCTGACTCCTTTGACCTTGCGCATGAACCTTTGACGTGCGGTTTGACCGCTTTGACTCGCGTGTTGACCCGTTTGACCTTCTACCCTCTCCTGGCGCGTGATATGCACCCCGAGAGTAGATCTGGCGCTTTTCTGGCACGTGAGGGCTCTGGCGAACTCCTCCGGCGATGATTTTGGTACCACCATCATCGTCTCATCGAGACGAACGAATCCCAGTACTCCAAAGTCGTTTGCGATCAATATTTACAGGTTCAAAACCCAAAAAACCACTCGGTGTCTCTCCGCCGGTGTTTAAACCATGTTTCCGGCATCTTCCAGCATCGTCCGGTGAAATTCCTGGTACGCCCGTATTTGTCTTCTCGCGGCGAACAAAACCCTATGGTTGAATCTCATTTCCAATCTAGTTTGACCCAAACCCAGGCTAAAAAGTCACTTGGCTCCGGCGAACCTTCTACAAATCGTCTGTGTGGGCTCCTCCGGTGACCAAATCGGTCGATCTCCCTACCGTTGAGTTCGTCTCAACGAGAGGAATAAAACCTTGTGTCCAAAACTTGTTCTCGATCAACTTTTACTGGTGCGAAAACCAAAAAACCGTTCGGTGCTTTTCGCCGGCGTTCAAGCCTCACTATCAACTTCATCCGGCATCGAAACACCACCGTGTGACCACCACCCGACTCGTCTGAGTGAGATCTACAACTCTTGCTACTCGCATCCTATCCTTGAACGACCTTGATCTCCACCCACTCAAACCGTCCCCTTGTCCTCCAAACCCGCCAGAAAACCACTAAGGACTGATCTGAAAATCCTCCATAGCCACCCGAAATCCACCAGAAGAACACCCAAGACTATATCCCAGCAGCCACACCAATTGTGGGGGGTGAATTCAACGATGGATCCTCCTCGGGTGAGCCGGCTTCCTCCTCGGATGACCTGCACGCGTAACAACCTGTTAGAGCCCCACCGGCCTCTTGCCGGCGGGCACTCCGACAATTAAGTCAGCCACTAGAGAGAGAAAGCCAATATAGAGAGTAATTTAGATCTATATGAGTGTGTGTATACCTTTAGGGTCTATCCCTTGTATTTATAGCCTCTCATGTGCTTGCTCTCCAAGATAAGCATGCTCACACACGTGCACATGCTCACACACGTGTGATGACATCACCCCTTAATACACTAGGCCCATGGCCCCAAATGAGTCATTTAGACACGTTAGGGTGACGCCACCTCATCACGTCGGCCTGTGCCCTTGTACGGATATTTCCCACTACGATAACCATAGGTGCTTTTGCAGTCATCAACACTTCCACCCTAGTCACTATCACAATAACCAACCAAACCTGAGTCTTCCACTTTTCTATTAAATATCCCTTCAGTAATAGTACACACATAAATATCGCAAAACGTTTATCCCAACTTCCAAATTACTTCTTTTTGGTGATTCCATGAATCTGCTAAGTATGCATATCGAGAAAGTAAGATCTGGTCTTGTTGCAGTTAAAAACATGAGACTACCAATAAGACTTCGATAAAGAGTACCATCCATATCACATCCTTCACAAACTTTCTCTTGCACATCAACAATAGGCATGCCATTCACAACCTTTTCTTTGCTCATTATAGAGAGAGCTTCGAAACTCAAATGCCCAAATCGAAAATGCCACAACCAAGACTTAAGCTTGATAATAGTGTTGAAACAAGAGACTAAGTGATTTTGAAACTTCAATGGAAACATCTTACTTGGAGTCATGCCCACCTTAGTAATGAGAACGCCATTCTTGTCTTTGATCTCACACATGTCCTCCATGAAGTTTACTTCATAACCCTTTAAAAAAAGCTGTCTAACACTCAAGAGATTTTGCTTGAGGCCGGGAACATAAAGAACATCTGAAATTCGCTTTACCCTTTCTTGTGTGAATAAGGATAACACCACTGCCTTTTGCGGAGAGCCTCTTATCATCACCAGTTTTGACTTCACTTTGAGTAGATTGATCTAGCTCCGCAAATGCCTTCTTATTTCCAGTCATATGATTACTGCATCCATTGTCAACATACCATATTTCACCAAATTGACCATCCGTTTCACTGTATGCGAGAAACGAAGAATCGACTCCGGCTTCTTTGTTTTGATCTTTCTCATGCATAGAACTTGAATTGTTCTTCTCTTCACCCACAAATCTTTTCGTGCAATATTTCTTGATATTCCCAAAATTTTCACAGTAATGGCATTGGATATTTTTCAAAGAAGACCATCCTTTCCCTCTTCCTTTATTTGAAGAAGACGAGTGACTTGAGTTTTTTTCACCTTCTTGTTGTCTTACACTGTGACCTCTTCCTCCTTTGTACGAATGACTTTCATCTTTCTAACTACGGCCACTTCCTTCATTGTTCCTTCCTCTTCCACAACAAGAGCCTTGCCCTTTACCATTTTCGAAGCCTCGCCTCAGAGAAACTTGCGTTTGGAAAGCCTGCTCAAGAGGAGAAGAATCATATTGCTTTACCCGAAGTTCATGAGACTGTAGTGATCTCATTAGACTCTCCACAGACAAAGTAGACACTTCTTTTGACTCTTTAATTGCAAAGATAATTACTTCAAATTTGCGGGTTAAGTTTCGTAATATCTTCTCATCTACTCGTTGATCCTCAATCTTTTCACCATTCAATCTCAATTGGTTGACAATGGAAATTACTTGATTAAAATAATCTTCAATGCTTTCAAAATCCTTCATCTTTAGTGAATCAAACTCAATCCCCAGGGCTTGAGTCTCACCATCTTCACTTTGTCATCACCTTTGTATGAAGTGAAGAGTATGTCCCATTCTTTCTTAGATGTTTGATGTTTCTGCTATCGTAATATGCTGGAAAACAGTTTCTGTCACTATTTGATAGATCATAAGAGCAAATCCAATGCAAGAGCTATACTTGGTTCTATACTCATAATTTGACACCAGACTCAAAAAACCCAAATCCAGTGCAGTGCTGTGCTATACTTGGTTCTAAAATGGCACAAAGCTATACTTGGTTCTATATTTAGCACCAAGGATGGCTATAGCCATCCTTGCCACGTCATAATCCAACTGCCAAATACCAGAAAAATGGGTGGGAAACACATACCTGAATCAATGGTGATTTCTTCCCCTGAAAAACCCTCAACTTCCATGGCCTTCGCCGGAATCAATGGTGGCCGGAATCAATGGTGATTTCTTCCAGACGGGAAAACCCTCAACTTCCATGGGTGTTTGTGAGTGTGTGTGTGAGAGAGAGAGAGAGAGAGACCGAAGTGTGAGAGAGAGAGAGAGAGAGAGATCGACTTCAATGGGTTTTTCCCCATCCCCAATTTCTAGATCTGGAATTGGTTCCTCCTGTAGCACCAGACATGGGTTGGGGACAAGATATAGGCATGAGAAATTATTTGGTGTTGCAAGATGCACACCAATTCGTGTGCCAACGGGCTAATCAACGGCTAAATCTAACCCAACAGCTATTTTTTGATTTATTGTAGTTGTTTTTAAAAAAAAAAAAATGTACCCTCTCTTCTTGTTTTTTTTTTTTTAATCTATTAATGTAATTTTTTTTAATCTATTAATGTAATGCTTTGAAATTGGTTAATGAAATGCATTTTAATTAGCTAATTTCCACAACACGGGAAACGTATTACAACATTAAAAGTACAATTAATCTAAGCTCATGCTTCCTCTCCTCGAACGGCCCAGAGGTGTTCAATAAGATCATTGCGAAACTGGTAATATGTCTCAGTAGATCGTATCTTCCTGTTATTAGCGAGATACTCAGTGAATGTGGGTGTTCGCTCTCGTGAGACTCGAAGTGGCCTCTCACGAAGTAGTTCAGCAGCTTCAACATCTTCTTCACCACGTTGGTACTCAATTATCATGTTATGCAAGATAACACATGTTTTCATGATGTAGTATAGATCTTCCTGGTCCCAAAAATGGGTTGGCCCTTTTACTATTGCAAAGCGTGCTTGTAGCACGCCAAATGCCCTTTCAACATATTTGTGACGTGCCTCCTGCATTCTCGCAAAGTGAGCCTTCTTTCTGTCATTGGGTTATCTTATGGTTTGAACAATAGTCGCCCATTTTGGGTAGATACCGTCAGCAAGGTAGTACCCCATGTTGTATTGCCGGCCATTGATGACAAATTCGGCAGGAGGGGCACGATCGGAACGAAGTTGATCAAAGAGAGGAGACTGATCAAGCCCATTGATATCGTTAAATGAACCAGGCATCCCAAAGAAAGCATGCCAAATCCACAAATCATGTGAGGCAACAGCTTCAAGTATGATGGTGGGCTTTTCAACGTGTCCAGTGTACATACCGTGGTAAGCAGTTGGACATTTCTCCCATTGCCAGTGCATATAGTCCAAGCTACCGAGCATCCCAGGGAATCCATGATCCTCGGCCACACGTAGCAGCCTTGCAATATCGGCTTCATTTGGCGCCCTCAGGTACTTTGGTTCGAAGATCTCCACAACTCCTCTACAGAATCTCGAGCAATTCTATAGCAGTACTTTTTCCGATTTTGACATACTCATCAACGCCATCAGCTGGCATCCCGTACGCAAGCATCCTCAGTGCTGCAGTCATCTTTTGGATACCAGATAGACCAGCAGCACCAACGTCGGACTTTTGGACGAAATAATCGTCGTGTTGCTGGAGTTGAGTCAAGATCCTCTCAAACAAGGGTTTAGCCATCCGAAAACGTTGGCGAAAAATTTTGTCATTGAAAAAGGGATCTTCAGAAAAGTAATCTGAATGGATTCTTTCGTTGGCGGCAGCCCTATCACGGCGGATGAAGGACCGGCCACTGACAGAACCAACATAACCCCCTTGTTGGTTATGCTGCATTTGCATTTGTTGATAGTTGCTCGCCATTACCATCTGCAGCATTGCAACTTCATCCTCATTGGAGGAATCTCCGTCGAAATCTCCCCGCAGCACCCTTTTGCTTAAGTTGCTCATGATATTAGTTTGGAAAGGAAAATCTATTTGGCAGATGAGTGTGGTGTGGTATTTTTAGACAAATTGTGTATTTATAGAAAAATTTGGGTAGAATGTTAGATGACAAAATTAGGTGAGAAAGTTAGGTTAGAAAGTTAGATGTGAAAGTTAGGTGAGAAAGATGAGAAAATATCTGGGTAGAATGGTAGTTGAAACAGTAGAGGACAAAAAAAAAAAAAAAAAGTAATTAAAAATAATTCGGAATGAAGGTTAAAAAATTAGATCACAACGGGGTTGAAAATAATGTACATAGTTGAATTTGGGATGAAAACGTAATTAAAAGTGAGGTGGTGGGAAAGTTAGTTAAATTTGAAACTGTTTGGTGCTAAAATAGGACCAAACACTGGAGCCTGGGTTCTATTTTAGCACCAAAAACCACTTTTTGGTGCCAAAATATAGCAATGGCTATAGCCATTTTGACAATTGCATTGGATTTGCTCTAAGTAAAGCCCTCCTGTCTTTCTCACAATTTTCACTCGGCTTGGTTGTTTGAGTTGCAGTAAGAGTTACTCCTTCAACTAGTTCTTCATACTCAGTCTCCACAATATCCCATAACTCTTGAGTACTAAGTAAAACCTTTCTTCCCATCCAAGCGAGGAAATTGGGGTAATTGGGACATCACAGTATTGTTGTTAGTAGCCATGATTATTTTCAACCAAAGCTCTAATATCACTTTGTTGGATCAAAGAAATGATCAGGAGAAATTGTGCTCTTGAAATGAAGATACTCTTATAAATAACTGGAATTTTGTGTAAACAACTACCTTACAAACTGACTCAATTACTTGTCCAATTTATAGGACTATCCTAAGATATTCTAGACAAGTACACAAAACTAGACAATAAGTAGGTTCATGAACAACCCTTGGCCTCCAGACATGAATAACATATATACATGAATGACTCTTGAGTTATATTCATGCACCGCTACACATACATGAACCATGTGTAAAAACCCTTCATATGCCAATATCCAAGTATGTTGTATAGCTTAAAATTCCAACAACTTGCCCCGCCCCTACCCCACCCTAACCCGGTTGGGGTGGGTTTTCGTCTAACTTTCGGGTACAGTGGCTGGCTCAGGGTTTTTTCAAACTCTCGGATTTTGGTCGGGTTCGGATAGATGTTACCCCACTTTCATTACCTGTCTGAACTCAAAAAATTATAGCTTAAATATTATAGCTTTACTCGTATATTTTTGTCATTAAACTCAAAAAATTTATATTTATACCTTAAAAATATTTTTTACAATTGTAATAAAATTTTGATTTCCCTTGTATATTTTCTTCATTATACTAAAATACCACATTATGTATAACTATTTCCCTCTATTTTTCTATATAGCCATTTTCTTCTATTTTCTTTTCGTTTGAACAAAATTTTCCTGTTTTTCACGAGGTGGGGCAGGGTAGGTAAACCCAACCCTCAACCAGGACGGGAACGAGGAGCACCAAAAATTACACGTTTGATATCGAGACCAGTAATAATTTTCGGGTCGGGGTATGCCAAAACCCACACCCCGCCCGTGGCCATTCCTATATGTTACCGAGATGAGTCGGGTTGAGGCAAAAGAAGACTTCTTATTATAAGATTATCGTGGTTTTAGGGCCATAACTTGTAATTTTTGGAGCTTGCATTGTTTATTTTTTCCGATGGTGGAAAAATTCCAATCATCAAGGTTGGGTTGGGAAACATATATTTTTTTTTCTTTAACTAAAAAATATGAAAATTCTTATAAGCAATTGCGGTTAGCTCAGTTGGGCACCCTTGCATACTCAGGGGAGGTCAGACGGTCAATTATTGGCAAAAGCAAATATTGTTTCCTTGTGATTTTAAATTCGTTATACATTTAGTATTGTGACTAATTATTACATATATATACATATATACGACAATGATCTCCTAAGGACTCCCTTAGGAGATTTCCGTGCGGACCAAGCCATTCCGGATCAAATTTTGACGATCCGAACCGCTCAATGTTTTTAAAATGCATTTTTAAGGGTCCACGCGAGAAATCTTCAAAAAAAAAAAATACCCGGAAGGGCTTGATCCAAACAGTTTTCGATAAAACTGACCTTGGAAAATGCATTTTAAAAACATTGAGCGGTTCGGATCGTCAAAATTTGATCCGGAAAGTTGAAAAAGGGCTTGGTCCGCACCAAATTTTGTATAAGGGAGTCCTTAGGAGATCGGCTTCCTATATATATATATATATATATAAGTGAGCTTCCCATCAGGACTCCCTGATGGGCTTCCCATCAGGGAGCCCTCTAATTCTCCTATTTCCCGATCAAATTTTCACAATCCGAACCGTCCAATGTATATGCATTTTTATCGAAAACTGATCGGATCAAGCCCTTCCCGGTATTTTTTTCACTAATTTTTCACGGGGACCCTTAAAAACACCTTTTAAACACATTGGACGGTTCGGATTGTGAAAATTTGATCAGGAAATAGGAGTCGCTGATGGGAAGCCCATCAGGGAGTCCTGATGGGAAATATTTCGTATATATATATATATATATACACGGACGATCCAGTCAAGGATCCCGGAAATCCCGGATTGAAGCGTTTTGAAGCCCTTCCCGATATTTTTTTGACGATCCGAGCCGTCCAATGTGTTCAAAAGGTGTTTTCCAAGGCCCACGCGGGAAATCTTCAAAAAAAAATACCGGGAAGGGCTTGATCCAAGCAGTTTTTCGCAAAAATTGCATATTTACAGTTTTGCGAAAACCGCTTGGATCAAGCCCTTCCCGGTGTTTTTTTTTGAAGATTTCCCGCGTGGGCCTTGGAAAACACCTTTTGAACACATTGGACGGTTCGGATCGTCAAAAAAATATCGGGAAGGTGGAGTCCCGGATCCGGGACTCCCGGACTAGATCGGGACTCATACTATATATATATATATATTTTTTTTTTTTTTTTTTTTTTTTTTTTTGGGGTAATTTGTAATCATGGGCTTTTTTAATTGATAGGACCAAGGATAATCTCCCAAAGTAACTAAGACTGACTTCTAAGAAACATTAGAGATTAAAGAGTAGAACTATTATTTAAGTACCTCTATATTATATTTTATGACAATGCTGAAATTGCCACAACATTGTTTGTCACTAAATCTCAATTTTGTTGTAGTGGTCCTCAGATATTCTAGATCCCCTATCGAGATTTTTTTTGAAATTAAGATTGTGATACTTCTTGCATAGTGTTCAATAAAATTGTTAGGAATAAAAGAATTGATAGATTTCTAGCACTTAACTTATGTTCTAGGGAGGAAAATCATACCGGGGGAAGTATCCTCTTTTTTACACTGTTTTGAATATTCTTATTGTGTCATACATGTGTTTTTCAAAAAAATTATATTTGAACAGTTTAACAAGCATCCAATAGACTTGTATACAACACACTATTGCGTAGGAAAAGTACAATGTTTTTATCATCCTTCTTCTTATATATGTAACATAATGCCAATAATCAGACGTATCCAACTGTATCCCATTTGCTCTAATTCTTCCGTGTCGCCGTATCGTATCATGTCTTTATTCAGCATCCATCTCCGTGCTCACTGCGTTGTAGTGTGTGATAACCATGTCCCAAAACTACTTGATTGATATTCCTTGCGACTTCAAGAAAGTTCATAGTGTGTGCTTGCATTTGATTTACATTCCGTTCCGTTTACTTTTCTCTTTTCTTCAAATGTAATTTTGCCTAACCTTTTAATTCATCTGGTTGTAGTCCTACTTTTAATTAGTATGATACATAATGCAGGAAATTTTTTGCGTCATCTATGGCTCTTAGCACAGTAGAAAAGAAGATATATGAGCAGTTAAAAAATGCGGGTACTACTGTCATCGTTGGAAAATCTGGAAGTGGGAAAACATGGATAGCAAAAAAGTTAAGTCTCATTGCAACTAAGAAAGGGTTGTTTGATTCCGTCATTTGGCTATTTCTGAACAGAAACTACGACATAATGTCTGTCTACAAGAGCATTGCCAATCAGTTGTCCCTGTTTTCTAAACAATATGAGTTCGGAGAGGGTGATAACATGGACATTATGGAGTTAAATGAGGTAGAAGACTTGGAAAAATTGGAGAAAATGATAACTGACGCACTTAAAGGGAAGAAAATCCTTTTAGTTTTGGATGATGAGGGAAACAAAATGACAAAGGGAAGGATCGATGGGATGCTGCCATCCATCCTGCTAAAATCCACGACGGGATGTAGTAATGTTCTAATTACTACAGTGAAGCAAGATGGCAGCCACGACAACGTTACGGACCAGACAGTGATTGAGGTGGGGTCCCTCTCCAAGGAAGAGTCGATGTCTTTGTTGAGACGAGGAGCTGGGCCCAAAGCTTTTGAGTTTCCAGAAATGAAAAGACTAGCTGAAGCTTTTGTCGAAAGGGTTATGGATCAACCTGCTGCAATTATTGTGACAGCGAAAGCCTTAAGTTACTTCTGCAAAAGCAATTCTGGGGTGGGAATCATGGAAAGTGCTCTGAAGGAAGTACAAGCACTAAGTGATGAACAACTCAACTCCATAAATCTGAGGTTAAAATCCATGAAGTTATTGTGCAATGCTGAAATGTTGACCTTGCCCAGCGAGATTTTGGTGGACTGTGCATGGGGGGGAAGCCATTTCTTCCGCGACCGCGGAAGTTTCCATTATGAACAATGATACATACACTCCCTCCCAACCACTCCCCACCACTCCCCCTCTCACATGTGGTGAGACCCACCACATGTGGGATCCACGGTGAGACCCACCACATGTGAGAGGGGGAGTGGTAGGGAGTGGTTGGGAAGGGAGTGTATCTATCATTTTTGTTCCATTATAATGAGTTAATAGCCTATTGGATATTGGAAGGTTACCTCGGTCACATTGATTCCATTGGGGAGGCATACAAGGAGGGCTATCGTGTTTTGATGGACCTTATAGACTGTCAGCTGCTGAAAAAGGAGGAGGACGATTACATAATTATGGAAAAGTCAGAGGAGGCAGATTACATTGTCCGAATGCTGGGATTGGATAACCTCCACCGCTCTGGATTCGATGGAACAACCAGCCTTGGATTGGCTGCTTTTAAGAACGCTGAGTGGGGAGGCCTTGGCAAAATAACGCAGGCAGATGGTATGATTAGGACACCTCAAAAGGGGCAGGAAATCTCAATGGCGATGCTTGACGGCAATGGTATGTGCAGGGGAGTCCTCAACAATTCTTGTCAGTCCAATCCTCAACTCCAACTTCTTGCTATTCTCAACCCCACACTTGAATCACTGCCACAGGCCATCACCATTTCACTTGCATCACACCCACCACCTATATCACAGCCACCCACTGTGTCTTGCTGCTTGACAAATCTCGATATCCTTGTGTTAAGGGGCTGTGATTTCTTGGTTGATATTGGACACATCCGAGAACTTTCAAAGTTAACTGTTTTGGAAATTTCTGGCGCTAGTTCATTGGCCAAAATTCCCCCTGATATTTTCGTGAAAATGACCAAACTTCAAAGCCTCCACTTGTCTTCCCTTCAAATAGAAAAGTTGCCTGCATCATTTTATGAACTTACTGAGCTGCAACGACTCCTCCTTAAAAATTGTCCCAACCTAGATGAACTGGGGCGTTTGGAGAAATGTGTTAAACTTGTAGTGCTTAATCTTTCTGGTGCTACTTCTTTGAAGGTGTTCCCATGCAGAAACCTTGAACAAATGCCGAAACTTAGAACTCTTGACCTTTCCAATACCAACATTTCTAACTTGATAAAAATTGGTCGAATTGAACATCTCACTCATATTTCACTTCGTGGCTGTCCACATGTAGATAGGATACCTAGCATTGCATCATTACCCAGTCTCCAGGTTCTTGATATTTCGGGTGCTAAAAACTTTACTGAAATTCATGACAAGTCATTTGTGAATAATTATGCCCTTAATATCCTTGATTTGTCAGGAACTCAAATTAGAAAATTACCATCAAGTGTTGGCAATCCTCGTCATCTCTATTTGAAAGGTTGCTCTTCTCTAGAAAAACTTTCATTTATGGAGTCCCTAAAAAACTTGGAGGCACTTGATCTATCGGATGCGTCCAATGTCAAAATCGAAGAAAAGTTCTTTGAATCTCTGACAAAACTCCGACTTCTTAACCTTTCAAAAACCAACATTGAAAGTTTGCCTTACCTTTCCAATCATTCTGAGCTCCGTCAACTATTACTTTCACATTGCTCTTCCTTGTACGAATTGCCTCAATTGAAGAACCTTACAAAACTGGAGGTGCTTGATCTTTCTGGATGTACTCTTCTAAAAAAAATACAAGCTCAATCCTTTGGCCAGATGACTTGCCTCCAGAAACTTATTCTTTCTGAAACCCAGTTTGAATACCTTCCATCACTTTCAAAGCTTGTCACCCTTTGGGTCCTATTACTAACCAGTTGTACAAGATTGAAAGTACTTCCGTCTTTGGAATCACTTTCAAGACTTGAAGAGCTAAATCTTAGTAGTGTTACCTGCTTGGAAGAAACTGGTGCTGCTAATTTCCTGAACAATATGGGTCACCTGCAAATACTTGACCTCTCTGAAAGCAATCTTAAAAAGCTACCATCTATGTCAAACCTTGACAATCTAATTCGACTTCTTCTTAGGGGTTGTAACAAATTGGAAGAAGTGCCAGACTTGCAATGCCTTACGAAGCTTAAGGTTCTTGATCTTTCTGGAACTGCTATCCGTCAACTGCCATCCCTTAACAATCTTACAAACCTCCATCAGCTCCTACTTAGAGATTGCCCAAATCTTGACCTATTAATCCATCATGAGATGCATGGTCAATCAGGAGCCATCCCTAAGCAACTTGATCTGCCGAACATGGTGAATAATCTAGGTGCTCAGAGCAAAAAGATCAATTGCAGTGAAGAAGAGGAGGTAAGAGAATACCACTGGCACATCTCCAATTTGCCTGAAATGATCACAGATAGTGACAGACCTTTCACATCTGTGAGTGGTTCCACCTTTCTGAAACTATTGGAGACAAATTCGCCGGTGAGGCAACTTTTGGAGAAAAGTCCCTTGTCGCAGGAGACGGGGTTGAAGCAGTTCCATTTATTTGTTCGCCCAGTTGACAAGAAAAACAGTGGAGGTATACACTGCTACAGAGGTGTTAGAGGTATTTATTTCCAAGCTAGACATTTCCCAAATTTTGATGAGCAAAGCATATCATTGGAGTTATGTGGATTCCATGGCTTTCCCCAGGGTATCGATCATGTTCTGAGTAGTGCTGAATATGTATTTTTGTTTGATAACATATTCATCAAAGAGTTATATGATCTTGGTGCCCAAAACATCAAGCATATGAAAGGCTGTTGGATTGAGAGATGTGAAAACATGCAAAGTGTTATCCATTCCAAAGAAGAGGGTGATATTTCTGAACTGTGGAAGAAATTGGAGATGCTTTGGCTTTCTAATCTTCATAGCTTGACCAGTATGTATAGTGGGAACTTGCAGCATCAGGGCTTTCAAAGCCTCAGACAACTGTATCTAGATTGTTGTCCAAGGATTTCAAGTCTATTCTCTTCATCCCATTTGCCGAAAAACCTTGAAATTCTCCAGATAAAGTTTTGTGATAATTTGGAGACTCTTGTTGAAAACAGCACGTCAGAGGATTGTACCTTGCCAAAATTGTGCAAGTTGAACCTATTCGGACTACCAAAGTTGAAGAGCATTGGAGCTGCCTTACTGTCCTTACAAGATTGTAATCGCATTGTCAGGGACTGCCCACAACTGCAGAGTGAATTTTGATGCCTAAGAGACAGATTTGCTGGACATTATGTGTTTGATAGGGATATTACTTCTCGATAGGGATATTACTTCTCAAGGGTTTATTTACTCGTCAAACAAGCTCAAAGTCCTGTTTCGTCCTAATTTTTTTGGACTCATGAATGAGATCAACTCGTCCTATGCGTATCCACTGGTCATTTCAGAAAAAAACCAAGTAAGTTCCTGCGGTAATTTACATAATCATCTATTTCGTTATCACGTCTTGAAAGCTTTTCTTGTTCTTCTTTCATGACTTCTTTGATTAAACTGTGTTAAACCTGTAAAAGAAGCAATAGTGTGAAAACAAAAGGTATCTCAAGATTTATGCATTCCCTTCTCCATTTAATACTAGTTTGAAGGGTGATTAAATGTTCCTGTAAACTATACATGCCATGATCTGTCCCTTTGTACCACACTCTTTCTTAATAGGCAACTTGTCGTTTTCTTGGAGAGTTTTTTAAGAAAAAGTTACTGAATATAAATCCAGCATCATGTCACAGTTTGATTGAAATGCTTTGCCACCCACATTATGCAACAGGTCAATATGCAGGACAAAAGTTGTTCAAGAGAAAATGTAAAGAGGGGCTTGATTGGAAGCCGCATTTGTCACATTTTCAGTTTTGTATTTTTGGATTGAGTGTTTGGGAGCTGATTATGGAATCGATTCTGTCAAAATGCATTATCAGAAATTTACTTGAGAATGCAAATAGAAAAATCATCTCTTTATGGGCTTTGTAAATTTTGATTTTACTTTCATTCACCAAACCCTTGTACAAAATCTATTTCACACATATCCGAACACTTATACAGGCTCCTATATAGTCCCTTGTGTACATGATATCGCATTAATGCAACAAAAAAACAGCGAAAAGCCAAGGACACAAATGGCATCTACTGTCCCAAGTTGCATTTCAACTCCTTAGCCACAGTAGAACTACCATACTACAGTTTTTAATATTTCATAAGCTCGGTAACTTTATAAATACTTACCAATGGCATTCGCTCATCTCATTTAATGCCTAAATTCAACCTCACCTCACAGAGAATGCTTTAAGATTTGTAGCTCAATTAATGAATTTGACCCCATCAAATATTAAGATCCATTTATCATTCTCCTCTGCAGCCTACTTTACGAAAGGATTTTTATACTTCTACTTCATCTGGTCTCATCTACTACACCTCATATCTGGCTTCAACGGCTTGGTCATCCCTCTTCTCTAAAGTTTCAGCATATTCTCAGAAGTCTCCAACTTCCTGGTGAGAAATCTATGTCCTCAATATCCTGTACACATTGTTGTGTGGCTAAGAGCCATAGATTGCCTTTCAAGTTGTCTAATTCAACTGGCAATGAGCCCCTTTCGTTCATAGTGATGTTTGTGGCCCCTTCAATAATACCAGTTCTACATTTCGATTCTATGTGCTTTCATAGATGACTTTAGCACATGTACATGGCTATATCCTTTTGCATTATAAGATTGAAGTGTTTACTAAATTTCTGGAATTCAAGCTTATGCAGAAAAACAATTCACTACTCTTCAGATTCTGAGAACTGATTTTAGTTATCCATACTAAATGCATCATTTTTTGGTTTCCTAATGAATTTTGCATGAGTATACTTGTCCTTATACTTCACCACAGAATGGTATTGCTGAGAGAAAGCATAGACATAATATAGATACTACTATAGCTTTACGTCATTAATCTACAGTCCCTCTCAAAATATTTGACAAGAGAAAAGAGACATTCAAAGGAAGAAGGGTAGAAGAAGAGGAAAGATTCACCATTGCTGCTTGGTGGGGATCTTACAACTATGATATGATATAGAGATTCCGGTAATATATTCTCATATGTAAAATTGATGCTGATACACTATATTAGTTATCAACAACTGACTCAATTATTACATAACACTAAACAAGTGCAACTCATCAGTCAATTAATTCTGTTACAAGAGAGTGTAGCCTAGACTACTCCTCACAGTTACTAGTGCGATATTTTACGCTTAGTTGTTGATGCATTGATTTACTTAAACCTGGTTTTTTAATTTCATTCTCATAAGAAAGTGGGGCTTTTGTTTTGCTTCGTTCTGGAAAAAGAGAATAGAATGTGTATGGGGCTTCACTGTTTGCCCAAAAAACACGAGAAGATTATTGTGGGATCTATATTTTTTCGTGAAAAAGAGAAGTCTGATTAATCTTAGTGCTACCTTTTCTATTTTTTTGTACGGCATGTTAGTGCTAACCTAAGGCTTTGCATGCTATGCTTTTCGTTTAGAATCTGAACTATTTGAGGATGGCTACAAAAAACATTGTCGTTAGTAGCTTACTAAGACTGTTTTCGGCACAAATCTAAACTATTTGAGGATGGATACAAAAAACAATGTCGTTAGTAGCTGTAAATCGACCCTTTCCGGCGCAAATCTGAACCTATTTGAGGATAGATACCAAAACCACTGTCTGCATTCTAATCTGCCCCATCTTTTTGCTGACTGACATTGTGACTTAACCACCATCTTGTGTGTTGCCTTTGGAGATAGGCCTTGAATGTTCCCTCCCTCTTCGCCGGCTATGTTTGTGAATTCTACAAAGATGATGATGAAAAGATAACTAACCATAGAAGAGATTGTGAGAGTACATTAGTTTGATTTATGTGCTTACGAAGCTATGAAAAAGCATTTTATCGTGCGTATCCGTAACTTGCATTTGTTGTTCCCATTGCTTAAATATGACTTGTATTTGTTTACTCCATTCATGTCATATTTACGCCTAATTATTTGGTTGCTCCACAGTGTTTTGATACAAAAACTTGATAATTCTTTTATGCTAATAGGTGCCCTATGGGTCCTGATAATGATGGATTGTGCGAGTTGCGTCACAAACGAAAACAAACAGGAAGTGAGGATACGCCTTGAGTACTGGCAGACGTTGTACCACCTTCTCAAGAAACTCCTGCAATTCCTGAAAGTGTGTTACGGAATCCAAAACGTAAAAGAGGCCCAACCAAGCTGAAAACAATTGCTATAGATGGACATTGTCTAGTTTGAGTCTTATTTGATGACAATGGTCAGCCCATCGGTGAAGGATCAGTGAAGTTATCTTCCTTTTTAGGAGCTCTCGTTCAAGAGATTGTACCATTTACACTTTCAGATTGGAGAAGACTTCCTTGTGAGACGGCAAAAGTCTTACAGCAATCCATAAAGGTAGAGTAAATGCTGAAGTTTAATTCTTGGCGCACTATAAATGGTAGAAATTCATTTGTATTTCAAATAGCATTTCAGGTAAGATTCAAGTTAGATCAAGAATGGGAGAGAGAACAAGTTTTTAAGCAAATGGCTGAAGTTTGGAGAGCCTCCAAGTCAAGATTAGTCACGAAAGTAAGAGACGCTGCAAATGAGGAAGAAAGGCTACGACTCCGGCCTGACAATATCAAATCAGTCCACACTGGAAGGATTTTGTGGAGAAAAAGACTAGTGAAAAATCAAGGGAAATTTCCAGGCCAGTCCCTTTTTTTGGCTATGATACCTCACCGGGTCCTGGGCGCTATTTGAGTCCTTGGAGGGTCCTGGGCAAATGTTATTGACAATTAACAGTATTTTAAGTTGGTGCAAATTGACACTTAACAGTGCATTTGAACAATTAACACTTCTTTGTTTCAACAGTTAACACTGCACTTTCAGAATACTGTTAATTGTTGAAATGCACTGTTAATTGTCAATTTGAACCAACTTAAATATTGTTAATTGTCAATTTCTGACTGTTAATTGTCAATTTATGATTGTTAATTGTCAATTTCACCCCTTAAATACTGTTAATTGTGGATTTTGACAACAATTAACAGTGCTAATTCTGAGAGTGCAGTGTTAATTGTTGAAACAAAAAGTGTTAATTGTTTTTTTTTGAAAATAAAGTGTTAATTGTTGAAATGCACTGTTAAGTGTCAATTTGCACAAACTTAAAAACTGTTAATTGTCAATTTCTGACTGTTAACTGTCAAGTTCTGATTGTTTTTTTGCCAGGTAGTGCACCCTTCTTCTTCACCGACTAAAATCTCTGTAATATTTGGAAAGAAATCCACCGGATAAAAACCAAATAATGACGGTTAATTGAATCAGAACAACCAAGACATACATACAAAGGAATTCGTGGTGGCGGTGGAAAGTCCGGTAGTGGTGGCGGTCGCCGGAGGCGAGGAGGTGCTGGAAATCGTGGTGGTGAACTTCGAGCCAGCCCTCTCTCCCTCACGTTGCCTCTCACTCGCGTCTCTGTATCGAAGAAGAAGAAGAGGGGAAATCGCCTAAATTTATGGGCAGGACTTCATCAGCTATGAACTTTTCTTTGTTTCATACGCTGGGACTTGCTCGAGTATTGTTAAGTTAGACAGGACCGGCCCAGGAATTCCCCAAAAATCAAAGGTATACAACTTTGTATTTCTTTAAGAAACTCATTACAAAGAATGGAATTTGTTTTTGAAGAATGGATATGGTTTGAAATTATGATTGAATAGGAGAACACTGATGGTTTTGAGAAAATCAAAAAGAAACAGCTCCCGCATACTCTGAGCCGTTAGGGATATGCACGGTGGACTAGTGAGCTGGTAATATCTACATTGTTTTAGTTTCTTATACTTCCTATTAACAAGTGAAGCAAAGTGTATTCCTGATCATGTATTTTTTGTCATTGTAGAAAGCAAAAAGTGAGGATCCCTCTTCCATAACTAGAGTGAAAGTTTGGACTGAGGGACATACAAGAAAGAATGGTGCCCCAATCAACAAAAAAGTTGATCAAACAATTGTGAGAACATTCATATTTTCCTTTACATGTGTAATTGGAATAAATATATGCAAATCACATTCGTAATGCTCAGATTTTTTTACTTGTAGAAGGAATTGAAAAAGGTTGAACAAGATACACAAAAGTCATCTTCAACTTATTTAAAAGAAGATGGTCTTTCTAAAGTACTCAGTCCTGAGAAGGGTGGACGGGTGAGAACATTTGGAACAGGAGTCACACTTTCAAAATTAGTTATACTTTCACAAGTTAATAGTCGTACGGCTTAACAAACAGAAGATCAAATGGTGTTGAAGCCTACTGTGGCACAAATGCAGAATGTAATCAATGAGTTACAGAAAAACAAGGCAAGTAGCTTAGTTTTGTTAATTCTAGTTAATTTGGACTAATGTTTGACTAATGACATTTTGTTTATTATTTCAGAATCATGCAACTAAGGACGGACCAAATACGGCCATTGCTTCTCCCACGGTACATCTATTTTCTATTTAAGAGTTCAATTTGGCAAATATACAAAGTTTTCTACTGAACTGTGCTGAAATTGTGTGGAACTTGTGAAGTACAGAGTTAGAAATATGGATTAGGTGCAGGAAATATGGATTAGGGCACAGGAAAATATATTTTTTTGCTAAAAATACAGATAAACTGCTGGACTATAGCGATTGTGTTGCTGCAATGTACTGAAACTGTGAACTACAGGGCTTGCAATATGGATTATGTGCAGGAAATTGATGTTGAATGCTAAAAATGATTTTGTTTGCAAAAATTGTAGAAACCCTACTGCTAAGTAATGTTTAGGGAGCTGGAATTATGGGTTAGGTATAGGAATAGATGCCAAATGCTGAAAGATGCTTTTGTTTGCTGATATATATTGTTAAGCTTAATGTTCGGTTGCAACCTAATTGCATTAGCCTTGTTTATTTGTGTTGTATGGACTTGTTGGTAAAGAGTGTGAACACCACTCGCAATACCAAGCTCAAGTTGCTAGATTAAATGGGAATGGGAGAAGTAATTGCTGAGGGGAGTTGGTCTTCAACTGATCCAAATGCACTTGTTCATCATCTTCCGATTGGACCTAATGCCCTGAGGGTTTGGGTGGATATATTGAATTATTGGGTATCAAAACAAATTTACAAACATCAACCATAGTAGGACTCTTCTTATGAAACTTCCCAAGTACAGTATTTCATTTAACGTCCATGGTTTCTTGATTGAATTAGAATCCCGGAAGTAATTTTATGTGTTATCTTATAAGTCTCTTTCTTACATTGTATATAGGTCGATTGTTTGAAGGGAAGATCGATATTTCATCACTTTTTGCTCAAGATGGAGATTATGATCTTTCTGGTGTTGGTAGGAACTCAATTGAAGTTTTTGCATCTATACTCCATTTTCTGTATCAAACACATATAATTGGGCAACTTGGTTTTGAGATATTTAAGTGTTTATGATCTCTTCGCAAATGTTAGCGTATAGCTAGCTACTAGCTTCTTAGACTTCACCAATGTTAGATGAAGACTCCAACTAGTTTTGTGTTGGGCAATATTTGAACAGATGGTATTTCTTTTTGGCAATTTGGCTCGACTATTGATTTTTATCCTATTCAGATTATGCTATTCCGAATGAAATGATTAGAACAAATTACAGAGCAATATGATGGAATGAAATGTTTAGAGAATCATCAAATATAACATGCATAAACTGTTGCATTAGATTACTTAACAGTAGCACTTTCTTTACTCTATTGAAGATTGTTTACGCAAAAAAAAACAAAACATGAATCCTATGAAAGGTCTTTCACTGAGCCAATAAATGCTATAAAGGGTATCTAACTAATTAATTACTCCGTCCCAATTTAGATAGTTATTTTTGAAACTCGTGCCAATTTCAATCTCTTTATCTTTCAATATGAATTTTCAAAAATATTCAAAATGGATCTTGTTTGATACTTCCTCTGTCCCAATTTAAATGTCTCCTACGGGGGACCGAGCAAGTTTGACCTTAAAAAATGAAATACTTTTTTAATTTTTTTTGTACCGTTCAAAAGATTTCAACGAGTACTTTTGAATAGTGTAAAAATTTTTGAAGAAAAAATCTAGAAATATGTTTTCTTTTAAAGTCAAAATGGCACGACTTTACATAGGAAATATTTAAAATGGGACAGAGGGAGTAGTTTTCAATGAGTTCTATGATACAAAGTGTTCACAATTACGAAAAATATTATAAATTAAATGATATAATAATGAAAAAATGGCACGAGTTTAAAAAATGGACATCCAAATTGGGGATTTACACCTTTTAGACTAATTTTTACCTCCGCTTTCCAAAAATATCCCCCGCTTTTATCCATTAACTTTTCAAAAGAGTAAAATAATAATTGTACAAAATTTTACCCATTAACTTTTCAAAATACATCTTATTAGGCGATAACTTAAAATGGAATACTCTACAATTAAAAAGAAAAAAAGGAAGCAGCAGTTTATGATTGCTACAGAAGGTCCAGAACATCGGCTAAGAAAGCGTTCTCCAGAATCCTATCTATTACTTTCTATAGCATTTTTCGCCCTCTATGGAAAGCAGTTTTTGTTGTAGTGTAAGGATGTCTCCCCTTCTTTTCATACTACATGAGTTATAATGACAGACCATCCATATGTTTCAACGAAAGTTGCAGTCGTATGCCCCACAACAGTAGGCTAGGCCTGGTAATGGACCGGATTGAATTCGAAATAGCTCAAATCCGAACTCGCTAAATTTGAATTTAATAATCCGAATCCAAATCTAAATCCGGAAAAATAAATATCCAATCCGAATCCGATCCATTCCTTTTTTTTTTAGCTCTGCTTTATCGACTTTCTCTCGCAGTAAATAATAGAGGTGAGCATGGACCGGATTGGTTAGGTTATATAGTAAATCAAGAACCAAACCACTACTTACGGATTATGAATTTGGAGAACCAAACCAACCCATATATTTATAGAACCAAATCATTCCAAACCATAAAAATACGGTTCGGTTTCGGTTTTGAACCACGGTTCACTTGAAATTGAGGTATCATCTCCATAAGCTATTTAAAGTACTCTTTAAAAAAATTACTTAAAGTACTCTTCCAAAACTTATTCTAAAATGAGTTTTATTAAAATCACAAAAGCTCACTAGTATCAACCAACTAAAGAAGAGCAGAATAATACTAGTAAGTAGTGAAGGGACAAGGCCATGGAATAGAGTATTAAATTAGGAAATTAGCTACCAAGGAAAAGAATAGGAGATAAATTTACTAAGCCCAAACCGTTAGGGTATTGAGATTATAGGAATAGGTTATTAGATATATACAAGTTTAAGAATTAATCTTAGAAGTAGAAGAATATGGTGGTGGAATGGAGCATTACTGCATTAGATTAGAAAATTTATTGACTATGTGAAATTTTTTTATTTAGTATATCTAAATACATTATATATGTAAGTATAGGGTTTGGATCAGTTTGGAATCAGAACCGTCAATGTAAATCCATAGACCAAACCATTCAACGTAGTTTCTAATTTTTAAAAACCGGGACCAAACCACATTACCAAAAAAACAAATCAAACCATTCGGTTTGGATTGGTTTGGACTGAATTCGCAGTTTGACAGTTATTTTGCTCACCCCTAGTAAATAAGGCGGATACTTTTTTGCCACCTCTCTCTCCTATTCAAATCCTGTCTTGAGCAAGCAAAAGGTTGTCTCACTCTTTTAAAGGTGACTGGTTAACGGAGGTAACATATAGCATATAGTCAACCTCTTTGCTGCTTTTGCGTTGCTCCCCCGTCCGATTACTTGTTCTTTTTTAGTTTCCGTGTATTTTGTCCGCACAATCTAATGTATTAGCATTTTTTTTTTTTTTTTCAAAAAATTTTACACCAATTTAAAAAAATAATTATCATAAACACATTATTTTTTGGGTGCAAAATGCATACTTTCCCCAAAGGGACGAACAATATGGGACGGAATGAGTATTAAAGTGAGTCTCAAATTCTGCGAGACTAAATGAGAAATACCCATTTGGCGTTCTTGAGAAATGTGAGGATTAGGGTGCCTCCTCCGCTGTGGAGGCGACAAAGATAGATGTTGAGGGGCTGTATCTTGTGAAGTTACTCCGATTCTCCATGGTCAGGGTAGTACTTAACAAGAGCCTCCCCCGTGGCCTTCGTCGGTCTACAAGGTTTCGAGAGCCTCCACGAATTCCCTTGGAAGGCGATTTCATTGGAGTTCGACATTGTTTGAACCAGTGATTCCTCAACTCCTTCATCCACTAGAGATCAAAACAAAAAGAAGCTTCAGGAGAAAATCAAGATGTTAAAGGCCTCAAGAGTTTAGTTCTTGAGACTAGCACGACCTTCTTTTGTTTTGGTGTTCTAGTGTTACTTCTTAGAAGTGTGCTCTGTGCTTTGTTGGATATTTATTTTGTTGTGGTTAGGTTTTGGATTTTCTCTTTTCTCCTTGTTTTTCTTTTCCTCCTGGGGTATGCCCCTTGTAAGCTGTATATTCGGTTAACTTTTTTCTATTTCAAACTAATTTAGCCAAATAAAAAAAAATCCTCTTCGGAGTAAATAATAGTACCTCTGTTTTAAAATGATAGTTTGGTCCGCAAACGAAAACTTAAAAATAATGCATCCTTTACAAGAGATTTTTTTTTTTCGCAAGCTACTAGATATGAACGAGTTCTTTGAATCTATGCAAAAATAAATTAGAATTATTATTTTTTTGATAAAAGTGCATTACGTTTTAGTTCTTGTTTATAATACCTAACAATGTTTTTGGAACGGAAGGATACATTTTAAAACGGATAAAGATACGGGTACAGAGGCCATGGTACAGAAAACGTACCGATCGCGTTCGGGGACCCACTTTTGGGTCCCACACGAGTGATCCGAACCGTTCATTGTTCTTAAAACATTTTTCCGAGGGGCCCCACCAAATTTCAGCTTAATCGGACGGTTGGAAGTGCTCCAACCAAAGTCTCACCGTTCCAGCCACTCCTCCAAATTCGCATACACTCATGACTCATGTGTCCAAGACAATAACTTGTAACATTATTGATTTTCACACTTTCATTTTATATAAGTGCACTTTTTCTAATTTTATCCATGTAAAATTACAAGCTTATCTTTTTACACAAAACTAAATAATATAATGAATAAGTTTATGAATTTTTACATTAACAAGAAAAAGAAGTGCATGCGGATAGGAAAGGATGTCTTGAAAACTAAGTCCAAAAAACGAGCTTCGTAAAATACTGTACGATTTCTGTCTTATTTTGATAGTTTCATATTTCACTTTGAGACGTCCCGAAATATAAGTCCACTTTCAAAAATCCACATAGAATTTAGGTAAAATCCTGGCACCGGCGATCATCCAATATGAGCCGATTAAACGAGCGCTCCCCATCGTTAACTCTCTCCTCCTCGTTACTCTCCCTCCCCCAAATCAGCTGACGTAACGGCACCCTAACAGACTTCGACAACGCCCTCGGCTTCCTTGTCACCGCCTCACCGCCGCCCATAACCACCACTTTCTGTGGCGGCGTTGCCATAAACCCCAGCTTACTAATCCCCCCACTTCCACTCCTATACCCTTTCCTCGAACTACTCACCCTTTCAAAGTTCACACAACTCTTCGTCCTACTCAAACTCGCTGAGTTCACCAACCGACTCCGTACCTCCTCCGGTAACCTCAGCGTAAACTTATCGCAATTCTCCCCCTCTTGTACCACCGCGTACCACCTCCAAAGCTTACCGCCAGCTCTCATTCGCTCCTTCATAGACGGCGATCTGACAGAGCTGATGGAAACCGGAGATTGGGCGGGCGCGAACAAGTCATTTACCCCAACCGAGTCAGCCGATTCCAATTCCGGTTTCGGGTCATGACTCAGTAATGCCAGGTTGGAACGGCAAACGGGGCACGTGACGTGGGTGGATAGCCAAGCATCGATGCAATCGGGGTGGAACACGTGGCAGCATTCCGGGAGCAACCGAAGCGTGTCGGTGTTTTCGAATTCATTTAAGCACACGGCGCATTCTAGCGAGACGCCGTCCGTTTTGAGTCCCTTGACTTCAGAGTATACGAAGGTTGGAAACGTGTCGATTATAGAAGGGTCTAGGCCGCGGGGTATTAGGTGGCGGAAGCGGCGGCGACGGCGGCGGTTGGGGGCGGAGACGCCGTGGGACTCGAGGGTGAGAGTGAGGTGGCGGTCGATGCAGTGTCGGGTTAGGAAAATGGAAACGCAGCCCATGAGGAAGAAGGAGCCAATGAGGCAGGCGATTATGATTGCCATAGTTGAGGTAACGTTTATCTTGGAGTTGAAAATACGCTTTGGCCGCGGCTGTGGTGGTGGTGGTGAGTCGGTTTGGGCGGTGGCACACGGTGGATGAGGGAGTGTCAATGCTATGACAAGGAGGGTTGTCCAAATGAAGAGTTGAACAATGCGACGGCGGCGGAGATTATTTCGAGTCATTGTGTAGTAGTGAGTTTTGAGTGAGTGAAGAAGACGCAATGGTGGGCGGAGATATAAAAAGGAAAAAGAAGGTGGCCGTAGGAGAGTCTTTGGTTTTAAGACAAAGTGATTGCATACTTGTTTTGACTGAAGATGGAGAAGTGGGGGCAGTATATACTTCGATACGTACATTTGAAGTTTTGCCATGTTCTTTGGGTGACATTTTACGGCCCCGTTGGCTAAGTGGGTGAAAAAAGAAACGAAAAGAAAGGAGTGTGGGAAAGTTTCCCTTAACACTTCCCTTAACACCTCCTTTGGATGGAGATTTTTCGAGAGAGGAGAAAGGGAATTGACGGAAACGGGTTTCTTTCACCCGTTTGGATGGCACTAGAGGTGAGAGAGGGAAGGAGAGGGTAAGAGTCCTGACTCCCTATAAACCCCCATTTCGTTTCTCGCCAAAATTGGCGCGATTTCGTGAGAAAGGGAAGATGAGTCGACTTCCGGTAGCCGTGAGGTCCACCCCCTCGTTGGATCGTCGTTGTACTTGCATTGTTGTCTTCGTTTCGTCGAGGAGAAGCCGGATCTGCAATCAAAATTGAACTTTGAGGTCACCGGAGAATCGTCAGAGATGAGAGAGGTCGCCGGAATGGGAGGGAGACAGAGTGATTTCTCAGATTTATTTGGATGTATTTGTGAGAAATCCCTTCCCTTTATTTTCTTTTCTCACTAGTAAGGGAGATCTATCTCCTTTCTTTTCTTTTCTCCTCTCACCATCCAAAGGAGCTGTAAGGATGAGAAGAGAAAAGAAAAGAGAGTGTTTTCTCCCCCACCAAATCTCACCAAATTAAAATGGTTAAAAATGATTCCTGATTCTCACCGTTTCTCACCCGTACACCTAGTTTTTTAGCCATCCAAATATGGGAGAGAGAGAGAGAGAGAGAGAGAGAGAGAGAGAGTATTCTCTCCCTTTTCTTTTTTCTTGAATTCAAAGGGGCTCTTGGGATAAGTGTATTTTGGTGGCAATTAGGAATATTGAATCCAACAACAAAAACTAATGTGCGAAGGATACGAAAGAGAAAATCAAGGAAAGAGAGATAGATTTTACATGTTTCGGCTAATGTAATTAGGAGTAAACCTACCGCACTTGTAGTTGATCAATGGCTTCTACCCGTTTCACTAAGCTTGGTTTTTTTTTTTTGTCTTTTTGTCGTTTTAGGTGTTTTTTAGTTGATGTATGTGCAGAGAATGACTAGTTTCATTAAACGTGAAAAGCCTAAAAGCTTAATAATCCGCTTAGTGAGACGGGACCTAAATCAAAGGCAAAAGAACGCGTGAAAGTGCTACAACTAAGAGATGTTGCAGAAACCCCCCACTCAGACCCTAATTAAGACTAATATTTTTGCTCCGCAATACAAAATAATGAGCCTCAATATAGATAGATGTTTATGCTAAGAGAGTGCAAGCTTAACAAACACCTAACTAATTGGGATTTTAAGCCTCAAAAGCCTCTAAAAAGCATGTCCCAGGATCCGCTGTGCATCTAGACGGATTTAACCCTCGTCCGAACATAAACAACTGAGTCCTCTGGATGCAAAATCGAGTCAAGCGTCCGGACAGACACGATTGCCGTGTGAACGGACCATGCATTCAAGCCAAACTTCACACAAACTAGAATAACTCGGTTCATTTGTCATTAGTTGTAGTGAACAAAACATAATGAGAAGATTAGGATAAGGTTATCAACTGGTTCACCAATGAAGGGTCCACCAATAAACCAATTTATTTGGAAAGTCCGATTCCAAAGATAAATTATCAATTGTAACCCCACAATAGCCCCAATTAGACAAATGTAAAGGCAGATTTTCTGACTAAACCTTGCTACAGAAGCAATATTTCAATGGATAAGCAATCACTGTACATGTAGCATGGGTTGGAAGTTACTTAATTAACAGATGTAATGATTGATTTCTATAATTCAAGTGTGAGGTCCTTTTCATGGGACTGAGTTTGAATGCCACTTTGAGAAAAGTATGATGTTCTATAACCCATTATCAATTTGCCTGAATGGGAGTATTAATTAGGAGTTAACATACTTGAGGGAGTTTGTTTGGCTTGGCTTTTAATGTTTCCGTACCCCTCTATAAAGAAACGTATCTGACAAAATTCTGGTTAATTAAGAATGGTTATGACATGTAAAAAGGAAGCTTTGGAAAATTTGGTAAAACCACTATGATTTCCAAGCTCTCAATCATCAAACTAATCGCTTGAATAGAATTTTACTTTTTCTCTCCTGTTTAATAACTATAAATTATACATGCATAAAGGCACTAAGCATGCAAACGGATTGCACTGAACATTTGAACTATACTTGCATAAAGGCACTAAGCATGCAAACGGATTGCACTGAACATTTGAACAATTCTGATCACTATTGTGGGTCCGGGATGGGCCTAAAATTTCGAAACTGGAGCGGGCTAGAGGAGAAAGGTATTGGAGAGGAGCCGTGTAACGCCATGATTTTCGGAAGTATTATCTAAATCTTTTGATGGAAAAAAATCCAATAAGTGTTTATCTTAATAAGCAGCAAAATAAAAAAATATGAAAGGAAATCTAATCTGGAACAACCAAAGATAGTTCTTGTCGGAGATTTAAATTAGAGTTGTCCATCACAATAGTAAGGCAGGTAACAAAGCCATCTATAATGCTAAGTCGAGGTTAGGGATAGCAATTTCCTCCAACCCGTTCGAATCTCTTGGTCCGAATGGATCGATGTTTTGGAGATCTGTTCGGAGATCGAATAGAATATGGCGATTGTTTTTGAAAAATTTCGTGGATCAGGTAGGAGGCGGGGACAGGTGTACTATCACCGCCCCGAATCCAATCCAATCCAATACAGTTTGCTTTCCACCCACACCACTAAAATCCAGACCCCGTCCGGACCTCATAGTTCCAGGCCAAATCTCGACTATCCGAACTGCTCAATGTGTTTAAAATGTGTATTTAAAGGTCCCCGCGAGAAATCAACCAAAAAAAAAAAAGTCCTGTTTTTATGAAAAACTAATCAGATCAAGCCCTTCTCGGTATCTTTTTTTTTTTCTGATTTCTCGCGGGGACCCTTGAAAACACGTTTTAAACACATTGGACTATACGGATCATGAAAATTTGACCAGGAAAGTAGGGGGTGGATGAAAGGTTCACATTTTCGGGTGTGGATAGGAAGATTAGTGTGTATATAACCATATATATAGTTTGAAGCTATTATATGTTATAAGTTGGTACTGTTCTGTTTGTGTTTGATTTTGTTCACTAGGTTGTGGATTGTAATTTGATACTTGAAGTTTGCTCGAATTTTGGATGGAATTCTGGAATTTTGACAAATGTTGGATGAGTTTGGAGTAGCCCTAGCTGAATAGCTTTTGTTTACATGCTGCTAAGTTAGGAGGTTGGTGAATTTAGTGAAGTTCTACGTATGCTATTTTATGCTTTTGAGCTGCAGCTAGTACTGGAGTATAGCCAGAGTTTATGATCTTTTGCAATTGTTGTGGCTACCACTGTTTTTTTTCCCCAGTTTCTGCCTTTTTTTAATTCTTCCTTTTGTCATCCGATTTCCCTCGAATCTCCACTATGGATCCCCGTTCTCCGTTTGGGTGGGGATGGAGGGGAAAAAATAATCCCCATTACGGGGGAGGGGTTCGGAGATCGGGGACAGGGATAGTATACGTAGTCTCTGGCCTCGACCCATCCCCATTGCCATCCCTTGTTGAGGTCCCACTCCCCATGGTTTCCTGGTTGGCTGCAGGTTCTTCATTCTCGTTGTATTGGCCACCTTCTTTTTCGGTACTTGACATAAAATGTCTTGGCACACGAGAACCATGAGTGGATGACACTTAGTAGATGAACTCCTATTCGTTAACCCTTAGATTATAATTTATAGGTAATGACAGTTGATAAAAAAATTGCATAATTTAAAGAACAACTAATCATTTCATTAACTAGCCTTTACCTCACATGTTTTTTAGAATCTTCAACTCGAGAACATTTCCCCAAACAATACTAAATACATAGTTCTTGGGGATCTTTTCGGCTAACGAGGCCCTGGTTTCACTGGCCCAATAATTGGGACCTTTCGACTCCTAGGATTTGGTTCCGCGATCCACACTTTCTAATATAAAACATTAACGAGGCATTGGTTTCGCTGACCCGGCTTTGGTTCCACTAACCACGACCTTTTCAGTTAACAAGACACTGGACCTTTCGCTTGACGAGGCACTAGTTTCGCTAATTTGATATTTGGGACCTTCCGGTTGATCAGGCTTTGGTTCCACTACCTATGCACTCTCCTCACTTTCCGATTTCCTTTAACCTAGAAACGTATGTGATCTCCTACGTATGAACACCACCCCCAATGAACCTATTTGTCTCCTATAGTTCTAATAGTCCCATCAATGATTATAACAGAGTATTAGCAGAGCAAAGCAATAACAATCATTCAATGTGTGCAAGGGGATCCACATAAATTGTTCTCATTGGTCCTTGCGACTTTTGAATTCATGGTAACTTTAACGTATAAGTCCATCTTACGAATTATAACTCTTCAGGGGTTGGTTAGTAATTTCGTGAACCATGTGTAAATTGGTAGTTCAATAAAATAGGGGTTCAAGTGTAGATTAATAAAACATAGTGGAAGTGTAATTTAATAAAGTGTCGTGGTAATGTTGTAATTCGGCTACTCACATAGGTACTTTCATAATTTAGTGAAAGTATAGGGGTAAAACGGTAATTATATAAGTTATGGGTAATTTAGTAACTACAAGATTTGGGGCAAGACTATTAATACTTAAAATTTGGGGGTAATTTCGTAAATGGTACTTTGGCAATTTGAGCGAGCATAAGGGTATTTTGGTAAAAATGACTAATGGGAGGGTAATTCGGTTATTAACCAAGTGTAAAGGTGATTTGACAAAAAGTCCATGGAAAAATATGATAAAAAGTCCATGAATAAGAATATTCATGCAATTTACTTGCAAAAAAAGGTAGTTTGGTCATTTACATAGGGAGGAGTGTATTTTGTAGTTTGAATAACTCCCAAGGCGTAAAATGGTAATCTCAAGATTTCCTAGGGTGAAATAGTTATGTCCAAGATTAAGCCTTTAAATTAAATAATAGAGTTTAACATGGTCGTATGATAATTAAACATAATACTAATATTATTTTACTTAATAAAATATTCAAAAACAATATAGTAGTTCTTTTATATGTAATGGCTTTATCGTCATTTCCTTCCCTTTGAGAGTAATATAATCCTACAATAAATTTGGCATGTTAAGACTTGATATCACATGTAGTGGGGTTAAATAACCATGTAAAAGCATATTATTGGGTCAAACCGTTAAGGGTAGCAACTACAAGGGTCAGAGTCTAATGAAAGAACGAAATTTAAAATCTTGTTTGAATCTGTATGTTTTTAATATATGTTAGTAGGCATTAGAAATTCTTCTATTCTAAGTTTCTCACACCAGTTGTTCTCTTTGTCCTTCTATGTGATAACATAAATGTGTTAAAAAATATATCAATGGATATCGTGCAAACATGGTAAATTTAACGTCATTGATATTGACAAGATAAAAAAAAGGTGAGGTAAATCATTGACGTGATCCCAAGAAGAGAGCACAAATACTTTGATCAAGACAATCCAGGCCCATTTGGAAAACTTGGATGAGTGTTCAATTTTATTCATGTGAATTGCAATAATTAGTTAATGGTCTTGGAGCACCGTTACATAGTACACCAACACCCTCTATCATCAAATATTCATATGAGGCTCATATTCTTTATTTTATGTCTAACGTATATATGTGATGATCGAGCCAGATTGGGCAACATGCGGCGCCAACATTGCCACAAGAGCATGCACCGGACAATTTTTTTGTGCTTTGATGCACATGCACTGCTTACCGCTAGTACGGCACCGAACTTAGGGTTTGATCCAATGCCTGTAGTACTTCTTTAGAGTGTGAGGTCTACTACTCAATTCTTTTCTTTAATCTCAATTCATATGAGTCCAGATTAAATGGGCCTCCAAGAGAGGGAATGAAAAGTTTATTGCCAAACAGAAACCAGCAAAGAGTTCAGCCCACTTTCGGATGGCCCAGATAGACGCAGCCTATCAGCATCCAATGACCATCTTTGATGTTCTGCACTGAAAATTGAGAAGGCTTGCCCACCAAAAGTAAGTTTGGATTCTTTTCCTTTTTTTTATATTTTTGTTTTGGCGGTCATGGTGCCACTCAGCTTGCACGCACCTCAATTAATTCCCTCCTCAGTCCAATCAAAGGCAAGCTATCCGCACCGAGACTAAAAAATTCACAAGAAAACCTCTTGCCGCAAGGCCTCAAGACAATGGACCCGTTTCTAGTTGTGGTGGCGACATTCGGCATAACTTCTTGCAAATTGTAAAAAAAAAAGGGGTTGAACATGTTTGTTTGAATAAATTGTCAAATAGCATTTCAAATGTCTAGATTGTCCTTAAAACGTAAATAAGAAATAACTTATTCACTTCATAATTCTTTTGTTCATTCATGTTTTAACAACTCAAAATAAGCGAAAAAGCTTCAAATTGAAACTTAAAATATCTAGTTTTTTCGGATCAAATAAGCTAAAAAAAAAAAGCAAAATAAGTTATTATTCAAAGCGTTAACAAGCACCTTTAATTAGCTTTTCTTAAGAAAATAACCTAAATAACTTAGATTATAAGTGCTAACAAACGGGTCCATTGTCTAGACACGAGACTGCAATTTAATATAAATCTTTTTTTTATTACTCTTTATGTCAATTATCTCATATCAATCAAGAAAGGATTACCTATGTATTTGTCTAGTCCATAACTACGCGTAACAAATAAGAATTGATTGGTTGAATTAATCAAAGAAAGATCAATATTCTGGAACAGGCAGTTTTTGTATCCTCAAGATCTTATTATTCGAAAACAACTCATTAAACATGAAATGTAGTCAGGAACATGTTGGCATCTATGAGTATATGATTATGATGAACAAAATCGATTTACTGATGTCAGAAAAATAGGCCTATAATTTCCGATATCTTTTATGATCAAAGAATAAATCCGCTAACTTCTTTTTCTTAGGTCGTTTTAATCGAATGTTCTGAAAAACTTATTGAAAAACTTATTGACGTCGAATTTATTTCTTTCTCTTAGTCAAATTGCAAGTAACAATGATACATGTACAACAAAAGTTTCCAACACACCATGTGAGTGTGTTGGAGCTAGTTGTTGTACATGTATCATTTTTGAATTGCAAGTGATTCTCATCCCGCGACAATTGAGGAACAGGGATATCAGATTCAGGGCCTTTTGTCTTCCCTATCATTCTTTTCCGCCATCATCTTTTCAGATCTAGTTAGGAGGACAATTACTTCCACTCCGTCCCCACCTCCGACCTCCCCACCCCAATCTAGAGTGTATTCAGTGATCCAATAAGTAAATGGGGTGGATTTGTTATTTGCTTCCCTCATCTCGTTTTAACCCAATTCGACTCCGTAGTTATTATTTTTATATGTATATTCCCATATAGATTTGATTGTTTTGATATCAAAAGAGCAAAATATCCAATAATAAATCACTAGTTCATGTCTTTGATTTGTTTTTTGTTGCTATTTTTTTTAACTCTCATCAATCATCAATATATATATATTTTTAATCAAACCACACTAAAGAGAACAAAATTAGTGAAAATTACTACAGTGAATGAGGAACCTATTATTCTCCCAAACCCGACACCTCCCTGACCCGCTTGGGTTCCGCCCCCACCCTATTACCATTCCTAGTGGTCTCAGATCCAGACTGCACTCAATGTTGTCTACCACGTTTTTTGTGTCACATGGGGGTGGTGGAGGGGCCATTGAAGATGGATACAAAAGAGTACGAACCTAAATCCTGCGATAGTGGCCCTCTTATTAGGGCTTCTTTTCCTTTCAATAGTTTTTCGTTTTTCCTTCCTGCGTTGTGAGTTTTTTGTTTTGGCTCCTTGCGACTTCATCCAAGGTGTTTTCCTCATTACATAGAGGTCTTTTCTCCATTTAGGGGTTGTATGGCTATGCGTTTTGGTTGTTTTGTTTGTGGGGTAATGAGTAGAGAGAGGAATATAATAATAATTAGAGATGTGGGTAATTTTTTTTTTTGATCAATCATATTGCAAATATCATTCCAAGAAGTCTAACGGCACTTACAGTAAAAGAGCATAAAACTCGGAAAGAACTAACACTACTAAGACTGGGAAACGAGCAAACCACAAAAGGGCATAACAGCTCAAAAACACATTACTGCCAAGAAAGCAGACCGACACAATGCGGCGTAGAGATGTGGGTAATGAGTAGAGAGAAATAAGAAAGAAATGAGAGAAATAATTAAAAAGATGAGCCAAATAAAATAATGATTGAAAAACTAACCTTCTAAACGAACACAGCAATTGTAATCTTCTTTATCCACCCAATTTTGCTATCCAATTTGAAATGATATCACCTTTTAGCAATAGACCTTCAAAAAAATTAGACTTATTAAACTCGTACTTGTCGTCTATTCTTTATATCTAAGTATAAGGAACACGAGATATAAATGTTTGCTTAGCTATTGTAGACACTCGATTTTGACCCGAGAAACTTCTCAAGCATTCCCGATGATGAAATAGACCGACCGTGCATGCTTCAAAACTAAGAACAAGGCTTGAACTCACCAAACCATCCAAAACCACCATAAACCCTTTTCAAACAACCCTAACCAGCCTAAAAGACCAAAATACCCTCCGATATCTTTATGATCAAAGAAATAAATCCGCTAATTTTTTTCTTAGGTCGTTTTAATCGAATGCTCTGAAAAACATTGAAGTCGAATTCATTCCTTTCTCTAAGTCAAATTGCAAGTGATTCTCATCCCGCGACGATTGAGGAATGAGGATACCAAATTCGGGGTCTTTTGTCTTCCCTGTCATTCTTTTCCACCACCATCTCTTCAGATCTAGTCTCTTAGGAGGACAATTAGTTCCGCTCCATCCCCGCCTCTGACCTCCCTGCCCCAATCTTAGCAGGTATTCCGCAATCCAATAAGTAAATAAATGGGGTGGGTTTGTTATTTGCCTCCCTCATCTTGTTTTAACCCAATTCCACTCCGACTATAGTTATTATTTTTATATGTATATTCCTATATAGATTTCATTGTTTTGATATCATAAGAGCAAAATATCCAATAATAAATCACTAGTTCATGTGTTCGATTTGTTTTTTGTTGCTTTTTTTTTTTTTTTTTTTAACTCTCATCAATCATCAATATCTTGTTTTTTGTTTTTTGTTTTTATCAAATCACACTAAAGAGAACAAAATTAGTGAAAATGCTATAGTGAATGGGGAACCGATTATTCTCCGAACCTGACACCTCTCCGATTTCTCCCGCTTGGACTCCACCCCACCCCATTATCATCCCTAGTGGTCTCAGATCAAGACTGCATTCGATGTTGCCTACCACGTTTTTTTGTGTCATATGGGGGTGCAGGGATCATTGCAGAAGGATACAGAATAGTACAAACCTAAATAAAATTTAGAGGGGTTCTTTTCCTTCCAATATAGAGGGTGTTTTCGTTAGATAGATCTTTTCTCCATTTAGGGGGGTTTGTTGTAATCAATTTTTTTTTTTTTTTGGAAAGCTATTGTAATCAACTTTATCCACACAATTTTGCTATTAAATTTGACACTCGTGCATGTTGTCTATTCATTATATCTAAGGAAGACGAGATGTAAATGTTTGCTTAGCTATCAATATTCAACCAAGCTGAATTTTTGCTACGGCTGAATAGAAGCGAAGCTATTGTGGGACCCGAGGGATCCTCGACCCTTGCTGGGTCCCTCCTTATTAATTTTGTGATGACCCAATAATTCTTATTAGCCCAATTTTGTTTGGGCCAAAAAAATAATAATAATTTGTGGGCTTTTTTGTGGGTAAAAGATTCTACACAATTTTTGTTAAGTTGGAAGCAAATGTGTAGCACATGTTTGGTTAGCTTCCCTTGGATGCCAATTAGCCTTTTTTTTAATCTTTGGAGAGCCTGAAAAAGAAAAGAAACGTGAAGTGGTCTTGTATGATTGTGTGCTAAGGTCCAAAAGAAGGAGCTCCAATTGCAACCATTTTTGCTCTTGGTTCAATCACAATCAGCTTGTACGTGATCTGGGACTCTTTTGTCCTCTGCTTTTGGGTTGTGCAGCAGTTTGGAGTAATTGGTCCACCCAAATTTGGTGAGATTTTATCTCTTATTGATTGTAATTTGTTGAATATGCGTTTGTGTGTGTTTGTGAGATCTTTGTATTTCTTGTTAATCCATTTGTAAGAACTTTGATGATAGTAGAATCGGACTTCAGTCCCGTAAATGTATCTCAAATTTTTTGGTGAACTAGGAAAAAATCACTTGTGTCTCGTTTGCTTGTAATTTGCGTATTTCGGTTCTATTCATTGCAATTCTTTTTATTCCTCTGTGATTTATATGAATTGTGAGAATTTGGTGCTATTTTTCCCAGCCCCACACAAATAAAAAAATTACCAAAGTTAAACAATGAGAACAATTTTCATTTTGAGTACATTATAATGGTAAGTGATACCGTAAAATAATAATATTGCGTACCGTTGAATGATGTTAAATCAACAATTGCTCGAGATTAGTTCTTCAAATTATCAAAATCCAACTTATATGACCGAATTTAAAACCATCCTAACAATTTTTTTTTTATAACTCGCCCCCTTCGACTTTTTTTTGGGTGTAAAAGATAGAAAATTCGTTAATCAAACGCTGCCGAGTACGAGAAAATACAACTGAAAAATGAAAATAATAAAGTAAAAACAAAAAAGACCAAAACAACAAAACCGAATTAACCGAAGGAAAACATCCAATGTAATGGCTAATTCAGTCTCCGTTGATTTGCCAGAGAACCCCTTACGACTTTAATTCGAGGAGCCCAACAAACTGATCAACGTCGCTCGAACTCGAACGATGTCTTAATTTACACAGAAGCATGTGTAGTCAGCCTTTCAATTTGTGAAGAGATCGAGAACCAAGTTAATTTGCTAAGCATGCTATCAGGTTCTAGGGCTAGGCAAGCTAACTTGTATTGGATGGCAGAGCTATATAGAGGGAGGGGTAGTTGCCGCCCTAGCTTCAACAAAGAATATTTATTTAACTAATGTGTAATTAGATTAGGGGTGATTTGGGAAAAAAACCAAAAACGGATTATTGGTTTTTATTTTATTTTGTCCTTATTCAAATTTTTTTTTTTGTTTTTTTGTTTGCATTTGTTAGTTTTGCATCAAGATTTTGTGGTTTCTGGATTCGTCTCGACGAGAAGAATCTAACAAGTATAAATTTATGGTCAAAACTCAATTTTTTTTTAATAAAGCCAAAATTGTACCAATAATCCAAGTATTTCGGCAATCATCAGTATCCGATGAACTTGATATTCTACAAAAGTAAAATGACACCGGGACATAACCCAATTATTTAAGGGGTGTTTGGGAGCTTCATTTTCAGTTGTTCATTTTCTACTTTTTGGATTATGATCAAAATGTATCTTGAATATGGTAGAGTGTTTAGGAGCAATGTACAAAATGCATTGTGCATCAAGAGTAGTGTTTCAGGTATATGTGTAGCATACATTTTATAGGTCTATTTGTTAATCAAAATTAGAAAAGTGAAAAACACGAAGTAAAAAACCTCCTCCCAGCCTACTTTTGGCTTCTCATCTATAATGTCAAATTTGGAGAATAAACACCCAAAACTTAAAATAAGAAGTTGAAAATGTGAAAATGAGTCGGCCAAACAAATGTGTGATGGAAAACACAATTAGAGCACCACGTTGCGGTGCTCCCGAAACAAATAATGTTATCTCGGATCGACAATAGGACCTGACCTAGGCTTTTTCACTTTTCTGAATAATAACTCCACATAAACATGGCAGTTTTATGTGCAAAACCTTAATTCACGTGATTAAAAAAAAGTGCTACCAAGTAGCGTACAGAATATAAATTTGAAAATTCGACTTTGACTATTAGAAAAATCCCACTTGATGGCTCCTCTTCATCAAACTTAACAACCCCTGTTTGACTCAAACCAGAGAGATAACTAGGGTCCAAATTACTATCTATGTCGACAGCAAGATCGACTACCCCTTGTAGTTTCACCAATTTACAAATCAAGCCCTGTTCCAAATCTGAAACTTTCATCTGCAATCCCAGCTTTCCTTCGGTGAGCTTGAAACAGAGTGAGAGATCTTGTTTCGCTGCTAATGGAGGAGGGTTGAGGTATCTCAGTAGGGGCCAGGGATCGCGGAGGGGCAGAGATGGAAATATGTAAGTCTTCTTTCTCAGTTCTCCAAATCGCCTGTTTTTGTTTTCGTTCTCGGAAACAGCCTCTCTGCTTGTTGCGTACATTAACACTTCCCAGACGCCGCATATGCAAGAGCTTCGTGTACCAGTTCGTGTACCGGGTACGCTCTTTTATAGTTGCTATTGTTGAAACTGTGTCCTAATTTGCAGGGACTTGGTTGTGTATAGTAGCAATGTCGAACCAGGAGCTCCTCTTCCTTCAGACCCTTCTTCAAATTCCTGGTAAGTGGACCCTTCTTCAAATTCCTAGTAATCATGATACGATCCTCGAAAAGAGTTATGCAGATTCGAGTTTTACCGTTTCAACGGCGTAAAAGGAAGCTGATTGGTGAGATCCCTTAGTGGGTTGCACCACCGACCGACCTCAATCTTTTTTCTTTCTTATGAAATCAACAGCAGAATGGCATGACGGTGTCGTTGTTTTGTAATTGAAAGGCATTCTGAATTGGTTCTTTGTATTAGATTTTGAACTTTAAAGCTCAAAATCCAACTTCCTTAGTGGCATTAAATTTTAGCCTAACTTTTATACTCGGTTTTTTTTCCCTGTTTATCCATTTTAATTCTTTCCTTCCCCCAGTGGTGGACAAGATTTAAAAAAAAAAAATTAGTTTTTCTACAGTAAAATTCAATATTTTTGTCCCTTCGAAATTTGGTAGTTTTGTGTTAGTCCCTTTAAACCCGTTCCGCAACACCTGATTTAAGGTTTACAAAGACGCATAAAGACAGGTTGTTCCACAACAGAAGCACACATTCTTAAGTCAGGTTATTCCAAGCAATTTTTCCGAACTCAGATTGGGTGTCAATGTGATTCTTAAGTTGGGTCATTCCAACCAATTTTTCCAACTTCAATGGAACGATCTGTCTTTAGCTTACTGACTTAAAGTGTTAAAGCCCTTTTGGCTTTAGTCAGTCATTGCGGAACGGCCAACTTTCTCGACCCTAACTTCTGCAAACCGAAAATAACTTTGTATTTGGGCCCCTCTTCATCAAATTTCTAGGTCTAACACTTTTTTTTTTTTACTTGCGTTTACCATTGAAAGGAAACACAGGTATACAAGATAATCACGTAGAAGTAGCATCCATCTGTATTAAATTTCTCAGTCCAACACTACTTCGCCCTCTCCAACATAATGACCGATGTTTTCACTGGTATTCGAGCAGGAGAGGATGGGTTGTGGGAGCTCTAATTTCCATCATACTACCCTTCCTGGGGAACAAATGGGGACCATTGGTCAAATTGAGCAGTAAGCATCCATGTGCTTATTATGAATTTCAATAATATGTGCATTTTGGACACCATTTATTTTTTGAAAAAACCTTAAAACGGGAATTGATCTCTGATCGGCAGAGGACGTTGAACAAGTGGCGGAGAGAGCAGAAGAGATATCGGAAGCGATTGAGAAGGTAGCGGAGAAAGTGGATAAGGTGGCGGAAGACGTGGCTGAAGATCTGCCGGAGGGTGGAAAGCTGAGAAAGGCCATTGAGTCCGTCGAGAAAGCTGCCGAGGAAGTAGACAAGGCTGCCGAGGTAGCACATAAGCTCATTGACCAGGTAGGTCTTTTTACCTAATGAACTTCCTTGTGTTTGTCTACCACACGACACAACCACCTCCCAGAATTGGGTTTGTTGGCTTGACGACCTTTTGCTTTCCCTCGTCCGGAGCCTGCCGTGGCAGCAGGGGCTCGCCTTAGAGTGGCGTCACCCTTGTCAATTCTGAAAAAAATAAGAGAGCTAGAAAACCGAGCCCCTCGCAACTGGAGTCTCCGTTAACCTCTTATGACATATATGCAGGGGCTAGGGTTAGGGCTAGGGCTGCAAATGAGCTTGGCTCGAGAGGAGCTTGCTAAAACTTGACTCGAGAGAATAGAGCGGCTCGAAGCAAGCTCGTCTCAATAGAAGCTCCCAAGAACTCGACTTGAGAGATAAGAGAAGCTCGCTTGAGCCAAATCTTCCATCTCGTTTTCAAAACGAGCCAAGCCCAAGCTAATTGCAGCTTGGCTGAAAGTGCTTGCGGGCCAGCCCATCCAATGTATGCATACATACATTCATGCCTTCATGTATTGAAAAAATTTCAACTTCATGGGATTCAGTAGCCTGTTGGCACATTGATGGAACCTGGAATGATCAATAATGATATTGAACTGCCAAGTGCCGCAACCTTGCGTGCCCAAAGGATGGACCACAAAGATGCTAGCGATAGGGAAGGCAAGGGCTGGTGAGGATCTACATATTTGAAAGTAGTAAATGCAAAAGGAAAGTTCATATTCGATCTGTGGCAAATGAACCCGAGTCTAGCTCAAGCTCACATTTCAAAGCATGCTTCGAGCCCGAGCTGAGCCTTTTTCTAGCTGAGCTCGAGCAGTCCAAAGCTCAGTTCGGCTCGTTCACATCCCTAGTAGCGGGCACAAACCAGTTGAATTGGCCGACACCTGTAATGCTCAACTTGGCTGGACAAAATATCGATCTGGCTCTTAGGGGTGCCAAAATTGAACCTAGGCTAGGGGTGCACACCAATTGAATTGAACCTAGCCCTATGAGGTTTGGCTTGGATAGATAAAATATCGGTCTGGCTCGAGTTCACATCGTCTACAATTTTTGATCCTCGAGCTCGTTTGAGTTTAACGAACTGAATCAAGGTGAACTAAGGCTCAAGTTTAGCTCGTTTAAAATTTTTGATCCTCGATTCGGCTCGTCAAAGCTCGTTAAGCTCAAATGAGGCAAACTCGAGCTTCGAGCTCAGTAATTTTTTTTGTTGTATCGCAATATGTCAATGTTGCTTTTATAAACCTAAAAATTTGAAATTTAAAATCCATCATAAACATCACCAACAAAAGCCTTATAAATATCTCTATAACAATACATATGAACCCCAATAAACTAGCATCTATAATGAATAGTCCTCCACAAAATTATTACACTTATCTTTTGATCTCAGGTATGTGAGTCTAATCGAAGTGAATATTCTTAGGTTTAAGCCCGGTTTGAGTTTTGTTTGCTTAGTAATCAAATCAAACAATAACTAACCATTACTGAGTTGAGCCTAAAATAGTTCACGAACGGCTCAGCTTGGTTCATGTGTAGGCTACAAGCTTGCAGTCTTATACATACGACTCCTTAAAATTTGGAAAATAGCCTCTAATAGTACTAGGGCTGCACAAAAAATCAAGTGATCCAGTGATCCGCAAATCCCATCTGGACCGAACCGATCCATGCTTTTTGGATTTCAACAAAACTATGATGATCATTTTGATAGGAACAATCAAATAAAAAGGTGGTCTGTCCAACATTGAATTCAGTTTATTTATGCCTAGGTTGGTTTTTTATTGGTACAACTTTTTTCATGTGGATTTATGAAAATGAAAATGCAGGTTGAGGAAGTTAATAAAGAGGTGGAGTCTTTAATGGAACCAGTCAAAGATCAAGCCAAGGAGACAGCAAAAGAAGCATCTGACCAAAAAGTAACAGAGTCGGAAAATAAAAAAGATTCATGATATATGAAAAGTAGACCTGTCACGATTCGAATAAGGCTAAGTTTTTCGTTTGTAGCAATCATGATTGATTTTAGCAAATGAGTTCAGCAGGTATTAAAATTATGGTCTCTTTTAGCTAAAATCGACCATGATTTTAACACCTGGTGAACTTATTTGCTAAAATTAGGGTTGATTTTAGCAACCCAGTTGCTAAAAGCATTTGAAAAATAATTGCTAAAATTAGGGTTGACATAGTTTTCCAAAAGATTTTAGTAGCCCAGTTGCTAAAATCAAATGAGTTCAGCAAGTGCTAAAATCATGATATTTTAATATAAAAAATTAAGTGTTTCCGTGTATTATTTTTTGAATTTTTCACACTGAATTAAAGTACACGAGAAGTACTTTAATTTGGTGCGAAAAAAATTGAAAAACGATAAACGGAATCACTTCATTTTTTTTATTTCAAAACCATGATTGTAGCACTTGCTGAACTCATTTGCTAAAAACATGGTTGATTTTAGCAACTGAATTGCTAAAATCTTTTGAAAAACTTAGCTAAGGGTAATTCACTAGGAACCCCATAGGCTCGGGTTCGACTCCTGATCGTGACTAGGAAGTCTCGTCACAAGGTAGCCAGTCGTTGGCGAAAGACCTTCCTTTGCAAGATTCCTGCCTGCGGATATATCAATTTGATTTGTATTTTTAGATAGGTAGGTGAGGATTAGGGGTTTTGGATTTGCAAATGCAATTTCACTTTTGTTAGCTCTGGTTTATTGTTGGAACTATGAGTTTATGTGTATGCCCTCCTAAATAATTCAGAGGGACTTATGAGATATTGCACTAAATTTAAACTTCTAAATAAGGGTTTCACCCAAAAAAAAATGACAAGGTTTGAATGAATTACAGGCTGTGATCTTAGTTTATTGGATTTCTTTTTGTTGCGATGGAGCCAAGGCCGATTCTAATTTTCCGGGGTCCTAATGCAAAAATCAAACAGGGGGCATTTATGAATTTTTTATAAAAAAAATTATAAAATTAATCAATTACCTTTTAGTACTTCGTACAAATATTGAAAAAGAAGAAAAAGCTGATTATTGAAAACAAAAAAAGTTCACCAACAATGAAAAATCTTGAAATAATGACTGAACATTACAAGATTTCAAAATAATTACTTAAATATATCACCAATCCGGGAAGAAAAAAAAAAAACCAGCAGCTCCAAATTTCAAAGCACAACTTAAAAATCACTCTTTTCGCAATTTTAGTATCAAAAGTATTAATTATGCCCGCACAATCCATCTTATTCGCCATCTCAAGTCCTAATTCAACTTTTCTATGGAATTTTATAATGGGTACTAACATAAGAGTCCCGAAAATTTGTTTATTTCTTGGGCTTAAAGTGGAGCTCTGAGAGCCGCTGAGCCGGCACTAAATGGAGCAGAGGAAAGAGAATCGATTCCTAATTACGTGAGGATTTTAACGGTAACGCTAAGTAGTTTACCCAGAAATTGTCTAGAATTTGAAATCAGTGGTTCAAATTGTAGGTATTGCTTACGAGTATGTAGCACTGCTGGGAAGTCATTGTTAGAGGAAGGGTTCTGGAACCAAATTGGAATACTCCATTACTCTCCAAACATAAACCATCTTTTGGAGATGGCATTTGTTATAATGGTAGTAGCTAACATATGTTACTACTTACTAGTTTTTTAAACAAGTGTCGCATGGCTAAAGAAGGCCTTTTTGTTGTGAGTGCAAATGAAGTTGCAAGGGGAACTTATCTTTCTCTCAGTTAATTCCTACCGATCAAGTAATGCTAAACGTCTTAAAGTTGCAACCTTAATGCTTAAAATAAAAACTCATGTGAACCATTTGAGTTTGATTTTTCATCATAACAAGCCTGTGATGAAAAAATCTAGATTATCAGTCAGGTTCCGGAGGGTATTCTTCTGATATGTTTTGCATCATCATATATGTGTTGTTTTTATAGAAGTAACTCAAAGTGTCCGGACCAGTTTACGCTCACCTTGACTAATCTCCGTTAGATTAATCTCACCGTCTACTACCAATGGGCTCAATCGAAAACCCTTAGCAAAGCTAGCTCCATATGAATTAATCCTGTGAGAGTAGCACCTGGAGGTTCCGTGTTAGAAAAATTATAGTAGTTACTTTTTGTGAAAAACCCAACACAATCAAATAAAACTCAAAACTTGGAAATAAGTGAAAATGAAATGGTTATCAAGGCGAGTGTTGCAATTTTTCTCCGCTATGGTGCTTGTGAATTACATGGACGTCTATCTCAGAGTAGTCAGTACTATCCAGTCTCAGGCTTTAAATGTTTTTCGTTATTATCCCATTTATACATGAAAACCACAAAAGTAAGCATCACAGAGGCTAATACCAAAGTAGAGAGAACCATAGATATAGTGAAGGTAATGAGGTGCAATTACCTTCATTAGAAATTCGATCAACTTCGCCAATTTTTTAAAGAGTTATTCATCCAAACAAGTGCAGGCTCCCTTTTTCTCCTTAAACTACACAAATTTGTGTTTCAGTGATATTCCAGATTCTTGGACACCAGTTTGTTAATTCTGATTATTCTACTGATTTGTTTGTTTTATTTTCATATTCTTACTTATGTTGCATTTTAGATTCAAACGCAAACGGAAAAAATAATAATAATAATAATTTGAAAGGAGTTACCTGATCCTCAGTTTTCATTTAAGGGAGAATGGAAAAACAATGACATGCATGTTAACCTTCTATAACAATGACTAGTGCAAATTTGCCATATGGTGGTGAGCGTAAACTGGACCGAACACCAAAGTTATCAAAGAAATTTGCTATATTGTCTAGTGGACTATCCATTTTTACGATCAACAACTTTTGATAGTAAAGCTGAAATGAATGGTACATTTGGATAGATGCCAACATTGACAGATTTAACCCAGATGAAGCAATTCTTGGATATAGCAACCCAAATAGCACCACATTTGAGCAATACTTTTGCGAACACATTTAATAATGGAAACTAAACATCTAAGGTGATGCAGAAATCCATGCCAAGAAATGAGGGAGTAGAAAAAAAAACCCAAACTTCAGCCTGTAGAGTGCATTTTAAACATCTTACGAAATCATGCATTCAAGTGGTTCGAACATTTCAAGATACAAGTGAGTTGGAACTTCAGGTGCTTAATTTAAAGTGAAAAAAGATAACTATTGTGCAGTTTGCTACCTTTGGAACAATAATCCAATCTCTTCGAAGGCCGTAGCAGTTCAAGCGAAGCGCCATCTGCAATTTGGAAAACTCGTTAGATCAACCAGAGGGATAGAAAGGTTGCTAATACTGAATTTGAATCAAGGATTTAACGAGGAATTTGCCGAGAGAAAAGAAAATTAAGAAATAAAGTTCAAATATACACAGTTGGATCCATTGACAATTCCCTCAGCAGTTTCTGTTCCTCCAAATCCTTGATCCAAAGTCCAAACCCAGGCTAAAAGAACCCAATGCACTGTTTCATGCATAGGAGAGGTTAGAGAGGGTGATCGGTTTTACTTTTAACTACAAATTTTGCATTCTTCTCATGTATGCCGTTGAAGAATAATATCTTCTTTGCCAAAAAATCTGGAGTTGCAGTATAAATCTCATCCTCACTTCCATTAGTGAAGTCAATCCAAACTCAACCATCCATCGCATGTAACTTTTTACAATAGCTCCACACCACATGCAAAAAAATGTACTACTCTCTTTGCAACCTAACCTCGAAACCAAACAGGTTACATGAGATGCACTAATTGCGACAGAGAGCACGTGATGAGGCCCCAAACTATCATCCTCCATTAGGAACTTGCTTCGACAGGAAATGGTTGCACTTCTGGCAGCCCAGGAATACCAAATCGCGAATCCTTGGCATTGCCCCATGGGTAAAGTTTCCCTTTATCTGTGAATGTAGCAAAAATATAGCTCTTTAGTCATTTCATCAAAATCAAAATGCGGGAAATCATGGAACACAGTGCTTACGTCAAAAGATTGTCACAGGGTCAACATTATCTCTTGGCTCTTAGTCTTGTCCCCAATTACATATAGCTAATGTTAGAGAGAAAAAGGTGTTTAGGGTGTTAAATTAAGCCTAATACACACATTACTGATTCATAAATAGTGGGAGTACATGATATAGAATGACTCAAATACCTCACTGAGTAATACTCCTAACAATCAAAATCAAAACGTACGAATACCATAACATAAACCAGGGCGAGTCATCATTGGGCCATGTTAGTCACTTGAAACTTCTTCTCAGAAAACAAAAAAGCAGAACAGTTTCTTCCAAGTGATCAACCATCCAAAAATGCAACTATCGGCATGAAATATACCCAATAACTCTTTGGCAGTGTGAGAGGGACTCTTCTATTATCCTCAAAGTACATTTGTAGGATGGAATGATATGGATTAGGGTATTGGATATGCGTCCGACACCCACACCCAATATAGACCCTTAGATCTTCTTGTTTTACAATATTCAAGGGAAAGGAAGCTTGAATTGGCCAATGAAACATTTCTAGCCTCAAATGGATGGGATAAAAAGCCCATATCTTAAACAGTTGAGTTTCGGTAAATCAACACTGCATATTGCACAATGGAAATATGTGTTTCGGATGTGCCCCCATACCCATACTCAACTTTAAGACACCTATCCGATATCGAAGACTTCATTTTAGGAAGGCCAGAGTCCTAACGCTTGGACACACACTTGCACAGATTACTCATCTAGTAATCTCTGAGTAGTTTCCTCAATTTTCTACTTCAGTTGAGAGTCTTCTTTTCCAGTCCTAACATAGTCTGGTAGGATTAATCTCTCCAAACTATTTGCATTTTTTGTATTTATTTTGCTTGTGGCCAAAACATGAAACGTAAAAAAAAAAAGAAAAAAACAAACAAACAATCTCGATACTCCATGGGAGTACATCTAAATCTAAAGAAAGTAAAATTGAACCGCTGACAAAGAAGATTGAGCTGAATTGAAGTAGGAAACGTGAAATGATCAAACGTATACGATTCGGATAAAAATTGAGATTTTCTGTTCGAAGAAAATTCAGGGCCAGTTGAGACCTAACATTTAGTGAATTGTAGGATGGAGAGAGAGAGAGAGATCTGGGGGAAATGGAGACGACGGCGACTGGTGCTCGCGAGGTTATACAAAACGACGTCACCCGAGATGAGCCGTGTATAAGAGTTGCGATGTTACAGAAACACGACGTCGTTTTTCTGTTTGTCCGCTTGAAGAACTTAATTCGTCACTTGAGATTGATTCTAGGATTATTAATCTGATCAAAATTGTTCAACATTTAGATCTTGCAAGTTAGATAAATTTTGTTAATTATCATACAATTTTAGTTCTTATTAGTACATGATCTGAGATGATTTGTGTGAATTGTATTTGGTGAAAATGGAGTTGCCCACATTCAATTCGACCCTTTTTATGGACAATACAAGGAGGTGGAGTAATTGCTCGATTGTGATTCATTCTATCATTATTAATACGATCAAGAGAGTTCATATTTTTGATCTTGTCAAGAAGATAAACCATGTTAAGAATCATGTCAATTGAGAATTGAATCGTACATAATCGAAGATGATTTAAGTGAAATTGTTTTTCTGAAAATAGCTTTGGCTACACTGGATCAAACCCATTTTTAGCAGAAAACTAATAATATAGAGTCTCTGATTGCGGTGAAATTGAACCGAGCTCTCTTGCCAAACGGCGATGCAGGTACGATGCAGCTCGTATTAGTTCTTCTATGGTTCAATTTGTTGTAGCTTTCTTCACTTTTCATATTTTTGTTATAAAAACAATTAATTTTCGATGTATACAATTATATGCAGTTGAATACGTTTGACCTTTACATTTCTGTACTTGGTAATTTCCTTAATTCAAATCCTAAATTCGAGTTTTCGACTCTGACAATGGAGTTCGGAGGAAATGAAGGTGAACAGCTATGTGGTTCTCTTTTTCTTTATTTCTGCTTGTTGAGTTTTGGACTCTGATAATGGAGTCGCCTTGTCCTTTTATCATTTTGGTCTTAAATGGATAAAGGGCTTTGCTTTCTTAGATTTGCCTTGGAACTCCCAAATGTCAAGGTAGGCCCTGGCTCTGAACAGGATTACTTATGAGTAAAAATCGTAGACATCCTTCAGCTGATTATTGGAAAGGATCTTACATTAGTTGATTTTATGACTAGAGTTTGGAAGTCAGCTATGTGGAAACTTTAACAGGGTACTTTAGGTTGGTGCTCTGTGTAGTTGCGCAGTCATATGCGTTCAGACTGTAATGTCACTTGGTTTTTGTATTGTATAAGCTTGTTTTCCTTTTTGGTTTCAGATTATGAGTACCCTTTTTCATGTTCTGAAAATTAGTAATTTTGATTCTAATATTTTGAATAAATTCAATCAATGTCTTACAGGGGAAGTGGAAATCAACAACAGCTACAATAGTAGCATTAGGTAGTTTTTCAAGGATGGAGGCTTTGATGATAAAAGTGTTAATGCAATGATCAAAAAGTGCAAGCGCCTTGAGAGTGTGCAAAGGCAAAAAACCCATGAAAACTGGGATTACTTCAGAAATTTCGGTATCCGAGAAAGAAAGCTTCCTTATGTTGTTTCGAAGTGCCCCAAAATACTTGGTCTTCATTTGGACGAGAAGTTTATCCCCATGGTTCATTGCCTTGCAACTTTGGAAACAAAACCTGGTGAGGTTGCTTCTGCGATTACTAAATTTCCCAACATACTTACCCACAGTGTCGAAGAGAAGCTTTGTCCGCTACTAGCTTTCTTTCAAGCTCTTGGGGTGCCTGAAAAGCAAGTTTGGTAAAATGATACTGCTCAATCCTAGAATTATTAGCTATAGTATTGAATCAAAGGCTTTCACAGATTGTGGATTTTCTAGCTAGTCCTGACCTCAGCAAAGAAGGGATCATCAGTAAGGTTTTGGTGAGAAATCCCTATATAGTGGGTTATGGTGTTGACAAAAGGCTACAGCCCACTTTGGAATTTCTGAAATCAATAGGACTGACAGAATTGAAGCTTCAAAAAGTTGCAGTTAATTTTTCTGAGTTTTTGTGTAGAGATGTCGACAAGATCCAAAGACCTAATTTACTTACCAAAGGGGATGTGGATTTGAACGTAAACAGGTAGTGGCTATGGTGACTTCTTATCCCCCTATTTTGATCAAAAGCATTAGTAACTCCTTGGAACCACACATAAGGTTTTTGGTGGAAGTAACGGGGAGACAGATAGAAGAAGCTGCTGATTATCCTGACTTTTTTCCGGCATGCTTTCAAGAAAAGATTGGAGTTAAGGCAAAAGCTTTTGAAACGAAACAACATACAGTGTAGTCTGAGTTCAATGCTAGACTGTAATCAGAAAAAGTTCCTTATTAAGTTTTCATTATGGTGAACAACTTCCATAAGGTAAATACATGCATACCCCTTCCTTTGCTTCTCTTTAGGGTGATTTGTAGTTACTTTGATGTTGTAGTGAACATTTCTCATTTGGTTTAAGTTGTATTCAACTCCGGATTGACCATTGCGGATAAAGCATTGCATTGCATGGCCGTCTGAACTTCTGGGCTAATTAATTACGAGCTTATTTTCAATATCAATGAAACAAGACTTGGATACTCGCATCCATCTTTGTGATGCCTTGCCTTCTATGAGTGGATCCCAGACTTGTCTCAGCCTATTTCATGATAAAACTGCAGTTTTAGGTTCAGCACATCGATGAGGGATCCGTCATTTCGGTTTGGTGCGTACCTCATAGATCCCAATCGAATTTCAATGATCCGAACCGTTCAATGTGTTTAAAACGTGAACCATGATTGATAGGTAGGGAGTTTAATTGTTTATTGTCTTGGACTGCGAGTAGGGGCACAACCTTTTGTAGAATAATAGAAGTACGTTTGGTTCGTATTATGTTTCCGGGACTGTTTCGCAAACTCAAGCACTAAAAGACAAAAATTGAGTGTTTGCGTCAATTATGCGAGTGTAGAAATCAATACCCGTTTTTGAAACTCAGGCCTCGTTCCCCTTAACTTTTGTCTTTATTAAAAAAGATTCTAATTTACGTCAAACTTTTTAGGTTCTGTGATTCGTCTCGACGACAGTAATCAAAAAAGCATTCGTAGAACCAGAGCAGTACAAGGGCGCCGAGGCTAATTGGAAATGCTTTGCACATCATGGCCTCATCGTATCTGTAGAACCAGAGCAGGTCCTTCGGTTAAGCCTTCAGAGGAGAGGGATTTTGTTTCTCTGTCTTTCGTCGAGCGGTAGGGGTCTGACGGTCTCCTCGGCTTGGCAAGACTTTCGTTCGCCTGTCCGGACACCACTGACAATCGCAAAGTAACTAGAGCTGTGTTACTGTAATGTAGGATATGCAGGCAAAGGTGGTTTTGTTCCCAACACAATGAAAAATTGGATCGACTACTAGTAGATCTAATAAAAGGAAAGTTCTAACAAATGTGATAGATTAGCGGTTAGATTGTTAGAATACAAAAGAATACAAACTATCACATACAAGACCTTCACAACAATCGACGCCGACTAAACAACAAAAAGAATTGCAGCAGCGAATGACCCTAAGAAACAAATCACTAGCCCAAAGAGGAAGATTATGAGAAACTAAACATTGATGAGCTTTGGTATCAATTGAGAACGTCATTTATGCGGAACCGAATTCTGAAAACCACTTCTCGTGCCGTTCAATATCTGCTGCGGAAACACTAGGTTGAACTTTGGTTATGGCCTCCTCAAAGTCGCACATGGCAACTGGGTCCTTGGAAATGTCATCCTTCTGACATACTCTTTATCTCCTCACGAGTCTTCCCTGCTATTTTACGCCTCATGCCATTTAAAGAGGCATCCCGACAAACATTTGTGAGATCGTCACCACTGTATCCCTCTGTTCGACGAGCTATTTCATCCATATCTACGTCAGAAGAGACCTGAAAATAGGCGACAAATAAAAAGGCGAAAAAAGAACCATCAAGCCTTAGGCAGGTAAATGACTACACGTAGATGATCTTATGCTTTGCATTCAATTCTATAAAAGCATGTGCTTCTTTAACTAGTAATAACATAATAAAAGGTGTCCGAGTACTTTCAGGGAAAATACAAGCAGAAACTTAGCGTAAGGGTGAGTGAGAGCATAAGAAGGCCAACTTGATGTAATAGATGAGGATTTCAACGTTATTCAAAGCAAGTCAAAGCAAGCTTTACATGACTATCTTTAAGGGCAGTACAGTTGAAATTGCCAAACATGAATGAAGCTACAAATAAGCAGTTTGAAAACTCATTTTTTTCTTCCATTTTCCCAGTTAGTTGCCTGGAAAACAGGGATGTTTTTTTATCAGCAGAGAAATTTCATTATCATCAAGATAAACAGAAGGGAAAAAAATCCAGAGATGAGGGAGGAGTTATTCCAACTCGAAGATTTAAAGGATCGTATGCAGAATGTCTATTGAAGATGGTGGTATGGTACTTCCATCACTTTCATCTGTTCAATCAAGCATTCATGGGGAAATGTCTATGGAGATAAGCTGGAGAAGGATAACTGGTGACTTGGATGGTAGGACAGCACCTTTTCATTATTTCATGATGAGTTTTTTGAGCTACTCTGTGAAGTTAAAGATATTTTAACAAAATGGACAAGATGAGGCGGAGGCATGATAATTGAATTTCCACACTCAAAATACTACCATTCATGGAATATACAAGATGTAGGGAATATTTTCCCTTGACAATTAGGATTAAAGCTGCCCAGTATGTGCTATGGGTAACTGAACCCTGAAAGCAAAATCAGATTACCTCAACAGTTCTCAAATTGATCTGTATAAGTTCCTTACGACTCTCAAAGTCTGGGAGAGGTATATATATTCTCTTTTCCAGCCGCCTCCTCCATGATGTCAACATGCAAGCAGATCAAGCAGCATAAAAAAATGAACCAAGTAATAACATCGCAACATCAGGCACTTAAACAGCTAAGCAGGTAAATCTATTTCATGATTGAAGGTTTAAAAAGTACAGCAAATAAATAAGCAAAAAGATCCAACCTCAGTGCCTTATCTATATCCCATGGAAAATTAGTAGCAGCCAAAACCATCACAATTTTGTGACTACCATCTTCATTGGTGGCAGTATTGCTTACACCGTCTACTTGAACTAGAAGTTCAGACTTCACTCTTCTGGATATGATTCATGCTCTCCTAAAGCCCTGAAATGCAAGATCATTCATGTAAGGCCAGAGTTCAACATGAACGAAATCAGAGCCAACAATCAAAAGGGTGAACAACGAGTTCAAAATATACTTGGATGATGGAACTTTTCTACTAAAGAATGTACAAAAGCCCACAAACAGGGGGAGAGAGAGAGAGAGAGAGAGAGAGAGAGATTTTGCATTTGTATACCCAATGGTACTGATGCTGATCAGAATTACCATACACGTGATACAACCGCATCTAAAACAAGGGATGAGCAGAAACATCTGGAACCCGACCCGACCCGAAGGGTATCGGTTGGTTTCAGCATATAGTTCGATTTGGTTACGGGTTGAGTTTTAAGGAAATTTTGAGTTCCGGTTCGGTTCCTGGGTTTTAAGGAAATTTCGGGATACGGGTTGAGTTCTAAAACAATGTGCCACACAATTTACAAAACCTGCACAAGCACATGCTCTTACATATGCAATCCTGAGCAGCACAGACTACTGCAGAATCATACTCTACAGACTTACCCACGGGCATTGCAGAGGGAATCAATCTCATCAATGAATATTGTACTTGGAGCATAAGCTCTTGCAAGATCAAACAAGCACCAGACCATACGCTCACTCTCTCCACGCCACTTTGAAGCCAAAGTTGCAGAAGAAACATTGAAGAATGTCGTACCACACTCCATAGCAACCACTTTAGCTAGAAGTGTCTTTCCCGTGCCGGGAGGGCCAAACATGAGAATACCCTTCCATGGTCTCCTAATACCCTGCATATCGGACAAAAATTTATTTAATTGGAATATTTGTATGCATACACATATGACGTGCACAAGACCTGCACATGTAGCAAGAAAACAACCCTAGACTAAGGACACGGCAAAATGCAGCATCTGAAGCAATTTTAAACTCATACAAACTGCAAAGAAGACCATGATAAAGGAGTGGTGTTTAGTGGGAGTCTGGGACAGATTATTTAGTAAGAATACAATTATTCAAGTATCAAATTCTTATAAACAAAATTCTCAAGGGTTAAGCCCGGTCGTTACCTCCAGGGCCCCAGAATTAGTCAAGGAGCGCATAAGCTGGCCCAGACATCCGGTTATTAGAAACAAATTTCTCAAGGGTAAGATTACAAATTTCAAGATTGAAAAATTCATCTATAGATGCGTTAAGATTGAGTTAATAAACCGTTATTGGAACTTAAACGTAACAGTTCTCGGTCAGTGATGGTTGATGGAAATTGGCAATTCTTGGCCATCGAGATTAGGACTCCCGTGTCTAAAATTGCAGAGCCCTAGGAACCTGCAATTTCCAAGAAATCGTAATTCTCAGCTCGATTAGTTTTACTTTTACCTACAAATTTTGCATTCTCCTCATGTATGCCGTTGACGAATAATATTTTCTTTGCCAAAAAATCTGGAGTTGCAGTATAAATCTCATCCTCACTTCCATTTGTGAAGTCAATCCAAACTCAACCATCCACCGAATGTAACTTTTTACAATAGCTCCACACCACATGCAAAAAAATGTACTACTCTCTTTTGCAACTTAACCTCGAAACCAAACAGGTTGCAGGAGATGCACCAATTGCGACAGAGAGCACGTGATGAGTCCCCAAACTATCATCCTCCATTAGTCATTTCATCAAAATCAAAATGAGGGAAATCATGAAACACAGTGCCTACGTCAAAAGATTGTCACAGGGTCAACATTATCTCTTGGCTCATAGTCTTATCCCCAATTATATATAACTAATGTTAGAGAGGAAAAGGTGTTTAGGGTTTTAAATTAAGCCTAATACACACATTAGTATTGCTGATTTATAAATAGTGGGAGTACAAGATACAGAATGACTCAAATACCTCACTGAGTAATACTCCTAACAATCAAAATCAAAACGTACGAATACCATAACATAAACCAGGGCGAGTCATTATTGAACCATGTTAGTCACTTGAAACTTCTTCTCAGAGAACAGAAAGCAGAACAATTTCTTCCAAGTGATCAACCATCCAAAATGCAACTATCGGCGTGAAATATACCCAATAACTCTATGGCAGTGTAAGAGGGACTCTTCTATTATCCTCAAAGTACCTGTGTCGGATGGAATGATATGGATTGGGATGTTGAACTCAATATAGACAATTAGATCTTCTAGTTTTACAATATTCAAGGAAAAAGAAGCTTCAATTGGCTAATGAAACATTTCTAGCCTCACATGGATGGGATAAAAAGCCCATGTCTTAACCAGTTGAGTTTCAGTAAATCAATACTGCATATTGCACAAATCACAATGGAAGCATGTGTTTAGGACGTGCCCCCGTACCCATACTCAGCTTTTAGACACCTATCCTATATCCTAAGACTTCGTTTTTAGGAAGGCCAGAGTCCTAACGATTGGACACACACCTACACCACATACTCATCTAATAATCTCTGAGTAGTTTCCTCAATTTTCTCTTTCAGTTGAGAGTCTTCTTCGTATTTCAGTGCTAACAAGTTCGACAGTTATATGTAGTGGTAGTCTGGTTGGATTAATCTCTCCAAACTTTCCTCTAAGCTGTTGCTGATAGTGGGTTTCCTTTTGGGACGTTTTGGGTGGTTTGCTTGAAGTGATGTGGACTAATACGCAATATTCTGTGTTATTGGGTTTGCTTTAGCTGTATTTGTGTCCATAAAAAGTAAACAGAAACCTACAAAATTTGACAAGAACATAAGAAGAATCTGTTAGCATGTCTTGTTATACCAGGAGTTTATGATATTGCTTGAATCTATGCCACTTATGTGGTGTTCATGAAACATGTTCATTCAATATTTGCAACTTTTGTATCGATTTTGCTTGTGGCAAAAAACTTGAAAAGTTTTTATGAGAAACGTATAAAAAAAGCTTACCCAAAACTCTCGATACTCCATGGGAGTACATCTAAATCTAAACAAAGGAAAATTGACAGTGACAAAGAAGATTGAGCTGAACTGAAGTAGGAAACATGAAATGATCAAATCGATAGCCTATATGGATCGCATACGATTCGGATAAAAAAGGGATTTTTGTATACCTGAAACGTGAGGCCTCTGTTCGAAGAAAATTCACGGCCATTTGAGACCTAAGATTTACAGTGAATTGTAGTATGGAGAGAGAGAGAGAGAGAGAGAGAGAGAGAGAGAGAGAGATTGTAATTTTTGGGGGAAATGGAGACGACGACAAAACGTGCTCGCGAGGTTGTACAAAACGTCGTTGCCTGAGATGAGCCGTTTATAAGAGTTGCGAGGTTACACAAAACGACGTCGTTTTTGGTACATGACATAGGTTGAACCTATGTCACGTATCCAAAACGACGTAGTTTATTCGTTTGTCAGTTGAACAACTTAATTCGTCACTCGAGATTGATTCCGGGATTATTGATCTGATCGAAATTGTTCAACATTGAGATCTTGTCAGTAAGATAAATATTGGTAATTATTATACAAATTTAGTTCTTTTTAGTACATGATCTGAGATGATTTGTGTGAATTTTTTTTGGTGAAAATAGAGTTGCCCACATTCAATCCAACCCTTTTTATGGACAATACAAGGAGGTGGAGTAATTGCTCGATTGTGATTCATTACATAATTATTAATACGATCGAAAGAGTTCATGTTTTTAATCTTGTCAAGAAGATAAACCATGTTAAGAATCATGTCAATCGAGAATTGAATTGTACATAATCGAAGATGATTTAAGTGAAATTATTTTTCTGAAAATAGCTTTGGCTACACTGGATCAAACCCATTTTTTGCAGATAGAGTCTCTGATTACGGTGAAATTGAGCCGAACTCTCTTGCCAAACGGCGATGCAGCTCGTATTAGTTCTTCACTTTTTGTATTTTTGTTGTAAAAACGATTGATTTTCGATGTAAGTGTATGTGGTTGAATACGTTTGAGCTTTACATAGAATCCTTCAACTTACATTTCTCTACTTGGTAATTTCCTTACCTTAATTCAAATCCTAAATTCGAGTTTTCGACCCTGATAATGGAGTTCGGAGGAAATGAAGGTGAACAGCAATGTGGTTCTCTTTTTCTTTATTTCTGCTTGTTGATTTTATGCAATCTTTGATTTTTTATTCTGGGCCTTCTTTGGGTAAGCTTCTTGGGAGAATTATTTTTTTCTACGCTTCTTGGGAGAATTATTTTTTTCTAAGCTTCTTGGGCCTTCTTTGGGTAAGCTTCTTGGGAGAATTATGATTTTTGTTAGCACTTAATAGGTTCTGAATAGTACTGGCCCTGAGCAAAGGCGAGTAAGGCGTTCGTGATAGGCCTCCAACATTTTGCTAAAATCCAGGCTGAAGTCAGCCTGAAATTGAACTAAGCAAGGACTCAGTTTAGTTTCTGCAGGGGGAAAATCATCACTATAGCTTCTAAGGGGAGTTTCACCAAGAATAAGGGCATCTAAGGCAAAGGGATAAAGAAAAGAGCTAGGTAGCTAGAGCTAGGTCTCTTTCCTAGGGTGCTATGAGGACAGTTTCATTCCTTACTGGAACTATTGAATAAACTGCTAAATCTCAACCGAATCACTTGCTTCATTAGTAGCATAATCAACGGCTTCCCCTGCTGCTAGTAGGTATGCTGCTCCTAGGTATGTTCCTTGTAGTTATGCTCCTATTTATGATGCTGGATAAGCATCATAAATAGGATTATAATTGACCATACGAAGCGTAATTAACATTTATGCAGCTAATAACCGACAAGAATGATCTTTAAGTAATTGTTTTAAGCTCTGTAATGATATGCGTATTTTTAAAATTGTATCTTGCTGAATACTAGTAATATTTTTGTTTTTTGAAGTTGCCTTGTCCTTATATCATTTTGGTTGTTAAATGGATAAAGGGCCTTGCTTTCTTAGATTGGCCTTGGAACCCCAAATGTCAAGGCCGGCCCTGGCTCTGAACAGGATTACTTACGAGTAAAAATCGTAGACATCCTTCAGCTGATTATTCGAAAGGATTTTACATTAGATGATTTTATGACTAGAGTTTGGAAGTCAGCTGTTTGGAAACTTTAACAATGAACTTCAGGCTGGTGCTCTTCGTAGTTCATATGCTTTCAGACTGTGATGTCACTTGGTTTTCTATAGTAGAAGCTTGCTTTCCTTTTTGGTTTCAGATTATGGGTACTCTTTTTCACATTCTAATATTTTGAGTAAATTCAATCAATATCTTACAGGGGAGATGGAAATCAACAACAACTACAATAGTAGCATTAGGTGGTTTTCAAGGAAAGAGGCTTTGATGATAAAAGTATTAATGCAAAGTTCAAAAAGTGCAAGCGCCTTGAGAGTGTGCAAAGGCAAAAAGCCCATGAAAAATGGGATTACTTGAGAAATTTCGGTATCCAAGAAAGAAAGCTTCCTTATGTTGTTTCGAAGTGCCCCAAAATACTTGGTCTTCATTTGGACGAGAAGTTTATCCCCATGGTTCATTGCCTTGCAACTTTGGAAACAAAACCCGGTGAGGTTGCTTCTGCGATTACTAAATTTCCCAACACTTGCCCACGGTGTTGAAGAGCAGTTTTGTCACCTGCTAGCTTTCTTTCATGCTTTTGGGATTCCTGAAAAGCAAGTTGGTAAAATGATACTGCTCAATCCTAGAATCATTAGCTACAGTATTGAATCGAAGGCTTTCACAGATTGTGGATTTTCTAGCTAGTCTCGGCCTCAGCAAAGAAGGGATGATCCATAAGGTTTTGGTGAGAAATCCCTATATAGTGGGTTATGGTATTGACAAAAGGCTACAGCCCACTTTGGAATTTCTGAAATCAATAGGACTGACAGAATTGAAGCTTCAAAAAGTTGCTATTAATTTTTCTGAAGTTTTGTCGACAAGATCCTGAGACCTAATTTTACTTACCTAAATGTGGGTTTGAAGGTAAACAGGTAGTGGCCATGGTGACTGCTTATCCCCCTATTTTGATCAAAAGCATTAGTAACTCCTTGGAACCACGCATAAGGTTTTTGGTGGAGGTAATGGGGAGACGGATAGAAGAAGCCACTGATTATCCTGACTTTTTCCGGCATGCTTTCAAGAAAGGATTGGAGTTAAGGCAAAAGCTTTTGAAATGAAACAACATACAGTGTAGTCTGAGAGCAATGCTAGACTGTAATCAGAAAAGTTCCTAATGAAGTTTTCATTATGGTGAACAACTTCTGTAAGGTAAATACATGCATACCCCTTCCTTTTGCCTTCGCTTCTCTTTGATCTTGTAGTTACTTTGATCTTGTAGTGAACATTTCTCATTTGAGTTTAAGTTGTATTCAACTCCGGATTGACCATTGTGGAAAAAGCTTTGCATTGTATGGCCGTCTGAACTTCCGGGCTAACTGATTATGAGCTTACTTTCAATATCAATGAAACAGGACTTGGATGCTCTCGTCCATCTTTGTGATGCCTTGCCTTCTATGAGTGGATCCCAGACTTGTCTTTAATAGTGGATGTGAATATTATCCTATTTCATGATAAAACAGCAGTTTTAGGTTCAACATATCGATGATGGATCCCTCATTTCTGTTTGGTGTGGACCTCATAGATCCCAATCGAATTTCAATGATCCGAACCGTTCAATGTGTTTAAAACATGAACCATGATTGATAAGTAGGAAGTTTAACTTTTTATTGTCCTAGACCGCGAGTAGGGGCACAACCTTTTGTAGAAGAAAGGAAGTACATTTGTTTCGTATCATGTTTGATTAGCTCCGCTAAGTCAGCTGAATCATTTGGGTTTAACCGCGGCAGCACAAGAATAGATGTTCTTTCCGCTAAACAATCTGAAGACCAAAGTAAACGAATAAGTAGCTGAAAGTGGGAACGTACTGCTAGTGTTACTGAGATCGGGACATGCTAGTATAGTTGTGCCCACAACTTCAAGAAGATAGAAGCAATAACCCTAAAATTGTGAATCTGTATCGTGATGTCATCTATGTAGAACAGATTCCATCATAAGATTATATATTGATTCTCTTATTGATAGGCTTACCTCTTATTAGTCAATCACAAAAGTAAATTCTTTAATTTTCATCCACACAACCACCGGTTGGTGGAGAACAGCTTCTTCCAATAGGTCCTCTCTATCATAGGGTACCTTCCATAACCGTTATTCTCTTACTTCTAGAGGTCGCTGTGTCCGTGTATTGGACATGGGGACACACATCTCCCACACGGGGACACGTATTGGACACACCACGTGGCGTGTTGGTTAGATTAAATTATTTTTTCAGGGGGACACAATGGGGACATGGCATGGACATGCATGTCTCGCACATACTCTCTCTCTCTCTCTCTCTCTCTCTCTCTCTCTCTCTCTCTCTCTTGCTGATATGAGTTTGGGAATGAAGTTCTTAGATATTGAGTTGGTACAATTGAAAGCCATGGCAGACATAATTAGCACTATAGTTCTCTCTTGTACAATCACAATGCGCATACTTGTACATTTAGATTATTTCAGGACTGAAGATTAATTATCATAAGAGATTGGTTAGTGGAGTTGGGGTGTCTGAGACTATGAGGATATGGAGAGGGATGTAGCTGTGATCTTCAAATGTAGGTTCAAAGTGATAGGTTTCTCAGAGAAAGAAGACAGACGTATTATTACTGAATTTTTGAATGATAAAAGACTAGGCTATTACAAGATTAAATAGGAGAATAGCTACACCTAAAAGGAAAAGATTACAATGCAATCACGATATACTACCTAAAGTAGAAGATCATGATACACTACCAAATCTACGAAATCAATGCCTAAATTAAAGGATACAGAATATATTATTATAATGTCATCATATATTCCTAAAATACAGAGATAGACTTTCACACAAAGCCCCACTTTTCAACATGTAAAGCGGACCATATGAGATTAGCATCATGGAGAGGTATTTGTCTTTTGGAGGAAGACTGGAAGAGTAACTTCAATTAAGGCTGTCCTTAGTAACCTGCGAATATACTAGCTGTCCTTTTTCAAAATTCTGGAAGGGTAGGTGATTGATAGACTTCAAAGTAATTTTATATTGGGTGATACAGAAGAGAAAAATCCATATGGTCAGCTGCGATAATGTAACAATGAGCAAGGAAAGTGGTTGGGTTCGTATAAGGAAGATTAGAGGTATGAAGGAGGCATTGATATTGAAATGGAGGCGAGGTTTATTGGCTTTACAGTAAAAGGTGGTGAATTTTAAAACAGGGAAGAGTATGAAAAGTTGGACGCCAAACTCAACTTTAGCACTGAAAGCTTCAGTCATTTGGAGGGATATTAAATTATTGGCCTTTAGAATCACTTCTATAGATGACTTATTTAAATCTAATCTGTAGCTGGTAGTGGGAATTGCAGTCAATTTCATTCTAGAATGAGGTTTGGGTTGGGGGCACAAAATTAGCTGCATTATTCTTGTACTTTTCAGAATTGCTCACCAGCAGGAGGAAGCTATTTGGGAGGTTTGGTGCAGAAACAATGAATCTGGAAGTAACGGGTGGCAGTTGATGTTCAGAAGATCAAACTACATGCTCGGGAAGAGGAAAGTTTGAATGAACTATTTTCACTACTGCCCAATGGGGAGGTACTAAATCAAAGTAGAGTGGATTGAATGGCTTGAAATGTTGACTCTTCTGGAGTTGTCACAGTAGGAGGTATGTACAGGGCTTGGGAGAAAAGGTTTGGACCATGGAAAGCAAGTGTGGATTTGATTGGAAGGAATGCTGCACCACCAAGGGCTCATTGCTTTTCCTGGGCAGCATACCTCGGTCGAACCAAAACTGGTGCTGCTATTTTGGTTTCTCCCCTGGTGATGAAATATGATGCTGTTTTTTTGCTTCCTGAGTTTGGGTACTACTGAAATGCTGTGTAGATGCTTTTTCCTGCTGCTTTTTTTTTCCCCATACATATTCATGCAGAATTACAGATTAGCTGGGGGCTTTTTGTTGTGTGCTCGGTTCAATGTAGTTTTTATTTTTCTAAGTAGTTGGTTTTCCGGTAACAGTTGGTTTCTTGCCAACCTTTCTCTAATGTTGGTTAGTGTTTTGGGTTTGAATGGCATATGTTGTCAGAGGTGTGGGTGCCAACCTGGTTGGGACGTTTACCTTCCGTTGTGATGCCGTTTTTCCCACTCCTTATAATCTTTGTAATGTAATTTCGAAGTTTTATAAAATCTCAATTCTGTTTATCCCAAAGATGAATCTCTCTCTCTCTCTCCAGTTCAATCAGCACTTCATTTGTGTTTTTTCCCAGTTTCATTGATGTGCTTTGAAATTGCCAGACATATGTTGCATTTTATGGTGATTCCAAACCTGAATTTTGCTCCATGATGTAGATTTTTTTGTAATGTATAGTTGGACATCATAGGCTATACAGGAGTGGTTGAGAAAAAGAAATATACTTCATGTGTCATTAAGAAGTTCCTTATTTTGCTTCTGCAGTCCGACTTTGCAGCAACTCAAATCCTTGGTGAATAGAGCATGTAAATGAATTGGCCATGATGTGGGTTGCTCTTCCTCAGGATTAACCAATCATCCCAACTGGGCTAACACTAACTTGAACATTTTCCATAATGTTGTACTTGAATCAACCTTATTTTGGGGTTTTACTATAATATCACTATATACATGCACTTCATAGGGGCAAGACATTGCATTGTTGGATGGCAGTGATGAAGGTGTTTTTAGTTTGTGTCCTGTGCCATCATTGGTTATTTTCTCTAATACTGAGCAAAAATTCTCATGTTGGAGTTTTCTTAATTGACTCTAATGTAGGCTTTGCTATAAATAGTGTATGAAAGAAATTTCTTTGTAACTTTGACTTATTTACCTAGATTGCAGATTGTACTTTCAGGTTCATCCTTAAATAACCTTACTGTGTTACTTTCTCCGCCTCTTTATGTGTTGCCTCTATTGTCTTTGAATTTGTGATCTTGGATTCTTGATGTACTTGAGATTTGGTAGTCATACTACAACATGTCTGATTAGATTACATCTGCTGAAGTTGAAATGGCTTGTGATTGTGTTTCTTTTGGCAAAACAAGGACAAATACGGTTCTGCATATTTTATATTTATGAGTTCTTGCAATTTATATTTTCTGCTTACCACCAAGTGATTCATGGTCGTAGGGTGGTGGACACAAAAGGAGTCCGGTGATCCGATCACTCACATTTAAGAGCAACCGGAGACTTTGGGCCATATGGAGTGGAGGAAGGGACACCGTTTTCTTTTTCAGCAGACGGAGCCCAGATTGTGGGGTTTAAGGGGAGAAGCGGCTGGTATCTGGACGCAGCTGGGTTCCATTTATCCAAAGTCCAAACAACAAAAAGGTTCAGAGAAAGTTTAAGAAACTCATGAGCACTGTGTCCATGTCTTCAGCACAAAAGGATGGAGAAGAGCCCTGAATGACTCTGTAAAAATCTAAGCCACAACAGATTATGCTTATTGGTGGTGTTGTTATGTATCACTATATGTTTTGATGATCTCTTCAGGGTCTTAGCAGTAATCCACGGATGTACTAGACGTCTATAGTGAAATAAAAGAGAATAGAGCACTGGTTTCTGATTACCATAGAGACACGGCTAATAAATGATGGCGTTGAAGTGCTGGTGGTTGTGGTGGTAGTTGTTAAATGATGGCAGTGGTGCTGTGGTAGCAATGGTGGTGGTGGGTGGACGTGTGACGGTAGTTGTGGTGAAATTATGGTGGTATCATGCCCAGAACTCCAACGTCCCCTCTTTTCCCTGCTCATCGGACTTACATCCCGTGCGGAGGATGGAGTGAATGTTGAGATTCGTGGTTATTATATGTAATAGGCGCGTAAATGTACATTAGAGTCCCCTAATTTATTGTTGTTGCGTCCTTTTATATTATTACTTGGAGTTTTACTTTTTTTATTGCGTGTTACAGGTATTTGGAGGCTTTGATATAAAAAGAGGGCAAAATCTGACTTTTTTAAAAGCCTACTTTGGCTAAAAAGTGGATTATGGTTTTTTGGTTTTTTCGTTTCGTCTTTATTCAAAAAAAAATTGCATTTGTTAGTTTCGCGTCAAGATTTTGTGGTTTCTGGATTCTTCTCGGCGAGACGAATCTAACAAGTATGAAATTATGGTCAAACCAAATATTTTTTTGAATAAAGCCAAAATAGGTGGATTATTGGCCAATAATCCACCTATTTTGGCTTTATTCAAAAAAATTTGAGTTTTGACCATAATTTTATACTTGTTAGATTCGTCTCGTCGAGAGGAATCCAGAAACCACAAAATCTTCACGCGAAACTAACAAATGCAAAAAAAAAATTGAATAAAGACGAAACGAAAAAACGAAAAAACCATAATCCACTTTTTAGCCAAAGAAGTCAAGCGGAGGTCCAGCTACATAATTCGTGTGAAAAGAAGTTGGGCAAGAATGAACATGCACGTGTTTTTAGCCTTCTGATTGGGTCTTCATAAAATTGGTGAAATTCAATTGGATGGAGCCAATTGATGGGCACGTGAGAACCAAGGTCAAAAAATTAGTGGGGCAGGCTATTAGAGTTAGGGCTTTTGAAAGGAGACTTAACATGCACAAGGGAGTGCGGCTACTGTTGTACAAGATTGAGAAAAGGGGACGGACGGGCTGCAAGCAGCAGTTCCCGGAAGAGCTTGATGTTTTCCAACCCCATGGCCGGTTAAACCAACTTCGGGAGAAGATGAAGCCATGCTCCAAGTAATATTGTCTTTTGCAAAAATTAGGGTTTTGTTTCGAATCAGATTATATGTTCAAAACAATTTTCAATTAATGAAGCATTTTTATTCTTTAATCGGTTGTGTATTTGTATGTGCAGTTTCAAATACTTGTTCATATAATGGTTTTCAATGTTGTGTTTGGAGGTCTGAGATAGATTATGCCCGTAAGACGGATCGTGCTGTTGGGTGGCATGACACCATGTCTGTGAGACGGGCTATGCTGTAGGATAGTCTATGTCCTTTAACAATCACAAATCTCTTCTTGCTGACTATTGATAGGGATTACAAGCCCTAGCGATTGTTGGACACGGGGTTGCTGCTGTGCAACCCCCGCACAGCAGCTGTTGTGCACCATCCGAGCCGTCCGTTGCTCGGATGGACGACCCAGATTTCAACTCAGCACCTTTGCATCCGAACCGTTCGTTGTCATGCGTGTAAGATGAAATCTGGGCCGTCCATCCCAGCAACGGACGGCTCGGATGGTGCACAACAGCAACCCCAAATCCGTGATAGTTATTTATCGATTCGAATAGGAACCTCGTTTATGCGGTTGGGGTGGATTCAAAACCCTAGACTTTCACTCTCATAGTTTTCACTCAGTTTCACTCAACTTTCCTTAGTTATTCCAAAATCAAACTTCAATCAATTGCTATTAATTTAGAGATTAATCAAAATTATTGTAATTCAGCCCAACTATCTCTATGGATCGACACTCGGACTTGACCGTTATTATTCTGAATAAGGGTTAATTCTAAATTCCTAGTCATTATAAATCTATTTTTGGTGTGAAAAACGACCTACCAATATGCAATGAAGTTTTTAAAATAATTGTTGTAGCTGTGACTAGGGTGTGTTTTGGAAAATTTAAAGTAGTCACCACCAGGCATGTAGTTTAGGTGTGGTGCTAATAATGGTAGTAAGATGGTAGTTGTTAAGCAGCGATAGTTTAGTGGCGGGGATGGTGATTGTAGAGGGGTGATAGTTGTGGTGGCAAAGTGATAGTGGTGGTGGTTGTCAAATGATGACTTTGAGGTGGTAGTGGTAATTGTGGAGATGTGGTGAATCAGTTGTGGTGGTGGTGAAATGATGACCGTGAGTGTAGTAGTAATGGTAGTGGTGGAGATGTGGAGGTAGTACGAGGAGGGAGAAAAAGGAGAGGCGGAGGTGATGTTAATACCCCGGGCACATCAAGTGTTCAGTAATGTGCCTCAAGCGCATTTTGTTGTACCACATTTTCATGATTGCACGTAATGCCAAACTTCGTAGGCTTCTCACTTATACTCCTAATTTCTAATTTGAGCGTCGTTTGAATTATTAAAAAGTTTGTTAACTCTACTTTCTAAAACAAGTAGTTTGAATTCAAAACAAGTAGTTTGTTAAGTTTACTTTCTAAAACAAGGAGGGAGAAAGAGGAGAGGAGGCATTGTTGAATAAGGCACCGCGGGCACAACTACATGCACCTAGGCATAAGCAAGTTTTCGATAATACGCCAAAGGCGCATTCTCGTAACATAATGTCAAATTTCGCAGGCTTCTCACATACACATCCGATCTCTGATCTGAGCATGGTTTGAATTATTGAAAAGATGTTGAGTCTATTTTTAAACCCATGTAGTTTGGATCCAAAATTATCTTCAAATTTGAAATGTACGACGATTTTAACCTTAATGGGTCGATAAACAAACTATTTTGGAAAAATCCTTGCATCACCACCTTTTTAAATCGGATCAAAGCCTATTTTGGTACATAGCACAACCCACAACAAAACCCAGCAGCAAACATGACCAAAGCAGTACAACCAAAGTTATACAAACCATAGTAGACAATCCAATCAGAAATAGCACAACCCCCAACGAAGCCCAGCAAACATGACCAAAGACACCCAGAATTTTGACATTGATATCTATATACTCCCTCCGTGCTAAATTTTTTTATCAATCTTTCAATTTTTGGAAGTCCCAAAATTCTGGTTTACTTTGACTAATCAATGAGAAAATTTTGGTACATTTTTTGTTTTGAATATGAAAATTGGAAGTCCCAAAATTCTGGTTTACTATGACTAATCAATGAGGAAATTTTGGTACATTTTTGTTTTGCCCTTCTTTCCTATTCAAAATTTCTTCTACAAAATTGGAAGGAATATACATAGAAGTTCAAATTTTAATCTTGAATTCTATAGTGAGACCAAAATTTTGGCACGAAGGGGTAAAGAAAAGTACAGATTCTCTAGTGTCCCTTTAAGGGACCAGACGGACCTGTCCAGGCTTTTTCGGGCCTTTCTTGGGCCCATTTCGAAGATTGTGACCGTTGATGTTCTAGATCTCGTCAAGAACAATAGGCATGCCGAAATTCATGTGATCGAATATCATTTATTGTGTTTTCTAAACACATTTTTCACAAGATAAATGTGATGGAAGAACACAACAAGCGATCTCTAATTAAGATGAATTTTGCCGTGATTAATGCTCTTGACGAGGTCTCAAATACCAAAGGTCTAAGATTTTCGAAACAGGCCTGGGAAGGGCCCGAAAACTGTCCGGACAGGACGTCGAGTCCTTTTAAAGGGAATAGACAGAATCCCATCCGTAAGAAAAACTCAACTATGATCGGCACAAACTTTTACCATGCAAAGATTATTTTCGCTCCAAGACTAGAACCAGAACATCGCTCGCGTTAATCCATCAATTCATCCAGGCTAGAGGACAAAACAAATACCATCACAAGAAAACATCTGAAATCCCATGATCGCAATCAAAATTGCATGATTATTCCAATGTTACAACGTTCCTAATTGCCAGCACAAGGTGTTAGTATCAGATATACAAGTTATGATCAACAGAAAAAGAGGACAAAACTCTTAAAATAGACCTCATGGGAACACTTGAATCCTGCAATAATCCCAAATGAGATCCAGAAAATGGTTTCTACCAAAAACATCTCCTTCACAAAATCCTCTCGGAGTAAAGGGGCTTCATCGGGACTAAATGAACCCGTTTAGACTCTTTAGAGTTGGTCTTCCTTGGTTCATATGGGAACGGAAATTTTGAGTTCTACAGACTTAACCACCTCTCTACCCATCTCCTTGCGTCCAAGTAGGTTCTGATCAAAAGAAAGAAGAAAATAGCATTACTAATTTGAATACTAACAGAATATTAAATTCACTCTTGAGATTGACAAATAATAATTATAACATGAAGGCCTGATTCACAATTTCTCAGTGCTTGTATAAAAGAGAAGTTGTCCCTTTCTACAATTGAGTGGAACTAAATTAGAGCTGAAGAAATAGTTTTCGATTGGTTAATGAACCAACCAGAATCTCCTCTATATGCTGGTTCTCATAATTTCTAGAAAGAAAATGGAGCCCTCACAACCATTCAGCGTGAAATTCCGCAAGCTCTATGTTTCTGAAAGAATATAGACAGACACACCAGACTGGGTATGGGCGACGTGATGGAAGAAAACATAAGCCAAGTCCTTTTGCAAGGACTAAAGAGAACATCGAAAAAGAAAAGTGAAAAGTGAAAAAAAATTCACAACCTCTACATACATTTCCTTTGGAGTATATGTGCCAGTACGAAATTCTCGATTCTCTGTGCAGCTTTGACTTCCCCTAAGCCATACTTCAGAAGCATAGCAGCACTCAGAATGGTTGCTAAAGGGTTTGCTTTATCCTGCATATGCTCCATAAACATGATCTGCAGAGGAAATAAAAATTGAACCATCATGAATTCAACCTGTCCAGCTATATCAGGTGCCGACCCATGTATGGGTTCGAACATTCCAGGTCCCTGCAGATGAATAATATCCAAAACAATAACAATAAATTGTCATTCCACTACATGACAACTCCCATTTATCACAGAAAGAGGGAAATAGTTCAATGAACAAACATCCAAAACTCAAAATACTGCGAAAAGCAATTCATTCAAATACCTCTTTGCCAAGACTAGCAGATGGAAGCATCCCAATACTTCCCATTATCATTGAAGCCTCATCTGATAAAATATCACCAAATATATTGTTTGTCACTATTGTGTCAAACTGCAATTTTTTTCTTTTTAGTTTGAGTGATATGACAACCGATCTTCTCAATGTGCTTGGAATTAGCCATAAATAGAGAAACATCAATTAAAATGGAAAATAACGTTGAAAAGATAACGCAAACCTGTTTTGGATAGCGAACAAGTTGCATTGCAGCATTGTCAACATACATGTGAGTGAGTTCAACATCAGGGAGGGTACTCTCAGGCTATTGTCATTACTCTTTTCCTCCAAAGCATTGATGCCTAGCAAATATCAAAGAAATAATCATAGTTTTTTTTGAAAGGCAAGAAATAATCATAGTGTATTTGCATCTTTAGCCTCTTTCATCTAGCACCATAGTTACATGCAAGTTTCAAAGAAGAAAATGTGAACTTAAGGATCAATAGGTGGTTGCATTAATTTCATCAGACTCTAATTGGCATTTCGATCTCACAACCTTGCATTAGTCTCAATTGAAACGGAGGCGGAGGCACTATCAGATGTGTAAACCAGCAAAAAAGTTACATTCATATGGGAAAAAAACATTACAACGTTGAAGCACCTCCGAGACATTTGCTTCATCTACAGATCAGAGTTTCCCACGCCACTTTCGAGCAATCCAATCAATCCGTCAAGAAAAATTTTCAGATCAAGCACTCTTATGGCGAAAGTAGTAAACAAAAAGGTATTGATGACAAGGGGAAACACACTTCTTCTGGTTTGATAGGAATTTTAAAATTTCAGTCAGAAGGATTGTCTAAATGCACTCATATTTTTTTGGTGGCACCACATGAAGAATTGCCAAGCTGTACCCAAAACTTAGTTCTGGTATAATCTGAAACAAGAAACCAAGGTGCAAACTTAAAAGTTTATGCATGTACACCACCTACACCTTCCAGTGGGCAAGGAGAATTTAATTTCAAATATCCTCTTGTTTGCCTTTCGGCTTCCATCTATCCACACGTATAGGTGAAAAAGGTAACACCTTACCTAGTAACTAGTATACTTGAAAGACAAAATTCCACACTTGAAATCCATAGAGAATTAGAGAATTCACACGAAAGAGATCACATTAGCTTAGACCTTAGAGAGTTACCTCATAGGTAGCATAGACCTCAGTGTTAAATCTAATCTCCTGTCCATTTTCATTTTTGTGAAAAGAGTTTTAAAGTCGCCACTCGGGTTTTTGTGAAAAGAGTTTTAGAGTCGCCACTCAGGTTTTTGGAAAAGAATTTGCCACCCGAGAAATCGTCTGAAATAATTTGAAAAAGAACCGACTCTTGTGCCTCTAATTTGAAAAAGAATGAGATCAACAGCTCGGATGATGCACTACAGGGTTGTAGTGTGGCTCCGCACTACAAGATCCCTAGATCTGAATGAATAGAAAGTGAAAAAGGGAGTTGAATTTATTTGGTACAAGTATTTTTTCAAGTCATTATCTCATGACTTTTGTTATGGATATGGATGAAAACTTCGTCATTGTATTTTGCTACTCTTGATGGGATTTCATGATGTCACTTTAATTATAATCTGATTTGAATCTGGGTCACTAAGGCTGCACACAGGTCAGTTTTTTCCAAAATAAATTCCTAATGTCAGTAAACAAAGGTAGCATCACGATTATGGAAAGCAAAATTTTATTATATAGAAAAAGAAGACATGTAGAACGGCAGTGTGACTGAGACACAAAGGATACTAACCTCCTGTAAGCTCCCTCACAACCATGAGGTCAACACCTTCAAGCTTCAGCAACCTCTTTCTTTAAAGTTGAAGCATCTACTAACAGGATAAGGTAAACATACAGAATAAGCATCTAAAACAGGTGTACAAAACATTCAAGCTACATAAAAACAAGTTCAATTTTGAAAGTGCCAAAAAATGCTCTCTTGTTAAGTGGGAAGGCATGAATTTGTCATTCTATAGCAGCGAAAAAAGGTTACCAGGACCCTTTGTAATTACCAAAAAAAAAAAAAAAAGGTTACCAGCTACTGGAACTTCACAAAACAAACTCACTACTGGCTCCTTGAACAAGTCCATAAATCCACATCTTCCCGAAAATTCAACAAAATATTCTTATAATATAGTAAACAGAAATGTACAAAATTTGACAAAAACAAAAGAAGAATATGTTTACTTCAGCATGTCTTGTTATACCAGGAGTTTATGATTTTGCTCGTCTCTAGGCCACTTATGTGGTGTTCATGAAACATGTTCATTCACTATTTGCAACTTTTGTAGTGATTGATGAACTGGGAAGGGAGGTAATGAAATGTGCCTTCCAGAATGAACCAATAAACTACGATGCATACCATAGCTTATAACTATTGTTTTCTGTTTTCCTTCCCCTTTTTTCACTAAGTGCTTAAATGATGACAGAAGTGTAGCAAGAACTTGTAATTTGGGTCATCATTTGATTTTGAAGCGAAGAGGCTTTCAACTAATGGGCCTTATTGCACCATTTCACTGCCTCACGTAGGCAGTCAAAACAACTTGGTGTACTTTCCTACGGGCCTAGGTAAAGTGATTATATCGTTAACCAAACTGTTTGGAAACTGACTCAAGTTATCGTCTGCTTGTGGCCAAAAATGTGAAAAGTATTTATTAGAAACCTATTAGATAAATTTCTTCTCCCTTGGCAGAATTCTCAACCACAAAAAACGACAATAGAAGATAAATTAACTTGGAAATATTGGGGCAATACACAGATGATAGACTACTAAAAGAGATAGCCCCTAATCATCTTAGATACTCAAGTTCACATCCTTATCCATGCAATGATTACGAAAGAGCAACTTTTTCATAAGTAACCTTCATCTAAGTATTTCAGTTTTTCCTGGTAGTCTGGTGCATAACAAAATTTGACTATGTTTTGGATCGAGCAAGATTAAGAGTTTAAAGGTAATACGCCATAGGTTACTTGTAGCAGTACAGAAGCATGCCTCAAGTTTGAGAAGACCTTAAGAACTTGCCTAAGCTTAAGTAATCCAGTCTCAGGCTTTACATGTTTTTCGTTATTATCCCATTTATACCTGGAAACCACAAAAGTAAGCATCACAGAGGCTAATACCAAAGTAGAGAACCATAGATATAGTGAAGGTAATGAGGTGCAATTACCCTCGTTAGAAATTCGATCAACTTCGCCAATTTTTAAAGAGTTATCATCCAAATAAATGCAGGCTCCCTTTTTCTCCTTAAACTACACAAATTTGTGTTTCAGTATTATTCCAGATTCCTGGACACCAGTTTGTTAATTCTGATTATTCTACTGATTTCTTTGTTTTATTTTCGTATTCTTACTTATGTTGCATTTAGATTCAAACGCAAACGGGAAAAAAAAAATTAAACAAATTGAAAAGAGTTACCTGATCCTCAGTTTTCAATTAATGGAGAATGGAAAAACAATGACATCCATGTTAACCTTCAATAACAATGACTAGTGCAAATTTGCTATATGGTGGTGAGCGTAAACTGGCCCGAACACCAAAGTTATCAAAGAAATTTGCTATATTGTCTAGTGGACTATCCATTTTTACCATCACCAAGTTTTGATAGTAAAGCAGAAATGAATGGTACATTTGGATAGTTGCCGACATTGACAGATTTAACCCAGATGAAGCAATTCTTGGATATAGCAACCCAAATAGCACCACATTTGAGCAATACTTTTGCGAACACATTTAATAATGGAAACTGAACATCTAAGGTGATGCAGAAATCCATGCCAAGAAATGAGGGAGTAGAAAAAAAGAACCCAAACTTCAGCCTGTAGAGTGCATTTTAAACATCTTACGAAACCATGCATTCAAGTGGTTCGAACATTTCAAGATATAAGTGAGTTGGAACTTCAGGTGCTTAATTTAAAGTGAAAAAAGATAACTGTTGTGCAGTTTGCTACCTTTGGAACAATAATCCAATCTCTTCAAAGTCTGTAGCAGTTCAATCAAAGCGCCACCTGCAATTTGGAAAACTCGTTAGATCAACCAGAGTGATAGAAAGGTTGCTAATACTGAATTTGAATCAAGGATTTAACAAGGAATTTGCAGAGAGAAAAGAAATTAAGAAATAAAGTTCAAATATACACAGTTGGATCCATTGAAAATTCCCTCAGCAGTTTCTGTTCCTCCAAATCCTTGATCCAAACCCAGGCTAAAACAACCCAATGCACTGTTTCATGCATAGGAGAGGTTAGAGAGGGCGATCAGTTTTACTTTTACCTACAAATTTTTGCATTCTTCTCATGTATGCCTTTGAAGAAGAATAACTTCTTTGCCAAAAAATCTGGAGTTGCAGTATAAATCTCATCCTCACTTCCATTAGTGAAGTCAATCCAAACTCAACCATCCATCGCATGTAACTTTTTACAATAGCTCCACACCACATGCAAAAAAATGTACTACTCTCTTTTGCAACCTAACCTCGAAACCAAACGGGTTACATGAGATGCACTAATTGCGACAGAGAGCACGTGATGAGGCCCCAAACTATCATCCTCCATTAGGAACTTGCTTCGACAGGAAATGGTTGCACTTCTGGCAGCCCAGGAATACCAAATCGCGAATCCTTGGTCTTGCCCCACGTGTAAAGTTTCCCTTTATCTGTGAATGTAGCAAAAATATAGCTCTTTAGTCATTTCATCAAAATCAAAATGCGGGAAATCATGGAACACAGTGCTTACGTCAAAAGATTGTCACAGGGTCAACATTATCTCTTGGCTCTTAGTCTTGTCCCCAATTACATATAGCTAATGTTAGAGAGAAAAAGGTGTTTAGGGTGTTAAATTAAGCCTAATACACACATTACTGATTTATAAATAGTGGGAGTACATGATATAGAATGACTCAAATACCTCACTGAGTAATACTCCTAACAATCAAAATCAAAACGTACGAATACCATAACATAAACCAGGGCGAGTCATCATTGGGCCATGTTAGTCACTTGAAACTTCTTCTCAGAAAACAAAAAAGCAGAACAGTTTCTTCCAAGTGATCAACCATCCAAAAATGCAACTATCGGCATGAAATATACCCAATAACTCTTTGGCAGTGTGAGAGGGACTCTTCTATTATCCTCAAAGTACATTTGAGGATAATATGTGTTTCGGATGTGCCCCCATACCCATACTCAACTTTTAGACACCTATCCGATATCAAAGACTTCATTTTAGGAAGGCCAGAGTCCTAACGCTTGGACACACACCTGCACAGATTACTCAGCTAGTAATCTCTGAGTAGTTTCCTCAATTTTCTCTTTCAGTTGAGAGTCTTCTTTTCCAGTCCTAACAAGTTTGACAGTTATATAAAGTGGTAGTCTGGTTGGATTAATCTCTCCAAACTATTTGCAATTTTTGTATTGATTTTGCTTGTGGCCAAAACAAGAAAAGTTTTTATCAGAAACGTTAAAAAACAAAAATTTACCCAAACACTCTCGATATTCCATGGGAGTACATCTAAATCTAAAGAAAGTAAAATTGAACCACTAACAAAGAAGATTGAGCTGAATTGAAGTAGGAAACATGCAATGATCAAATCGATAGCCTAATATGGATCGTATACGATTCGGATAAATATTGAGATTTTTGTATACCTGAAATGTGAGGCTCTGTTCTGTTCGAAGAAAATTCAACATTTAGATCCAAAACGACGACGACGACTGGTGCTCGCGACGACTGGTGAATTGCGACCTTAAGTGAATTGTAGTATGGAGAGAGAGAGAGAGAGAGAGAGAGAGAGCTCTGGGGAAATGGACTAATGGAGACGACGACTACTGGTGCTCGCGAGGTTATACAAAACGACGTCGCCCTGAGATGAGCCGTTTATAAGAGTTGCGATGTTATACAAAACGATGTCGTTTTGGGTAGATGACATAGGTTGAACCTATGTCATCTACCCAAAACGACGTCGTTTATTCGTCTGTCCGTTTGAAGAACTTATTCCGCCACTCGAGATTGATTCCGGGATTACTGATCTGATTCAAATTGTTCAACATTTAGATCTTTTCAGTAAGATAAATCTTGTTAATTATTATACAAATTTAGTTCTTATTAGTACATGATCTGAGATGATTTGTGTGAATTTTTTTTGGTGAAAATAGAGTTACCCACATTCAATCTGACCCTTTTAATGGACAATACAAGGAGGTGGAGTAATTGTTCGATTGTGATTCATTACATGATTATTAATACGATCGAAAGAGTTCATGTTTTTTATCTTGTAAAGAAGATAAACCATGTTAAGAATCATATTAATCGAGAATTGAATTGTACATAATCGAAGATGATTTAAGTGAAATTATTTTTCTGAAAATAGCTTTGGCTACACTAAATCAGACCCATTTTTAGCAGAAAACTATAATACACAGGCTATGTGAAATTGAAGCGAGCTCTGTTGCCAATCGACGATGCAGGTATGTCTATATACTTCCCATTGATACACGTAGTTCTTCTATGGTTCAATCTGTTGTAGCATTCTTCACTTTTCCTATTTTTGTTGTTGAGTGAGTAGAATCCGTTTGACCTTTACATAGATGGGCGAGTAGAATCCTTCAAGTTACATTTCTCTACTTGGTAATTTCCTTACCTTAATTCAAATCCTAAATTCGAGTTTTTGACCCTGATAATGGAGTTCGGAGGAAATGGACCCTGATAATGGAGTTCGGAGGAAATGAAGGGTGAACAGCAATGTGGTTCTCTTTTTCTTTGTTTCTGCTTGTTGATTTTATGCAATATTTGATTTTTGATTTTGGGCCTTTTTTGGGTAAGCTTCTTGGGAGAATAATATTTTTTCTACGCTTTATGGCTGAATAATGGGAGGGTTCTAAATTATTTTTGTTTGTACTTAATAGGTTCTGAATAGTACTGGCCCTGAGCAAAGGCGAGTAAGACATTCGTGATGGACCTCCAACATTTTGCTAAAATGATTGGCGCCAAAAAAAGTTGTGTAGTATTCCATAAATGTAGTCCTATAGAATTATAATGACCATATGAATCATAATTAACATTTTTGCAGCTAAAAAACCAACAAGAACGATCTTTTAAGTAATTATTCTAATTTCTGCAATGATATGTGTATTTTAAAATTGTATCTTGCTGAATACTAATATTTTTGTTCTTGAAGTTGCCTTGTCCTTTTATCATTTTGGTTGTTAAATGGATAAAGGGCCTTGCTTTCTTAGATTTGCCTTGGAACCCTAAAATGTCAAGGCCTGCCCTGGCTCTGAACAAGATTACTTATGAGGAAAAATCGTAGACATCGTTCAGCTGATTAGTGGAAAGGATCTTGCATTAGATGATTTTATGACTAGAGTTTGGAAGTCAGCTATGTGGAAGCTTTAACAGTGTACTTTAGGCTGGTGCTTTTTCTAGTTGCACAATCATATCCTTTCAGACTGTGATGTCACTTGGTTTTCTATTGTATAAGCTTGTTTTCCTTTTTGGTTTCTGATTATGGGTACCCTTTTTCACGTTCAGAAAATTAGTAATTTTTTTATTCTAATATTTTGAATAAATTCAAAGCGCCTTGAGAGTGTGCAAAGGCAAAAAGCCCATGAAAACTGGGATTACTTGAGAAATTTCGGTATCCAAGAAAGAAAGCTTTGTTATGTTGTTTCGAAGTGCCCCAAAATACTTGGTCTTCATTTGGACGAGAAGCTTATCCCCGTGGTTTAATGCCTTGCAACTTTGGAAATGAAACCCGGTGAGGTTGCTTCTGCGATTACTAGATTTCACAACATACTTACCCACAGTGTTTGATATTTGTTCATTTTCATGCCTATGTTTCTCATAGTATCATGGTCAGTTTTCTTTATATGGACCTGATATTCACGACTGAATTTGCTCCAATAGAATTTCCAATCTTGAAGCGTGGAATGGTGTTCGGGTCTGTGACATATCACACACCACCCATAGCAATATAGATTTTTACTCGTTGATCTAATTTAGTAAGAGACATAGTATGTCTTCGTTGAGTTAGTTTTAAAAAAGCATGACTCAAAAACACCAAGTCAGTAACGTTTCCATAATGTTTTTTCCATGGGAAAAGGAAACGAAATTGTTACTGGGAAATGGTCATTGTTGTTCAAAATTAAACATGATTTTATTGTGACCTCCACAGTTTGTGAGAGCCTTCATATGTTTGTGTATAATGTGTCCAGATTTAGAGGTGTCATTATTTTCCTCTATCATAGTTGAGATCCACTCTACATGTGTATGACTGTATGTGAATTGTATTATGTGTGGGAATTCAGCAAAAAAAAAAAAAAAAGAGAGAGAGGGAGAAAGTATTTCTTCTATTTGCAAGTTTAATTGGTGTGAATCAAGTTCAGTTTGTGTGCTTCTCTGCTTTTGCTTCTAAGTGTTAAGGAAATCCCACCCATCAATTATTTTTTGTGCAATGTCCTTGCAAATTGTTAAGCAACTCTTTTCAGCCTGGGTGATTTCTTTCGACTCGAGAGATGTATAATTTTGATAGTTGGCACAGATCTTGAAGGAAAGATAAATTAGAAGATATAACTCTGTACTTTAGACAGGTGTAAAACTAATCTCTACTACATATAATCTTATATCTCAACAGATTATTATCATCATGTTTTTTGTACTTTAGACAGGTGTAAAACTAATCTCTACTACATATAATCTTATATCTCAACAGATTATTATCATCATGTTTTTTGTTTTCTTCTTATTGGTTGCCTAATATCACGTGCATGCTATTTATATCTGAGCATAAAATTAGTCTAAGCTGAGGTATATATTATTGCAGTCATTTTCAAACATTGAAACTTCAGTGGAGGGAAGTCCCAACAAAAGGGAGAAGATGCTAACGGATCACTCTCGAATCGATTAGAATCTGCAGATATGCACACATTAATAATTATATGAGCGACAATCCACGCATTGAAAACTTAAAGCAAAAATGTTATACTCCCTCCTTCAACGTATGAGGGTCAGGAAGTTGTCTGAGGGCTAAGAAATTAGTTGACTTCTAATGTAATCCAATAAGAGGTTGGCTTCAGGAACATCTGGATTTAACAACTAGCACACTAAGGAAAAATGAGGCATTAACTTTCGTCGAAACTTTTGTTCCATTCGAGTAATCCACATTAAATGGATGCAATGGGTTTTATATTTTGGCACCCTACACATCAGCTTCATCATTCTCAGGTTCATTCTGTTGTTGGGCTTCTTCAAGACGAAGTTGATCCAATGGTGGCCGTGATGAAGGTCGAGAAGGCTCCGTTGGAGTTATATGCTGACAATGGCGGGTTAGATGCACAGATACAGGAAATAAAGGAAGCTGTTGAACTGCCTCTGACACATCCAAAATTGTATGAAGATATTGGTATCAAGCCTCTCAAGGGGGTCATACTATACGGAGAACCATGAACGGGCAGAGCCTTACTTGCAAAGGTGTGTATTGTTATGTTAGATTTACCACTTGTCAATTTGGCATCTTTTTCTGCATCTTCAATCTCTTCTCTTGAGCACATTACCCTGACTGATGGAATTCATTAGTTTTCATCTCCCACCAATGTCTTTAAAACAGAACTTTGTTATATCAGTAATACACCATTTATTTTGAAGATGGAAATCATATTTAAATTTCTTTATTTAAGGGGTCTTTGTTTATTTTTGCGAATGCTTTCCCTTCCTGTAGAGCTCATTGAATATTCTGTCATACTTTTCATTATTGCTTGATTGAAGGGCAATAGGAGTCCTGTTTTGTAAAGCATGTTTCGTAGTATGAGGTGGTTATTGGTTTGGTCGAATGGTTAGGTTTCAACATGTTAGATCGTTAGGACTGCAAATCAGTAGCAATAAGAATAAGCCTAAATTCTCTGAGTTATACCATCTTTTGTAAAATTTCCTTGTACCCTTATGTGATTATGGTTAATTGGGAGAATTTGTAATGATTAGTCTTTAGGCAGTAGCAAATTCTACATTGGCAACTTTCTTACGTGTCGTTGGAAGTGAATTGATACAAAAGTACCTAGGAGATTGTGTTCATTGATGAGATTGACGCAGTTTGGTAAAAAAGGTGTGCTCCTTAATTTTACTGATTGATATGAAAACTGTATTCATCGCCTCTTACTATTGTGCATTATTAAATTATTTTTCTCTGTAGGTATGATGCTCATTCTGGTGGTGAGCGTGAAATTCAGAGGACCATGTTGGAGCTGCTGAACGAGTTAGATGGTTTTGATTTAGGAGGAGATGTCAAGGTTATTCTTGCGATAAACAAAATTGAAAGCCTTGATCCTGCTCTCCTTCAGCCTGATCGAATAGATAGGAAGATTGAATTCCCAGTGCCTGACATAAAACAAGGATGCGCATTTTCATTTTCACGGTACTTGCATGGCTTAACCAAACAATTACACGAATTAGTCTGGATACCTTGAAACTTCTTCACTTACAAACCTCGTTATGCGTGAAATGCAGACACACACTTCAAGGATGACTTTGGCAAATGATGTCAACTTGGAAGAATTTTTTATGACCAAGGAGGAATTTTCTGGAGCTGATATAAAGGCAAAATGTACTGAAGCTGGTTTGTTTGCTTTAAGAGAGCGCCATATGAAGGTGAGACAATTTACTATTACCCAAGTGATTAGGTGCATGAACTGCATGTTTGGCTATTTCTCATATCATGTTGCTCTTTGGCTCTTTCTAACTTTTGGCTTTTCTTCTGGATATATAACTATCCATTTTGTCCTGTGTGGTTCGACTGAATATGTTTTTAGATCCTTGTTATGGTCAAGCAAATGGCTAAGGCTTTTGAGGAAGCTGACTCCTTGGTAGTTTTTATTCTCGAATTTGATCATGTTTCAACTTAACAGAAGGCATAAAATATGAGGTGGGTAAAGGGAATAACCCATAGGTGAAATGGAAGCACGGATAGAGAGGCTATGAGAAAAGGAGATGGCTTATCTATGATGAGCCTGTTTCTGCTGCTAATTCGCATGGCCTATAATCTTGTGAACCGTTTGTTTGAAATTTGTAAACACACCATGTCAGAACCTCTCTCATTGAGTTTTTAAATCTAAGCGATTCAACATATTTGTATTCCTACGTCTTTCCTTTTTATATCATCAACTGCCCACTGTAGTGACTCAAGATTTTCAGTTTTATAGAAGGGGAAGAGCACAACAAAGTAAGGTACTGAATTTGTAGTGCAAACATAGCTACTTAGTGATGTTGCAGATATTTAGGTAACAAATTAATATCTAGGCTAATGTCATTCGTTTGAGGTTGCTTCTATTCACTTATTAGTCGATGGCATAGGATGTCCTCCTTTTCCTGTGAATTCAATGCTTGGGATTGTGAATGCTTTATAGAGCCTCTGGGTCTTTAGAGTCAGTTCTCTTATGAAGTGTTCGTATATGCCTCAGGTTATGCATGCAGACATCAAGAAGGCCAAGGATAAGATTATGTTCAAGAAGAAAGAGGAAGTTCCAGAAGGGCTCCATATGTGAAAATACACTGTTCTCTACAGAGAGTCATCTATTGCTTGTTTCTCTCTATTTTCAACTTCGTTTTGTCGGTGTTTTCTCATTAAACGATTGGCTATGAGGGAAAGTGCATTGTCATCCTTGGCGGTACTATGGAGGCTCCTTTAAAGGCGAGCAATTGATTCAATTGTTCAGCAATCGATCAAACTACTTATTTCCTTATGATGGATTTATGTTTGGTGTGGGAATTCATTGATTTTATTTACCACAGAAAGCTGCCTGAAGGTAGCGATGAATCATTGGAAGGTAAGAGTTACATTCTGGAAAGTTAATGTTGGTCTCAGATTGTAAAATTTCTTGATGCTGGTTTCCGTCCATTTGAAAGATTATGAGCAGACAAGCTACTTCCCAAGGAAATGAATAAGCAAAGTGGTATAGTTTCCTGTTTCTCTCTCCAGAAAGAGTAGAACAAACGCAAGAAAATTTTGTTTGGTGCTTTGATTGGATACCAAGCATGACTTAGTAGCACAGAGCACACGATATAACAATATCGTGCGAAGCACAAGGCATAACACTAGTAACTATATAAGGCCTTCTCAATTTCACTCCATCAACGAGTTTTTGTCACCGCCTCCAACAGGCCCCCTTTGTAGTCTTTACCTTTTTGTGGTGTAAGATTTAAAGTCTTTTGTCAAAACTGTTCTTTGTTACAGTATTACTCCCTCCGTCCCCTAAAGTTAGACACTTTTGGGAGTGCGTGTCATTTTTAAATTGCCTATATCGTTCAATTCATAATGTTTTATGTGATTTTCAGAACTTTGTTTAAAAGAACTAGTTGAAATCTATCAAATGAGATCCATATTGCTTGTATAAAACATTACGGATTAAAAGAAATAATCAATTTTTTCATAGGGTTGAAATAGTGAAAGTGCCTAACTTTAAGAGACAGAGGGAGTATGTTATACTCTAGATTCTAATGACCTTTTTTTAGCTAGGAGTACGAGTTGCTTGAATGCCGTACAGAAGTGACACTTCAATTTCTGGGTCTGTCAAACCAAACATATGTTTGTACTATCTCAAATGAAAATACTCGGACACAAATAAAAGCATATGAAAACTACATACTCATATAAATGAACGGTGCGGGATATATAGACCAACCCATGACTCTACAAATAGTCACCAGAGAAATGACACGTTTGTTCATAAAAGACGCGTATGTCCACGGATTTGGGGGCCCTGTAGTGAGGTAACTCTCTACAGGGTTGTAGTGAGGCCAAACTCCAAATGATCCGAGCCGCTCATTGTTTGGATTATAATCCAAGCGTTCATTGCCGAAATGGACGGCCAGATGGCCTCACTACAACCCAGTAGTGAGGCTCTCACTACAGGGACCCCGGACCCGTCCGTCAACAGCGAACATGTGTAAAAGAAGAATAAAGGCGCGACTCTAATTCTTTTCAATTTACATTCAAACCCCCTTTATAAAATATAATTCCTCGAATATTTTCCAACATTCCGAACCTCAAACCAGAAGGGAGGTCTGAAGAGTGCAAAAGTGGCTGGGTATAGAGTCAGACTCAAGTTATCCCTGTAGGGGAATAGATGAGTTCCTTTACAACTCCATTCTTCCAATCCAAACATTTACTAACTCCAATAGCCCTTTATACCAACTATATAAGGAACATCTACTTCCCCATTTCTTACCCCTCTTCTGTCTCTCTCTGTAACACACAATGACAAGTCCTGGTGCTGGAATTCTTGTGTGTTTTTCATTCCTAGTCTTGTATTTGGCTGTGCCCAGTTTGGCCACGGTTTACACGGTGGGGGACTCAAGTGGATGGACAATGGGGGTTGATTACAGCACCTGGACCAGTGGCAAGACTTTTGTGCTTGGTGACAGCCTGGGTGAGTTCTAATTACCTCCGTTTTATTTTTATTTTTATAACTAGGTGTTCGGGTCAGCTCATGCCCCCTCGATTAATTCTAAGAGACCGATCCCACCCTCCACCAGCATTGACCCCATTTAAGTTAATTACCTATGTTCGTAACAAAGTTTTGTTAGTTATCCTCTTCTCTTTTCGTGTTTTGCTAGACATTTGTTGTTGATGCCTATATGATTGATTGAGCCTGCGATGTCTTTTTAATGTCAAAAAACGGTCTTGAGAAACCATTTATTGAACATTAATAACTGGGATGATCCAGCAATGATGTGCTTGTAATGGGATATTTTACATTTGAGTGATAGGAACACCAATTTTTTTTTTTTTAAATGACAGAATATTTGACCGACCTTTCATTTAGACCTGGATAAACACGTTTATGGGTAACCACATACTGTGGAATATGTGCACGAGACTCGTACCCCTGACCTCCTAGTTTTCATTTTGAGGACTTGACATTCAAACTACTTGTCATCATTCTGCATAAAATATCTCACTCGAAACTTCGAAAGCCTTAGAGCAACTCTAACAGGGGCTGCCAAATCCTCTGTTGCATCTGGAACGGTCAAAAAATGCAGTCAAGGACCCTCTAAAACGTGCATCCCTCGCTTAATGTTAATTTTGACAACGTCAAATCTATGTTAGATTTTTTTTTTCTTAACAAAATGACCATTTGAGAACGAAAGTTTTAAAAATATGTATTTTGACAACTTCAAATATGAAGCTGAGGTCTGAAATGACAAATTTTGAAAGTGTCAAATGTGAAGATTTAAAACTGCAACATAGGCTTTCAAAAAAAATTGGCACACCCAAACTTGAGGTCTAAGGTTAGAGATGCTTTGTTGTCCTCATGAGGCATACTTCCATTACCTGACAATCAAGAAAGATGTCCATGGCTTCATTTTTTTCTCCATGGAGAATTACCCACTTTCCTTCATAAATTGATGATTCATCTTCGTCCGTAAACTTAAAATGGAGTAAAATTAAGTGACACGAGTTATATAAAAGTATTGCGTAACGTCTGAAAAATCTGATTATAGTTCTCATTACACTATCGTTAGCATAACCTTAAGGAAATGGATTCTCTACAGTCCAAAGTCGGACAGGAGGAGACAGTCCTCATTTACACCGTCTATTGTTGTAATCAACTGTCTCGTCCATTCTAAATGTTTCACTGAAGCGGATCCGGATCCTAACCTTAGTAGTATTAATTTGATCCTTGATCTGTGTCTTCTTTGGGGGCATATGGTAGTGTTCAATTATGGGAGCGGGCACACGGTGGATGAAGTCAGTGCAAGCGACTACAACTCCTGCACAGTAGGACATCCGATCTCCACAGATAACAGTGGGTCCACCAATATGTCTCTCAACACTGGTGGGACACATTACTACATATGTGGTGTCCTTGGCCACTGCGCTAGTGGCATGAAGCTAGCTGTCACCGTCACCACCGGTACGGCAGCGCCCTCCGAATCTCCGCCGCCTTCCGGCACCAACGCCACCACTACCGCGACACCGCCGCCTGTCACGTATTTTACAGCACCACCTGACGCTGTCTCGGCATCATCTTCCTCATGGGTTCTCTCTCCTTTTGTTGCAATGTTGTGTATTTTGGTTTCATTGCTTAAATTTGTGGCTTTGTAGATTTGGCTCTCTCCTCTGGTATTGAGATTTACATGATCACAGGGTGAGCCAATCTATTTGTGAACAGCTTGGCAGGTTTGCATATTTGTTAGGTCACTGTATATTTGTTAATAAAATTTGTCAAAGTGTAAGCTGAACCAGCTTAATCCACAATGGTGTCCGGAGCAACTTGGGCGCCTCAACGAAATCTCTTTTCCGATCTAATCAAAGGACGGTCATCTTCGCCGCAACTGAAAAATTCAAAAAGAAAATCTCTTGTCGCCTAGCCCAAGAGGTTTCTAACTTTTAAACTCAGAATGTATCGAGTTACAGCCCATCCCTGCCCTTGGGTTTGTTCGATGAGATTTTGGTTATTCATTTGACCGTTTCAAGAAACATTCAAGAAAAAAGCCAAGTCATTATCAGAATAAAGAGGGTGATTCACGTTACCCTCACTTTGATTAGTGAAAAATCTGTGGAATCACAACAGAGAAAATAGTAGCGGTTGGTGACAGCGACCGTGTTTAGCTTTTAATTTCTGTGTGTTCCACAACCAATTTATTGGTGAGAGTGAAATTGGGTTGACGTATTTTATTTCCAGAGAACAACGTATTTCGTAAACCAGAATAAATCAATTTTGTGGAACATGCCCTAAATTATCTAAGTTGAAATTCGTTGATTGTCGCAAAAAAAACTTAAAATTAAGAATTAAAATGCTTAAAATCATGGAAAAAAATCTCGTACATCACACAAAGTTGCAAACATTCAACCAAAAAGCCAGGAATATTTATAGGAATCAATAATGACAAAGAATCCATTAATAATCAAATCAACTGTGTAACAGTAATCAACACCACCACCGCCATAACCAACAACCTCAGTAAATCAACACAAATAAATAAATTAAATTAAATCAAAATAAAAAAAGACTTTTCCGCGACGAAACTCAAGAGATCAGATCTACAGCAACAAAGCCGCAGCGAAGAAAACAGCAGCAGCGGATCCAGCCACGGTGACTCTGTTCAACACGGCGGCGCTATTGGGAGTGGAAGAAGGAGACTGTGTGGGGGCGGAGATCGACGACGGAGTCACGGCGGCGGGAGAAGAGGCTGGAGAAACGGTGGGAGAAGAGGCTGGTGAAGCGGTGGGGGAGGATTTTGGTGAGGCGGTTGGAACGGCGGTCGGCGACGGAGTAGGAGAAGCAGGTGGCGGTGGAGGCGGCGACGCGATAGGGGATTTTGCTGGGGAAGCGGTTGGCGATGAGGTCGGAGATTGAGCCAAGGCGGATACAGCGACCAGAGCTAGTGCCAAGAACACGATCGCGTTGGAGTAAGCCATTGTTGTTTTTGTTGCTGTTGTTGTAGAAGTTCTCTCTCTCGTTGAAATTGGAAACAATGAACTGAATACTTTTAGAGAGAGAGAGATAATAAGTTGCAGAGGGAGAGAGAATGATGGCTTTGGATGATGAAGCTATCGGAGAAACGCAGTATTTATAATGGCGGAGGAAAGCGAGTAAAGGGTTTTAACACGGTTTGATGACAACTGTTCATTGGAATAAATTAAGTAGGTCTAATGAATTGCAGTATTGGTCCTTAACCTTTAATTTAATTTCCATGTCTTCCCTGTAGTTCTTTTATTTTCCGACCGGATAGTTCCTGTAGTTTTAATTTCGTAAATTTATGTAATTGCATTTTTCTTGTAGCCCACTCACTCCTTCCAATATTTCATATCATAAGTAAAAGGAGGCGTGTTGAAACTCTAGCGACTGAAAACCTTGATTAAAAAAAAATAATGATAAAAACACTTGAGTGGCATTGGAAACTAGAGCAACCAGAAAAATGGTGAAAACCTTAGTTAAATATAGCACAAAAAAAGAGCAGTAATTTGTCCATTGTGGAATTCAGATTGTTTAAGAAACACAGTCATTCGCTCACTTGTAATGTTTTTAATTTTCAATATTTATCCTTCAATCTTTTCAATTTATTGCAGTAATACAAAACCAAAAGGACGAAAATGTGCTTGAATATACTTTGATTTTAAAATCTACGATCATTTTAAAACAATCAAAAGTTAATGAATGAACAACCAAATTTAATATGTGAGGAAATAAGATTTGTTCCTGATTTGCGAAAACCTGAGATCGTTAAAATCAGCGTAGTGAAATTGAGATATTTTTCATTTAAAAATCCCATTACGAATATATAGAAGGATTATATTGAAATTTCAGGAAATTACAGGGACGCACGTCTCAATTTGCTCTAAATAATTTATTTCCTGTCTATCTGGCTAATAATTGGTCAACAACTCAGCAACAGAGGGGTAAGCCACATTAAATCCTAGCCGTGTCCTGTTGCCTTCTAAGACCTCGGACTTTTATTGACGCGTCATAGCATCTTGAACGTCCACGTGGTAACACTACTCAATCTCAGCCGTTCACCTTATTCTATTCCCTGCCAAATTGGTAAGTACAGTAATATGCTTCATATTGATCTGACGGCTCAGGTAAAGTCAAGTCGACCGTTGATTGAGAGGGGTACAGGAGTAATATTCTTTGTACCGTTGGATCTTTAATTAATGAACAAATATTCCAGGGGACCGTTATGATTGACACGTTATGGGCCCCAATATTTTATTTTGTGGGGCTTTTTCTTTCAATAATTGATGATGACACCAACGGGCAAATTACAGATCATAGTTTGGTTGTCGTGTTGGTTGAGAGAGTTTTGTGAGTTTAATTTGCATAAAGTCTTCTGCCATTGTTCTTTCAGAGAACATTAATAAAATGTAGAAGGTTTATTTTGTTAATCTTCGCTCACTAGGTAGAGATTAATATGGATATAATGTGAAATAAATTAAAATTTTAATATTTATTTTACATATGTCAATGTACTTTTGAGAAATATCGATACATTTTCTGTTAGCAATACACAGTTACACTTATTCATCGTCGCCCTTGGAAAAGGGTCTTCGTGCATAAATTTTGAATGCACTAAAACAAATATATATGTGTGTCTGGAATCATCCGATGCACGTGAGTTCTACAAAGTAATGAGGAGACTACGTTCATTTTAGAAGATTCTGGACAAATTTGTATACAAAGCTAGTTGTGAACCATTGCTCTCGTAAACAAGTAAGAAATAAATAATTTTTTTTTTCGGCAAAGAAATAAATAAGTTACAACAAATTCGTTTGTCTTCCTAATTTCCATTGAATCTTCAAATTATTTGTTTCTGTAGAAGTAGTAATAGCATGATATAGGTAGTGGAATTATCACCGGTGTTATAATCCAAAACATTAATATTGTTAGAAATTAGCTTGAATTTTCCATATATTTAAGTACCTTACGCCAATATATATTTTTATATGGTGTGAGGGATGATGCTTCTTTTCATGCTTTAGGTGATGATTCAAAGTGGTAATGATGTATAGAAATCAGACAAACTGGCAGATGCTCAAAGAGCTCAATAGGATTACAGGCCTTCTCTTTTTCTTATCGGCAGGGCCGGCCCTAGGCATAGGCTCACCAAGCCGCCGCTTAGGGCCCCCCTTTTTTTCCCCATTAAAGGGCCCCCAAATTGTAGAAGATGTTATATATTTAGTAGGCCAATGTTCTTACACCTAAGGTTGTTGTGGTGCAGCGGTAAGTCCATGAAGTTCTGTCCGTGAAGTCCGTTGTTCGAATCCTCCGGCCTCCATTTTATAAAAAAACCACTACAATTGCTGGCGACAAAATTGGAACTCTCAACCTGAAGGTTTTATACACTATTCCACGCTTAAAAACACTGCTACTCAAATTATTTCATAACCATGTTTAGGAAAACTAATATATATACAATTGCTTAAGAGGTCCCATTATTAAATCACGCTTAGGGCCCCGAAAATCACAGGGCCGGGCCTGCTTATCGGATTGGCCAATTGGACTTGTAAATTATTTTAAAGTAATGAGCAGGCATTTCTCAAAACCTAAAGAGTAAGAGGCTGTTTAGCTGTCTGTTTATCACGTTTTTGCATTTTTCTTTTTCCATTCTGAGTGTTTGGCTGCAACACTCAGATCTGTTTCTCCTAAAACTCCTTTTCAATTTTTGACAATAGAGGCCAGAAGCCAAAAAGAGGCTCCACCCTACTTTTCAATTTCTACTTCAGATTTTTTTATTTCCCCTCATTTCTATCCCTTGTTTACGTTATCCCCTTCTTCCATCACACAACACACAAACTAGAGAGAAAAAAGCCACGCCTGCGATCTTCCTCCACACTGCTTTCTGTTCTTCCCGTTTCGTTGTTGTTCTTCCTCAGAAATCGTTTAGATCTTCTCCCCCCACCCCCAAAATTGTTCATTATTATTATAGTTTTGAGGAAAATGTCCTCTTCTTGCATAAAAAAACCCTAAAAGCTAACTTTCACAGCCTTCAAAGGCCAACATCTTAGAAAACCCATCACCACTCTTCTCTCTATGTACTTTGAACAGGCCATGAATCCAGATCTGTGACCACTCTTCTCTATTTATCGGAAAGAGTTCACTAGTGCATTTTATGTGTTCTTTTTTTTTTTTGCCGTTTTCTTTCAAATTATTCGAAAGGGCTTAGCCCAGAAAATGTAAGCTCAGTACCATAAATTTGGGCTGTGGAAAAATACTTGAGTTGTCTTGGGCTATTGCTTGGTCTAGTATAATTTAGTTGACGTTAATTGAGCACATTGTCCAGCGACCTACCTAATGAACCCTTTTCCACTTGGACAAGGCACGATAGGCTGTCGCGCTCCAAATTCGGGTCTCTCCCAAGCAACAATCCTTCAAAAATCAAGTTGATTAGACATTGATAGCTTACTAATCGAAGCAAATAATCTTGTTATTGTGTAGTTTTAAAATTGTACTCCTATTTATTGTCCATTAACTAAAAAAAGGGAAAAAGTTAGTAATTTATAGGAGTACCAGATTTCGCCGATTTCAAATTGACTTGATTTTACGAAACTGTAATATGCATCAAGTTTTATAAAGTAAATGGTTTAGATCACATTTAGGCAGAGTTTTCATGAAAAATACTTTTGTTATTGCCTATATCTTTTGTATTCTCTCATGCATATTTTTAACCAACAAAAATACAAAAAATTCTATAGTGAAATTCCATTAAAAGCATCCTCATCAGGGGAGGCAAATCCGCCTGATGGATATTTTGGTCAAATATGTGCTCTTACTCTTTTTTTCATTTCCGTTCTTCTCGCACCGCCATGCATAATCATCGTCCTCACAAATATCACGGTAGGGTTAAAAGTCTGGGGTTTTCTTTACGTTGGGCTTCATCGTAATGTTTGGGCTTTAAGGCATCTTGGGTATGCTCTTCGTTGTATTATTTGGGCTTTTTAAGCCCATAGGTGTTATTTTTCCAACTTTTGATTGAAACCTTTTTCTCATTTCCCCTAATAAAATTTTAGTGCCGATAAAAAAAAGTAATCATCCTCCTCACAAATACCACGGTCCTTACAAATGTTAATAATTTGAGAAGTTTTTCACAGATACTTTCATAATCACTTATATATATATAGGCCAAACTTCTTATCCACACTCCCGGATTTAAGGAAAAAATGGGGTTTTTTGTGTTGCAAATTTTTTTTGGAAAATCCGATCCGTCCAATGTGTTCAGAAGGTGTTTTCAAGGGTCCATGCGAAATATCTTCAAAAAAAAATACCGGGAAGGGCTTGATCAAGCAGTTTTTCGCAAAAACTGTATTTATATATTTTTGCGAAAACTGTTTGGATCAAGCCCTTCCCGGTGTTTTTTTTTTGAAGATTTTTCGCGAGGACCCTTGAAAACACCTTCTGAACACATTGGACGGATCGGATCGTCAAAAAAATTCTTGGATAAAAAGTCCGGAAATGAAAAGTCCAGATAGGAAGTGGAACCTATATATATATATACAAGAAGTTTCCTATGAGGGCTCTCTCACAAAAAAAAGTGCGGGAAAACAGTTGTTAGCCGTTGGATCGCGTGAAGGGTATAGGATCCAACGGCCCACAACTGTTTTCCCGCACTTTTTTTGTGAGGGAGTCCTCACAGGATATGTTCTGATATATATATATATATAATTGGATGTCCGGGCTAGCTTGTGTACACCTCGACTAATTCCGAGTCCTGAAAATAATGATCGGGCATAACCCTCAGCGGAAGAGTTTGTTGATAAGGAGAATCGAACCTAAGACTTTAAGTGGGAGCAAATACTAGGGGTGCTCACGGTCCAGATCGATCCGGATTGGCATGAATCCAATCCTAATCCGCGAGTCACGGTTTTTGGAAAATATAATCCGTGTCAAATCCAAACGTCTCACGGTTCGGTTCCAATCCGAGCCGCGAGTCACGGATCGGTTCCGGATTAATCCACGGATTTTTGAACTTATTCGGAAAAAAACAACAAACAAAGGCAGTAAGACACTAACAAGTAGCAAATGCACTAAATAGAAAGTTCAAAGTTGGAAACCCCAATAAAAAACAACAACGGCAGTAAGGCAGATAGTTATATAACTGAACAAACAAATGCACAAACTTATATTACCATAAAGGATAACAAATAGTTACTTCCAGTTCACTCACAAAGACAATAGCAATAATTAGCAGATTAACACTTCCAGTTCACCATAACTCCTATAACAGTACAACCAAACCTAAAGTCTGTTAAATTAACAATATCTATATAACTATAAAAGTGATAAAATTATATATATATTATATATATAATAAAAATCTCACGGCTCGGATCGGTTAATCCACGATTTCAAAATCAAAATCCGTGTCCAATCCAAAAGTCACGGTTTTTTTTTTTTGAATCCGTGTCCGGACCATTAATCCACGGTTAAAATCCAAAAGGTACAGATCGGTTCGGTCCGGACCGAATTCACGGTTCACCGGTTTTTTTTAGCAGCCCTAGCAAATACGTACTACCTGACCTTAATAGTAATTTATTGGTTTTTCTCATTTAGCATGCATAATGCATTTGTATTGGTTTTTCTCATCTAGCTAGGAGCGCACCGACGCTCTCAATCATTTTGTCGCTTTAGCTATAGGCAATAGGCAATTAGTCAGTCGGTCCGAATATCCATACGCAAGCACGTATTTTAATCATTCATTTCAACAAATTAATAGTTCGGATTTTAATTACTCTTTAACTGGTCAAAGAGTTTTTCTTACAAGTCAAAAAGTAAATAAAATCTGAGCCGTCGAAAATGCTTTTGAACAGTCAAGATACATCATCCGTGCATCTTACGTACACAGACTTGCATGCGCAAAGTAATTTTATTAGGCATTGCAGTTGCGTGCAAGTTTTCTCTTGCACTTCCCCCCTTTTATTAGGCATCTACAGAGTCTGTCCCATCCCTTTTTCTTTTTTCTTTTTTTTCCTTTTGAAAAAGCTAACTTCCGCTCTTAGGAGATGATAATGTGTAAAGATTCATCAATAATTTCGAAAAGTGTATAAATATACGTAAAAGTATATTACTATCCGTGAAATGTGTATAAAATCATAGCTTATTTGTCTTTACGTTCTCTCATTTACCTTTGCCTAATGAGCGGATGTTGAATTAGCAAGACTTTTTATTTTATTCAAAGCGTATTTCCAATTTCCTAGACCAGTCCTCTCTTTTAAAGCGACGATATCCTTTAGAGTAACTTTAATTGTCCGATTATTTTTTAGAGGGATTGAATAAGGTGGGATTAAAAATGATAAAAGAGACAACTAGGGTCCATGGATAATATATAGATGGAATTATACGAATATTTGGATTAGTTGTACCGTGTTTAGTTAGAGTGTAATAAAAATGTGATGAAGATGATTTGAATTACTCGTAATTTTTGACCGTTAAATGTAGATGGAGATAATTCGGAGAAGTGAACTAGCCAATGCCATCCCTCCCCCTGGTATTTGCTAATCCCCCATGGGGTACTAATAAATGAAAAATAATCTGCCCTTAATCCCCCGTCAAACAAAAATTGGACTATATATGGAAAGATGGGAAAATGTGCGTTCATCCCTTACCCACCCCACAGCCCCGCCGCCCCTCCAATCAAAATCAAACACGTGTATTCCCATATACGTTTGCAACCTATTTACCCGCCATATTTAGGACAACGTTTTTTTCTTCACATTTTTTCTTTCTAAGGATTTTTTTTTTCTTTCTTGTCATTTGTCATTCTTAATCTGTTACATAAGAGAGAGAGGAATTAAATGGGGGAGAGAGGAACGAGATTCGATCCCGAGATACAGTGTAGGACATCCAAAAGCTCTACCGCATGAGTTAGCCACCACTTGCTTTCTTTCTAAGTTGTAGATTGTACTTTTGTTCTTTTAACAAACCAATTATTTCCCCTACAGGGAAATGTTACAATATACACCCCTTTGGCTACAATACACTACCCCTTTTTGGATGTGTATCATATGCATGTTATCTACTGTTGGATGTTTAACCTCATTCAAAATGTTACGAATCAATTACTTGTTACCTGGGCAATAGGTGACTTAAGAATCATTTTTGTGAAAAGTTACTATTTTCTGTCTAAAAGTTACGAGATGCACGAAATGTTATGAATCATATTTTTTAAAAGTTACGATTTTACGTCTAAAATTTACGAGACGCACGGAATGTTAAGAATCATAGCCCCGCCGCCCCTCCAATAAAAAATTGGACTATATATATGGAAAGAATGTGGGTTCATCCCTAGTCCCACCCCATAGCCAGGGCCGGCCCTGACCCAAGCCTGGCAAGACCTTGGGCTAGGGCAACCCCCCTTGGCAAGGGCAACCAAAAAAAAAAAAATTTGTAAAGTTATAGAATCAATTTTAAAAAGTTTCCCTTTTGTAGCTATAGTGATGCGTTGGTGCGTTGGTCTCCTGAGGTTTTTAAAACTCCTGCACGACACGATTGGTAGTCGAGTCCCACCACAGGCATCCATTTTTTTTTTTTCCTTTTCGTGTTCCCAAACGGCCAAACTCAAAGGTCATTTCTTCTTTTTTTTTTCCCCTTTTCGTGTTCCCAAACGGCCAAACTCAAAGGTGGGGGGTACTGGGGTTTTGAAACAACCAAGTGCCAACAAAAATACAAAATCAAGGGTTTTGCTGCTGACTCGGCTTTGAAACAACCAAGCAACAAAAATCAAGGGGTTCACCTATTAAAAAATTACTTGAAGGGGTTACGGGACTACGGGTAATATATTCTACTCTTCCTCATTTATAAAAATTTGCTGGCCCTAATTCCTAAATCTGTTGTTTATGGGGGCAATACTTTTTTACTCCTTTTTAACTGTGTTTAGATTTTGATTGTTTATATTTTAGGGATTGAGTAACCATCTGTTAATGCGTTTTTTTTTTTGGTGCTTCGGAAACGCGTGTTAATGTGTTATGTGTAGTCGTGTCGATTATAATATGATCCACAATCGAAAAATTTGCTACAAAAAATGCAAGGAGAAGTTGTTTTGTTTGAATCGGATCGTGCTAATTATAAAGCACCATAACCGATTAACCGGGGTTACATTTTAATTTTATTCAAGCTAAAAATGTAATATAACCTTGATTTTGCTTTGTTCCTTTACTTGTATGTTTTTTTTTTTCAATGACTTTCTAGTACGAGGGCAACCAAATCCAAGGCTCGGCTAGGGCAACTTAAACGTCAGGGCCGGCCCTGCCCATAGCCCCACCGCCCCTCCAATCAAAATCAAACATGTGTATTCCCAAATATAATTGCAACCTATTTACATGCCATATGTAGGACAATATTTTTTTCTTCACATTTTTTCTTTTTAAGTTGTATGTTGTACTTTTGTTCTTTTTCAAAGCAATTATCTATCGCAAGAAAGGCTAGAATACACTCCCCTTTTTGGGTGTGTTAGATGTGTATCATATGCACCCAAATTATGTACCGTTCAATGTTTATCCTCATTCAAAATGTTTACGAATCGACTACTTGTTACCTGAGCAATAGGTGACCTAAGAATTATTTTTGTGTAAAGTTACGATCTTTTGTCTAAAAGTTACGAGACGTACAAAATGTTACGAATCATATTTTTGAAAAGTTACGATTTTTTGTCTAAAAGTTCCGAGACGCACGAAATGTTACGAATCATATTTAAAAAGTTACGAATCATATTCGTGAAAAGTTACCATTTTTTTTAAAGTTATGAGACACAAGAAAATATTACAAATCATATTTCTGAAAAATTAAGAGTTCTTAGTATAAAAGTTACAAAACGCACGAAAATGTTATAAATGACCGGTTCTCCGAGTCATTTATTACGAGATGGCATAATATGAACCACACAATAGATTCATATCGTACGCACCTTTAGAGGATGTGTATTGTTCCATTTCCCCTACATCTATTCTATCCTAAGAGGAGGAGGATTGGTAGTAGTTGAATTCCTGACATTATAGATGGAGGTACTCCAAGAGGAGCGAGCTCAGGGACAGATCCGGGGGGGGGGGGCACCGTGCCCCCGCTAACCCCCAGTTTTCAATGTAAAAAAAAAAAAAAATTTTGGAAAATAAGTTTCACATATATATAATTTGTGTCCGGATCTAATAACATCTTCCGCGTGTTGCTTGGTGGAAAGGTGCTCTGTCTCTATCCAGGAGGTTGCGAGCTCGACTCTTGGTTTCTCCTTTATACGCCACAAAATTTAAAAGGTTGTCAATTAAGAGTGATTGTTGAGGTTTGAACCAAAGACCTTTGCTTCCAAAACCAATACATTCCCTCTTGCCACTAGACCAACAACATTCACTACACAACAACCTCGTAGTTTTATTATATATATTTTGAACATATAATGGTTATAATAATTCACCTAGTATTTTTTTATAACTCAATTTTAATTTTCTCCCTTCTTTTTTAATAAAAAAATTATACATTATAATCTTTATAGTCCCTAATAAATGTCTTAATTTAGCAAAATCATCGACTAGGAAAAAAATTTGCACAATTACAATTAATAAGGTGCCCCCACTGAGTTAGATTTCTGGATCCGTCCCTGAGCGAGCTCAACCATGCACTGAGCTATCCATTGTACTTAACAAACATATTTTGAGACCTCATTAAGAATTTCAGACAAAAAATAGGGAATATAAATTAATTTCACTTTAGTGTTGAAATTAGTCCCTTCCAATTAGTTAAATTTGTTCTGCAATCATATCAACGAACCCATATCTAGCTAATAATTTTAACATGGTTAACGTTCTCGACAACTTTTAAAAAATAAACAGCTTGAATCATCAAAATGATCTCCAAAAAATCCCACGTACCAAACTATGATCTGATCGTCCAGTCCATTTAACTTACCTTTCATCCATAAATATTTGATGGTCCCTCACTACGTGTGATACAAGTCATGCATGAGTACGTGCTTAAAGTCAAAGAATTTAATTGTACTTTTATTCTACTAGGGTTTCACATTGATGTGAGATCTAATTTGTCTGTAGGAATTCCAGAAAAAGGGAAGCCATCCATGCATTTGTGGATTGATAAGTCAATTGTTTGGTACAGAGGCCTATCAGAATTGGGACCAAACTTCTCGTTGAAGGGAATTTCATGTAAAATATTGGGGAAATGAGAGAGGAAATTATTTGAAAAGTTACACTATCCCTTGGCTGAGTTTAGACTGTCTAATGTGAAATAATTAATTTCTCTTACAAAAATAATTGTGACACAAACTTTGTACCACAACCAACCACAACCCTACTCACATGGGGTGTGGGTCCCACTGTCACAATCATTATTCTTTGTCTTAATACTCTTTTTTTCGTACAAAACGGTATACTTCTTCCTTTTATTAGCAAGATAATGAAGAGAGAGAGAGAGAGAGAGAGAGAGAGAGAGAGAGAGAGAGAGAGACTTTTTCTGTGTTTGATTAGAAAGATTGTGAGACTAAAAATTCATGAAATAAATGATTAATCCACAATCCACGTATGTCTATGAAGCTGTTTTTCTATTTCTTGAAGGAAAAAAAAAAAAAAACAGAAGAAATCTAAAATCTTCTCTCCTTAGATTACTTGTTGAATTTTAAATTTATCCATTCTTTTTAAATAACTTATCCTAAGGAAGCTCTTACATTTCGAATACCCAATATTAATTTTAGGTGAATCTATTTATTTAATTATTTGCAGGTAACTTTCATTGTGACCAATTCTGCAATAGCAGAAAAACATTACTATAGAACAAAATTCCCACAGAGGTTCCGTTATAACCAAACACATTCAAGTAAATGTTTTTTTCTTTAATTTATTTTCATGCATTTTCAATTATTGTAGCGCGCCGAACAGGCCAGGGGAGGATTCAAGGGGGGCACGTGGGGTCACGTGCAGTGCCGGCCCCAAGGTTTGGGTTGCCCAAGTCTGACTCCTAGCTTTGTTGCCCACTTAATATTAAGTTATAAATTTTTTTTAAAAATATACAAGTAAAAAAATTACAAAATTCGTAAGTCATTTTAGAGGCCCCAAGCAAACTTCTAATATTGGACTCCCTACATCTTCAAGAGTTTTTTTTTAAAAAAATTACTACAAAATTACAAAAAATTAAAATAAAAGGATCTAAAAGATAAACGCAAAAAGATATATTTGTATGAGTTTTTTTTTTAAAAGAAACTATCATCGTATTTTAATTATGAATAGTGTGAAAAACTTATAAATCGTGCAACATCGCTTGATTTTGTTTTCAATTTTTTACTATTGGGATAATTATCTTTATTCATATGTAAGAACATATCACTTGTATAATATTTTTGTGTTTGTTAAATAGAAAATTTCTTACAAAATAATTGAGTAATGTGATTTTTTAAATATTCATTGGGCAGTAAAAAACAAAAAGTTTAGAATCATATTCAAAATATACACCCATTTACACAAACACACACAGTACATAAATATGTACACCTCGTACATACAATACTACCCGTTTGTATGGTCTCATAAATTTATGGGAGTATTTGTATATTTGAGTGTGGTTTTAGACTTGTAGGGAAAATATGGAATAGAGAAAGTTGACTAATAAAAATAAAAAATAAAAAAAGGGAGAGAGGTCCACCAGTCCAGAGAGAGAAGCCAAAACCAAGTGCAAAAAGGAACCAGAGAATCAAACCCAGCTCACGCGGGGACTGACACCATGGGCGGACCACCTAGTGTACCTTTCGTTACATTTGGAAACCTTATTGGTATTTATATATAATTTACGGATTTTTTGTTTTGTTGCCCCGGCCCGGGGCATTGCCGAAGCCCGGAGGCTTGCGGGGCTTACCCCTGGGCCAGCCCTGGTCACGTACCCCCACTCAAAATTAGAAAATTTCACTTGTCTGTCTAGTCTCTATATATTTTGTGTAGTTGTATAAATGACACCTAAAATTGAAATATGTCATTTGTATGTAAATTGAAAATAATTCGATTTATCTCTTTTGACGCATCAATTTTCTTCGATAACGTTGTCTGATTTATATTGTCAATCTATAAATTGCTAGTGTGGTTGTCACATAAAAATCTTACTTCTTGTTGTTTAATATAAAAGGTTTTGCTAACATCCACCCGTTAGGAAAAGGATAATATGACAAATAAGTTCAGATATCAATAACAAGATGTTTGTGATGGATATATATCAATATAATTTTCTCGGATATCGGCAGGGGCGGACGCTGGATTTTCTATTAGTGGAGTCAAGAATTTACAAAGGTTTTATATATTTCATGTCTTTGGGCAAGATCTAGTGAATCGAGAGTGTAAGATTTTGGGGCAAAATTACTAAAATATCCAGAAATATATGTACATGTCTGTAGGAAATTTTAATCCAGCGGGGTCAATTGACCCCCTTGCCTCTTCTTGGGTCCGCCCCTGGATATCGGGACATTTTCTACACATTATACTCAACGCTAAGGGGTTGATGTTAGCATTTTTTTATTATGAAACAAATTTTCTCCACATGGTCAATTTAGTGCCCCCACTAGACTAAATTTCTGGATCCACCACTGACGCCGAACCTAATAGTCCGATAAGGTCATGCAGATCAACAACTCAAGAGAATGAGCGCGTGCGCCGAATCATACACATTGGGCGAAACCTTTGTGCTGGCTTGTCACACATAAACCCAAGCATCTAGATCCACAAAGTAGGGTCAGGTCGAGCCGGGCAAGAGAAGGTCAGTGTTGATAGTTTGTCTTCAAACCAGAGTTTCAATTCAGTCACGTGGCTGTCATGTGGTAATCGGTATGCCATGCATGACGTAGCTCCAAGAAGCGGTTATGGAATATTTAACGTGCCTAGGCACGAGCTTACAAGGAGCCTAAGTAACGTACTCACCCTTTGCAAAGTATTGCTTCATACCCTAGAGAGGTAAGCCATTACTATTCACTTTAAGAGTTTTGTACTTCCTTTCTTTAAGCAAAGACTAGCTTACTTAACCGTTAGAGTGTCTTTCCGGTCATCATCGGTCAGTCAGGCCATTGGTTCTTTGCCTAATAGATCTAGGTGAGGAAGTAGATCTGTTCCAAATTTGAACTTGAGATTCAAATACAGAACCAGATCAAACACCACCCCACAATTATCACTTTCTTTCTAATGTAATGAAACCTTTTGAATTTTCTCGACAACAGTCATTTTTATTTTTTACCACAAGAAGTAATAAGAGCCGAAGAGCTCGTTTGGAAGCCAACATTTAGATTATTCATTTTGTATTTTTGCATTTTTAATGTTTGGGAGCCAAATTATTGTTTGCATTTTCTTAAAATGCATTCTCAAAACCATAAAATGGAGGCACATTTTGATATTCAGCCCTAGAGATACTTCTGAATTCTCATTTTGCATTTTAGGTAAAAAAAGATTCATCATAATATATTTTGATGATTACTCCTTAATACTAAACTGTCTCAAATTTTATTCTGCGCATGCATATTTTTCTAACACTCTACAAATTAATATTTCATTCCGACCCTAATAAAAAAATCTACGATTCACAATTTGAAATGTCAAAAATAATAGGCTCCCAAACATGCCGCAAACACTATCACTAGAGATTCAACGTAGCTAAACAACACTGACAACCCATGTGCTGGGGATGGGGTCCACTATGATCCAAAGTTGGAAACAAGATGAGAAAAATACAAATACATTGCACATATAACTCAACATGTGAATTAGGTCACTATTTTCAGTATCTTACGTTAGTCCTCTGTGGCTCTGTTCTCACCCACCGCACGTACGTCTAGATCTCCACAGCCTGGCCTCAACTTCAGCCTTTCACAACTAATTCTCCTCATAAACACACAAGTAATACCACAACCCACACCAAGAAACAAACACGCGCACCCAATTGAACAGAGAGACAACAATTTTCACGTGGTTTGACAAAAGAAATTGATATTGGTACTCCTCTTTTTAGAGCCGGCTCAAAAATTTTGGAGACTAAAAGCGAACTCATTAAACAAGGCACACTCTATATTTTACATACAAAGGTCGGTCAATAGAGAGTCTTTATAAAAACCATTATACAAAACATAAACATATAGTTATTTAAAAATAAACAACCATTACAATACTTTAAAATTCATCATTTATGTATGAAAGGCTTAGACAAACATTATCCGGGCCTAATTCATATAGGGGTTCTAAAAAATTGGAGGCCCCCATTCTAAACATTTTTTCGTCGGTCTAAAGCCCAGGCTTCTTGGGCTTTGCCCTTAAGCCGGCTCTGTCCCTTTTTTCTATTGACACTTTCTTCTTTTTTTTTATTTACAAAATGCAACAATAATTTTACCTAATAGAGACAAAAAAAAAAAAAGGGGGAGTGCCAATAGAGAAAAGGGAAGTGTCAATATCAATTCTCTTTGAATTAAGTATTGTATGAGCACCGATTTATATTTGAGTTCTGACGATCTGTTTCGGTTTGATTTTTATCTTGTGGCAGTGTGATTATTTATTCAAGAGATGAATTTTCTTTGAAGTGGAGATGGTCGAATTCGGCCACATGTTACATGCATATACATGTTTGGTGCATGGCTGGATTAATTTCCACCTTCCAAACTTGATAGCAATTTCCAAACACACGTCTTTTTCATTTTTTTGCTGGCTTGGATGGAATTTGTGGTTAATAATTCGCAAACAAATTAATACACAGACATGTTTGCAGTCTAATAGAACGAAGAAGGCAGCTTCTGCCTTTCCATTTGAAGAAAGTGTTTTGATTAAGTGGTTTTGAGTGTCTGATTAACTTTAAATTTGTGTGTAAACTAATTATTATTGGATGACTCTTTCAAAATAAACGGACCTGGGTTCCTGCTGTGCAGCTTGTGCAAGGAGTTGTTGCACACAATCTAGGCCGTTGGTTCGGATTGAAAGCAAATTATTCGCGCGAATAGTTCTCCTATTTTGTTTGAAATCTAGGCCGTCCATCAAGCAACGGACGGCCCAGATTGTGCACAATAACTGTTGTGCACAAGCTGCACAGCAGCAACCCCGTTCCAAAATAAACCACTCGAATCATTTAAGGGGCCGAGCCAGTGATGGGAAAATCGCACTAAGACGTACCATGCGTTGTAATTGGGCTAAATGTAAAGTCCTATCTTTTGCCATTTTATTTTGAATGTGAATTGTACTAATTTATACGTACCATGCGTTGGAGTTTTGACCCTAACATTTTCATTGGATAATTTTGAAGCATATTTTCAAGAGCAAGCAAATACTCCCAACGCATGGTCCACACATCTATTTTGGTATCTAAATTAGTAAAAAAAGAAGATAAAGTCCCTCCAATATTACGAAAGTGAGACGGAGAGGGGTCTTGGTCTTAGACGACTTTTTTTTAAGAAAAGTTATAAAATTAATGCATTGGAGAATTGGTATCGATATTGATATGGTGGTGTGTGCGTATTTGAGATACATATACAAAGAAGCTGTTTGAATATATCATTTTCAATTTTTCATTTTTACATTTTTGGCTTTTAGTTGTTTGGCTAAAAATTACAAAATGCATTTTGTGAGAATGTGTTTTGATTTTTCGACATTAGAGAGGAGAAGCCAAAAGTAAAGTGTGAGGATCTTTTTAATTTTTCGTTTTTCGATCACTTTTCCCATTTTGACTAACAAAAAACAAGTTTACTATAGGAACCAATACTTGTACAAACAATTGCACAAACTCTCTCACATGGGCTATGTGGGACCTATTACTTACTCTCTCAGTCAAAATAAATGTCCCTTTTGAGACTGCGTGTCATTTCAAAGGCTTATACTATCTGTTAATGTGAATATCAAAATATATGTATTATGGATCTTGTTTGATAGATCTTAATTAATTTTATTATAAAAAAATTTCAAAATCATAAAAACTATTATAAATTAAAAGATATAAGTCGTTGAAAATGACACGCAGTCCCAAAAAGGACACTTATTTTGGAACAGATAGAGTATATGTGAGCCCCACATATCTCATGTGAGAGAGCTTGTGTAATTGTTGATACGAGTATTACTGCCTCTATTTTTTGCAACAAAAAAAAAAAACCTGGATAATGTAAAAAAAAATCTGCATGATCCTCATCAAATATTTTTTCCTTCCACGTCATAAGTTAAACATTATATAATATATATATTTTTTTGTACTTCAGAAATATAAACATTATATAATATTGCCCTCATGAATCATGCACGAATCATGTTTACTGTTTCCTGGGTTTAGGAAGCCCTCTCTCTCTCTATCTCTCTCTCTCTCTCCCTCCATCCAGTGTTCATGGTTAAATGTTGCAGCCTTGCAGGGGAGGGTTTTGGGTTTATTTTGTTTCCAATTGGTCCTTGACAGTAACTTGTTAGAAATTATTACAAGTGGATAGCAATTTTAAGGGTGTGTTTGGAAATTCAGTTTCAGAACAGAACCCTTTTTCTTTAGTAGAAGAGAAATCCAAGATCTACCTACCTTTCTGAGCTCAATTCACTCATGAAACGGTTCAGTAACCCAGAAACTTTGGGCGCCATGGTTTCCCCATTTGAAGGTAAACAAACAAGAACATATTCATTTTGTGTTTTTATTTCCTTCCAGTAAATTCAGGGATTTTATCATTTAATGAGAATTTAATTTCTTGATTCCTAGATTTGTCTTTTTTGTTGAGGAATTTGTGAAGGGGAAAATGTGAGAGATTTTCCTCCACAATTTTACTGCCACTTCTTTAATAATTTTCTTGTTAACCAAACAGAAGGAATCAACCCTCTGTTTCTTGTTGTTTGAGTCTTAGGCTCAATCGTTTCTTATTGTTTGAGTGCTCTATATTTTCTTGTCAACCAAACAGAATTACAGAAAGAAACCAAACCCATGGCTGTAAATTGTAATTAAGAAATGGAAGTTGGTTTGGTTTCTTTCTGTAATTCTGTTTGGTTGACAAGAAAATATAGAGCACACTCAAACAATATTCTGGACAATATCTTCTTGTTTTCCACCTTTTTAATGCCGGAGCAAAGTCCGGTATGTACTGACGTCATAAAAATTGATAATTCCTAAGAAGTTTAGAACCTAATTTTAATAAGAAAGCAAATTTTTAAGTTCCGAGCCATAACCACCAAGCACACCCTTGGGGTTGGAAAGAAGAGCAATACTACAAGGGACGGACCCAAGGGGTGCATGCGGGGCTTGGGTTTTCCCCACACCTCCGAATTATCCCGTTATTTATACTATATTTTAGGTTTTGGTTGTAAACTTTATGAAGAAAATTCTCATCAAAATTATGTTACTAATCTACAAGGATAATAAATTGCCAAAAAAAAAAAAATGGTGTACAGATGATACTATTTTTTTTTAATTTATGAATATATGTGATTTGGTCCCCGCATTCAGAATCACGTGTCTGACAAAGTACTACGTGTACAGAATTATGTGCACATATGTTTCAAATTATAATAATGATATGCACATTAGAAACTCGTTAATTTTTTTTATACATATATATACACGTGCATCGGACGATTTGGAAGAATTTGTGCAATAAAATTCTCTGGTAAAGTAAATATTTTTTTTTCTTGTGAAAACAGAGAAGAGAAATCGGAAGCACAAAATCACATACAGTAGAGAATTTCAGGCAATGCTAGATGGTTTAGAGGACGAGGATTGTGCAGAGGAAAGTAGCAAAAATGGAGAGAAGAAAAGGAGATTGAGTTTGGAACAGGTGAAAGCTTTGGAGAAGATTTTTGAGGAAGACAACAAGCTTGAGGCAGGGCAGAAGTTCAAAATAGCGCAAGAATTAGGGCTTAAGCCGCGACAAGTAGCCATTTGGTTTCAGAATCGAAGAGCCCGGTGGAAGACGAGGCGTCTAGAGAGAGATTATGGTGTTCTTAAGGCCGATTATGAAGCTTTGAAGCTCAAGTTTGATGAACTAGAGAAACAGAAACAGGGTTTAGTGGCAGAGGTACGATATGTGTTTTTTTTTTTGTTTCTCAAAAGTCAAAACTGTTGAATTACGGAAACAAAACAGTCTTTCTATTGACAGCCCGTTGTTAGTAAGATTAGTAAGACCATTCGTTGGCCGGTAAAAATACACTCTCACCGTTCAAAGAATGGTCATACTGATAGCCCAATGGACCGATTGTAGAATTTTCCAACAAAATACAAACTTTCTACAATTGTTTTTTCGTTTTCGTGGAAACATAAAGATTTTGTCCGAATTTTTTAAAAATTTTGTTGTAGAAAAACTGTTTTATTAGCTTTACAACATTTCACATCAAAAAGTTTCATTGACATAATCATTACTCACTCACAAAAAAATTCAATTCCGAAAATATTTCGGAGAAAATTCATTTTATGTATTGTGTGTTAGGTTCCACTTCTCCTCCGGACTTCCGGACCTCCATGATCCGAGCATTTTTTTGACAATCCGATCCGTCCAATGTAAAACTGTTGGATCAAGTTCTTCCCGGTATTTTTTTTAAAAATTTTCTGCGTGGACCCTTGAAAACACCTTTTGAACACATTGGACGGTTCGGATTTTTCAAAAATAATTTGAAAAACAAAAAAAATCATTTTTTCTTATTTTCGGGAGGGTTTGGACTAGAAGATTCACCTTGTGTGTTATGTTATCTAATTTTGTAGGTAACAGAGTTGAGAGAAAAGCTGGGGCAGAAAAATACAAAGAGCAATCACCCTGTTCAAGAAGCAACTCCACTGATGGAATCACAGATCAACATTTCAGAGCAGACAAACTCAGATTACGAAAACCCGAAAACTGCGAATTCGTTAGAGATCAAAGATGGGTTTTCTGAGAGAAATTGCAGTGGACACTACTTGAATGATGAAAATGACCTAAATTCTCATCTACTGATACAGTCACCACCGCCATCGTCTTGCAGCACAATCGAGTCCTCTTCGCCGATGTTTTCGCCGTGGATGAATTACTTCCAGTTGTTGGAATCAAGAGCAAAAGGGTATCAACAGCACCAGTGTGTGAAGGTGGAAGAACAGAGTACTCTGTTCAGTACACTGGAGGAATTTCAGCATTATTTTCTCAGCTGATCCAACACTTACCCTCCACTGGCACTACTGAAGAAGCCTAATGGCACAGTTTACAACCAAAATAATTGTCACCAAGCTGTCACAAAATGTGAAGCTTTTAAGTAATTTAGTGGATCGTATTTCTTTTCTTTTATGCAGCAGGTTAACTACACTGGCTGTCCCTCTTGGTTTATTTAGATTTCAATTTTAGTCTCCATACTTGAAATTTCGTCGGTACAAACTCGTACACTATTCTCTTCTGATCCTTATGGACAACCCAAAAGTTATATTTTTTCCGTAACTTAGGGCTCCAGATGGGGGTTTGCTTCGCCCTTTGAGCAATTTTTGAACATCTTTTTTATCAAAAAAAAAAAAAACTCGTACACTTTTCTTTTCTGTATACACGTGGCTCAACCAATTCACGGAAATAATTCATTTGCTGTTTTCATGTTCATTCATGGGTGAAACTACCTTGAGTTTGAGAATACGTTGGTGGTATTTTCTTGAACAAGTGTTGTTTTTAAAGAAAACATATTCTTCCTTTTTTTTTGGTGCAATGGAAATGAAAGAAAACATATTCTTCGAAGAAGGGTTTTAATTCTCAAACTAGTTTGTGTTTCACAACCAGTAGTACAAGGACAATTGATACCAAACATGCCCTTTTACCATTAGCGAAAGTTGACTGAGGGACTAGAGTAACACAAAGGCAAACATGCCCTTGTCAAAACGTAAGCAGAGAACCGGAAATTGGGTACCTCACCATTTAGCTAGAAATGTTACCGATTTTGATGTATGGATGGAAGTGACTCCGAATTTCCTTATGCCTTTAACCGGAAATTGGGTACCTCAGCATTTAGCTTGAAATGTTACCGATTTTGATGTATGGATGGAAGTGACTCCGAATTTCCTTATGCCTTTCCGGCTTTCCTACTGGCTGATATTTCCGTTTATAACTAAAATCATCGCCTTTCAAAAAAAAAAGAGAGATAGTAACGCAGTACATAGAAAGAGAGATTATCAGCCTTTTGACTAGTCCAAAGTGAAATTTTGTAGTGGTTGAGCCCACTAGGCATTTTAACTTTTTCCTTGTTTGAGGAAAATTGGGCAGAGTCAATTTGCTGTAATTGGGATTAATTATTGAGTGCTTTTATTTACCTAAAAAGAAATTATTCAGTGCTTTTGGTCATGACTCATGGATCTTCAAAGTCGCACATTCATTGAGAATATGTTGTGGTGTTTTCTTGAACAACTGTTGTTCACTTGTTTTTAAAGAAAACATTCCTCCCAAAGAAGGGATTTTACTTTTCAAATTAGTTTGTGTTTCTCAACTGATAGTATAATGAGAATTGATACCAAACATGCCTTTGTACCCTTACGGTAACACAAAGACAAAAAACAAGGTTCAGATTGATGCATTGAAATTAATCTAAGTTTCCCAAACGGTTTTATCAAGATAAAATATATTTGATAAAAATCAACCTTTAATTGATTTTATCAAATGAGGAAGAGATTTGATAAAATCTCAGCTTTTTTGCAAGGCACTACTTTAGCATGTCCACATGGCATGTGCTTGGCATTTTGGCTTCGATGCCAATTGAAAGCATATCCTACGAGTAATGCACGAAGAAGACTGAAATGCCCCTGTGGGTAACGAAAAGAGCCGACGGGCGATGGGTAACAAAATGAGCCGACCTTTGGGCAATATTGGAAGGCATTTTGGCTTCAATGCCTCGTGCTATCAAGACCCATGGGTAATGAACGAAAAAATGAGCGAAATACCCCCGTGGGTAACTAATAGAGCCCGACGGATTACGAAATGAGCTGACAAAAAGAGCTGAGATTTTATCAAATCTCTTCCTCATATGATAAAATCAAAGAGTTGATTTTATCAAAGCTTGATAAAATCTTTTGCAAAACTAGGCTTCTAGTGAAACTTTTTAAGTTTGTCAAGACTCATGGAAGAGAACCGGAAATTGGCTACCTCATCATTTAGCTAGAAATGTTAAATTTATTTCCGATTTTGATGTATGGATGGAAGTGACTCCGAATTTAATTATGCCTTTTTCTACGAGATAATATTCCCGGTTATAAATAAAATCATCGCCTTTAAAAAAAAATACTAAAAAAAGATAGGAAAGCAAAACTTAGAAAGAGAGGTTAAGAGTATTTTGACTAGCCTAAAGTGAAATTTTGTAGTGGTTGAGCCCACTGGGCTTTTTAACTTTTTCCTGGTTTGAGGAAAATTGGCAAGCCTGCAGAGTCAATTTGATGTAATTGGGGTTAATTATTGAGTCCCTTTTATTTACCTAAAAAGTGCTTTTGGACATGACTCATATATATTCAAAGTCACACATTCAATGCAGCGTAGAAATCTAGAGGGTAAACATCATATAGTCTGTTAATTTTTATGAGTTTTATATCTTAAATCGTATACCCATTAATAAGATCGATCTCATTCGCCTTTTTATCTCTATCGCGCAAAAAATATGAACCATAGATTCTTTTGATCTACCACCTCTACTGTCATCTTTGGTCTCTACCTCTCTTTTCAATGCTACCCTATGTTGTAATCTTAATATCCATTCTCCTAACTATTGCCGCTATCTCTCCTATCTTATCTTCTATTAATGCTACCCTGACTATACAATTTAGCGAATATGATTTGAAAAATACACGAATTTTTAACAAATTATATTGCAGACATTTACCAAATTGGTCCAAATGGATGTTAGATGGATGGTCCAATGAAAGTTGTCAAACTCAATTTTGTTTTGTTGCAAAAAACCTTAGGGCGTGTTTGGAACATAGGGAAAGAAACGGAAAACTATAAGAATTTTCCTTCCATTTTTTGTTTTCAAGAGAAAGAGAATGAAAAGTTTAAGATATAAGTTCAATTTTCCCTCCAATTTCTTATTAATTAACTTTCTCTCTAATTTTCCTCTTACTAATTTTCCCTTCTTTTCTCTTTTCTTCCCTGAGGAGGTGGGGGAGAGATCCGGCTTGACATCATGCTTGTTATAGTTTATTGGGTAAAAAAGTGAATACATAATTTTTTTTTGTCAATTAATTATTGAAAATGTTGACCAAATAGGGTTTTGGTAATCACCCACTAGGCGGAGAATAATAGGTGCATAAAGACAAATAGTTCGAACTAATTTTTTGTCATTCGATATACATCAGTGGGGGGGGGGGGGGGGGGGGTTAGTAGGGGAGTTAGTGAGTTAGTTCAGAGGGGGCCTAGAAGCTATCCATAGCCCTAAACCCCAAAGCCTTTGCCGATGCTCGATCCCTGGTCTCTCTTGTGGGAATACGAGGAGATAACCGCTAGGCTACAAGCCCTTGGTTAAATAGTTCGAATTTCAGTACATATTTTGTAGATAACAATACACTTTTACGTTTTTTGAACCATACGCAAACTGACCCAGACATTCGGTTATAAAAAAAAAGTAATACTATATTTAGTGGAATTCTATTCCCGGAAGGAGTGAAGTAAAGCAAAGAGCAAGAAGACAAGCATGGTGTCCCTATTGGATCTAATGTGGATACGCAGTTTTCCACAGAACGCCCACTTACGTGCTTTCCAGTTTCCACACACAAAACCAACTCAATTCTCCACCATCCCCCCAAAAGTGGCCCCAATTGAAACTTTTACATCCCCAACTGTCCCATCAAATCCTCAAACCCCTACTTTTCAAACAATCCCAGTACACACCGAAGCTCACTGGAAACTCTCATGAAAGTTCGAAACACTCCCCTTTCAAAAACAGCCAAGCACGGTGCAAGAAGCACACAAACACAGAAAAATGGAAAATAGGCAGCCGAAGAACAGCCAAGCACGGTGCAAGAAGCACCCGAAACACCGGCAATCCCCCGGCGTTTGTTCTGTTTGTTTAACCGAGAGACTCTCTCAGTTATCAACTTCTGCTTCACGTTGTAAAACTACTTTTTCTGTAGCCTCTTCTAGTTCTTGTCTGTCTTCCCTATCTTCTCATTACTCGTCTTTCGAACCGTCTCCGATCCGTCAAAGGCATTGTTTGGCTTCCAAGAAAAGAGGGTCCGTTTCTTTCTTTTGGAGTGGATTGAAAATAATGCTTACAAAGAGTAGGTCTATGGCTGCTGTTCGAACAACAGAGAGAGGCGGACTTTGGTCGAAGTTAGCAAGAAGGTCGTTGAGGGATGCACTATGAGAGAAAGGGTGATCATTTGTTTTTTTGTTTCAACAGTCAAGGGTGCTGATTGGACTAGAAAGAGGGATGCACTATTCCCTCTTTCTAGTCCAATCAAACGCAAGTCATGATTCACATCCGGACTAGGAGATTCACACAAGAGAAACGAGAATCATTACCAGGGTATTGGTATTATATAGTAATATGTTGATGGAAATTTCATTTTTTATTGTCTTACGCTGTTCTCTAGTTTTTGAGAAATATTTCAGTGCGGGATGAGTACCAGGTGGCAAGGCCATGTCTTGCCACGTGATGCCCGTCGGCTCATCCGAGCCGTCCATTCGTGTTTTAGACGGCCTAGAACTGTTGCGGTAAATTTACTCTCAAAATTTACAAAAAAAGCCACTGAACTATCTCCACAGATCTGGGTCGTCCAAAATATAGATGAACGACCCTGATGAGCCGACGAATATCACGTGGCCCTGCTACCTGGTGCCCACCTGGCACTGAAGTATTTCTACTAGATTTTAGTACTTGAGAACATGTATGGGTGAATGAGAAGATGGAGGAAAATATGTACAATGTATTGATAGATTCATGTTAGCATGATTTTCGATGTGATTTTGGAAAGGAGGAGAAAAGGAAACCGCTTGATGTTACAATCTATCTTTGTCTAGAAAATCCAACCGTTCTTACATGCATAATTTTCCTAGAGACTTAATTACCAATCAAAACCGTGTGATGAAACACAGCTTGGGATAGGGATGGGATCGATGATAAACGGATCAAGCTACTTAAGTATGAGTTTGTGTTTGCTCGTTAAAAGTTCATTTTAAATTAGCTTGTTAAGATTAAGCTTCTTGAATCTCTTTCGAGGTTTGAAATCTAGTTTGTACAAGTTACAACTCAACAAATTTTATTTTATTTTTGATAACCAGATCTCGAGCCAATTTACCCGCACCTTGATTAATTCCAAGGCCTTGAAAGTAATGATCGAGCATAAACCCTGCTCCAAGAGTTTGTTAGCGAGGAGATTCAAACCTGAGACATTAGTTGGGAACAAACTCCTAAGGCTTTGGGTAAAATCACTTTGTCAACCCCTTCAAAGAAACACCTAACAATACTAGGGACAAAATTCCGGTAGAACCCAAAAGGTAGAAAAAAAAACCCTAGTGAGGGGGTGTTCCATTAAGTTAGTTTTTTGAATAAACTGGCTTTTCGGGATTTTTTTGTGATGTATTGTGAGAGAATTATCTGTCTCGATTTTTGAAAAAAAGGTCCCGTTAACATATGCCCTAAAGGCACATGATAGAGATGCATTAACTCCATTATTTGCTTCCATTTTTATGGGGAATGCAAGGGTGAAATAATGAGTAATAAATTTTGTTTTTAATAAGTAGAGTTAACTTTTTGTTAAAAGGACGGAAACGCCCCCGCTAGAATGTTTCTATCCAGACGAAATACCCTCTTTTGTAATGAAGAAGTTGACCAATTATCAAAAGTAGAATTGAATAAGAGTATTTGTTCGGTTCTGCGCTTCCTGATCAATAATTTCCTACGCGTGATTTCAACAAATTCACTTATCAAAAGTAAACAAAAAGTTGCGCTAGTGAATGAATCAATTTTCGTTTTGAAGTCATTAAGACTCAGAAAATTTATATAAAAAAAAAAGACTCAGAAAAAATTCATGTTAAAAAAGAGCAAATAACTTAGTTGTTTTGGCTTATTTTTAGCTTTACGAATTTTTCAAATTTTGATATACTTTTTTTAGTTACTTGTTCGTGAAGGTTAATATAAAAATGTAAAAAAGCTGTAACATTATCACGAAATAATTAATGAAAGGAGTGTTTAGCTACTTTGCTAAAAGTCATTTTTTGATTGTATTTTTTATTTATCTATATATATATTTTTGTATTTGTTAGTTATGCGTCAAATTTTTGGTATTTAAACATTAGTCTCAACGAGAGGAATCAAAATTGGGTAAAAGTATAACTTTTACCCAATTTTTTTTGGAAAGGACCAACTTTTAGCACGTATAAGTGACTTTTCAATTCTTCTCATCGAGACAAATGTATATAATCACCAAAGGTTTGATGCAAACCTCACAAATGCAAAAAAGAAAAAGAAAAATTGAATAAGATCAAAACCAAAATATGACTTTTACATAAAACGAGTAACTCATCCCTAAGTAGTAGTATCGGTTTTTTTCCACAAAATTACCACCTAACTTTTAGAACTGATTTTTTATTTCCTTCCTGCTTTATGATGGAGCGTAGTAAGCAACTAGTACTTCGTTTCTACTCAATGTGCCCGTGGGAATTCGAAAGATTTAAACAATGCAGAAATAAAAAATGAAGAGGTAACCTAAAGTTTTACAAAAGGGTATTTTGGTCTCACTACAACTACTTGATCTCTTAACAATGTTAGCAAACATATTTACTGATTTCACTATTCCCAAAAAAGTGAGTTCTCAATTAGTCACATTAAATGAATATTAACATATATTTTAGGGGCACATATTAACAAAAGCCGTGAAAAAAATAATTTTTTTGTTAATGAAACACCCTCGAATGTGTCAAGTTGTAAACCCAGAGGAGTAAGTTTAAATTTAAGACAAAACGACAAATCTTTGTGTCCTTACTTGATTTCTTGTCGGTTTTTTTTTTTCCCTCTGCTTCCTAATTGTCATGAGAAAATTTTGGGTGCGTGTAGGGCAGGGTACACGTGGTACCCCATTTGCACCCAAAATTTTCTCAATTGAATTGTCATAGTAAATTATTTGGTTGAGAAGTGGGAGGCAATTGATGTGACAATGTGACTATGTGACTATGAAACCCATCCAGAAAATGCTACCAAACAGACGCGGGATTCAAGTCCAGTCCCTCTCCAAGTGTTAAATATTCAATATTTATATCATTGTAAAGAATTTTTTAAATGGTACTTAGGACTTAGGAGTATTAATTTTATAGAAATGAAATGGATAAATAAGTGGTATCCTAATTTGTTTTTCCTCCCTCTCAATTTTTTTTTTCCGTCTAGCTAATGTTAGAATTTTGCCGCACAACATGGCACACGTCACCTACCGCACAACACCTCTTCCGGATTCGAATTTCAACTTCTTATTAGGGGAACATAATGATTAATTAATATCAAAAGTTTTGAGTTTCCAAAAATACCCACTACTTTTTTGACATTTAGGGGGGAGTATATAAACATATTATCAATGCTGTCAAACTATAATTAAGCTGAACTAAAAAGTTAAAAATCGGCTTTCGGAATACTTAAAATATATTATTGTATTCGATAAGCACCACATTCAACTTCTCTAGAAACAAATTTTAAGGATATTTTTCAACTTCTAAGAATTTCTATCATCTCAAAATCTATTAATCGGAGTTTCCGACAAACATTTACAACAATTTTTTAAAGCTAAAAATCAATGTTTAGAATTTTTCTTAAACAACACACTTACTAATGTAAGGGCATTTTTAATTCTCCAAAATGAAAATAAAAATATTACTAAAATCATTGTCATACAACAAATTCTAAAAAATCCACAAGTTGTGGGCTCTGCCGTTAATTTGTATGACCAACAAAATAGTATCTCTACGCAAAAATCAGCTTGATCGGACATCGATAGATATATTAAAAAATAAATTTTGTTTTTATATAATGGACGGTCAAAAACAGTTTAACTTTAAAATTCATGGTCGTCCATTTTATGAACCATAATTTATTTTCGATATACGATTAAGCTGATTTTTTATATAAACATTCTAGTAAATGAACGGTTCCACCACCGGTGGATATAATTTAAACCCATCATGGACATTGGCAGAGCCATGAAGGGACAAGAGGGTCACTTAGCTCCTCTCACTTTAATTTCTCACAAGGATTTTTGATATTTTGGAGTTAAATTATGTAATTTTGACCCTTTAAAAAATAATTATCCGAAAAAAATAACCTACTCAGAATCACAACCCGATTTCTAAATTATTACTCAATCATTATCTCTATTTCTTTTCCATTATTACCTCTATTTTTTTTTTGGTAACTTAAAACCAGTTTCTAATCATTACTTTTAATTTCGAATTATTATTCTCATTTATCTCTTTTCCTACCTTGATTAACCAAAAAATACGCAAGTTTCCCCCTTCTCTTTCCTCTCCCCCTCATCATTTACTATTACTGTTTGCTGAGCAAATTCCAGTCTTGCTTTTGCCTCTTCATTTTGCCTTTTGATGAAAACTGACAAAAGCATTGCTAAAACTGATGAAAACAAGAAGAATCAATCAAAAGAACAGCAGATGGCGTTTGTGCTCTCACAATTCATACACAGAGGCAGAGTGAATACGATAATATACAGAGAGAGATAATGAGAGAGTGTTCGGAGAAGAGGTTGAAGAAATAGCATCGAGTGAAGAGGGTTCCTGTATTTGAGTGTGGATGTTTTAGAGAGAGAGAGATAGAGAGAGAAGATGCAGAGGCGGAGGTGGAAGTTGGGACTAGTGAGGAAGTTGCTTTTGTGCGCCATTGGTGGAATTGGCCTACTTGCTCTGCTTTATGCCCACGTACGAGTCTCCCCTTCCTCTGAAGCGGCCAACTTACCGGACTCTTACAAGCTCCCCATCGTACTCTCTCTCTCTCTCTCTCTCATCAATTCCCACTATCTTCTTCTTCTTGCTCTCTTTTTGAATTGATGGAAATTTTTTTTTCAATTCTAGGGTTCCAAGCTCCTGTAACCCATCAATGTCAATTTTACGCAACTTCGGTTATTGTTGAATGAATTAACAAGTGTGTTGTTTAGGAAATGGGGTTGGCCAATTACTCATTAAGTTTTAAAGTAAGTTATTTTCCCAAGATAATTCTTTGAAAATGAATTTCGCAATGCATCAAAGATGAACTCTGATTTGTATCTGCAGACTACAATTTCCCGGTTTTTTTGTTATTTTATTTTGTTGTGAATTTTGTTTGGTTGCTGTTTTGTTTTAGTACGTAAGTTTCCCGAAATACAAGGCTCCTTGGGTAAGTATATACATATACGTGGGCCGTGTTTTTATTTTTTTTTATTTTTTTTATATTTTATTTTAATAACATCAGAATTCAACTCTCATGGGTCATTCTTGCTTATAATATGGTGTTTAGTTGTTAATTATAAAATGAATCAATTGCATTCTACTTTCTTGGGTTAGGGTTTTAAATTTATATTTCGCTGAAATGTGGTAACTCAATTTTATAGCAGCAAGAAGTTGGATTCCAAAAATTGGGAGGAGAACGAAGATGGAAGGTTGAATTGGTGTCACCCTATTTGTCAAAAACTCCTCTACCTGCTCGCAAGGTTTTGTACTTGTCTTAGTACATTTCATAGTTTTTGCCTGTAATTTCATCATTTTTGTGTCCATTTTCTTTTTTTTTTGGCAATTAAATGTTGAGGTTCTGGAGTTTTTATTTGGTGCTGCTCTTTCTTACGCGAATTGGGTATTGAGTATGTGTCTAAATGTCCTGTTCATCTAATCCTTATGCCAAGGACGCAAGAACACTGAAAAATATTCATATTCATGAGTTGGTTTGCCAGGGAAAATTATCTGTACAGGGTGGCATAGACCAGTTATTGTTTTAAGCTTAAAGTACATATGAACACTAACTATGCTTCCTAGGTAAATTTCCAGCGAAATTTGCCGGACACATATCTCATACCCTTGACCAACTGTCTAGAGTCCAACACGTGTACCTCATACATTTCTGGATATTATCGGTAGCTAGATGCTGATCAAGAAAACTACTTAACCGTGAATGCATGGTGCAAAATAGTCTTTCATCTTTCACGCTTTCACACTTTTAGATTTGACAGTTGGATGGTGCAACTGTTGTTTTGGAGTTAAACAAGCTATGGAAACCACCACCAAATCGAGATTATGTGCCGTGTGTTGAGCCAAGTCCAACCTACACACGTAAGGAAGTTCTGGTTTTGCTTCAATTTGTGTATGAAATTCATTAGTTACTGCTTTGTTTGCTTAGTGGTTCATTTATTACGTTGATGTTCCCCTCAGTACCTGAAGAGTCTCGAGGTTACCTTCTTGTCCACACAAATGGCGGGCTGAATCAGATGCGAGCAGGGGTTTGTATCCTCTCTCTCTCTCTCTCTCACACACACACACACACACACACACACACATGCAAACCCTTTATTGAGCCAACCTTTACTAATACCTCCTGTCAAGCCACCCTGGTCATTGTATCTGAATTTAGATCTTTTGGGGTGCAAGTTAAACCTGAAAAGGCACTTTGACCACTCCAGCCATATAAAGTTGTGAGAATTTAAGGTTTCATAGTCAAAATGTTCTTTCTAATGCTGCCAGATTGTAGGAACATGGTGGAAATGATGAATTCAAATTCAAGAGACTTATCGATTGCAGCTTTTTTGGGTGGAAAGAAAGTATGGAATATGTTTTGGGTGGTGTAAAATTGTAAAATCATGGAGCTTGCTTTTATTTACTCACTTGAGTAATTCCCTTCTCATGAAGAAATATATTTGTTTTAGCTTAGCCCAGCTCACCACTTCTGAAGTTCTGAATACCATTTCATTAAATTGTTATTCAAGTTGCTACATTATAAGTTTTTGTGCGCAACTTGAGGCAAGGGTTGCAATGAATTGGGCGTGCTTATCTATTTTACGTTTGTGACAGTAGATATTAGTGGTTCCACCATTCACTCGCTACAGGGACTGGTCGCGATTAGCTAACCAAAGTACACAATGTAGTTTTTGGACTATTTGATTTAGGACCACTTAGCCTATGAATGGTAATTACCTCATTTGATATAGTGGCTTCAAATGATGTTTTGTGTACTAGTTTCCTAGATGTAAAAATAGTAGCGTGACAGACTGTTCTTCCTTTTTCCCATTTTATACTGTAAACTAGCCTTCACAAATTCATGAGCCCTACGATTGCCTTGTATTATGAGTTTAATAATAAGAGTTCTTTCCCTTTTTCTTGTCTATCATGATTCTCTATCGCAAAAAATCTTTTGATGGATCTTATTGTACTTCTGTTGTTTAAAATAGTTTTCAAGTATTAACAACAGCCATATAGATGTAAAGCTGCAGAGGTGATTTTACACATTTTATCCCAATGACAATGTCTCACACGTTACTTTCAATTAAACATGCAGATATGTGACATGGTTGCTGTTGCCCGGCTTATAAATGCTACTCTTGTGATTCCAGAACTTGATAAACGCTCATTTTGGCTGGACACTAGGTACCGTTTTTTTTTTCTTCAAAATTTGGCCTTTGGGTTTGTGTCTGAATTTCTAGATCCTTGAAACTATTGTTGATATCATATGTTTAAATTGCAGCAATTTCTCTGATGTATTTGACGAAGATTATTTTATCAGTTCCTTGGCCAAAGATGTAAATATAGTTAAGAAGCTTCCTAAGGATTTGGCAAATGCTACTAGAGCAGTTAAGCACTTTAGAAGTTGGTCCGGCATTGACTATTACCACAATGAAATAGCTAGCATGTGGGTGGATTATCAGGTATATGGTCCGGAATGTTCCTTCGGAATGTAACTCAATTTTTCATATGGAATTCTAAATTGTAACTATATGAATGGTTCCATTTTCTGATCTTCTCTGTAGGTTATTCGAGCAGCTAAGTCTGATTCTCGATTGGCAAACAATTATCTGCCTCCAGAAATTCAGAAGCTGCGCTGTCGTGCTTGTTATGAAGCCCTTCGCTTTTCACCACGCATTGAAGCAATGGGAAAAGTAACCTCTCAAGTACCAGTCTTGAGTTTTAAACTAAGAATACCCTTTGTTGCGGCTAACGCAGCGCCGTTTCTTTGTTGGTTTTGTAGTTGTTGGTGGATAGGATGAGGTCTTATGGTCCATACATTTCTTTGCATTTACGATATGAAAAGGACATGCTTGCCTTTAGTGGCTGCACGCATGATTTATCCCCAGAGGAAGCTGATGAACTAAAGACAATCAGGTGGGTGATGTCCCTGGATTTTATGGATAATAATCAATACTGTATTGTTTTTCTGCATTAGACACTTATTTCACTGAACAGCCTGTAATGGTATGCTTCCTGTCATTAAATTTCTTTACTTTTTTTTTTCCAACTTGTAGGGAGAACACTGCTTATTGGAAGGTAAAGGATATAAATTCCACCGAACAAAGAGCCAAAGGATATTGCCCTTTGACTCCAAAGGAGATTGGAATATTTCTCACTGCTCTGGGGTTCCCGTCAAACACCCCTATATATATTGCTGCTGGAGAGATATATGGTGGGGATACTCATATGGCGGATCTACAATCGCGCTATCCCTTATTAATGAACAAGGTATCCTTTTAATCACCCACTTGTTTGATGATTATTATCATGTTGTTCCGAATAATCTCCTACCTTCAATGGCATTATTTCAACTTTGGGAAATGGCCTCGTCCATGTCTGAATTTAAGGGAAGTACATTGTGAAAACAGATGCATAATATTACTCATCGGCTGACGTACAAAATGTTAATGATGGCATGTGTTGGCACTTGATCGTATCTGTTTTTTTTTCTTTTTTTTCCCTTGGCTACTTGATCGTATCTGTTGGTAGTCCATACACCCTGACAACCATCTCCACGTGACTACCCCAGGCCCCTTTGTTTGCCGTGATTGGATCATCGACTTGGACTGTTATCCAAGGGGATCCACAGATCCTACATTTCAGCTGGATATATCATGAGATATACGTTACAATTGGGGATGTGGTACTTATAATCCCATCCGTGTGGGATGGAATTACCTATCCCATGCATTATATATCCTTGCACTATTAGTCAAGTCAAACAATTGGGCCCTACTATTCTTATGATTAAGTTACATGAATACCTGCAGAATGCTACATCAGAAAAGCTCAATCTCTGGTTAGTAGGTCGAGATATGCTCTGTAATCTTGGATGTTGGACTAGTAGAACACTGGAGCTGTAAGCTATGTTTCATGAAATCTCTTAAATGTGTTAAGTCCCCACATTGGACACTCATCAATTGCGTAGTGTCAAGGCATTAGTGTTGCCATTTCACTTGGATCATATTTGAAGCAAACTAGGCTATGTTTGGACTCTTGGATTCTTCCGTGACGGAGGTATTGGTGCAGAATATCTTTTTAGTTTTCCTTGCCATTTTTCCCTGTTTAGTATACCAGTGTGGGTTAACAATGAGTAATTCTTGGTTCAAATCCTGCAAATAAAAATTCACTTCAAGGACTAGATGATTGGTCGTAAACTATGCAAATTGCAAAGTGTCCCTGAACATGAAAGCCAGACGTTCAATTGCCCAAATGCCAAACATAATAAGATTCAATGAGAAATCCCAATCATTAGGATGACAAACAGTTGAACTTGTGGCATTCTGTACTCGAAATGCAGTTTGGGGCTGCTTCTTCTTCTTTATTTTTTATATATATTTTTTTGTATAGGGCAGTTTGAAGTTAAAAGGCAAGCTTTTGTAAGTACTGCCATCGTACTGGTATTGGCAGTGTGGCAGAATATTTATTTGTTTACTATTCCTGTTTTCTGAGAATTGAGGTTTTTGAGACGATTGCTGAACTAATAAAATCAGAAGTTCTAGATGTTTTTGGTGGTTAGCACTTGCGTTTATACTAATGGTCGATTATGCAGGAAAAACTGGCATCGGCGGAGGAGCTAGAGCCTTTTATCAATCACGCATCTCAATTGGCTGCACTGGACTACATTGTGTCAGTTGAGAGTGATATATTCATGCCCTCATACTCTGGAAACATGGCAAGGGCAGTTGAAGGTCATCGTCGATTTCTGGGACATAGGAAGACCATTTCTCCTGACAGGCAAGAGAACTAACTGATCTTTCACAGCATTTCCAGGTTTCAAAAACTTCTGTTCATCCTATAAACAGTTTTGAAAGCACTTTTCTTTTATTTCTTCATCTTCAGGAAAGCTCTTGTCCATCTTGTTGACAAAATACGGAACGGAACCTTGAAAGAAGGCAGAAAACTTTCAATTCGTGTTTCTGAAATCCACAAAAGTCGGTATGTGCTTGTTCTGTGTATTTAATGCACTTAAACATAATTTATGACAATTACACTTGGTTCTTCATGCTGTATTTAGGAAAAAATTGGTTTAAGGAAAAGGAAAAGAAAATGGATAAAGGAACAGGTTTAGATGGTTAGATCTTCAACTTTTGCTTTACTTTTTCCTTACCCCAAGCTGTGTCCAAATACTGAAAGGTGTAATGTCCCAATTGTCAATTCTTACGAATTTTTTTTGGGGCAAATAACCTGTAATTCGGTCAAGAGGTTTTATTTTGGAGCATAGACCTTTATAAGCTCCCTACAAAGCCTCCGGTCGTACAGAATATTTTGTTGGCGATTCTGGTTAAAAGACTCCAGTTGCTATATTTATTGTGTTTATGAACATGGGTAACCAGTGATGATGTGCTTTCTATTACAGTCAATCACGTTGTTAGGTGGGGAATGGGTAAACATAGTTCCATTGATATTGACTTCAACCAAATGGGTTGGAGGATTTAGTTGTAATGCGCTTTGTCCCGACTCTTGGACTTGTTCAGGTGGTAAGGGCGCACCCAAATCTTGGAACTTCCCAACTAAATTCACTGGGGAACCACATAGATATTGTTACACAAACAATTAGAAAAGGTCGTGGCATTTGATCATTTTTGGAGTCGCTCAAACTTTCTGACATTAAAAGCCATAGATGATCCACCGTTTCTAAATCGGCTTTTCTTTTGTTCTTTTGTTGGTTGTTCAGGCAAGGGTCCCCAAGGAAGAGAAAAGGCCCCATTTCAGGAACAAAGGGTACTGATAGGTTTCGATCAGAAGAAGCATTTTATGTGAACCCTTTACCAGATTGTTTATGTCAGAAGGAAACATCGACTATGAACACCTCTGACATTATCAGGTAGGTCATAGTAGCACTACCGGTCCAAATCCTCATGGGAAAATGCCCCCGGGCAAAGTTGGTCGATGGCATGCGTCATTTATTAAGTTGGTGCTGCCACTATCTGAGCTAGTGTTGCAAATGTCGGAATCCAGAGAATAGATTCTGGATTCATGTATACATTTTAGCTGAAAAAGACGAGTGATTAAACTGGGGACGAAGGTTGACTGAAGCGAGGCTTCCCCATCAACTATGAAGACGGGATTGTTGCCTGGAAATTGGTCAAGTTTTGGGATTGGGAGGGAGGAGATTCATACCGGAGATATGATGTTTGTAGTTTTTTTACAGCTATGTTGATGTATCCATTGATTCCATTCCATTCCATTCATGGGCCTTTAAATAAATAAAAGAGAGGGAACTCTATTTGTTTCCCTTACTAATCTACGTGATTTTATTCCTTCTTTCTGGTAAACTCAGCTGTATAAACTTAGGAACAATGTGGCAATTTTGAAGTAGATCGAGTTGTAAACGAGACAAACCGAATAATTGGTGGTTGAGACTTTATAAAGCAACTTAAAAGATGTGATCAAACTGTTAGGTTTTTTTTTTCTTTTTCTAATCAAATTGACCAACAGATGAACTAGTTTAAATTTAGCTAGTATACTACAGTACTTAGTTTTTTAATAAATGAGCTAATGCCAAACGTGCTGATTCGTAGTGTTGCTCTTAAAGGAGTCTTTTTAGGTGGTCTTGAGCCTGTGATCAGTGTTTTATTGATGGATTCTCTCTACTGGTCTCTAACGGGCGGTGCTCTACTTTTAGTTCAACCTTTCATGTAGTCGCATTTCATGGCTCAACTTCCGTTAATTTGACTGTGGTGATGCATTCGTTCCATTAAAGTAGACACTAGACATGCCGTTGTTACTTTTCTAGCTCAATTAATTTGCTCCGGTTAGGCCCTAGCAGATTGCGAATTAGTGCTTTCATGTTTTTATTTTTGGGTTATAGTGTTTCATTCCCGCTCCCTGTTTAAGGGTTTTCAAAATAATAATAAAAAAAAAAGGTGTTGAGGATTGATACTCGTTTCAAATGTAATGGATATTTCGGTCGGGTCGGATGCAAATTCAATCCAATTGAAGTCTGAAGAAGCAATTAAATGGGACCCATTATGAACAAACTAACTTTTGGGTTTGGGATAGGAATTGGATAACATATCTCCACACTCCACACACAAATCACCCTCCAAAAAAACAACCTTCGCCCTCCCTCAGGACACCCCTCTCTCTCTCTCTCTCTCTCTCTAATTTTCAACAGGGAAAGAGAAAGAAGAATAGCAGAATGGGTTTGGTCTCTTTCATCTCAACAGTCCCTTCTCTGCTTACACTCCCTCCTCTCCCACTTCCCACCACCACTTCTCTTGCTGTCTCCAATTACCCGATTCATTCTGTAAGTCCATTGCTTTTACATACCCTGTGGCTTATATACATAGTTATACACATATGTATACACAGGCATAAGGGCGGTTCCGCTCACACAATGTTTGACACGAGGTGGGGCCTTGATTATTTTTTGTGTAAAAGTTTTGTCAAATATCGTGTAGTGTGGGTGGAACCGCCCCCATACATATATTAGGATATATTTGAAGTTCTGGGTACCATTCTTTATATGCATTTTATGTTGAAGTAACTTGTTTCCGGTTCTTCTTTGAGCATTTTTTTCATTGAATAGTGTGCAACCAACTTCAAAAATTTTCCAGAAAATGGGTAAATGATTTCCAGTGTTTTTCTTGTGTAATCAGAGTGGAATTCGCTGTAAGATTGAAGCTGATAATGATAGTGAAGATCAAGTTGGTCGAAGGGACATTCTTAAATGCTTTGGGGCTACAATTGGCATGGTAAGACTATCAATTTTATCTTATTTTTTGCCTTCTGCATTTTCTGACCTGTTGGCCTGCTGGAATACCCATGGAAGTTGCTATTAGTATTTCACATTAGCCAAGTAGGGCTTTTTAGGTTACTTGGCTTTTTAGGTTACTTATTCAACAGGATGGCTATATTCAACTGATTTTCGATTCCTCGGAGTGCAATTCAGATCACCTTGAATCGCTAATTGAATAACTAATGAGCGAAAAAATTGTTAACTTCTTTTGCCTTGTGGGCCTACCCTAATTTGTAGATGCACTTTACAAAGTTTCCACTTGCATGAGAAGTATGTCAGTTTAACTAGGAAGCTATGATGCAAAGTAATTGAATTCATGTATGAAAATTAAATAGTTGACAAAAAAATATTACAAGTCTTTGTCATATAATGGCTTAGAATGTGTGGCAAAAACGAACTGGATATTGGTATCTACCAAGTTTAACTATATGGGATCTTGGACTTCGTATACAGATATTAATGGATCATACCTTGTATAAATGGCCCTAGCTTACAAAAGACAACATGGTTCAAGAGAGGTAGTGCGTAAACAGTCTCGTCCTGTTTCTGATCGGTGGATCGACTAATTTCCGTGACTCTAACCCGACCCGCAAGACTAGATGCCTCTTCTTTTACTTCACCACATTGAGATTTATGTTACTAAAAGGATTCCATGTTCTTGCATTATTGTGACCACTGACCAGTGTTGACTCTTGATGATTTGGAACAAGATTCTTGCGAAACCTAATAATTTGATGAATTTTAAGAATTTGACCACAACACAACATGCTTTTCTACTCAGTCCAACCATGCAAACAAATGATTTATTCATAGATCCATATCTTAGTCATGAGTTGAAGTGGTGTGATGATGATTTTCTACCAGTTGTTGTCCCTCCATAGGAAATAATAGCAAGCTCCGGCTCATTTGTTAAAGAGGCTAATGCTGCTGACCTGATACAGCGCAGACAACGTTCTGAGTTTCAGTGTGAGCTCTCTGTAGCCCTCTATTTCTTTTTTACATTAAGAGCACTTGGTGTCAAATATATTGAACTAACATATTTTTGTTGACAGCAAGTATCAAGAGTACACTTTATACGGCTATAAAGGTAAAAGCAATCGCCAGGCTTAGTCAAGTTGATCTTGATATATTGCATATTTTGCCGACTTTCATAGGGTTAATTAAGTTTATCAAGCTTTCAACGTCAAATGCTCTTATTATGCTTGACGTGTCTATTTCAGGCAAACCCAGATTTGGTTCCATCCTTGTTAACTTTAGCATTGAATGATTCCATGACCTACGATAAGGTGAGAGAGAGTTGTACCTATTTGGAAAGCTTAAACTTGAATTTTATTTCACTTTTAGAAGCTGGGTAGTAAGAAAGCTGATCTGGTTTTGATTAAGTTTACAGGCTACAAAATCAGGGGGCCCGAATGGATCTATACGGTTCAGGTACTTGTGAACTTAGCATTTCTCCGCTTTGGCATACATATTTGACTCTTAAAATCATGACGTAAATTCTACCAGCCTTTGTCAGCATTTCATGAGTAATTTGTGTCAAATGCATAAGGCTATAATAGTTAACAAAATTTCATGGTCTCTAAAGAACTAGAACAGAACCTTCAATCCCAAAAGGTGTAAATCCTTGATCCAGACGGATTGGGGTCTATCAATGCGAATTCCACAATGATCCATTATCCAAGTGTTTGTGTTTCTTTTTTTTCTTTTTGGGCAAATAACTGTTTCTTCTGTTTCAAGTATGATATATAGTTTTGTTGTATTCACTGTGAATGAGAAACAGTTGCAGATATGAAATTATACTGAATTTCCAGCTCTGTACCGAGGTTTCGGATCATGGACTTGGTTTTGTTGTATCTTGTTTTAGTTTACTCCATGTTATTTTGGTCTGTTGTCCTTGCCAAGTTGTTAACACCTTGCTGAAATGCTACCCTGGTTTTTTTTCTCTTTTTGTCCTTTATCTTTCGTTGCTTGAAGCTCAGAGATTAGCAGGCCGGAGAATAAGGGGCTCTCTGCTGCTTTGAACTTGTTAGAGGAAGCTAAGAAGGAAATAGATTCTTATTCGAAGGGTGGTCCTGTTTCATTTGCGGATCTCATCCAATGTGCAGGTTAGCATGTCAGATACTATCACCAAGTAAAATCCCTATATGCTGCTTATATTCCAGGCATGAAGCGGTCCTGTTCGGTCAGTGCATTATATGCAGGCATGTTATCCATGTAAACTGAAATTCACTTCTGAAAGTTCATTTATGAAATAGATAAATTCACCAAAAATCAACCCAAATTAACGGAAACTCAATCTTAAAACAGTAACATCAAATAAAATGTGAAGTACACAAATAAAAGCTGAGATGACCTCATTTTGCGTTAAGAAAAAATGAAAAATTTATTCACTTCTATGGAAAATGACTATCGAATTCAGTATCGCAGAGGTCCTGACCCCATTTTCTTCATTCAATGCAGCACAAAGTGCCCTAAAGTCTTCCTTTCTAGCTGCTGCAATCCGTAAATGTGGTGGGAACGAAGAGAAAGGAAACTTACTATACACGGCATATGGTTCAAATGGGCAGGTAAGTTTTTTGTGCATACAACTCTATGAGAGGTTGATAATTACCTTGCTTACAGAAGACTATGAGGGAGCTATTGATTACATACAATTGTTCTTCTGTGCCAATAGTGGGGCTTGTTTGATAAGCAATTTGGGAGGTCGGATGCCCAAGAGCCAGATCCAGAGGGGAGGGTCCCCCAGTGGCAGAAAGCAAGTGTTCAGGAAATGAAAGACAAATTTACAGCCATTGGCTTCGGCCCTCGCCAGGTAATTTCCAATTAGGAATGGATTATCTCCCGTAAGCATCTGGAACCGTCGACCAAACTGTGAGAGAGTCTGCAGATCCCTTTGTGGGTCCCCGCAACGCACACGGCACAACCTCTCTCACGTATTTGGAATGTCTCAGATGATTACTGGAGAGAACCGCAACTTTTCAGTTAGTGTGACATCAAAATAACATGGCGTGGCCTCCTTTTGGTACAGCATGCATGGTTCAAATATTGTTTTTCCTGTTTTCTTGTTCTTCTTGTCAATAAAAACAAACTAGAAAAGTAAAAACTTTTTACCAAAAAGTTAAATAAGTCCAGAGAGGATGAAAAAATTCTGGAAAAAAAAAGGTGGCTTTTCTAGCCATGCCTAACACAACTGCATAGTTTGGAAGGGAGTTGTGTTGAAGATTGGTGTTGATCATTATGATCTAATTAAGTTGGTTTAACTTCCAAGATGGTTTGGATTTTCCATGATTGTACGTAGTGCTTCTGGCAAGGTTTTTTCAAACGCACGGTCAAGAGGAATATCATTACAGCATATCTGGTTCTTAACTTCTGCTTATTATGCTTAATGCGTCTTACTTTGAACTCCTTGTGAACTATTAGTAGAATAATTTTCTCTAACCTGGTTATTTTCCTTTACTATGCACATTTTTGGCTGGGCAGCTCGCTGTTATGTCTGCATTCTTAGGTCCTGATCAAACGGCCACTGAGGCGTTATTGGCCGCAGATCCAGCTGTTGCTCCATGGGTTACGAAGTACCAACGAAGCCGAGAAACAGTCTCCGAAACTGACTACGAGGTTAATACCATCGTTTCTATTTTCTGCTTTTGTGAATCATAGGTGATAAAGCAAAGAAATTGAGAAGGCAATAAAAAGCCCCTACTATTGTACAAAATAAAAAAGAAAACTTATAAGCCACCGTTCATTGAAATTGGCTGCTTCAGTTTTCTGTCAACAAAACAAGAAGCAAGCTTTCATTTATTTTGCTAGAAATTGAATACGAAAGGTCAAAAAACTTGTTTCCCACTCAGCTGGGGTGACTAGAGGTAATTGGCTTAAGGTGGTCGACGTAGGTGGAGAGCAACCGAAGGTGGACGCTGGAGGTCATGACCCGTGGCCATAGGTGGAGGCCGGATGTGGGTAGCCAAAGGCTGTGGCTGCGGATGGTGGCAAGAGGTGGGGGTGGCTGAAGGTGGTGGGGAAAGGAGGAGATGAGAAAGCTAGTAGTAGTAATGTTTAGGGAAATCACCTTTTCTTGTTTCCACAAATTCTGAAAAAACTTTAAATGAAAACTGTTACAGTCTTGAGTATTTTCTGGACCAAAAAAATTGTCAAACTTCAAGTTCAGCAAACAACGACTAGGTATTTCAAAGGTTTGTGATGTTACTTTCAGTCCATTTGTTTGCCAAAACTTGTCTACTAAACAGAATTGACAATACCACCGAAGGTGGTAGCCTAGATGGCAAGGATGAGTGGGCTTAAGTACTTCTCCCTCCCGTATACCATCTGACAAGGTTCAAGCCCCGCAAACTGCAAGACTAGCGTGGAGGGTCCTTTATCCATCTAGTACCTAAGTGGTGCTGTGGTGACGGCCTATCCTTCCGAGCAATAGTTATGGCTCGAACCGGACATTCCACAGTGGGTCAGGAGCCTCTATGGTCATGCCCAGGGGGAATGCTACGCTGGTTGCCCCTCCCACCTTATTTTCTGTTAAAACAAAAAAACAAAACAGAATTGATAATCAAGTAATATATATGTTCTTTTTGCTACTTCGTTGACATTTAATGCTTATTATTTTGCTCTTCGATTTGTGATTAATTTCAGGTGGATCTGATAACAACCCTTACAAAAATGAGTTCCTTGGGCCAACAAATTAACTATGAGGCGTACACATATCCTGTTCAGAAAGTTGATTTCAACAAGTTGAAACTATAGAGAACATGATATCATGTGGTTTAAACTATATATGGAACAATTCCTACTCTGCCAAGCGGATTATCGATTTTCATGCGAAAATTTCCTTGGGAGTTCTTAAAGTTTAGAGAAGCGTATTCGGCATCAAATTCAAGATTGAGCATCGGTGTTTCAATTTAATTTTTGCATCCATTTTGTTCCATTTTGTTATTGTTTCAAGACTCAAATATAAGTATCTTTTCAAGTGTTAAACAGAATTTCTTTGATAAAATGTAATATATTGAGATTCAAAAACATATGCACAAGAAACTGCGAATTTTCATTTATTTAGCTGTCCAATTTGATTCCAGTCCAGAAAATGAGAACCTAATAGAACAATCTGTTTGCGAATTTGTGTGCACAGTTTAGATTTGAAATCCATACAAACTGCAGTTGCAAATTTAACTGCAGTTCTTAGCAACTGCTGGTATATTGATGTACATTTTTCAACTGGGGAAGTCCACATGTAGGGGTGCTTAAGCTTGGCTTTAAGTCTTTTACACTTGCTCAGACTTGGCTAGAGGTTTGAGAAATTTTTGGGAAGCTGGGCTTGGCTCGTGAAATGTGCTAGCCGATCGAGCTTTTTGGGACAAAGACCTAGGAATTGCGCCATGAAAGATTTTATAGGATTTGCGGAAGGTAAAGAAATTTCTCAATCTGATTTGCAATAGAGTAGAAAACGTAGTAAGTAAAAGGTCTAAAAAAATGGTGGTCAGATTTTATACCTTTGTGCTACTTATTAATTTACTACCATTTTAATTATACTTATGGAAGGGACCCTTGTTCATGAGCCTATCGAGCCAAACACCCACATGCTCAAACTTGACTTGAATTTCTTAACAATCAAAACTGATTGAGCTAACATACTTGAACCCAATACTCCCTCTGTTAGCAATTCGTTTGTCCAATTTCGGCGTTTGCAACTTGTACAAAATTATGCAATATTTTTACAATTCATAATTTTTTAATGACTTTTAAACTTCCCGATGGAACTAATTGAAATCTATCAAACAAGATTTATATACATGGGGCACTTAAATAATCATCCTTTTAGTCACTTCAAATTAGAAAATCATCCTGAGGCCATTTATGACTTATGTTTCCATCCCGAGATTCAAAGAAAAACCCTAAAATGCCCATCATCTATATATAATTGTAGCATATTAAGGGATTGAGGACTAAATTAAAAGTTGCATATATATAAGGGGTGGGTAGTGGACCATTTTCAAAATTATGAGGTCCTCTGCTACAATTACAGGATTGGGGATAAAACCCAATCCCTAATATCTCGTTCATCCACCACCGTCGTTAATCATCATCCTCATCTCAAAAATCACAAATCTCACACCCAGAAAATCTCCAAAAAAAAAAACTTGTCCATTCCACCTTCTATGCCGTCCCGATGAAACTCAATCGGACTCCTCGTCGTCCTGACATATTAAGGTCAATTTTTTGGTCCTTCACTACCAAACTCTTCGTTATTGGTAGTTCTGAACGAGATTCTCATGTCTTGGTCATGCATTGATTAAACGTTTGATTCGGATGGTAAATGTGAACGAGCTTTTATTCATTACAATCTCAATTCTATGTGTTTGCTGACATATTAATGTTTGCTTCGTTATTGCTCTTTCTAATTGGTTTTTACAGTACTAATTCGTTGGGGATTTTGTGGGTTTCGTCTCCAATTTTGCGAAATTTCTCGGTTTCTAACGTACACTGCCATTTGGTAGGAGTCCTTGTAAGAGGTATTCATGTCGTCATGTCATGACTGACTCGTCCTCGTCGTCCTGCCATCTCAATCACTAACTCCTCGGCGAAAACCATCCAAACACTTAATCACTGTAGTAGAACCATCCGAAACAGTAATTTGCTTGAAAAGTATTTTTTTTTTTCCGTCCCTTATCTCAGAAATCTTTAGAAATACATTCTTGAATCATGAGGTTTTTGGATTCATTTGTATTTGACGAAGTCCCTTTCACACAGATTATCACACAAAGGGAGCTCGCATTTATGATTGGGTCCATCGGCAATTGTTCGGAAACCTCGGTTAAGCACAATGGAGTGACATAGTGAAAGGTCCAAAGAAATCTTAGAATTAGCACGTTTTTTGATTTGTTACAGTAAGTAGCCATGTTTCTCATCACTATGAGCGAATGGTACTCCGGTATGAGAGTTTTGGATGATTAGTTGTGATGTCTCAAATTATTATGATGTTTTGGGGGTATTTTGACGGTTATTTGGATAGTTTTGAATAGTTTTACCATGACCCATTTTCTGTAGGTACTATATATTGACCATGATTGTAGTTTTTTACTTGATTTTATCATGTTTTCCGGAATATGTTGCCATTTTTTTTACCATACTTTCTATAAGAGAGGCATTGCGTGGGCCTACATAGATAAGGAATATGTACAAGGAGAGCGTACATAGTCCTTATCTATATACCTTGAGTTTTGATCTTTTTTACCATAATTTTTTATCGTTTTTTATTTTTATCATGAAATGTCGATTATGTGGTTGATATATTTTACATGATTCAAGTAATCATGGTAAAAATTAAAAATCAAATACAAAATATAAAATTATTATATTTACCATATTTTTTGACTAGTTATAAGTTTACCACATTACTTGGTCATTGGTTACATTTGCCATTTTTACCATGTTTATTCAAAATTTCTCCATCTTTACTGTGGTGGTATTTATTTTTACCATAAACTTGGTGTTTGGCTCATGTATGCCATTTTTACCATATTTGATGGTGTGAATTTAATTTTTTTGTTGCTTGGTTATCTATAATTTCACCACACATTAGTAACAAATTTTTGAATTTGAAATTTCTTTTGTTATCTCTCTTAATGCATGTGACTGAATCTCATTAAATTAAAAAATGGTTAAATCCCACTAAATTAGGAAGTTATTGAATCCCCCAAAATTAGGAAGTTATTGAATCCCCCAAAATTAGGAACTTATTGAATCCCACAAAATTAGGATGTTATTGAATACCACAAAATTAGGAAAAAAATATAATCCTGTATATGTTGATATCATAGTAAAAGGTTAGAAAAGGTATTTCCCAATGGAAAATGATGAAAACATAATTCCGTAAAATAAGGGGGATGGAAATCTAAATATGTCCAAAAAACGGATGATTATTTAATTACCTCTACATACATAGAGTGAACATTATAAATAAAAATATGTAAACAATGTTTTAAGAAGTCCAAAATAGTGAAAGTGGACGAACAAAATGGAATTTGGGAGAGGCGTTGTGCGATAAGTGTTGTGCGGCAAAACGACGTCGTTTTGCTCATTTTCCTTGGGCATCAAAGGACCCTGTTTGGAGAGTTAATTTTGTGGTTTAATTTTGGGGTTCAATTTTAGGAGATTTAGGCTCTTTGGGGTAGGATACAGTGGGTTTAGACACTTGGATTTAGGCACTTCGGATTTAGGGTTTAGGCACTTTGTTGTGGTTTTTTCTTCCTTCAAACAAGACCTTTGGAAGCTTTGGAGGTGTGCACAAAAATCAAGCTAAATGACGTAATTTTGCCGCACAACACCTACCGCATAGCACCCATCCCGGATCCAACAAAATGGGACAAGTAGTAACAGGTATATAACCCACTACCAAACCAAATTTTCTTATGGTTCTCATACAATTTGGAATTATTATTATCATTATTATTATTTTTTTTTTACAGCTCGTCTGGGTAATCCTAAATGACCAAAATCCCATGGTCTAAGTAGCGGGTCAATTAAAGGCTATTTAGATTGATTTTAAACAAGTTCGAGTAACTTCTTTAAACGAAGGAGTCCAACTACTAACTTCGTACTAAAACGGAATTCAATCAATGTGAAAGAACCAAGATTCAAAAGTAGGAAATGAATCTATCCCACAATTTTGGATTGGTTTTGGTCGTATAGGTTTAACAGATTATGTATTTCTCTTAAAAGCGAAACAATACGGTCCGCGCTCACGTCTAGATCCAAAACCCAAAAATAAAAAGACATGAATTTAACTCAAAAATTGAAGGCAATTTGTGATTCAGTAGACAAACTCAACTTTCCACCAACTTCAGCCTTTGATGAACTAAGTCCCATGAATTCGCCAAAACTAAACATATAAATCCAATCTCTATTAAAAAAATATCAGTTATATCAGGTTTACCTAGCTGGACTTCGGCCTTATGACCTCAAGGCCACCCATAAAGGGCCTCAATGGCTCGGGGATTACAACAGAACCATCTTCTTGTTGATAATTCTCGAGCAAACATACAATCATCCGCGGAACAGCACAGGCTGTGGCATTCAGAGTGTGTACAAACTGCGGTGGAGCAAGATTGCCTTTACCCTTTGTGGGAATTGTCGACGCAGCTACAGGACGGTACCGTATACCAAGTCTGCGACTTTGGTAGTCTGTGCAGTTTGATGCACTTGATATCTGCTCCCAAAAATAATACGAAAAATGACATAAGAAGATTTACAGACCCAAAACGTCTGGTATGGGATAATGATTTGTGACGCGCTGTATTCCTGATTATGCAACGTTGTTAAAGGAAGTCAAATGTCGTCATAGTAGCCAAAATTGTACAATTAACAACTGATGCAAAATCAGTACTGTAATACTGTAACTGAATCTCAATGGGACGGAATTAGTGACAAATCATACGACTCTTGATTTAATTCCCACTTTTATGATTCATACAGATCGTAAACAGACACATCCAACAAACTCAGAAATGTATTTAGCTATTTTTGGTGTGAAAAGCAAGACTATTCATTTCTAGAGTTTTTCGTCGGGATATCCATTATCCATCGGAAATTGTCGGCCACTTATGGTGATTAGAGTATCTATAGGTTCCTCTACCTGATTTCTTAACCATTTTTCCTTCTCTCAAAAATGTCAAACTGTGTCTTCCAAATCTATTGTAAGGCTAAGATAAAAACCCGTGAATAGTCTATTGCCATTTTGGTGAATAAACCAATTTCACTGACACGAGTCAAATCAGATGAGTTAAATGTTTAAGAAATAAATTCTTTCGCTTTCCCTAACGAATAAGTTCACAAGAAGTTGTGAAATCTTGTTGTAGGATGTACTTTCTGAGTTCAAATTTATTAAGGAGGAGGTCATAGGCCGGACATGTGTTCTATATCCTCCTCTTTCTTTCTCAGGTTATTCATCGGTTTCTGTCTAAGCCCAGGCAGTCAAAGTGCTATCCAGGGATAGAACTAAAAAAAATGTCCTTTCTCATTTTCATTTTTGAAAAAAAGAAAGTCGCTTCTTTTTTCCTGTTCAGATCAACCCAAGAGCGGTAAAGTAATTCAAGTAACTATGTACGTCTTTTCAATTCTTCTTCAGATCAGTACTGGGTGTGGAGCCTCACACCCATATATATTGCCATAAAGCGTCGAATCCCTACGATACAATTGGATTTGATTCACAATTCAAAGGAAACCTCCGTTCACATTTGACAACCACGCTCTGCATGCTGATCTGAATCCTCTACAGACATGCAAGTGCAAGAGCAAGATGTAGTGCTTTAATTGAAATTTTTTCTCAAATTCGGACAACACTACATTGAAGAAAGTATCAGCAAAGGGTACAGGCATGCATCTACACACGCACACACCAAGTAGGCATATTTTCTCAATATGCAAGAACTTTTGCTGCATACCTCACCAAAACGTCCTAAACCGGGCATCCATGCCTCCACATCAAATTTGCGATAAGCAGGTGCACCTAAATCCCCGGAAGCCATATCTAAAATTCTGCCCAAAAGGTCAACATTACAGTTAATGAATGCATTGGATCCAAAATAAAGCCACACAAGCTAACCTGTATATTTCACCAATGTACTTACTTGAAATGAAAGCCTAGTGACGAGAAGAGGTCCTCTTCAATTCTAATTAACTCTTCATGGTAAGAGTTGCTTTCCTCAGGCTGGCAAAGGATAAACATCTCCACCTTGCTGAACTGGTGGACTCGATAAAGACCCCTGGTCCAGAATGGTGACCAATTTAATCGTCATGGTAGAGAACCAAAAGCGATCCAAGAACTGATAATTATAACTAGGATATAAGCTATTCTTTTCAACTTTCCTCGTATCTGACAACAACAGTGTTTGAGGGAACAACAAGGAAGTCGCAAGGGTAACAAATCAAGGATAAGTCCACCCTAAATGGACAAATGGCATCTGCATAGTGATGGGTGCCTTCAGTATATTAGGCCCAATATAAGAAGTTCAATAAAAACAAATTTCCCCCATGTTAATCGGCTTTTTGGCATGGATAAATGTAAGAGGTATATCATGCATTTCTGAGCAATACAGGCACACAAAAGACACGCAGTAATTGCAGAACAATGGGTCATAACAATTACATGCATCACCAGAAAGGCAGAAACAAGGGAATACCATAAAGAATGGATGGAAGGATGGAAAGATAAGGGAAATCTAGAACAGGTTCAACCTTATCCATCTCAAAAAAAAAAGAAAAAAAGAAAAAAAGAAAATAAAACTGTTGCTGGGAATGTCTACTACACGAGTGCATCAGAGGTCAAACATACCAACATTGAGACATCCATACAAATTGAATAGATAAATTCAAGTAGCTTCCATACAGTTATTTGCAGGTGATTTACCTTGTTGCTGTGCCCGCAGCACCAGCTTCAGTCCGAAAGCAATGGGATAAAGCCACATACTTTAAAGGTAATGACGTCTCAGCAAGAATAGAATCCATATGAATTCCTCCTACTGGAATCTCTGCAGTGCCAATGAGGCATTGATCACTACCCTCAATAGAATAAACCTGCAGTGTATGGCAAAAATATCAGCAAAATGACTACTGTAATCACTATCAACTTAAATTGTCCAATGTTCTTGAAACTTTAAAAAATCTTTCATGCAAGGTAGTAATCTCAAAACCAACCCATTTACCCCCCGAAAATTCATAGTCAAAGAGAAGAAACGCTCAGACAACACATGCAAAAGGAGATACATAATATCATTGGTTGAACGTGCTGGGGCTCTCATTTCGAGAAACCAAAAAACAAATACAGGAACAAAATTTGAAGGGCCTAATACACCATCGGCAAAATAACAAGAATCCAGTATTAATAAAAACCAGAAAATAAAATATGGCAAGGTGAAATAGAAAACGAATTAAGGACATTCTGCTGAATTCAAGTTCAGGAGAGGCAGTTATTAATCAGAGAAAGATACCGACAAACAAACCTGGGTATTTTCTCCACGAGGCTGGAAGCCACATTTTTCAACAATGGAAGATCTCACAATTTCTGGGGTTGTCAGAGGTGTAAATCCCCTCCGCATGACTTGTGCGATTGTCCAGTTAACAAGGGCCATCTCGAGTAGAACTGCTGCGTTCTTCAGGTAGTAGAATTTTGAACCACTGACCTGTAACCATGAAGAAGAAAAATCAACTTGAGGTAGAAGCCAGAGCAGTGTATTCCCATTGACATAGGAAGAAAACCAAGGCCAGAACTGATTCAAATAAAAAGACTTAAAAGAACCGTCTGATATCACCAGCTAAAGCAAAACAATTCAAGACCGATATGAAGGCCAATAACGAAAACAAAAACAAAAACTTCGAATGCTTTGATCATCAATTAAAAGCCAAACTTTATTTTTGACACGTTTCAAGGCTGCACAACCACCTGTCAGCAATAAGCACTATTCTTTGTGAAAGGATATATCATCAACCATGCAGATCAAGATGTCTGATCAGGAGAAAAACCTTGTGGTGCTTGTACTCAAGTTTATACTGTTTCCTTTCTGTCGGACTTCTCCGAAAGCACTTAATCTTGTAAGTATTCACCTAGGGAACCTTAGATGTCATTTTGATCGTATAGCACTATTTGCCAACTCACACAGAGATACTAATTCATTTAGTACACAATTCACAACAACTCTCAAGCCTCCACAAATAAAATCTATAAGTTGTTGCATAACTATGTCAAAAATAGAAGAAATACCTCTGCAGCAGCATCAAAGTCAATGAGATCAAGATCCTTCCCAAGTTGAAGGTGATCTTTAACGGGGAAGCCAAACACCTGAGGGCTACCTACCTTCAATGTACAAGCAGAATGGAAAATAAATCCATATGAACACACTCATCTCGGGGAAAAAAAGAGCGATAGGGTGAGGATGAAGGATCACCATTTTTCTTACTACAGAACAATCCTCCCCTCCTACTGGAACATCTGGATGGCTCATATTCGGTATTCGCTGTGCTTCCTGCTGAAGCTCATCTGTAAGTTTAAGCAAGTCTTCTTCTAAAGAAACAAGTCCTTCCTTTATATTCTTTCCTGGAAAATTTTATCATAGGAAAGAATAAGACGGACAAACTAAAACCAGACGGCTGAAAGCATTATGCAAACTGTAAATGCCAGACCTTCTTCAATTAGCTTTTGACGCTCAGCAGGTTCAAGTTTTCCCTTCATCTTGTTTGCAACCACATTTCTTTCAGCACGAAGCAGTTCAACTTCCTGCTATCTGCGAGGATTGTTAGCAATGTTTGAGAATAAACTAGTCTTTCTTCACAGTAAAGGTGCAGAGTGGAAGCGGCATTTTAGACCAGAACATTAGTTTGTGCTTCAAGAATCTGTCCTTACAGTAGAAGTTTTATTCTTGAACAGAAAAGGCCACATGCATTTGTTAGACTCACTGTCATTCTACTTCTTCTTCTTTTTATCTGAACTGTCATTCTACTGAGGCAACTAGTCCATAATATGAAATGCCCTTGCTTCCTATTTCATTCTAAGCTATCACACCATCACAAATGCACATGGTGGTGCCACGGAAGGGGTTGAGTTGGGGGGAAGAGAGAGGAGAATTGTTCTCTTCTTATTGCTCAAAAATTAGTTCTCTGTGGCCATTGCACAGCATTGGTAACATAAGTTCAAGAATAAGAGGCTCAAATAGGCTGAACCTCCTTGAAGTTAATCAAATAATTGCACGCTTAGGAAAGGATAATACCTTCAAGTTGTAACTAGTAAGGTTCAGATTCTTAAAACTTTGTTAATCACTTGTAGCAACTATTACCATCAACTAAATAAATTTTATTTGCACCGATTAGCATGCACTTAGACTCCCATATCAAGAGATGAAAATTTAAAGCATAATTCCTCAACAAAGAATCACTGCATTACAGGTGTAACCCATCCCTTAATTGCATTAATTATTACTACTATAAAAGCATCCAACTCCAAACCAATTGACAATGAGTGGAGAGGCCACCAAGGCTCATTTACTAGTTTTTGGAGATTGTAATTAACGAATGTGAGACAAGCTCTAAAAACCACCTTTGACAAGTCCTGACCGATCCACGAATAAAGAAAACATCCAAATTCTAAACCACTTAATGACAGTTCTGATGTTACTCAAAACGTAAATCGAGGCTTTTCTCAACAATTTCTCATTGTTCTAAGCACACAATTCCAAAGTTTTTCCAACTGATTAATATTCAACAGAAATCAACAAAGCAAACAACAGAGCGAATAATATCCTCAAAATGACAGAAACATGACGGAACCCTAACCTTCTGAACAGTTAACATTTTCTCATAAAGTTCGAGAACAAGTTCCAAATTAGCACTAGAATTCCGGTTCTCAATGTTGGCCGCCATAGCTGCCTTGTTATCCCGAATCCACTTAAAATCTATCGACGCTTTCCACTGAGGTTTCACAACTGAGTCCACGTAACAAAAAATAACAATAGTAATAACAAAAGTCAAGTCCCAAACAAACAATAACAAATAATCTGGTGTAATCACTCGTAGGGCTGCAAACGAACTGAGCCATTCGCAAAATGTTCAAAGCTCGACTCGATAAGGGCTCGTTCGAGTTGATTTGTCTATTAAACGAACCAAACCTCAGCCTCAATTTTAAGCTCGTTTTATTGGCCGTGCCCGAAACAGTTCCACCTCAGGCTCATCAGATTCTCATTGAGCTTGAGGTCGCTAAAAACTTAATATTACAAACTTTGAACATTCTAAAATTCAGGTCGGCTTGTTTGCAGTTGCAGCCCTAATTGCTCGGAAAGGAAAAAAACAATAACAATAACAGAGACAAACTATAACAGTAGCAAATGCAGAATTCAAATAGAGAAACTTCGATTACCTTTTTCGTCGGGGAGTGAAGAGGGAATGGTTTGTATAGCTGGAGAGGAGAGAGCTCTGACGATAAATGGAAGTGGGAGTGTTGGGGAAGGTTGGTGGCGATGGAGGAGGAGAGCTAGGGTTAGGGTTTTGGGTCTGAGAATGGAGGAGGAATAAGAAGAAGGTGGAATTGAAGAAACGAGTTTGAGGCCTCCCAAGCAACACTGCAAACCCATAGCTTCACTGAGGAAGAAACTGCTCCTTAACGCAACCAATTTATCCGTTTTACTGAATTGAATCTTCTCCTTGGTTTTGGATCATGTTTCTTTTGCTGCATAAATTTTTGCTCTCGTCATTTCTCTATGTTAAATTCCATGGAGAGCCCCTCATATGTTCCAATTTTCCCTTGACACTTCTTAACATTTAAAAACATCCATATACACCCCTCATCTAATCGAAATTGAAAAAAATCCCTTACTCTTAATGTAGTAAGAGAAATGACTATTCCACTCTCGTTTAAAAACCATGTACAGGGGGTAAAAAAAAATGTTCCTCTCTCACTAATCACATCAACCCTTGGTTTTATTCACAACTAAACATATGCGTAACCCAAATGGGCCATCCCCAATTTATAGCAACCACATCCACCATCTTAAATGGATTGTAAACACCAAAATAAATAAATGAAGTCAAATTCTTTCAATTGGAAGGAATCCGGTGCTGTGGTTTCATAATATGGTAACTGGTAGTGTTAATTGTGGGTAAGTGTTGTCTTTAAGGCGTGGAATGAGTAGATCTTGTTGATTTGTGGAGGAGTGAAGTGAAACCCCAAGGATTTGAGGTAGAAATGAAAAGAGAAGGTAGAGGGGTGGGTTTTAGGGCTTGAGTCGTGGTTTAGAGTGAGGAAATGAGCCCAATACTCCTTTTATAGAATTCTGTGGCACGCACAAAAATTTACAGAAAATGGCTTTGGCTACTGATTTCAAGGAAAGGGTGATACTGGTATCCAGATTCACTGTTACCAGATTTTTAGAAAAAAAGCTGTGGATACTAGTATCAAGAAAAAGGTGATATCGGTATCTAGACTCTTTGTTTGCTGGATACGGTATCTAGAAAAGGTGATACCAGTAGCCACTGGGAAAATTTTCAAATTTTTACTACTTTCACCGATTCGAAACCTGATCACTTCTAACATATTCTCAACATATCCAAACATCATCACAACATCATAACAAATATCCCTACCATTCACCAAAACCCCTGTACATTGAGATATACACACACCCATAGACACATATTCGTGAAAATGTAGTTGAAACTTAATCAAAATTTGTTCTCATAACTCAAATAACAAAAAATGGAATTTAAAATTACGGGTCCTTACAGTTCACCACTTATATTATATCATAGCAATAAACATGATCTTTTGTAACTTATGTTCTTGCACTTGTAGGAGGGTAGAAGGGATGACAACATGACAGCTTCTTAGGGGACACAACCTTCTCAATGTGTGACACAAGTCACTCAACCACTTTAAGGTACTTTTACTGCATCTAGTTGCTGAATTAGTTGTTAAATTAAAGCATACAATTGCTAAATTCGTTTTCCTTTTTGCCATTGCAGAATGTTTTGGTAATGGAGCACCTTTTGTGGATGTTTTTGTATAGCATCAAAGTAGATTTTTTGGGGGGGTAAAAGAGCTATTTTTTTGGGGATTTTTTTGTGTATAGAATCAGTAGCAAATAATTGCATACATATGGGATGCTTACAATAGTAGATGCAGGAACACCTTTTGTGGATATTTTGGTGCAGCAGGTGTAGGGTACAAGATGCCATTGGGATACACCCACTTTTGAAAATTGCTCATGGCTTATATAATTAATTAGGATTTATGATTTATGTAATGACTTATGGTCTGTACTGAATTCAGATTCTGGGTTTATAATAGTATATGAATGGATTAATTAGATGGCTGCTAAAGTAAAGAATATGGCTGCATTTTTATATAGCTTGGGTGGAATGTATATATATGAATGGATTCCATGACTGACTGCATAATACATGTAGGAATTTCATTCATTACAAAAATATACAAAATAAGACTGTTATTCCTTACAAAATAGGAATTTCATTCATTCCATGATATTAACAATTGGGACACCTACATTAGTACATCAATACGGGTACTTCATCAGTGCCATAAACAAGGCAAATAGGCTGACCACTTTAGCAATGGTTAGGAAAATTTTCATGTAGCCCATGCTAGATTCCTGAACTTGAACCCTTGTTGGAATACTTGCCATTGTAGTATTTCGTTCCACTTCGATATTTTGCTTGGTTGTGGGTTCAGGTCGCACAGGTTGTATTTGGAGCGAGGCACTTTTTTTGAGCGAGGCACTTGACTCCATTCCCCAACGCCACTCCCACATTGACTAGAAATCATTTGCGCATGCATAATATATATATGTTGCCTTTATATTTTTCGTTGCCAGTGATCTTCAAAATGGCCTTCAACCTACAAAAATGTGTTTTGGCCCTTGCCCTTTGTGCAGTTCTTTTATTGGTAGAAGAGTACATATCCATGCTAATGCTATGAGTTACAAAAAAAGAAAAAAAAAGTAGTGTACATTTTTTCTCAGATACAAGGAAAAACAGAGAGAGAGAGAGAGAGAGAGAGAGAGAGAGAGAGAGAGAGAGAGAGAGAGAGAGAGAGAGAGAGAGAGAGAGAGAGAGAGAGAAGTTGGGTTGTGTTCTAAAAGATAAATAATACAGAGATTACCTTGAAAATTTTAGAGAGAGAAGTTGGGTTGTGTTCTAAAAGATAAATAATACCGTATGTCTTTACCAAAAATTAATTTTGTGCTCTTAGGTAAGCGATTGGTTTTAGCTTCGGCAAGCAATCTACTACAATGACTCAAGAAAAAACCAAGAAGCTAAGTACCACTGACACAATGCAAACACAACATGCAAAATTTTTCAATTTTTGATTGAATATGTCATCGAAGGACTTGGGGGCTTGAGGCTGCATCCCTTCGAAACGACATAGTGAAATACTCAATTTTAGATAAATGATTTATTGATTTTGTGAGGTCCATCTCGAGTCCCACAAAGATGTTTCAAGCCGCTCATTACTGTTAAATTATTTTTTACTTCACGAATTCTAAAAAGACTCTTACCGATATTGGATGAGCTATTTTTTGCAGAACTAATAAAAAGAACATTTTAAGAGGAAATGAGGGGATTGAAATTTGAATGATCTTTGTGGGAATCAAAATGGCCCCACAAAAAAAATTAAGTCAGTAATCTGAATTCGCCTTACGGATTCTGTAAAAATTCTTACTGACATTATAGATTGCGCTAATTTTTTCCAAGAACCCATAAAAAGACATTTTAAGAAAAATGAAAAGTTTGAATGATCTTTGGGGGACCTAAAATGAGCACCACAAAAATTCAATGAATCATTAACTCGAAATTGAGTATTTCGCTATGCCAAACGATGATTTAGCAACAAGAAGGAGGGACCCCCTCAAACCATTGAAACTTTGCCGTTTCGAAAGGCGGCACCTTATGCCCTCCCTTTGAGACAGTAGAGTCCTCGGCTAGGTAAAACTTATATTCCTATCCAGTCGGTTCCAAACGTAGAAAATATGAAAATATGACGTCACATTTCTAATTCTCCCTCGGTATTAATGTCATTCAAATTAGTAAGCATAGATATAGGGGTACTTGATAATATTCTAGTTAAAAAATCTTAACATAAATAGTCCAAGTACCTGATTTTATGTGAACATGGACCAATATTAGAAAGTACTGAAAATGCTAAGGGTACCGAAGAAACTACGTCTAAATCGTCACATTAAAGTTGGAGAAAACACATCACAAACACATTTGGACCGTGCGAATGCTTTGAATTTTTAGAAATTGGAATAATTTGATGGTATTATTATAAAAACCATAAAATATTACGGAGTATATTATTTTTGGCTCCTGAGTAATTTTGTCAGCCTTATGGATAAAAAAAAAAAACTGTGTTTTAGACTCATGATCCGTAATTTACTTCAGAGTAAGCAATCTTTGCCTGTTAAATCAAGCTTGAAGAAACACATCACAGAAAATTATCAATCGTAAAAGTTAATAGGATCACTATAAATTATGTTTTCAAAATATAAAAACAAAATTACAAATCCATGCTAATGGACCAATAGGAAGTGCGAGTTTTAGTGTCGTGATCCCTAAGTTACCTTAGAAAAGCACATCAAAGCCGTTAAATAAAGATCGAGAAATTGCATTAAAAATTTATAGACCGTACGATGTACTCTGGTTTCTCAAAAATAGGAGTTGTTAATATGTAATGTGTTGAAATAAAAAAAATTATATGCAAATGCCTACTCATAGATTAATGTCATGCATGGTCCTCAAAGTACTTCATAGAACACATCTAAACTATCAATTTAAACCACGAAAATACAATATTAACAACTACAGACCACAAATTTTACTCGGATCACTTTATGAATTTGAAGTATATATGAAATTTTATTTATTAGTCAAAATAAAAGACAATTGCGTAGGACCAATAGAAAGCGATTGTTTCAGTATCATGATCTGCAAGTTATCTCGTAAAGCACATCCAAGCCGTTAAATAAAGCTCGAGAAAACACACGAGGAACAATTATCGACCATACGATCGACTCAAATTTGTTTGAAAGTATGCATGAGTGACTTGTGGTATTTCACGGTTGAAACAAAGAAGAAATTACAACACAAATGCACAATTGTGGACCAATAGAAAGCGAGTATTTTAGTCTCGAGATCTGTTAATTGCATTTAAAAACAAATCCAAACCGTCCAATTAAAAACCAAGAAAACACAAAGTAGATAATCAGCAGCCGTCCGATCGAACACCACGTTTCAACTGAAACCCCGCCCTCTAACCGCCTCTAAACGTACCTATAAATACAGTCGCGACGTCCCACTACTCTACCCACCCACGTTCTCCACAATCACTTTCTCCTCCTCCTCCTGTTTGTTTCTCGAGAAAATCCATCTTTCATTCTCAACTTCCAACAGGTATCCATCTTCTTCTTCTCTTTTTTCTTCCACGCATATGCATTCCGTTCTTCAATTTTGTTAAACCTTCTCAATTTCAGTTCAACATTTGTCGCTCCGTGGTTACGAAGTTTTGACTACTTGCATTCCGATTCCAGTGTTTTAGTTAGATTTTTCAGTTTTCTAACGAAATTCCACCAATACAAGTATCGATTTTCGTTGGCGCTGTTTTTTGTGTGTGTGTGTGTGTGTGTGCATGTCTTCTGTTATGAGGTTTTAACGAAATACTATTCCGAGTCTCCGACTCCGGTGCTTACTTAGGGTTTTGAGTTTTACATAATCAGTATGGATTCTTAGATATTTCGTGAATTTGGAGATTTTTCCTCTGTTTTTATGAAGAATTATTGAACCTAAAAGGTTGACTCTGTTTTCTTAACTGTATTCCGTTGTGAGGTTTCTTCGAGTGGTGTTCAGAAATCGGTACTGGTTCAGAAATCCTCATGAATAGTCATATTTCCTTCGTACTGAATTTTTGAACCTATAAGGTTGGCTTTGTTTTTTTACTTGAATTCCATTTGGCGTTTTGTTTTTGTGAGAAAGCAGAATTGAGATGGCTCGTACGAAGCAGACTGCTCGCAAGTCGACCGGAGGAAAGGCGCCAAGGAAGCATCTGGCGACCAAGGTTCTGATACTACTCTCTTGTTCTGTCATTTTTTGACATGGTTCTATTTCGACTCACCAATTTAGGAATTCGTTTTCTTTATTTTTATGTATCGTATGGGAGGTTATGGGATTTTAGACATCTGATATCGTTAGTGTATTGTTATTTAGTCCATAGATACTCTTCGATGTAGCCCAACATATAGCAGTATAAATACAACAATATTTAATACCCTTATTCTACTTGTCAACCAGGGAATTTGTCCTCCGCATTTTTGTTTCCAAAATAAATGTGTTGGGTTTCTTGATTTTTATTATTTGGTGTTGGTTGAAGGTTGTTCGCAAAACTGTGCCGACTACTGGGGGAGTGAAGAGGCCCCATCGATACAGACCTGGGACTGTTGCTCTACGGTTTGTCGTGCTAATTTTTGTCCATAGTTTTACTAATTCAACCTAGATTTGTTTCCATATGCTGAAATTGTGAGTTGTTATGATGTAGTGAAATTCGCAAGTACCAGAAGTCTACCGAACTGCTGATTAGGAAACTGCCATTCCAAAGGCTTGTTCGTGAGATTGCCCAGGACTTTAAGGTGCGATTGATCTAACTCTATTTTGTTCATTGGATGTTGGGGTTGTGTTACACGTACTGTTGAATAAAGAAAATGTAGTATGTGGCATGGTTTATAATGTAGGATTACACTTTTTTGTCACTAATGAAGATTGAGCAAACCATATCCAGTTCTATCATGTTCGTTTATGACCATTGTTATCTTATATCCCATTTGGAACACAATGAGTAGATGATGGAATTTTCTTTTTTGTTACCAAACAGTAACCAAAAACATTTTTCCTCATAATGTTTGGATTAGTCAGAAGGAAAAGAATGTCAGATTGGCACACGTCTGAGCTTTCTTCCTTGTTCCTTGCCAAATCCTTCAATATTTTTTAATGAGATTTCAGACCATAGAAAAAAAGAGTGCTATTTTTTCACTTTTAGTTACTGATGAATGGAATGTTGAATTATGGGTGCAGGCTGATTTGAGGTTCCAGAGCCATGCAGTGTTGGCATTGCAGGAGGCAGCAGAGGCATACCTTGTTGGGCTATTTGAAGATACCAATCTCTGCGCGATTCACGCCAAGCGTGTCACCATCATGCCTAAAGATATCCAGCTTGCAAGGAGGATTAGGGGTGAGAGGGCTTAGCTTTTCTGAAATGGTGGGGGATTCTGTGAAGGCAAATCTTGTTATCGTACTATTAGTTGATTACCAAAAAAAAAGAAAAAAAAACTAGTAGTCGTTGTTGTTTAGTTGCTTTGAAAGTTGGTAGTAGTGGATGTTTGTTAGTTAGCAAAACTGGTATTTTGAAGTAAGGATTGATGCAGAGTACTCTCTACTATTCTGTAGCAGTTTTATGTTTCCATTTGAATTGTCTTTCTGGAAAGCACTTCATGTTTTTTGGTTGTGTTTACTGTTTGATTGTTTCTTCCTTCAAGTCTGTTAATTGTTGACGCGATGGAACCGTATCATATGCTAAAAAACATGGGTCCAGTGTAATAGCTTATGGCTTCCAAGTTTTGATTCTCTCGACTAAAGCAGCATCATAGGGAACTTACGGAAGTTTCACTACTTTCTGGCATGGAACTTACCAATAGTTGAAGGTGGCAAACAAGTTTCGATTGCAACTGAACTCGTTTTGAAAAGTTGGAAAATGTAGAGGGTATGTTTGGATGGTGGAAGCAGATAGAGCTCTGGCAAGAAGCAGAAATGCTCAGCGGGGAAGGAGGAGGGCGAGCCAGGGTTGCGGTTTTGGAGAGGGATCTGAGTTTCATCTAAATGTAATTCAATACGAAAATTGGCTTTAGTTCCAAATTTCTCCCTGCACCCGTTAAACAATTTTTTTTTTTCTATCTACATATCCACAAACCATCACCACTTGAAACTTCCACCACCATGACCCTTGCGTATTATTCAATACCTTCACTACCGCTATTTATCTTGCAAAATACACAGCTTATCAACTTCAATTTTCCAAGATTGAGCCAGAGCAAGAAATTTTGACATAAACTCCAACGTTCCAAGAAGGAAAAATTATATGTATCTCTAAGCACTTTCAATTTTATGGTTAGCAGCGAATTTCAATAGATGGCATCAAAGAAGTACGGAAATATTTTCATAGCAACGTTTGCCAATTTGGTTCACTTCCTTCAAGTCACAGTCCATGAATTTAAATTTCAAGTTCGCTTAATTAGCCAATTATACTAAGCTCGAGAGCTTCCACTTCCATTTTTTCAATTTTTTTGGTCGAAGGGTCGGAGAATTACGTTTATGCATGTCATGAGACCTCTGTGAGGACAATATGCTTCCCAGGTGAAATATTGGAAAGGAAAAAAAGAACAGTATTGTTTACACCCAAATTTGACACAAAGGCTTGGCAAGGCCTAAGAGGCCTGATTCACAGTTAATGGGACAGAAAATGGAAAGAGGCTTGATGACTATGGCCCATAAGGCCCATTTTGATAAGTAACGAGCAAGGCCTGTTTTACGGATTAAGGCCTTGCGGATATGTTTTGTAGGCCAAGTTCAAATAATAAACGGTTATGGGATTAAATCCATATGTGAAAGAGATAAAAGCCGTTTATCATTATCTCTTTCATAGAAAGAAGGAAGTTGATTATCAGAGAGTTAAAAAGAAAATAAAAATTAGCATGATAGAGGGAAGCGGTTATGACACATGGCACAATACCGTGACCTTATCTAAGCACCATGAACCCACTAACCTAAAAAATAGGAGGCTTGATAATGCGTTCTCAGGCCTTTTGCCACGGAAATAAGGCCATTACCTCCATTAACTGCCAATAACCATCATGATGAAGGGAAAATTGGCAGCCTAGGACACATGGCAGTACCAAATTAAGGCGGGAAAATGCTTGGGATACTTGGCATCATCTCGGCACAATGGAAGTTAGTACCAAGGGCCTATAAATACTGTTTTTGAAGACTAAAAAAGGGTTCCACAGCCATCAACCTCACGGTTAAAAATCAATCTAAGTCTCTCGAGTTACACGCAAAGTCCTCAACCTGTTGCAGCCATTCAACCCCGTTGAAGCCTTCAACATCATTGAGTCCTTTCAATTCCAAGTCATTCAACAATTCTAGCTTTGTTTTAGCCTTGCTCTTGACTACGTTGTACCCCACTTTTGTTAATCATCATTAATAAAAGTTGGTTTTTACTTTATCTCGTTGATCCTAATTTTCCATAACGGTTGGGAAATTCTAAGTCCTCGCACGGAAGGCAAACCACGAACCATTTGCAACTTTGCCCTTTGAGGGTTGCACACAACCGCATAGACGAAGTCAGAAAAGGTCTCAAAGGCCTCTATCACATTTGGACTGCAACGGACAGTCCTAGCACGCCCAGCTCACAAACCACACTAGGCGCTTGTTGTTTCTTCGGTGTTAACAAGTACTATCAAAATATAGAGCCCAATAACTTTTGCAACTTCTAAATCAAAATTAATATATAGTGTCAAACAATTTTAATACCGTACTTGGCATTTTTTAAACCGGATTAATCAACACATAAAGCGCTTGAATCCAAATTGTTCCTCCAGTTTTCACCTAATTAACCACAATCTAAGAACTGCAGTGAAGGTTGGGTAACAGGTCATCCACGAGCCATGCAGCCATGTGCTTGTACGCCTCTTGGGTCAAACGGATTCCATCCCAAGTGATGAGTTGATGGGGATTCTGACAGACTGGAACGTCTGGAGCTCCGCACATTCTAGTGAGACTGAAATTATAATCTCCACCACTTCCACAACAAGCTTTTTGCTTAGTTGAAGTATCAAATCCTATATGGAACAAAGTAAACAAAATAAGTTCAGATCAAAAGTTAATCTCAAGAATAAAAAACACTATAATTTTGAACCTTTTCTTCATGTATAAACAGTATAGAGACAGAGACTTATCAGGCCACATATCAAAAGTAAAAGAGATTGCACCAATTCCAGTCATAACACTTTCAAAAATCTGATCAGCATCATGAAGAAACTCCACTAAACGGAAAGTAATAATTTTTTTTCACAAAGTCCAAATAGAGTTTATATAATGAGCAGTCACACAAATATAACCACAATTATTTATACCAGGCCACATGTCAGAAGTAAAAGAGATTGCACCAATTCCAGCAAGTTCAGAAATCAAATCTTTTCTAACTTCACTGTACGCTTTCTTCGTATCCTACGGGTTGTATTTTGAGAAACTTTAGAAAATGGAGGATAAAAGCAAGTTTTAATAAAATTTTCAAATCTAATATCACCACCAAAAGTAAATGGTTGTTCTGCTGATGCTACGTAACGGGCCAGTTCATCTCTCATTTTTTCTTTTGTATAAATAAAATTTTGCATACTACTATTAGATTCACCACTCACATGTACAACTTTATCTGGATGTTTAGTGTTGATGTGTCTACCATGCTGCCATACGCCGTGTAAACTTGTGCAGCTATATACTACGCCACAATAATTGCATATAGCCTTAGGCCCTATATCAATACCATTTTCATCTTTGTAGTTTTTATCTATAGATAAATGTTGCCATACCCATGATGTGCGTTTCCTTTTTGAACCACTATGGGTTGAATTGGTAGGAGTCGAAGCTGTAGTTGGAGTAGAACCTGAAGGTCCTGTTCCAGTGTTAACATTGGAGGCAACTTCACCTACAGACTCCAAACCCTATCCCTGTGGTGCAACATGAACAGGGTTTCCACCATGTTCATCATCAGAAGAGTCAGAGTGGGGGTTACGATCCCCCACTGCAAAATCAAAATTACTCGCATCCATTTACTGATCTACACACTTCCAAACAGAGATCAAATCAAATCAATCTGAAAAACAGAGATCAAATCAAAACAATCTGAAACCCTAGCCACAAAACCCTATCAACAAACCCAAAACAGAGAGAGAGAGAGAGAGAGAGAGAGAGAGAGAGAGAGAGAGAGAGAGAGAGAGAGAGAGAGTCTCACCACAAACCCTAGCCGATAGTGAAACCCTAGCCACAGATCGATGGTGGATGGTGGTGGATCAATGATGGTGGAGGTGGTGGTGTTGTGGTGGATGGTGGTGGAATGGTGGTGGACACTGGACGTCGTGGTGTGGTGGTGGATGGTGGTGGACGTGGTGTTGTGGTGGTGGACAGGTGGTGGTGGATCGATAAGATGAGAGAGAGAGAGAGAGAGAGAGAGAGAGAGAGAGAGAGAGATGAGATTAGGGTTAGAAATGGTGGCTGCCGGTTATAATGGGGTATTTATACCCCTTAAAACCTAGGGCTATCGGCTACAGATTAGTGCACAGAAAATGGCATTTGGGTCCCACTTTTTGGTCCCGCGTGAATAATCCGAACCGTTAAATAATTTTAAAATAACATTTTGTACGACCTTAAAAAAAATCAGGTCAATTGGATTTGCGTAACTGGTACATCCAAAACTCCAAGTTTTGAAATCAATTGGATGTGCGTAGCTTGGATCGACGAGTTACGCATATCCAATTGACCTGATTTTTTGCAAAACCATACAAAACATTATGTTGAAATTATTTAACTGTTCGGATTACTCACGCGGGACCAAAAAGTGGGACCCAAAAGTCATTTTTTGTAATGAACGGTGAAGATTGTCATAATTGTGTTGCGATGAAGGACCTTTCAAAATCCGATAGACGAAAAAATTGGCGAGAGTCATTAAAATATCAACACAAACAAAGTGAACGGTGTGGATCGTCATAGTTGTGTTGCGATTGTGTGGCTATCGTACATTATACTATAACATAATAGCTTGGTTCATATAGAAGTAAGTTTGATGTATAGAATTGAAAGGTAAGTGCACACTCGTTTTTCCGAATGTTCGATCTAAACCATTACGATTTACAATATCTTATCGATTCTATCATTCTCCCACAAAATCGATGATCATCCGATATCGGCAACCACACGATCAGAACACATTTAGTGTCTTTCGTGGAATTTCAGTACTATAATGCACCACTTCAATGCCACCTAATCAATTTTTCCAAAATCAGAACCGTTAGATGTGTTTATAACGTGTTTTTAAGGTCCTATGCAAGGATTTGGAATAAAAACTAGCCAGAAGGGCTTGATCGGAAAAGGTTTTCGTAAAGTAGTTTACGAAAACCTACTCCGATCAAGCCCTTCCGGGTACTATTTTTTGCCAAATTCTCGCGTAGGACCTTGAAAACACGTTTTAAACACATCTAATGATTCCGATCGTCAAAAATTGGTCCAAAAAGTGGAGGTCCATTATTGTGAGTCTGTGAGAGGGTGGTTGCATTTCTAATTTCCATCATTTCGATTTTCGGGACGTACAAAGTAGAAACTAGAAAGGAATCGAATTTAATTTCTATAATTTCTATAATCGAATTTAATAAAAAAAATTCTATAATTTCTATAATTTAACGTCTAATAATTTCTATAATCTAATTTAATAAAAGAATTTAATTCCTATAATTTGAATTTGTATCATTTTTTTATAAAAACAATTTGTAACCTTTTTTTCTTTTTTTGTCCAACTCTCTCTCTCTCTCACTATCTCTCTCTAAAAAAATTATTATTATTATTTTTAATTTTTAATTTTTAATTTTTAATTTTTTTGTTCATGACTTACTTACAAAACATAGATTTTTTATTTTTTTTATTTTTTCACAAAAACAAATTGATATTTTTTTTTTCAAAATCTTTATTAGATAAACTCATAAAAGGCAATGTATATGAGTATATCAGTATATGTAAATATGTAATATGTGTGGTATACATTTTTTTTTCATGTTTGAATTTTGATTCAAAATTTATTAATCGTATAAAATATTTTAAAAGCTTATTTATTTATTTTGTCCAAACTCTCTCTCTCTCTCTCTCTCTCTCTCTCTCTCTCTAAAAATAAAATAAAATAAAAAATTGTAACTTATTTTTCCCTTTTGTTTCTTTTTTTTTTTTCCTTTTTTTGTTCATGACTTGACTTCATTTTTTATTAACTTGATATAAATATATAATGGAATAATTAGTCATAAATACACAATATTTTGCCTATTTAAAGGGAAGGACAAAGAACATTTACAATCAAACATAAAGACAAGGAACATTTGCAATCAAATATAAAGACACAATATTTTCCCAAAATTTTATAATCAACTCCACTTTGTCAATCTCTCTGTTCTTCTCCATAAACAAAACGAAGAATAACAATCGGACCTCAAGTCCCGAAAACCGCTACCGAAATCGGAAATTGACTCCCGAAATGATCAAAATAATCGGAAATCTCTCTTTTCTTCTATTTGGAGAATGTTTGAAAAATTCAGTTTGACCCCCTGTGGTTTGGGTCGGGTGCGGTTACACCCCCTCACATTCGAATATCTGCACATAACCACCGTGTGGTTTGTGGACCAAAGTGCACCGTAACATCTGTTAACGGAATTTGTCAATTTACCATAATAACCTCATCTTCTTCCTCTCACACACACATAAACACTTGACCCCATCTTTGCCGTACACACAGTCACCATTGCCGCACCACCATACACAACTGCACTTTTCTTTCTTTCTTTCTTTCTTTCTTTATTCTCTCTCTCTCTCTCTCTCTTCCTGAAACGACATCGACGCCGTCAACTACCGCGTACTGTTCCAGTGGAAAACGTCCAGCGCCCCTTATACTCGTTGCCTTCCAGCTCCGGCGACTTCTAGCTCTAGTCGATTCTGTGTCTCCTCAACCAACCCAGTTATCCTATTCTATCAACAGCAGTCCGGTTTCGAATTTTGAATCACCAAATCTTGTGGAATTCAATTCGATTTCGAGTTTGAATTAATTGGGGCAGTGGTGGTTTTTAATTTCGTGGAATGGACGATCCAAAAATCGGTGGCGTCGGCGGCAAAGCCCCACATGGTGGCAGCCTGGACATCAGTGGGTTGGTTTTTGGGGTGGAGGCTTGGTTTGAGGTTCTGAAATGCGAAAATGATCGATCCCTTTTTCGTTTCTATTCGGCAATGAACATTATGCATATTTAGAGAGGGAGACAGAGGAGAAAACCCAGCTATACACATATATAAACACACATATACGGCTATTGAGGATTTTTTTTCCCCCTGATGGCAGAAGAAGTGGAGGAAAGATGGGGAAGAAGAATGATAGCATTATGTAGTAATAGTGAAGATAGATAAGGGTGTTTTGGGTCAGAATAAAAATGTTCCTCTCCTTTACTCTCGTCAAAGGCGTGTGAATCTCACCTCCTGTTAACTTGGATGGAAAATCTAACTGTGCACTTTGGTCCACAAACCACATGGTGGTTATGTGCAGATATTCGAATGTGAGGGGGTGTAACCGCACCCGACCCAAACCACAGGGGGTCAAACTGAATTTTTCCCATGTTTTAAATATAGGTGTGAAATCTCTCCACTTCAAAATTATGAATATTTTAATGTTCTCATACTATCTTATGTTTATGCTCAGTGAGGATGAAACATGAGATTCTCACGAACATCGAGATTGGGATAGTTTATTTGTCGATTACATCATCTGTTTTGTCTTGTAGCGCATCTTTTCATCAAGTTACATGTAAAATGATTTAGAAATTACAGAAATTACGTGTTTTTTTTATTTTATTTCAATGACAACCTAGGTGAACATACTGACTTTTTTCTGTACACATTTCCGTAAAATAGAAGGGGGAAAAAAATTAAACGTTGAAAATCTTTTTTCTTTTCCTCTTTCATTAATCTTTGCTGATTGAATCAACCTTGTATCATCTTTTTATATTCATACACAAGTGGAATTAATTTGGGTTAGGTGCTATTTGTTGGTTGGGCGCAGTAAGAAACTGAAATTGCTGAAGAACAAGAGATGTTCGATTGTGAGGCAGTCATGCGACCATGTCGCTCAGCTTCTCAAATATTGAGTGACTGTGATCGAGTATGCTCTGTTGTCGGAACAGAGCAAATATTATCTCAATAGATACATAAAATGACTTGCTATGTATGTGATTTTTTTTTAATGTTTTGTAAAAAATTATAATTTTTAAAAATTAGTGACATTTCACTAATTTTTTTGGTCGCAGGAAGTGGTTGGCCAGCGGTGGGGTGGTGGTCGGCCGGAGGTGGGGCCGTGATTTTTTTGAATTTGATGTTCGAGTTTAGATTTTTTTTTTTTAAGTTAGTGACATTCACTAATTTTTTTAGTCACCAAAAAGTGGTACGGCCAGAGGTGGGGTTGTGGTCGGTCGGAGGTGAGGTGGTGATTTTTTTGAATTTTATGTTCGAAATTAGAATTTTTAAAAATTAGTGACATCTCACTAATTTTTTTGGTCGCCGGAAGTGATCGGCCAGAGGTGGGGTTGGGTCGGCCGAAGGTGGGGTGAGGATTTTTTTGAATTTTATGTTCGAAATTAGAATTTTTAAAAATTAGTGACATCTTACTAATTTTTTTGGTCGCCGGAAGTGGTCGGCCAGTGGTGGGGTGGCGGTCGGCCGGAGTTAGGGTGGTGATTTTTTTAAATTTTATGTTCGAAATTAGAATTTTTAAAAATTAGTGACATCTCACTAAGTTTTTTGATCGCCGGAAGTGGTCGGGCAGAGGTGGGGTGGTGGTCGGAGGTGGGCTGGTGATTTTTTTGAATTTTATGTTCGAAATTAGAATTTTTAAAAATTAGTGACATCTCACTAATTTTTTTGGTCGCCGGAAGTGGTCGGCTAGAGGTGGGGTTGTGGTCCGCCGGAGGTGGGGTGGTGATTTTTTTGAATTTTATGTTCGAAATTTGAATTTCTAAATATTAGTGACATCTCACTAATTTTTTTGGTGGCCGGAAGTGGTCGGCCGGAGGTGGGTGGTGTTCGGCCGGAGGTGGGATGAAGATTTTTTTGAATTTTATGTTCGAAATTAGAATTTTTAAAAATTAGTGACGTCTCACTAATTTTTTTTGTCTTTATGTTCGATTGCAAAAGTTCCTTGTCCTTCCCTTTAAAAATGTCAAATATTTTTTGTTTTTATGTTCGATTGCAAAAGTTCCTTGTCCTTCCTTTTAAAAATGTCAAATGTTTTGGATTTTTTGCTAAGTGGCCCATATATAATTCACTAAAACAACCAAAAATTAATTCTTCTTTTTTTGGGATTATAAAAAAATACATACAATGATAGAAATACAGTATTTAACAAATTTTTTTTTTGCCTCCTGCCGTGCCGTGCCTAGCTAGAACCTTGTGTCTGTGCTGCGACGTGCCCGTGCCGTGTCATGCTTGTCCTACTTCCGTGCCGTGCCGTGCCATGCTAATTTCCGTGCTTATGCCCGTGCCCATGCCGTGCCGTGCCTGTGTTGTGCCTGTAGAAGACTGTGACATGCCGCCTTAGACCGTGCCGTGCCCGTGTCGTGTCACATGGCAACTTATATCGTGTTGTTCCGTGCCGTGCCAGGTTTTTACCGTGTCTCTGACGTGCTGTACCATCGTCGAACATGCCGTGCCCGTGTCGACCCGGCCCGTTTGACACCCCTACCCCCAGGAAAGCCCCTTTTTTTTTTTTTTTTTACTCAAGAAATTAAAACGCCTTGATTTTTTTTTCTCCGACTTTAGATGCCGTATTCATCTCGAGAGAACAACTGTGTTCGTCCTCCATCTTAAATCCAGCTGCTCTACTACGTCGTATGTCAACTCCTGCTAGCCGTCCATTACCGATTCGTAGACGGTTACGATTACTCCGTTTTATCCATCTGGCACGTTTGCGGCCAACCTTATCAACTAAAGTACGGCAGCAAATACCCCTTTGAGTAGTGATCAAAAAAAAAATACCCCTTGAGTAAATCTATTCACATTACTCCCTCCGTCCCAAATTTGATGTCCATTTACGGGCATGCGTGCCATTTTTCAATTGCTTATATCTTTCAATCTATAATGTTTTTTATAATTTTGAAAACTTTGTTTACTAGAACTCATCGAGAGCTATCAAACAAGATCCATAGTGAATATATATAACATTATACATTTGAAAATATAAACAATTTTTTGAGATGCTGTGAATAGTGCAACTGGACAAGAAATATGGGACAGAGGGAGTACTAGAATAGTGTCACGTCTGCGTCAGCCCACCTACGTATAACAATAATGCTATAGTGTCAGGCATACGGCACCCTCATCTTCACCTAAAAGATTATTTTTTATACATAATAAATGTTTAATTGTTTGATAAACGTTGTCAAGTACTTCCTCCGTCCGGATTTGTTAGTCCACAAACATACTTTTTCAAGTCCGAAAATATTTGTCCATTTTCAAAAGTCAAAGGATAAAGTAGAGGAAAATTACTTTTGATGATGTGAAAACAACAAACACAAAAAGTAATGGAAAAAAAGTTTGAATCCCCAAAATAGACCAACAAATCCGGATAGAGGGAGTAGATTATATATATATATATATATTTCAATATTGGATATAAAAAAAAGTTATAAACATTTTAATTTTTGAAAAATAAGAAGTGAGAAAAGTAAGAGAGCGAGTAGAGGAGTGAAAAAGAAAGGAGTAAATTAGGAGAGGGAGAGAGAAGGAGATTTGAGAGGGATGTCTATTGTCAGAAATTAGAAATTAATTGTACATATGAAAACCCAGTCAAGGATATTTGAGAGGGAGGTTTAGGTTGTGTTTGGTTTGGATTTTGAGTTTTGATTTTTGTAATGATTAGAGGAGGAAATAGAGATAATAATTAAAAAATAGGTATTAATGATTGGAGAGAGATAGAGAGAAAAATAAAAATAATATTTAAAAATAGAGATAATAATTAAATAATAATTGAAAAAACCGGTTTTTGAAAATCAAAATGAACAAGACCCAGTCAGAAATTTACTCCGTAGAAATTATTTCTGTGTCAGGCCTACGACATAGGTTCGGACGTCGGTAGATTAGGGTCGGACTTAGGTTCGCAGTAGACAAATAGTGTCAGGCCTACGACACCACACATGTCCACATACACCTACACCCACTATAAACGGTAATCCTACGGGTACAAACTATAAACGGTAATCCTACGGGTACAAACGATTTTGTACAGAAAATGTACAAATCGGTCTCGGGGACCCACTTTTGGGTCCGATACGAGTGATCCGAACCGTTCATTATTTTTAGAACATTTTTCCGAGGGGCTCCACAAAATTTCAGATCAATCGGACGGTTAGAAGTGCTTGAACCAAAATCACGCCGTTTCATGAACGGTTTGGATCACTCGTGTGGGACCCAAAAGTGGGTCCCCGAGACCGATTTGTACATTTTCTGTACAAAATCGTTTGTACCCGTAGCAGCAGGATCATAACATTATAAATACTCTCTCATACCTTCTCCTCAGACCGCGCGCTCTCTCTCTCTCTCTCTCTCTCACAACACTTTCTCGGTCTCCCCCCTCAGTGTCCTTACTCCTTTGGACGGAGCACTCCCTCTCTAGCGCGCGCTCTCTCTCGAGATCGGATTTCATTCAGGTGAGTCGGTGACACCTCTTTTTATTTTTGTTCTTAGGCCTTCTTCTCTTTTTAGTAACTCTTTACACTTTTTTTGTTTTTGTCTTTAATTATTTTTTTTTTTGTATTTATTAATTTTACGTCGAATTTTTTAAGTTTCATGATTCGTTTCGACGAGAGAAATTGAAAAAAATATAAAATTATGATCGAAACTTAAACAAATGCAAAATCATAAAAGTGCAAAAAATTTTAAAAAAAAAATCACATAAATAAGTTGTGTGAAACAACCCCAAATCGTAAATGTTATTGTTGCTCTCGTTATTCAGATTTGCTGTGATTCTTCCTTCTGACAGTTTTTTTTTTGAAATGTGTCAAGATATCATATCAACAGCCATCCGGCATCGATTACAACTAGAGACAGGAATGAAATCAAACCACTAACAAGTGAAAAAGAGAACGGCAAGAGGCAAACTAGGCAACCGACTCGCAGACACACCTGTCTAAGCAGACCCGACACCTAGGAGACGGAATGATGAGCCCATTTCAGTCACTAGCAGAGAGAGAATCCCAACGGACTCCCGACTCATTTTGTTATCGATTACTTTGTGCTGTATTCCTTCTGACAGTCCATGACCTGAAATCCAAAGCACTTTGATCAATCTCCACGTAATCTATCATTAAGGTTCGTCATGTGTCTTCTTCTTATTATTTTGTATTATTATGAGCTGATCATAATCTTTATTTATAACCTATTGGGATATATTTTCATGTTGATTAATTTTTTGGAATTTTTCTAATACTACATATTTATATAATATTCAAAGTGAAAAATTCAAAACGTGGTACTCAAAATTATACCACTACAGGTACAGATTAACGGATATACTCAAAATTATACCAATACCGGTACAGTATTAACGGAGATATGTTGATTCATATGGGGTCAATTGACCGACCCCAATGGCTTACAGATTATACCTTTTAGAGCAATTTTTTCATATTTTACCCCCACAAATTGGTGAAAGAACCTCTATTACTCCTAGCACAAACCCCAAACAAAACAAAGCAAAATATGGAGCTTTTGCTGATCTACTCCAATCGTTGTACTAGTAATTCAATTTTGCTATTTTGTTCTTGAATACTGATGATTTCCTAGTCATACTGCGCACTCCATCTTTTTTTTATATTTTTTTTAACCAAACTTCACATCAGTTGATCATGTGAATGTCTCTTGTTGGGCCCGGAGTGCCCCCATGAATTTGATTACACAATGTCACTCCCTGCGACCGCTCTAAATTTATTTTCGATTTTTTATTTGCAGGTGTGACAGATTTTGGATTGCTCGATTCTTTTTGAATTCTTCGACTTAAATTTGATGGTCGTATAGTGTCAGCGGTTGATTTTGTTTGTATTTAATTTTTGTTAGGGAGTGCTTTAGGCACTAGTAATCTGCTAGTATAGTATCGGAAATGTTACACACGCATTTAAGTTTACACCCAACCTCGTCACTTCTCTCGTATATCTTCCTAACTATGTATGTATACATGTGTCATACCCAGGACGAGTATAATGCCTACAAAGCGCAAGCGAGGAGGGCAAATTCCCTTTGTTTGGTTTTCTTTGGTATTTTTATTTTTAGCAAAGCCCATTTTATAGTATTGTAAAATTGACATACAACATGCCCATGGGAATCTTTTTTTCGTTTTGATATCTAAGAGTGTCCAAGCAACATAATTTGAGAATCATAAACGTTTGGATCAATCGTTTATATGCGGACCCCACTTCTTCCGATCGAATTTTGATAATCCAAATATACAATTTTATGAAAAACTGCATGGATCAAGCCTTTTCTGGTCTCTCTTTTTTTTTTTTTTTTTTGATTCTTCGTGGGCACCCTTAAGAACGTGTTTTAAACACATTGAACGATTTAGATTATCAGAATGTGATCGGGAGAGAGGTCTGCACCGTAGCTTTGTAGGAGATCCCTTATTAGATCCTTACTCTCTCTCTCTCGCGCGCGCGCACACACATACCATCCCGACCTATTGAATGATCCTTCACTTCGGTTTGGTGCTGACCTCATAGATGAAGATCATATTTCGATGATCTGAACTGTTCAATGTGTTTAAAATGTG